>CM068373.1:417335322-418635322 GCA_034769895.1 Magicicada septendecula | reverse complement strand
CCTATATTTAAAAAAGGGTTACTACTGTATTACCTACTTGGGAAAGTTAATAAAATTTTTTAGCTGATTAAAGTTAAAGTTAGTGCCCCCCCCCCCAAATTAACTGAGTTAAAGTTAAAGTTAATGCGTTCAAAAGGTAACTGATTAAAGTTAAAATCAAATTAACTGATCAAAAGTTAAATTAAAAATTTATGTTTTCTTTTTTTTTTTTTTTTTTATTGAGCAAGCTGCTTTGGGTGTTGAAATAATTAAAATCATGTTAAATAAATCAATAAATTAAGCTTTTAAAAAAAAATTAATTAATATTTCCGTTGCAGAAAAAACGAAATATTGTTTGCCTATTGCATTTTTTTCAGTTCACAATACTGACTACTGATATTGTACTGTGCCTGCATGGCGAGGTAGTATTAAATGACTTAATAGAACAGACAATAATTATGCTAGTCTATTGATTACTTTTATAATCTACAAGTTGACGTGAAAAAATAATAATTGGGAGCTGGAGATACAACTGAGGCGGATTTGACATTGTGCAGGAAAAGACGTTGTAATATTTCAGATTATCTAACAGAAAGTAGAATTTTAGAATCTAAATTCTTTTAGTTAAGGTTTTAACTAAATTCTTTTAACTCTGAAATCTAATGAATTTTACATAAAATAAACTTCACCCATTGTTTTCTTCAAAATGAGAGTATTTAACACGAATTTTTGACTTTTACGTACTTCCAAAAATTTAATATTAAATTTTAATTGTTGTAATTGATAACAATGAATTGTCTGTTTCTAAGCAATTGAAAGAAACTAATGAAATTATTTATTTTAATTTAAATTGTCAACAGACGTATTCCGTAGGTGTCTCTGCCCATCTCGTGGTATGTTTAGGCCTACCCATTGCGAAATACTCGAGGTATACGGGGTTTTTGCTGTTTTTATTGCTACGATTAGGGCACGGGCATCACACTCACACACACTCGTTTGGCGGACACAGGGCCTGCGTTGCAGTCTGCGTGTTGCGGGTCAGTGCGAGCGCGCGCGGCTTGCATCGACTCCAGCACGCACTCTGGCACCCGCGCGCGCTTGTTGCGCTCGCGGTGCACACACGTGCTTTTTTGTTTTGATCGTGGCACTCAGAGTAGTAAAACTTTCCAATCTGAGTATTTTCACATTGGGCAAATACAACCAGGGTTGAATTTATTGTAGAGACACTAAACATCAAAACGCATTACTATGCAGTCACATATCCTCAAACGAATGAGTAGCAGAGTTCTAACTGTGAAGTACAGAATGAGTGCCTACGGCTGCTATAATGTAAAAATTAATGTAGACATAGCAGACATGAAAAGTATAATAGTTTGTGCTAAATACTTTCGGGCGTTTTTACACAAAATCTACACATTTTGATATCATCTTTCATTAAACTGGCTGTGTAATAATGATTATACTCAATGTGGTCGACCAAACGTGAATGTGCTCACCTACTGACGCGTGTACAGTGCAAAGATTGTTAACCGATGACAACCTACGAGTGATATTTTATGATCTGATGTTGAAGCATATGCTTTGAAACGCGTCATCTATATATTAAAAAGAAGTCACAAGGCGGATTGAAAAAGGTTACTTTGTCTATACTAGTTCATTATTTGCAAGTACGTTATCACCAGACACCAGCAGCCACCTTCAATAAAAATCCCATGGTTTTTACTACTGTAGCTTTACACCTTTCTCCCCCCCCCTCTCTCTCTCACTCTCTCTCTCTCTCTCTCTCTCTCTCTCTCTCTCTCTCTCTCTCTCTCTCTCTCTCTCTCTCTCCTCCCCAAAACCACCATCTCTGACACTAATTACGGAAAGTTGAAACGTACTTTGTTGGAAAGGTTGAGGAAAGGGTATATACGAGGTGAACTCAGAATCCACAACTTTGTGAATGTAAAGATGCCATAAGGTGAGACAAAGGCATTTGTGAAGCGAATGTGGGGCGTATTAGTTAAGCGTCTCCGTGAACCCTGGGTCACCGAAAAACATTAAAAGACTCTTCGGGTAACCTTTCAAACAGAAAAATCCAAATCGTCTAAGCTCTAAATCTACTTAATACAGTACTCTTTATTGCTTTGTACATTTGGTAAGCACTGTAGAGCAGACTCTATTTTCCACATTCCATTTGTCTTGGGTTAGAGCACAGCAGATCACTGACTAAATAAAAGCAAAAGAGAGCAAAATAAATCAAATTCCGGTTGTGAAAAATGTGAAGAATATTTTGTTTTTGTACGACTTACAATGGTGTGGTGTCAGAAGAAAAACGTGACACTTCAGTTTTTGGTTAATTAAAAAAAATGATTTATTAAGAATTTTTTGATAGACAAATCAATCGACTTGCATCTACTGAAAAAATTAATTGAGTGCAAATTTTAATTGACGGCTTCCTCAGAAATAAAAAGCGAACACAGCTGCAGAACTTCCAAGAATTTTTTTTACAAACGCTCACGGAAAGTTGCTGAACTGAGAAACAATTAATGGTGATAGTTAATTAAGTCGGACGACATGGTGTCATTCAGATTAATAAACAACTATGCACTACACAGTGAGGTCTGCTACTTATAGTAGTTAACGGCATACTCTGTACGCTAATGTTGATTTAAAAAATCAACGAAAGACACGAATGCCGTGCAAGTTTTGAGTGGGTCAACGGTGTCAAGGCCAGTTAAAATATCAATTTTCTTCAAAACTCGATACAGGCTATAAATAAATAAGTAAAAATCGATGCCTACAATTCCAATAATACAATAAAGTAGTAGTAGTAGTAGTAGTAGTAGTAGTACTAGTAGCATACTACTACTTTTTCACATCCTAATATATCGATACAATCGCATATTGAAAAAATCGAAATGTACTGCAGGAATGGATAAAGGTACAGTTCTGACGTTGCCGCTAAATAGCATTTGTTTATTTAATTGTTACTATGGTAATTAATTCTAGTCTCCATAGTATTGTTGACATCTTTATACACGCCAGCAAAAGGGCATAATTAAAAGGGCTTAAATCGTGCGAACGGGGCAGAATATCAAATTCTAAGTTCAACAGTGTTTTCGCTTTATATTATTTTTATATAATAGATTAATCTGCTTGCCTTTATGTGTGTCCTCAAATTAGACACTACAGTCAGCGAAGTTTAATATATTTGACCTTAGGCACACACACTAAGCACTTAAAAGTTAAATTAAGACTGTCTATTTTCTCAGTATGTTCATAAAATCTAGAAATTTGTAGCCAATGTGACAATGCCAAATTAATATAAAAAGAATAAATGGTATGGATAATAAATTCGTGAAAAAACAAAAATACCGGTACGTAACAAAAAAATTCTGTATTTACAAAACAATCAACACAAAACTGTAGAAACACAACAATAACAATTACCACTATGCTGACTGGATAAATATAAAAATGACAAGCAGTGTTTGTTGTGACAATAAAATGATAAAAAGACAGTGAACAATAAATTGATGGAATTGAAAATCTGTTTAAATTAACCTCCTTTGTGATGTCTGGGTAATAGGAGGAGTGAAATGTGGTATTCTTTAGACTAGTCAATCATTGCTAAAAGTCATGTTTATGACATGCTCGCCTAGTAGCTGATAAATGTTGCCGGTTTGTGTCACCAAATGAACACTTGCAATATTCAGTACAAGGAAAGCAATTTTGTTTTAGATCTCAGCCTGTTATTAAACCGTACGGTAGCAACACTGTGTTCCCACTATTTCAAAGTCAAAACAGAAGTTATTTGTTGCTCTGGGGTAGTCATGGGAATAATTCAACAAAAGACAGGAAACCATCCTTGCCACCCGGACATTGACAACAAAGAGACAAAGGAGACCTAACGGTGCCATGGGGGAAAACCAGTCCATTGTCTACCAAAGGTTTCAAACTTTCTCCAACATTGACTTCAACAACTATTTTGGCTACTGTACCACTTGAAAAAAAAATAACTCGTTTAAATTTTTTAATCGTTACTAAAAAAATGTAACGATTACTGATTAAAGTTAAACATTTTAAAATTTAATGATCAAGTTAAAAAATTAAAAAAAAATTTTAATGATTAAATTAATCGTTAATCCCAAATCTGCTATATTAGCGTTCACAGCTGAGAAATTAATAAAATAGCTGAAAAATGAAGATCTTAACAAAATTTCTTGTGAACGTTCAACCCTCTGGGGGGGTCCAGTTCCATTTGTACCCCTCCCCCCATAAATACGCCCCTGACCACCTTCAAGAAGTGCCTATTGTGCAAGTCGAGGGATCATCATACTGTCATACAGTTGTAGTTGACTTGACAAACTAGAAATCATGATCCAAAACAATACAGGCTATTGGGCCATGGCCAATTGCTTGTTTGAAACAACATTTTATTCACTAGACCCCCCTTAGCTTGGGGTTCAGACAACCATCCCTTCGTTGAACTATTTTTCTACTGAAGAAGGCCTCCAGTGGGTGGCCAAAATGTCTAATGAATAAAATGTCGTCTCAAACAAACAACTGACCAAGCCCCAATAGCCCAGAAATTATGAACTCTTTAAATAATGATTCAGGCTGTGATAGCCAATGTAATACAATGAATATTTATTCAAGCACTGATATGATTTTTAAAATTCTCTTGATTTAAGCAGTGTTTACTTCATTTGTTTAACTCTTGTTGGAAATGTGCAAAAAACATCAACAGCTTGGAAATTCAGCACAGTTCAACCTATCTAATAAGACAAGGAATACATATAACTGTAGTAACTATAGGGGGCAAAGCTGTTGTAATTTATGTTCAGTGCTGACTGCAAGCTCTATTACTAAGATAATATCCAGAAGGGTCCAAACAATTTCTGAAAATATAATGACTGAGAACAGAGTGGTTTCCTCAAGGGACGGACATTCCGTCATAGACAAAGTTTTTATACTTCAGCAACTCATAGAAAAAAAGAAGACAATATATAACCTACAAATCCAACTGGCTTTTATTGACCCTGATAAAAAGCCTTTAATTATGTAAATACACAAAAACTCTTAGTCTTAGGCTAGTCTTAAAGAAGTGCAGGCTTTCCCAACCACTTAACAAGGTTAATACAAAGATGCTATCAGTGCACAAGATTTAAAATGGCTGAAGTGGTGTCTCTTAGTCTTCCTAAGAAGAAACCAGCAGTAATCCCCCATCATCAAAGGATTCCAGCATCCCTGAACACAATGCTCCTCAATAAGGATATCCTGGTGAAAGCATTCACCTTGCTTATCACTTAAGTTTGAATGTACAAATACATGTGTAAGATAAGGATGCCCTTTGTCACCTAAACTTTTTATTCATCTTCTTCGCCATGGCTTAGACTGTTTAGTATGTTCCAGCTCCAAACTGATCGGATCATCTCTTCTTGGGTCTTCTCAAGCTTCTCTTCCCTTTCGGCTGATACAATAAGGCTTCAGTACAGCCTTATTGCTGAATCTGTCACTGCCTATTTTGCTAATGTGTTGTTTCCAGCTTTCTCTACACTTGTTGATGATTCCGTTACTTCTTCAACTTTCAGTTCCTCTCTTATCTGATTGTTTCTTTATATTGTAATAAGACGTGATTATCCCCGTTTAAATACAAGTGTCGAGTGTCTACTCACCAGTTCGGCCGTTCAAATTCGTATTTTCTGCCTCAACGTCGGGTTGGCCAACTCTTCTTAGTAAACCAAAATTGTAAATTTATCGTTATTTTGAAGTGTTAGCGGTCTCAAATATTTCTACTAGTAATTTTATACAAACCACTATGTTGTATAAAATTACTAGTAGAAACAAAATTGTAAAGTTTAATTTTCTATATTGTGTTCTCAAATTTTAAATATTAGTTGAATAAAATCAAACATACAGTTCAATGCTTCTATTATGTTTATTAACAATTATCAAATGGGTTTTAAATTCTACAATTTCTTCCAAATTATAAATCTTATTTTTGCGCTGGCCTGTTTAATTATTCGCGGTTGGTTATTCTGTCCAATGTTGTTTATGTAGACTCACTGTTATGGAATTG
Source organism: Magicicada septendecula (assembly GCA_034769895.1). NCBI lineage: Eukaryota > Metazoa > Arthropoda > Insecta > Hemiptera > Cicadidae > Magicicada > Magicicada septendecula. The sequence continues at coordinate 418,629,279 of CM068373.1, read as the reverse complement.
GTTTTTCTTCGTTTATTTATAATCTCAGGTCGAAGTTCTTGTGACTACAGAAAATGTTGTTAAATGGACTAATAAAAGTACAAAATTTTACAAATACCATATAAATATTATAGAACAGGTGATATACTTATAATTACAGTGGTAAACTATAGCTACGGGATTTAGCGTTTGGAGGTTATTTACGTTTAGTAAATTTTACGTTTAAAATATATTCACTTATAGAATCAATGTTGGTTTGAGATAGTTATTCAATTTGAGGTGTTCAGTAAATAAAAGAAAGTTCAAGTGTTGGTTAAAAAGTGATAAATGAGGTGGAAAGTGTAGTTTCACTTATTGTTGGTTTTCTTGTGTGTTTTCTGTGAAGTCGTATTTTAAAATATACTTAACAATCCTCCGTCTCTGCTATCCGGGTAATATTTCTCACGAATACTGCAGCTTGTCTTTTCTTGGGTGTTTCCGTTAAATCAAGGCTTCAATTTCCGTAGTTCTCTGGTTAAGATGTTTAGTTTCCATCAGTCATCCTGGTTATTGCAGGTTCCACTGTTCATTTATGGGTTTCATATATATTTTCTTCCTTCCGATAGTTCGTATTCTGTTACTTGGGATTCTTATCATTAATTTTGATAAATTTAGTTGAATTAATTCTTTTTTTATTCCTGGTGGTTTTAATACATCTGCCCTCATAAAGCTCTAATAATGGACTGATACAATTTATTAACTGTTTTTTTCTAACAAAGTTCGTTGTTACAGTAACTCTCATTCCAAACACTAACTCCCATTGGTTGATAATTTACAACATTGTTATATAAAACTAACGTTTTTCTATACAAACTTATTAAAAATCTTTAAATTATTATAACTCCCTTATACTACCTGTAATCTTAAATACAATAACACCATTAATTTGCTTTTTGTTTACAAATTATTTTGATACCCCACAAGTTTACTTTACCTTTTTCAAGTTATAACATTACTATTTTTTCATTTGGTTTTTCTTTTGTTAATTATATTTAAACTAATTATTTTCTATCCAGTTTTGTATCCTACACTATTATTATGAAACCTAAACAGATTATATACTTTATTTTATCAATGGTTACTGTTTTGTCTTAAATTTCACAAATTTCTGGTTACCAGTTATAGGCCTAATGCCTAGAGTTCATAATTCACCTACCCTATACTCATTACAATTGTTTATAGTCATTTTTGTTAATTTTATATGTTACTAAACATAATTACTGTAACAACCTAAATTAAATCATAACATTTGATTATTTTTAATCATCATATAACATAATATAACTACTTAATAACTCTTTTAGGCCCATGCCTGTATCTAAAGTTTTACATGTTTTTAAACGGTTTTGTTAAATATAAGTTTCAACACTATAACATTTGGGTTAATTACAGTCAAAGAAACCTATAATAAAATTGAACATTAGATGTGCACTAATATTCCCTTATAAACTCACTTTAGAGAATATAGTGTCTAACACCCCTTATTGTATTCAGCCTAACATATTAGTCTTGTATCCTTATTTTAATATATCATATGTACAATTTAAATATGGTTAAACAATGTATGTACAATACGCATGCGCATATTATTATTGTTATAACGGATGTATGTATTCTATGAAGGTTAGTTCAGTGAATAAAGTCTTTTCTAATCAACGTGTTGTCTAACTGTATTTGGCAATATAATTCCAATATTAAATAATATCTCTCACAGGTTATGGGCCGACACTAGTAATTTGGAGATATATAGACGTGTGTTAGTTGTAATTACGTCAGAATTATTTACAGAGAAAAGTTTGTTTACATATACAGGCTCAAAGTGAAAGAGTTCGCGTGCTTAACCTAAAATGGCTACGTCTACGGTTCCCTTTCCCCTGCTAAAGGCAGATAATTTTTCCACTTGGAAATATAGAATACGTCTTGTTCTGAATAAAGAGGGTGCACTCGTAGCATTAGATAAAACAGACACAGAAATCACAGCACTCACAGGTGCAGATTTGACCAGTTTCCAAGCTAAAGACGTAAAAGCTCAATGCATCATCGCACAGTCAATATCAGATAAGTATATTGAATACATAGAGAGTGCACAAAGCGCCAAAGAAATTATTGCAAATCTGGAAAATGTCTTCCAGAGAAAAAGCGCATTATCTAAGATGTTTATAATGCGAAAGCTATTGAAAATGAAATTCGTCGATGGCGAATTACAAGATCATTTCACTAAATTCGAAAAACTCATAAAAGAACTCGATGGCGTAAGCAAAGTTGCAACCGATGATACCGACAAAACGTGTTACCTTCTTCTGACAATGCCGGAAAGCTTTGAGAGCGTCATTACATCGATAGAAACGATAATGAATAAAGACGCGACAGTATATTCGTATTCTGATGTAAAAACAAGGTTATTGGATACTGAACTCAAAAACAAAGAGAACTCCAATGCAGGTGATAAGGTCGATAACGATGGAAACTGCTCTTTCTACTCTCCAGGTGAATATAAGAATAGCTCACAGATGAGGTACGAAAATGTAATATGTCACACATGTAGAGGAAAAGGACATTTCAAAAATGAGTGTCCATCAAACAAGGATGTGCAAACTCAACAGACGCCTCAGACGTCATATCGCGGCCATGGATATCACAGTAAGAGAGGGAGAGGAAACTCTCGAGGACGTGGAAGAGGCAAGACGACAAGACATACGTCAAATGTTGCACAGAGCGAAGATGATCAAGAAGAAGAATTTGATTTCATTTCCGCTGAAAATATTGAGAAAAATGGCGCTTTATCCTCAGAATTACTAGGAAAAACCTCGATCCGTTAAATTCATTTTAGATAGTGGTGCCACAAATCATTGGGTATCAGAAAATTTGGAAAAGCTTATGGAAAATGTTGAAGAAATGGAGAATAAAATGGAAATAAAAATAGCAAATGGTAGCACTATAAAAGGTACAAAAAGAGGTATAATTCGCTTGAAAGTGTTGAACAATAAAAATAACAGTTATGTTTTCATAAAGATACCTGCTATTATTGTACCTGAGTTTCCCTACAATCTCTTATCAGTGAAAAGAATGAGTTCAAAGGGATTTGATGTTCAATTCAATAGTGGTGGAAAATCAGTTACTATCTCAAATAACAAATTGCAAATGAAATGTGAATCCGAAGGAAATTTGTATGTGGCTCAATTTTCAATAGCATACCCTTCGACGAGTGAAACTTGTTGCATTTCATTAAGTAAGGATCTACTATGGCACCGAAGACTTGGACATCTCAATGCTCAAGGTCTTGGATCACTAAATTTTCCACACAATTTTGGAGTATGCAGTCCCTGTAATCAAGGTAAAGCAAAACGAAAGCCTTTTAAGGATGTACCCCTACCAAGGTCAAACAGAATTGGAGAACTCATTCACAGTGACTTGGCTGGTCCTCTTAAAATACACACCATGAAAGGTGAAAAATATTATCAAACAATTATCGATGACTATTCACATTTTACCCAGGTGTTCCTTTTAAAACACAAAAATGAAGCAGAAAGAAATATTATGAATTATGTCCAAGAGTTAAAGGCCAGATATTACTCTTCAAGAATCAGGTCAGATTGTGGTGGAGAGTACTCATCACATGTGTTTAAAAATTTCTGTATACAAAAAGGAATAGTCAACGAATACACTTTGCCACATACACAGCAGCAGAATGGAGTTAGCGAAAGAATCAATTTTACTCTAATGAGTAGAGTACGAACACTATTCGCTGAAACAAACTTGCCTAAGTTCTTGTGGGGTGAAGCAATACATTGTGCTGCATACCAATTGAACCGCTCTCCAACAGTTGCCCTGAAGGAAAATAAGGTACCATCTGAAGTCTACCTAGGTAAAGTGAATTATGACAAGTTGAGGGTTTTTGGTTCAAAGGCTTGGGCATATAAACTGCCTGTTCCAGCAGACAAGCTAGAAACAAGATCAGTTGAATGCATTATGGTAGGCTATGCTAAAAATGGGTATAGACTATGGGTACCCAAAACAAGTGAGATTATAATCTCAAGGGATGTTACCTTTGATGAAATTAACATCAACTATACTAGTTAGAAAGCCTTAGAAGATATCCCACAAATGGTAATTGGAGGTGACAGTGTAGGTGATAAAGAGCATTAAAGTATGAGCGAAGGAGACATCCTGGTTCAAAATGTCACTGGCACCTCACCTGCACATAGAGACAGCAGTCTAAGCGATACTGTCCAACAGGGTGATCAAACATCACTGCGTAGAAGTGAAAGAATTAAAACTGTTCCAGATAAATTTAAAGATTATATACTGTACAAGGATTATAATGAAAGTTTTAGTCAAAATGAAGATGAGATGCACTTAGCGTACTGTCTTTGTGCAGGATTACCAATCTCTTATGAAGATGCCATATGTACTAGAGATGATTGGGAAGAAGCGATACAAAAGTAAATAAGTGCCCTCGAAAAACATCAAACTTGGAAGGCAACAAATCTACCCAAAGGCATCAAAGCTATTGACACAATGTGGCTTTTCAAAATCAAGCCTGATGGCACTAAGAAAGCTCGTCTAGTAGTAAAAGGATTTCAAGAGGAAGTGTCCTCCAACATTTATGCACCAGTCGCTCAACTTTCCACCATCAGAATCTTACTGTCTGTAGCACTGCAAAATGGATGGGAAATTAAAAAACTTAATATCCCTACAGCATTCCTAAATGGCAAGCTAGACACTGAAGTTTATATAAAACCACCCAAAGGAGTAAAATGTCCAACGAATGCTCTAAAACTCATGAAAAGGTTATACGGTCTTCGCTCTTCACCCAGAAAATGGAATGAAAGGTTTAACGAGGCTGTGCAACATCATGGTCTAATCAGATCTCAGAATGACTTTTGTTTGTACTTGGGTAAAAATGCTTACCTTATTATATGGGTTGATGATATAATCATCACAGGTGACAAGAGTGAATGTCTAAAAATCATTGAGTTCCTTAAAAAGGAGTTCAACGCAAAAGAATTAGGAATTATCAACAACTTTCTGGGCACAGAAATCAATGTAAATAAAGAGCAGATCACCATTTCTCAAAAGGAATTCATACAAAAAGTAATCTCAAGATTTGGTCTGGAAAATGGAAAACCGATGGATACACCTATGGAACACAATTTCCAGGTTGACTTATCTCTACCAGTGGATAAAAACTTACCTTACAGAGAACTCCTTGGTTCACTTATCTACATATCAATTGTAAGTAGACCAGACATAGCTTACGCTACATCTGTCTTAAGTAGATATCTTGATAAACCCACTAAACAACTCTGGATTGCTGCGAAGAGGGTATTGAGGTACTTAAACGGTACCAAGCATTTGAATCTCACATTTCATAAAAATCAAGATACTGGATTAATCACATATTCAGATGCAGATTGGGCAGGAGACATCACCAGCAGAAAGAGTACAAGTGGATGTATAATATGTCACTGTAACAACCCTGTATCCTGGTTTACGAAGAAACAAACATGCGTATCCCAGTCAACAGCTGAAGCGGAATACATAGCATGTGCAATGGCAGCGATGGATGTGGTATACTTTCAACGCATACTTGTGGACTTGAAGTGCACTGTCTTAATTCCTTTAATTTATGTAGACAACGAAAGTGCACTTAACATGTGTGAAAGCTATGAGAATAGCAGACGTACTAGACATATAGACATTAAATATCACTATATTAAGGATCTTATACACAAAAAACTTATTGAATTAGAGTACATAAAAACCCAAGATAATGTAGCGGATATTTTCACAAAATCCTTAAATAATATAAAGTTTGCAAAGTTTTTTGAAAAACTCAACATAAAATAGTTTTCAGATACCAAAAATTTTATCTAATTTTATTTTTTTTATTTAAGTATATTTATCAACTGTACTCATACCAAAACTGTTCCAAATGTAAATTAAGGGTATTTAAATTATATGGGTATTTAAATTGAGGGGGAATGTCAAATATATCATATGTACAATTTAAATATGGTTAAACAATGTATATACAATACGCATGGGCGTATTATTATTGTTATAACGGATGTATGTATTCTATGAAGGTTAGTTCAGTGAATAAAGTCTTTTCTAATCAACGTGTTGTCTAACTGTATTTGGCAATATAATTCCAATATTAAATAATATCTCTCACAATTTTAATAGTGGTTAATATAAATTTGTAAATTTTATTCATTAACAATAAAACAATATATCCCTTGTTATCCTTATACTATACTAACAAACTTCTTTAACATAACGGAAAACAATTTTGAGTGGTTTGCTTCCAACAAATATTTTTATATATTAATACAATTTTTCCTTTTTTCATTACACTAGGCCCATGACTACTTATAACTGTCCCTTATAATTTATACTGTTTATTTATCATATTTGCGTTAATAGATTACTTGTAATCTATTATTACAAGTTTTTTCTTTATTTCTGACTACACTGCACTTTATTAACTAGTGTGTTTATGTAGTTCATTTATTAACACTGGGTCATATTATGGTTCATTATTGATTTATTGATTAGCTTTCTTATTCATTTATAACTTTTGTGTTCACCTCCTAACATTTTATTCTAGATTTCATGTATTTATTATCACTGGGTCCTATCAATGATTATTACTTATCACCACTTTCCTAATGAATTATTGTTATTCAAGTTTATTTTATATTAGTGTCTTTTGATAGTTTACTTATTAACATTCTTTCTATATTTTATCAGTATATTTGCTCTTACATTTCATTTTTATTTATCTTTCCTACAGATTACATATTATTTATTTTCCTATCTAATTTTGCACTTTTATTTATATATAATTCTTTTTAACACTTGGGTGATTATAACTGTTGTTATATTGTGGCTTGAATTATTTTTTCTGTCTCACCTTATCCAATCTATTGGGTCTAGTCATCGTCATCGTCTTTGTCTAAGTCAGATTCAGTTAGTGGTGTTGTTCTATCATTTCTCATTTAATAATTTTTTATTTTCCTGTAGTATACAGCTTTTCTTCAATTATTTACACTTGTAAATCTTGTGCTATCATAGGTCATGTTACAATATATCTAATTTTATGTACCCAGCTATGGAACACAAAAATTTCATTTCTGTAGCCTGGATTCTTGATATTTGTCTAGCAGATGTTGTCCTTGTTTCTGAGCCATAAGTAAGGGTAGGAACTGCCATGGATTTGTATAATTTTATTATGGACTCTTTCCTTGCCTTGTGTTTTAGAACATGTAGTAGAGTTCCTGTTATCTGGTTAAATTTATTAATTTTCCCATTAATATCTTCTTTGTTTTTATATGACAACTTGTAGCTTAAATTGTTAAATTCTGAGACTTGCTCTATAATTTTATCATCAAAAATAATTTTAGATCTAACTGACCATGTTTCTTTATAAACCATACATTTTTTTTCAGATATTTCCATATTAAATTCTGTTGATATGTTATTTAAGGAGTGGAGCACCCTTTGCAAGTCATCTTTATTTGTGGCAAATAAAATCTGATCATCTGCAAGCATCAGAGTCTTAAGAATTTTACCCATAACACTGACTCCTTCAGTTACACTGTTAAGCCAAGTCCTAAAAATTTCATCCAAAAACAGGTTAAAAAGAGCGGTTGATAAAGGGCAACCTTGTCTAATGCCTCCATTTATTTTGATGGAGTTCCATTGCTTTATTTGTATCCTGGTCCTTAGATACATGCTCTTGATCACCCTAAACTTTTTAATACCTCTATTAATCAAATGATAATAGAATGCCAGCGCATGACTCCACAAGTGATCAAAATTAATAAAGGCTACTTCTTGAACATACTGCTTTTGCAGAAGATCTGGTATTGCTTGCACCAATTGAAGACGACCTACAGAAGCATATATTCTATTTAGATAAAGTTGTAACAGTGTATGAGGGAAGGATGTGAGCAGATAAATTGAAGGCAATGGCTCACTTTTTGGGGAAAGAGGCAGTCTGAACAAAATTAGTTGTATGGAAAAACCCCCTGGAACAAGTTTCTCACTTTCAGTATCTTGGCTGTGATATCACATTATGTTAGAGACCATGACAACAAAATTAATAAGTATCAATCTATATATGGAGTACTTACAAAGATGCTTGGAAGCAAATCTAGATTGGACACACAATTCTGTTTGTACAGACTTTGGATCTCACACGCTTGTTGTACATGAGTGAAACATGAACATCTACAAAGATAAAGCAACAAAGACTCCACACATTGGAAATAAACTACCCCAAAAGAAGCAAAGGTACAGATTGAGTTGAATGTAGAGGCACTAGAAAAGAAAGCAAATAGGGATGCCGTAGTATGGAATGCCCACTAAAACACCAATGAAGCAGAACAGGTTGAATGACCTAAACCAGCAAAAGGAAATGACAATGATAATAATATCAGTATCTATTGCAACTGTAAATCAGCTGTTTCTGAAGTTAAAGTGATAGAATATTATCTTTGAAACCTTATTGATAGACTTCACTTACTTGCAAGCTTATCGATTGACTTCAAAACTAAATTTTTCAAACATCATTGATAAATTCAGTGACTGCAGGAGAGCAGTTTTATAAGGAATCTACATCTTGCACATACTATTTTTATATTATGTAGAGTTATTATAAATATGTAATATCTTTTCCATATTTTTACTGTTTTTGTTAATAATATGAAACATATTAACATGATTATTGACATGCATTAATTCAGTGCCTTCTATTCATTTCAATGTTTAAGAGGCCTCTCAAAATGTTTGATTGTGCTCATAAATCCCAGTGCCACTTCTGAGCTTTGGGCCCTAATGTTATATATGAAACAAGTAAAAACTATCAGTGTCCTATACCACAGTAGCATGTAATACATAACAGGCATTATTGAATTAATCAAGTGGTATTCTTGACTGTTTATTTTTGTTCTAACAAAGTAATTATTAAGTATAGCTAATTATTATAACACAGTTTTATTTAATCCTTTATTCTGCAACATACAAACAATATTTAATAAATATTGTTACGATGGAAAACAATAGGATGGAATATTGTCGTAGGTACAGTGGAAAACGAAAAACAAGACACCAATTAAGTCACTAATCACCAGCTTTAATTTTCACAGTTAAACAGTTCGTAATTAACAACACAGTCTCTTACAACAAATCAAATAAAAATTGTTCACACGCAATAAAATGTCAACTAACATTAAAACACAATTGTATTACAATATACCGCCCGATTATAAAACACACTTCACTAATAACCACTTGAACGCACACAGTAATATCGCCTGATAATCATTTGTAATCGCCCGACAATAAACTCCCGAACCGCACTGTAATTTATCGTGACTATAACTGAAACTAAGGCCGCTGCCGCCTTGTATTTATACATCCGCGCATAGACCAGAAGATTCTAAACTACATATTAGCGCCAGTGTGTACAGCATAATTAATTGCGACCTTGACACAGTCTGCACAGCTGGCGCCTTCCAGAAAGTCTCGCGAATGCGTCGAGAATCACGTACATCACACAGATTCCACTGGATTCAACTGGAACATTCGATAAACACGTAGATTGTTCTGTGATGTCGCAACAATATAATTAAATCACTACCAACTCAGAACACAAAGTTTTTTATAGGTAAAAACGTAAACGTTTTACCTTATAGCCTGAACCAGTTTTCGCTTTTAAAAAGCTTCTTCAGAGGCTGCCGCTGGGAGCACTGTCCGTCTTGTTCTTGGCGACGGTATCAACTTTTGAAGGATCAATGTTTTGTGTGTGTGTGTGTGTGTATGGGGGGGTGTTATGTTCGAATAACGCATGTGATTTGAATTGTGTCTGTTCATTTAGGATGTTTTTATGTGATTTTGTGTGTTTGTATATGGACATACAGACAAAACGTGAGAGAAAAATAAAAAACCTCACACCATGTAACTTTATCACTTTTATTACTTTAAATTTTATTTAAATATTGTTTACTTTCTTTCCTCCATTTTGTCCGGACGCCATCTTTATTGATACCAACAATGAAACCTAAAATTTGCTTAACTTCGGGCCAGTTTCGTTTAAGCGAACTGAAAATAGCAGAACAAGGTCATTTTCTGTAACTTTACTCCTAATTTTGTTGTTTACCAATGAAATTACCTTTTATTTTACTTACAACATACATTTACATTGAATCCTACTTTGAAAAAGTGAACATTGCTATTCGGCCATAAGGCGTAGTTTATCAAATGAAGTTAGAAGAAATTATTCCCATTAACATTTTACATTCCCACCAAAATAAAATATAATAAATTATAATAACGTATAATAAATCATATTAGAACACAACCCAGCACTTCTTAAAGATAGATTTTTTAATTCACCCAATCACGCACTCATTCATGCTATACACATTCTATATTTCCCAAATTGAGCTCATTTTAATATACATTTCTTTAATAGCATTTTAAGTGGTTTGAATTTATCTGATTTACTGATTGAAGAAATGTCTGCTGTTTCGTTGTTGTACTTATCTGGTTACATGTGAGTCCAATCTTATTGCGCACATTCCTGCTATTTGTTGGTCGCACGCACTTTTTTCAAATAATATATTTACATGATAACTGTCAATTAACTGTTAATTTACAATTTTGTTCCGAATTCATGTAATATTTCACATTTTGTTTGGGTGCACCCGAGATTTAGTTTCGGAACTTTTATACTTGTCTGGCCGGCACAAGTGGTATTACGTGACTGAGAACGAGATGAACGGCTTCAATTCTGAGGTGGAGAGGGTGTCACGTCACCAATCTCATTGTCTCCAACTATGATGACTCAAATTTTTAAGGCGAGGCATATTGCGCACTGCATTCCAATGACGTATTTTGCAGGCTTGGCTGGTTATGTAAACGGTGACTTAATAGGTCAACGGTCGTCTGGCGAAATACAGTTGTTGGTTTTTCGCATACAATGCTGACCTTGATACAATTTCCACTCGCTTGCTATTACGTCATTGCAAAACTTTACAAAACCTTACCATTATTTATGCTTTTGAATGAACAATAAAATTTAGATATGCTTTCCCCAAAATCCCTATATGTACCAGATTGTACCGTTACAACCAATCAGCACAAATATAGTTCCTTCACACAAATTCTACCCACATACAGTAATACAAACACACGAAAACACATAAAAACGACATCCTAAATGAACAGACACAATTCAAATCACACACATTATTCAAACATATCACACCCTACACACACAACATCGATCCTTCAAAAGTCGATACCGTCGCCAAGAACAAGACGGACAGTGCTCCCAGCGGCAGCCTCTGAAGAAGCTTTTTAAAAGCGAAAACTTGTTCAGGCTATAAGGTAAAACTTTTACGTTTTTACCTATAAAAAACTTTGTGTTCTGAGTCTGTAGTGATTTAATTATATTTAGTTAAACATCATCATCATAGTTAGTTAGTTTAGAACACGTCATGGACAAAGAAATCCAAGAACAATTTAATTTTCTTACCGATATAGTTAAAAAGGATAAAGGACTGTCATGGTGTTCATTCAAAATGTATTCTTAATGAACACTTAGTTTTATAAGCTTATACAGCATGTTGCTCTCAAGTCACACTACTCATACAATGGAGTAGACATATCATAACATAAAAAAAGCACGTATTAGGATAGATTGAGAAATACAATAGATGAAGCGACAATGCTGTTACTTAGAAAGAATAATTACTAATGACAACAGACATTCATATTAGAAATGAAATCTACATTGTGGAGTGTCTTGTAACATAATTATAAAGTGGGAATACCTGTCTTGAGGGAGCAGAGATGTGGATACAGACAAAGAAATCAAATTAAGAAACATCATAATGACTTGAAGGAGAAAGAAAGTTATTACAAGTCTAGGAATCTAGGAAGAGTAAATTTATAAGTTCCATTGTAAGGAATAATGACTTTATACCATTATGGAACAAAGTCTTTATACCATTATGATGATGATTAAAATTGTATTCTTATTTGTTTTATTGTTATTTATTTATGTATTTTTACTTCTTTGGATGTAATGTTGTAGAAAGATTTCTGCGCAAAACAAAGCACTTACAAATATAAGCATTTTGTTCACCATTATGGAAATCATAAACAAATACAACATATGCATCTACCAAGTTAAAACGTTGACTGTTTTGACTTCCAATAAGCATTTCAAGGACAAAACCCTAATTTCATAATCACAACCATGTAGTCACCACTCCCTCATCTTCCTCCATAAAAATGAATTATTAATTAATCACCACAGTGGGTGCCAATCAGTTACAATATATACACTTCACTCCTGTCCTGCTTAATGCATGCCGATGTAGCCAAATGCAGTGGCATGGTGAACTTGAATCAGGCCCGCGCCGTACATAAGTGCAAAGTCGTGCGGTGCACGACGGCGCCAAGGTGCCGGGGGCGCAGAAAGGCCTCAAAACCCAAAAGTAAAAAAAAAGTAATATACCTACCTAACAAACAAAAAATCATTCGTCAAAACAAAATTTAGAATGATAAAAAACAAAAAAGAATTGCAAGCTATTTACATTGTTCTTTATTTAGTTAGTTATTTGTTATTTATTACTTAGGAAATACACTTATTCGCCAAACCTCAGCGAAATGCACCTACAAATGCGAAGCTATTGTTTATGTCGCGCACCCACCTATCAACGTGCAGCGCGCGAACCGAGGCGATATTACTGGGGGAATAAGGAGAAATTCAAGATAAAGAACTACGTGTTTATGTCTGGAGAATGCCGTAATGAATACAATTCTCAGAATGAATTGAATTCTGTTTACGTTTGCGACCGTAGACTGCTATGCCAGTCTCTACTCTCTAACCTTTAAGCAAATCGCGTCCAGTATGAACGTACCCTGAGCGCTACATCGGTCGCGACTTTATTGGTTGCCCAATGCCCAATAATAAACTTAACGTCAAACGTGAAAAGGTGCATGAGTGGAAAGATATTGTTTTTGAAACCTTATTTTTTTGTAGTTTTACAGACTTTATAGTGGTGTGTTTTGTGTTCTGAAAATCTTTTATTCATTAAGGTGAGTTCAGCTACAATTTATTTTTTATTTTAGATTTAAGTATTAAAAGCCAAAAACTTTCATCTCAAAAGTCATTTTATTATTGACATTTTCTGTTTGATTATGTAAACATCATTGTTGATTGACACAAGTTCATTAATCGATAAGCACTAATAACAATATTTTTAACAATTTTCATAAGTTTTAATTTTTATAAATTTTGAAATAAGTATAACAATAAGTTGATACAATACTTTCCGAGTTTGAGACATTAAAACATTTCCATAAACAATTGAGAGGCGTTTTACGTACATTTTTATATACGTACTTAATAGAAACAAATAATTCCACGATCATGTTAAGTAGACTTTGCGTATATTAGCTCCAAATTATGTTTAAAACACATAAACGTATGTCAAAACAAATATTTTGTCAATAGTTGTAACCTTTATAATTTTAAATATTAACTAACTTTAAGTATTAACTTTTGTTAAGTTTTCTTAACGTTTTTCGATGTATCACTAAATTTATTACAAGACTAATTGAAAAATTCATTTTTGGAAAAATTGTAGATTTGCAAAGAAAATTTTGCAAAAACACCCCTCAATTTATCATTTTGTTTACTTATGTATTAATTTTTTTACAGTCTATAGGATGTCAGAAAAAAAGAAGAAATTGTCAGGACACCAAAATTTGTTGAAGAAAATAAGAAGAGAAGAAGAACTAGAAAAACACGTCAAAATTACGCAGTTTTTTTCAAAACCCGAATCTACTTTGCCAAACATAAATGACAAAAATGATACAGCTGAAGCACAACATTCTGAACCTGTACATCTTCTGGAAGGCATACCATCAACTTCTTCAAGTCCTGCTGATAATGAAGAATCAACACCTTCAAAAATTACCACAACAGAAAATATAAGTGAACTTTCCAAAGATGCTGCAATGTGGCCAAAAAAATTACGTCCGAATAATATTCAAGAATTAGTAGAACGTGGCCCTACTTATTATCAAAACAAAAAGGATCTTTATCCGAGAGATAGTTCGGGGCGTAAGTTTTCCAATAATTATTTCTTTAGAATTCTACCGAACAAAGAAAAAATTGAGCGTTTTTGGCTGTTGTATTCCGAAACAAAAAATTCGCTTTACTGCTTCTGTTGCAAAGTTTTTAATGATAGCGATTTGAAATCTGTTCGCCTTAGTGATGAATCTGGTTACAACGACTGGCAGCATTTATGTGAACATTTAAATATTCATGAAAAGAGCAAGTTACATATCGAAAATGTTCTAAAATTGCTAGATCTTTCTAACCGTTTTAATAAAAATCAAATAATTGATTCTGAAACTCAAAATGTAATAAACAGAGAAACTAAATACTGGCAATCTGTTATAGAGAGAATTTTCTACGTGATTCAGTTTTTAGGTGAGCAGAATTTAGCTTTTCGTGGAAGTAGTAACAAGTTGTTTGAGAAAAGTAATGGTAACTTTTTAAAATGCATAGAAATGATTTCTAAATTCGACCCAATTATGTCAGAACATACAAAATGGTCTTAAAAAAAAGATTACAAAAATTATCTCGGGGATAAAATACAAAATGAAGTAATCAATTTGATGGCCGAAAACATCAAATCCAAAATTTTAGAACTAACTAAGAAGGCAAAATATTTTTCAATATTATTAGACTGTACTCCTGACTCTAGTCATCAAGAACAAATTTCAGTTTGTATAAGATTTGTTAACTTAAAAAGCACAGGAATTAGTATAGAAGAACATTTTTTATTATTTTGTCCTATAGATGATCCGTCGGGCGAGGGTTTGACTAAATTTCTTTTATCGGCGTTAGAGAAAGAAGGCTTAAATATCAGCGATTTGCAGGATCAGGGTTACGGCAATGGGGCAATTATGCGTGGTAGGCATAATGGCCTACAAAAAAAATTTTGGATTTGAATCCGCGAACTTTCTTTGTTCCTTGCTGCAATCATAGCCTAAATTTAGTCGTTAATGATGCCGCAAAATCAAATACTTTGAGCATTAATTTTTTTTCTTTAGTTGAAGAACTGTTCGTATTTTTTTCAGCTTCTGCTACTTTAAACGATGGTCAATTCTGAAATCTAATGTTACAAATTTAACTTTAAAACCTTCATCGGATACTCGATGGTCTAGTAGAATAGATGCAATAAATCCTTTAAAGTATAAACTTGGAGAGGTATACGATGCTCTGTTTGAAATAAGCGAAGGAACTTTTGAAAATAAAGTAAAGAATTTGGCTGCATCGTTGGCCATAAAATTGCAGAATTTTGAGTTCATTTGCGTGCTTATTTTGTGGTATAATATTTTAAGTAAAATTGACATTGTTAGTAAAATTATTCAGAAACCAAACTTTGATGTTGCTCAGTGTTGTACTCATTTAAATAATCTGAAGAAATTTTTGAAAGCTTATCGCTCCGATGAAGGTTTTAATGATCTATTGATTGATGCTAAAGAAATAGCATCCAGCTTAGACATAGAACCTAAATTCATAAAACAAAGAGGCTTAAAACCGTGCAAAGTAAAAAAACAGTTTGACTATGAATGTGACGATGAACCGATGTACGACGAAACTTTAAAGTCCAAAGTTGATTGTTTTTTTAATGCTCTAGACGTAATCATCACATCAGTGGATGAACGATTCCGAATTCTTTCTTCTTATTCTAATAATTTCGCGTTTTTATGGAATATTGATAAATTTAAAAATTATTCTGAAAAAGAACAACTAGAATTATGTCAAAAAGTTGAAAATGTATTAAATGACAAAACTCGCAATGAACGAGATATAATTGCTGTAGAACTTGTTAAAGAATTGCAATATTTACAAAATTTTGATGAAAAAGTTATTACGTCTCCAGAAGAAATTTTAAATTATATAACAATTAACAACTTAGTGGATTCTTTCCCTAATACGAGCATAATACTTCGTATTTTATTAACAATGCCGGTTTCTGTTGCTACCGCAGAACATTCTTTTTCAAAACTCAAAATAATAAAAAATTATTTAAGATCGACCATGGGGCAAAACCGACTAAGTAATCTTGCTATCATCTCAATAGAATCGGATCTATTAAAAGAATTAGACACCCAAGATTTAATTAAACAATTTGCAAAAACCAAAGCACGAAAAGCTCAATTCACTTAGTTAAAATAATAATACGAGTTATAACTGGACATTAACCTTTATCTTTAAAAGATGACGTATTGCATTGTTAATATAATAGATTGTTTTTATTTGTTGATCAGTTTTGTTCTATATGATGCATTGTATGTAAACAAATATATCTAATGTTTCAAATATATTTTTATTTCTGTGTATAAATGTATAATTACATACCTCAATGAGAAAATACTTGTTCGGCTTGTTTGGTACCAGTTTAGTAAGTGCCTGTTGTAAAATATAAAAATGAAAATAAATTCATGAAAATACTTTTTAAAATTATTTTTGGATAGTTGATAATACTTAACATGTACCTTTACCCATATATTAGCGTTATAAAAATTGTAGGCGACATATACAAAATTGCACAAGGGCGCCAAACACAAAATTGCACAAGGGCGCCAACAGTGCTAGGCGCGGGCCTGACTTGAATCATCTGTTGCAGATTATAATACAAAAAGCTATGCTATAAAATGGGAGGGTAAATTAAGGCAAGCAGAAAAGTTTGAAATTCTCGATCTCAGTGATACTTGACCTCCCAGGAAGGCTAGAACACAAAATTACAGAAAGACTATCATCACCAGGACTATTTAGCAGTTTAAAAAATATTTTATTTGAAATAAGAAACCCAGAAAAAATAAGAATTAAAATATTCAGAAAAGTAACTGCCATCAAGAAACACTGAAACTAAGACATAATTAAAATGAAAGTCTTTTGAAAAAAAAAGAAATACATGGTCATGGACAAAACAAAAAATTATACTTTCAAGAAAGTTTTAAAAAGCTCAAGAACATGCCTGAAGAGTCCACATGTAAAAACTTGAAGAGTGTTTTAGGTGAGACCTATAAAGAGAAGTAAAGGAGGTGGAAAAATACAAATTTTTGGTAAAAGGATGGATGCCTAAGTCATATTAGAGAAGTGCTGGCCAACTTTACTTTATGCGTCATGAGTGACTTGTAACCATGAAATTGTGCTCGCGTGCTATGTGAGCAAATTATTTCTTTTATACATGCACGTATGTACATATATATATGTACACACACATACACACACACACACACACACACACACACACACACATACACACACACATACAAACTACAATAGGCACAAAATCATAGACAAATATTAAACTCTGTTTAGGGGTACATTGTTAAAATTAGTAGAACCAGGTCTAACTGTAATTACAGTTCAAGATCTAAGTGTTTTGGAATATTCTTAAATCTATATTTGTAATATATTTTTATATTTGGTGGGAACATCTTTGCCAAATGGATGACTGCCACAACCCCAGACAACTATGAAACTACAAGCCAAAGGAATGGAGAGGTGTGGGACATCCGAGGAAGTGTTGGAGTGACCAGCTCTAGACTCTTCGACTGTTTGAGACCGGAACATATCATCCTTGGTTTAATCCTTGCAGATGATGATGATGATGATGAAGAAGTTTGTAATAGTAAACGAAAAATTTTATTTCACTCTGTCATGATTTTTCAAAGCCCATGATGATATTTTAATTCTATAATGTTATTAGTCATGTAGTGACAGTTTTTAAAATGAGAATACATTCTGAAAGAAAATGTGATGGTTTGGTGAAAAGAGAGGAAACAGCCCCATCACCAAGTGTGACAAAGCTCTTATACACCCAGGGGATACACTTCTTCTTCTTCTTTAGCACTGCAACCCAATGTGAGCCCTGGTTCTGACACCAGTCTTCTCCAATGTCTCCTATCCATTGCCATCTCAGTATAACCCCTCACATTATTCTTAGATTATCTACCACATCATCCAACACGTCGATCCCTCTTTCTGTTTTAATAACTTGTGCCATCAGGATTTTCTTTGGCATACGCTGATCATCCATCCTCTCTAGGTAACCTACCCATTGCTCTAGGTGATTCATAAAGGCTGAATGAATAAAATTACTACACGATTAATGTATTGACTGGGAAATTTTTAGAATGAAGCCAGCCTGAAAATCCAGGAAATTGTAAATGGCAATTTTGTAAAAAAATGAAAACAATCTGGAATAGCAGACACCTTAAGAATGGCAATACGGAATGATAGAGAGCTAGCTACTAAACATCAAGAACTTATTTATAAAATAATATCTTGTAAAAGTGATACCACCTTGTTGATAGAGACAGAGGAGATAACAGAGAATTATGAGTTAAAGAAAGACCATCAATAAATGCTGAAAAAGATTCAAAATATCAGAGAAATCTAATTGTAGTAAGACCAGTTTATGCAAAGGCCCCAACGTATGATGGAAACACTCACTGGGCAACTTATATTCACCAATTTGGAGCTGCCGCTCACTTAAATAAGTGAAAGGAAGAAGACAAAAGGGCTTTCATTAATTCTTGCTTTAAAAGAACCTGCCGTAGAGCTAATACAGAAAGTGCCATCTGACAACCAGAATATCTATGCCAAATTAACAAAAGCTCTGGAATTGTGGTACAGTGACCAGCATTTGTGTGAAGTGTACCGTGAACAATTTAAAGTGAGGTGACAGCGTTCAGGCGAGAGCCTTCAAGAGTTGGAACCAAATGTTGACCAACTGACGAGATTGGCTTATCCCAAAGAATTGGAGAACTTCCAAATGTGGATTGCTCACATTGTGTTTATTGACGGTATCAGAGATAGTCAATTACAACAAATGTTAAGAATGGAACACCATCATAATTGCTCAGACGCTGTAGTTCATGCTCTCTGTTTTGAAGCTCCCAAGTCGGTGACCTACATTAATCAAAGTATGCCATCATGTTATAGCCAAACGGATCCAATACCACAGTATCGTCATAGCGGATGGAATAAAGAGATGATTCAAGAACAACAGTTTAAGAAGTCAGCAGCTCCACAATGCTCTTTTGAACCAAAGGATAAAGACAAAAGACCGAAGTGTTGTTACAACAGTGGGAAACATGGCCATCTACAGGTAGACTGCTGGAAGAATAAAATACCGAGAGAAGGGAGTGCTCATACCAATTGGAGAAGTAAAGCCCCAGAACAGCACCAGTTTCCACGCTACATAAGACTAGTGGAAACCTGATTGTTAATGGATTTGAGGAAGGTAAACAAACATTATTTACAGTTTACACGGGTGCTACAGTGTCTATTGTGTGCCCTAACTTAATCAGCAACTGACGCCCTTAAATTAGCTCTTGTACAATACACACTGTGACTGGAAGCCCCATCAATGTGTTAGGGAAGATAGAAGTATGTGTATGCCTGGGTCATCTCGAATTTAGCCACCAAATTCTTGTTGCCAACATTGTAAATGAAGTGATTCTTGGCATGGACATTATGAATGCTTAGGGATTTGTTGTGGACTTAAGAGAGAACGTCCTGAAGGTTGGCCAAGAGAAGATTAAGCTTTGCATGGCTAAAATGATAGGCTCTGCCAACCATTTGATTAATCAAGTGGCATTGGCCGAAGAAGAAGTCAACAATTCTGGTCAAGAGGAACCTTTCCTATTGCAGGCAGAAATGGAAGAAGAACTAGCAGAGGAAGTACAAATACGTGAAACGGCAAAAGAAGTGACTGGAAAGCCAACTATGGGTGTCAAGGAAACGTTGTTGAAGATGAAGTTACACAAGAGGTTGTTGACAAGAACCAAACAGACTTGAATCAGCCAGTGGTGTTTAGACCATCAGCACATGAAGCAACAGGAGTAATTCCAGCAAAACTAGCAGTTGAGTGGAAGACTCGTATTCCTGGGAATTTTATGTTCGGATCACACGAGATTGAATTCAAAGAACCGGAGAATTATCCTTCACAAGGTCGACACCTAATCGCCTCGCCAAATATTACTTCAGAGGTGGTTTGCCAATTTGGGGCAAACAGGCTTAAGGAGGCGGGAGTGTTACGAGTATGATATCGAACCGCATAGAACAGCTGAGAACATTCTCCACTCCCCCCGTCAAGTGTGGCAGGTGTTGCGTCATTCAAGTAGGTGTTCTAGTGTGTTCCAAGAATACTTGAGATACGCGGTAAGCTGGCAGCATTCAGTAAGGAGGGAAAGCTGTACTGGACCTCTGCGCAACTTATATAAACCCATAACAGCCAGGTTGTGAGTTCAGTTACGAGAGCGATTTCCGTTAGCGTGGGTCGAGTGTTTGTCGAAGTGAAGAATTATTGTGTTAATAATTGTGTGGAACTCTATTAATTGACATTGTTATTGCATGTGGACAAATCTAACTGGAATTATTGCACGAGTCGATTATAAACTGTTATTTGTGATAATTAAAGCTGGTTTTTAGAGACTTCATTAGTGTCTTATATTTTGTTTTCCACTGTACCATACAACGATCAGTAGATCGTCGTAACAATATATTATTGGTTCTATCAGAATTGATTCTCTAAAAACCTAGAAGAGGACTGTAAGAACGATTCTAATAACTTCTATGTTCATTTACAGAAGATAATGGATACAGTGAACGTGAATGACTACAAGTTCATTGGATGTGATCTTAATGCAAGGATTGGAAGATTTCCTATTAAGAATGACATGCGTTGATATGGAGAAACTTGTATTAATAACAACAGCAGAACTTTAAAAGATTTCAACAGCTTCAGTAAACTGCAAACTGAAAACACCTAAAGGGTGGGGCAATGAGAACGCAACAATTTGTGTTTTAGCTTGAGTTTCGTTACTAAGGCGACAATATTTAAACAAATGGTTTTATGCCCTCAATTAAACTATGCCATTTCGATAAACATGGCTGGTGAGTTGAACATTGTGCATTTCCTGTAGAAACTTTTTTTTTTAAATAACGATTCCCATATAACAACACAAAGACTGTTCAGAAATCATTTCAACACTGGAAGAGGAGATTGCTTAACAATATCGAACTGGGTAAGAAAATTTAGAACCAATGCCTTGACACAGAAAACAATTGGAGGAATTGTAAAAACGGTGTGCACACCAGAAAATGTGGAAAGTGTAAGAGCTGCTGTCACTGCACATTTCCTGTAGCAAGATCTCCATTTCCATCCATACAAAATTCAAGTGGCCCAAAAACTGTTTGAATGTGATTACACTAAAGAATTGATTTTTATAATGAAATATTGAAATCCAAATCAAGAACAAAACTTTCATGAAGACTTGATTACATCAGATGAAGCACAGTTTCATCTTTCCGGGCTTGTCAACAAACAAAACATGCTGTAGTGATAGTAACCCTCAAGAACTTCATGTTATACCTCTTCATAGCCAGTGAGTCACTGTTTGGTGAGGAGTTTCATCTATTCATGTTTATGGGCCATATTTCTTTAAAGACGATAAAGGAAATTTAGTCAGTGTGAACTCGGACCAATATGGGAAAATGCTGAACAACTTTATTCTTACTTTGTTAAATAATCTAAGGGTTGATACTCATTCGATCTGGTTCCAGCAGGATGGAGCTACCACACATGCTGCTCAAACACAATGGATGTGTTGAGGCCTATGTTTGAATATCAGTGAACTCAAGATTTGGTGCAATACTCTGGCCACCACGATCTCCAGACGTGTTTACATGTGATTTCTTTTTGTGAGGCTATCTGAAGTTTAAGGTTTTTCAATCACGACTACATGATTTAAATCAACTCTGACAGCGGATCTGAAGCCATGCTGCAGAGATCGTGAATAGCTTTTTCAATCGACTTGAAGAATCTAAGCATGGCAATGAGCATCACTTAAATGACTAAGTAAAAAAGCATCTTATTTCCTTTTTATTTATACTGTATTTGATTTAACAATATTAAATGAGTGTGTGTTGTGATAGTTTTTAATTGTTGTGTTCTCGTTGCCCCACCTTTTATTTTTAAACAAACAAAAAGTAAATAAAAACATTCATGATAGAGTATATAAATTGATTATACAGTTTTTGGAGAATGAGAAATTGTAACATAGGCTCAGACCACTACTTGGTGATAATGAGTGATTGTTTTTAAATTTTTGAATGGGTCAATTAAAAGTCCCAAAAATACAAAAAACAAGATACAAGGGTTGAAGGTCACAAGGGTTATTTTCTGAGAATCAATACATTAGGCCATTGTATCATGAATTGTGTAGCTTCAGGGATAACACAGAAGAAGAATGGAGAAGTATTAGAATTGTGGAAAAGCCCCATTTTTAAAGAATTCGTCACAAAAGATACAAGGTTTATATACACAGACTCAAGATTTAATTAGGGCAAAAAAGTAACTATACTTAAAATGGCTTACAGCTGAGACTACTTTTAGTAAAGTGGCATGGACGTGCCAATCAAGCAAAACAAAAGCCGTTAGTTCAGAAGATAACAAGAATTCTTCTGCAAGATATATTTGTAACATTGAGACTTATTTGTATGGATGACAGACCTTGATAAAGTAGAATACATGAGAAACACATTTGAACTTGAAAATGTAAGATTAGTGGATACTTACTCTATAAAGCCCAAAGAATGGCTGGAAATCGTAAAAATATTTGATAACAATTAGAAATTAATGTAAGGAGATAATATTAGACCCTCTCAATAACAGACACAAATGATATATAGCTTGAAGAACTGAGAACTGAAGGTGGGGTGACTCTTCTTGTTGTAGTCATAATCAGGCCCATATTTAGGTATTGTGTGCCCCTGTGCTCTAAGTAATATGCCGCCCCCCACACACCACGCCAACACTCACACAAACTTACAACTCAAACAAGGAAACAAGCCGTGATTTTACAGACATACCAGCTCAAGTTGAGTACATTATAATAGGTAAACATAAACATACGATGGCAGTCTATTGTAGCGTTGTAGGTATTACAAGTTACAACATAATTTTAAATGGCGTAATTCTCTCGACATTGGCATATAATTCATGTAGGATGTAGTCTACAGAAAATTTATTCTTTTTGCTCTTAATCACAGTTATGTCATATTTTTTTATATTTCACAATTTCACTTAAATTATGATGGTATTTCTTAAATATTTACTCTTAACATTGTAATAATTAGACATGGAATTAAAAAATGGCAGTGTTTTTGACATTGTTTATTTTTAATACATTACAGAATTACAGTAAGTTCAGTGAAAAGCATTTAACCAAATCTGATATATAAAACTGTATCTAAGCTTACATAATGAACGGTTTTCGTCTGGCTTGACTGTGAGTAAAATCATTGATTATTTCATCAAAACAGCCTGTTAGTTATATCTGACTCAATACACAGAACTGCTGCACTTACAAGTCGCTCTTGTCTTTGGCTTGACCACATGTAGTTGTTCACTCTTCTTAGAACAGGAAACAATCTTTCAGCTGAACAGTTGGTTGCAGCTGTGCAGATATAAATTTTCACCGCAACACAAATACAGTATTAGGATAAACTTCTTGTAAATTTCTTTCAACTAACATTTTATTCAAACTTGGCAAAGTCCAGGGTTTTTCTACTTTTTCACCTTTCTTGTTTAGCACTTCACATTTAATATTTTTGATGAAACCTTTAAGATGGATACACTCATTTATTAGACTATCCTCCAAATCCGTATTGTACAGTTCACACAGTTCTTTTGCTGAATTCATTATACTAGTAGGTTCAAGATTTGTAAGTTTGGAAATAAAATAAAATCTAGACGCAAAATATGTGTACACAGATATTCTTTTTTCCAAATCCTCCTTCAATGTGTCAATTACAGCAAAAATACTTGACTTGAGCTTTTTTTCATTTAAGTGTATTACTTTTGATCCTTTATCTTCATGTGTAGATAAATTATCACCTTCCTCTTCACTCGTGTCAGAGTCAGACTGATCAAAAAATCGTTTCTTTTTCTTCTTCCTCTTAGGTGAGGTCATATTAAGTTCTGATGATGTTTTATTTAGTGTTAGTGTCATTGTCTCGTTTATCTTTTTTACAGCTTGGGATTTGTATTCATGATACAGTTCCCTAATTTCTTCAAGATAACCAATCAACGATTCATAAAGTTCCTTGGCAGCAGAGACATCCAAATCTTCTGCTTGTAGCTTTTCCATTGTCTTCCCAAACTGTTGGAATATGGCACCCCAAAGGCTAGACATAAATGCTGTGTCAGTATGAGTTAACTGCTTAAGTAAACCTTTATCTTTGTTTCAGTCCAAACATTTTTGGGTGGCATCTTCGGAAAATGACTTCAGAGCATTGAATATAGCTGTCCCATCTAAATTTAGACTTTTACATGCTTCTTCTTGTGCACTCCAATGAGTCTGACTTAATGATATAATGTTGAGCTTTTTGGACCAAAAATTATAAAAGCAAATTCCATCTCTGTGTCGAACTAGAAAAAAAATTAAAAATACTCTGCAAGAAGTCAAAAAATGTTACAGACTCCCGACAACACTCTGCTGCTCGAGAACCACTCAAATTTGCTGAATGGGCAGCACAGGGAATATAGAAAGCTAGTGGATTGATTGCCTTGATTCTGGCTTGCAAACCAGAATATATACCTGACATGTTTGAACAATTGTCATAAGTTTGACCCCTACAATCAGATATCTCTAGATTTATACTTTTTAAAGTCTCCAATTCTGTGTCTGCAAGGTTTTCACCTGTGTGCCCAGGATTTTTGAAGAAGGTTAAAAATCTCTCACGTGCCTCCCCTATCTTATTTACATAACGAACAATTAAGGTTAATTGGTCGTTATGAGTAATGTCTGGAGATGAGTCAACTATTACTGAATAATATTTACACAACTGGACCTCTTCAAAAATCTTAGAGACTACTTTCTCTCCCATAATTTTAATAAGGTCATCACAAATTACTGGACTCAAATATGACATCCTTCTGCTACCTGGATTTCCATAGCATGAAATGTGAGCAGATAGAAAGGGGTCATACTCAGCTATTAATTCAAGGCACATCATAAAATTGCCATTATGCTCTGACACAAACACTTCGTTATCTCCTCGGAATGCTAGTCCTCGAGAAGATAATTTTTTTAAGACAGAAATTACCCTCTGTAGTACATTCCTCCAATACTGGACCTCTTGCTCAAAAACAGTTACTAACTTTTTGTCAATTCTAGATAATTCATTTGCTCGGGTTTTAAATTTAATTGCACAATCTCTGTGAGAGGATGAGTTTTCATGTTCAGAGATACGTTGTACAGCGTGAATCCAATCATTAAATCCTGATTTTGAAGCAAACCCAGATAGGGCTCCAAAAAGCATACAAGGAGCACAATATGGATACCCCTGACTTGGTGAATAAACTAAATATTGTAACGATACAATTAAGCCAAATCTCGTACCAGTGATAAAAAAGATAATTCTTGATATAAAATTACTTCATATGAAATAAAATGTGTAAAAAATGATTAAAATGTAAATACTTTGACATGACGTACCACAATATTACACAACTCAAGTGATTGAGCCAAAAAACATAACCATAAAGAAGGGAACCACGTAACATACTTATTAAAATGCAAATATTTTGACATGATTGAGCCGACAACACAAACATACTTAAGAAAATGTGATTGACAAAACAATGATGGACATAGAACTAAAGGAGAACCAAACCAAGATGAAGAATGAAGATGAAGATTATTGAAGAAGAAGAAGAGGAAGAATGAAGAGGAGACAGATAAAACCCAAGGGGAAACTAACACACATATATAAAAGGGAGAGATTGTATGTTAAAGATAGAATACGGTCAATAAACCTTAAATAATTATATATTAATAAAACCAATGTTATTATTAGCATTAATTTAACATATGTATCCAATTTTTAAGACAATACAATTGTAAAACAATGTAGTATAGGAAAGGTACACTAACCCTGTCAGAAAGGTTAGATTCAACCCAAAACACAACTAGCCTAATATCGTTTATAGTAAAAATAATACTAAAACAAAAATAGTGAGAAATGGTAGGAGAAGGTATAGGGGTTACCCATTAAATAACACTAATTACAAAACAGTGAACCAAAGTGAAGTGCTTTAGTGAAGTGTTAATGCCCTAAAAAATAGTGAAAGTGAATGTGAAACATTCAAATTAGAATGCTAAGGAAATAGACACTCTTTAAAACATTGATAAACCACCAATGATTGGAGTGGAATTATAATTAGTTGTATACCTAGAAGTAATTAAAAATAGTATTTAAAATTAATATAAGGGAAGCATGTGACATATCAGGGAGAAAGCCCAGTACCATAACTTGTGTTAACATGGCATGATAGGATAGAAGTAAAGTTTGTTATTAAAGATTAAAATTATAAAGAATACAACACCCCATGTTGAAAGGGGAATTAACCTTCATAATATTAGAGAAAGTGACAATGTTTATCACCCTAGTTATAAGACGAGAAAGAAATCAATGTTAGTACTAAGAATAATTTATGACTTATAAAGAATAGTTGATTCAATGTTAAAGAAGGAATATGACTGAAAGGGGACTTACAGTCCATAAACCTAACTATTATATTTTAAATGAAAAGTAATGAAAATGTATGTTGAATAATAATTAAAACACAAACAAATAAATGAAGCCCATCAGGCTGAATTCAGAATGTAATTTAAAAAGGAAATACACTAGAAAACAATCATGGCTGTTTGTAACTAGGAAAACAGTTAACTGCCAAGAACATTCAAATGCAAATTGTATCAATTTCACAAAAAATCTTACTAATCTAAGAACAGTGAATGGACAATAATTGTATATCAGTTATTTCAACACAGAAATATTATTGTAATAATTTAATTCAAGAAAGATATGTTATTTATTAAATGTCAACTAATTAGACTATAGTTAAAGTGTAACAGAATATGACCTTATGAGGTATCATTGTAAACTTTGAAAGGAAAGAAAAATAATAGTGATGTCATTTATTATCCCAAAGGAATTATAAGGGAATAAAATCATTAGGAAAATACTTAATAAATTTGAATAAAAATTCAAATATCTCTAACAATGTAAGTAAGGAGTAATTAAACCAGCATTGAATTATTAGTTACTATGACAACGAGTCGTTTGAGGCTTATTTTTCTGTTAAATTATATAGACGCTGAAGAAACGAAGCGTGGGTACGCCACACAAGAAATTGGACAAACTAAAACTTTAATTTAAACAGTTACAACAAGTCAACTAGTGAACCAAAATGATCCAATATGAAGAGACGTCGATCTATACAGAATTAATGATGACCAGGAGCGAAATTAAATAAACTAATTAAAGAAAAAACCCAGACCAGTTTGAAGAAGATGCTGGAAGCCTACAACCAGCCCAAATTCGAAAAATACACGCCTACCCTGATGATGACTCTTCAACGTGAGACGAACTGATAAGTACTGAATAATTTCTTACTCCCAAAAAACCCTAAATTACTTGAATTATTTTCAAATGATAAAATTTCTCACTATTTAAAAAATAGTATTTTCTTTCAAAGGTAAAGGCACAATTTACTTACATTAAAAAACATTTGACTAACTTATAGAGATAACCTTATTTGTGAACATAACTACTGTAACAGAAGTACGACACTACTGAACAAATTGTACAAACACATTATAAATCCTAAGTACGTATAAGGTATAATAGTGTACTTTCTTTTCATGTAATCAACGTTTATGTCTATTTTCATGATCAAAAGAACTCCAGGTTTTTAAAAACATAGTAATTTTGTTAAAAATAAATGAACGATAGTGTTTTGAAACCAATTTTGCCAACCTGAGATATTTTGTGTTTCAAGCTCTAAGCCGGAGCATAATATTATAAATTTGTTTATGATTCAATTGTCATGTTTGTTAATAATTAAATGTGTATTAAAAACCGCAGTACAGTACATTACTATCTTGTTATTTCATAGGATTTTTTGTAAATATATGTGTGTTAGCGAAGTTTCAAGTCATATCCAACTAGCGCTTGTCACGAGTGGCCGAGTGGACAACCTGTGTAGCAGCGGGAATAATTCGAACGCCACAGCTGTCCATGCTAATACCACATATTACTTTAAAAATTAAATGTTTCAATTGTTTTAACAAAAACAATTTGGCGCCACCCGGGAATCGTAATCCATATGAATTGACAGGTAGGTTGTACTGGTGACATTGACAACGCTACGGACTCCAGTAGTGATGTCGATTTATGTAACAACCAGTGTGAGGCAAACACACTACATTCACACTAATACACAAAATAAACAAGTGTGAGACATTTTAACAGGGACGACCCATATTTATTGTTACATATTGGCGACCAGCAACGTGTGGCTGGTAAGAATAACTAGCGGCGATCATGAATGGACACGGGATGGTTACGAGACGCAAAGGGAAGGAAACACCAAACCAAGAAGGAAACCCAGAAGAAATGGAGGAAGTTGAGGAAGTAGAAGTGGAGGAAACGACTGGAGAATTGTCAGAAGAAAACCCACAGGAGGACCAAACGGAAAATCCTAATACAACTGAACTGGAAATAGAAGCAGAAGTCATGGTGACTGAACAACCAGTCAAACCGACAGAAGAAACGAATTTGAATAGCATGATGAAGTTCATGATGGAACAATTTGGACAAATGAACCGGAGCCATGAAGATTTAAATAAAAAATTAGAAAAACTAGACCTAAACAATGAAGATTTAAATAAAAGATTAGAGAAACTAGACCTAAACAGTGAAGAATTGAAGAAACAAATGAAGGAGAGTATAGAATTCCTGAATGATAAAATAGAAAGCAACCATGAAGACTTGAAAAGAAGTCAAGAGGCATTGGAGAAGAAGAGCGAAGAACTGAAGAAACAGATCAAGAAGGATCTGGAGATAGTAAACAAAAAGATGGAAACTAATCATGATGTTCTCCAAAGGAAAATCGAGGAAGAAAGTAAGAAAACCAAGGAGGAATGGAAGCAACAACTAGTCGAATGTCGAGAAGAGATTAGACAAACGGTAACAGAGACCAACGAAACAGTAATACAAATCAGGGAAGAATTAAATAATAAAATTAGTAACGTCGAAGAGGAAGGTAAATTGAGGGCGACGGAGTTCTACCAAGTCCTTACTGAAGGGTGCCAAAAGAATAAACAAGAAGTGGTCAAGGAACTGGAGGAGAGGCACCAAGAGCTACAACTGGATGTAAACAATCGGGTGGAGAAGGTGTATACCGTCATAGACAAAATCGACGGACTGACCCGAGAAAACCGAGAAAAAATCCAGGGAATCAGTATGCGAGAGAAACAGATGCAGGAAGAATTAGATGCATTAAGAGAAAAACCATATAATCACACACAGTCCATAACCAGTGAGAACAGAGAAATGATTAATTTTCGTAGCTACAGGAGAAACCCGATAGAATTCCTCAAACGGGTAGAAGAACTGATAGAGAAGAACAGAGAAACCAGATGGTCTAGTGTGAGGAGTATGATCGACGAGATGTTTCGTGACACCCATGACAATTGGTGGACGGCCACAAGACCTGAGATAAATGATACTCAAGAGTTCAAGAAACAGTTCAGGGAGAAGTATTGGTCCGAATCAACACAGAATGTGGTCCGCAATGACATTAGTAACGGCAGGTATGAGACACAAGGAGGACACACGTTAACATCGTACTTTCTGGGAAAGGTATGTTTAGCCAGAAATTTGGAACCCAGGATACCGGAAGAGTCGTTGGTGATACAACTGGGTTATCATTACGAAGAGGCCATCCAGAAGGCCAGGCGACAAGGCCAAATTAAAACAATCCAAGGAATGGTTAGCTTACTGGAGGACATGGAGAATGATAACCAATATCGAAGAAACAGGATCACTAACCAAAGGTACAATAAGTGGAATGAAAATAACAATACAACTAATTTCCACGGACCATACATTTAACCACAAAACAATAGCAGAAATAACTGGGGCCGCAATAATAATGATAATAATGCAGAACAAACATTCAATAGAAATACCCAACAACACCCTCCAAACGATCAGCCTGGTAACCGAGGACAACAGAACCATCACCCAGGAAGTCCAAATAATAATAGAAACAGCCCAAATAATAATTACCGACAGAATGATAATTACCGAGGAAATGGACCTGAACGACGTACCAACGGTCACCCCAATGACCATAATTACTACGGCAACCGGTATCATCCCAATGACCAGTACAACCGGGGACCCGGGGGTAATCAGTATAGAAATGACTACAGACGTCGGGTAAACTTCATCCGTGGACAAAAACAGAATAACCAAAGGAGATATGGCCAGAACTATCGTCCTAACGGTTATTATCAAGTCTCAAATAATAATAATAACCCACCAGCAGAGGATAGGAATGATGAACCACCTCGCAATGAAGATAACCACCGCCAGGAACCCAATACCAACCAAAATAATAGCGGAAATTGGGTAACAGTTGTAATAATAATATAATATATGTAAATGTGTTTTGATGTAATAAAGAGATTGTGAAGTATGAGACTCCGATGCAATCAAGCCCCACTGTTTTGGCTAGCCAATTTGTAATAAATTAATAAATAAGTTGTAAGTTGTAATGTGTTTAATTGGTGTGTATTTGGTGTGGCTCTCGACGTCTTACTGGCCTGAAACACTTCCTTAAGTTTCCCAGCTGGTCGAGTCCCAATGGTAGCAAGACCGGTCGAGTAGCGTAAAGTTGATGAAGGAATATATATGTTCAGCTTCGCCGAAAGTTTCAAAACAAAATTTATTGTTTTGAAGGAAATTTTAAAAAAAAATTATGTTTATAAAAAAAAATAATTAAAATAAAAATTTAAATTTTATTAATTAATTAATTAGGATCAATTAATTAATATAGGGCTGTGAAGTTTTAGCCAGTGTAATGCTCTTCTGAAAATTCTTATTAAAGTTTTAGTATATTTTAAATAAGCTATCACCACTCATAAGACTGTCTTCAAACCAATCGATACTTGTTTATCTTTTTATTTTTTAGGTTATCTTCACTTATAGGTGGTAAAGTCCTTGTAGATTATCAATTAGAATTATATTATTGATAATTAGTATTATTGAAGAAATAAAAAACTATTAAGTATTGAAAAGTATTAATGTTTTATTAAGTAATAGCAATATTGACTCTTATCGATATTCTCAGGATATCGAAAAAAGTTACAAGTATATGATATAAAAATTATATAGGGTTCTTTAAACAGCCAGTTATTATCAAAGTCAGAGAAATCGGGCTAATATTTAAAAAGTATAACGTTACAATCAAATTAATAGTTATTAATAAACACAGACATTGAATAATAATTTGTAAATATAATAATTGTTTTCACCAAACAGCTGAGTTGAACTAAGAAGAAGGCACTGGGATCGTCAAAGCAAATGGCCGCCGTCAAGTTGATCAAAATGTTGCTCGTTCCTGCAGTGTTCCAAATAATGTATTTTCTGGCAATATTCCTGTTCTTGTGTCTGCAAATCTCTTGTTAAATGTTGTGTAGTGATTGGTGTACTGTTTCTGAGTTGTATTTAGTGTATCCGTATAATTATTAGTTCAAACACTTTCCCCGATTCCGTCACTTATTTGGGTTAATGTATTATACAGTTTTCTAGTGTTTTGTGGTGTTTTTCGGAGTAGATATGTATTGTTCTGTGTTATGGAGTGTTTCTTGATTGTTTCTGTTATAATATGATAGTTTTTAGAAGTATTTTACAAATCACTCGCGATTTCACAATAACGTACTATGCATTCGCTTTGTATGACTATTATAGGTTAGGTTATGCACGTTACCAAACGTATGTCATGTTAACCGTTCAAATACCAATAATTAACTAACTGTTTCCTTCAGTTTCAATTAAACTCTTAGCCTATATAATATTATCCTTAACATTGTTCAAAAATATTTTCACATCCTGTGTACACTTTACTATTTCACTATATGAATGCCTAAACTTTGGTTATTTGTCAATTTTATTCACTAGATGTGATTTAAATTAATCTTTCAGTTCATTCAGCTTATTTTCAGATTAAATAATGCCGTTTTATAGTGTTTTCTGTCCAAAAAATAGTAATTTTACTTTCAGTTTGGTATACTCTGAAAAGTCAAAACATCAAAATTTACTTCCTGTCATTATATAAATTCAGCCATTTTATCAGTTATATTTAATATTAATAATCCTATATTGTATTAAAAGGTTCATATTCCCTTATTTTCTGGTAATTAATTGAATTAGTTGTATTCTGAAACATTATTCAGGAATATATGACTCCCATGTCTAAATTTCTGAGTTTAGTCATTTTCATTTTTATTTATAATTCTGAATATAATTTATTAAAATCTCTCTAAATGGTATGTGCAATTATATGGCATGATCTCAAGTTTATTTTGTCTAAACCCCTTTTGTTTATTTGCATTTAATTGAGCAATTTCTCTGTTTTGATGAAGTTTGGTTTCCATTCTTTTGGCCTATGATTTTTTAACAATTTTTCTTACAAAATATTTTACAAACAATATATGATGTGTGATACCCTCTCTGACTTTTACATATAGTATTATAAATTAAACATGTTTTCAAATTACACAAAAACAATTAGTATTGGTTACAATACAAATAATAGTTAAACAAAATAAAGAATATTTTTTTTTAAATAAATGGTTGTCTTCAAGTCAGACATTTTGCAACAAAATCCTTATTTCCAACATGGAAATATGGTTTACAAAAAAGGTTTTTTACTAACTAACATCTTAATTACTCTCGACTATTTACAAGTAGTAACTATTTTTATAGTTCTGATGTTAGTTGTATCAGACCCAAACAAATGGCCTTATATCTAAAACATTTTTAAACATTCTTGTACTATATACATAAAAACCTTATATTTATATTCTTATTTCTAACTATTATTATAAGTAGGATTCTACAGTTTTTATACCGTCTTTTATACATTGTCTTTGGGGAATTGTACCCTGTCATTAACAAATAAATAGTATGAACCGTTCAAAAAGCACTATGAAATCTGTTTTTCTTTTTTCATGTAAAACAAAATGTTATTTTAAACAGATTCATGTCTTATGAACAACATATTGTCACAGTACACATTTCAAGTCATTGAAAAATGCATATTTCATTGCATCCAATGTTTGTGATTGCCAAGAATGAAACACAAGGTTCATTTTTTATAATACCCAAAACTATCACTGGTTCACTTTGCACTTATATATTATGTTAATGCTAAATGGTCGTATAGTCTTATTAACATAATAAATTGGTTAGCGTTTTTTCAATGGAGATTTGTTCCATGGGTACTATATTATTGTTTCATCTTAGTTCACAGGCAACTTTTACTTTATACACTTCTCTCTCTTAAATTTATATACATGTGGTTTTTATTTCGTTATACTTTTATTTTTAAATATTTATTTTGGGGATATAGGGATTTGGGTGTCTTTTATAAGAGCATGACATCTTCTTCAGGATGCTGCCTTCTTTTTCTTTCATCAGTCTTCTTTTCTCCTGCCTTCTGGGACTGGTATCTTCTCCATCTTCTTGATGCCATCAGGTTTCTTGGGATCTTCTCCATCTTCTTCTTGATGCCAACAGGTTTCTTGGGATCTTCTCCATCTTCTTCTTTATTTCAGAAATACACCACCTGTGTTGTTTGATCTTGGCTTATTTTAGGGTTTCTCTTCTATTTATTCTTCCTCGTTGTGGGTTTGGTCATATTCAGTACTGCTTTATTATTTACTTTTTTACCTTCCTGGGTTATACCTTGAAAACCTTTGGTTATGAGACTGGTTTTGGATGACTCATCACTAGTAACTCCTTTTACTTGAACTTGTATTTTCTTTATAATAATGCTTTCTTTCCACAGTTGCTATGAATTAATTTATTTATATTAAACTTAATGCTTTCTTCCAAATTTAAACATTATAACTTCATTATTCTAATGATCAATTGCCATTCAATATTATGCTTATATCTGTCATGTTACAGATTGCTCCCCTCCAGAAGTAATTATTTCAGACATGTTTATGGATGAAATAATTTCTTATGATAATTTCATCATTTCTTATAATTTGTTTTCTTCTCCATTTTTATATCGACTTTTTTATATTAGAGTTTTATTAATTTTATATATATGGTTACTTGTCTTACTACTGATCCTTTTCGGATAGTTAGTGTCTTCTGAGATATATTATAATTGTAATACATTTTCTTTCTATATCAACTTTGTGTTGTATCCTTGGGATATTAATTCCCTAACATTCCCTATCACGTGGGCTGGGACAGATCAGAGGGGCACTGTACGCTACTTCTCTGCTGGCCATACACCACTTCTATAAATTGAGTACAGAGGCATATCCATCCCTGCTCAAAAAACATAATGCTGCTGGAATTATCTTCAGTCAGTCATCGAATAAATAAATAAAAAGTAGTCTCATTTTCGACTAATAAAAATATCTTTGGATTCTCCACTTCGTAGTCTCTCAGATTATCTCACATTTTCTATCTTAATAAATCTTCATAATTATTATTATACTCATTACATATACATTTTTTCAAAACTCTTAACTTGTCTGATATATTTAATTTAATTATGGTTGAAAACCTTTCTTTTAATAATTCTGGTTACTGTTTACAGTGTAACTCTCTTTCTTCTTCATCTGAATTCTCTTTATACTTTCTTCTGGTTATTCATAGTATTAGCATGGTCTTTATAAATAGTCTTTCGTATTCATTATTTGAATGGTCTTAATATATTATATTTAATTTTTTAACATTGTATCTTTACATTAGATATACAGGTTGTTGTATTGACATTTTATTTAAACATTTTGGTTCTTTCCTTTCTCTTAGAAAGTTATTAATCCACCTTCGCATTCATTAACATTAATTCATTTATATCATATTTCATGTGGTATTTCTTCTCTTTGCATTTCATATAGGTCTTATTATTATCATTTGTTCAAAATCATCTCCATCTGTTTGGTATGAGTTGTTCTTCTTTGCTCTTAATTAACTGTTTTCATTATCGTTTCATAAGTAATTAGTCTCTTTGCTTCCAAATTTTTTCCTTCTCTGGCATATTACACTCTTATTTGTTATTCTTCTCTACTCCTTCAAATGCTATTGTGAATATCTAGCATTTATTCTGGATTAAAATTAATTCTTTTTTCTGAATTAATCACTTTATTTTCTTCTCAATTCAATCATAATTGACACATAATTATTTTTTGGAAACTGGTTAGTTTTAATGTAAAATTCAAACTATTCTTTTTATTTAATTGAAAAATATTTCTCATACATCCTTGTAATATGTTGATCTTATCTAGTTTCAAAGTTCTGACGTTCTATCAACATTCAAATTCTGTTTAATTCATTTATTCCCAGAATTGTTTCATTCAGAATTGTTTATAGCACGGTGATCTTACTATTATTTCTGAATGTTTTGGTATTTCTCCAAATTCAAATTCTTCTTAATTATTTACCATAAAGTTTTCTCACAAACTTAGTTATAGTAAGTTGGTCTTACTTCATTTTTAAATTTTTTGTAAAATTAAGTTCAAAATTCTCTCTCTTTCTCTTTCTTCCATAAAGTTTTGTTCTAAATTATCAGGTTGTAGTAAGATGTTCTTACTAAATTTTAAATTTTCATAATTAATGAGTTCAAAATTCTCTCTTTTTCTCTTTCTTCCATAAAGTTTTTTCTTCAAATTATTAGGTTGTAAGTTGTTCTTACATATTTTTGAATTTTTTCAATATTAAATTGAAAAATTCTTCTTCTTTTAATTCTCCAGAATGTTCTTTTCAAAATATTAGGTTGTAAGATGTACTTACATTATTTCCGAATTTTTTAAAATTATTAAAAATTCTTTTTCTTTTAATTCTCCAGAATGTTCTCAAAATATTAGGTTGTAAGATGTACTTACATTATTTTTGAATTTTTTAAAATAAATTCAAAATTCTAAAACTCACAACTCATTCTTCATAATATTTTTTCATAGAAGCTTGATTGTACACTCCTTTGATTTTTCCTGAAACGATTTCCTTCAACTCATATGTATTGTTATGCTTATCATTTACCACAACATATGGGCATATATTGTACTCTACACTGGCCCATTTTATTTATACTTTTGTAAGTTGATCTTCTCTTTTTCTTTTCTCATAAATTTTCTTTTATATACCCAGGAAGATGGACGATTTTCTTTATGTCGTTCCATTGCTCATATTTTTATTTATAATGTGCATTTTCTTAAATAGTCTTCATTCATAAAACCCATTTTTGTTTCTATGTTTATTCTCCATATCATTTCCTTTCAATGATATTTATCCCGTCTCCTTCACCGTTGTTTTTCGCCGTAGTCGGTTATCATGATCTCCGTTCCTTTTCTTGATGGTGTGGTATCTGTGTCAACCAGGGTCCATCATCTCGGTTGCTCTTATAAAATTTACCCTAGGGCGCGACACTCGGTTATTATTATTGTTATTGTTCTTATTACTAAATTTATCATGATAATAATTTCGGTTAGGTTGGTAAGGTTTGTCACCATTATTGTTGGGATATGGATTTCTCTGACTGTATGGGACATTATTATGTTGGTATAAATTGTTTCTATTGTATGGATAGGGGTTGTTATCCCTAACGCCGTCAAAATTACCGATAAACTGGTTATTATGCGGCGGGTTGTTAGGGCCGTCGTAATTACTGGGCTGGTTCCCTCTATCATCATTTTGTATACACCAATACTTCTCTGGTCCATGTTTTGTGTTACCTGACAAATATATGTGAGGATCTTCATCTGGGTTATCACTTATTATTTGTTTATCTGAAACACCATAAGCTGGTTTACCATCACATATCCACTCTGAAGGAATATATTTTAGTCTAACCGTACCCTGGAACTGTCCTAAATGGTACGCTAATGGAATACATTCTGGTGATTCACCTGTGCCGTCATTACAGTCTGGTACGATATCACATTTCCATCTTTCTGACATCCACTGTCCAGTTCTGCGCTGATATTGATCTTGTCCACATGTCGTATTCTGTTTACCTCTGGTCCTTTCCCATTGGTACACTACTGTCTTGTGGTAAATTATTTTGGAAATTACTTCGATTCTCCTCCTATAATTCCTGGAATTCATGATGTCTTTGTCATAGGTAACTGGGATGTTATTGCCATCAATTAACCCATGGTTCAACATCTCCAACTCTTCCTTCGTTTTTATCAAGTTTCTTGGATACATTCTCCTTTTCCTTTGCTTAATATTTTCCTTGTTTCCGTTAAGTTCAACTTCAGGTACTACCATTACTTGTTCCTGCATTTTATCCTTTGGTACATCTTCTGTTTCTGGTTGGCTATCATTTTTTATTTCTTCGGTCTTCTCCTTTCTTAATTCTTCCCTTTTTAATCTGTTCTCTCTCATTTCCTTATTCTCGTCATCTAGTTTCTTGTTCATCTCACCCAGTTTCTTCATTATTTGTTGGAACATTTTCCTTATCTCAACCATTTCTTCTGGTGTAGGTTCTTTCATTTTGCTTGTTGTTGTCCCCTTTTCTCTGGCTTTGTAGCTGTTGCCTAGCTCCAACTAGTGATTGGGCAGAATGTATTGGCCTTCCAATCGCTAATTAAAGCCCCTAAAGTTGTGCGCCAATTTGTAATAATATTAAAATATATGTAAATGTGTTTTGATGTAATAAAGAGATTGTGAAGTATGAGACTCCGATGCAATCAAGCCCCACTGTTTTGGCTAGCCAATTTGTAATAAATTAATAAATAAGTTGTAAGTTGTAATGTGTTTAATTGGTGTGTATTTGGTGTGGCTCTCGACGTCTTACTGGCCTGAAACACTTCCTTAAGTTTCCCAGCTGGTCGAGTCCCAATGGTAGCAAGACCGGTCGAGTAGCGTAAAGTTGATGAAGGAATATATATGTTCAGCTTCGCCGAAAGTTTCAAAACAAAATTTATTGTTTTGAAGGAAATTTAAAAAAAAAATTATGTTTATAAAAAAAAATAATTAAAAAAAAATTTTAATTTTATTAATTAATTAATTAGGATCAATTAATTAATATAGGGCTGTGAAGTTTTAGCCAGTGTAATGCTCTTCTGAAAATTTTTATTAAAGTTTTAGTATATTTTAAATAAGCTATCACCACTCATAAGACTGTCTTCAAACCAATCGATACTTGTTTATCTTTTTATTTTTTAGGTTATCTTCACTTATAGGTGGTAAAGTCCTTGTAGATTATCAATTAGAATTATATTATTGATAATTAGTATTATTGAAGAAATAAAAAACTTTTAAGTATTGAAAAGTATTAATGTTTTATTAAGTAATAGCAATATTGACTCTTATCGATATTCTCAGGATATCGAAAAAAGTTACAAGTATATGATATAAAAATTATATAGGGTTCTTTAAACAGCCAGTTATTATCAAAGTCAGAGAAATCGGGCTAATATTTAAAAAGTATAACGTTACAATCAAATTAATAGTTATTAATAAACACAGACATTGAATAATAATTTGTAAATATAATAATTGTTTTCACCAAACAGCTGAGTTGAACTAAGAAGAAGGCACTGGGATCGTCAAAGCAAATGGCCGCCGTCAAGTTGATCAAAATGTTGCTCGTTCCTGCAGTGTTCCAAATAATGTATTTTCTGGCAATATTCCTGTTCTTGTGTCTGCAAATCTCTTGTTAAATGTTGTGTAGTGATTGGTGTACTGTTTCTGAGTTGTATTTAGTGTACCCGTATAATTATTAGTTCAAACACTTTCCCCGATTCCGTCACTTATTTGGGTTAATGTATTATACAGTTTTCTAGTGTTTTGTGGTGTTTTTCGGAGTAGATATGTATTGTTCTGTGTTATGGAGTGTTTCTTGATTGTTTGTGTTATAATATGATAGTTTTTAGAAGTATTTTACAAATCACTCGCGATTTCACAATAACGTACTATGCATTCGCTTTGTATGACTATTATAGGTTAGGTTATGCACGTTACCAAACGTATGTCATGTTAACCGTTCAAATACCAATAATTAACTAACTGTTTCCTTCAGTTTCAATTAAACTCTTAGCCTATATAATATTATCCTTAACATTGTTCAAAAATATTTTCACATCCTGTGTACACTTTACTATTTCACTATATGAATGCCTAAACTTTGGTTATTTGTCAATTTTATTCACTAGATGTGATTTAAATTAATCTTTCAGTTCATTCAGCTTATTTTCAGATTAAATAATGCCGTTTTATAGTGTTTTCTGTCCAAAAAATAGTAATTTTACTTTCAGTTTGGTATACTCTGAAAAGTCAAAACATCAAAATTTACTTCCTGTCATTATATAAATTCAGCCATTTTATCAGTTATATTTAATATTAATAATCCTATATTGTATTAAAAGGTTCATATTCCCTTATTTTCTGGTAATTAATTGAATTAGTTGTATTCTGAAACATTATTCAGGAATATATGACTCCCATGTCTAAATTTCTGAGTTTAGTCATTTTCATTTTTATTTATAATTCTGAATATAATTTATTAAAATCTCTCTAAATGGTATGTGCAATTATATGGCATGATCTCAAGTTTATTTTGTCTAAACCCCTTTTGTTTATTTGCATTTAATTGAGCAATTTCTCTGTTTTGATGAAGTTTGGTTTCCATTCTTTTGGCCTATGATTTTTTAACAATTTTTCTTACAAAATATTTTACAAACAATATATGATGTGTGATACCCTCTCTGACTTTTACATATAGTATTATAAATTAAACATGTTTTCAAATTACACAAAAACAATTAGTATTGGTTACAATACAAATAATAGTTAAACAAAATAAAGAATATTTTTTTTTAAATAAATGGTTGTCTTCAAGTCAGACATTTTGCAACAAAATCCTTATTTCCAACATGGAAATATGGTTTACAAAAAAGGTTTTTTACTAACTAACATCTTAATTACTCTCGACTATTTACAAGTAGTAACTATTTTTATAGTTCTGATGTTAGTTGTATCAGACCCAAACAAATGGCCTTATATCTAAAACATTTTTAAACATTCTTGTACTATATACATAAAAACCTTATATTTATATTCTTATTTCTAACTATTATTATAAGTAGGATTCTACAGTTTTTATACCGTCTTTTATACATTGTCTTTGGGGAATTGTACCCTGTCATTAACAAATAAATAGTATGAACCGTTCAAAAAGCACTATGAAATCTGTTTTTCTTTTTTCATGTAAAACAAAATGTTATTTTAAACAGATTCATGTCTTATGAACAACATATTGTCACAGTACACATTTCAAGTCATTGAAAAATGCATATTTCATTGCATCCAATGTTTGTGATTGCCAAGAATGAAACACAAGGTTCATTTTTTATAATACCCAAAACTATCACTGGTTCACTTTGCACTTATATATTATGTTAATGCTAAATGGTCGTATATTTATTAACATAATAAATTGGTTAGCGTTTTTTCAATGGAGATTTGTTCCATGGGTACTATATTATTGTTTCATCTTAGTTCACAGGCAACTTTTACTTTATACACTTCTCTCTCTTAAATTTATATACATGTGGTTTTTATTTCGTTATACTTTTATTTTTAAATATTTATTTTGGGGATATAGGGATTTGGGTGTCTTTTATAAGAGCATGACATCTTCTTCAGGATGCTGCCTTCTTTTTCTTTCATCAGTCTTCTTTTCTCCTGCCTTCTGGGACTGGTATCTTCTCCATCTTCTTGATGCCATCAGGTTTCTTGGGATCTTCTCCATCTTCTTCTTGATGCCAACAGGTTTCTTGGGATCTTCTCCATCTTCTTCTTTATTTCAGAAATACACCACCTGTGTTGTTTGATCTTGGCTTATTTTAGGGTTTCTCTTCTATTTATTCTTCCTCGTTGTGGGTTTGGTCATATTCAGTACTGCTTTATTATTTACTTTTTTACCTTCCTGGGTTATACCTTGAAAACCTTTGGTTATGAGACTGGTTTTGGATGACTCATCACTAGTAACTCCTTTTACTTGAACTTGTATTTTCTTTATAATAATGATTTCTTTCCACAGTTGCTATGAATTAATTTATTTATATTAAACTTAATGCTTTCTTCCAAATTTAAACATTATAACTTCATTATTCTAATGATCAATTGCCATTCAATATTATGCTTATATCTGTCATGTTACAGATTGCTCCCCTCCAGAAGTAATTATTTCAGACATGTTTATGGATGAAATAATTTCTTATGATAATTTCATCATTT
Source organism: Magicicada septendecula (assembly GCA_034769895.1). NCBI lineage: Eukaryota > Metazoa > Arthropoda > Insecta > Hemiptera > Cicadidae > Magicicada > Magicicada septendecula. The sequence continues at coordinate 418,587,794 of CM068373.1, read as the reverse complement.
CTTATAATTTGTTTTCTTCTCCATTTTTATATCGACTTTTTTATATTAGAGTTTTATTAATTTTATATATATGGTTACTTGTCTTACTACTGATCCTTTTCGGATAGTTAGTGTCTTATGAGATATATTATAATTGTAATACATTTTCTTTCTATATCAACTTTGTGTTGTATCCTTGGGATATTAATTCCCTAACATTCCCTATCACGTGGGCTGGGACAGATCAGAGGGGCACTGTACGCTACTTCTCTGCTGGCCATACACCACTTCTATAAATTGAGTACAGAGGCATATCCATCCCTGCTCAAAAAACATAATGCTGCTGGAATTATCTTCAGTCAGTCATCGAATAAATAAATAAAAAGTAGTCTCATTTTCGACTAATAAAAATATCTTTGGATTCTCCACTTCGTAGTCTCTCAGATTATCTCACATTTTCTATCTTAATAAATCTTCATAATTATTATTATACTCATTACATATACATTTTTTCAAAACTCTTAACTTGTCTGATATATTTAATTTAATTATGGTTGAAAACCTTTCTTTTAATAATTCTGGTTACTGTTTACAGTGTAACTCTCTTTCTTCTTCATCTGAATTCTCTTTATACTTTCTTCTGGTTATTCATAGTATTAGCATGGTCTTTATAAATAGTCTTTCGTATTCATTATTTGAATGGTCTTAATATATTATATTTAATTTTTTAACATTGTATCTTTACATTAGATATACAGGTTGTTATATTGATCATTTTATTTAAACATTTTGGTTCTTTCCTTTCTCTTAGAAAGTTATTAATCCACCTTCGCATTCATTAACATTAATTCATTTATATCATATTTCATGTGGTATTTCTTCTCTTTGCATTTCATATAGGTCTTATTATTATCATTTGTTCAAAATCATCTCCATCTGTTTGGTATGAGTTGTTCTTCTTTGCTCTTAATTAACTGTTTTCATTATCGTTTCATAAGTAATTAGTCTCTTTGCTTCCAAATTTTTTCCTTCTCTGGCATATTACACTCTTTTTTGTTATTCTTCTCTACTCCTTCAAATGCTATTGTGAATATCTAGCATTTATTCTGGATTAAAATTAATTCTTTTTTCTGAATTAATCACTTTATTTTCTTCTCAATTCAATCATAATTGACACATAATTATTTTTTGGAACTTGGTTAGTTTTAATGTAAAATTCAAACTATTCTTTTTATTTAATTGAAAAATATTTCTCATACATCCTTGTAATATGTTGATCTTATCTTGTTTCAAAGTTCTGACGTTCTATCAACATTCAAATTCTGTTTAATTCATTTATTCCCAGAATTGTTTCATTCAGAATTGTTTATAGCACGGTGATCTTACTATTATTTCTGAATGTTTTGGTATTTCTCCAAATTCAAATTCTTCTTAATTATTTACCATAACGTTTTCTCACAAACTTAGTTATAGTAAGTTGGTCTTACTTCATTTTTAAATTTTTTGTAAAATTAAGTTCAAAATTCTCTCTCTTTCTCTTTCTTCCATAAAGTTTTGTTCTAAATTATCAGGTTGTAGTAAGATGTTCTTACTAAATTTTAAATTTTCATAATTAATGAGTTCAAAATTCTCTCTTTTTCTCTTTCTTCCATAAAGTTTTTTCTTCAAATTATTAGGTTGTAAGTTGTTCTTACATATTTTTGAATTTTTTCAATATTAAATTGAAAAATTCTTCTTCTTTTAATTCTCCAGAATGTTCTTTTCAAAATATTAGGTTGTAAGATGTACTTACATTATTTCCGAATTTTTTAAAATTATTAAAAATTCTTTTTCTTTTAATTCTCCAGAATGTTCTCAAAATATTAGGTTGTAAGATGTACTTACATTATTTTTGAATTTTTTAAAATAAATTCAAAATTCTAAAACTCACAACTCATTCTTCATAATATTTTTTCATAGAAGCTTGATTGTACACTCCTTTGATTTTTCCTGAAACGATTTCCTTCAACTCATATGTATTGTTATGCTTATCATTTACCACAACATATGGGCATATATTGTACTCTACACTGGCCCATTTTATTTATACTTTTGTAAGTTGATCTTCTCTTTTTCTTTTCTCATAAATTTTCTTTTATATACCCAGGAAGATGGACGATTTTCTTTATGTCGTTCCATTGCTCATATTTTTATTTATAATGTGCATTTTCTTAAATAGTCTTCATTCATAAAACCCAGTTTTGTTTCTATGTTTATTCTCCATATCATTTCCTTTCAATGATATTTATCCCGTCTCCTTCACCATTGTTTTTCGCCGTAGTCGGTTATCATGATCTCCGTTCCTTTTCTTGATGGTGTGGTATCTGTGTCAACCAGGGTCCATCATCTCGGTTGCTCTTATAAAATTTACCCTAGGGCGCGACACTCGGTTATTATTATTGTTATTGTTCTTATTACTAAATTTATCATGATAATAATTTCGGTTAGGTTGGTAAGGTTTGTCACCATTATTGTTGGGATATGGATTTCTCTGACTGTATGGGACATTATTATGTTGGTATAAATTGTTTCTATTGTATGGATAGGGGTTGTTATCCCTAACGCCGTCAAAATTACCGATAAACTGGTTATTATGCGGCGGGTTGTTAGGGCCGTCGTAATTACTGGGCTGGTTCCCTCTATCATCATTTTGTATACACCAATACTTCTCTGGTCCATGTTTTGTGTTACCTGACAAATATATGTGAGGATCTTCATCTGGGTTATCACTTATTATTTGTTTATCTGAAACACCATAAGCTGGTTTACCATCACATATCCACTCTGAAGGAATATATTTTAGTCTAACCGTACCCTGGAACTGTCCTAAATGGTACGCTAATGGAATACATTCTGGTGATTCACCTGTGCCGTCATTACAGTCTGGTACGATATCACATTTCCATCTTTCTGACATCCACTGTCCAGTTCTGCGCTGATATTGATCTTGTCCACATGTCGTATTCTGTTTACCTCTGGTCCTTTCCCATTGGTACACTACTGTCTTGTGGTAAATTATTTTGGAAATTACTTCGATTCTCCTCCTATAATTCCTGGAATTCATGATGTCTTTGTCATAGGTAACTGGGATGTTATTGCCATCAATTAACCCATGGTTCAACATCTCCAACTCTTCCTTCGTTTTTATCAAGTTTCTTGGATACATTCTCCTTTTCCTTTGCTTAATATTTTCCTTGTTTCCGTTAAGTTCAACTTCAGGTACTACCATTACTTGTTCCTGCATTTTATCCTTTGGTACATCTTCTGTTTCTGGTTGGCTATCATTTTTTATTTCTTCGGTCTTCTCCTTTCTTAATTCTTCCCTTTTTAATCTGTTCTCTCTCATTTCCTTATTCTCGTCATCTAGTTTCTTGTTCATCTCACCCAGTTTCTTCATTATTTGTTGGAACATTTTCCTTATCTCAACCATTTCTTCTGGTGTAGGTTCTTTCATTTTGCTTGTTGTTGTCCCCTTTTCTCTGGCTTTGTAGCTGTTGCCTAGCTCCAACTAGTGATTGGGCAGAATGTATTGGCCTTCCAATCGCTAATTAAAGCCCCTAAAGTTGTGCGCCAATTTGTAATAATATTAAAATATATGTAAATGTGTTTTGATGTAATAAAGAGATTGTGAAGTATGAGACTCCGATGCAATCAAGCCCCACTGTTTTGGCTAGCCAATTTGTAATAAATTAATAAATAAGTTGTAAGTTGTAATGTGTTTAATTGGTGTGTATTTGGTGTGGCTCTCGACGTCTTACTGGCCTGAAACACTTCCTTAAGTTTCCCAGCTGGTCGAGTCCCAATGGTAGCAAGACCGGTCGAGTAGCGTAAAGTTGATGAAGGAATATATATGTTCAGCTTCGCCGAAAGTTTCAAAACAAAATTTATTGTTTTGAAGGAAATTTAAAAAAAAAATTATGTTTATAAAAAAAAATAATTAAAAAAAAAATTTTAATTTTATTAATTAATTAATTAGGATCAATTAATTAATATAGGGCTGTGAAGTTTTAGCCAGTGTAATGCTCTTCTGAAAATTTTTATTAAAGTTTTAGTATATTTTAAATAAGCTATCACCACTCATAAGACTGTCTTCAAACCAATCGATACTTGTTTATCTTTTTATTTTTTAGGTTATCTTCACTTATAGGTGGTAAAGTCCTTGTAGATTATCAATTAGAATTATATTATTGATAATTAGTATTATTGAAGAAATAAAAAACTATTAAGTATTGAAAAGTATTAATGTTTTATTAAGTAATAGCAATATTGACTCTTATCGATATTCTCAGGATATCGAAAAAAGTTACAAGTATATGATATAAAAATTATATAGGGTTCTTTAAACAGCCAGTTATTATCAAAGTCAGAGAAATCGGGCTAATATTTAAAAAGTATAACGTTACAATCAAATTAATAGTTATTAATAAACACAGACATTGAATAATAATTTGTAAATATAATAATTGTTTACACCAAACAGCTGAGTTGAACTAAGAAGAAGGCACTGGGATCGTCAAAGCAAATGGCCGCCGTCAAGTTGATCAAAATGTTGCTCGTTCCTGCAGTGTTCCAAATAATGTATTTTCTGGCAATATTCCTGTTCTTGTGTCTGCAAATCTCTTGTTAAATGTTGTGTAGTGATTGGTGTACTGTTTCTGAGTTGTATTTAGTGTATCCGTATAATTATTAGTTCAAACACTTTCCCCGATTCCGTCACTTATTTGGGTTAATGTATTATACAGTTTTCTAGTGTTTTGTGGTGTTTTTCGGAGTAGATATGTATTGTTCTGTGTTATGGAGTGTTTCTTGATTGTTTCTGTTATAATATGATAGTTTTTAGAAGTATTTTACAAATCACTCGCGATTTCACAATAACGTACTATGCATTCGCTTTGTATGACTATTATAGGTTAGGTTATGCACGTTACCAAACGTATGTCATGTTAACCGTTCAAATACCAATAATTAACTAACTGTTTCCTTCAGTTTCAATTAAACTCTTAGCCTATATAATATTATCCTTAACATTGTTCAAAAATATTTTCACATCCTGTGTACACTTTACTATTTCACTATATGAATGCCTAAACTTTGGTTATTTGTCAATTTTATTCACTAGATGTGATTTAAATTAATCTTTCAGTTCATTCAGCTTATTTTCAGATTAAATAATGCCGTTTTATAGTGTTTTCTGTCCAAAAAATAGTAATTTTACTTTCAGTTTGGTATACTCTGAAAAGTCAAAACATCAAAATTTACTTCCTGTCATTATATAAATTCAGCCATTTTATCAGTTATATTTAATATTAATAATCCTATATTGTATTAAAAGGTTCATATTCCCTTATTTTCTGGTAATTAATTGAATTAGTTGTATTCTGAAACATTATTCAGGAATATATGACTCCCATGTCTAAATTTCTGAGTTTAGTCATTTTCATTTTTATTTATAATTCTGAATATAATTTATTAAAATCTCTCTAAATGGTATGTGCAATTATATGGCATGATCTCAAGTTTATTTTGTCTAAACCCCTTTTGTTTATTTGCATTTAATTGAGCAATTTCTCTGTTTTGATGAAGTTTGGTTTCCATTCTTTTGGCCTATGATTTTTTAACAATTTTTCTTACAAAATATTTTACAAACAATATATGATGTGTGATACCCTCTCTCACTTTTACATATAGTATTATAAATTAAACATGTTTTCAAATTACACAAAAACAATTAGTATTGGTTACAATACAAATAATAGTTAAACAAAATAAAGAATATTTTTTTTTAAATAAATGGTTGTCTTCAAGTCAGACATTTTGCAACAAAATCCTTATTTCCAACATGGAAATATGGTTTACAAAAAAGGTTTTTTACTAACTAACATCTTAATTACTCTCGACTATTTACAAGTAGTAACTATTTTTATAGTTCTGATGTTAGTTGTATCAGACCCAAACAAATGGCCTTATATCTAAAACATTTTTAAACATTCTTGTACTATATACATAAAAACCTTATATTTATATTCTTATTTCTAACTATTATTATAAGTAGGATTCTACAGTTTTTATACCGTCTTTTATACATTGTCTTTGGGGAATTGTACCCTGTCATTAACAAATAAATAGTATGAACCGTTCAAAAAGCACTATGAAATCTGTTTTTCTTTTTTCATGTAAAACAAAATGTTATTTTAAACAGATTCATGTCTTATGAACAACATATTGTCACAGTACACATTTCAAGTCATTGAAAAATGCATATTTCATTGCATCCAATGTTTGTGATTGCCAAGAATGAAACACAAGGTTCATTTTTTATAATACCCAAAACTATCACTGGTTCACTTTGCACTTATATATTATGTTAATGCTAAATGGTCGTATAGTCTTATTAACATAATAAATTGGTTAGCGTTTTTTCAATGGAGATTTGTTCCATGGGTACTATATTATTGTTTCATCTTAGTTCACAGGCAACTTTTACTTTATACACTTCTCTCTCTTAAATTTATATACATGTGGTTTTTATTTCGTTATACTTTTATTTTTAAATATTTATTTTGGGGATATAGGGATTTGGGTGTCTTTTATAAGAGCATGACATCTTCTTCAGGATGCTGCCTTCTTTTTCTTTCATCAGTCTTCTTTTCTCCTGCCTTCTGGGACTGGTATCTTCTCCATCTTCTTGATGCCATCAGGTTTCTTGGGATCTTCTCCATCTTCTTCTTGATGCCAACAGGTTTCTTGGGATCTTCTCCATCTTCTTCTTTATTTCAGAAATACACCACCTGTGTTGTTTGATCTTGGCTTATTTTAGGGTTTCTCTTCTATTTATTCTTCCTCGTTGTGGGTTTGGTCATATTCAGTACTGCTTTATTATTTACTTTTTTACCTTCCTGGGTTATACCTTGAAAACCTTTGGTTATGAGACTGGTTTTGGATGACTCATCACTAGTAACTCCTTTTACTTGAACTTGTATTTTCTTTATAATAATGATTTCTTTCCACAGTTGCTATGAATTAATTTATTTATATTAAACTTAATGCTTTCTTCCAAATTTAAACATTATAACTTCATTATTCTAATGATCAATTGCCATTCAATATTATGCTTATATCTGTCATGTTACAGATTGCTCCCCTCCAGAAGTAATTATTTCAGACATGTTTATGGATGAAATAATTTCTTATGATAATTTCATCATTTCTTATAATTTGTTTTCTTCTCCATTTTTATATCGACTTTTTTATATTAGAGTTTTATTAATTTTATATATATGGTTACTTGTCTTACTACTGATCCTTTTCGGATAGTTAGTGTCTTATGAGATATATTATAATTGTAATACATTTTCTTTCTATATCAACTTTGTGTTGTATCCTTGGGATATTAATTCCCTAACATTCCCTATCACGTGGGCTGGGACAGATCAGAGGGGCACTGTACGCTACTTCTCTGCTGGCCATACACCACTTCTATAAATTGAGTACAGAGGCATATCCATCCCTGCTCAAAAAACATAATGCTGCTGGAATTATCTTCAGTCAGTCATCGAATAAATAAATAAAAAGTAGTCTCATTTTCGACTAATAAAAATATCTTTGGATTCTCCACTTCGTAGTCTCTCAGATTATCTCACATTTTCTATCTTAATAAATCTTCATAATTATTATTATACTCATTACATATACATTTTTTCAAAACTCTTAACTTGTCTGATATATTTAATTTAATTATGGTTGAAAACCTTTCTTTTAATAATTCTGGTTACTGTTTACAGTGTAACTCTCTTTCTTCTTCATCTGAATTCTCTTTATACTTTCTTCTGGTTATTCATAGTATTAGCATGGTCTTTATAAATAGTCTTTCGTATTCATTATTTGAATGGTCTTAATATATTATATTTAATTTTTTAACATTGTATCTTTACATTAGATATACAGGTTGTTATATTGATCATTTTATTTAAACATTTTGGTTCTTTCCTTTCTCTTAGAAAGTTATTAATCCACCTTCGCATTCATTAACATTAATTCATTTATATCATATTTCATGTGGTATTTCTTCTCTTTGCATTTCATATAGGTCTTATTATTATCATTTGTTCAAAATCATCTCCATCTGTTTGGTATGAGTTGTTCTTCTTTGCTCTTAATTAACTGTTTTCATTATCGTTTCATAAGTAATTAGTCTCTTTGCTTCCAAATTTTTTCCTTCTCTGGCATATTACACTCTTTTTTGTTATTCTTCTCTACTCCTTCAAATGCTATTATGAATATCTAGCATTTATTCTGGATTAAAATTAATTCTTTTTTCTGAATTAATCACTTTATTTTCTTCTCAATTCAATCATAATTGACACATAATTATTTTTTGGAACTTGGTTAGTTTTAATGTAAAATTCAAACTATTCTTTTTATTTAATTGAAAAATATTTCTCATACATCCTTGTAATATGTTGATCTTATCTAGTTTCAAAGTTCTGACGTTCTATCAACATTCAAATTCTGTTTAATTCATTTATTCCCAGAATTGTTTCATTCAGAATTGTTTATAGCACGGTGATCTTACTATTATTTCTGAATGTTTTGGTATTTCTCCAAATTCAAATTCTTCTTAATTATTTACCATAAAGTTTTCTCACAAACTTAGTTATAGTAAGTTGGTCTTACTTCATTTTTAAATTTTTTGTAAAATTAAGTTCAAAATTCTCTCTCTTTCTCTTTCTTCCATAAAGTTTTGTTCTAAATTATCAGGTTGTAGTAAGATGTTCTTACTAAATTTTAAATTTTCATAATTAATGAGTTCAAAATTCTCTCTTTTTCTCTTTCTTCCATAAAGTTTTTTCTTCAAATTATTAGGTTGTAAGATGTACTTACATTATTTTTGAATTTTTTAAAATAAATTCAAAATTCTAAAACTCACAACTCATTCTTCATAATATTTTTTCATAGAAGCTTGATTGTACACTCCTTTGATTTTTCCTGAAACGATTTCCTTCAACTCATATGTATTGTTATGCTTATCATTTACCACAACATATGGGCATATATTGTACTCTACACTGGCCCATTTTATTTATACTTTTGTAAGTTGATCTTCTCTTTTTCTTTTCTCATAAATTTTCTTTTATATACCCAGGAAGATGGACGATTTTCTTTATGTCGTTCCATTGCTCATATTTTTATTTATAATGTGCATTTTCTTAAATAGTCTTCATTCATAAAACCCAGTTATGTTTCTATGTTTATTCTCCATATCATTTCCTTTCAATGATATTTATCCCGTCTCCTTCACCGTTGTTTTTCGCCGTAGTCGGTTATCATGATCTCCGTTCCTTTTCTTGATGGTGTGGTATCTGTGTCAACCAGGGTCCATCATCTCGGTTGCTCTTATAAAATTTACCCTAGGGCGCGACACTCGGTTATTATTATTGTTATTGTTCTTATTACTAAATTTATCATGATAATAATTTCGGTTAGGTTGGTAAGGTTTGTCACCATTATTGTTGGGATATGGATTTCTCTGACTGTATGGGACATTATTATGTTGGTATAAATTGTTTCTATTGTATGGATAGGGGTTGTTATCCCTAACGCCGTCAAAATTACCGATAAACTGGTTATTATGCGGCGGGTTGTTAGGGCCGTCGTAATTACTGGGCTGGTTCCCTCTATCATCATTTTGTATACACCAATACTTCTCTGGTCCATGTTTTGTGTTACCTGACAAATATATGTGAGGATCTTCATCTGGGTTATCACTTATTATTTGTTTATCTGAAACACCATAAGCTGGTTTACCATCACATATCCACTCTGAAGGAATATATTTTAGTCTAACCGTACCCTGGAACTGTCCTAAATGGTACGCTAATGGAATACATTCTGGTGATTCACCTGTGCCGTCATTACAGTCTGGTACGATATCACATTTCCATCTTTCTGACATCCACTGTCCAGTTCTGCGCTGATATTGATCTTGTCCACATGTCGTATTCTGTTTACCTCTGGTCCTTTCCCATTGGTACACTACTGTCTTGTGGTAAATTATTTTGGAAATTACTTCGATTCTCCTCCTATAATTCCTGGAATTCATGATGTCTTTGTCATAGGTAACTGGGATGTTATTGCCATCAATTAACCCATGGTTCAACATCTCCAACTCTTCCTTCGTTTTTATCAAGTTTCTTGGATACATTCTCCTTTTCCTTTGCTTAATATTTTCCTTGTTTCCGTTAAGTTCAACTTCAGGTACTACCATTACTTGTTCCTGCATTTTATCCTTTGGTACATCTTCTGTTTCTGGTTGGCTATCATTTTTTATTTCTTCGGTCTTCTCCTTTCTTAATTCTTCCCTTTTTAATCTGTTCTCTCTCATTTCCTTATTCTCGTCATCTAGTTTCTTGTTCATCTCACCCAGTTTCATCATTATTTGTTGGAACATTTTCCTTATCTCAACCATTTCTTCTGGTGTAGGTTCTTTCATTTTGCTTGTTGTTGTCCCCTTTTCTCTGGCTTTGTAGCTGTTGCCTAGCTCCAACTAGTGATTGGGCAGAATGTATTGGCCTTCCAATCGCTAATTAAAGCCCCTAAAGTTGTGCGCCAATTTGTAATAATATTAAAATATATGTAAATGTGTTTTGATGTAATAAAGAGATTGTGAAGTATGAGACTCCGATGCAATCAAGCCCCACTGTTTTGGCTAGCCAATTTGTAATAAATTAATAATTAAGTTGTAAGTTGTAATGTGTTTAATTGGTGTGTATTTGGTGTGGCTCTCGACGTCTTACTGGCCTGAAACACTTCCTTAAGTTTCCCAGCTGGTCGAGTCCCAATGGTAGCAAGACCGGTCGAGTAGCGTAAAGTTGATGAAGGAATATATATGTTCAGCTTCGCCGAAAGTTTCAAAACAAAATTTATTGTTTTGAAGGAAATTTAAAAAAAAAATTATGTTTATAAAAAAAAATAATTAAAAAAAAATTTTAATTTTATTAATTAATTAATTAGGATCAATTAATTAATATAGGGCTGTGAAGTTTTAGCCAGTGTAATGCTCTTCTGAAAATTTTTATTAAAGTTTTAGTATATTTTAAATAAGCTATCACCACTCATAAGACTGTCTTCAAACCAATCGATACTTGTTTATCTTTTTATTTTTTAGGTTATCTTCACTTATAGGTGGTAAAGTCCTTGTAGATTATCAATTAGAATTATATTATTGATAATTAGTATTATTGAAGAAATAAAAAACTTTTAAGTATTGAAAAGTATTAATGTTTTATTAAGTAATAGCAATATTGACTCTTATCGATATTCTCAGGATATCGAAAAAAGTTACAAGTATATGATATAAAAATTATATAGGGTTCTTTAAACAGCCAGTTATTATCAAAGTCAGAGAAATCGGGCTAATATTTAAAAAGTATAACGTTACAATCAAATTAATAGTTATTAATAAACACAGACATTGAATAATAATTTGTAAATATAATAATTGTTTTCACCAAACAGCTGAGTTGAACTAAGAAGAAGGCACTGGGATCATCAAAGCAAATGGCCGCCGTCAAGTTGATCAAAATGTTGCTCGTTCCTGCAGTGTTCCAAATAATGTATTTTCTGGCAATATTCCTGTTCTTGTGTCTGCAAATCTCTTGTTAAATGTTGTGTAGTGATTGGTGTACTGTTTCTGAGTTGTATTTAGTGTATCCATATAATTATTAGTTCAAACACTTTCCCCGATTCCGTCACTTATTTGGGTTAATGTATTATACAGTTTTCTAGTGTTTTGTGGTGTTTTTCGGAGTAGATATGTATTGTTCTGTGTTATGGAGTGTTTCTTGATTGTTTCTGTTATAATATGATAGTTTTTAGAAGTATTTTACAAATCACTCGCGATTTCACAATAACGTACTATGCATTCGCTTTGTATGACTATTATAGGTTAGGTTATGCACGTTACCAAACGTATGTCATGTTAACCATTCAAATACCAGTAATTAACTAACTGTTTCCTTCAGTTTCAATTAAACTCTTAGCCTATATAATATTATCCTTAACATTGTTCAAAAATATTTTCACATCCTGTGTACACTTTACTATTTCACTATATGAATGCCTAAACTTTGGTTATTTGTCAATTTTATTCACTAGATGTGATTTAAATTAATCTTTCAGTTCATTCAGCTTATTTTCAGATTAAATAATGCCGTTTTATAGTGTTTTCTGTCCAAAAAATAGTAATTTTACTTTCAGTTTGGTATACTCTGAAAAGTCAAAACATCAAAATTTACTTCCTGTCATTATATAAATTCAGCCATTTTATCAGTTATATTTAATATTAATAATCCTATATTGTATTAAAAGGTTCATATTCCCTTATTTTCTGGTAATTAATTGAATTAGTTGTATTCTGAAACATTATTCAGGAATATATGACTCCCATGTCTAAATTTCTGAGTTTAGTCATTTTCATTTTTATTTATAATTCTGAATATAATTTATTAAAATCTCTCTAAATGGTATGTGCAATTATATGGCATGATCTCAAGTTTATTTTGTCTAAACCCCTTTTGTTTATTTGCATTTAATTGAGCAATTTCTCTGTTTTGATGAAGTTTGGTTTCCATTCTTTTGGCCTATGATTTTTTAACAATTTTTCTTACAAAATATTTTACAAACAATATATGATGTGTGATACCCTCTCTGACTTTTACATATAGTATTATAAATTAAACATGTTTTCAAATTACACAAAAACAATTAGTATTGGTTACAATACAAATAATAGTTAAACAAAATAAAGAATATTTTTTTTTAAATAAATGGTTGTCTTCAAGTCAGACATTTTGCAACAAAATCCTTATTTCCAACATGGAAATATGGTTTACAAAAAAGGTTTTTTACTAACTAACATCTTAATTACTCTCGACTATTTACAAGTAGTAACTATTTTTATAGTTCTGATGTTAGTTGTATCAGACCCAAACAAATGGCCTTATATCTAAAACATTTTTAAACATTCTTGTACTATATACATAAAAACCTTATATTTATATTCTTATTTCTAACTATTATTATAAGTAGGATTCTACAGTTTTTATACCGTCTTTTATACATTGTCTTTGGGGAATTGTACCCTGTCATTAACAAATAAATAGTATGAACCGTTCAAAAAGCACTATGAAATCTGTTTTTCTTTTTTCATGTAAAACAAAATGTTATTTTAAACAGATTCATGTCTTATGAACAACATATTGTCACAGTACACATTTCAAGTCATTGAAAAATGCATATTTCATTGCATCCAATGTTTGTGATTGCCAAGAATGAAACACAAGGTTCATTTTTTATAATACCCAAAACTATCACTGGTTCACTTTGCACTTATATATTATGTTAATGCTAAATGGTCGTATAGTCTTATTAACATAATAAATTGGTTAGCGTTTTTTCAATGGAGATTTGTTCCATGGGTACTATATTATTGTTTCATCTTAGTTCACAGGCAACTTTTACTTTATACACTTCTCTCTCTTAAATTTATATACATGTGGTTTTTATTTCGTTATACTTTTATTTTTAAATATTTATTTTGGGGATATAGGGATTTGGGTGTCTTTTATAAGAGCATGACATCTTCTTCAGGATGCTGCCTTCTTTTTCTTTCATCAGTCTTCTTTTCTCCTGCCTTCTGGGACTGGTATCTTCTCCATCTTCTTGATGCCATCAGGTTTCTTGGGATCTTCTCCATCTTCTTCTTGATGCCAACAGGTTTCTTGGGATCTTCTCCATCTTCTTCTTTATTTCAGAAATACACCACCTGTGTTGTTTGATCTTGGCTTATTTTAGGGTTTCTCTTCTATTTATTCTTCCTCGTTGTGGGTTTGGTCATATTCAGTACTGCTTTATTATTTACTTTTTTACCTTCCTGGGTTATACCTTGAAAACCTTTGGTTATGAGACTGGTTTTGGATGACTCATCACTAGTAACTCCTTTTACTTGAACTTGTATTTTCTTTATAATAATGATTTCTTTCCACAGTTGCTATGAATTAATTTATTTATATTAAACTTAATGCTTTCTTCCAAATTTAAACATTATAACTTCATTATTCTAATGATCAATTGCCATTCAATATTATGCTTATATCTGTCATGTTGCACAGTTCATGAGAATCCGGGTTTTTCAATACGGCATGATACAACAAGTAATGACGAAGGACCCCGGATAGCTCAAGTAAACACCATAAGGGCCGAACCCAGCCAAGAACCACCTGATAACCACAGGAATGGAGGTAATAGAGAAGATGATTTAAGTTTTGGAGAGAGGGTATGGCCCCAACATGTGGTAAGGTGGTGATGACATGAATATAATATCATCCAGAATAAGTGTGTCTATCAAGCACTTGAAGGAGTAGAGTTGCATAATAACAAAGAGTCGAACAAGAGAAGGAAATAATAAAGGAAAGAAAAGGAGAAGTCAACTTAACAAAATATAAATAACAAGGACCTGTGTATAGTAATATGAATAGAACAATTGTGTATATCATAATAATCCGTATATCATCACAAGAGACAATGGTAATAATACTTACCAAATCAGTAATATCAATACAAGGAAAATCAAAGGAGTTTACAACCAAACTTCAATAAAAAAGTTTTAAGAAGAATAAAACCATTGTGAAATGAAACCGATTTCAAAATTCTAAAAGAGATGGTAAGAGCAGCTTACTCAAATATTTAGATGATGTATGCGGAACAATAAAAAGTTTTAAAGAAAAAAAAAAGAGAGAAAAACAAAGGAAACAGTTACACAAATTCCTTTCAATTTAAATCAGTTTAAAATATAACAAAAGATTGAAATATGAAGTATGAAGTAAAAAGTGAGATAATCAGGAATAAGTTACACACATTCCTATGTAATAAAAATGTAAGAAGCACAAACTTACAATTATAATTAAAAACAAAAAATACCTAAAAAGGAATACGCTACAAACATTCCTTTAAGGTAAGACCATTAACTTACCAAAGAATTATCAAAAATGATGTTGAATACAGAGTAAAATAAACAAAAATAAAATCAAGTTCAAATTACTGAGATAAATACTTGAAATTATACTGAATCAAAAGTATTATCAAAAAAAATAAATAAATAAAACTTTACCTGGTACAAGGAGAGAGAGAAATTGTATATAAAACCAATATACAGATATGGCTAAAGCAGAATCATGCTAAATGTCTAAAACAATTAAGATGATCACAACGAACATTGAAAACAAAATAATGAAAAGTGAGATATGATGAAATTAACATATGAGTAAAGATAAAATATCTCAATATAGTATATGAGTAGATGATAATGTATAGTTAAGGTATAGCGGAAGGAAGAATGAGTAGTAATGATAAAGTGATCTAAAAACAAACCACAAGGTGGACAGTCCCAATTATATTATTATATTATTATTATTATTAAGTCACAAGTTGACAGAGATTTAAGATTGAATGTTGAAAAGTCCAGCAATCTATATGAACTGAGTAGAGAAGATGTGCCTCTAGTCTCAGAAAATTGAGTAGTAATGGGAGAAACCAGCTACTATATAAAGTTAGGGAAAAAATTTGTGTATGAGGGAATATGCACCAATGGAAATAAATAAAAACAGATCCAAATAAAATGGAGTGAATTAAGTAAGAAGAGAAATGGAGAATGGAGAAACAAACAAGGAAGAGAAGGAAAAAAGTTATCTATAACTGATAATTTCATAAAAAACTATGCTAGTATTTTATTAAAATGATCAATTTTAGAGGAGAGGCATTATGTAACGATACAATTAAGCCAAATCTCGTACCAGTGATAAAAAAGATAATTCTTGATATAAAATTACTTCATATGAAATAAAATGTGTAAAAAATGATTAAAATGTAAATACTTTGACATGACGTACCACGATTATACACAACCCAAGTGATTGAGCCAAAAAACATAAACATAAAGAAGGGAACCACGTAACATACTTATTAAAATGCAAATATTTTGACATGATTGAGCCGACAACACAAACATACTTAAGAAAATGTGATTGACAAAACAATGATGGACATAGAACTAAAGGAGAACCAAACCAAGATGAAGAATGAAGATGAAGATTATTGAAGAAGAAGAAGAGGAAGAATGAAGAGGAGACAGATAAAACCCAAGGGGAAACTAACACACATATATAAAAGGGAGAGATTGTATGTTAAAGATAGAATACGGTCAATAAACCTTAAATAATTATATATTAATAAAACCAATGTTATTATTAGCATTAATTTAACATATGTATCCAATTTTTAAGACAATACAATTGTAAAACAATGTAGTATAGGAAAGGTACACTAACCCTGTCAGAAAGGTTAGATTCAACCCAAAACACAACTAGCCTAATATCGTTTATAGTAAAAATAATACTAAAACAAAAATAGTGAGAAATGGTAGGAGAAGGTATAGGGGTTACCCATTAAATAACACTAATTACAAAACAGTGAACCAAAGTGAAGTGCTTTAGTGAAGTGTTAATGCCCTAAAAAATAGTGAAAGTGAATGTGAAACATTCAAATTAGAATGCTAAGGAAATAGACACTCTTTAAAACATTGATAAACCACCAATGATTGGAGTGGAATTATAATTAGTTGTATACCTAGAAGTAATTAAAAATAGTATTTAAAATTAATATAAGGGAAGCATGTGACATATCAGGGAGAAAGCCCAGTACCATAACTTGTGTTAACATGGCATGATAGGATAGAAGTAAAGTTTGTTATTAAAGATTAAAATTATAAAGAATACAACACCCCATGTTGAAAGGGGAATTAACCTTCATAATATTAGAGAAAGTGACAATGTTTATCACCCTAGTTATAAGACGAGAAAGAAATCAATGTTAGTACTAAGAATAATTTATGACTTATAAAGAATAGTTGATTCAATGTTAAAGAAGGAATATGACTGAAAGGGGACTTACAGTCCATAAACCTAACTATTATATTTTAAATGAAAAGTAATGAAAATGTATGTTGAATAATAATTAAAACACAAACAAATAAATGAAGCCCATCAGGCTGAATTCAGAATGTAATTTAAAAAGGAAATACACTAGAAAACAATCATGGCTGTTTGTAACTAGGAAAACAGTTAACTGCCAAGAACATTCAAATGCAAATTGTATCAATTTCACAAAAAATCTTACTAATCTAAGAACAGTGAATGGACAATAATTGTATATCAGTTATTTCAACACAGAAATATTATTGTAATAATTTAATTCAAGAAAGATATGTTATTTATTAAATGTCAACTAATTAGACTATAGTTAAAGTGTAACAGAATATGACCTTATGAGGTATCATTGTAAACTTTGAAAGGAAAGAAAAATAATAGTGATGTCATTTATTATCCCAAAGGAATTATAAGGGAATAAAATCATTAGGAAAATACTTAATAAATTTGAATAAAAATTCAAATATCTCTAACAATGTAAGTAAGGAGTAATTAAACCAGCATTGAATTATTAGTTACTATGACAACGAGTCGTTTGAGGCTTATTTTTCTGTTAAATTATATAGACGCTGAAGAAACGAAGCGTGGGTACGCCACACAAGAAATTGGACAAACTAAAACTTTAATTTAAACAGTTACAACAAGTCAACTAGTGAACCAAAATGATCCAATATGAAGAGACGTCGATCTATACAGAATTAATGATGACCAGGAGCGAAATTAAATAAACTAATTAAAGAAAAAACCCAGACCAGTTTGAAGAAGATGCTGGAAGCCTACAACCAGCCCAAATTCGAAAAATACACGCCTACCCTGATGATGACTCTTCAACGTGAGACGAACTGATAAGTACTGAATAATTTCTTACTCCCAAAAAACCCTAAATTACTTGAATTATTTTCAAATGATAAAATTTCTCACTATTTAAAAAATAGTATTTTCTTTCAAAGGTAAAGGCACAATTTACTTACATTAAAAAACATTTGACTAACTTATAGAGATAACCTTATTTGTGAACATAACTACTGTAACAGAAGTACGACACTACTGAACAAATTGTACAAACACATTATAAATCCTAAGTACGTATAAGGTATAATAGTGTACTTTCTTTTCATGTAATCAACGTTTATGTCTATTTTCATGATCAAAAGAACTCCAGGTTTTTAAAAACATAGTAATTTTGTTAAAAGTAAATGAACCAATTTTGCCAACCTGAGATATTTTGTGTTTCAAGCTCTAAGCCGGAGCATAATATTATAAATTTGTTTATGATTCAATTGTCATGTTTGTTAATAATTAAATGTGTATTAAAAAACGCAGTACAGTACATTACTATCTTGTTATTTCATAGGATTTTTTTGTAAATATATGTGTGTTAGCGAAGTTTCAAGTCATAGCCAACTAGCGCTTGTCACGAGTGGCCGAGTCGACAACCTGTGTAGCAGCGGGAATAATTCGAACGCCACAGCTGTCCATGCTAATACCACATATTACTTTAAAAATTAAATGTTTCAATTGTTTTAACAAAAACAATTTGGCGCCACCCGGGAATCGTAATCCATATGAATTGACAGGTAGGTTGTACTGGTGACATTGACAACGCTACGGACTCCAGTAGTGACGTCGATTTATGTAACAACCAGTGTGAGGCAAACACACTACATTCACACTAATACACAAAATAAACAAGTGTGAGACATTTTAACAGGGACGACCCATATTTATTGTTACAATATTCTCGTTTTACAACATTCCCATTCAAAAGCTTTCTTTTAAATAAACTATCAGTACAGTACCTCTTTCTACCATCATGATATAGACAAACTGACTTTGAAAAATCAGAATCGTCATTTTGTTTTATACCCTCTTTGATTAAGAAATCAATGGTTTCATCAGTAATGACCCACTGATATGGATCACTGTCTGGCAAACATATTATACTATCATTATTTTTGTCTAGACCAGGAGATGCCGATGTTGAGGGTTCTGGATGAATCTCATTATTTTCATCAGAAGTGTTAGAACCTTGGTTGGTTGTTTTGCAGTCATTACCAGTACCACCAGCTAACACACTTAAAACAATGTATTATTAAATAATTAGTATGTAAATGGTTACACACTTCTTAGTCTATAACGTTATTTTCAAAATTAAAAATAATTTTAAACTCTACAAAAATTCTGTGCTCTTTAGTGTGGGGGGAGACGTGTCTTCTGTTGTGATGTACGGAACGCATTTTTATGCTGCGCACGCAGGTCCGCTCCCGTTGTCGTCAACCAAAGCCCACCTCACCTCCAGCCTTGTTAAAAAGACATTTCAAGTAACGTCTACCCTGTTTCCTACGACAAGGCTCACTTCAAGCACTCGAGGAGCATCAGGCAGTCATTGGGCCCACCCAGACACTGCCATCACCGGGGCATGCCTGCATTGTGCCCCTACATCTAGACGTCTACCCTGACACTCACCACAAAATCTGCAAGGTTCCATGGCTCGTACTCGCATCATGTCGTGTGATATTTAACTACTTAAGTTAGTTTTGTATCCTTTTAGTAACTTACACAACTTGATTCATAAATAAAAGTTTTGGGGATAAATTATTTGGGGAGACACTGTCTACCTTGTCTCCCCTGACGCTTTGCCACTGAGTAACAATAATCTTACATGCCAAGAACAGGAACTGTACCAATTTAGAATGTGTGTGCGTGTGGGGGGAGGGAGGTTATATCACATAACTATAAAAATGTGATATATAACTATAATATTCTGCCATATTGAAAAAAAATCTCTGTATTGATTTATTAGAGGATTCCCAGAAGCTAGCTTACTGTTTGATGATGATGCCATTTATAAAAGAAAAAACAAGCTATGGTAACAATGCAACAACAAATGGTAACACAATATCAACGCAAACTAAAGTACAGAACATACTGTACGTTCTACTTATTATAATAAAATACTAAATGAAAACTAAATATATTTGTAAAGAAATCCTACAAAACTGTGGCTGTTCCCACATTCCTGTATGCTATTGAGACACATACTCTTGGTAAAAGAGATGTACAGAAGATTAAGGCAGCTGAAACGAAATTTCTAAGAGGGAGGCAAGATTGTTCTCTCCTGGATCGAAAAAGGAGCAAGGATATTAGATGCAAATTAAACATTGTATCATTGCACCAGAAGACTGAAGACCACAGAAGGAGATGGTGTGAACACTTGAACTGCATGGCTGATATCTGTCTACCCGTGGATGTCTTGGGTTATCACCCTATACTTGGAAGAGATGTTGGTAGCCCAAGGATGAGATGGGTTCTGGAACAGGTCTAGGCTCTAATACTTGGAGTTGTGTGATGATGATAAAGAAATCCTATAAATGGAAAAAAATCGTAAATTATTCATAAATATGTATAAACACCTAACTGAACACAGTCCTCGCCACTGCCACTTAAACAGCCTTCAATGATGTTGATGAACATGGTGGGAGAAAACCTTCTCCGCCACGGCAGCGCATGCCCACTGGAATTATTTTTTGTCTGTGGTACCCCTATAAACAAATCTGTTGATTTTTTTAAAGTAATATATTTCCACTAATCTAGAAACTCTCGGTATGTCAGTTTGCATTTTACTGAAATAGAATGATACTCTAGGCAACCATAAGGTCTGGTCAACCTCATTTAGCATGGTTTGGTATGTAAAGTGTCACATAGTTCATTTGTGTTACTGTATACAGTGTAAACCTATTAAATAAATCTTAAATTATTTTATAATTTAAAACTGAAATTAAAATTTAAAGCTATAATGGTCATTTTAGAAAATTCAATCAAATTGTCAACTTCATGATGACAAAATATAATTTATACATAAATCAAGAAAATCTTTAAATAGTAGGGATAAAATTATAGATTTGCATGAGTTCAATAACTTTTACACTGTGAAAACTTATCAAAATAATTACATTTAAGTTGTTAAACAGCTTACATTAGAATTTACAGTCATGTCAGGACATGGTATCTATAACATTAAAAACAAAGGAAAGCTTGTAAATTTGTGACCTTCATGAAGAGAAAGCATAAACAAACTGTTAATTGGAAAATCTGGATTTTTTTAAAACTAACACATTTATCTGATTAAAAAAGTTGTGGGACTGTCATAAAGAAAGTTGTAATGTATTTAAAAATTGGTTTTAAAAAAATTGTAGAATTTTTATCAGTAAGTAGCATCTTAACTATAGATAACATGTTACATCACAGAATTTTTCAAACAATTTCTGGCAAAAATATTTGAAGTATTTTCTTAGTACATAAAAATTATTTTAATACATAAAAATAATATTCATTTTTATAAATGTTATGTACATATACACCAAAGTAAATATACTAATACACAAAAACGCATAAAAAGAACATCCTAAATGAACAGGCACAATTCAAATCACACTTACTATTTGAACATATTATAAAACACACACACAAATCAATGATCTTTTGAACATCAGCGCCGTCACCAAAAACAGGACGGACAGCACTTCTAGCGGCAGCCTCTGATGATGCTGACTCTTATCAGTGAAGACTGGTTTAGGCAGTGTGGTAAAAATTTAAAAATTTTTATAAAATAATTGTGTCTTGTGTTGGAATAATTTACTATAGTTAGTGATAACACTCACGAAACGTCATGGACGACAAAATCCAAGAACATGATTAATTATGTTGCAAGGAATAAAAGTGATTAACAAAACATATGCATATTGTAACGTAACGAAAATATGGTCCCCTAGGTTACATAAATCAATTTATAAGTTTTAAAATAAAATATAAATAATAATTATCCATACTCGTAAAAGGTCAGAAACCCAACCCATTATTGAATAATTGAATTATCCCCAATAAGAATACAAGGTAGAAAGAAAAAAAATTAATAATGTTAATAAATACAAACCTCAAAGTTCAGTGAAAGGTGTACGCAATAGACATTGACAAATGATGTAAAAACTAACTTAGACTGTTTTATAATAATTGATGTTTTAACTGAGAGGAGAATGAGTAATTCTTACATGACTTATTTCATAAAAATGTACCTGTTATTACGTTGTATCATGTTGTATTATTATCATGATAGTTATGTTATTTTGTGTGTAGCAAGTGGAATAATTCTTTTAATAGAATACCAATTAACTAATTATTATATGTTGTCAATATATTATTATAGAACTGTTGTTAAACTCATTAATTAATTACCAATTAATTTCATTTTTAGATGTTGTCAATATATCATTATAGAGTTGTTGTTAGACTTTATATAGTTAAATGTTTGTATACATGTAATTAGATAGTAGGCTGATTATAATTGTAAACAGGCCAGAAAGGCAATAGTTGTTAGCGAGATACAAAAGGGTTTAGTATAATCATATCATAAACAAATGAAGGATTCTATAATAATGCAGGTAGTAACAAATTAAAATCAGAAGTAGATAAAAGTGTAATGATAGGCCTAGAAACCAGTAACATTGTAGAGTAAGTCAGGTCAGAAAGGTTAGGTAAAGAAATTTGTAAAAAATACTAAATAGAATCTAATGAGTTAGGAGAAGTTAATAATAATTGCTAATAACCGATAAATAAATTCAATTTAAATAAAATCTCAAAATGCAATAGTGCAATGATACCGATAGGTAATGTTTTGTAACAGAAAAATAATACTTGTTAGAGTAAGTAAATTAAGAGGAAACGATAGCAAAATATATAAAATTTAGTAACAAACAATATGTAAAATTATAATAGGGTATAATGGAAATTTAGTAAAGGATTATTTTGATGAGTGTAAGAACATTGTATGATAATGGTTATAGTATAATATAATATCCAATAAGATAGCAAGGTTGTCAAGGACGACGAGAGATATAAAATTTGTTGATTCTATTATTGAATAATTACCCATGAACAAAGATGGTTTAGTTTGGATGCACTCAGAAAAGAATTGATTAAATTGAAATAAAACAATACAATTGGGAAACAAATTAAGTAATAAATCACCATAGTATGGTTCACTGACGTTCAACCGTCTTTTATAACCGAACAATAATAAACCTGTATATGAAAATTGACAGAAAATATAAGTGAAGAACTCTAATAGTAAAACTCGATATAATGAGCAAATATTAACTTAATTAATCAACCAAAGCAGAGAAATAACTAACTGAATAGAGTTATATAATCCAATAACATAAAGAACGAAAATAAAACACAAATTTATACTTGAACATCAGTTTCCACAATACAATAGAAAAAGTGTAGTTGGACACGAAAGTCGTTGAAACATGTAACCACAAAACTCGGACATTGGTGAACAAAAGGAGCGGCATTTCTGCATCATCCCAGGACCAAGAATTCAACTTTTATTTCAAACTTGGAGCAGAGACTGGCGAGGATTGATTCATCTGCCTTCGTTATTGACCAAACACTACAACGAGGTTAGCTGCACACTGCCTTACCGAGTCACGATGCCCAGCGGATGGTAAACTACAATTATTTTAAATAATATTTAATAAGAACTTAATATAAAATCTGTTTAAAGAAATATAAAATCATAACTAAAATAATATGTAACCTTGAATCCGATCGATAATCGATTACTTCTAATACTATAGACTTTTGTATCTCCGTAAAGAAAAAACTTTGTTGGCAAGAAATATTAAAATCTGAATAAAGAATCCTTTCAGAATTTAATGATATCGTCTCATTTATATAATATTTAGTGTAGTGTGAAAAAGTTATAAAATCAGTAGAGTGTAACGTAGGAATTATTGTACGCGGTAACTAACCTATAATTTTCAGCTGTCTGTGGACCACAGCGCTATGCGCGGACTACTGTGGTATTAAAGAGAATGAGAAACAGATAAGAATTCCTTCTCTTCTCTTCAAACGAGGGCTAGGCTTGAACGAGAAAATTAGAATTACACACTCAATACTTAAATTAGATCACAACCTAACACATAATATATATACGAAAATAAGACAAGACGTAAGGGTTAAGTTATAAATTGGCGTTTCCAACGTGGAGCATATTTAAATATTATTATACCTTCCCAGAGATATGTTAAGTTATAAATTGCCGCATCCAACGTAAGGCAAATTAACACGGGAACACCGTTAAGTTATAAATTGGCGCTCAACTTGTGTAGGGCTTAAGTTAAGTAAAACGTTGATTTTATAAATATTACTTAACTCGAGCAGGCAACTGTTGGAGACAAAAAATGCATAATACCAGAGGTAGGTTGAAGAAGAGGGCAGAAGACACGGAGAAGGAAGAAGGTGGACAGGAACAAGAAATAGAAGTAGTCACAGATAGTGAAATGGAACAACGGACAGGCAATAAAGAAGAAACTGAAGTAATAGTGAACAAGGAAAGGGATGTAGTTGAAGAGGATGCCCAAGGGGATCAACCAGGTCAATCCAACCAAAAAGAAGACATGAGCATGCAGGAGATGTTGAAAATACTATTGGAAAACTCAAAGAAACAGGAGGAAAACTCAAAGAAACAGGAGGAAAAATTCGACAAAATAAACGAGGAAAACAAGGAGAATTTTAGGAAACAGGAGGAAAACTCAAAACTGATGAATGAGAAGTTCGATAAGAACAATGAAAGCTTAATCCAAATTAACAAAAGGTTTGACAGGAATGATGAGGGTTTAAGACAAATGAAGGAAGAGATCCGACAAATAAATGAAGAGAATTTAAGGCGGATTAATGAAAGAATTGAGAATATCCACGTGACAATTAACCAGAAGGTGGATAAAAACAATGAAGAAAGGAAACAAGAAATAGCCGAAACAAATGAGAGGTTAGAAAGAACCAACGAAACAGTGACACAAGTCCGTGAGGAATTACAAAATAAAATCAATGACATAAAAAATGAAAATAAAACGATGGTCGAAGGACTCCAACAGGAGACTGTAGAAAGATGCGAGAAGATCAAACAAGAGATACATCAAATACGGGAGGAGAATAAGGAAGGGATAGCACAAGTACAGACTGACATTGGTGAACGAATGGAGAGGGTATATAATAACTTAAACAATGTTGAAGGCCAAGTAAGTTCGAAAACAGAAGAGAGTAGCAAGGAAACAGAAATTAGAGAAGACCAAAATGCATTGCTATCTGAAAATAAAAATAGAAAGAACAAAGAGAATATCCAAACCATGGAAGAGAATGTCAAGAAAATAAGAAAAATAGGTAGAAAAAAAATATTAAATACAAAAGAAGAATTGGAGATGAGGAAGGGTGGATTAATTAGTGCATTTAACCTCCCAATTAATGAACGAAGGGAATTAATTAAATTTAAGAATTATAGAAAAAACTTTATAAAATTGTCAAAAGTAAACCATCATAAAATAATAAAGAAAAACTTAAATAAGTTTAGATATCATTTAAATATATCGACGATCGAAGAGTATCTGACAATATCAGTTATATTTTTAATACAGAAAATACCAGTAAAATATTTGGTAAATAATCCCGAGGTCAAAGGGAATGGCATGGTAGTAAATATGAGTGATTATGTTAGGTTAGAGGAGGTACGATACCTGCTAGTTAAATAGGATCTAACTATGACGGAAAACCATGATTTAAATGAAGACTTCGTATCAACAGAGTTACAATACCAGATGAAAGAGAGGTATTTAACAAGTACAAAAATCATTATGAACATTGCAGTAATCCGAGGAAAAGGAGTACCTGAGTTAATGGACCATGGTTAAAACAAGAAATAGTCAACCAGAAAAAGGGGACTGATTTTCTGAGAACTGACCAAGCAACCCATTGGAATGAAGGAACCAAACAAAATATATTAAGAATAAAAACCAAAAAATTCGAAAGGAAGTAAGAACGTCTTACTATATGTATTACGAAGATATTATTTTGAATATATTAAGAATAAACCCCAAAATTCAAAAAGAAGTAAGAACGTCTTACTATATGTATTAAGAAGAAATTATTTTGAATATATAAGAATAAACCCCCAAAAATTAAAAAAAAAAAAAAACTATAAGAAAAAATTACTCAAAATACTTAGAAACAATGTGATTTAAGATACATGACAAAATGCCAAGAGATTTGAAGAACAGATTACATAATTATTTATAAACAGTATGATTTTAAATGGAATAAGAAAAAATATATATCAAAACAATTAGTGGTAATGTGATCAGACAAGAAGGTAAAATAAGAAGAACAATGGATAATTTAATGACTATAGTTACGATGAAAATAAAGAATGATAATAATTAATGCAAATACAATTTAGAACTTCTTGGAAATGAAAATGATAAAGGAAGAAATAGTACGGAGAACATCTGTCGCAAGAAAGAAGGTCAAAGGTGTTTACAAATAATGACCGTCAAAAATGTTATCTGAAAATAGCTACTGAAAATAAGAAGGAATCAAGAAGAAAAGAAATATATATAATTAAATGTAAAACGCGACAGGGTAAAGAATCCCAAAGATGTTTATTATTAGTCAAATGAAGAGACTATTATGATATTATTTTATTTTTTTATAACTGTCTGTAGATGAATTCCAGCAGTATTATATTGAAGTGTAATATGGCCAGCAGAGTATGAAGCCAAAAAGTGCCTCTCTGAACTGTTCCAGCTCACATGTTAGGGATTTTAGGGAAATTGAATATTTAAGGGATAATAAAACCGCTGCGAAGATTAACATCAGATTCCAAAAGTATGAAGGAAGAAAACAGAAGGAAGATAGCTGACAGAAGATCAATGGAGAAACGCATTTGCAGAAGTAAATAGAAATAGGAGAGTGTTAAAATTAATTTTTACTGATTATTGTGACCAATCATTGACAAGTAATGTTTAAAAAGAAACAAGGCAAGAGAATTAATATCATTAATGAATTTCCATCCAATAGAGAAAGGTGAATACTAGTCAAAAATGTTACATTCAGAAATCCAATCAATTACCATTAAAACTCTACAATGAATAAAAGGAGGGTATTCCAAGGCATGAAAAAATATAAGTTTATTTTGACCCAAATTATATTCAGGTAAACAAAACTTCTTTTGGAGGGGAAGCATATGTAACGTAACGAAAATATGGTCCCCTAGGTTACATAAATCAATTTATAAGTTTTAAAATAAAATATAAATAATAATTATCCATACTCGTAAAAGGTCAGAAACCCAACCCATTATTGAATAATTGAATTATCCCCAATAAGAATACAAGGTAGAAAGAAAAAAAATTAATAATGTTAATAAATACAAACCTCAAAGTTCAGTGAAAGGTGTACGCAATAGACATTGACAAATGATGTAAAAACTAACTTAGACTGTTTTATAATAATTGATGTTTTAACTGAGAGGAGAATGAGTAATTCTTACATGACTTATTTCATAAAAATGTACCTGTTATTACGTTGTATCATGTTGTATTATTATCATGATAGTTATGTTATTTTGTGTGTAGCAAGTGGAATAATTCTTTTAATAGAATACCAATTAACTAATTATTATATGTTGTCAATATATTATTATAGAACTGTTGTTAAACTCATTAATTAATTACCAATTAATTTCATTTTTAGATGTTGTCAATATATCATTATAGAGTTGTTGTTAGACTTTATATAGTTAAATGTTTGTATACATGTAATTAGATAGTAGGCTGATTATAATTGTAAACAGGCCAGAAAGGCAATAGTTGTTAGCGAGATACAAAAGGGTTTAGTATAATCATATCATAAACAAATGAAGGATTCTATAATAATGCAGGTAGTAACAAATTAAAATCAGAAGTAGATAAAAGTGTAATGATAGGCCTAGAAACCAGTAACATTGTAGAGTAAGTCAGGTCAGAAAGGTTAGGTAAAGAAATTTGTAAAAAATACTAAATAGAATCTAATGAGTTAGGAGAAGTTAATAATAATTGCTAATAACCGATAAATAAATTCAATTTAAATAAAATCTCAAAATGCAATAGTGCAATGATACCGATAGGTAATGTTTTGTAACAGAAAAATAATACTTGTTAGAGTAAGTAAATTAAGAGGAAACGATAGCAAAATATATAAAATTTAGTAACAAACAATATGTAAAATTATAATAGGGTATAATGGAAATTTAGTAAAGGATTATTTTGATGAATGTAAGAACATTGTATGATAATGGTTATAGTATAATATAATATCCAATAAGATAGCATGGTTGTCAAGGACGACGAGAGATATAAAATTTGTTGATTCTATTATTGAATAATTACCCATGAACGAAGATGGTTTAGTTTGGATGCACTCAGAAAAGAATTGATTAAATTGAAATAAAACAATACAATTGGGAAACAAATTAAGTAATAAATCACCATAGTATGGTTCACTGACGTTCAACCGTCTTTTATAACCGAACAATCATAAACCTGTATATGAAAATTGACAGACATTATAAATGAAGAACTCTAATAGTAAAACTCGATATAATGAGCAAATATTAACTTAATTAATCAACCAAAGCAGAGAAATAACTACCTGAATAGAGTTATATAATCCAATAACATAAAGAACGAAAAGAAAACACAAATTTATACTTGAACATCAGTTTCCACAATTCAATAGAATAAGCGTAGTTGGACACGAAAGTCGTTGAAACACGTAACCACAAAACTCGGACATTGGTGAACAAAAGGAGCAGCATTTCTGCATCATCCCAGGACTAAGAATTCAACTTTTATTTCAAACTTGGAGCGGAGACTGGCGAGGATTGATTCATCTGCATTCGTTATTGACCAAACACTACGACGAGGTTAGCTGCACACTGCCTTACCGAGTCACGATGCCCAGCGGAAGGTAAACTACAATTATTTTAAATAATATTTAATAAGAACTTAATACTATATTGTAATACCTTGTAATCCTATTTATGCATTTTCTGACCTTACTAACAGTTGAAAGAACCTTCACTCCCTGTGTTTAAAGAAATATAAAATCATAACTAAAATAATATATAAGCTTGAATCCGATCAATAATCGATTACTTCTAATACTATAGACTTTTGTATCTCCGTAAAGAAAAAACTTTGTTGGCAAGAAATATTAAAATCTGAATAAAGAATCCTTTCAGAATTTAACGATATCGTCTCATTTATATAATATTTAGTGTAGTGTGAACAAGTTATAAAATCAGTAGAGAGTGTAACGTAGGAATTATTGTACGCGGTAACTAACCTATAATTTTCAGCTGTCTGTGGACCACAGCGCTACGTGCGGACTACTGTGGTATTAAAGAGAATGAGAAACAGATAAGAATTCCTTCTCTTCTCTTCAAACGAGGGCTAGGCTTGAACGATAAAATTAGAATTACACACTCAATACATAAATTTAATCACACTAACACAAATATATTAAATAGGGAGGAACTGGGGTATATTTAAACATTATTATACCTTCCCATATTGAGATAAGATATAATATATATTGGCACTCACAACAGTGAGGCTTAACGTGGATACAGAAGGAAGATACATTATAAATTGACGCTTCCACCGTGAGGCGAATTAAATAGAGACGAAAGGGTTACATTATAAATTGACGAACCCAACAGTGGGGCTATAGAAGATAGTGATACGAGATCTAAAATATATTATAAATTGCCGCATCCAACGGAAGGTAAATTAACAGTGGGAACACTGCAGTTGTTATAATATTAACATATGCACATAAATTTTTAGAAGATCCTGACTGTAGTGTTTTTGATGATAAAAACTGTTTACTCCAAATAAAATTGTATCTAACACACTTTTCAGTAAATGTGACATGGTTATTCCTAGAGACTAGGTATTAGAAAATAGTTTCATGAGTGTTAATAATAGCATTAGTGACACATCAGTATTTGAAGATTTTGCTGATATCATGAATATTCTTCAACCCAATAATATCACAAGGCTGGTAATTAGAAAATAGTTTCATGAGTGTTAATAATAGAATTAGTGACACATCAGTATTTGAAGATTTTGCAGATAGCATGAATATTCTTCAACCCAATAATATCACAAGGCTGGTAGTCAAGGGGCTAAAAGAAAATGTGTCTTTAAAGTAAGCAGATCTAAACCTATAGTAAAATCCAAAATCTACAGACAAATCTTGTTACCCAGGTAAGTGGGAAAAAATTGTTGATTCAACTATTCTTATTCATGGTATATTTTACATTTTTACTGAAATTTCTGCATATAGGCTCCCTATTTCCTTGAAACCAACAACTGAACAAGAATTTGTCAACTTACATTTTATAAAAACTTGCCTAATGGAACAAGTTGATTTGCATTGAAAAAGTCTCTAAAATTAGACCTATACTAAAATACTCTGTGGATTACATTGACAGTAGAAAAAATGAAAGCCATCGCTGATTGGTGGTTATAGTGAATATGTCCCTAAATCAAAAACATGAGTTACAAAGTTCACATAACTGGTAATATTATCCTTTTTTCAAACATGTTTTCAGTATTACATGTTTTTATTCTAACACATTGGGGGCATTCCACTGATACCATAAAATAAGTAACTGCAAAATTTTATATGAAATTGATCCTTTTCTGGAGCTGACTCATTGTTCCTTAAGAAGACAGTTTCGTGTTCCTTAATGTTAAATGAGACACATTAAGCAATATTTGACATGTTTGTGTGAAATGGGCTTTCATGCTGATCAATTGGAGTTAACTACTTGTAGCTAAATGAACTTGGTTAGAAAATACTCATACTTTTTATCTGCTTCAACACAACTATTTCATGAAACTGAAGTCTGTATTCATCTTACGTGTTTTCAGATGTCTTTTATAGGTGTGTTTCTGTTTAGATTACTACAATGATGATTCTTCATAAAGTTATCTTTTTTTTTAAACTCATTTAAAGATAGCTGTTTCTCTCTTTATTTCAATGTAAGCTGTGTAATTTTTGTTGAGCTTGTAGTTTCGGAGAACTTCTTACATCTTTGAATACCCTTGGTGCACTGAGCGTTCCATCACTGACAAGCCAAATGATGAACCTATATTTGTATAAATATAGGTTTATATTTCAGGATAAGTAAATGACATACCTCTCCTATAAGGTTCATGAAAGTTTGATGTGTTAGATTCTATTGATAGTGTAGATGTAGCTTCTTTCTGATCCAAGAAATTGCTGGAATTTAAATCAGTCTGCCTTGCAAAGATTCCATTTCCTTGACGAGATTTGAGATGTGTTAGCTTCTCCTTGGTAATCTAGAGTAATAAGCAAAGGCCATTAGGAACCATTTCTCAGCAGGTTCTTGTTGCAGACTGAGGTGAAGTTAAGAATGTGTCCATGACCATAGCATCCATAACGAAACATTTGCGTGATTGAAGGTATGAGACTTGGAGTACCATTGTTTAAGTAAAGCCAACAATGAATAACGAATGACTGCTACCAGCATATCAGCTATCAACATATGTACTTCCTACCAGTTGGTAATGACAGTTACAGTTGCCAGGTATTAAGCATAGGTTGGCTATATGTGTGAAAGAGTTTTCCCTTGAGGGTCAGTTAGTTAGTAATTACACTTTGTTGTGTACAGTGACTACTGGTAGTGTTATATCGTGTTTTATATACAGTTTCCGTGCCACAAAACACCATTTTTTTTTAAAGAGGAGGGGATAGAGGTTACCTGACGGTATTTAACTCTATTTGATAAGAATAAATCCTGCTCTTCTGTCCAATCTGTCATACCTTAACTTGTTGAATCCTGTGACTATAAGCTTGATATTGATGAAAGTAGGCCTACATTTCAGAAACAGCAACTGTGTAATACACTTGTCATAACGTTCTAAATATTATACGTTAACGACCTTGCATTCCATTGAAGGAAGTAGGTAGGTGACATGATACAATGTTCAAGTTATTGTATTACACTTTTCTTCAAGTAAGGATGTAGCTTATCAAGAATAAGATAGATTATAATAAGTGCATTTGAAGATACAACTGGTTTTTGTATATATCTTGCTAATGACAACACACTGAGTACTGGGAGCGTTGAAATGTAAATAATTTTTATTTGGGGGGGGAAGATCTATGCAAGATCCGGACTACACTACACCAATACACATCCTGAAAATGAATAGGTGATATTTAGTTTCTCTTTTGACAATTTAAACTAATAAAAATTCAAATTTCAACGTTTCAATTTCAATGGAGCTGCGTTTATTTTAATCCCAACCTATTTTTGCATTATACAAAATTTCTCTTCTCTGATTGGTTAGTTTCTGATAGCCACAGGCAATTTCATAATTGCGACCTCTAGTCTCTATACTCTATACTAATTTTTCGTGAATATCAGCCATATTAAGCAAACACAGGCAATACTGTTTATTCGTATGGTCAACTAAATAACAGTTAGCTATTATACGTTATTACTGTACTCCTTTTTAGTATATATATAAATATATAATATTTATAAAGACTTTACTATTCTTACAAAATGGCGCAGATTTTTGTTTTTGTAGTGGTAGAAGTGTATCCCTGCCACTACCTTAAAACAGGAAAGTTGAACGAGTTGAACATTCACTTCCGTTCTTTTATGGAAACTTCCCAGTGGCATTAAAGACGTAAGTTGATTTCTTTGGAATTTATTATTTATTTACTAATCATTTGACGTTCACCTTGTAACTATACATGCAAAGTAAAATTAGCAGAATGTATTAATTGTTAATTTATAGTGGAAAGTATCGGAACTGTAGGTTTTCTAAAATATATGTTGTAAATAGAATTCCACGTGTTCAGTGTTGGCCTATACTACGATATCAAAGTAAAGGTTTCATGTTAAACATATTTATTTGTTTGTAAGTCACTGTTACTTGTATATTTAAACAATATGATACAGGTTTTCCATTATCTAAAAAAACGTTACGATGTCGGGAGGCCTTGATGTTTTGAGTTTGAAGGAAGATGATGTGACCAAGATGCTTGCTGCCGGTACTCATCTTGGCAGCGATAATGTGGATTATCAAATGGAGCAGTATGTGTACAAACGCAAACCTGGTGGTAAGTGATATTGTGTACTGGATCATACTTTTAAGTAGTACACCAATTTTTTGATAATGAACATAAATCTTGACGTGCGTGTTTACTCGAGAATAAAATAGTTTTTCTCTTCTGATAACTGAAGCGTGTTTAAATTTAGGTTAGGGGACGTCCATTAATTACGGAGGTTTTTTGTACCGGTTTTTTTTTTTTAATTTGGACCCCCCCCTTCGTGAGATGTGGTGGGACCCCCCTCCCCATCACGTGAGGTTTACCCTATAATTTTTAAATAATTAAATTTATTTGATATGTTCATGTTTTTGCTTCATACCACTAAAAATACCTAAAGCGTATCTTCTATGTACTACATTTTTTCTGTGAAATTAGAGGTGAAAATGATAACTACGTTTAACGTGCACTATAACGAGTTTAATTAAATTAATTGTCTTGAAAGCTGCCAAATGGCTCTCTACATATCGTGGTTTTTGCAAATAAGCAAATACAAAATAGGCTGCGACACCACCTTCCCTAATTCTTCACTCACTCGATGGGCATTCATGTGCTTCCTCTATTGTAATGATTGGACACATGACATCCATGTGTTTTGGTAGTACAGGAAGACGGTCATTAGACGTATCTACACCCTCCTTGTGCAGCCACTCCAGCCTATCGTCCACGGCGCACAGCAGCTCCTCAGCCCGACGGGTGACCACACACGTTGGTCGAACCCTGACCACAGGTGCTCGCGGGGTTGCATGCAGCGCCGACCTGTGTTTCTGCAGCTACACACACAAAGAAAAGTAGATGCCGCAAGTCTTGCAGCATCTGTTATGGATAGTGTGATCATTCATCAAAAGAGATGGGCAGTAGTAATCGTACGGCATTTGGGAATAGCCCGCATGTTTGGGATACACCGTGAGAGATTGCCGAAGCAGGAACGGTGCGAACGACTTCCCATCGTGTTCCCCAGGCTCCGGCACAGTCGGTTCTCCGGTCACTTGGAGGACTCACTGACTGACACGCAGTGATTTCGACTGGCACGGCAGGGAACTCCCCAAATGAAATCTGACACTTGTGCGGCACTTTGTTTCAAATCGGGGAATCCCGGGCATGCACACGTGTATTAAGCATTCAGTTCAGTTCAGAGAGGCCATAAAGATTGGTGGGCACTTTAATATTGTCTATGCTTGGGATTAATTTTATAAAACAAAATGTTATCCGTTATAATAATGTATATTCTCTGAATTAAAAAGTTGACGTGAGATTTTCATTGGCCCCCCCTCCCTTTAAATGAGATTTTGCCGGACCACTCCCCCCCCCCATTTTGAGCTCACGTAATTAATGGACGTCCCCTTACATGCTGAAATCAAAACTGTAATTATTTACGATACTACTTAAGCTCAAATTGTGGTGAAATATTTCTTTTTCTATTCTTCTATACTATATAAGCACGAGAAAAATAATTTTAAACGGCGGTCGAACCTATTTACGGAGAAAAAAAATTAAATAATTACTCCCATAAGCGCGCATGTAAAGTGAATGGCCGCCATGTTAACTAAGCAACGGCGGACAAGTGCACAGCGAATGACGAGTTATGACGTCATTACGCGGAGTACCCAGCGCTGCACTTCATAAGTTTACGCGGCAAATAACGTGGCGTTTTTTGGCGCCTTATGGGAGAAATTATTTAATTTTTTTTTCTTCATAAATAGGTTCGACCGCTGTTTAAAATTATTTTTCTCGTGTTTATATAGTATAGAAGAATAGAAAAAGAAATATTTCACGGCAATTTGAATATTTCACACACACACACACACACGCGGTGACATGGAATCCATGCATATAATTATGAAAAGATGAAAATCTTACCTTAATGTAGCAGACCATTGTGTATTAAAATGTTACACAATTACACAAACTAAAGCACTGAAGATCACATTACGCGGAGTACCCAGCGCTGTACTTCATAAATTTATAAAGTAATCGGCTCAATATTACAAACGTTAATAATAGTAAATAACCCTAAACAACAGAAATAATTAAACCATAATTAATAACACCGCACAATTACACAAACTGAAGCACTGAAAATCACAAAATACATTCCCACACACACGACCTGACGCGGAACGGCAGCGTTTTCTCTAAAACCTAAACGGCGAAACCGCTCTTTTCCTCTTAACCAATTACAAATCAGAGATTACAAAATTTTGAACTCAGCCAATCAAAAGTCAGCATTACGTCGGCGTTTGGTAATTTTTGGCGTTTGGCAAAATTTGTCCGGTTTCAGCAATTGACTCAACTCGCTTTTCATACAGTCCAATTTTTGCAAGAATTATCTGGAACAATGAACTATATCCGCAGCCCTTCGGGCCGCCCCTCCGAACCTAACCGGCAGGTATCGGCTCAACTCGCTTTTCATCCAACTCGTTTGTAAATGTTTGGAAAATGGTTCGCCTTCATTTTTGCAACAATTGTATACATCCCAAAGTCCAATTTGGAGCGACAGCTGATGTACAAGCGGTGACGTCACGCGCCGTCCTGTACCATTGTACACATTACACAAACTGAAAGTGGCGTTCACTGGCTGATGCATGCGTTCTTATGTGAGTAATTATTTAATTTTTTTTCTCCATAAATAGGTTCGACCGCCATTTAAAATTATTTTTCTCGTGTTTATATAGTATAGAAGAATATGAAAAAAATATTTCACCGCAATTTGAACTTACGTAGTATCGTAAACAATTACCATAAAAACTTCCGTAATTAGATTTAGAAATAAGTTGCATATCTTACTTGGAATCATAACAGTCTGGTCATAAAAAAAAAGATCTTGGTATTGTAAATAGGGGGCTCACTATTTGTAAGAAGGGGTACCTTTTATGTATTTTTTTCGGTTAGTACATAGCATGTGGAAATTATATATTGATTTGTATAACTGGTAGCATTTATTAAATGATTTGATGTAAAGCATAAGTACTCCGTGTTATTGTCACCTTCAGTTTGCTTCGTATTGAAGTTTATTTTAGACGCAGTGTTCTAATGATAAATGCTTTGCACCCTCCACTATGTGACAGATTCTAAGTACAATATACATTCCTCTGTAAATAATATTGCAACAGTAAATTTTATTGTAAGCATTCGTTGCCAGCCACTTGCATGAATGGCTCAGATCATATCATTTTCACAAGTGCACCTTCCGTGTATTGCAGAACAGATTTTTCTTAATCTCAATCCCAATATGTGGTATAAATTGTGCCAGCAAGTGAGTGATTGGAATTTTAAAAATAGTTATGTTCCTTAAAACATGGGAGGGAAACTTAAAGTAACCATGTGTATGTGTAAATATACTATTAGATAATTTAATTGTGCCCTCGTAATGCATACGATAATTAATTTTGTTTAGTTACTAGTGCATTATGCACCCTCTACTCCACCCATTGATATTACCATCAGAGCACTTCCTATTGATTCGATAACTTATACTTTTTGCATACTAATTTGGGAAAGGTTAGGAAAAGTGGTTATAGGTTGGTTTTTGAAAAAGTATGCGTCTTCTAACAAATAAAAAAAAAAAAAGTTAAAACTATTGTAGCTAAACAAAAACCTATATTAACATACATCTTGTACAAAATGCACACTGATAAATGGGTATAACCAAAATAACATTTCTGACCTTGCACATAAATACAACCTTTGATATTATATTCAACAGAACAAAATTTCAAATGTTTTTTAGCTGAATTAATTCAAACAAATGATAAACTTGTAGTATTAAATGAAGGAACTGGTTTGGTGGATGGAATACCACGTAGAAAATTTTAAATATTCAAGCAAAAAATTAGGAACACTGGTTTTGGTTCTAAAACAAAAATTAACAAATACACAGGGAAGAGAAGATGGGTGTACATTGAGATACAACACCTCAATCCTTGGATTGGACACATGGGTACACAATATTATGGAACCAAAACCGTTTTTCCTAACCTTGCATATAAATACATTATTTAACAATATATTTTGTATAATCTAGTTACTACTGTATCATTTAATTGCTTCAGCTGTCTAAAAAGAAATTTTACTTAAAACGTCTTGCATGTGTTTTCAGTTGGCAGATTATATTTAATATTTTGGTATAAATATAATAGCTGTTAGTAGCCAAAACAAAGAAAAGAATCCTTATTAAAAACAAGTGTTGTGCTCCAGTGTAAATTAGAATATCACAAGTAATAAAAACTTGATGCCAATTTATTATACTGTACACGTTTAAAGTATAGATGATATATACAAATTGAAAAGTACGCAAGCATAGTTGTAATTACAGTTGTGTACATTTGCAGGTGTATAACCTACTGTTCAGTTTTATTTAAAAAATATTTAACTAAACAACTGTAAAAACAGGGTTCCATGTCATCAACTTGCGTCGTACTTGGGAGAAGTTGTTGTTAGCTGCTCGAGCCATTGTTGCTATTGAACACCCAAGTGAAGTGTTTGTGATTTCTTCTCGTCCATATGGACAGAGAGCTGTCCTTAAGTTTGCTGCACACACAGGTGCTACTCCCATTGCAGGACGTTACACACCTGGTGCATTCACTAACCAGATTCAGGTAAAACAGTGAATTTATTGACACATGAAACCATAAAAAGTTGGTATTAAGTGATGGGGAAAATTCTTTCAAGCAAAGTCCTTTATACATCTTATGAACATTTTACCTTGAGATGGTTGTGGGATTTTGGTGGACATTTTAAAAGGTGAACTTCAGTAAAGTGGAGTTCACATCACATTTATTATTTACATATTGATTTTGTCTGCTTTTTAAACGTTGAACATTTTATCATCTTTCATCTTTAAATTAATAAAAATGCAAGTTTGCTATTTAACTGTGGTTATATAATTTTGTTTGGCATTTAATATGAGTCAAAAACTCCCAAAAGTGTTTATAAGTTCATTGGTTTCATCACCGTTTCTTCTTTTGTGTGCTTCTATCCTTTGCATGCCTGCCAACTCTTTAACAATTTTTCCATACAATTTACTGAAATTATAATGTGTGATTTTTCCGAATTTCTTGATCGCTTATTTTTTTCTGAACTTCACTCTTTAAAGAATAAAGATAATTGTTTAGTCTAATGAAAAACAAAGTGTTTTTAATAAATATATATTTTAGTAAAATATTCCTTGGGCAGGATACATTTGATCTTAGTCTAGTGTTGTGTAATTGTTTTTGTGGCACTTTAATGTTGTGTCCATATTGTATAACTGTACATAAAAAATGATGACAGGTTTTTAGTATTTTGTAAGTAAATAATTTTTTTAACAATATTGATTAGTTGATTAATTAATAAACTTTGTTTTAATTGTTGGTTACACAATTCCCGTTTTCTGATCAAATCTTATGTAGGATTGCATTTGGCAAATCTTAATTAAGCTGAAAAATCTTGTGAGTTTTAATTTTCAAATGTTGGCAGACGTGCTCTTCTATATTGAATTATTTTTTAATCGAATTTTGAAATACGATGCTGGATACACCGAAAACATCTTCAGTTTTATAGTACCTGAAGAATTATAACAATCCTTGTACTGAAAAAAACTTTTTAACATAACAGGAAAGCCCATTGAAAGAGCTTGAAAATAAGGCTAATTTGATGATGTATGGTAAGACCATTTTAAAGAAAAACTAGGTGATAATTGTTCTAACTAAAGTACTTTCTTATTTTGTAGAGAGGTTGTATTTTGAGGTAACAGTCTTCTTTAACTAACTAACTATATAATTAATTATATTAGTGGAGGTGTAAATGTAAATTACTCAGGATAGTTTGTATTCAGAATCGGCTGTATTTTATAATTTTGATGTTTTCAATATCTGTAAAACTCGCTCAGCCCCGTGTTGGAATAATAGTGGCAGTACTTATTTGTAATTAGCGTATTGATTTTTAAAAATAAATTCAGTGTGTATGTTGAAACAAAATGTGTTGTATAGGCTGCTTTCCGAGAGCCCCGTTTATTAGTGGTGACTGATCCAGCTTGTGACCACCAGCCAATTACTGAAGCTTCATACGTCAACATACCAGTTATTGCCTTCTGCAACACGGACTCACCTCTGCGATTTGTTGATATTGCTATACCGTGTAATAACAAGGTAAACTTCATTTTCATTATATATTAATTTTCCATTATTCTTGTGTATTTTGATAAACCCATGAAGGTTATGTCACACTCTAAATAAATTAAAATTATTAAACTCTGCAGTTTAAATAAAATGGTGTAATGTAAGCATTAAGTATTTTTTTTTATAGCAGAGAAGTAAAATATGCTGTAAGAAAAGTCTTTGGTGTTTATAAAATCGTGAGAATAGTGGTGGTAATTTTTAGAGATGCTCCAATTCTAGTTTCGATCTTGGCCAGCACTGAAGTATACTCACCAATAGTATCTACCAATTGCAGCCCCTTTCCAGTTATATATTTGTTCCAGTAGCTTATTCCATGTCATCCTGTCAAATGTCAGCTGTGGTCTTCCCAACATTTCTTTTCACATTTGTGTTGTACAGGAAGAGGGATCTATCCTTACAAGAAGGATGGCCTATCTAAGCTATCCTAGCTTTGTCTACTAATTATGATCGTATTTTACCGTAAAGTACAGCACATAGGAGATGGCTCTTAGGGCCACCTTGTGGAAGTTTTTTTTTTTTTCCTAAAAACATTGGTACTCATTGGGTCACATAGATACGTGGCAGAGAGTTGCAAGGTGATGTTTTGCATATGGGCATAGAGCCAGGCACTCCACATGCTAAGCGACTTTCGCCTATTTATGTGAATTCCATTTATTTTTTTCACTCCCAAACTCCTTTCTCTTAACTTATGTTTACCTTATAAGGAAGATGCTCCACAAATTGATAATAGTTTTATGTCATCATTGTAACATGATGGACAGAAATATAAAAACTAGTCTGTCAGCGTCCTTGCAACGGGCACATGTTACGAACATTGTTTCATTGTGCTGATCATGAATGGACAATAGTACTATTATATCCCTTGGAAATACCGCTGACACAATTGAGCTGTTTGTCAGTAACCTGGACAAGGGAACAGTTTAATGTTGAGTATTGATGTTGGTGCTTAGCTTAGACTCCTGTCCATAGCTTTCTGCCACCCCAGATTGGTATTATTTAATGTTCAAATGGTGGCAGGTTTCTTTATATAGTTAGCAGCTTTTTTTTCAGATTCATCTGCTGCTTTATTTCCAGCAAGTGTTTGTTACACAATGTATTCTTTGTTTTTGTATCTGTTTTTCAGTTGATGGATGCCTTTATTATCTTTATTTGTGATTGCCATGCATAACGATGTAGTCTGAATTGTTGCTGATACTTATATTTTTTTCAGACTCATTTAATTTGGGGGGGGAGCGTATGTCTGGAAATAGAAAATCGTAGGTGATACATTTGCATGTGTTTGGAACTGGTGCAAGTGGGAGATTCTAAGAATTGTAATGGAGAATGCCAGGAGTGAGTCATGTAAAATTTGTGAACAGTTCACTACAATTAGGTCTTGATAAGGCCACAAATCCTGATTATTGTTATTCTTCTTTTAACTGCTTAATTGTTTTAATATTTTTGTATATGTTCAGTAGGAAGTGTCAGTTTTTTTAATGATTTTGAAGGTAAAGAACATAAAACAAAAACAAGGAAACAGGTCGGTGGAGGTTCCACTACATTTGTGGGCATGGTTTAAATAAATTCAGAAGAATACATGAAATGGCATCAGATTTTTTCAGCCCATTGGGAAGAGGTGTGTAGTGGTATATAATATGTTCCCATTTCATAATTATCAATTCATCTTGTAATCTAATGTCAGTATATAACCTCAGCCCCGTAGTCTTAATGGCCACCTCTCTTTTGTTGTTGGGGGAGCTTGTCAGGAACCAGTCTCTTTGTATACATCTTATGAAAGTGCAAGGTTACAGTGGTTGGTTTCATTGAAGTTTTTTTGTCATCCTTTTAAATTCCATTAGGTTTGGTTTGTTCACAGTGATAAGTGCTTTACCTCCGTATGTGATAACTGGTTTGATATAGGTATTGTAAGTTGTGTTTGCATTATCTTCTGTGCTTTTCCAAGATACTCCTGCTAGCAATCTTAATCTGTTATAGTTTTTTTCTTTGAGTTGTTTCATGTGATCTTCCCAGCTTAGTTTGTACCAAGGGTGATTCCAAGGTGTCTTCTGTTTCCATTTTATGGTAGGTCTTCAGATAAATAATGTTGTCATTTTAATGAAAATTTCCTGTTATATTTGTCCTTTTCTTGAATTGACACCACACAAGTCTCTTGGAAAAACTGGTATGTTTTACTAATATGTAGACTTGTGGCCAGTGACAATATTTTGAATGTAAAAACCAAGTGCAAAAAAGTTATGAACAAGTACTGTAACTCAATTTTATTGTGAGCATGTGTGAAACGAACGTTGTTTGAGCCTTTAAAAATTACATCTTGTAACGTGACGAATTTTGAGGGATTTTTATTTTATTAATTGTTTGGGGACTTGTTATAAAATATTCATAAATTCATTTTCCAACGGGGTTACGACCACGTGTTGAATAAAGCATTGTGCGGACAAAGGAACAATACGCAATAGCTGTTGTGCAACCATTACAAAAGAATGTACCGGGCGTCATTTCTTAGAACTTTGAGGGTGTGTGGCAGTTACGCCCGAACGCACCACACAATCAGGTGCGCAGACGACGCCACTGCAGTAAAACTCAAAATGGCTATGAGACGAAAGTTTGGACGCACATGGTCTCAAAACGACGAATGTAAAGTTTAAGCCCATCCTACTTTTGTGACGTCGACCAGTAAGCATCTAAATATCGTCGACGTACAGCACCCAAAACTCCTATGTGTCATGTGCATAGCCACTAAACTTGGATAAAAAAGGCTGTGCGGCGACGAAATTTGTTTCGCAGGCATGGCATTGATGTCTGGGATCATGCATAAAGGCAGTCCACGAACAACCATAACAGCTAACGGACGCAGATAGTGCCGCGTGGGCCCGGTCGGCCCGAACTTTATAAAATATGAACAACTAAATAGAATACCGCTTTCATACCGACCGGGACCCAAGGAAATAAGGGACTTACCAGATTTATAACGGGTGAAGTGAAGTGGTCAGCGGGTGAAGTATGTAATGTGCAGTGAACTGGCGAACTGGGAAACGCGTGTCCGGGTGGTGTCTCGATGTACATATAAATTGAAATAAAATGGGGTTCTTCAACATAAGGGTATTGATAATTAAAGTGTGAATGAGAGAGTGAGCAGATTGGGCTGTCTGTGTTTTAGAATAAGGTAAGATGTTAGCGTAAGATAAAAGTAGTAATTGTAGTCATGGAGTGAATAACAAAGCAAGAAATTATTATGCTATTATTTCAATTTTCTAAATTTTGCGTAAAAATCTGACAAAGTTTTAAAAGTTAAAAAATAAAATTCATTAATTCTCTTCCAACAATGGGTAGCGTAAGTTATTCCAACAACCCGTAAACCACGTTTGCATCTAACGTTCGTGTGTCGGATTCTGGGTTCTTGGGCAAAATAAACAAGGTAGGTAAAAAACCAATTTTAATTATGTATTTATATTTGTAAGGATTAATTAACATAACAATCTGTAGTCATGTGATGATGTTAACTTTTGAGCATTTTTGCTTATTACAATTACATAAGTTAACCATGGTTATAAACAAACGTGAAAAATTGATTTTTTCTCTACTGTGTTTAAACCATTACTCAGATTTTTGTCATAGTAAGATGAAATAGTAGAGTTTAAAAATGCAACAACTTACCAATGCCCACCTTTGCGTAGATGAATTTAAATATTGTTACTATTATTTAAATATTTGTGGAAATGAAAAAGATTATGTTGTAATGGGACACATGCTGGGCAGTGTGGACAAATCTGTATGTTGCAACTGTATGTAATAAAGAATTTAGTAATATCTTTATTAGTAATGAGAATACTAAAATTGGGCGATAACAATTGGTTATGAATTATTTGGGTAAAAAAAAAATATTGGAGAAAAATATGTTGACTGTTTAATGTTATTTTACAGGTAACAAACTCTATTGGTTTGATGTGGTGGCTGTTGGCCCGTGAAGTTCTCCGTTTCCGAGGCTCAATTCCACGCGATGGCAAGTGGGATGTTGTCGTTGACTTGTTCTTTTACAGAGATCCTGATGAGGTACATATATATAGTTTTTAATATTTATACAGATTGTTTTGTGTACACATTGTACAATTACAATTAAAAATAAACAATATGATTTGTGCATAATATGGTGGTTCACCCATCTGTAGCAAAAGGTTTTTTTGTATGTATTACAGTCTGGCCAGTAAAAAACCTGTTGTCTTGAAACCAAACTGCCACGCACTTTGTGCATGTTATGGTGGGGGCAGAGTCTCTTCAGAAGAGGTGGTGGGGATTATTCATTCACTCTCAGCAACTGATTAAACATTTCTAATATGCCCAATTGGCGGTAGTGTTTCTTTGCATTTGTGTTTGTTGATTTTACCATTGAACTCAAAGTCTTGAGATATTTGAAAATCAGTAAAACAATTCCTGCTGTTATCTGAAAATTTGAAGAGCAGGCTAATTTGAAGTAAGATTAAACATTGCTTCAGTTCAGGATCATCTTTCCCAACTATACTTATGGAATCAAGAGGATCGAATTTTAAAAAAAAATTAAATGCTTTTATGTTGTCAACTTTTGCAACTTTTATGCACATTGTGTATCGACTTTACTGTAAAAGTCTTGAAGATGATGATAATTGGCTTGTAATGTC
Organism: Magicicada septendecula; assembly: GCA_034769895.1. Classification (NCBI taxonomy): domain Eukaryota; kingdom Metazoa; phylum Arthropoda; class Insecta; order Hemiptera; family Cicadidae; genus Magicicada; species Magicicada septendecula. Next base: position 418,543,898 of record CM068373.1, on the reverse strand, counting down.
TTACTTTAAATGGCACACATTTGATTACTCTTTATCATTCAAAATATAGACATATTTGCTTAAATAAATTTTTGATAGCAAATTCTTTGCTATTTTTTACTTTTTTTCCAAAGAAAAGCCATTGTTAAAAAAATAGTTATTAGCCATTTACATTATCGACTAGAAATATACAAAAAAATGTTATTACAATTTTTAATACCATGCATTCAAATAACGCCAATAAATTTATAAATTACAAATTTTAAGAAATATTTTTCCTCATAATAAAATTAACCATTAAAAAACCAAATTAGGTATTAAATTACTTTTTGACATATAGGGTGTTTTACCACACTACTTGTTGTTTTCAAGTAAAGAAGAAACATGGATATTTTTTGGAAGTGTAAAGGAACCCTTGCTGAACATTTTTCCAATTAGCGTAATTTGTTCTGGACAGTGTCATTTAGCATAACAAACTGTCTGACAAGAAACTAACTCTCTTGTCCTGTAAGGATAATATATATATATATATATTGATTACTAAAGCTTAAATGTAATTAAATTCAGTGTAACTATTTAGATCAGTTTTTTCCATGACTTTTATCTACAAGGTTGACAATTATTGCAGCCTGTTTTAAAAACGTCCATCTGACGCTGCACATGTTACTATTGTAGTACCATAGTGCTTTTTCATAAATGGACGAGAGCAAATTCCTTGTTAAAACACAGGCACATGTTTATTATTTTGCCTGTACTCTGTCGCAGGGAAACAGTTTATTATTTAATTATACTCTGTACAGTGAAAATTTTCAATTTAATGGAGTGTTATTGGTTGTGTATATCCAAGTTGTTGAACCACATTGTAATTCAAGTGTCAGCAAATTTTTCAGATAATTGAAGAGCTGCATTAAAAAAAAAATTATCCAGTGTGGGGAATAACCACGTGTAACAAAAAATGAGACAAATTGTATTATATAGCAGTATGTAGAAATTATGCTCTGCATCATAGAAAAATTGTTCATGTACCTCTACAAAAATGGATCAGTCTTATCTCATTTATTTTGTCAAAAACAGTAGGGTACTAGTCCAGGGAAAGAATAAAACGTTACACTATTGACTTTTTATCAGTTACTGAACCATCGTTGAAAAAATGAGACGTATGTATCGTTTTCCCCTCCCTGAACTGAACAAAGATTCTGTTCAGGAATGATAAGTTATTTTTGTAGAAAATCTGCAGGAACCCCTCTCAATCGCATAAACATGCTAACCCAATATGTTTCAGCTGAATTTTTCTTTTTATGTGATTTCTGTAGTCTATTAATCGAGATGAGATGGTGAACAAAAATCAAATGCACATTACATTCGTGATGGGATTGTTATGGTTACCTCTGATGTCACCAGTTCTATGAAATATAGTTAACAGTTCAGATTCTTATACTATTAAGCTGATGTACAATGACAGTATATATCTAAAGTGCATACCAGTGAATGAATTCTGGGTTAGAGCATCCAGTGTAACTAGCATATCAGTCTCCTCGTCCTCCTCCTCAAGGTTCTTGGTCTTGCAGTTTCGTCCCTTCCTAATGGGGTCCCTTAATCTCGGCATACTTTTTTCATCCTATTATCTCAGTATACAGGTTTAAATATTGCATTGTAAAGTTGTATAAAGTCCTGGTAACATGATAAGATAAAATAACATTGCGTATGCATGTTTGGTTAGTTATGCTGTGCTGCATTGATTGTGATTGTTTTTTTTTTTATTATTATTATTACTGTATTTACTTGTCAAAACCAACATCGGTTTCAATTTCACATACCACAGTGAAAGAAATGTCTAGGATAACATTGGTGCTAATTGATATTACACAATTAGCCAGTAAATTCAAAAGGCTTGATCCACTTATCAAGTAATTTTGAATATGCTACATTGTTATAATGATCTGTTGCAGCCACAGCTCATGTTATTCACTCATTATGATTATGAGTACTTGACTTGATTATGATTAGGTGGTAACTGTGGAGCACTTAATATTTTCTCCCTACTGTAGTCAGTACTTCTTCTTAGTTTCATGTTGACTATTTTTATTTTCTTGTTTATTAATAACATTTTTTTTTTTTTCAATTGGAGTTGACATTCAGTATTATTCTGAGACATTGTGGTGTGCTAGAATGAGGACTTCATGTCTGTTACACCTGAGGCAGATCTAAACGTGTGCCTCATTTGGATGGAGTTGAATCCTTTTGTTGGTTAGCCAGACGTGCTAATTTCAGGTCATTTAATTGTGTAACCATTTCTTATACACATTTTTTATTATGCCTTCAACATGTCTTGTTACATTCATGCAACATGAGCAAATGTTACATTTATCATTTTATAGTGCATTTCATTTTATGTGCGAGTTGTGCTCCATGGATGTGAAAGGTTGTAGCATATAAGGGTATGTATACATGTTATAACTCTTCAGACTTATATGTCATGTTTTTAAAATACAGTTCCATGTTCGTAGAAATTTCACCAAAATGTCCATCCGACGCAGCACGTGTTACAATTATTGTATCACAGTGTTTTTTTTTTTTTTCATAAATGGACAACAGAAAATTTCCTTGTTAAAACGCAGGCTACATGTTTGTAATTGTTCCTGTACTCTGTCGCAAGGAAACATACAAAACTGAGTGTAAAAACTTAGTTCAGGAACCAAAGTTCTTGATAACAGGCAGATGATATTGGAAATTGTTTACATAGAATTTGAGTCTTGATCGTAATGTTTCTTACAAACATAGATTTTCTGTGTAGTAAATTTAAATGAAAACCACAGCTAATCTGGTTATACTATGAAACCATTGGGAAAAAAATATGTTAGGATTTTCAGTATTTTAGTGTATCATAAAGGTGCTATTCTGAAACATTGTACATTGTAAGTAATAATTAGTCTTATGTGTAGTATTGTTTATAGTATGGGACTTACCATTGTAAGCTCCGAGGTTACGCAGTAGTAACAGCTCTTCCCCGCCCCTCGCCCTCCAGCGTTGTCGCACGTTACACTTGGTTATGCGTAGGCAAAGGCGTGGAGGGCGGGGAGTGAAGCAACGTGGCAATACCGCAGTCGCCTCGAAGCTTATATTGATACGTCTCACATTATAGTAACAGTGAAGTATTGTATTATGTAACTTTAAAGCAACATTCTATTTAAAACTTTTGAAAACCTGGATACTTGAAACATCCACAAACTTTTTGTTTTAAGTTAGATTTTGATTTAAGGTAGATTAAGGAAAACTAAATTTTTGGGAATTTCACGAACGTTAAAAAGTCTGCATATATGGTTTACAATACTTTGCTAACCAAAAGAACAACTTTAAAGTTCTTTGAAAAATCCTGTTCATATAAAAATCCAGTCATGAAATTTTGAGGTCCCTATTTATTTATTTCAAAACCATAACACATCATTTATACACTTATTTACAGCCCGATACAGTGGTTCATGACAAGGAATTCATTGTTACTATAACAGACAAAAAAAATTTAATATAGTGCATCAATTGTAAGAATAAGTCAGAGAAGTAAAACGCATTTAAATGAGACACAGCTTACTTTCTGGTATGTATCATGTGCCTCTCATTTTTCATAATTTATGTTAAAGACATAAACAAAGCTCAGTATGGGCTCTACATTTATCTGTTTCGTACAGGCAGAGAAAGAGGAACAGGCAGTTAGGGAGGTTCCGCCTATTGCTGCTGCTCCGGTGAAGCCTGAGTTGGAGTACACCCCACAAACAGAACAGTGGGAGGAGACAACTGCAGTAACTGCTACACACACTTGGCCAGACAATGGCCAGGCGAGCACCATCACAGCACCGACAACTGGTTTCCCAACTGGTGGAGGGCCTGACAGAATTGAAGATTGGTCCCAACAGGTATGTACTTGATGTTTTTCAGTTAGTCATCTTGTTAAGTGCGAATAAGGAATCTCAGTGTCAGCTGTTGATCTTGGCATACTAATCGACCAGGAAAATGTATCTTCTTATTACACATATTAATGTTTGTAGTGCTTTTAAGTAGGCAAAGTTTTATTTTAGTCGTAAGTTATGACAGTAAGAAGTGTAGCTCTGAAAATGCTCAAATAGCCCCCAAAATTGGGTCACCAACCACTTTTTTTAAGGGCTGGAACAGAGTGCCCATTTCAAATTCCCCAAACTCTAGTGTACAGCCCTTAATACATATAAACCCTCCAGACCCATTAGTGTGGAGTGCAACTCGACAAGAAAATGGGTTATGATATAGGAGACACTAAAATAATTTAACTCATTGTTATGGTACTAATTTTTTATTTGCGTATGTTTAATCCTCACATATCATGTATAAATAAACAAACTCATGAACATTAATTTAGACATGGCATGATCGTGGAAAAATGCTTACTTACTATCCAGTTCAGTACAAGAATTAATAAATTAATTATTGAACAAAATCAAATAAAAGTTATTGAATATTGTTATAAAATCATGATTATAAAAAGTGTTATTAAAATTTTTAACTTCAACTTATTTTTTATCCATGTGCATATAGTTAAAAAAAAATCAAACAGGAACATAGAGAATATTGAAATTATGTCATAACAGTTAATTATAAAGTTGTCCTCAGAAAATACTAGTGTAGAACAGTTTGACCAAAGAAACACCATAAATAGTTGAAACATAATGTAAAAATGCTTGACTGTATTGTCATGATTGCATTAAAGGAATGACAAGTATTCATTATATAACTATATTTTTTCTTTATTTATATTACATCCTACAGTCACGGAACCATTGTAACTATTTTCTTCTTGTTCACGGAATCATTGTAACTATCTCTTTTATTTGCTATAGTAAAAAAGTTTTTTAAACTTCCACGTACGTACCTTTATTTCTTTTGTGTTTTGGCCGTTATATGTGATCTCTAGTGTTGGACTAACCCCGCTCGTACGACGAACTAATCAGTGCAGCAAATGAAATGAGGTATTTGAAATGATTATTCACACATTTATCAAATGAAATAAGGTAATGGATTTATTATTTTATATTATGACATTCTGTGTTCTCCCTTCTTTTTAATCAACTACAATCATTACTTCTCGCTCATAACTCCAACACTCTAATTAAACTGTATTCAATATTTAGGTGAAGCCCCTTTTTACCAATAACAAATTTTGGGTACATGTTAACATATTTTATTCCTTATCTCTAGATTCTATTATTAACTAATTAATTAAAGGCGACCCAGCTTGCTATTCTCCCACATTCATTCTGTCTTACTTCCCCATTATTTTATTTCTTTAGGCCTCATTAAATGAAATTATTTATGATATAATTGATAGTCGATTACTTAACTCCTGGCGTCATCGATGTTCACGCGCCGCACCGATTATACGTCCTCTCTGTCTGCACTTTACTTACTTCGAGCTGAGAGGTTGTTTTGTTATAAATTTTAGTTGTTTTAAATTAAATTTTTACACTTCGTGGATATGTTTGAAAATTTTGTAGTTCGCGAACTTTTTTATGAACCCCGGCCGGGGAGGAGTTACTTCGGCGACTATTGAGACGACTGACAAAATCCCCACCTTTTCTGGCTGCTTCCGGTAACACACACTGCCTTTTGGATTACAAAGTTTTTTGTCACTGTATCGGTAACATGGGTTTGCATTGTGCCCAGGTGTTGATAATGCCAACCGGCAAAAATATTGAGGCTGTGGAAGGCGGGGCCTCTCAGTGTATCCGCCAGCATCAGACCGCATGGAAATAAAGTTTTCGCATCTCACCATTTTTTGTGGCGTTGTTTGGAGTCTGATGTGCGTCGTCGATGCGCGCATGTTCATGTTGCGCGTCATTGTACGTGCCGAAATGCTTAATTACCCTGGAGTTACACCCGACATCGCATTCCATTACCACCTCGCCGTTCACATTTTCACTTCACTGTTCCTTTGTTTGACGACAACTTTATTTAACATGGGACCGGCCACGCAGATAGAAAATAAATTTATTTTATTTTAATAAAATACCCTCTCCTTTTAGCCCCGTTACAATTATATTGTAAAAAGTGGAAAGTGATCAATAAATTGATTTCTGCAAGTGAACATCATATTTTTTTCTTCATAAGGATCCAAAAGGAGTAGCAAACTTATCTGGCCTTGTTGTATGGTGGTTACTTAGTTATTGTCAGATGTTTTACCAACCTTGTGCAGCCATTACGTGTCCTGGGGTATACTGAAGATATCGTCTGTCCTGTGTGAAATTTGTAGAGCAACTAAGTGCGTAATAAGTTGTACATTCCCACATCTCATTATTATTCTGTTATTCACTTTTCCAGGGTCTATGAGAGCATACCACTCATGTGCATGTAGAGTTGCATGTGTCAGTGGCCACATGTAGCAGGGTTATATTTATATGATTCACTGGTTCTCAAGAAACTATGATTTCTACAAAGTCCTTTGTTCAAAATCACATAGTGCAAACACCACACATTTACAGATCACACCAGTGTTGTTGGCCAAAACCACACAAAGTTAAATGCTTCAGAAATCCGAAAGTACAATGACTTATTGCAAAGTAGTATAACTGATTGAAAATAAAGTATGTACTTAAAATTTATTTTTCATTTAGATTCTTTATAGGCATTATACATAATTTGTATCAAACAAGAATGTTCAGTAGATAATGTGTTCATGGTTTTCAGGTCCAAGATGAGTGGCCAGGAACAACATCTGCGGAATGGGGTGCTTCAAACGCTACCAACTGGAACGTTTAAACATTTTGTTCATACCTGCATGTAAAGTTTTAATAAAGTAACTTTTCCAGAACACACAGTTTGTTATATAATACCTATATGCCAATAAACATTTCAGTGAATACCATTGACATTCGGTATCATTAGTATTGGTGATTATCTTTAATGTAAACAGTATATTAGGAATGCATGCTAGATTAATATATATTAAACATAATAATACTCCTGAATTAAAATTATTTCTGAAATAAGACTTCATAAATAATATAACACATGCATAAAACCAACCCAGTAGTGTTAGTAAGCTTTTTTGGTCTTTGTTATAAGAATACTGTTTTTGGTTTGACATGTGTTGAATTGAATATCAGTGTTATAAAATAAACCCCTTTTTAGCATGTTTTATCACTGATATCGTTTATTTTAGTCGGCCACTCCATCTGCAGACATAATCATTACAAATTGGACCAACCATGCTCTTTTCTAACCAGTGACCTGAATAACTGTTACCATTCTCTCTTGTAACCGTTCAGAGTACTCCCAGAAGATGAAATGTGCTTGCCACTTCTAATTGCAATGAATGTGGGCTCAGGTATACAATAACTTGTGGATTTCCAGATGTTGATGGATGCATTCAGTACAGACATAAACAGAAGGTATGAGTTTGTGTCATTCTTCTATTGGCCGGTCATCCAGATATGAAACGTTCCATATGCATAATAAGTAAGAGTGCTTGTTTGTTTGGCGAAGTGACATTTTAGGACATCCACTCATGTTCTCTCCAGAACAAGAATATTAAAATTTGCTAAGCTTTTTTATGGGATGATGCCTTGTGATTTAAGAAAAGTAGCTTTAAGTATGGAGACGTTAACAACAGCACATAATTTTAATAAAGGGAAAAAACTAGATGGAGAAGACATACTATTTGTTTCTTAAATGCCATCCACAAATTAGCTTAGTGAAGCCTGATGGGACGAGTATAAAAAAAAGCACTAAACATTTATTTTTATTACTTGGAGAAAGTTTTTACAAAATATTAATCGAGATCAGTTTTCAATATAGACGTAAAGGAACTAGACGTTTTGTGTCGCAAATTTCTTGGGAAAGGCTTAAAAATGTGATTGTAATATGTGTTTAGCACTCAGGAATGTATGTCCTTTCGTTTTTTTTTTTTTAGAAAAAGAATGACTGCCACCTTAAGCAGCAAAACTGGAACTGTTAGTGCAGTGTATATATTCTCACAATGACTGGAGCAATGAGGAAATTGCCTTTGATTTGTTCAAATGTTTTGTTAGGTCTTCAAAAGGTGGTCCTATTTTAATTATCTTAGATAATCACTCAATAAAATTCCAGATTTTGTATTTTTACAAGGAGAATAGATTAATAATGTTAAGTGTACCACAGGCTGTAGCCATTAGACCTAATGTTCTTTAGTCCACTTAAAAATTCAGTTAGAGAAACTGTTTTGTAATCCATGATATTCATATCCAAGTCACACTTTGAATAAATTAATATATTAATATTTTACCTTATTATCCGTCTTGTGACTTCCCTTTTTTAAACAACACTACGCGTTTCGGAACGTATGTTCCATCAGGTGTAATTACTCTTGCGAGGTCGTCGAAATATTAAAATATATCACAAACACATAAAACACTAACATAGTTCGTATTCAGTATCTAACGCGCGCGATATGTTTTCGGTGCGCACCTTGACAACACTGAACTAACACTATCAGTTCACCGCTATCGCTGTTCCCGCATGATGTGTGACGTGGATCTTAGTTGTTCTGAGATTTGCATCGCAGTGTCATACAACGAGTTAGAGCGAAAATTCAACTGATCATTTAATAAATAATCTAGACTGGTTTTAAGGGACTCCGGAAAGGTAAAAATTTAAAAAAATTCATATTTTACTTTTTTTCATTTTCTTAATCTATGAAATCTCACCTTTCAAATGATGTATAATTTATATAGATTTCTTACTCCTAAATATGTTCAATATATTTTTAAAATATACCCTGTGTGGGCGTGTCTCGGATTCGAGCTGTCAAACTGTTGTTGAATATCCTGTTTTTCAAACTAACTGCTCATGAGGAATTATTTTTGTGATATTAGGGAAATTAAGTGTTGTGGCCAACCTGTACGCCACAGGTTTCAGAGACTTAGCCGCCCCGGAATTGTTGAAAAAGTGCTTGCATGGATGAACACAAAACTCTAACGAAAGTGTAAATGCGGTTATATGGTCCTGAATTCCAAAGACTGTGTTTGTGGGACTAGAAGAAACCCTACATTTTGGTGTTTATGATGCCATTATCACCTTCAATTATGGTAACATTGCAAGATGTGAAGTGTTGAACAGTATGGACATCAAAATTGGTATCAACATGGTGCGGTCCATGATTGCGTTAGACAAGGAGCGTCTTCGAGCTGCTGATAAGGCAGTAAGAAACCTAGAAAAGCAGGCCAGACAACATAGAAGGAGTGTAAAAAGAAAACTGGAGGAGGAATTTTCAGAAGATGAAGATAATCCATCCTATGCAGCTGGAATGTATTAGAAAGGTATGCGAAACTTTAATTTATTAAATTTTTTATTACCAAGTAGAGGACGCCCATTTCCCGAAAATCAATTTTTCTCTTATAAAATACACGTTTTCTCAGGATCTACTCAATAGATCTGCTTCAAACTTTCAGGATATGTTATATGGACTATTGTGGTTACTTTAACACAGGATTTTCTTTAAAAAATTGTTAGTGGAGAATTTACATATACAAATTTGTATAAAAATGTAGCAAATATTTATAGCATCAGAAAAAATCATAACTAAAACATGAATCAATGAACTAAAAAGTCCGTGTGTTAAATTAGGGTCAAAACCCTCATAAACATGGTGTAAAAATTTCAGCCCTACATTCCAAATAGATTCTGAGAAAACATGTACTTTAAAGTACTATTTTAACATTGGCAAGATACGGCTTTCCGGAGTCCCTTAAAGGCTTTATATATTTCAAACCCTTCATTCGCATTCATATTCCTACCTTTATTGCATATGTGTATTGGTTTAAAGTTTGTACTAAAATCCGTATAATTATGATTATTGTCAATCAAATGTCCAAAATTGGATTTAGTTTTTCCAAAGTCTTTTTTGGGGAGATGTTCTTTGAATCTCTTTATGAAAGGTCTCCCCGTCTGGCCTATATAAAAACAGAGTCATCACATATTGTCTTGTATACACCTGTTTTTTCTTCTAAAGGTCTGGCCGTTTTTGGACCAAGTATTTTATATATGTTATTGCTTGTTTGAAAGGCCATCGCTATATTCATTTTCTTAAAGACATTTGTTAGAATTTTCGGAAGGACATTACCATACTCAGTTGATATGTGGCCTTCCGATTGTAGTATGTAGATTGTATATGTTGTAGTATGGTAATGTCCTTCCGAAAATTCTAACAAATGTCTTTAAGAAAATGAATATAGCGACGGCCTTTCAAACAAGCAATAACATATAAAATACTTGGTCCAAAAACGGCCAGACCTTTAGAAGAAAAAACAGGTGTATACAAGACAATATGTGATGACTAACTGTTTTTATATAGGCCAGACGGGGAGACCTTTCATAAAGAGATTCAAAGAACATCTCCCCAAAAAAGACTTTAGAGAAACTAAATCCAATTTTGGACGACATTGGTTGACAATAATCATAATTATACGGATTTTAGTACAAACTTTAAACCAATACACATATGCAATAAAGGTAGGAATATGAATGCGAATGAAGAGTTTGAAATATATAAGGCCTTTAAAACCAGTCCAGATTATTTATTAAATGATCAGTTGAATTTTCGCTCTAACTCGTATGACACTGCGATGCAAATCTCAGAACTAAGGTCCACGTCACACATCATGCGCGAGCAGCGATAGCGGTGAACTGATAGCGTTAGTTCAATGTTGTCAAGGTGCGCACCGAAAACGTATTGCGCGCGTTAGATACTGAATACGAACTATGTTAGTGTTTGTGATATATTTTAATGTTTCGATGACCTCGCAAGAGTAATTACACCTGATGATGGAACATACGTTCCGAAACGCGTAGTTTTGTTTTAAAAAGGGAAGTCCCAAGACGGATAATAAGGTAAAATATTAATATATTAATTTACTGTTTTGTACACTAAATCACAAGAAAATGTTAAAAGTCAATCGTTATGAACTGGCTGAATATTCAACAGGGCTTACATGAAAGTTGCAACAATGGAGAAAGCTGAGTCCAGATTTAGAGGACCAAAATATTTTTTCCATTAAACTGACAAATTTTCTTGTAAGGAAATGGAAGTGACAGAATTCCCCTACACTACGTTAATGAAGATGAATATACATTTGTAACTAACACATTGTAAACTTACACACGCCATCAACTTCCAATCTAGTGATAAGTCAGGACAAGTTGAAACAATTCAATTTAATTCAAATGATATCTTACCTTCGGGTTTCACTCCAGTGTTCTACAGACGAAACCAGTTGCAGAAGGATTACTTGGTTTTGATTGTGAAATAATTACGCTAACACAGTCTTTTGTTCTAACAAATTATTTCTCTTTTATTGAGCAAAACTTCAATTTACTTTGTGAACTACTGACAACGTTTTATTGTATTTTTACCTACTCTACTTCTTCTTGCTGTTACAAACTTGACTCATATTACCAAACAAAAATCATATGGTTTCATGTTAATCGCTTATTCTCTAATAATAATTATCAAACGGAAACAAGTATACATAAAAAACTTTCGTTAACTACTTCTTAATTTCTTAATTAATTCTACTTAACGAACCAGTACTCTTTAATATATTTTTTACCCTCCCTTTTCCTTAGTGATCTCTTATTAATTATTTTGTTTAACCATTTATCTAGGATGAATTATACTTCAAAAAATTTTAAATGATTTTATAGTGGAAAGTCAGTTGATACTTAACGAGTGATCTCCGCTGTGTTGCACCATTACTGTGAATTCGCTTTTTTTGGTTGACACACCGTAAATTTGTTTTCACTGTTTAACTGTTATTGATTGGTTCGGATCGTATACTTCACTGTCATTTTAACTCCCTTTACAATATAATTTTTTCGTAGGCCGACGTAACTTTTGCTCGAGCACTGCTTGGGTTTTTAGCAAGTTGACCGCTACATTGTTCACACTTTACTAGTTGTTTTACTGGATAGGCCGATTATAGTATTTTCGGCCTATCTTGCACCCGAGGCCACCGTTAACTTACGACTGCTCCGGTTGAAGACTGCTATTCCACTCAACTCTTAGTCAATGACTGACGACGTTAGGTGGTGGCCAAGCAGCGCGCGCCAAAAGTATGTATTTTTGATTTCGCCGTCTCTGATTGGCCGGTATGTCCAAGCGTTCAGCCTGGGAATTCTGATATTCTTTACTGCCTGTTGTAACGGACGTTTTCAGTAATTCACGGCCGCATGAGTTGCCAGCGGTTGCGTAATACGTCTAGACTAGTTGACTCTAGACATAAACATAGACGTATGTTTTGTAATAATGTTGCATGTGTGGCTGGCTAAATCGAGGTTCCACAAAGGTGAACACTAACTACTTTGAGATTAAAACTGATGTAAATTATTATCTTTAACACCCAATTCTGTACCGTTAAAAGTTACTGTAGAGGAAATGTCTGAAGTAACTTGACATTCACATTCAAATCAGGGATCTTTGTATAGTATGTTGTGATTCAGCAAAGATTATGGGGTCTGGTAACAGTGTTTTTTTGCCTTTCGGTATTCCAGGTGCATGGCTGGAACAGTCTTGAGAACCGTATGTCTGTAACATGTGTAAAGAAGCATTGGTTCTAGAAATATCTAAGAGACTAAATACGTATAATGTTTTGAGTTCCATTTGTCTTAGTTCTATGGAGGGGGATGTGTGTAAAGTTTTTTTTTCGGCATTAGGTAATCATTTAAAGATGCTAACAACACAATACATGCTAAAGAAGTGAATAAAATGTACATATTGTATTGTTGTCTCCAAGTTGCATATAACTAATTATAGTTAATTATTTGCTAATTAATTAATAATATGCTATCTAAAATACCTTGTGTATCCAGGTACACTGGTGCTCCTCCTTGCAACTTCAATGTTTTTTTTTAAATTACTGTTCATGAAATCATGTCATGTATTGAGACGCAAATTCATAATATCATAAGTAAGGTCGTAAACGTACAAAAAATAAAGTTTGAAAAATTAAAAAGAAACAGTACCAAACGGACCGTAGTTACACATACAATAAACACATTTTATACACGTATGGTTAACGATAGCAACATAAATTTTACTAGAGTAGAAGAGAAATTATTGAGCAAAGGCCTAAATTATAACCTTCCAAGACTATCTAAACGCAATATTATTCGCGAAGTAACTAATGCTGAAGCGGCCGTAAAAATACTAAGTGATCAAGATAAACAAAACGAGGCTTGTGTGTTCATTAATAACAAACTGAACCGTATGTTAAAAAGTGAAAAGCGTCCACCTGACTACAAATATTGCAGGGATATAAAAACTACGCAATATTAAGCAAAAACTCGAGAACAATAATGCTATCATAACTAAAGCTGATAAAGGCAATACGATTGTAATCTTAAATCAAGACGAATACAAACAGAAAGCTTATGACTTTATTCACGATAATAACAAACGTACTTTGACAAGAGACCCCACTACAAACTACGTTAGGGATATCAACAACTGTATTAATAGATCCACATGCCTATTTGATACACGCACTATGCGTCTGCTAAAACCAATACACGCCCAAGCTCCCGCACTTAACGGCCTCCCAAAAATAAACAAGGAGAATATGCCCATACGTCCTGTGGTTAATTTTACCACAGCACCTGGGTATAAGGTAGCTAAGAAACTTTTAAATATCTTAAAAAGTAATATTAAAATAGACATTAACCACAGCGTCAGAAATAGTATTGAGTTTGTGGACAGAGTGAAATCGTTAGTAGTATTACCACAATATACTGTAAGTTGGTGTCCTTTGACGTTACGAACCTTTACACAAATGTCACTGTGCCCCAAACGATTGATATTTTACAGAAAAACGTGAAGGATTCAGGCACTTTAGATCAGCAAAAAATCCATGAACTTATCGCGTTGCTAAGAATAATATTAGGCCAGAATTATTTCACTTTTGATAACCGATTTTTTGTGCAGGACGACGGCCTTGCAATGGGATCGCCACTTAGTAGTTTCTTGGCCGATCTTTATCTTAACTATTTTGAAAATGAACACATTATCGCATAAAAACAAGCTTTACAAAAATATCTCACACACTCGGTATGTGGATGACACATTCCTTGTTATTAATGGCACGCATAGACAAATAGAAACCTTGAGTAAATACATAAATAGTATACACCCAAAAATAAAGTTCACGTTGGAGATGGAAAATAACAGTAGCCTAAATGAAGATAAGAAGAAATGTCAAAAAACTTATAACTCAAAGATTAATGACCAAATTACGAAATGACAATTGACTAAGGAACTGACGATGACTTGACCCAATAGATTGGATAACAACAAGAAAAATAGAATGGAACAAGAAACCAAATGTAAACAAGAATATAACAACAATAATTGTAATCCCCAAAATATGACTAATATATGTATGTAAAACAATGCACTAAAACAGTTGGGGCATAAATAAGATGTAACTATGTAAACAATAACAAGTAAGATAGAGATATGTATTATATATGAAAGAAGAAGAAACATGTACTAATAAATATAAGGTAGGAAGCTAAAAATAACAATACCCAATTAATAATGATAAACATAGTCAAAGCAAGTAAAAAATACTTTGAGCCAAATAAAGGCAATAATTAATAACAAAAAGTGATCAATGTGAATTGAAAATAAAATAATTATTAATGACCAATAACCACACAGTGATATTAAAATAATTATACAAACTGTGTGGGAAATGTCAAGTGAACGAGATAAATAAGTGAATAAATATAAGGAGGTGGTGACAAGCTATGAAAATAGCATAATATGATAAAATGTGAAGTGTTAATAAATAAAGAAACCTAGGGAGGGAAAAGTGCAGTGAGTGTACAGTATAAAATACTTAAAAAGCAGACTAATAGAATAGCTAAACAGCCTTTGAACAGAACTTTCTGTTATCACATAAGAATGAACTAATTGTACCATTAGTAATTTCAATAGTAGTAAGGATGAATATAAAATAAGATGAAAATTAAGTTATTAGAGTGGAAGATAAGAAAGACGGACACTATTTTAGTGAAGGAATTAGTAAGTGAGATATATGGTGTAAGGTACTGTTTAAAATTAGTATTATAAGAGTTTCGTTATTGTTTTAAAAGAAACCATAGAATTTATTAACTTATAAAATAAGCAAGATAGAAATAAAACCAAAAACAGAAGTTGAATTTCAGGTTTGAGCCTGGTAAGAAAATGTTTGTTTTTATAATAAGAGGTGTGGTTAGAAGCACCAATGTTTTATTATCTGTTTCTATAAAAAATTGTTTAGTGTACCAATATATAAAGCTAATGAGTTATAAAGAATGTTAAATAGTAGTATGGGGAAGTCTAGGCTCTAGGCCTAACATTTAGTGAAGGGACTTTGTAAGTTTAAAAAAGAAAACAATAACCCAGTATCAATCAGAGTATATCAAATGTTTAAGCAGTAAGTGTATCTAGTACAAAAATATATAAATAATATCCAGTTTAAAAATAACTACATAAGAAATACAAATAAGAAAATAAGGAAAATGTTATTAACTATTCAAAAGTAATCATGAAGGATATCAAAATAATCCTTAACAAAAAAGAAGAACAATGGTGTTCATATAATTGATGTTACTACTAATATAAGAAAGAAATCGTAATTTGAAGATATTTTATAAATTTAAACCAAAATAAAACGTTAGAATATAACAATGTCATAAGACATTGACCAATGAGAAATAGGATAATTCGATAGGTAACCATAGCAACTGACGCTTATTACATAAAATACCGTTGGAATTATAATTACTTCATTATTGACTAACGCGGAGGGCGGATGTATGAAGCTCTCGATCTAAAATTAACTATAAAAACTTTAAATTTTAACAAATTTTGAAAGAAGAAGTATTGGAGAAGCCTTCCAAACTACATCTGATGAGATGAACGACTATTAAAATAATTAAACCATAAAAATCATGGTAAAAAATACAAATACTTCAAATTAACGTAATAGACGACCTATCCAGAAGGAAGAAGTGGATTTACCTAACTCAACCTGAGGACATCGAACATCTACAAGAACTGATGGAAGCCGAACTTCGAATTGGAACCATTTGAACGGGTATTTCGGACAATCCAAAGAAGAGAGGACTACTAGAGGTTTCCTGAAGAAGAAGACGATCATCGGAGAAGCCACGTCAAGAAATCGATGAGTATAAAATAACAACTTCACTTCAAAATAAACTTCCAATTATCCATAATAACGAACTAAATATATTTTCACTTCACTGATCACAAATTTGACTCAATAACTGAATTTAATCAATATATCACTCTTAATAAAACTTAATTAATCAATAAACTTTGATATTAAATTATAATAATTTTTAAAAAACAACTTGGTGACCAGAATTTAACCAAACCTATTCTAATTCTCATTGCCAATAACTTACTTTGTATGTGTTAGTATATCAACTATTGTGTATTTAGTTTTAAGGAATGTTATAATTTTGTGCATTTATTAGCCGATAATCAACTTCTGGAGTCAAAAGGACCTATTCCCTGAGAAAAAATTATTATTTCATAAAACAAAACATTGTACGCCATGCTGGCATTTTACGTACGACTGAACGATGCCAACCAAGCAATTTGTAAACACCGGTATTAACATAAATATATGTATTATTCATTAACTGTAATTGAACGGGTAATATAAAGAAGGGTTCAATAAATTTTAATATTTCTCAACTGCTGTATGTTTGATTCTTATAAAACAAGGTAATATAAAGAAATATTAAAAACAAACCATCACCATACTACAGTTAGCGAAGTCGACACTGCAAGACAGCGTGAGCCAATCAGGTGGCAAGGCGGTAAGATTTGAATTGAACGACGAGAGATACTTACTTAGCCAGTAAGTATTGGGAAAAGGCATAACCCGGCTCGCTACACACGATTAGTTTTCACAAAGGTAATTAATAACTTAATACCAAACAATAAACCCACAATTACACAGTTATATTACGAAAACGATACGAATACAACGGACATCATTAATAACTCGTACAACACGTTATTTTACAAAGTGACGATCCCAACAGTGGGGCTTTTTCGTTTTGTTACAAAGACGAATACTACGGGGAACATTACATATACCCCACAAAACGTCTTTATACAATAGGTACAGAGAACATCTCCCTAGAGGTGATATCCAGAAGATAAAATCAAATTTTGCCTTGCATATAGTCAACCAGAACCATAATTACTCGAGTTTTGAAAGTAGCTTCAAGCCGTTGCATTTCTGTAAAAAGGGCAGGCTTATGGACGTGCTGGAAGAATTTGAAATTTATAAGGCCTCAAAAACCCAAGGTAATCAGCGCTTGAACGACAAGCTTTCTTTTAAGTCCAACGGACTGTATGACACGGCCATACGCGTGTTGGAACAACATGTAGATATAGTGCGACGCATAACGGTTAGTCGCTTGCGAGTTCCGATACGATGCGCATCGTATAGTGGGGTAATTGTATACACGCGGTACTATGACTTTGTGTTCTGGAATGATGTGCGAGTGAAACTTTTTATTTGTATTTTATTAAGTTGACATACTCCATGTGAGTGATTCTTGTTTTTACCAACCTTATGATGGGACCATGAGTCCCGAAATGCGTAGTTTTTTAAAAAAACATTGAAGTTGCAAGGAGGAGCACCAGTGTACCCGGATACACAAGGTAATATTAACTATAATTGAATAAAATAGTATACACTCTTAAAACTGCTAACAAAAATTTTTTATTTTTTTAAGTATAGTAATAAGCTGGCTGACATCAAGCGCTGACCTCTCTTGTGTGTTTGTCTTGCATAAGCTTTTTTCTGATCCCTTCACCTTTGAATGCTTATATGGGATTAACCCCGTAACCTAAAATACAACTTGACTTCGTTAAAAAATGTTAAAACACTTAATAAACCATCTGTTCAACAAATGAAACTACAAATGGTTTATACAGTGGATAAGTTAACGAACATAATCCGTTCAAAGACAATGTTTGTTAACTGATCATCAGTTTACTATAGATTTTTATAGGAATTTGATTAATTCGTTCTGGAGACCCAAAAAAATTGTATAATTTCGTACTATGTTTATTTATATGTAATAACAATAATACATACATACCTACACAGTCTTGCATTTTCACAAGTCATGTTTTTTTTTGTTTATGGGGCATTAAAGAATCTGTCCAATGTTGATTTCTTTTCTCTCTTCTTCAGGATTTTTCGGAAGTGACTGATGCCATTGTCGTTAGAGATCCCCAAGCTATTGACCTTAACCTGGTTTGAATGCCATTCTCTAAGACTTGTGACATTTTCCCACTTCAAAAGATCATCATGAATAGCAGTTGTTGGCATTGGTCCTCTTTAGTCTTCCTTTTTTTTCAGAAGAAAACACATGTCGCTGAGTTTCTTGGAGTTCTTCAATCAAGAGTTCTTGGAGTTCTGTCACAAGATCATTCTCATGTTTGTAACTTTTCGATTTATTTAATAAACATTTAAAAACAAAACCGCCCAAAAACTCAACTTTCCACATTTACTTTTTTTAATTCTTACCTTCATGTGGTCCAGGATCCGAAATACGAACTCGTGACCTGTAAGAGTGGTTATTGGGTTTTTTTGCATAATAATTCTCAACTCTCATTTACCACATTTAAACAAATAGTCCAGTCGCCAGAGATTTTGACTTGATAAAAAATTGGGGCAAAGCAATATTTGGTGCACGTGTTAAATAAACGTTAATAATTAATATAAAAAAATCTTTGCATGTTTACCTTTCTAGGGTTTTCTGAAAATGGTCTGGAAAAATCGTAAAGACAGATTTTCTTAAAGCACTCCGTAAATATGTACAGTTGGAAGAAATAAAAAGGTGTATATTGAAGAGCAAACAATTTCCTTCAGAAAGTCTCCTTACATATTTTTACGTTAATGGAACTGTTTTCCTGAAAATTGGTAATGATGAGCGCTGCGTTTTAAAAAGAGCGTTTGCCCCCGATCTTGCGTAATTCGCTAAATTAGCCAGGCGCGTCTATTCAAAAATATCATAACTTTCTTTAATCTAAGCGTAGCCAGTTAAATAAAGGCTAGTTTTGAAGGGGAACAGTATAGCTTTCAAAATTTGTTGATTTTTACATAAATATTTTATTTGAACATAAAGACTATAGTGTATAAATATTTACTGTAGATACAAAAAGAAGTGAAACCACAAAATTACAAGTACTATACAATAAAATTTTAAAAAATAGTAGTTCTTTACTAATTTACCTTTAAAAGAGATAAACTTTTTATTTTATAATAATGAAAAATACTTTTGAAGTTGTTATTTAAAAAAAAACACCTTTTCAAAAGTGAGTATTTCGACGTATTTTAAATTTACTCGAAAATTCAGAGTTTATCTGCCTTTATTAATCTTAAAAATAGAGATATCGAAATACAAAAAATTGTATTTGAAAGCTGCAAGTGTTCTGCATCAAAAACTATACTCATGAAAATTAAAATCATTTTCGAAATTAAAAAAAATAAATAAAAATTGTGTATACTAAAAAAAGGTGCCTCCTTTGCGTTACATACATGTATCTTTTAAGTGGGTTTATTTGAGTACTTGAAATTAACGTTACAGCTACTACAATACTAAATCTATCTATTCATGTTATTTCTCTTACCTGATTATACCTATACTCTAAAAACAAGACCCTAGAAAACAGGTAAAATTTTTAAACGGCGCGGCGTTCTATTCCCCTCGAGTGTGAACTGTAAATGTAGCTGCGCGCGCAACACCCATTGTTGTGGTGTGCCATACAAACATCTGCTATACAAGAACGGAGCAGTAACGCAGTTGATATTTCTTCAAAGGTTATAATCAAAACATTACAAATATTTTTGTTTTTATCATATAAAACAGGTAAAAAAATTGCAGTTTAAAGTTTTTATTTACACTTTTTATACATGCTAATATTTATTTATTTGTGAGCACGTGTAGTGGAGTCAAAATAAAAATCAAATGTGAATTGTTTTGGGAGTCGATTTTTTGTGTGCTAAATTGGTTAATGGGATCAAGTTGAGCTAATAGTTAAGTTTTGTGTAAAAACAACCCGTTTATTTTTTTATTAACAATTTAAGTTGCAAAATAGCGTTTTTATAAATATCTTTGGACCTAACAAGCCGATTTTAATGTGATTTTTTTCAGTATTCTATAATAAATTAAGAACATTTCTAGCCTTAATACGGAAGTCGATGTTATTATTATTGTTAATAAATAAATAAAGTGGCGATGGCGTTTATAAACAAATTGCTGTTGTTTTAACGCAAATTAATGAAAGTTGATAAAACTTGAGGGAAAGGTAACCTTTGTGGAGTACTATAAACCCCAAAAATTTCATATTGAAATGTCGAATATTACCTCAAAAAAATTGCAATTCACAAAAAGACTTTGAGTGTTCATAAAGTACGGCAAGATTGTGGCACAAAGGTGTACGACGGCTTAAATTAAAGCTTATTAAAAATACTTTCGGGTGGTTAATTAACAAAATTTTTTGGCCTTTCTGACACCATTTTTTGACCATTAAAAAAAATTAAACGTAGACATGGATAGCCTCAAAAAAAGATGAAAATGAAGAAAAAAGAAAAATCTTAAAATCTGCAGCAGCAATTATTCGAAACGATGTTAATCTGAAGAAAAGTAATACAGAATTTTATCCTCCAAGTGATAATATATTCCAAAATATTAATGAGAATATCCCAGAATCCCTTCAGTTTCTGATAGAAGAAATAATTTTAAAAAATAAAAAAGGTGATATTAGTTCATATGAAACAAAATGCACAGCAATTACTCATTCAATTATGAGTTGCATAAGACCTAGAACCTTTCTATCACCATTGCAAGTTGGTCTGTCTGTAATGTTGCACAGGAAATTTGCTTCAAAACGAATTATAGATATATTGTCGCATCTGGGAGTGTGTTCATCATACACTTTATGAGGATAGTGTATTGCTTAGTCCACGTTCTCCATTTAGATCTGGTTGTTTTGCACAATTGGAATTTGACAATTCAGATATTAACATCAATACTATAGACGGGAAAAATACTTTTCATAGTATGGGAGGTATTATGATTGTAAGTCCCAGAGATTTTTATTATAACAAAGTTCCCTTAAAACGATTGACAGTTAAGCCTACTGCAAAAGAAATTAGCAAAATTGACAAAATACCATTCCAAATTTTTGAAAATATTAATACACATGCACTCCAAAACATTGTTTTTGAAAAAGTAGATAACCCGAGTTTTAATAATATAGATTTTTCTAATGCTGACTTGCTTTGGATTTATGGAGTGACCAAACCAGGCATTACTGGCTGGAATGCCTTTATGTCCAAGCTTTTGGAAAATATGACGTATACATTATCTAGAATTGTTTGCTTGCCTTTTGTACACTCTCCTCCAACTGACAAAAATACAATATACACCGTTTTAAAATACGCTGTAAAACTAGTGAAAACTTAAATCTATTTAATTGTTTTGTTACTTTCGATCAACCTTTGTATCAGAAAGCGTTTAAAATGGTCCAATCCTCACCTGATGATGATATACATAATGTAATTGTTCGACTTGGAGGATTTCATCTGCTTATGTCTTTTCTTGGTTCAATCGGTTATGTGATGGCAGGAAGCGGTTTAAAAGAAGCATTAAGCTGTTACTATGCGCCAGGAACTGTAGATAAGATGTTAGATGGCCATGCTTATGCTAGAGCAGTACGAGGCCACACATTAATTTGGATAGTTTTGTGTAAAAAGATTATTGAGGAAATGAATCTTTCAGAAGTTGAATATTCAAATATGAAATTTTTACTACAAGAATTTTTAGATGACAATCTTACTTACAAAGAAGTACAAGATCATAATTTTTTTAACATCTTAAATGGTAAATTTCTAGAAAAAATTATTGAAATTGAGGAATGCGGTAAAACTGCAAAATTATGGATACAATACATACGAATGATCTCTATTGCAAAAGCATTTGCGCGCTCTGAAAAAATGGGTAATATAAAAATTCAATTACAAGTTATTCAGCAAATGTTGCCATAGTTTTATGCGACTGGACATTTTAATTATACGAAATCAGCCTTATTATATGTACAATATATGAATCAATTTATAAAAGAATCTGAAAAACTTTTCACCTCAATGCAAAACCAAAATGTAATTGCAGAAACTACCGCTTTAAAAATTAAAGAACTTCAAAATTTTATAAATAACAGATTTTGTACTGTAAGACGAACTGAGAAATTCTGGTCAGGAACTCATACTGATATGACAATCGAACAGGACTTAATGAGAGTCATGAAAGTTGATGGTGGTATGATTGGACGGGGAGTAACTACCAGTACTGCAAATAAATGGATTTTAGCGATGCCATATACACATGATATCTGCGAAGAAGTAGAAAATTTTTGTGGTATACAATTTTCTACTTCCGATCAGCATGTAGATGCTAGAGATTCTCGAATAAAACGAGATACTGAAGATATTCTCAAAATAAAATCCTGGTTTGATTGTCACGAGACATTTCCTTATCAAGATTCAATAATGTCTATATCTACTGGCGTTACTGGCGGTAATAATATTAACTATCATAATGCTTTTGAGGTTGGAAAAGCAGGGTTAGAAGAAATTGCTGGTACAAACTTCCATAAAGTTTCGTTTAAACGAAAAAATAGAGTACTGTCATTAAAAAGTGTTAATAGTAGTCTGAAAATTCAAGAGGAAATTGTCCCTATAGATCCAATGTTTATACTTCAACGCATTTGTGTAGCAAGAAAAAGTGACGACGAATTAAAAGATTACATGCGTTATGAACTTGCACCGTACCCAACATCTATGTTTTACGAAGGTGTATTTCGGAAAACAGATAAGTCTAAACTATATGATATGTTTGAAGTGGACCGCACTGAGATTAACCTTGAAGATTGCATTTACGTCATTGATGGTGGTATGTTACTGCATAGAGTAGTATGGTCAAAAAATGACAAGTTCAAATGTATTTTTCAAAGATACGTAAATTATGTCAAGAGACACTTTGGATCAAAAGTTACTGTAGTTTTTGATGGCTATACAAACAATTCTAACAGCATCAAAGCTATGGAGCGTTATCGCCGTACCAATCAAAATTCCTCTTTAGATATTTTATTCTATGAAGATATGTGTGTCACAGTGACCCAAGAACAATTTCTTTCGAATGAAACTAATAAA
This sequence comes from Magicicada septendecula, assembly GCA_034769895.1. Taxonomy (NCBI): domain Eukaryota; kingdom Metazoa; phylum Arthropoda; class Insecta; order Hemiptera; family Cicadidae; genus Magicicada; species Magicicada septendecula. The sequence goes on along the minus strand of CM068373.1, from coordinate 418,520,616 downwards.
ACTCGATTTATTGAAATTCTAACGAGATATTTGGAAGAAGAAAGCTAACGTTAAACAAGCTGACGATGATGCAGACTTATTAATTGTGAAAACAGCCTTAGAATTATATGATAAATTATATGCACGTCAAATTGTTACTTACATTGAAATTCCCTTTAATTTGATACCCCACGTGCGGTATTTTCATATTTTCCATTTTTGACATCACCCCTCCGCCAATTCCACTAATTTATTGAGCCCAAAATTTTTAAAAACCAAAATTTTTAATAGTGCGTATATGCATGTCACATATGATATTTCATATTTTCCATTTTTTACACCCCTCCATTACAACCCATTTATTGAGCCCCAGGGCCCAAATGTATTCAATAGTACGTATATGCATGTAAAATTGTTACTTGCATTGAAATTCCCTTTAATTTGATACCCCACAGTATTTTCATATTTCATATTTTTCATTTTTGACATCCCCCCGGGCCCAAAACACCTATCTTATGTTGGTTCTCCCATTGCGTAAAAAATTTGTGCCAAGTTTGGTGGAAATCGGTCCAGTTTCATATTTTCCATTTTTGAACTCCCCCAAAACCACCCATTTATTGAGCCCCAGGGCCCAAGAATTTTCAATAGTGCTTATATGCATGAAAAATTGTTACTTGCATTGAAATTCCCTTTAATTTGATACCCTACATGCGGTATTTTCATATTTTCCATTTTTGACATCCCCCAGGGCCCAAAACACCTATCTTATGTTGGTTCTCCCGTTGCATAAAATATTAGTGCTAAGTTTTGTTGAAATCGGTCCAGTGGTTTAGTAGGAGGTGTGAAATATAAATACACACAATGACTTTTATGTATATTAAGATACACATATTTAATAATATTATTCAACAGAGGAAGATTTGTTAAAATTGACCATTCCGTCTATCGATTTAATACTCCTAACGATGAAATAATAACAAAATCGTTATTTTGATTTTATTACTATTAATATTTGAACTATTTTAAACAAAAAGAATGAAGACTTTATCATGATCCAATGGTTTATTTAGTAGTAAGAAAAGAAATTCACGGAATGTAAACGTTTTTATCGATTTTACCGCGCGCTGCCCTTAAATAAGGTTTTTTTTTAAAGCCTGACCTTATAAACATGCAAAGATGATTTTAAACCGATATTTAGACCTTTTTCAATAACTATACCAAATATCACTTTGCCTCAATTTTTTACGAAATTTTACCATTATTTTTACTCTGGCGACTGGACTAAAACCTGTTTATTAAAATTAGCTCCAACATACTTTCCTTCTCTTTATGTTCTTTACAAAAAAATCATTTTGCCTTATTTCTTGCTCATCTTTCAAAAAAAAAACAAATATTAATTAACTTAATTATAAAATAGACATATATTGTACTGTTACTTTTTACTGATATATAATAATATTTATTATATGCACCACGTTGGTTGTGTCATTTATGTACTGTAAATTAATTACAGGTATTGTAATTAAGATCTGCTCCACGTTGGATCAGCCATTTATGTGTTGCAGTTATTTATACGTATGGTAATTAAGAAATGTACCTACTGTTATTGTTTTTTTTTTTATTTACCAGTACATGTAAAGAAACTCTTTCTCTCAGGGTTAATGATTATTAAGTTATTTGATCGTATTTACGATTGTATCTATTCTTTTCTTTAAACCAACCCAGATTCAGTTAATATGTAGTATTTTGATAATTAACCATGTAAAAAATAAATAACATACTAATGTAACTTGACCGTCTCTGAATTCTTCCAGCTGCCATGGGTTCACTTCTGGTCGTTGTTTACCTTTTTTCAAATGAAATTTTAGGCTGGCAATCTGTTCCTTCACTTTAATTTCTTATTGCTCTCACCACTGAATGCCGCTCTCCAGGACTACTGCAACACAGATGTCTCCTCGGAACACTTAATTATCCTTTATGACCACTTAAACTCTTCTCCAGTCCAAGATTTTCCTCTTCTGTCGTCGTTCTATCAAGGATATTGTTATATTTCTCGTATTATTATTTATTTATTAAATATTATAATCAAACTCTGGTATCACGATTTAAAATCCTTTACTTTATTTTGTTTTCCATGTTACATTAACTTTGATGATGTACAAATGTTATTTTATTAAATTAGACTCTTCATGTATTGACTATTAGATATATAATTTTAGAGTTATAACGTTACTCTTAATGAATTTAATTGAAGACTAAAAACGTTACTCTTATTGAATTTAAAATTAGACTCATACATTTTTCTTCATCACTATCCAAAACAAATTCTGAACAATTTACAAAATTGCCCCCATGATAATTTCCTAATTTCTTTACATCTGTTTATCATATACCTATTAAAACATATATCATTTTTCTATTTCTTATTAAACATCTTTATTTTAACTCTAATATTTGTAATTCTATTGGTTATTTATTAAATTATAATTTTATTACTCTTTACTCTTCTTATAATATTCATTCCAATTTCATATATTATTTTCTGAACATATAACTAAATACGGTTTTATGTCATATAGGAATCGACCTCTATGTTGACTGAGTAAGTCGATATTCCCAATGTTTTTTTTTTTTGTTTACATTCAATACAAAATCTGCATCCTGCCTCTTTTAAAATTTATTATCTCCCTATTATGTACTGTGTGCATTTTAACAGCAGTACATAATACCTTCCCTTATTTCATAATTTCAGATACAATTTTAGATGAAATTTTGAAATAACCAACATAGTCTAATCTTAACATTTAAACATCTGATTAATTAGGTATTTGTACCTCATAAAATTCTTTTAACAAATTAGTTTTTTCTCTTATTAACATAACAAGTATGGTTCATCACTATCACGAATCACCGTATCTTACACACTCATTTATGGCTTAAAATAACATTAATCAAACCAACTGGCTTTACATCAAAAATAATAAGTATAAAATAACAATTGTGCCTAGTTTCATGGCTAAAAAACTCAAAAACATGAATACAAACATTATCTTTTCTTTTAAATCTCACCTTCCCAATCCTGATCATAAATTTCATGTGTTCTTAATTTCAGAATTATTTTTCTTTTAATTATTTTTACTATAATATGGGTATCAGCTTTAGTGATGTGATATAACTTTGTAAACCTAATAAAACTGTCCATGATAATCAGTACATATTTAATACGTCTCCTACCACTAGTTGGGAATGGTCCATAAATGTCAACAAAACTTGCTCTAACGCTCTCAATGCTTGATTATTTATCCCCCTTCCCTCATATCTGACATTGGCTAACTTGACTTTTAGACAAATATCATATAGTCACTTAGCACATAAAAATTGATGTCGATTCTTCATACACTTTGGGTTATTCTATCATGTATTTGGTTACCTTTAATTATATTCCTGTTTTCATGTTGGAACACTTAATTTCTTCTCACTTTTCACACCTCGAGTCATATTGTCATATGTATTTTTTATTTCTTTACCTCGTTGTTTGTATCATCCCTAAAATACCATAGTTCCCTAACATTAAATACTACACATGGGTTCGGATTCTGAGGGGCACTCTTGGCTTCCATTACTCCGCCGTTTTCCCTAAATACATCTGAGATCAGAGGAACTTCATCTCTGTCCAGGAAAATAAAAGTTGCACTATCACAACACAATATATATAATTATTACCTATAAGGTAGCTCCTTCGCTACAAACTTATATTCAAGGGATTGTTACATGATTTCTTTGAGGTCTCTTCCCATTTTTATTCCATTACTGTTTCACTTCTGGTGTTTTGTCACTTCAATTAATATTCTATCATTCACAGGTAACTGGTTAACATTATTCGACATACATGTTGGATTATTTCCATCTTGGTGCTGTCAATCAATGATATTTTAAATTCTATTTTCATTTTCATTTTTATTTATTTATTCTCCTTTAATTATGCAATTAAGTACTGAATTTCATCATCATCATAAGTTGTATTTGTCTATTCTTTCTTCATCTAACTCTTAAATAGTAACTAGTATGTATTAATTATTCTTATCATGGTTATCATACTGATTAATCTTGTCATTAATTATTATGGTTATTAACCGTCTTTCTCTCCTTTTATGATTATTGGTTCAAAATAATTTCTTCTGAAATATATGATAAGATGTTCTTACTTATTTTTGAATTTGGTTGATTTTTATTTATCTTAATTCATAAAATAAATTTTTTTATTTGTAATAACCTTCATATTATGTCGTTTGTATTAATAAGTAATCCAATCTTTGTTCCATTAGTTTGCTTTGGTCTATACCCAGAAAATCAGTCCCTTCTTTCCATATTTCTCATATTTAGTTCATCCGTTGTCAAATACTTCATTTACCCTTGTTGTTCGTATTACTACAGTGTCCATAATGATTTCTGTTTTTATTAAATATCTCCCTGTCACCCGGTACTCCCATTCTTTTAATACTACATGTTCATCTGAACCTATACCTACATCAATCAATTTCCCATTTATTTTATTGAACAGGTATTTTAATGGTATTTGAATTATTGATGACAGTATTGACAGTTTGCTACACACTTCTATTTCTGTGATATTTAATTTACCTATAGACTTTCGGACGTTTTTTCTCACTATTTTATTGTAATTCCCTTTGAAAGTTTCTATTGAGTTCCTTCTATTATCTTTAAAATTACTTATTCTTCTGTAGTTAGTACTTAGGATGTTAAGTACATTAATCAGTCCATTATTCATCATCTCCAATTCTTCTCGTGTATTTTTAATTTTCTTAGGATGTGTTATTCTTCTTTCTTCTGTTTTCTTAATTATTTGCTTCTTTATTCCATTATCTTCTATTTTCTGACTTACTTGCTCCTTGTTTTGATCGTTTGGTATTATTTCTATCTCCGTTTTGTTATCATTTATTACTTCTTCCGTTATCTTATTCAATGTTTCCACACTTTGCTTGTCATCTTCTATTGTTGTTTCTATTGACTGGTATTCATCACTCATTATTTCTTTCATTGTTTCTATATTCAATTTCACTTTTGCGGATTGCCTAACGTTCCTTTCCTCACAATTTTGTAATAGTAACTTGATTTCAGCCTTTTGCTGGTCTAATTTATTATTCACACCATTGATTTGTTGTTGAATGGTCTCCTTTAATTCCTCATTATTTTGTTTTAATAAATTTTCATTATCTAGTCTCATTTGTTTAAACTCTTCTTGGTTACTGTCCATTTTCTTGTCCACTTTTTCAATATCCTCCTTCATTTGTTTCTTTAATTCCTCTTTATCTTCCCTCATTTGTTTCAATAATGTTTCGCTGGTTTGGTTATTCCTTTCGTCTGTTTGTTTATTATTTTCTTCTATTCTTCCGAATTGCTCCATCATAATCCTCATCATTTCCTGTAAATTTACATCCATTGGTTGGGTTGGTTTCTTTGGTTGGTCCCCTTGGGCATCCCTTACTATTACTTCCAGTTCAGTTTCTTCCTCTTCAGCACTATTACTCCTTAATTCATACCGTTGCTCTGGTTTGTTAGCCATTTTACAATCTTTAACTTAATTTTAATTACAAGGAAAAAATTTTTATGCTAATTAAATTTAACAAAATTGTGTTATTTGGTGCTGGTTTAAAGAAAATCTTTGCTTTCACGTATGGGCGCCATTTTATGTACTGTGAATTATTTTCTGATATAATAATATTTATTATTTGCCCCACGTTGGATGCGTTATTTTATGTGCTGTACTTATTTTCTGATATATAATATAATATTATACGCACCATGTTGGTTGCGTCATTTATGTACTGTAAATTAATTACAGGTATTGTAATTAAGATCTGCTCCACGTTGGATCAGCCATTTATGTGTTGTAGTTATTTATACGTATGGTAATTAAGAAATGTACCTACTGTTATTATGTTTTTTTTTTTATTTACCAGTACATATAAAGAAACTCTCTCAGGGTTAATGATTATTAAGTTATTTGATCGTATTTACGATTGTATCTATTCTTTTCTTTAAACCAACCCAGATTCAGTTAATATGTAGTATTTTGATAATTAACCATGTAAAAAATAAATAACATACTAATGTAACTTAACCGTCTCTGAATTCTTCCAGCTGCCACGGGTTCACTTCTGGTCGTTGTTTACCTTTTCTCAAATGAAATTTTAGGCTGGGTAATCTGTTCCTTCACTTTAATTTCTTATTGCTCTCACCGCTGAATGCCGCTCTCCAGGACTACTGCAACACAGATGTCTCCTCGGAACACTTAATTATCCTTTATGGCCACTTAAACTCTTCTCCAGTCCAATATTTTCCTCTTCTGTCGTCGTTCTATCAAGGATATTGTTATATTTCTCGTATTATTATTTATTTATTAAATATTATAATCAAACTCTGGTATCACGATTTAAAATCCTTTACTTTATTTTCTTTTCCATGTTGCATTAACTTTGATGATGTACAAATGTTATTTTATTAAATTAGACTCTTCATGTATTGACTATTAGATATATAATTTTAGAGTTATAACGTTACTCTTAATGAATTTAATTGAAGACTAAAAACGTTACTCTTATTGAATTTAAAACTAGACTCGTACATTTTTCTTCATCACTATCCAAAACAAATTCTGAACAATTTACAAAATTGCCCCCATGATAATTTCCTAATTTCTTTACATCTGTTTATCATATACCTATTAAAACATATATCATTTTCCTATTTCTTGTTAAACATCTTTATTTTAACTCTAATATTTGTAATTCTATTGGTTATTTATTAAATTATAATTTTATTACTCTTTACTCTTCTTATAATATTCATTCCAATGTCATATATTATTTTCTGAACATATAACTAAATATGGTTTTATGTCATATAGGAATCGACCTCTATGTTGACTGAGTAAGTCGATATTCCCAATGTTTTTTTGTTGTTACATTCAATACAAAATCTGCATCCTGCCTCTTTAAAAATTTATCTCCCTATTATGTACTGTGTGCATTTTAACAGCAGTACAATATTTATTATAGAAGGCGATCCAGTACTTCGCACTCTCTCTCTCTCTCTCTCTCTCTCTCTCTCTCTCTCTCTCTCTCTCTCTCTCTCTCTCTCTCTCTCTCTCTCTCTCTCTTTCTCTCTCTCTCTCTCTCATACTCGTTACCTCCCCTAAATTAGAGATCTCTTTAACTTCTACATATTTTAGTGGGTCGTTGTATTTGTTGTATTGATTTATATTGTTAAAAGTTTTAAATGGTACTCAGCCTGTACACGCTCCGTTACACCACTGTTTTCCAAATAAATGTTCCAAAAAGATGACTGGAATTGTTTTGTAATTTTGACACTGCCTCTCTGCTGTTACCGTCGCACTCTACACTGTTATTTTCTGATATTTATTAACTTATTTCAAAAATTTTTACTAGACCTTGGCTCGTGAGCAGTATTACATGGAACCGCGCGGTTCAGGTGAATGACGCCAACTGGTTTTACTGAATGTTAGTTCAACTCTCCATACTGTTTTTTAATACAATCTAAATAACTTTTTATTCTTGGCCAGTCGGTTTACATTGTTCTTGAGTACGGTTCTAAAGTTAGACGCCTACTGGCTAGCATCTCTCTGCACCCGGCAACTTGCTTCGTGATTGGCGGGTAGCGTCTCATGGCTTTTCTCGTCATCTCATTGAAGGCGGCAAAGAAATCCGGTACGTGCTTTTCACTCTCCTAAAAGCGGCACACGCGCGCTCATACACATTCCAATGCTCCAAATTACGTCGCACCTTCCCCGGATTGTTAACAGACTGACCACTGGGTGTTCACAAAAGTCAAGCTATAGTGATCAAAAATGGGGCTCAGTGTGGGTGACTCCAAATTAGTACAATTAGTATGGAATTAAAATAAATCCCATGGTCTGTCCTGTTCAATACCCCCCCCCCCACCAATGAGAGGTTTTCTGCCGGAACAGAAAAACTCTCATCGCCTAAAAACCTAAGAGGACCAGCGAGGATATGGCACACTAAACCCCTGTAAATCCTTGTTAAAATCATGGGTAACTTACCCCCCTAGTCCGGCGACTATGGTTGCACCTGAATGACCTTACTGGACTTCCCTTGTCGAGATCGCAACACCATAAAGTCAACAGGCACATCACCACAGTATCACCAGACTCTGTAACGATTCAAACAAAATGTCAATAATTGGCCTTACACCAAACCAGATCCTCAACTGATTTAGTTCCCTCTTAGACGTACTGGATTGCCTTTAGCAAAGTACTGGTTGCGTATATATGTACCTTCTTAACATAAACATATTACATTCCTAATCAAATAAACATTCCTATTTCACAAAAACCTAGACTCAAAACACATCACTAACCTCAGGTTAACATAAAACATTTCATCTCTGAATCTAAATAAAATTCCCTAGCATTACACAACTTTTAATTTCATTATCTATTAATTAAACATTTTAACTGTTTATATTGCATCATTACTTCAATTTTGTTTTTATATTAAAAATTTCAATCATTGCATTTTCCTCAGTTACCATTTATTTTACAATTCAAATCAAAATAAATCTAAGTTCATTACCAAAATTCACATTTTAAATCATATCTTATCTTATTTCATCTAGACTATAACGTATTCACATCTATACAAAGTATTATTTAAACGCAACATTTAACTCCATAGTTTAATAACAAAGGCCATTTTTGGAGGCTCCATATACAGCTCCTTCAATGCTGCCAAACGTGCTTTCAGTTAGTATTCATTCACGTATGGGGTCTGTCCATCGTCGACCCCATCTCTACAAGCCATGTTTCTGCTAGGCTACACTGAAAATTTGTGATTTGCGGTTCGTTTCTCAACAACAAACTTTTTCATTACACACCACCCTGTTAGAATGGGATACCGAACCGCAAATAACACCTGTTTATACTTGAAGGTTGCCTTCCGATACTTTTGTTTTGAAAAGAAAGAAGAAGAAAATCAGGCAACCGTTGGTTCGTGGGGTAAAAATTAAATTTCTACTTGGACCAATTTGTGGAGTAGGACCATCGTTGTTTCACCCCCTTGTTGAGGTTACCTCCAACCATGGTCCGCCCCCAAATAGCCAAAATCCACGGTCAGCGATGGTGAAGCCGTGACCGCCCGAAAATGGGGGAGAGTCCCTTCTGAAAACATTTTGATAATTATCTAGTTACATACTACTCAGTTATATACTTTATGTTTAATATAATACAATATAATAAACACTCAAATTGAACATAACCCTTATTACATTAAAATAAACATCTCACCTTTAAATTTGCCTCAAAATTACAAACATTACAACTTTACTTTTAATTGACCTTTTTAATAATCCTCCGTTAATTATTTATCATTTCTTATACAATTACATTCACCAAAAAATTTAAATTTATTATCAACATTCATCTTATATAACATTTTATTTATTAGCTCTTTTCAAATTAATTCAACTATTTTATCAAACACATTTTAATTATCAAATTGCTTTAATTACTTTATAAAAATTCATAATGACCGACTGTCGGTCATTAAAGTTGAGTATACTTCATACACCATGTTGTATTCTCTGTTATGTTATCATTACAATAACATAACCTTACTCCATAAGCACATTTAACAACAACACAAAAGTATATACAATCCACATTATTATCTGTTATTGTTTACCACAAATCATTTCCTAATTCAGTCCATTTCAAAAACCACTACACTCACATAATTAAATGTTCATGAACAATACTATTTACCCTCCATCATCAAACAATAATCTTGTCTTACGTATACACAATTCATTTTTAACTAAGTACATTATATTATTACCATTAATATAATAACCCTTCCATTTCTCAAATTGTTCCATTACACCAGAATAATAACCCCCCGTATTACTCCATATTATTCTATCATAAAATCTGTCTACATTAGGTATGTTACCGTCTCCATTAGTAATCTTTGTCACACTTAAATAGTTTACCATGTTATCATTATAGCCATCATCTGCTATCAGTATACCCACTTTATACCCAGGTAAGTAATTATTATCAACACCCTCTAAATAATCATCATCTGCTACTGTGTTATTTACTTCATAAGGTAAGCCTTTATTATTAACACTATAACTATCCGTTATTTTCATATTTATTCTCTCTATTAACTCTTTATAACCTCTTTTTAACTCGAACAACTCTCACTCTCCCCAAATTGGTTACACAACCACATCTTACTTTCTTTCTCTCATTCCACACAAAGGGCAACACAACATTATTATAACACATCCTGGCTTTTCCAGGGAAATCATAATACACAGGGGACTTATTTGTAGACCTCTCATCTACCAAAAACGCCTTCAAGAAACCTTTGTTCTTGTTAACCATATGTGAAGCTTCTACTTCACCTATTACGCCGGGGGAATCTGCCCTTTGTACATACTCTACCTTTAAACTCTCTTCGTACTCCCTTTCTAACTCAATAACACCCACCAACACTCCATTACCCACCCCAAATAACTTTCTACTTTCATTATCATTAATATTACTTACTGTATCACCCATGGATACTCCATTTTCAGCTATATCTTTATTATTATTCATATTCAAGACTATCTCACTATTATTTTTATAGTTATTACTATTACTTACCTCGTCAATTTTCACCTGATTATTATTCGTACCACCATCATTATTTATATTGCCGTCTGTTACTTCATTATTTTCATTTTCTCTACACTTACTTATCTGTTTTCCATACTTTGATTTTCTCAATACTTTGTTTTTGTGACTCGATGAACTCATCACAACGTTCATTAAACTGGTTTACTATACTGGTATTCATTTCATTAAATTTTACACTCATATCACCCCTCAATTCGTTCAATTTGGTATTTTGCTCATTGAATTTAGTATCATTAATATCAAAACGTTTATTTATGTCTCTACTTAATTCATCGAATTTATATTTATTATTCTGTACATCAAATTTTACGTTACTATGCCCTCTTAGTTCATCTGAACTTTCTTTCATGCTACACACCATACTATACTATTATTAAAACTTCTTTGGTATTGACGTTTGTACGGAAAGGGAAACAACATTGCCACACTCTGACCACGTGACTTCTATTTACAAGTTGATAGACACGAAACAATGATTCACATACAAACAACTTACAACACATTCACGCTCAAGGTCATTTAATACGGCTTTTCAAGACAAAACAGTTTACTTTTAAAACATGATATAATATCTCTTAATGTACTTTCAATTACAGTAAGACGTCCAGAGATGCTTTTGTAGTGAAGTCGCATAGCTTATATCGTAGTGAATACGATTATTTAATATATGGTTGGAATAACATATACGTATTATACTGTACATTACCTTAATCATAGTGCACACTAATCTGTTCACAGTCGCATAAAAAAGCTTTTATTTTTTGAAATGACATGAACCGTGTTACGCAAATTCTAGTTAAGTCCAACTCTGGTAATATGAGATCTTACTTAATATTTTGGTATGGATTTAATATCATAATAATTTACTCGAAAAACGTGATAAATAATTACTCCATTATTATACCATGAACTTAATAAATACAGATAATTTGGTATTAGGCAAGGATAAATATTTGCGAATTCTTCATAACTGAAACTGCCTATAAATAGTGAAATATTAATTTGTAATCGATAGAAATTGTAATATTGGACTATAATATTTCGTTTGTTAATTTTTGTTTAGTTAAAGATTAAATTAAATACTTTTATATTGCAATTATATATTTAACATTACTTCTAACATTAAACAAAATAAAAACTTATGTTTATAATGGGTGAACTCCGCTTAATGTAGAATCACTATCTTCAGATTCAACTGATTCACTGTCACTCGAACAATTCACAGAAATGATCAAATTTTTTACCTGCTGTTCCACTATACCTTCATTTTTCCAAGCATCTTCAATAACTGACTTGGTGTGTTCGACTACCTTCTTCCAGTTTTCTCCAGTAATCATTTGTATGGCTTCATTTGTTAATTTTTCGACTTCAGTCATCGTGAATTTTGTATTATTTATGGCAACGTATTTTTTAACCCTGGCCCATATTAGTTCTATGGCGTTAAAGTGACAATGATATGGAGGCAACCGGATGACTTTATGACTGTAATTTTCAGCCAACTTGTCAACAATATACACAGGAAACGTTGGTTTATTAAATAGTACTAATTCCAACAACTCAGCCTTTTTCATATCCTCTGTCAATGGAATGTTTCGACGTTTTAACCATTCAACCATATCTTCTTTTTTTTGAAGCCATTGTTGGAGCCTTGTCTTTAATCACTGAATGATAAGGGGCGTTGTTCATCACGATCACTGAATTGGGAGGAATATTCTTTAACACGAATTCTTCAAACCATGTTTTAAATTTTTTGTGATTCATTTCTTCATGATAGTCAGTCTTTTTCGATTTAAATACATAGAGGCAATTGGGAATAAACCCCTGAGAATTTCCGGCATGGATAATTATAAGTCTTCCACCTTTTCCAATTCGCACTGGCATAGTTCTCGCCATAGAATCATCTGACCAACACTTTTTTAAAGAATGTCCTGCGTTCACCCATGTTTTGTCAACCCAGACGATGTTATTAAAATTTTCATTTATTACACCCCTAAGAAATCTACAGCGAGAAGCAACTACGTATTGTTGGTCCATTAATACTTTTCTACCCGAAACTGTAGTAAATTTAAATCCCAAATTTTTAATTATGGACCGTAAAGACGAGTGGCTACCAGTGAAAAGCTCTGCATCATGAAGAGTAACTAGTAGCTTTTTTATTGTAGGATACTCTTTACGACTATAATACTCATATATGTGGCGACGGATCCCATTTTCTGCAAAAGCATCCAGATTAGTAACACGTTTTTCTATCCGTCTTTTTTTACCTGGTGTTTCCAGTTTAGAAGGGCCAGCTTCCTCACTTTGTTTAAACTTCTCCTTACCTATCGTTACGACCGTATTTTTACATAGAGAGTGCAGCTGCTGTTCTATCAACAACTTAACTAACTGAAATCAGAGGCCCACCATGTTCCTTCTCTTTTTCGAAATAATCTCGTAGAGAACAAACGAATTCTCTGGACTGCCCTCTAATTGGTACTCTGCGACCGGATATATGTGTTTCCTCTTTTACCGGGTGTATTCGCGGTCGACTACGCTTTTTCCCAGTTTCCTCACTTTCAGATATACCTTCTGTTTGAAAGTAAACGCGTATAGGTTAAAGCTGTCACGTATTTTAAAGAATTCAAAATTTAAGAATGTAGATATACAAATTGTTTTAAAATAAAAATCGCACGCACAATTCCATAAAATGACAAAATAAAGTAAATTTATACTTAGGTAAACATGTTATTTAAACATGCTTATGTTTATTTAGTTAATAATAGATTCACACGTTTTCACTACACTTAGTTAATTAGTCGGATATTAGTTAAGTAATTAGAAATTAGTTAGCAATAAACTTGTATCTGCAACACAACTATTTAAGTATTAAACTAACGTACACCCACGAATAATCAAACAAGTGTAACCGAAAACGCAGCACTCTTAACAAACAGACTTCGCTACATAGAACCTACACTAACAGTTCACTCTGTGGCGCAACATTCCACACTGGTTTTCATAACAGCACGTGTGGGACATATTGGCAACAGTGTGCGTTGCTACGGTTACTGTTTACAGTTTTGAGTACGGCAATTGGTTAAGAGGCACGTAGCAGTCAGTTGTTTAATCAACAGTTCCATCTGTCAATACCAAACAAGTTTTAATAATAGTATATACAAACGTTTCAACATATCATCGTCATCAGATTTCTTATTTTGACTAATTGAGGTTGGGGTTAACTGAATTCCTGAGTCATCTGTAATATCTGACTCGTTTATTTTACTATTTAGAACTACATTCGGAGTTGAATGAATCTCCAACCCGCTCATAACGGCTGACTCATTAACGCCAGTTACATCAATTACATTTACCTCAATTTCATTATTTTCTTCCATCTTTTTAAATTATAAAATTTTCATCAACATTAAAAAATCATAATCTTAAGTGTATTCAGTAATATTCAATCACTTAAATATAACATAACACAACCTTCCATCATTTACTTGCACGTAACTTACTTGTAATATGCATTAACCTCTCTTACATTCACGAGTAGGCATAGTCTGTACAGAATAAATTTATACAGACCGTCCCTGTTCGAAGCGTCATTTGTAACTTTTTGTTTTATTTAATAAATTTTTAAAAACAAAACCGCCCACAAACTCAACTTCCCACATTTACTTTTTTAATTCTTACCTTCACGTGGTCCAGGATCCGATATACGAACTCGTCACCTGTAAGAGTGGTTATTGGGTTTTATTGCATAATAATTCTCAACTCTCATTTATCACATTTAAACAAACTCGTTTATTAAAATTAGCTCCAACATTCTTTTCATTTTGCCTTATCTCTTGTTCATCTTTCCAAAAAAAAAAAAACAAATATTAATTAACTTAATTATAAAATAGATATATATTATAGAAGGCGATCCAGTACTTCGCTCACACACACACACACACACACACACACACACACTCTCTCTCTCTCTCTCTCTCTCTCTCTCTCTCTCTCTCTCTCTCTCTCTCTCTCTCTCTCTCTCTCTCATACTTGTCACCCCCCCTAAATTAGAGATCTCTTTAACTTTTAAGTACATATTTTAGTGGGTCGTTGTATTTGTTGTATTGATTTATATTGTTAAAAGTTTTAAATGGTACTCAGCCTGTACACGCTCCGTTGTTACACCACCGTTTTCCAAATAAATGTTCCGAAAAAATGACTGGAATTGTTTTGTAATTTTAACACTGCCTCTGTGCTGTTACCGTCGCACTCTCCACTGTTATTTGCTGATATTTACTAACACATTTCAAAAATTTACTAGACATTGGCTCTCGAGCACTATTACATAACACAATCTAAATAACTTTATTCTGGGCCGGTCGGTTTACATTGTTCTTGAGTACGGTTTTTTGCGAACCGCGCGTTAACACATCTGTGCGGTTCCAAAGTTAGACGCCGACTGGCTAGCGTCTCTCTGCGCCCGGCAACTTGCTTCGTGATTGGCGGGTAGCGTCTCGTGGCTTTTCTCGTCATCTCGTCGAAGGCGGCAAAGAAATCCGGTACGTGCTTTTCTCTCTGCTAAAAAAAGGCACACGCGCGCTCCTACACATTCCAATGCTCCAAATTGAAGTAGTACTCAGTAATTAATGATTAAAATATTTAAATTCGTTATATTACCTTGTGCGGATGTCAACTGAAGCGTTAAAATAGTTTTAAGTCTTGACGTTCGTATGAAAATTAACCAAGATGTCGTCTAGTGTACTCTGCAGAGAATAATAGGTCAATGCAAATAAACAAGTATATATTTATAAATTCATAAATACTACTTTATTACACTACTTTATTATATTTTCATCTAACATTCTTGTTAAGCTCCCCTTCACATAAAATACTCCTCTTTTCTCTACATTTTGTATTCTTACTCTCAACACTATTACGGTTCGTTATTGAACATTATTAAAACATTAGATGCCACTCAAATATGATTAACTTTAAAACATTGAATGCAACTCAGATATGATCTACTTACAACTATTTATTATGATTAAATTATATCTACTGTCTAAGGCAACCCAGTTTGCTCATTCACACATTCTCATAACTTTTCCCCTTTTAATTTAAATTTAGTGCTTTTGTAAATTTTTTATATAGTGATTGGTTTATGATATTCGGTTACTTGACTGCCGGTGTCCCTGCAGACCACGTGTCGCACTCCGTATATTTTAGTTCGTCCAAATTGTTCACTGCATTTTTATTTGATGTTACACTGTCGAATCATTCAGAGTTAATTGCTGCCCTTTTAGTTGTAAGTTTATTCACATTTTTATACCACTTCAAATCATAATTTAGACCACATTTTTGAAAGTTTTAATAAATTTTCGGCTCTCGAGCCTGTACACTGAACCGTGTGGTTCCAAAGTTATATGATGACAGACATTTTCAAGATGACCAAAAATCGTACGGTCCGTGGCAACTTGCGATTTCATAGGTCGAGCTGGCGTCACGTGATATCTCATTAAGCCATGCTAATTACTGTAGATTCGTTCTGGCTGACTAGCAAACCTCATACGTGACAATTCTCGTGTGAACGTTGGCCGACACCTGCGCTTCTCCACATGAATTCGCACTCTTTTTGATAACATACATTCCTGTACCATTTTGTACCTCACACGGAGCTATAGTCGGTGTCCCATTATTATACTCTGCTTAAACCAAAACTGGAAAACTATATTATAGCCCCTTAATTCTGTCCCGTTACAATACCCCCCCCCAATGAGATGTTTTCTGCCGAAACAGAAAAACTCTCATTACTAAACCCTAAGAGGACCACCGAGGATATGGTGCCGACAACCCCCCTTAATTCTTTAATAAATCATGGGTAATCTACCCCCCTAGTTCGGTGACTCTGGTTGCACCAGAATGACATTACTGGACTTCCCTTTTCGAGATCCTAACACTTTAAAATCAGACAGGCACTCACCACAGTAACACCTAACCTTGTAACATTCCAGATAAAATCAACAACTGGCCTTATACCAAATCAGATCCTCAACCGATATATCTCCCCTTATACACACTGGATTGCCTTTAGCAAAGTACTGGGTGCGTACACATGTTCATTACTATCTTAAACACAATATCTCCAAATATTTATCATTAATGTCAAGCTCACATAAACATTTCATATTTACCTTCAAATAAAATTCATTCACATTTCTCAACTTTTAATTGTTTGTTTGATATTATCAAATAAATTATTTGAATTTCATTCATGTAGTGAAATAACTCAAGTTCATGATCAAAATTTCACATTTAAATTGATTCACATTATCTCTTTTAATTAATCATTTTAATTGCAACTTTCAAAAATCTTCTAAAAGAGTTTAATTTTCCTCATAATTGTATGCTAACAATTCTCATAAACCAAACAACTTCTTACTATCATTACTGCAAGTATAACTACACTTGGTTATAAACATATAATATAAACATTATGAATTAGCTGATATATCATCAACATAGACAATCTTTACTTTATATAGTAAACATGAAAATAAAATACCACCAAAACAAAATTTTTTTTTTATATAATTAAATGAATTTAATTTCCAGAAATATATATTCTGACAATTAATCAAAAGAAACAAAATTAATAAATTAAATTAATTAATAAAAGAACCTATGACTTGATTATATGAAACATACTATACATTTAACACCAGTCCTCAGCTGATGTCTCACTATCAGGTGAATGCCCTTTCTCTAGGCATATTGAATACAAACAACACAAATACACACAATTATCCAATTTAAATCATACAATATCGAATCTAGCATTTAAAATCATTTGTTCTCATAAGTGAATGTTCATCACTAATCATTGAATCATAAACTCATAGTAAACATTACCGAACAGGAACTGGGTCATCAATCACCAACTCTCTAGTTAGAGTAAGTAAACTTGATTGTCCCGCTGTTACGGTCATTACTCCTCACTGATTCCTCAGCTACCTCCTCCTACTTCATTATTTCTCCCCTTTTACCCAGTTACAATTAGGTAAACCACCTGCCGGTCGGTCTAGGTATTTACCTTGTGCACAGATGCGTTATCTGTGCCCCTGGCTTGTAACTGCCAGCTCCTTTTCCACACACACTATTATTTCCTGATGGTGGACTTGCTAATACCAGAGATGTAGCCTTTATTACAGGGTACAGCTTTACAAATTTAGTAAAAACATCTAATGCTACGAACAAATAAGTCGCTCTGCCTCGACTCTTGGGTAGTGGACCATATAAATCAACAGCAACTATCGCCAAAGGACTGTCTGGTATTACATGTTGCATTAGACCCTCCTGTTTACGATTATTTATTTCGGCTTTCTGACAAATTTCACACGTTTTTAACATTTTATGCACGGTTGTTTCCATATTATTAAACTTACACAATTCTTTTAATATGTCACTGCATTTCTTAGGACCTACGTGACCATATCGCAAATGACAATCTTTCACCACTTCGGATATTAAAAACTTAGGAACTCATAACTTCCAATCATCACCTTGTTCATTTGTTTGGTGAAATAAATGTTTATCATACAAGCTAAATTGTTTTTCCCATTTGTTAGGTGTATTTGGTATTTTATTTAACGCTGTTATTATTTTACCAAGCTCTGGATCTTTTTCTTGTTCTGCCGCTAGGCTGTGCATTCATTTTTTCATATTTAACCCCTCCACTTCTTTGATACAAATATCTTATAAGTGTTTGCCGTATCTACATCAGTATTATTATTAAAATCAGTTCTAGATAGGACATCAGCTACTATGTTCTCTTTACCCCTACAATATTCTATGGTTAAGTCATACTCTTGTAATATTAACATCCAACGCACCAATTTACCATGTGTTAGTTTACAGTTTTTTAAAAATGTTAAAGCTTGATGGTCTGATCTTATGATTATTTTATTTCCCAACGAATACGTTCTGAATTTTTTACAGGCGAAAACTATCGATAGTGCTTCCTTTTGCGTTATTGTATAGTTCTTTTCACTTGCAACCAAGGATCTACCGGCAAAAGCTATCACATTATGATTACCTTCCCTATCTAATTGAAATAGTTCTACCCCCAAAGCTATGTCGGATGCATTGGTGTGTATGTAAAATGGTTCTACAAAGTTAGGATGGGCTAATATGGCAGTGGTTAAAAATTTATTTTTTATTTGTTCAGAGGCAGTTTGCTCTGGTAAACCCCATTGCCACTGATTACCCTTAGCAATGAGAGTATAAATGCCCCAGTTGTACGGTTAAACATGAATACTTTTCTACGAATTTCCTATAATAATTACACATGCCTAAAAAACTTTGCAGCTGTTTAATATTCTTGGGTGCTGGAAAATTCTGTATTATTTCTACTTTTTTAGGATCTGTACTGATACCCTTAGCTGAAATTATGTGGCCTAAAAAATTGACCTGTTCCCTTAAAAACTCTGACTTTTTAAATTTAACAGTTACTCCATATCCATGTAATTTGCTTAACACTCTATCTAATCTCTCACAATGTGTACTGATGTCTGGTGAAGTTATTACTATATCATCCACGTACACAGTGGTAAACTCTAAAATTTCTCTCCCTAGCACGTAGTCCAAACATTTAATAAAAATTGATACACTTACGTTCAGTCCAAAAGGCAATCTACAAAACTGATAGTTCCTTCCATTATACAGAAAGACCACATACTTCCGGGACCCCTCCTCTAACTCGATTTGCCAGTACCCAGCCGTCAAGTCCAGAGTCGTGATGTACTTGGTGCCACTAAAACGTTGCAAAATTTCTCCCACTGGTTCTGGTGATTCTCTATCTGGAATAATTATTTTGTTTACTTGTCTAGCGTCTAAACAGAGTCTTATTGATAAGTCTTTCTTAGTCACCACTACTAAAGGGTTGGAGTATGGTGAGGTGGATTTTTCTATTATTCCTTCGGCTAACATTTTATTTATTTCTTCTTGTACTAACCCCCTTTTAGAGTATGGTATCGGATATCCTTTAGGCGCGAAAGGTGTCTTTTCTTTAACAATTAACCTACCCCTAAAACCTTTTACTAGACCGGGTTTATCTGAAAAAACTAACTTATTTTTATCTACTACCTGTACTATCCTCTCTCTATCCTGATAACTAAACTCCCCAGTTTGATATAGAATTTTATTCATTCTTTCACCCCAACTATCTTCAGTTTTAATTAATTCATGCTTATTTACCTTTAAATTACAACAATTGATCATCAAGGGTCTGCATTCATTTATTTCGTTATCGGATACTAATATTCCTTTACTAATTATTTTTAATGCTTTCATTTCCACATCTCTCCTTCGTATAAATGGTACTTTAATTATATTGTTTTCATCTTTTAATTTCATCGTTTGTGTATAATAATTTAATTCAGCTTTAAAATTATTTAAAAAATCATTTCCCATTATCGCCCCCATATTCAAACCTGGAATTACTAAAAAGGGTACATTTATTTTGTGTTTATTTACTGTTAGCTGTAACATTATTTGTCTAGTCACCCTCTTACTCCGAACCCCTGTTACAACTATAACGCTAATTCCCAATACTGGTAATTGTGGAATGGTTTCAGTGGTCTGATTTTTTATTTTCTCAAAAATTCTATCATCCATAGCGGTAATCTCACTCCCTGAATCTACTAGAAAAGTGAACTTGGAATTGAATATTTCGGCTTCGAATTCAGCCATGCTAAAGTTACTACCGTTTTCATCTATTTCTTCTTCCGATAATTTATTATGTATATTTGTAATAAGTGACCCTATTGTTATGTTACTACTAGACGGCTGGGGACTTTCCTTTTCAACCGTCCTCATCAGTTTAACTGTGCTGGAGGTGGTGGTTCGTTGTACGCCCCCCCTATGATCTACTCTACTATCATGATTATTAGAAAATACTTCCGTACCCCTAGTCTCATTCATATTACTAACATATCCCCCTCTCCCTCTGTGGTTCATACCTCCCGACATTCCCCTACTACTGACAAAAACCTCTCCCTCTATTATTCCCTCTAAACTCGTTACCATAATTCTCCCTTCTACTATACTAACTATTATCAAAACCTCTATTATAATTATCTACTCTCCCTTGGGCACCACCCCTAGGACCCCGACACTTATAACACTGATTTCTAGAATTATTATAGTTGCTAGCTCTACAATTAGGGTGTGGACATAACCACGCACCCCCCTATGACCTACTCATATTATTATCATGTCTAATAAAATGGTCTGGTTGGCTTAATTCGGTATTTACTGGCCTCGACTCTCTTTCTCTAAATTGATACTTATTGTCTTCTTCTTCTTTCATACTCTGGTAAGCTTCTACTATTTTTTCCAACTCAGCTATATCAGCAAACTCCCGGGTTCTGATTGTGGACCTATGTCCTTAGGTAAATGTTTACTAATGTATCTTATAAATGATGGAAGAGGCATCGGTGGTTCTAAATATTTGACCTGGCTATATAGTCGCGTTACATACGCAGTAATGCTCATATGTTTAATATTAAAATTGCCCCACCCCATTATGGTGTTACGCAAACCCTCTTGTTTTTCTTCTGACCAGTATTTATTTTTAAATGCTCGTCCGAATTCATTAAAGTCTGCCCAGTTATCATTATGAGCGTCCGCCCAAATTTTAGCATCCCCTTTAAAATATTTCAAAATGCGTACCAATTTTATTTCCCAACTTTCTTGGTTATATTTATTGAAACTTTTTATTGAGTTTAAAAATTGTATGGGGTTCATCCCCCCCCCTACTTTCATTACTGAAATAACCTAACTCAACTTCAATGTTCACTCTCTCACTCACATTAGTCAATTTTTGTTTAATTGCTAAACTTAAATCTTCTCTGACTTTAATTATTTCTTGTTCGTGTTCTGTTTGTTTACTTTTTAAATTAGTTACATTAGTTTTAATTGTATCAATTTGTTCAATGTTATTTTTGAATTCATATTAATATTTTCTTGTATCTTATTTGCTCTTTTAATTCGCTCACACTCATCAATTACCCCTTGAACATTACTATCAATTTTGTCATTTTGTTTTTTAAATTTATCGTTAAATTTATTTGTTAACGTGTCGATTTATTTATTTGTTTTTTGTTTGTCTCTATCAGTTTCTCATTCTGCCTTTCGTTAATTACTTTTATATTTTCCATTTCGGTTTGTATTTTGTTTATATCTAAAGTCATTTCGTCTTTCACTCCCGCAATAGTCTTATTTTGTTCCTCTAATTTATTATTTATCTCCACAAACGTCTCACTCACTCCACTAAAATTCTCACTTATACTTTTAAATTGGTTATTCATACTTAATTTACTCATTTCTATTTCACTTCTTATGTTTACAAATTCGTTATTTATTTCTCTTAATTTTTTGTCTTGTTTATTTATTTCCATTTTCAGCTCTATGTTACTAGCATTTATCTCTGATTTGATTTCAGTTTTAAACTCATTTAAGCTCGTGTTCAAATTATTATTTTCTGACTTCATTTCCATTTTAAATTCATTTAAACTCGTGTTTTGTTGTTCAAACTTATTATTCATTTCTGACTTGATTTCAGTTTTAAATGCATTCAAACTCGTGTTCAAATTATCGTTATTTTTATCATTGTTCTTATTTTGTTGTTCAAACTTATTATTCATCTCTGACTTGATTTCAGTTTTAAACTCATTCAAATTATCATTATTCTTTTTCATTACTAACATAATCAACACTAATTGATTAAATATATCTACATTACTGCTTTTGCTATTCTTAGCATCTACCGTTTCAATTTTGTCTGCTATTTCGTTTACGCTCTCATTAATATTTTCGTTCGTCGATACTAAATTGTCTTGTGTAACGTCTAATATTGACCCCCCCCCTCAACACTCTCACATAAATTTGCATTCGTATTTTTCTCTGCCATTTTCGACTAGGTTGTAAATTATTTTAATTTTAATTTACAACGTCCCTGTTCGGGCGCCAACTGAAGTAGTACTCAGTAATTAATGATTAAAATATTTAAATTCGTTACATTACCTTGTGCGGATGTCAACTGAAGCGTTAAAATAGTTTTAAGTCTTGACGTTCGTATGAAAATTAACCAAGATGTCGTCGAATTTACTAGGCAGAGAATAATAGGTCAATGCAAATAAACAAGTACATATTTTTAATTCATATAAAACACTACTTTATTATATTTTCAGCTAACATTCTTGTTAAGCTCCCCTTCACATAAAATACTCCTCTTTTCTCTACATTTTGTATTCTTACTCTCAACACTATTACTGTTCGTTATTGAACATTATTAAAACATTAGATGCCACTCAAATATGATTAACTTTAAAACATTGAATGCAACTCAGATATGATCTACTTACAACTATTTATTATGATTAAATTATATCTACTGTCTAAGGCAACCCAGTTTGCTCATTCACACATTCTCATAACTTTTCCCCTTTTAATTTAAATTTAGTGCTTTTGTAAATTTTTTATATAGTGATTGGTTTATGATACTCGGTTACTTGACTGCCGGTGTCCCTGCAGACCACGTGTCGCACTCCGTATATTTTAGTTCGTCCAAATTGTTCACTGCATTTTTATTTGATGTTACACTGTCGAATCATTGAAAGTTAATTGCTGCCCTTTTAGTTGTAAGTTTATTCACATTTTTATACCACTTTAAATCATAATTTAGACCACATTTTTGAAAGTTTTAATAAATTTTCGGCTCGCAAGCCTGTACACTGAACCGCGCGGTTCCAAAGTTATATGATGACAGACATTTTCAAGATGGCCAAAAATCGTACGGTCCGTGGCAACTTGCGATTTCATATGTCGAGCTGGCGTCACGTGATATCTCATTAAGCCACGCTAATTACTGTAGATTCGTTCTGGCTGACTAGCAAACCTCATACGTGACAATTCTCATGTGAAGGTTGGCTGACACCTGCACTCCTACGCGTGAATTCGGACCCTTTTTGATAACATACATTCCTGTATCATTTTGTACCTCACACGGAGCTATAGTCGGTGTCCCATTATTATACTCTGGTTAAACCAAAACTGGAAAACTTTATATTATAGCTCCTTAATTGTCCCGTTACAAAATTATGTCGCACCTTCCCCGGATTGTTAACAGACTAACCACTGGGTGTTCACGGGGTTCAGTGTGGGTGACTCCAAATTATTACAATTAGTATGGAATAAAATAAATCCCCTGGTCTGTCCCGTTACATATTCCATTATGAGCTCTTCAGTGTCATCTTCATTCACCTACAATTCCAGATCTCTAGCAGTTGTCACAATTTCATCCATAATTTCAGGGACATCATCTCCATCTCCTGAATGCAGGATGGACACAGCTTTTGCCCTCACCATGCCTTTTGAGTGATGCAAATAGTTTCAAGGATATCAAATTGTTCTTTCCAAAACGTTTTTAATGGCATTGTTGAGGAGAACTGGCATGCTTCAAAACACTGATGAAACAGCGCTTGAGTGTACAATTTCTTGAAACCCGCAATAACCTCCTGATCCATTGGCTGAATCAATGAAGTGGTATTTGGAGGCAGAAACTGAACTGTCAGGCAGATAGTCTTCCAGCAAATTATCTTCAAGGTCTTTTGGGTGTCCTGGTGCGTTGCCCAATAGCAACAGTACTTTCAATAGCAATTCATTGGTCTGAAGGTAATCCTGGATGCCTGATAGTCTATTACGTGAGCAATTTTCTGCCGATTTTGGGTTAGAGTCCATTAATCCTTCTGATTTTTTCCAAAATCTTCATAAAGGGTTATAAAATAAAGTTGAAGAAATTTTTTGGCCCGCTCTTAAATTTAGGGGTTGTTTTCACCCCTTTGGGGGGTGAAAACACCCCAATTTAATTAACCCCGGGACCCGATAGAGAATTAAATTCTAAGCAAAAAGGTGGTATGCACTTTTAGAAAAAATGCGTTGTTTGCCAGTTACAAGGGTTCAAAGTTTTGCAAAAAAACGCGTTTTTTTAAAATTAATCTGCAAATAACTCAAAAACGATGCCATTTTGTGAAACATTTGTATAATGTTTTTCAGCTTTACATATAATAAGCTTTAAACTCAAACTTCAAGCTTATTACCACACAAACATTTTCCACATTGTTTGGTTTCCTTATGTCAAATGGTTCTCGAGACACAGCCAAAACAAGATGGCAATTCACCAGTTTTTGATCAAATTACGTCCTTAAAACTGATATATCTCAGTGAAAAATTGTTCGATCGTAACCAAATTAGTATCAAATGAAAACTCTGTTAATTTCCTAAAAACTCTAGGTTAATTACTTGTGTAGCTTAAAACATTACGAAGTTATGTAGGAAAATATAATTTCTGGAAATTTTGTCCAAGAAATTTAAAAAGGGACGTCCGCCATTTTGTCATATATGCATATTAAACCAAGATACTGTAGTTTTCGGTTGTCTATTATATTAGCAATGTCCTCAATTTTTTGAATCATATTTATTGCTGTACAATAACACGTAACGTTTCAAGAAAATTCAAGTTTTGGGATTTTCGCAAAAATTCAGCTTTTTAATTTAAATATCTCAGTAATGATGCGTTTTATAAAAAAATTGTTATGAATCAAAAATAAAGTTTATAGACAAATTAAACTTCTAAATTTTGTTTCATTCCTTTATGACTAAAACTCAACGAGTTAAAGCAGTTTAAAAGTGTATTTTGCCGACATCGCGTAAAACAATTTTGACTTCTATGCGAAATATCTAGTGTACAGTAGGTTTTTTTATTATAGTGCACACGACAATAGTTGTAGCATTTTAAATTTCCTACAAAATGCATTTTGATTGAAATCTTTTTCTTAAATATTGACCGTGTTATGACCAAAACGCACTCCAACAGTTAGATTTTGTTATCATACATTATATGTTCGGGTGCGGTCCTGAGAGCCTATTGATTTATACTAAACTAAACTTTTTTCAAATTGACAATAGAATTAAGTATTATTTTTATTTTTTAAACGTCTATTGTAAACAAAACAATATCTGTTGCAATTTGTCACTATCTGTACTGCTGGTTCATTATATCAATTGAATATTTAATTTAATAAAATAATATAATGTTATGGTTAAAATTTTTCTTTGATTAAATTTTATAAGTGTGGATGAAATATTTATTTTTTTCGACTGAATTTTGAATGTACCCAATTTCAGGACTTCAAAGTACATCCTCGCGTTGTTTCAAGTTTTCAACGCTTTCACGTTTAACCCTTGCGTCGGATATATTCCTTGACGTCCAAATCATAATCAGCACCCCCAAAAACCTGTAGGTACCCAATTTCAGGACTTCAAAGTACATACTCTCCTTGTTTCATGTTTTCAACCCTTTCAAATCAAACCCTTGCGACGGATGTATTCCTTGACGTCAAAATCGTAATCAGCACCCCAAAAACCTATAGGTATTCACTTTCAAGGCTTTGACCGGCAGTCTTGTGAAGTTTAATACTTACACCCCCCGATTATAGTCTGGTTCAACCCTTTAAAAACTATCCTTTGCGTCGAATATAATTTTGGACGTCAGAATTGTAATCAGCACCCCCAAAAACCTATAAGTACCTAATTTCAGGGCTTCAAAATGCATCCTCGCGTCGTTTCATATTTTCAACCCTTTAGGGGTAGTTTTTAACCCTTTAGGGGTAAGAGCAGGCCAAAATTGTTCCTTAACTTTGTTCTAGAACCGTTTAGGAAGCGAAAACAAAAGGAATCAAAAAATTACATGGACACTAACTCAAAATCGGCAGATAGGCCCTTTGTCATGCCTCACGTAATAGACTATGAGGCACAAATTTTAAACAGCCATTCATTGAAAAGAACCTGTGTGACCTGTGCCCTTTCATTCGATCCCCACATCACTGGCTGTCTTTCTTTAATTATGGAATCTTTTTGAATGCTCTAGGGTTTTCAGAGTGACAAGAAGCAGTTTAAGCTTCATATCACCATTACCTCCCAAAAGTAACATCAGTTGGTCTTATATGGGGTTATGGCCAGGAATATTTTTCTCACATTTCGTGATGTAGGTACGGTTTATGATGCGCTTCAAAAATAAACCAGTTTCATAATAATTGAAAATTTGTTGTGGGCAGTATCCTTTTTTTAATGAATTCTTGAAATTTGTGACATAACTCATCTCTTTATTTGCACTAGCAGACTTATTGTGCATTACCACATGTTTAATGCCAGATCTCCTTCTAAACTTTGGAAACTATCCAGTGGTAGCCTTCAATTCTATCTCCTCATGTGACAGATGTGGAGTTTGTTTCTTCAGTTCTTCAAAAATTTCTCTAGCCTTGTCTTGATTGATAGTCGTACTACGCATAGTTACATCTCTTTTCATTTCCCTTTCTTTTATCCAAACTAAAAGCAGTCTCCATTTTTTCATGGATGGCACATCTTTGTTCCTCAGATGTGGTTTTTGTTACTCCTTTAGCAGCTTGAGTCTTATGTCTTTCTTAGCTAAGATTGTGCCTACTGTAGACCCGTTCAAGCCATATTGCCTAGAATATCAGACATCTTCTGCCCACTCTCTACCTTGGCTATTATCTCTTGCTTGGTTTCTATGGTGAGCAGAGTTCTTGACACTCCACTCTTTTTAGGCCCCATAATATTATCAGCTTTTTTTAAATAAAAAGTTTAGAGAAGCGCGTACAAAAATTCAGAGAATAGAAATCAGCTAGCTCACAAAAAGGTTATGTATACAACTATCAAAGTCTCGTTCCAGAAACGGGAAGGCAGTAAAATAGAGTTCTGTAAGTTGTTCATTATCCGATTTGTTCGCAGTCTGAACTGTTTGTTAACTGATCACCCACTGTAATTGTTTTATAAAGTGTGGTTTCCCTGATAAAAACAGGATCAGTGTCTCTATTTAACCTCATAAGACAGTGAAGCTGAAGAAGAAGAACTTGCTTGTCTTTTAGATCTGTGTGGTGTGAGCTGCAGTGATTTTTTTTGATATACTTGAAATGGACAACAGTTCATTAGAGGAGATTGTAAGCTCCTCATGTAAAATGGATGAAAACATAGAAATAACATCTTGCGTTAAGACAGATAATAATGTCAATAAAAAATTTGAGTGAACATATCTCGATAAAACATGTGTACTACAATATGTTGCAAAAGTTTAGGCATATTTTTTACGTGTTGGCAGTCCCGAAGGACTTGATTGTAATGTGTAAATCAGTAATGAAATAAGAAAACGTTGTTAATTAAGTGAAAAAGCTGAACCACAATAACTTTTTTTTCAGTGCTAGTACAGTTTTGTAATTTAGTGTAGTATCAAAAGCACTGTACATGTATAAGATTTAAAAAATCATTTAGGAATGTGGCCAATTTTGTATGAAACGTGCACAAAGCCAGTGTGGCCAGCTAGCCGCAACGCCCACAGTTTTGTTATTTTGTCTGGCATGACCAGTTCTATTGGACAGCGCACACAGAATGCATCCAGTATGCGACTAGCTTTCAACTGAGCAGGAAGTGATACTGGAATATTGGATTTCACAATTAAAACAGTATGACCTTTTTTTAGTTAAGATTTTAGCTTTTTAATTATAATTTATTGTAATTTTGCAGATTTACAGTTTTGTTCATCTAAACGTATAACAAACATTCTTGTATAACTAAACAATTTATCTTCATATTGACTAAGTTCACAAAAAGTACAAAACATGCCTTTTACAGAACGAGTTTGTAAAATAGATGTGCCCAGAATTTCCTTTTCTTCTATTTCACTGATCGATTATACAAATACACAGGTAGAGCAGCTATCTCATCAACACCATCTTGTGACTGACATGTGGCCAGTACCCAGCTGTCTGCTCCGGCCAGCCGCATTTCTGGTTGTAATAGCGGCCACGACCAGCTGTTGGTCATGGCTGTGAAGGCAGTAGTGCACCAATACACTTGCTGTGGAATTATTCTTAGTACACAGTTTATTGCAGTAATAAAGTTTAGTGCTGTATACACATTTTAAAATTATTGTTTACATTAGTAAATATAACAATTATAATGTAATACTGTATGTATTTAATGTTTAACAATTTAATACATCATTTTTGGGGGAAGACTTCATTGTCATTGTATTCTGGACCCATCCACCACCATCCTCTGTCACTGCTCTTTGAAAAACAGACACTTCTAAATAGCGGACAAATCTCTCTTTCCTGATGCTGTATGGAGAGTATCCTAAACTTCATATTTTCACATTAATAAGAACAAAATGCGTGAATTTCACTTGTGGAGGGGCTGCTAACAGTTACTGTGGTTCAACACTTGAAAATTAAAAATTTGCACTAACCTGAACAGTTTTCTTTACGCAGTCTTTGTACCTTGTCCATGTGACTGCAGTTGAATGATTATGTGTTTTCATGTTGTGGAATCTCCCTCGTGTTTCCTTGAAAACCTTTTTACTTTATTGGTGTCTGTCCCTGATGAAACTAAAGTGCTTCTGTAATGTTCTATAATAGAGTAGAGTCAAAAATTCGAATTAATCAGGACAGGGTGTGTTCAAATTTTCAATTTGTTTAGATTTTAAAATGTAACGAATATACGACAGTAACAGTACAAAAAAAACAAAGTGTATGGATGTGTGGAAGTAATGTGTATTGTCATATCTGTATGTGTAGGCTTATGAAAAATACCGAAGTCTAATTTATTATTGCATTTTGTTATTGTAAGGTCTAAAAAATTGATACTATTGTTATCTTCTAATTCTAAGGTAAAGCTAATATTTTTGTGTAAATCAAAGCTTGATTTATTAGAAACCCTTGAAATTAATAAACACAAATATTTAAATGTATTATTAAATGATCAGTTAGATCTAAATAGCTCGCCTCTGCTTAATTTGTGTAAATAGACTTGGTATATGTTATGTTATATATTTGTGTAATGTGTATAAATCTTATTGACACGAGATTACTATCGCTCTCTATACAACAGCACTTGTATTATATTTTATATTCTGTATTGTTTGTACGAAAATTAGTCAGCTTATACCATCTGATGAAGGCACTGTGTTGCCGAAACAGCTGTCATGGTTTTATAATTTTAATAAATTGACGAGTGGAAATCACAAAAACTATTTTATGGTTTTATTTTTTACTATAATTTACAATGGATTTTCACCAAGTAAAGGCATCAAGCATTAATTAATGTTAATAAAAGTATTACCAGTAGTTAGATAAACATCTGATGCTACTTTGAGAACAGATTCTGAACATAATAATAACAGTATTGTAACCAAAATATTGTAAACTAACTAACTATGTACTTATAACCAGAAGTAAGCTGAACCATTGTATAACCAGCTAGTTAAGAAAAATACTGTATTAAAGATTGAACACAGATTGTTAAGAGTGTTACCAGTAGTAAGAGGAAAACCTCATGCTACTTTGAGAACAGACTATGACCATGAAAACAGTCATTTTATATATAAATAATTAAAAACCAAATGACTATGAGGAAGGAACCCAGATGTAAACAAACCATGAGGAGCAAGTTACTTATGAAAAATGTAACAAGTAAACTTGTTTAAAAGTAAATGAAAACATTATCAAGAGTCAGTATAATGTCTAATACTACTTTGGAAACCCAAACCAAGTGTAACAATAACAATTTAATTATTGTTTTAATAAAAATAAATGACCACCATGATATGACACAAACTAAACAGACCCATTACTAAAAAATTGAAGGGTTCTGAACTAGCTAAAAGCTAACCATTACATGCAGTGAATTAGGTACAATGAGTGTACACTAATTACAATCAGTAAATGATATAATTTATATAGAAAAAACCAGAAATAAGGTAACAATTGTATAAGAGAGATAGGAGGTGACTAAAACAATGTAAATAGTAGATTAAATACAGTCATGTACAAATATTCTAGTGTAAAATTATGTAAATAGACGTTTCTAGTATTATTAGATTGTAATATTACTAGTATTCAATAAGGAAAATTAGTTTTAAATACATTTATGAAAAATCAAATATGGACGCCTAAAGACGCCATAATGAGGTATTGTTTAGGGAACAATTATTCCCAAGTTTTGAATCAAACCAATTGAGATATGGACTCAGAGCGTTTATTTAAAAAGTGTTTTAATATAAATAAGTAAATTTGGTGTAATAGACTTATAAATATAAGATACACCATAAATAATTAATAAAATCGTTATAGTGATAGAAGTGATGGACGGATAATAATCATGTTTAGACTTAAATTGAAGCGCAGGATATCTGCAATTCACTGATATCAACCATTTAACGATAGGAAATAGATTAAGAAAGTTATTGTGATTTTAAACTTTTCAATTAAATTTTTGTACCAGTGCTGACGTCACAAGGCCTCAAACGCAAAGTCAAATTTGGTAAAAAATTAAATATTTTAAGAAAACAAAGGGCTTTGGGTCGGAGAGTATAGTGTTTTCAGCCAATCAAATGAATGAATTTTGGCAGATGAGCAGGAGACGCTTCGAGGAAGCAACACAGTTCACGATCAGTCTTTCGACGGAGAGGTCACGTCACTCGACGACATGAAGAAGTTTTAATTTTTGAATTGTGCACGATACAAGAGACATAAGTAATTCACATACACATAACCTTTATACTACACCAATATATACGAGTGAAATGTGCGGAGTGCAATTTTATTCAAGTACGATAGTGTATAATCCCAATCGTACTTGCGAGTGTTGTGAAAGATAAAAACAGGGAGTACAATTTTTTATTTTAAATAACTTTGAAACAGAAATATTATGTTCGTAAACAAACAATGTTGATACTACGCAAGTCAGCAAAAAGCGAAGTATCAATAACTATGATTGAATTATCAGAATTAAAAGAAATATTAATTCACAATTATTAAAATATTGAATAAATATTTTAATTATTTATCACAATTTAAAGAATTGTGTTTGAAGCATTTATTACTAAATACGAGTAATACTAATAGTCACTCAATTGACTAAAATTGTTTTCTTGATTTTTCGATGTTGTAAAGTAAACGTTATTAACTTTTATGCGAAAGAATAAATGTAATACTGATAATTACATATCAAAATATTATGAATAATGTGTTTATATCTAGATTAAGAAATAATAAATATTAAAAAATAATTAACCATTATAACAATACCCGTTACAACATAACCTTAGAGTCGTAACGGTAACTTGCCAATTTCACTGTTACAAGTCTGTTCTCAAGTAAAGTCCAAACCAGATGGAAATAATAACAAGAGTTTTTTAATGAATTTTTCTCTTGCGAGTAAATAATTATCAAAACGAATTATTAAAATAAAGTAATACATTTCAACCATACAAGCCAACGAGCTTGATAATTGTCAAACCAGTACTATAGGTTGCGTGCGCATTCCCGCGTACGATAATACCATAACTATCAGATATATGGTACTAATTTTCGATTTTTATATTTGTTTGTTTATTATTAATTATTGTTCATTTTATATCATTATTAATATTACATCTTGTACCTGGTATCATGCTACCTAAAAGAACCTTACGAATATGGTAATTCACTGATACAAGAGAACATAACCTCTTGAAATTAAACTATTGTACAACTAACAGGTTTGCCAGCCTTGAGGCTGAACAGAGTCTTATTTTGTGTTTTATTAATTGTAACTATTATCTAAGAGGTTGTTAGCCATTGATTGTTGATTGTTTAAAAATTTTATAATATCTTGAATTGTTAATAAACCTTCACTTTTTATTACCAGTGAAAAAGAGTATCATTTCAAATTTAAATTAACTCACTTATTTTTAATCAGTTCTACCAAGGTGGCGGAAGAGTTTGAATAGATCTAATGATTCAAAACATTATTTAGATATTATACCATTTATATTGTTTATGTGATAACCATATTGAATATTCAACCTGAATATTATTTTGTATGTAAAGTGTATGTATTTCAGCAGAACCGTCACTGAACAGGACTAAAATATCCACGTGTGATAAGTGAGGGAGGTATATAACAGAGTGCGCGAAACATTTTAAATCGAAGGAGTGGACTATTAATACGCACCTAGTAAACAATACAATCACACTAATAACCATAATAGTTATAATTAGAACATTTTATAACAACATTATCGTAGATACCGGTGCGTATCTGCACTCACACTACTACACCACCATATCAACTACGAACAAATACTACAGAAATACTTGTATCGATAAAGTTATATTACAATATATATAATTTGTGATGTTTTCAATTTGTTTCTTCTGCAAGTAGAAACAAATTGAAAACATCACAAATTATATAATTACTGCAAGAAACATCGAGTTACTTATATAGAAAATGATGGATGAAAACACCATACAAGGTGATGTAACTCATTCCTATAACCAATTTATTAAACGTAAAAAAAACAATTAATTAATTGCAAAGCTACTTGCAGAAGAAACAAATTGAAAACATCACGAATTATATAATTACTGCAAGAAACATCGAGTTACTTATATAGAAAATGATGGATGAAAACACCATACAAGGTGATGTAACTCATTCCTATAACCAATTTATTAAATATATATATATAAAACTCGAAGTCTGAGGATTTATGGGCACTGAATACATATCCACACCGTTGCCACCAAATTTTGCACAGGTAACCTTTGACACAAGGCGAAAAATACTGTCCAAATTAGAATTTGATATTCTATAGTGGTGGGAACAAAAACGCATAACTGTTTGAAAAAACAGTTCTCTGAAAAAAAACGAACGAACTGTTCTTTTCCGTGGAGACAAACTGTTTCTCCGTTTTAAAAACGAACGTGGCGTTGACAACAGTTTTGACAACCATATATCTAAGTAGTATTAGATATATGTTGACAACGCAACTGTTCACTGTTGTCGTTCCGTTTTCTGTTCGCAGTAAACCGTTCGTTTTCGTTGAGCTGTTTGGCAGTAAACTGTTTTTTTGAACCGTTTGTTGAACTGTTGTTAGGAGGAGGTTTGATTATTGTACTGTGCTCGTTCTGTTTTCCGTTCGCAGTAAACCGTTCGTTTTCGTTGAGCTGTTTGGCGTAAACCATTTTTTTTTTACCGTTTGTTAGGACTAAACTGTTCGTTTTTAATGCAACGTGCGTTGACTTAGGTTTGATTATTGTACTGTCCTCGTTCTAAATATCACTATTGCATTAACGACTCGGAACACTAGGTTTTTTTTTAAGTAAAAGCATAAAGTTTTACCTTACAGCCTAAACCGGTTTTCTCCTTTATAAGGCTTCTTCAGAGGCTGCCGTTGGTAGCGCTGTCCGTCTTGTTGTAGGCGACGGAATCGAGTTTCGAAAGATCGATGCTGTGTGTGTGGGGTGAGATATGTTCGAATAATGCGTGCGATTTGAAATGTGTCTGTTCGTTTAGGATGTCGTTTTTATTTGTTTTTGTGTGTTTGTATATTTCCAGTTGTTCTAGAAGGTCTAGTTTTCGGCCTTTTGTGTGTACGTGTAGAATGTTCATGTTATTGTCGATGTTTTTATATGTGTGGTTTGCTTCAATGAGGTGGTTTGCAAAGGTGGATTCTGTAGTGGAGTGGAGTGCTTTTGTGTGTTCAACGTATCTCTGTTTGAAGCTACGTCCTGTCTGGGCTATGTAGAATTTATTGCAATTTGAGCAATTTAGCTTGTAAACAAAACACCGGGTAGATCGAATTTGTTTTGTGCTTTGTGTGTGTGTTTTGATAGTGTGTGTTCTGTTTTGTTAGTAGTTTTGTAAGCGATTCTGTATCCTGCTTTTTTGAATTTGTGGGCTATTTTTTCAGTTTGTTTGTTGATGTATGTTAGTGTTATGAATTTGTTGTTTTCTGTCTTTGCCTGTTGTTTGTTTTATGTAGGAGTTTACTGACTATTGTTCTGTCATATCCGTTAGATTCTGCTAGATATTTTATCGTGTTTAGTTTGTCTTTGTAGTCTTTTTCGTCTAAGGGGATGTTGTTAAGTCTGTGTATCATGGTTCTGAAGGCAGCTAGTTTGTGTTGTATTGGGTGATTGGAGGTTTGTTGTCCTCGTTCTGTTTGACGCAAAATTATGTGTGTGTGCGCGCGCGCGCATCTGCCTGCGTGCTTATATTTATTATGTGTTTTGATGTTTATTTAGGTTATAGCTTAAATTAGACGGCGTAAGGCAGATATTCTTTTAGTATAAGTAAAACTATTTATTAACATGGCAAACAGATTACGAAGCGACTTGTGGAATTATTTTCACAAAGCAGATAATGATATGGCTGTTTGCACAGTTTGTAAACAAAAAATTTCGTATAAATCTACGATAACCAATTTAAAAGGGCATTTAAAAAGAAAACATATTTCAGTTTATTCAGATTTGTCCTCATAAGTTAAAAAGTTAGTAAAATATTACGTCCTTTAAAAGTTAGTAAAAGATAAAAAGTAAGTCCTTTGTCCTTAAAAATATTATTCAGATATTCCCCATAAGTTTTGATGAAACAATTTAAGAAAAAGGACCTTTAAGATGTAGGTTAAATAAGATAAATATTGACTTAATGCCAGTAGTTGAGTTTCATAACCATCCATTTAAGAAAAATACTAAAATGAACAGTTATTTTTAAATGCTCAAAACAAAATATTTAACAATATAATGATAAAAACTGTCAATGTAAATAGCAACAGTTCATTAATTCAACCTGTTTTTTTCCAACTGTTTTTTAAAACAGTTTTGTTTTATATAGTATCCAAGTCACTTTTTCACAATAATTTAATTGCCTTTTATCCATCAGTGACTTCGTTCTAGCGTTTTTTATATAGACGCGTTTCGTGACATGTGTCACATCTTCAGTAGTCCTCGTCAAAAGTTAAAATTCACATAAAACACATAAAAACACATTTGCACATATTTACAAAATTACAAAGACGACACACACATAACACGATGTAACTTCGGCTTCGTTGGACCGGTCCGACCGCGCGTGTAGTTGCCGAGCCACTAATTGAACTAAGTCAATCCTTATCACCAGTCATTACCGTCATGCGCGATTATATTTAGGGCTGTATCATATAGTGAGTGAGATTGAAACCTTAATTGTTCGTTTAGTATACTGTTATTGTTGATATTCTTGTCTTTAAATGATTTATAAATCTCAAACTCCTCGAGAGCGTCCATTAACCTACCCTTACCGCATACATGGATTGCTTTGAAATTGGTATTGAAATCTGTGTAATTATGGTTATGCATCATTAGATGGCGCGCATAATTAGATTTGGTCTTGTCTAAATCATTCCTTGGTAGATGTTCTTTGTATCTTTTCAAGAAAGACCTGCCAGTTTGACCCAGATAGAAACAATCACAATCATCACATGACATCCTGTAAACACCTGTTTTCTCTTCTAACGGGAATGGTTGTTTTATGTGTAACAAATTAGATATATTATTATTTGTTATAATAATATATCTAATAATAATATATTAGTATCATTAATAATATATCTAATATATATCTAATATCTAATAATAATAAATATCTAATAATATATCTAATTTGTTACGCATAAAACAACCATTCCCGTTGGAAGAGAAAACAGGTGTTTACAGGATGTCATGTGATGATTGTGATTGTTTCTATCTGGGTCAAACTGGCAGGTCTTTCTTGAAAAGATACAAAGAACATCTACCAAGGAATGATTTAGACAAGACCAAATCTAATTATGCGCGCCATCTAATGATGCATAACCATAAGTACACAGATTTCAATACCAATTTCAAAGCAATCCATGTATGCGGTAAGGGTAGGTTAATGGACGCTCTCGAGGAGTTTGAGATTTATAAATCATTTAAAGACAAGAATATCAACAATAACAGTATACTAAACGAACGATTAAGGTTTCAATCTCACTCACTATATGATACAGCCCTAAATATAATCTCGCATGACGGTAATGACTGGTGATAAGGATTGACTTAGTTCAATTAGTGGCTCGGCAACTACACGCGCGGTCGGACCGGTCCAACGAAGCCGAAGTTACATCGTGTTATGTGTGTGTCGTCTTTGTAATTTTGTAAATATGTGCAAATGTGTTTTATGTGAATTTTAACTTTTGACGAGGACTACTGAAGATGTGACACATGTCACGAAACGCGTCTATATAAAAAACGCTAGAACGAAGTCACTGATGGATAAAAGGTAATTAAATTATTGTTAAAACAGTTGTTTTTTTTTCAACAAACAGTTTGTTTTCGTTTTGCAGAAACAACAGAAACGCCCACCACTATATTCTACCCTGTTCTCACGACTTAGGCCCTTTTAATTATGCCTTTCCGTTGACACGTATAAAGATGTCAACAACATCATGGAGACCAGAATTACAGAATTAATTGGCATAGTAACAAGTAAATAAACAGATGATATTTAGCAGCATCAGAACTGTACCTTTATCCATTCCTGCAGTTTTTAATATGCGATTGTATCGATATATTTTGTATACAGATACGTCTATATATTTTGTAATTCTCTTATACGATTATAAAATTTATGTTTATATGTATTTCTGATGATGCAATGAATAAGTAATGAAATGTATTAAATACTACTAAAGATGTCAAAACACCATGGAGATCAGAATTAATTATCATAGTAACAAGTAAATAAACAAAAGCTATTTAGCGGCATCGTAACTGTACATTTATCCATTCCTGCAGTACATTTTCGATGTTTTTTATAATATGCGATTGTATCGATATATTACGACGTGGAAAAGAAGAAATGTACTAATTGTAAATTGTCCTATTACATAATCCAAAGCGAAAATACGTGTTGTTTTCACTTATGAGGTTAGGTGACAACGGTTTTTAGTTTACTGCTGAAATAAATAAAAGCTATGGTTGAGGAAAACATAACGTTTAATGTGTTATACAATGCTTCTAGCACAGTAACACTTAAAATAAGGAATTTAGCGTTTTTGATTTAATAGGTACTTTATAAATAGGCTTTATTAACTTCAGAGGCTGAAGTTATATACTTTTAAATCTTCAGAGGCTGTTGCACCAACATAATAATTTAGTGCAAGTTAAAATAATACAAGTGTTGAAAACAGCTTTGGAGAGAATTTGATTAATGAGTACAAAATAGTTATATGAGCTGACAGAACGCCATATAGACATAGACAATAAAAATTATATTAAAATACTTATTAAAAGTCAAATATTCACGTGCGAAGCCGCAGGAAACAGCTAGTAAATTATAAGAATAAACTTTTCAGAAGGCAAAATCATGTTTGAACATGACATTTTTTTCAATTAGTTGGAGCAATTTAAGGACAGGACAGTGTCCTTAAGGACTGAGCAGAAGAGGGTCACGGAACGAGGAGCAAGTGTACATTTTAACAATGGCTAATAAGTAAATGGATATTTATTTAGACATACGAGGTGGTAAACTGTCTTTCAATATGTGGTGTCCATAAAGTCGGGCTATGGTTTAAACACAAAATAAATTGAATAGTCCGACTTAATTAATTGGGAAATCTGACTTAATATACCACACCTACCCATAAAGAACCAGTGACATTCTGTTATCCAAAAGCTACAAAGGTGCCAAATCATCTGCACAACCTCAACGGGAAATCCCCGCCACCAGTATTCCCCTAATAGTGAGCAGACAAACACTCAAGCCACCAATACTGCGCCATCTAGTGTTCTGCCCGAAGCTCCCCAGGAGTGTCCGCGGGAGTCCCGTGAATTTTCTCGGACTCCTGCTGATCCCCTGACAGCTTAGGCCAGTGCCCTAGTCCAGAGAATCAGGTCAACTACTGATACGACCACCGTACTGATGATCGTCTTCCAGTCTCTCTTTGATTCTTCTCCCCACTTCCTCTCCCTGCGGTTCGTCGCTTGGAACGCCAATGGCGTATCCCTTCGATGATACAAGCTGGCAACTTTCGTTGTGGAGTGCGGTGTTGTACTTCTATGCGAAACTCATCTGGCCCCCTATCACCGTTTTTCTCTTCCTTCTTGCACTTGTTATCATCAGGATCATCCCCTACAGCAATGTCATCGCCAGTCTGGGGGAACGGCGATTCTGGTCCACAGGCGGATCCCATAGGCCACTGCTCCCTCCAACCACTACTTTCATCGAAAGCTGAGCAGTGGCGCTGGAAGCAGACGGATCGGAGTTGAGCATTGTTTTGGCGTATCTCCGGCTTGTCCTGCGGACGGAGCCCCCGCCCGAGGAGTGGGACGCACACTCGACCACCCACTCTCAACTATTGTAGTCGGTGACCTTAACGCCAAACACCCGTTTTGGAACAGTAGGCCTACCAACACCTATGGTAACTCTCTCCGCCGGTTCGTCGCTGACGACCCGGAAATTCATGTTATCCACCCAGAAGATCTTACTCATTTCCCCTATTTTGGTCAGCGACCAGACGTTCTTGATATAGCCGTAGTCGGGAACGTGTCCCATCAAATCTAGGTCTCGTTGGACCTCTCGTCTGATCACAGTCCCCTCTTTATAACCGTTCGAGAACTGTCGGCTTCGTCCCGACTTCCCAACCGTCCTGTTGGAAGTGCCAATTGGTGCTGTCTGGGCGGATTCCTTCTGTCCCAGCGGACTCGATTGTCACTCGTGACGATCAGGATCTCATGCGCACATCTTCAGGCGTTGGTCCAAGGTGTCATGGATCGACACACATATACGATTGAGGTGAACCATCGCAAATCGGTCCATCCTCCAGAAGCTCTCCATGCCATTTGGCTTTGGCGCAAGCTCCTATGCAGATGGCAAAGAACTCGAGATCCCGCCCTTAAGCAGCGTTTTCAGGCCCAGTCCATTACGTCCAGCAACTTTTGCAGGACGTAAATTCTGATCGCTGGGACTCATATAGTGAGTCTCTGAAAGTCGACCACGCCTCCATCTGGAGAGCAGACAGTAGACTGGCCCGCGAGAAGAGGACTCGCAGCCCTCTGGAAACTCCGAACGGGGTTGTGTATTTGGCAGAAAGCAAGACCGAGATCTTTGCCGCCTGCATGGAGACGCAATTTACGTTTCACTGAGGTGTCTCGGATTCTGTCCACTCGGTAGTTGTCCGGGACTTCCTATTTGACTATTTTTCCCGCCCTCCACAAGACCCCACAGCCTCGTTTAACAGGGACGAACTCGTTCCGTCTATATGTCGATTTAACCGCCGTCCCACCCTCGGTCCTGACTGGATCGGGGCCGCAGCTTTGGAATATCTCCCGGCTTCAGGTGTTGAACTGGTTCTTGAACAATTTAACTCTTGTCTTTGAGTAAAGTTACCATCTATCGTTTGTTTCTTCGGTCAGTACTGGCTTACAACAACTTTCTTTCCTCTTTGTCTAACCCTCTCTCCTTAGAGAACTCCATCCCAAGCATGTCTCTAGCACGCTGCTTGTCACTATCACCTTTTACCACCGGTACGGAGGCTCTCTCTCCCTCTAATAAGGACAGTTTGCGTTTTTAAACAATGTAAACCTATGAGCTTTGTTTTTTTTTTTAATTTTTTACAGACAAATTTTGTTAACTGAATTTACTTAATTTACCAAAGCCCTAAAATTAGAATACTAACACTGCCGTGTGCTTTTCATAGGCTTACGTAACATTTTACTTTTATCGATTCAAATTCGCAAGTTACATAGAACTAGGGAACACAAAACCCATATTCACAATGGTGCGTGTTTCTCCTGAAAAGCGCACCGCAACTCAAAACATTTGAGAACCGCTGCACACATCAATGCCATGTGTGGTTATAAAATTTCACAAAACCCAACATTTATTCGGTAAACGTTACAGGAAGTATAAAATATAAAATTATAAATTACGTACAATATATGATTTTCCAATAAGTAAATTTTATGAAAGTACATACACATTTCCAACTATTAGATCTTATAAACAAACGCTATTGACTAAATTATTGCTTACATGGATAAACAAGAAGCATTTAAATTAACAGACTAATTCTGATTTTCAATTATGAATTCACATGAAAAATGTATTATTATGTAATTCTGTGGAAAGTTAAAACTTTTAATTGTGTTTACACGTTTAAACATCTAAAAAGTGCACGCACACGTGTGTGTGTGTGTGTGTTCTGTGTTTAAAATATGTGGCCTTTCATTAAAGAGATTATTTGTTTCATATTT
This sequence comes from Magicicada septendecula, assembly GCA_034769895.1. NCBI lineage: Eukaryota > Metazoa > Arthropoda > Insecta > Hemiptera > Cicadidae > Magicicada > Magicicada septendecula. Next base: position 418,479,702 of record CM068373.1, on the reverse strand, counting down.
AAAAGAAATTCATGTATTATTTGAATTGAAATCAATCAATAACAATGTAACAACCAAAAATATATTTATTAAATAATTTTATAAAGTTCCGCTGAGAAATCTGCTTCCCATGGTGCTGATTCTTATGTCTTACTTCTCCGCCCTACGGCGGTTTCCACAAACTAACATCTGAACTTCTATCCATCCATATACCCTGCCGAAGAAAACATCGATTATCATTACATACAAACCACTATAGTTTGCAAGGTAGCCCAGGATTATTTGCTTTGAAAGTCGTTTTCAACTAACTCGATTGGGCGAACCACGTATTCGCTTCGACTCGTCGAGTGATCCCGTTTCACCATGTCCGCCGCTTTTTCCGCTATCATCACGGTGGAGGCCATAGTGTTTCCAGACGGTATGACCGGCATGATCGACGCGTCCACCACTCTCAGCGATTTTACGCCTTTCACGTTCAGACAGCTGTCGACGACGGCCAATGAATCGTTCATTGGCCCCATTTTAACAGTGCCTACCGGATCGTTGAAAGTGGTGACTAGATAGCTCATCGCGCAGTACCAGTAATCGTCGGTATCGAACTCCAGCTCCTCGCAGTCGTCAAACGGCAGTTCTTTCAGTTCTCCTTCGTAGTGTTTGATGGTCGGAGTGTTTACTAGTTCGGATATGTACCTTATACCCGCTAGGAATACGTCTCTGTCTTCCTCTTCGGTCAGGTATCTCGCGTAAATCAAAGGTTTGTCGAAGGGGTTTTTACTTTTCAGTCTGATTTTACCGCGGCTCTTCGGTCTCAGCAGTACCGGCATAAATATTATAATGTCAGATTCTTTGATTAACGTTTTGTACATCTCCGTGGTCTCTTCGTTTAAACTGATGGTCTTCGTGAAGCGTTCCAGTTTCACCGCATCGTTTTGTTCCACGTGATAAGAAAAGATTTCTATGTCCGGGATAGGCGAATCCTTCTGGACGGCGACAAAACCCAGTAGTTCGGACAGGTTGATCTCGCTCAGATCGCCGTTCCTGCGTGTTAGATATTGAAACGCTTTCAGATCTTCATCGTTGAGACAAGGCGATCTGGTGACATTGATCGTAACGACGGTGCCCACGAACGTCACGTGATCCTGAAGATTGCAACCGACGTGAAGGTGCTGCACAACGGGAATTCCCAGTGACGATAAGTGTTTCGTGGGACCGATTCCCGACAACATTAACAGTTTTGCACTGTTCACCGTGCCCGCGGACACTATAACCTCTTTGGTGGCGTGCACGGTTCTGGTAGTTGTGTCATTCTTGTAACTGTATTCAACGCCGTACGCCCGTTTTTGTGCGTCGATGAGAATCTTCGTGACGATCGCGTTCTTCATGAGGTAATAATTTGGTCTGTCTCTAATTGGAGTCAAATACGCTTTGGCCATGTTCACTCTCTCTCCGTTTTTGACGGTAGCATGGCTCGAAAGGAAACCGAATGTCATGGGTCCGTTTAAATCGACCGTTTCGTTGCTTTCCATTTCGGCAGCGGCCTGTTTCAAGATCGGTATCATGGGATCTTTACTGTTAAATAAGCCTACTGTGAGAAATCCACCGGTACCGTGATAACTCGCTAACGTGTCGTTGCCGAACACGGCAGAATCTAGTAGGTTTTCAGCTTTCCTAAAGTAGTCCAAGATTTCGTCAAAGTTCCAATCCTGATTGCCTAGTCTCTCCCAGTTGTCGTAATCGTACCTGTTTCCTCTCGTGTACAGCATACGTCCGATGGAACTGGAACCTCCCAACAGTTTACCGCTCGGCCATTTGTTCCGCTTGTTGATCATACCGCGGTACATACCCTCTTCTGGCTCGGTCACAAACTCCCAGTCCAGTTCGCAGTTTTGAAGTGTCAAATAATAATCGGGGACTTGGGCGGTCATAGGAGGGTCTGTTCCGGCTTCAATCAGCAGAACTCTCCAGTGCGTAAAGTCGGATAGTCGGTTAGCCATTATGGAACCGGCTGTTCCTCCGCCTACTATGATGAAGTCAAATGTCATGTTGTTGTTTTGCAGAAAAGGGCCGATGTCGTTTGGATAACGTGGAGGATAGACCAGGGCACACTGGGAGGCCAACAGAAAGTTTACCAGCTGACGAAACATCACACCTGATTGGCCAGTATTGTTGTTGGGATAGGCACACTGAAATGGAAACGACACAGGAGAACGTTCCATGCTTGTTTACTTGACACTTTCAGCTCACACAGTTAACTGAAACATCATAATTCACTGTTAATACAGATACTTATTAGTGATTTTTTAAATTTTAACTAGAAATATTAAAACATTTGAATCAGTTAATCAGTTAAAAAATTTTATTAACTTTCCCAAGTTTGCTTCCCCATCACTCTTTTGATTATGTTTCAACATAAGACTTTTGGCCATATTTCGACATCTTTCTCAAAATTTTGCATCTTTTGGTTGAGTTTAGTGACTGCAAGAAGATTACTGCTGCTGGCTCAGTAGATAGGTTCCTAAATGGAATGGATACCACCAGTGCGATAACTTGTTAGTGGATGGGGATAGCTATTCTTGCCACCACTTCATGCTATTTGTCCCTGAGATACTGTCAAATACCGTCTGCCTCATAGACAATCAAAGGTCCCCTTCCGAAGACAATGGTATGCAGTCTGCTCTTAGACTTATTTTTGAGATTGTGGGTTCTCGGATAAGAGAAATATGAAATAGGTTATGGTAATTAAATCTCCAGGTAGCTTATGTACAGGAGAACACAAGGGTGGCTTTGTAGTGGGTCATTTAAGACATTTGGTTCAGATAGCGGGCAGTGCATATGTTGCATTATTGTTGTAAGATTAAGGAAAGAGAGGTTGAAATCACAATGAAAAAAAGTTTTGACTAGAACTTGGAGAATAAGAACTTGGAGAACTGTCCTGATATCCTTTCCAGGATACTTTATCAACATATTTCTATAAAAAAATTATTTTCAATATCACTCGCTGCTCTCTCCATCTAGTTACTTATTACTACCCTCTCCTTAAAGCCATTCTCCCATTCTCCACATCATATACTTCACTCATCCACCACTTCCTATTCCCACTGCATAGTTGTTGGGGATTTTATCATCTATTACAAAACCCTTAGAGACACTGGCAACAATTAAACAGCTCTTCACTCCATTACTGATATCTGTGGTTAGCATTACCGCCAATCTCCGTGTATTCATTTTTGTAACAACTCTGATCAGTCCTCCTGTCATAACGTTACAATGATAACCATACTTGGCATATAGTGATAAATTCTGTGAGGCACAGCATGAAGATGGAAAGGTTCTTAGAGATGCAGGAAGACAGGGTTTTGGTATATGGTCAGCCAAAATGTTCATGAGCCATTTATTATGAGACAAGAAAAATATATTGGAGGCCTGATATCCATTAAAATCTGAGACTGTTGTGCTAGACAGAGTCAAAGCCTTCAGGATGTCTAGGAAGATTAGAATAGTACAGTCTCTGAGTGAGGAGTTGTTAGATGCTGCTGATAATCTTAATGAGCTGATAATACAAACTTTACATAAAATGGAAGCTGCCTTACTTAACAAAAGGGACATCATGTTCTTTAAGATGAGTATAAATTTTGGCATTTAGAATTTTTTTTAAGAGTCTGGAGCAGATAGCAGCGATTAGTGAGATTGATTGGTAGCCAGTTTGGAGAACATGGAAGTGTCTCTATATGAATAGGATGTAATCTAGGTGTAGACTGATGGTAAAGAGGTTGAAAAGTACCTCTTGGTTAAGGGGATTTGCTTGAGAACTTAGCTGAAAATGTTACCATTGGTGCTAGCAATATTGTGACTTTCTTGAGTTTATTACAATTTCAATAACTGACAGAGAAGAGATGGGGACAGTGCACCTCCTTTTCTTTTTTTTTCAGCACAGACTGTATAAGTGACAAAATATTGTGAAAGTTTTATCCTCTTATGTTCTTCTTGCAGCAGAAATTATCCTTTACAAAATTATAATGTAGCAAATTGGCCCATTACATCAGATAGTAGAATTTGGCATATATAAGTTATGATTCTGATAATATATTGTTATGACAATCACACTGATCATTGTTTCCTCAGTGGAAACAGATAAACTGACACCAATGAAGTCCCTAATTACAAACTTTTAATTTGACACTAATTAGACACAAACAACAGTTAGAAACCAACCAAGGCACTCTTATACAATAATGCGAGTTAAATGTGTCACACACAACAGTACATGTCACCTTATTACAGTTTTGCACTAATTAACATAATAATCTCTTCCCACTAACCGCAACAATTACTTCCAATTACTTCGATCCGTACTTGTAAAAGTGCCAGGAACCTGGGCACTTTGAAATCTAGTATATTTATAACTTCGTCACTTTGCACTGTAGTAACATAGTGGACCTCGATGCTGATAGAATAGTTGAGTAATGTCTGGGTGGAGCATCTCCAACAATCCAGAGCGTTATGTAGTTCTGATGCATAAATATATATGCGAGGCATCACATAGTCACTCAGTGATGTGGTACTATCTATTTACTCAGCATAGCACTGTCTTCTCCTTACGCATTTTCTTCCCAAACTAGGAAACCATCTTTACAGTAATACTTGGCCAGATGGTCTAAGTGGACGACCTAGAATTTTGAATTTCCACTGTCCTTCTTGTTGTATCCAATAAACAACATCATTGATTCTCTTTTTCATAATGTAAGGGCTTCCCCAGTTAGTTTGAAGCTTCAGGGAGTGGCCATGTCAGTGCTTTGGGTTGTACAACCAAACCTGATCTCCTTTTTTAAAACCAACACCATTGCTGCAAATGTCATACCACATTTTCATTTTGTCACTGGCTATCTTCAGTCATCTTCTTATCGAATTATTCATTTCTCACAGTTGATTTTCTAATTGAGAAGAATAATTCTGAGGTTCTTGGAACTGTGTCTAGGGTGATCCGAACATCAAGTCTCCAGGAAGAAGACTCTCCCGTCCAAACACTAGTTTTGCTGTAGTCATACCAGTTTTGTCATGTACTGATGACCTATACACAATTAAGAATAATGCTATATCCTGGTCTCAGTCTGTTTGGTCTTGTCAACGACCTCTTGCATAATGTCTTCTTTAGGACTTCTCTCCCAGGCACTTCCTTTAACTCATGAATAAGCAAGAGTCTTTCCTTTATGATCATAGTTAGTTTTCCAATTACCTCTTCTGTTGCCATTCAAATTGGTACTTCATCTACTAGTTCTTCTTCTGGTTCTGCGTCCAACACCAAAGGTTCCACTTCTCCACACATGTTGACTCCTTTTTTTGCCAGTTGATCAAATGGTTGGTTGATCCTATAATTTCAGCTGTGGAAAATTATATTGTCTCTTGGCCAACTCTCAGAACGTTCTCTCCTAAGTTCACAACAAACCTGTGGGAATTCCTAATGTCCGTGCCAAGGAACAATTCATTGACAATGTCTGAATGAGCATTTGGTGGCTAAACTTAAAGAGACCCAGGGATAAATGTATTGTCTATCTTGGTGGGAGTTCCAGTCACAGTCTAAATGGTACAAGAGCTAAATTTTGGCTAGCAGTGGCTGACTAAGTCAGGCACACAATGGACACTGGCCATGTCAGCTGTAAATGATGTTGAATTACTTTCAGCAAATCCATTAACAATCAAATTTTCCCTGGTCTTATGAAGCGTGGAACTGTGTGCTGTTCTGGAATTTTATTTCTCCAATTTGTGCATTCACAACCTTCTCTCTGTATTTTATTCTCCCAACAATCTGGCTGAAGATGTCCATGTTTCCAACATTTGTAACACTTTGGTCTTCTGTCTCTTTCCCATTGTTCAAATTGTTGTGGCACTCTTGGCTCTTTGAACTGTTTGTCTTGTATCATTTCTTTTGTGGCCCCATCATAACAGCAATGTGATACTGGGGTCTTCTGACTACAGTGTGATGACATAAACTCATTAATGTAGCAGAACACTGACTTGGCAGCTTCAAACTTGAGGATGTGAGTGAAAGCTTCTGAGTTATTTCAGTTCTTTCCATTCATAACACTTGCTGAAGTTCACAATCTCTGATGGCATCAGTAAATATCTGCATTGCAATCCTCATTTTAAAATCCTCTGGTGCTTCAGAATAGACCAGTCAATTAGTCTGTCAATGCTTTCTTCAAACTCTGGAAGACGCTCAATGCCTTGCTCTCAACTCAGGTGGAACTTTCTCTAGTAGCTCTGTAGCAGATTCTTTAAAAGCAAGAATGAGTAAAACTGGTTCTTCTTTCTCCACCCAGTGATTTCCGCGTGCAGTGGCTTCAATTTGCTGAAGATATGTTATCCAGTGAGTACTTTCATCAAATGTTGGGCACTTAACTTGAACCGGCCCAACTGCAGGCAAAGCCACTTTCTCTGGTACCTTATTTTCTATATACTTTTCTGTCTTTATGATGGCCAATATCTCTTCAGCTGTTTGTTTTGAAACACATGGCTATATTTTCATTAACTGCTCAATTTATGTTTTCTCCCTTATGTCTGCAACTGACTCTCCTACTGCAATGGATAGTGATTGATATTGCTTACATTTGAAACACATTTTTCTACAGTAGACAATCTTGCTTCTTGCCCATTCAGCTCAATGTGTAAAATACCCAAGTCACCATGTAGGGATCCAAAACTACAGTAGTGTGCTCTTGCAATTATTTTTAGTCCTGTATCGGTGCTTTCATGACTTTTGCTTCCTGAGTATGTATCTTGTCTTGACATTCTTGTGTTTCCAGTAAGATTGCTTTTTGTTGTTGTTCTGCTTTGAATCAGTGTCATTCCTCTGTCTGCAACATCAGTGCCTGGAAAGTTTCCATCATCTGACTGGTATCCACTTTTTTTACTGGTGTCAGTTACTACTCACACTACTCTTCTACAACATGTCCTCTGTTCCTACTGTTTAAAGGTTCTATCTGACTTCTGACACCACTGTTATGATGATCACATAGTCACACTGATTGTTTTGTAGTTCAGTGAAAACAAAATAACTGACACTAACGAAGTTACTAATTACAAACTTTAATTACACACAAACAACGGTTAGAAATCAACAAAGGCACTCTTATACAATAATTCAGGTCAAATGTGTCCAGCACACAACAATAAATGTCACCTTATTACAGTTTTACACTGATTACAACAATAATCGCTTCCCACTAAACCTCAACAAACAATTTGACCTGCACTTGTAAAATCGCCAGGTGTAACTGAACTTGGAAGCTTCAAAATCCAGTATTTATACCTTCGCCGCCTTGCATTGTAGTGTCATAGCTGGCTTCAGTACTGAGTATAGAGTAGTTGAGTAACATCTGGAAGGGCATCTCAAATAAATTCAGAGTGTTACATAAATCTGCTGTGCAAATATATGTGTAAGGTATCATGTAGTCACTCAGCGATGCAATATAATATATATGCATGTTAGTCCTTGGTATCCAAGTCATGTATGAACAGTAAATTATTATAAATAAATCACCTTATATCCGTCGTGTGACTTCGTTACGTCGATTAAAATGACGTGTTTCGGAACATCTGCTGCATCATCAGATAAAATCGCTCTATTGAGGTCATTTAAATTGGAAGCTAGTCAAGCAAGCATGGTATATAAGTATCAAAACGTTAAAATCCAGTTACTAAAAACTAACTTACACATTCCATTTAATAATATCTGTTTAAAAAATCATTTAATACCAAAATATGCAGTTATAAATATGAAGGCCCTCTCTAGGGCTGCTAAAGCAACCAAAAAACACGCTGAGATTTTTCGGATCAAGGAGGAAATCAAATCTTTGTATATTAAGAAATCTACACTCAATACACGACTTTATAAATTGCATTTACATATTTTCAAAGATATTCATCCGGCCATCGTAAATAATGTTATGGAATCAGTACATAAATACGTCTCTGATGTTACTCACAATACATACTTTAAACAGACGCATAAAATTCATAATTTGAAGAGTAAACATCGCCAAGAGACCGACATCACTTGTAAACACACATTTTATCCTCGTGTGTCTAATTTATATACGATAGCTTTTAATTATGATGAAATGAACATCCTTAATAAAGGCATCAAGTATAACTTGCCTCTTAATAATAAACACCAAATCGTACAAGAAATTATCAATGCAGAAACTGCAGTAAAAACAATTGCCGATCCAAAACTACAATCCGAAGCACGCATTTTAACAAATATAAGTTTAATAATACCATAAAACACCATAATTTTGACAACCATTCGCCTCATGGTTTACAGAAACATATAAGATTTTCCAACGAGTTTAAGTTATTGAAACAAATAAAAGCTAAACTAGTTGATAATAATTAATAATGCTCTAATTACTAAGGCAGATAAGGGGAATACTCTTGTTGTCATGGACTTTGATGTGTATAAAGCGAAAGTAAACGACTTTATTTCAAACAATAATATTAGAACCTTGAAATCTGATCCTACTGATACATATGTCAAGACATTGAATAACAAAATCAATAATTGCGTAAATTTGTTTAGCGAATGCACACGTCGCTTCCTGGAGCCTATTAATGCTAAAGCTCCCGAACTCACTGGCCTACCCAAAATTCATAAACACGACATACCGGTCAGACCACTCGTTAATTTTACCACAGCGCCCGCATACAAAACGGCTAAAGAACTCGTCAAAGTAATCAAAAAAACATAAATTTAAAGAACAATCATAGTGTCACAAACAACACGGATTTTATTAATAAATGTAAAAATGTTGATATACTACCAAATTATAAGTTAGCATCGTTTGATATAGTAAATTTGTATACCAACATACCAGTAAATGAAACACTAAATATCTTAAAAGAAAATTTATTAGAGAATAATAAATTAAATATACAGACGATAAACGAGTTAATTGGTTTACTTGAAAATATCTTAGAACAAAATTACTTTGTTTTCAATAACCAATTTTTCATTCAGGACGATGGATTGGCCATGGGTTCACCTCTCTCTGGTCTATTGGCTGACGTTACTTGAATTTTTATGAAAACTCTCATTTGCTCTCACATAACAAATACAAAAATGATATAATATTTTATGCACGTTATGTAGACGATACCTTTCTAATTTTCAATGGTACTGTACGACAGATCGAAAACCTAAAACATTATATGAATAGAATTAATAAAAACATTCAATTCATGTTGGAAACTGAAGTGGATAATAAATTGAATTTTTTAGATTTGTCTGTCACTAAACACGTAAATAAATTGAAATTTAATATTTATAGAAAACCGACTATCACTGATGTGACAATACATGCTGACTCTTATCATCCATTTTCGCAAAAGTTGCAGCTTATAATTACTTTATCCGCAGATTGTTGGCAGTACAGTACCTCTCAGTGATGATGATTACCGTGAGGAGTTGAATACCATTAAATATATAGCTTTAGCTAATGGTTACCAAAACACGTTAATTGATAATCTCGTCAAAAAACATAAAATTCAAAAATCCAAGCCCCCAATAGATAAGGGTACAAAAATAACATTTATTTCTACCGCATACACAAATATAATGCCAAAGATTCTAACCTCCACATTTAATAAATTGAATATTACTGCTACCTTCAAAACAAACAATAGTCTATTAAAAATACTACGTCATAGAAAACTCATACCTTTAGAAAAGAAATCCGGCATATATAAATTATCATGTAATGACTGCAACAGTTTTTACATTGGTCAAACGGGGAGAGGTTTCCTCAAACGATTTAAAGAGCACACACCAAAACGTCACCTAAATAATCTCACTTTGTTAAATAATATCAAGTCCAACTTTGCCCGCCATTTAATCTTACACAATCATAATTATACTGATTTTAAATCTAATTTAATACCCCTACATGTGTGCAACAAAGGCCGTTACATGGACGCAATAGAAGAGTTCGAAATATACAAAGCATATAATAACATAAACAGCCCAGACTTCATATTGAATGACCACTTAAATTTTAAATCCAACCCGCTATACGATACAGCTTTGAACCTGCTTAGGCGTAATCACTCAGATAATAGTTCAGTGTCCGATCGGCTTCATCATGGTGCACACCATTTAGGAAGCAAGTGAATTACATAGTGGACAATTATGTGTAACATGTGTTTTTAACGTTTAACGACCTCAATAGAGCAATTTTATCTGATGATGGAGCAGATGTTCCGAAACGTGTCATTTTAATCGACGTAACGAAGTCACACGACGGATATAAGGTGATTTATTTATAATAATTTAATAATATATATATGTAAAATGTAAATCGGGGGCTAAAGGTGGGTTACAGGTCGCTAATATTTTATACGAATTCGACATACCAGTGAAACTTTAAATACTTGGGAACCATATTAGAAAAAACGGCACAGAAGAAGCCGAAATCCGAAACCAGATATCCAAGCCAATAAAGCATATTTCGCCACATCAAGTATCTTCAGATCGTTGCGAAACGTGTATCCTGAACTCCAAAGCAGCAAACACTCTCGATACCTTTGAAAGAAAAATATTACGAAGAATCCTGGGACCAGTTAATGACGTACATGGCTGGAGAATAAGATATAACTATGAATTGTATCAAATGTATAAAGAACCACCGTTAACACGGTACATAAAACTACAGCGTCTAAGGTGGGCTGGTCATGTAGCCAGGATGGGAGAAGAAAGGATACCACAAAAACTATTGTATACCAGAATCCATGGAAAAAGACCAGTGGGAAGACCAAGGAGAAGATGGAAGGATACGGTGGATGAGGATGCAAGAGAGATATTGAAAGTGCGTTCCTGGAGGAGGATGGCTGCTGACAGAGGAGAATGGGGGGAAAAATTGAAGGAGGCTAGGGCCCAACAAGGGCTGTAGTGCCATAGGAAGAAGAAGAAAATTTAAATCATGATTACTGCTAATAATTAAAATTTTCAATTATTTTGGTATATTAAAATTATTTTTGAAAATTTCTAGATATAATCTTTACCAAAAATCTGCTTATCCAGAAGAATACTGACATACGTGTAGGTAATTTCAATAACCACTACTATTTTTGTATCTTCAGCACAGTGTCACTTTAATATCTAAATGCTTGTGACGATTTAAAGATTATTTAAATAGCACAAATTAATTTTTTTGTTCTTATAACCAGTGAGAGTATAATCCACCCCCCTCTGTACCTAGATACCTGTATCAACATGTAAAAAGTCTAGTACGAACATGCAAAGTACAATGTTATTAAGCGAAAACTAATAATCATTTTTATTTAAATAAAAGACGTAATAATAATAAAGGAAATATCTAACTCCTAACTGAGAAAAGGTAGGATAATTTATCGTAGTTAATTAATGGACAATTAATAATAATAAAGGAACGAACTACTTTTCTCTCAGCGCGTAAACCGCGCCAGCTTCCATACTCCCTGCCGCTAAACTAACGCCAGTCGCCGGAGAATCTCTGACATGTAAGCAACTCGAAAATGTGTCGTGAAGTTAAACTTACGTTTATGTCGCTAAAAAACGATGTAAAATTAGTGCTTCTCATTTAATTAATCCAATGTAGCGTAAACGAGACTTAAAAACTAGTAATGTACGCGTAGTTCAGACGTTGAGAAAATATTCTTAATAAATAAAAAACTTAGCTGACACATCTCTTTATATAAAAAAGTAAGTGGTAAGATATGTTCCTTACCATGTAAAAGGTAATATCAGTGCTGTTAAAATAAAAAGGAATAAAATGTGAAAAGTGAACACCAACACCAGGAGAGAAGTTACTACAACAACTGTACGAACTCCAAGTAGCAGAATTTCAGCGCCATGACCTAGACCACAATACAGAAACAACCAACTAAATGGAGGATCCAGATGGACAACGAACTACACCCAGGAAGACCTACTGAAGAGGATCATCTCGACCACCAGCCGCAGACTCACGTTATATTCAGGTGACACTAAACCATAACTTCTGTGCATACATTGTTTTTTTAACAACCGCAGCAAAAAGAACACTAAAGTTTCTTGTAAAGACTTTTTAGATCACATAAATATTAGCATATTAATGTTTGTAATTTCTGTAATGCTATAGTAATAACCTGATGATGTTTAAAGGTAAAGTTAATCTGAAATTACATCAGACTATTCTTCAAATAGTTTGGATGATGTTAAAGTATGTTAGAATATTACAAAGTTAGAACCCGGATCCGTGGTAATCAAAGTAATACACAGCTGTATGATTTTGAGATACTAAGAGTAACAATTTAAAGAGTATTTAATGCAGAATCTATAAGAATTTTCTTTTAAAAGTAAAGTTAAAAAAAAAACAAGATGATTATTAAAGCTATTATGTTTATATTGTAACACCACAAAATGTTACATAACCTAGACGTTCACCAGAAGGGTAAATAAGTACACTGAAATAATAAAAGTGAATCATTTATGATGAAAGTATCAAAGAAGAGAAGGACCAAGAAAGAAGAAAGAAGAAGGATCCCAAGAAGTAGTGATGAATACACTGCATGACACTACAACAAATACTATGACCACCTCTAACTAATATGGACATGTCAAGTTCACAATAAGCTGTCAAACAAGCCAGTCAATGACATTAATGTAACGTCATGTGTTAATAAAACTAATTAAATAATGACTAAAATAATGTAATATCAGTAACAGCATTTTGGCTGAAAGTAAATGAACCATGACCAGTAAATGACAAAGCCTATGACTAGATTAGCTATGGCCACAATGTAAATTAAAACTAGCATTACAAACCCAGATGTAATATTAGTAAGTAAGAATACTTATAAAAGGAAACCTCATATGGATGAGTAACTTCCTTATTATACAAAATGTAACTAGTAACAATTATTAAGGCATAAACCGATGCTAAAAATGTGTCTAGCCCATGCCTAAACAAACGTTTGTCAGTAAATTTAATAAGGAAGAAGGACTCCTAGTGAACATAGAATTTACTGAACAATCAATATAACTAAATGTGAAATATCACCACTCAATTGTTAATGAATAACGTTAAATTGAGTAGGCCAAACGAAATGTAATTAGAAATAAGGATTTTCGATAATAATGTATCGCCTTAATTATGTTAAGATTTAATATTGTACAGTTATAAATAGCTATTAAGTATAATCACATATGTGTTAGTGTTCAAACAAAGATGTTATAAAGAAAACGCAATGTGAAACACTAAATGTCAAAAGATAGGGAATAATCGTATTATACATCGCTAGCAGACGACAGTGAGAAACCATGTTTCTAAACATTATTTATGAGCATTGTCAAAGAAAACGAGGTTAAAACCAGTGATAAGCCATATCAAATTAAAACCCATAAACTAAACTTTAATTTGGTGGTAATAACCTCGTGATCGAAACAATAATAAGTGCATAGTGCACGTTAGCATCATTTATTGTTAAAAAATAAGAAATTGTGTGGGTAAAACTAACAACAACGACAGTTGTCAACAACATTCGCAGACGGCCGTTATAAAAAAACAATACATCATTTGTAACGGTTATCAGAGCCAATCAGAAAAGAGTTTATTAAACGATTTTACCGCCTAAGCCCTATGTAGCGAGGGGGTATATAATCAACAACGGAGAGAATTCGTTACACTTTTTGTCATCATCTCGAGCGAGAAGGTTGTCGCTCGTCACCGCAATATTTTTTAATAACTTAACTTAGTACAACCATAGTAAACCTTTTAAAATTTCTTCAAGACATTTAACGATACAGCAATCGACTACAAGGAAGTGCTTTGAAAGTAAAGTGAATATTTTAATTTGTGCATGATTTTAGAACGAGAGAGAGAGAGAGAGAGTTTTATAATCAGTAACTAACATAGCCCAGATTTAGTCAGAAAAGGGCCGACTCTCCGTTCATTGTGCGTGTGAAGTGTAATAAACCAGTGGTCATTATAATCTGATCACTGGAGTGTTTTTTAATAAATTTTAATCTATACGATTAAAAGAAAAAGGTAACACTGTGACAATTTATTTTATTTATCTGCTTGCACTGATCATTAATTACCACAAAATTGTACTGACGCAAGAACAACAAAACTTTCCATTGTATACACAGTTTCAATTTACTTAGCGGATTTATCAATCCAATGTAAGATATTTGTATTAGTACTAAGTGTTAAAAATATATGTTAGTAAATAAGTCAGCGTAACAAACGTTAACCAGTAAAAATAATTACGAGTTTTAAAAAGAGGCCAAATTATTAATTATTATTATTAACGTCTGTGAAGGCATAAGATAGTTCTTTATTGTATTTCAAAGAGCCTACCCGTGAGGTATATTATATAATTAAAAAGTAAATTTGTTACTAGATATAAGAGTTTATTGTTCTAACTGAGCTAGACCGTATTGTAAACGGACAAAGTAACATCAAGTTTATATTAATGTATCAATTGTATTTTTAATTGTTGAATTTATTGTCAAAGGGTAAAATAAACCCCGTTTTTATTCAGCATAAACCTTGATCATATTTATTTCATATAGTGGATTAATACTCAACATTGAGTACAGGGAGATAACTCTGAGTAGAGACTCTCCTATATTATATTTGAATTGTAGTGAATGCATCCAGCATTTAAAGAAGTATAAAGCGAATTCATACAATTTTAAATTTTATTAATTGGTTTTTTCATGGGAATTTTTCCTAAAATAAACCCATGTGGCGCCCTTATTGCACACAAGGAGTGATATAACCTTGTTGATAAACCAAGCTGGTCTTAAGTACGTCTTGACAGTTTATTTTTTGGTAAGTGAACTTCAGAACTTCCAGTATCACGAACAGGTACGTGAAAGTGTATATTATTATAAATTATTTGTCCAGACGAGACTTGACGTTACATACACTGACGACACTTAACCGAGAAGAGGAGTTCCGCTGCAAGATCGACGCTACGGCTACATTCATCCACCGACCAGCGATTAACATATTATCCACTATAATTATCAAACCTTATAAAATAAACAATATTTATCAATTATTACTAAAGATTATTACTGCAAATATTTTAAAAAGAGTTCATTTCGAGTGGTAACACGAGATTTCATTATAATCGAATTTTAACTTAACTTTAAATTAAATCAAATACATTTAATTTTAACGGTAAGGATCTAGTTGCCTTACAATATCCGTAGTTAAAATACAATAATAAAGAGATGTTTTCGCTAATATCCAGAGAATGAATAAATTTATGAAACCTTAGACAAATTCCTGATATATACATTGGCATAATTTGTTGGTAAGTAATTTTTACTAACTACGGCAGCTAGTTTAATTAACAGCTAACAATTAAACTGGTTCCCTATGTTATAATATAATAACAGTATTTTACGGTAATAAAATGCGCAACTCTGCTTTGTTAATAATTAATTGTGTACAGAGTGACACATATAAAATTCGCCACTCTGCTAACTAATTAACAGTAACTTTGTAGAATACATAAATTTATTCACTCAGAATTTGTGAACAAATAAATAAATAGAGTTTTAATTATAAAATAATAATATTAGTATTAGGATATTGCCGAAATAACCAAGTCCCTGCTGGTAAAAATATTCCATTTTAAATCTGTCGGTATTTACAGGCTATTTCATGTTAGATACGTGTCGAGGAATGTACGCTCTCCCCCGTAAACAAGTAAGTTGTTTGAATGGCATTCCCTAGTGGACAAAATAGACAGTCCTGAACAGGAAATAATCGTGTTTCAGATGGTCCGAATTCACCCTTCTTGGTTAACAACGCACCCCAACGCAAACAATAAGACTCCCCAAACAGCTGATCCATTGTGCTATTGTAAACACAATGAACTCTTCGTGTGAAATTTCTTTCCACTATAAAATGATATTATCACTTTGTCTCGACTGATAATTGCTAGAAGTACATGAGATAATTTTAATTTGATTAATTAGTATAAGATTCTTGTTATCTATATATATGTGTGTGTTTAAATGAATTCAAATTTTATAAGTGTTTAAAATAGATGATATAAGATTTGTCGTACGAAATACTTAAATTATTTAAAAGTCATTATTATCACTAAAATGGCTCAATTTAACCCCGACTTGTTGTTGAAGGACGAACTAAGCTATGAAGCTTTGTTACGCGGTCTCCCATACGCAAACGTAATGGTCGCGGAGCTGCGCAAAACATTACGCGAAAATAGACCAGAGAAACCCTCACTGTTAAATCGTTTAAGTGTGTTAGACTTCGAAAGTGAAAAGGAAACATGCTATCATAAATATACGGAACTTACCTCCATCGCACAAACCCTGCGAGATGAAAAATCCCCCGCAGTAATTTTAAGAACCACTCAAAGAATCGAACATCTGACCCGCCGCATCACCAATTTGTTGAATTGGCCCGGTGACAAAGTTACTCCACCGGACGCGCAAAAATTCACGGAAGAAGCATTACAACAATTACCCGAGATAATGCACGAATTACGTAGAAGGTCCAAATCGTTTAGATTAGAAGAGATCGAAGAAGCAATGACGAAGCTAAATATTTCCCCCACCCTATCTCCTACTCAAGAACAGCAAACTGGTGCTGTAAAATTTCAGTTTCTGCAGGAATCTAATATAGATCCCGTTAAGGAACGGTTAGCCGATAGACAAGTAAATATCCTACCCGTAAACGTCACGTTACTTCCAAATGAACAAGAGAATATGACCCGTACCTACGATTTACCTCCTCACTTACAGACGAATCAATCTGCGGAAAAACCTAGAATGACGACTCAATTGAATCTAACTACCGAGCTTTATGGAAAAATAACCCACCCCGTAGAACGTATTTTATCTGAGATACCAACCACTGATAGGCTGAATATTACGAAACTCCTAGATTTTATCAAGCACCTATTACAAATAAAGGATCTGCGACAACTAAGAGATGACCAAATTTTACAAGTAATTCTACCTAAATGTAGATCTCCTTTAAAAGATCGTGTGTTAGAATCATTAAGGTATAATCACCCTATAGAAGAACTACATACCACCCTGATAAGACACTTCATCCCCACCGGTATCTACGAAGAATTAAAGCGGAACTCAGTACTTCGTGTACAAGGAGCATACGAAAGATTAGCTCATTATATATCTGAAATAAGGGAATCGGCCTTATTACTACAAGTTAACTGGAGTGAACAACAGCTAGTAGACACTATCTTAGTAGGATTATCTCCCGAGGAGCGAACTCGCCTAGCACTCATGAAGAGACCAACCACATTCACAGAACTAGAACTGTGTTGTATACATTCATCCAACGTCTGGTATTCAGACCAAAACAGACGCGTTTTTATGTCCCAGACTCAACGCAGTGATTCATTCCTACCTCTACCCCTTGGGACTGATACTCAAACCTACCGCGATAAGCGATTCGTAAGAACTTCTAAAACCCAAAGCTACACATACATCAAACTCTCTACAAAAACCCCGACAGCATGCGAGCGATGCCAATGAGGAAAGAAGATGTTATGACTGTGGAAAGTCCGGACACATTAGCAAGAATTGTAAACAAAAGCGGTACCAACACAAAACCGACCAGTCAAAAAAACATGTGAAGCGGGAAGAACAAAAATCCTACGTCTTCCACAGCATCAGAAGGAAAGCTATAAACACTAATCACCCTAAAGTTAAAATAAATATTAACAAATGTATAGACCCTTACATAACAAGATTTATTGGCAAGTGCAACTCTATTGGTACATGCAAAACAAGTATATGCCAATTACCCTACATACAGATAGACCTTGGAGCAACGAATATCCTTGGTATAATCGATTCAGGATCTACACGTAGTATAATCAGTCAACAGCTAGCCAGCGTATTAGATAATCATAATCTTATTAGATGTAGCCAAAACGTGAACATAAAGTGTGCCACCACGAATAAGCAAAACCTAAATATACCACGCAGTATTACTGTCAAATTAAAAAAGAATTTTACTTGGTATGTTCCACTACTCGTAGCTGAAGTATTAGGACAAAACTTAATACTAGGCGCCGACTTTATAAGCAAAACTGGCTTAATCCTTGACATATACGCTAAACAATATTTCTTTAGGTTTGATCGTACTCAAAATTATCAGTTCGACTCCGAGCTAAATAACAGCGAGAATTGCAAAACATCAACTATTCAGTTAGAGCATCATGAATCTAGTTTGAGTCATTTAAAAGGAAATGAGCGACAAAGAATTCAAAAGTTAATAAGGGAATTTTCTACTGTACTCACACCCAAGTTAGGATTGACCAATCTTATCAAATACAAAATAAATCTAAGTGACAACAAGGTAATACGTCTCACCCATACAAATTATCACTGCCCAAGATGGAAATAATGAGAAACCAAATCAACAAACTCATTGAACAACACGTCATAGAACCGTCAACTTCTCCATATTCATCACTACATTCCTAGTACCGAAAGGAACTGACAAACATAGACTAGTCGTGGATTATAGACAGCTGAATAAGAATATAGAATTTGAATCGATTCCCCTGCCTGACATTCACAGTGTGTTCCACTATTTTACCAAAGCGAAAATTTTCACCATAATGGATCTCAACCAGGCCTTCCACCAAATCCCACTAGCTGAGGAATCAAAACATCTAACTGCGTTTGCTGTCCCATTTAATCTATATCAATTTACTAGAGTACCATTCGGAATATCACAAGGAAGTTCAGTATGTAGCAGACTGTCAGAAAAAATATTTAAATTTAAATTCGTATATCACTATCTTGACGACATAGTAGTATATAGTGAATCGATGGATCAGCATATTGATCACTTGCGTGAAGTATTATCAAGCTTAAAGAATGCTGGACTAACGGTAAATCCCAGTAAAGTTAATTTCGCAGTAAAACAATTCTCTTTCTTAGGTCATATAGTATCGGCTGAAGGTAAGGTTAGCATCGACCCCGAACGTACGCGCGCAATCCGAGAATTTTTACCACCTAGAGACACCAAAGGTATAGCTTGATTTTTAGGTATGATCAATTATTTTCACAAGTACATACCCCACCTAGCGAATATAGCAGCCCCATTAAATGCATTAAGGAAGAAAGGAGCGAAATTCAAGTGGGCTACTTGACATCAAGCCGCTTTTGAAACACTCAAAGAAAGCGTTATATCACCACCGGTATTGCAGTTAGCAGATTTCAGTAAACCATTTGTCGTACAGACCAACAGTTCTAGTGTAGCATTAGGAGCCGTAATATACCAAGAAATCAATAATACAAGACTCCCGATCAGCTATGCATCACGGACTTTGACGGAGCAAGAAAGGAAGTTCTCAGCCTATGAACTTGAATGTTTAGCTGTATTATTCGCCTTCAAAAAATTCAAACCATTTTTGGAACACAAGGAATTTCTACTAGAAACCGACAACCAAGCTTTGTCGTGGTTATTGAACCATCCAAAACAGTTAGGTCGTATCGGAAGATGGGTGTTAAGATTAAATTGTTACAAGTTCAAAGTACAACATATTCGTGGTACCCAGAATGTAGTCGCCGATACACTATCCCGCATGTTCCAACTACCCAATACCAGACCTGGCGAAGACAATGTTGAAAACACTACTGTCAATACGCTAATAACAGAATTCCCCCTTGCATTTAAAGTTATAGCACATCACCAACATGAAGATCCTAAATTGTATAAAATAATAGAACAAATAGATAAAGGAAATTATTCTGACAAATATACCTTGAGTAAACGAGTACTTTGTTTTAAAAAGGCTAACGGAAAATCACTGAGAATAATTGCCCCGGAAATAATTAAACCCATGCTAATGGAATACTACCACTCATCGACCATTGGAGCTCATATGGGAATTAGGAAAACAATACATCGTATTTGCAAGGAATATCATTGGGAAAACATGAACAGTGAAATAACTAAGTTCGTGAAACAATGCGAAATCTGTGCCCTGAGCAAGCCAGCAAGAATCAGTCAAGTCGGAAAATGAATCTCAGAAATCCCCACAACATCCTTTTCAAAGATATACATAGATTATTCTGGACCTTATCCCTGTTCTAAGTCAGGAAATACTATGCTGTTAATTTGCGTGGACTCCTTCACTAAATTCGTGTGGATGTACCCTATGAGACATGCCTTAGCATCTACGACAATAAAGATTCTACAAGAGAGACTATTTAAAGATTACGGTACACCAGTACACCTAGTATCTGACAATGGACCTCAGTTTAAATCGAAAGAATTTAATGACATGTGTTTTAAATTAGGAATAAACCACATTACAGTCACAGAGTACCGACCGCAAGGAAACCTAGCTGAGAGATACTTGCAAAACCTAAAATCAGCCTTAATATCTTATCACGCTAAAGATCAGACAGCGTGGGATCAAAATCTATCATGGATACAATTTGCCTTCAACTCGGCTTATCATGAAGGACATAAATCAACACCATTTGATTTACTGTACAAGTATGAACTGAACCACCCGTTAACCACAAAGTGGAAAATTCATGAGTTATTGCCCCACGAAATAAATGGGAATAATATAAGAAAAATATGGAACGAAGCTCGCGCAAATTCGAGCGAATTTACAAAAATCGCGGAAATATCATGAGCAGAATAATAGGAAAATAAAGTACAAAGTAGGTGATTTAGTCATGTATAAAACTCACCCTACGAGTAAAGCCGTTGATAGGACCACTTCCAAACTATCATACCGATGGTGTGGCCCCTATAAGATTCACAAATTCATCACCCCCATGACAGTAGCGCTGTACGAACCCAATACAGACAATTACGTTCGCAGAAGTCATGTGTCTCAAATAAAAAATTTGTTTTCGTGTGAAAATAAAGAAGCATGACTACGAGAAAGATAGTAAACCAAAAATACTACCTAAGTATTAAGAATAAAATATGTTGCCTATATTTTATACAGGAATACAATAAGATTTTGCAACATCCTATATCGTAATTGAGTATAAACTCAAACACCTCGTACGAATACTAGCGAGGTCTGCTCAACCTTAGCTAATGTCCTGCAAGAATAAAATAAATAATGAGAAGTCAGCTGACGAACAATAAAACTCTACCGCAGTAAACTAAAGGTAATTCTATTGTTATTACAATACGTTATTATTATTAATAACCTACTCATGAGTGTAACTCCGTAAAACGAGTGAAGAAACTAAGCAAAAAAACCGGTAGTAGATTTAAGAAATAGAAATAAGGTAGATTTATGTATTTGTGTATTTTATGTGTTGTATATGTATTGGATTTTAAGTATTTTGTATAGTATGTAAGATAATTGATTGATGGATCGAAATAACCTGGTGGAGAGAAATTTCAGCATGAAGTTCCATGCCAAATATAATAGTATTTCATAAATATCCTTCAATAAACTAACGCCGCCCCATCGATCTCCTTTAAGTGGAGGAGGATGTGACGATTTAAAGATTATTTAAATAGCACAAATTAATTTTTTTGTTCTTATAACCAGTGAGAGTATAATCCACCCCCTCTGTACCTAGATACCTGTATCAACGTGTAAAAAGTCTAGTACGAACGTGCAAAGTACAACGTTATTAAGCGATAACTAATAATCATTTTTATTTAAATAAAAGACTTAATAATAATAAAGGAAATATCTAACTCCTAACTAAGAAAAGGTAGGATAATTTATCGTAGTTAATTAATGGACAATTAATAATAATAAAGGAACGAACTACTTTTCTCTCAGCGCGTAAACCGCGCCAGCTTCCATACTCCCTGCCGCTAAACTAACGCCAGTCGCCGGAGAATCTCTGACATGTAAGCAACTCGAAAATGTGTCGTGAAGTTAAACTTACGTTTATGTCGCTAAAAAACTATGTAAAATTAGTGCTTTTCATTTAATTAATCCAATGTAGCGTAAACGAAACTTAAAAACTAGTAATGTACGCGTAGTTCAGACGTTGAGATAATATTCTTAATAAATAAAAAAATTAGCCGACACATCTCTTTATATAAAAAAGTAAGTGGTAAGATATGTTCCTTACCATGTAAAAGCTAACATCAGTGCTGTTAAAATAAAAAGGAATCAAATGTGGAAAGTGAACACCAACGCCAGGAGAGAAGTTACTACAACAACTGTACGAACTCCAAGTAGCAGAATTTCAGCACCATGACCTAGATCACAATACAGAAACAACCAACTAAATGGAGGATCCAGACGGACTACGAACTACACCCAGGAAGACCTACTGAAGAGGATCATCTCGACCACCAGCCGCAGACTCACGTTATATTCAGGTGACACTAAACCATAACTTCTGTGCATACATTGTTTTTTTAACAACCGCAGCAAAAAGAACACTAAAGTTTCTTGTAAAGACTTTTTAGATCACATAAATATTAGCATATTAATGTTTGTAATTTCTGTAATGCTATAGTAATAACCTGATGATGTTCAAAGTAAAGTTAATCTGAAATTACATCAGACTATTCTTCAAATAGTTTGGATGATGTTAAAGTATGTTAGAATATTACAAAGTTAGAACCCGGATCCGTGGTAATCAAAGTAATACACAGCTGTATGATTTTGAGATACTAAGAGTATCAATTTAAAGAGTATTTAATGCAGAATCTATAAGAATTTTCTTTTAAAAGTAAAGTTAAAAAAAAACATAAGATGATCATTAAAGCTATTATGTTTATATCCGTAGTTAAAATACAATAATAAAGAGATTTTTTCACTAATATCCAGAGAATGAATAAATTTATGAAACCTTGGACAAATTCCTGATTGGCATAATTTGTTGGTAAGTAATTTTTACTAACTACGGCAGCTAGTTTAATTAACAGCTAACAATTAAACTGGTTCCCTATGTTATAATGTCTTGACAGGAGAGACGTTATATGCTGTATCATAATTTACCTTAA
This sequence comes from Magicicada septendecula, assembly GCA_034769895.1. Lineage (NCBI taxonomy): Eukaryota > Metazoa > Arthropoda > Insecta > Hemiptera > Cicadidae > Magicicada > Magicicada septendecula. The sequence continues at coordinate 418,456,726 of CM068373.1, read as the reverse complement.
CTGATGCTCAGTTTAATATTGATGCTTAAAAGTACAAGCACACTTTTTAGTTTCAAGAAGACTAGACACACACACACACACACACACACACACACACACACACACACACACACACACACACACACACACACACACACACACACACACACACACACACACACACAAGAAATATGTTTTAATACTGTAATACTGTAATTTTATACTGTTTTAAATTAGAGATAATGTTTTTTAAATACCAAAATTTGTCATGGAAGAACATAATACATTAAAATCATAAACTCTGAAATATTTGTTAGTAACAAAGTTGTATCTTTTTTAATTGTGAGAGTGGCTTCTAATGAAACCTATTACATTGCTATAATGTCATTCCAAGTCATTTATTAGATTGTAACAAACATATGGAATTTGAAACTTATTCAGATTTTCTTCACAAAATTACAGTTAGTTTTAACTATTTTAAATTAAAAAATTCATATATTTTGTTATCAAGAATTAGCGTCAAACTGGCAGAAAGTGTTCATGAACATTAAGTATAAAAAATTAAAATCACACTGTGTATCAGAAACAGTACCAGTACCTACCTTTATTTAACCCTATGAAGGTTAATTCAGATTTGCCAAATTAATATTATTTTTTTGCCTGAAGAAAAAAACAAAATGAAATGTCACTTATCACTATAGTTCACTGAAATTTTAATGCGCATAATGTCAAAAACTCATCCACATTTAGATAAACACAAACAGAACTTGAATTATTGTGAAAACACATAATAAAAATAATTTTCTTCTTCTTCTTTTTTTCACCATAACTTGCAGTATTCAAAAACATGATTCTCATGTGTCTCTAAAAATATGAACTGAATCTTATAAATAATTATATTCTAAAATACCAATACAATATGAATATTTTTATTTAAATGTAAAATAATATTAATCTTATTATGGTAAAACAAAATTTTTATCTTTATCATATTAAGTATTAATTGCTGTATCTATTATGTTTGTATTTTATATATTTTTTAACTTCTTTTAAAGTTCATAGTATCTGCCCAAAAAATTTTTGAATTTCTGACTTAACGAAAAATTAAAATAATTTGTGTATGCTAAAAGTGCCTGGAATTTGATGTATACAGTAATTTTAGTACTGATATGAAGTAGGATGTATTTGGTTTTAAGCTGAAAAATGTAAACAATCTTATGAAGAAATTCTGTTTGTCTCTTTCTTGAATTTGATTGAATATTATGTGTTGTGGACATGTTTTTAAAAAGCGCTGTTATAATGTGAATCAAATAAGAAAATGACTGGTTATTACTGAAATTTATATGATTAGCATCAAGTGTTGAAGGTTCATTTCTACCAAAAATGTTTCTCTGTTGTACATCTAAAGAATAAAAGACTGAGTCAGAAACACGTCATAACTATGTCTTGTAACTTAATGTGATAACAAACTGTATATTGTTAAATGTTACCACACAGATCAGCATCAGTATAACATAATAAACTAATGTTTCAAAAACACACAGGTGTTTACACAGCCAGTTTTGTATTATAACTCTTTGGCTTTAAAATCAGGAGGTCTTATAATCAAAGCCAATAGAAAAATTGTGAAGTTTTTGTTCTATATAATATCATACAATAAGCATATAGAAACAGTATTAGGCATAACAACATAGCATAACACCTTCACAGTTTAGAGACATAAAAATAATTTTTGAAAGCCGCTATCTTTTAAATTTTACAAATGATGAGGATGTACATAATTTTAAGATGGTTTATAAACACACACACACACACACACACACACACACACACACACACACACACACACACACACACACACACACACACACACACACACACACACACACACACACACACACACACACACACACACACACACACACACACACACACACACACACACACACACACACACACACACACACACACACACACACACAAGGTATAAGTACATGAACAGTTATATAGGTTTCTAAAATTATTCATATTTACGAAGTTACAAAGGATAATATATACACATTTTACTTCCATATTTCGTACATAGATGGAAGTATGGTGATGGCGAAAAAAAAATCATGTTCAATATAAGGGCTGATTCTGATTGTACTACCCTCAAAACATGAAGAAAAGTCATTTTCCGTAAAGTGTCTGTGTAGAATTTTGTATATGGTGAACAATAACTGCTGCAAATTCAAAGAGAATCAAATAATTTTTTGCACGTGTGTCTGAGCAGTAGAGGACTCAAGGCCCATTGATTTTGATGAAGATTTGTTAAGGAAGAGGGGTAGTTTACCTGCAATGTATTACATTTTAACAAGAGTAAAGTAGTTAATTTTTATAAATAAACTATCCTAAAAAGAAAGATATAATAATCCACTGTAGAAAGGTAGGTGAAATATCTATAAATAAAAAGGGTATAGTTAAAAGGGGATGGGTAATTTTTTATGTTTGCTATTGATTTAATGAGTTTGACGAAATTAAAAATGCATTTAATCTTTTTTAAACAATGGTATTTGTTAAAAATAAAAAAATTTTGTTTCAGACAATAAAATAATAATTTTTTATTTTAATTTAAATCATCTATGCATGAAGATCCACAACTACAGCCCAGCAGGCCACAAAATTACATAATTATATAAATATGTAATTAATGCATGATTATCTGCTTACTTCAGTTTCTTTATAAGAATAAAGTATCAAATTTTTATAGATAAAGTGACTCAAAAATAAAATTATATTAAACGACTACCCCATAATAATAAAAATATCTATAAATAGTGAAAATAGTTTGAGGATGGGGGATATTTTTTTAGAAATTATTGAACTGAATTCAAGTAAACAATTTTAAATATAAACCTTAGAACATGGAAGTCATGTATGGTTCTCCATATAGATTTTCAATTTCCTGATAAAAATTTATTTAAACAATTCATCTCAAAATTAATGCTCTAAAGTCAAAAAAGTGTGTTAGATTATGGTTACTGATTTCAGTTGGTTTATAAGATCTTTGTTACATGAACATTTTACCTTTTATTAAATACAAAATAGTTTTCTAAATTTTATAAGAATTCAAGTCATTTTTGTTATGTCTTTGTGGGCTTCACATGTCTGTTATGAGCACCGTTATCTGTGGTAAACTTCATTCACTACAATAAACATGGGCATGAAGGGATATTATTATAATCTATTTTTGTAATTATGTGTACAGAAGTATTAGTGACTCCTCTATTACTTCATAGCCTACTGATGTACCTACATTGATACATTAGTAGGCTGTGAAAATCTATTTTATATTACAACCACAACTACAAAAATATATTATTGTACACTGTTAGAAGCTCCATTCAGATTTCCATTTGCCAAACATCCCTATCTGAGGCATGCATGTCTTCAAGGTTCAGATCTTCCGCAACCTCTTGGGTGCTATCATTCCAGAGTCACCAGAGTTTCTCCTCCCTCCAGCTGGTCTTCACTAGTAGATCTGTTTATGCCAACACCTCTCCATTAATATAAAAATCAATGTTCTTAAATTTATATATGACTTAAAATATGGATCTATAGGCAAATATTAAACTGTGTCTATAAGTTTTTGGGAATAGTTTTCCCTATAAAAATATTTTTCCTACATCATATATTATGGCTTTTTAAAACCTACAAAAGTATTATAACCAGTAAACTCTCTGAGCTACAGATCTCACTGTTTTGAACAAAAGTGCATTTATTAATAGGTAAATTTCAATATTAGATAATTTTTTGTTATCAGAAAATTATAAAAATTCCAATTATTCTAAATTTTTTCTAATAGTAAAGTACAATCATATAATAAGCTGGATTTTGTTGTCCTTGATGTGTCCATTGATTAACTAATTATAAATACATAACTACTGACTTGGATCATTAATTTTTTATTGGCAAGAATGTAAAACTTTTATCTTGTAGCCTGTACTAGTTTTCGCCTCTGATGAAGCTTCTATTGAGCGAAAACTAGTTCAGGCTACAAGGTAAAATTTAAAAATTTTTACCAATAAAAAATTAGTGATCCGAGTCAGTAATTATATATTTATAATTATATAATACGAATTAAAAATCTAAACTACTGTACTGGTACTTTAGTTAAATTTTCAACCGTAATGCCTAAATGACAAACAATTTATCCCTTGCTTTTAAGATTATGTATGTTATCATAGACAGCTATAGTTCTGTATATAAGACCTTTAACCTTTTTTTGTTGTTGTTGTGTTTAAGACCTTTTTTTATGGTTTTTTTAAGACCTTTTTTTCTGTATATAACTGATAGCAATATAGTTTTTGCAAACATAGCTTACAAATATTTTGAAGGCTATCAAAAATTTGCAAGAAGTATTGACAGACATTGTCAAATCAACAACATACTGGAAATGCATTTGTATTCTGAATAAAATTCCTTTTAATTTGGTGTACCACATAGGCTTTTACAAGTTTTTTTAAATTTTAACTTCCCTTTCTTATCCTTGCTGCTGCTAAAGTTAAAACACTTGCCATGTAAACACTACACTTGTATTTGGGTTAAAATTTCATTTAGTCTGATACCCCACATGGATTTTTTTCAATATTATCAAATTTTTGACCCACTTTGTGGGCTCTGATATACCAACATTTTTAAATTTCTAAATCTGAATCAGACTCTCATTAAAAATCTCTTTTATTTGACAGGCCATATGAATTTCTACAATTTTTAAAAATTTACCTTCACAGTTTTGCCCCCTGCCCACCAGTATTTTTAGGTGGCTCAATGACAGAATCAATGGAGACAAATTTTATAAAACTCAGTTCTTGCATTCAAACGTTATCATGAGACATATCCCAAGTAGACAGACAGAAATCATCTGTGGACATTATACAGCATCAGCTTTATAATTGATATAATTTGAATGGTTTCAGCATCTCAGTAACAATCATTTTGATTTTTTTACATATTTCATTTTGGGCTCAGTAATGATATGTGGGTGTGTGTTTCATAGAGCTTGTATTTAGGGTATCCTCAAAAAGTTGTTTTGTAGTCAGGGATGGCCTAAGGCAAAATTTTCACCGGGCAAAGTGACTTTTTGCCCCCCCCCCCCACCTAGTCCTAGCCTGTAGTTTACATTTTATTACAGTGGTTTTAATAATTTAAAGCCCATTTTTCAAAGAGCAAAATTAATACTCAAATTTGTTTCTCAAAATGCATGATACAGGAATACGTAGGACTTAAAAACATTTTTACGTAGGACTTAGCACATGATATCCATTACACATTTTTTATTTATGTACCGGTATGTATATGTATAAACAAAAACAACAATGAACAACATTTATTGAACACTACTAATGGTGACATGATTACAGCAGAATCTTCCGAGCTTTTTATCTGCAAAGTCTCTAACAATGACATCCATGTCAATGTCTTGGAGAATGTCAAACTCAATCGACATCATGGCGAGTCCCACGAGGCGCTCCTGACACATGTTAGATCTCAAATAATTTTTAATTAATTTTAATTTTGAGAAGCTCCTTTTGCCTGAAGCCATGCTGACAGGGAGGGTGAGGGGAATTCTCAGTGCAATTGACACATTAGGGAAATTTTCAGTCAGGTGGTTACTGGTCAAGTATTTTAATATGTCAAGGGGTCTTTTAGCATTTTCGTCTGGCAGTAGGGAGAGTAAGACCACCAGTTCCTGTTGAAGTTGGAACCCCTCAATATCACAATGGTCTTCATCTGTTAAGGCCATCTGCAGGTCAGCACATTTCTTTGTCAGGTAATCCTTGTCTTCATTTTTTATTTTGTATAAAAACCCAAATAGGTCATTATGGTGGTTTAGTTCAGAAAATCGTTCTTCCAGTGAGCTTATGGCTTGATCCAAAACATAAAAATAAAAGATACTTTTGAAAGAAATTTTGGGATCCGCAATGAGCTCATCGGGGGTCTCGTATTCAAACTGACGTTTGGTTTTTCGTTGTCGTACTTGTGACTTACTCAGGATTAGCAGGTCAATTTCGAGAGCCTCTGCAATTTCTCTTGCATCAACTAGTAGCTCTTCTAACCCTATCTGCTCGCATTGCTTCAAAATGACTTTTTACTTTTGCTATCATTTCAACTGCTTTTCAAATGTCAATTTCTTCTTTTTGAAGCATTTTGCTTACAAGATTGATTTTGAATAGAACTGTATGCCAAACTATGAGACAGCAAATGAACTTGAAACTCTTAATCTTGCGAGCTAAACCATTAGCTGTGTTTTTTCCAAACGCATCAGTTCTAGGATCAGTAGACAGTGCATATAATGCATCGTAGATTTCCCCGGCTTGATACCAAATCTCCACTGCATCAATACGACTTTCCCACCGAGTTTCACTTAAGGGTTTCACTGTTAGAGAACTGACATGTTCTGTCAGCACAGACCACCTATGTGTCGAAGCAGAGAAAAACTTATAAATTTCCTGTATAGTGCTGAAGAAGTTAACAGCATCAGTGCAAGATAAGGCAGCGTCATTTACAACAAAATTAAGAGAGTGTGAGCTACATGGTACGAAGAATGCACGAGGGTTCATGTCCAATATCCTTTTTTGAATTCCAACGTATTTTCCCTTCATGTTGGCGGCATTGTCATATCCTTGTCCACGCATATTTCTTAGTGATAGCTTCATTTCTTCAAGTTGTGTGAGAAGTGTGTCTGTTAATGCTTCTCCTGTCGAACAGTCAATAGGTATGCATCCCAAAAAATGTTCATGTATACGGGGTTCTTTTCCTGATTCGCAACTCACATAATGAATTACCAATGACAACTGCTCTGTGTGGCTTACATCAGGAGTGCAATCTAAGATAATGGAATAATACGTCAATTCTTGTACTTCTTTCAAAATTTGCTCTTTTATCTTTGACCCCAGCAACTCGATGATTTCATTCTGGATTCTTTTTCCTAGATAATGAACATAAGTTTCTCTTGAAGTGATCGTGCGCAAGTGTTCTGCCATCACTAAATCAAATTTTCCTATGAACTCAGTCAATTTCAAAAAGTTTCCATTATCTCTTGAGTAGAGTTTGTCAGTATTGCCACGAAGTAGAATTCAGTAGAAAACACTTTCTAAAATTTATTTTTTGAGGCTCTTTTTGGCGCCCCGGGCCGTCGCCCGGCCCTTGGGCCAGGCCTGTTTGTAGCTACCATTGAAATTCTCATGAAGTGAGACATAACACTATCTTGCTGAAGCCAAAATGGTTTCATCTGAAGGGAAACACGTAAATTGAGGTGCAATAATATGTCTATCGTGTTGGCATAGCTATTAAAAATGTGTCATCCTCAAAAAAGTAAGGGCTGCTTATTATCTACACACCATAATGTGTCTCTCTTGCCTGTGTTTCAGACATTGTCACAGTTGTAAGGGATTATCCTCTGACTAGTAACCACAGTTCTATTTATTCACAAAACCACTAAGTTGACCTCTATGACTCATCCTGCAGTAAACATAGGAAAGCTTCATTACGTGGCAGATAAATACTAAACAGTCAAGTTAAAACTGAGAATTTGCATTGCCTGTTTAATTATATTTTGGAAAGTCTTATATGTAGTGTTGGTTTTTGCATTCAAACTTGAATTACTAAATATCACATTACAAATAAAAATATCTTCAGTTATATACATTATTTATTTTATTTAAGTACAGGTGTAGCAAAATATGTGAATTTTTGAATGCAATAACACTGATGCCCCTTTGATTATAAAAAAATTATTAATTATTATAAAAAATAAATTATTATTAACTATAATGCTAAAAGCTCTTCAGAGAGATACATTCGCTGTTTGTAAGAGTTTTCATTTTTATCTACTGCTCTGTATCTTGTATAGTTGTAACTTCAAATTGTCTGAAAAGATTCTACGCACACAATACTACTCAAAGGTCCCCCATTGCCAAAGAAATTCATCTCACAGGTGTCTTGGAATTTGTGTGACAATATTTTAAATTCTCTGTACTTTCCTGTGTTAGAATACTCCTGGGGCTCCCTATGGTTTTTGTTCCAATGCACTTCCCATAGCTTCAAAATTCTTCACCCATAACTTAGTTACATATTCAAATGGAATAGGATAATACCTCCCAAGTTAAATCTCCACTAGCAGCTTAGTCACCTCTTTTGTAAAATGCCTTGACAGGTATAGCACATTGAACTTTGCTCCACTGATTTCTCTGCACACAGCATGTATGGTGAAACAATTATCAATCAGTAAAGCTTATTAGAGAAACACAGTAGCTATTAATCATTTTAATACAAAATGCTCATAAGTGGGTTAAATTAAACTGCAAGTATTGGAGTGATATAACATTTTATTGAAAATCATACTGGCAAAAATGTACAAGAAAAATATGTACACCATGATGTAACTGGTATTTACAATGCTAAAATGAATTAATTGAAGACAATATAATGTTATTATTATTCCTTACACTGTGTAAACTTTGGATACAAATTAGCAAATGTAGCATATATTTATAATAATAACAATCATAATCATAATTGTAATATTAGAGGCTACAATGAGAGAATTCGTGACAAATCAATACACCTAAAAATAATGCACATGATTTTTTTTGTGTAAGATGAAAACTTGTTTTCCAATTTACATATTTTTTAAATATACATTTATAACTTACATTTTTTATACGTGATAAAAAAGACTACTGAAAGGATACTGGTGCACAATGGATAGAATTTTACACAAGATAAGTTTTTTAAAATTAATTAAACAACAGATTAACTAAATTCAATTTTAAATACTTATAGACACACAGTCGTTGAGAGACAAATGAAGTAACATACAATGAATTCAATTGTCTATTCTTTATTGTTTTATATGTACACATTCTGTGTATAGACCTACACATTATAAAACATTGCATCAGTATTTATATTAAAGTTTAAATACAAAATTGCTACTTTTTATGTGTGTTATATTATTACTGTCATTTATATTTATTTATGATTAACAACTTTTATTATAAAAAACAAGTAAATTATAATTTCTATTCCTAAATTGCACAGGCAGTCAAACTGTTGGTGTAGGGGAATCACTTTTTGGTTTACAGAAGCAAATTTACTGTTAATTTTTATTTTCTGAATATGAAAGTAAAAAAATAAGAATAAAACGTGATCTATGATCTACTCTTCACTACACAAAAACAGCTCTGTCTGGAACACACACACACACACACACATGCATGCATGCATGCATGCATACGCAATACACGCACACAAAGAAGATTTGTTTATTCATTCAAACAGGAAGCTGATCTGAAATACATACTTCAAAACCAGGAAGAAGGATAAAAATGGTGTTATATGTAAACAACATTTTAACAGCCTCTTAATGAAAATGGAATTATGATGATTCACTTATGTAATGTTATTGGAACATGGAGGAAAGACTGACCTAAAACTCACTGAAGCTCACTAAAACTCACTGAAGCTCACTAACAGACTCACAGTTACAAATAGAATATGAAAGTAACTAGAAAATGTCAAAATTAATGGATAGATACAGTTTAGGAGAGAATTATGATTCAAACCCATGTGTAGTGGTATAAACTTCTATGTGATTGCTAATACCTTTAATGTAATTGATTATATTACACTAACCATATTACACTATGAACTGAAACCTACAATTTTTACACAATATTTTGTGTACAATATAGGCATCCTCATTAAGTTTTCTATTCTTTCTCCTTTACAAAAGAAACTATTTTAAAACTGTTTACACTACTTGTTTGTACCAGGTTATGTACCGGCACAAATTAAGAACCAATACCGGTACCTAATTAAAAAAATTGTATTCTAGTTTTTTTGTATTTGTTATTGATTTAGAAGTTAGTAAAAAATATTTTTTTTATACACACTTGAAAAAAGAATTTTTATGTTTGCATACGCTTGCATGAATACAGGGCCACATTACAATTTACAGATTTATAAATCACACACACACACACACACACACACACACACACACACACACAGATTCATGCAGAGTATACATTGTCAAACTTTATTTATTTGAAGAGTAAACAATTTTCAATTCTTAATAGATAGTAAATAAATTAAATCTTAGAAAACAATGACCAGTGTTATTAAATATCTGATCCCGTTGGTGACACCTTGTTGTTTTGGATAATATTATATACATATGGTACATTTTGATTAATAATTAGTAGACATTATTTTCACATTGGTTTTGTTTAGTTTTTGATAGTAATTAGTCATTATTATTTTTGTTTAATTTAGGGAACTAAAAAAATCAAAAATTAATTTTCTTCTCATCTGATGCACTTCATATAGAAAACTGAAACATAAAAACATACTTAGACACAGTCTTTACAAGATTTTACCCCAAATTAGAGATATAGTACTGAAAACAATGTTTTATGTACATTAGATTATAACATAAAAAAATAAATAACAATAATGTCTTATAATATAATATAGTTTATTTAATATATATATATATTAGTAATAATATTAATTAGTATATTGATAGTTACTACCAATGTTTAATAATTTGTTTTAGCTGATTAATTGTGTACGAATTTATGTTAATCATGTTTGAGGGTCAAACCCATTGAGGCCACAAGCAACATACCTCTGTGTATTCTCATTGGTTCCTAACAATCTTTTATAGTCTTCATTGATATTTTATTTATACCCTTGTGCAAGCAATAATCATATTCAGATAAAATAAAACAGGACTGTTGAGAATACATAGATTTCTGTTGCATAAACAACTTAACAAAATATCCATTTGCTTACTATGATTGATCTCTTACATAGAATCAACATTTACTTGAATATTTTACACCACCTGTGACATTAAATGCTCCAGTTTTTTATTATTACATAATAATTTATTACAGAATTATACACAACAATATAATTATAACAATAAGGTTAATATACAAGGAGCTTTAAATTGTTCCCAATTTGTTAAACATTTCATGTTAACGACATGTTAAATTAAAGTTTCTGATGTTAATAAAGCTAATCATAATAGTATAATGAACTTCACTAAATTAATCAATATCATGTTCTATGTTACTCTACATTATTTTTACAGAGATTTGCTTTTTAAAATAATGCTGTGCAAAATGTTTTTGTATTAACTTCATACAAGCAGCAATACCTCAAATGGTTACACATATAGGTAAAGCAGCAATATAGGTAAATGATTACACATGAAATTACCTACATTTAATTTTGTTAAATAAAATTACAAACATCAACAGCATGTAATTTAGTATATATAATATCGTTTGAATCAAGAATTTTTCTACATAGCTTTTTCTGAATGCTTTTGTTATTATAAACAGTATTCTGTAAAAAATTTCCAACTACTGTACGTAATTTTCTTCAGCACAGAAGACGTTTCTCATTTTAAATGAAATAAACATAACCTAAATAATCTATTTTCTAAAATCTGTAATACAACTACAGCAAGGCATATATTATTATAATTTTTAGTCCTATTCGTTGTGCATTGTTACTTATACATAATTTTTTTTTAAATATTAATTGTATGACAAGGGTTTAATTAATAAATAAGGCATGCATGAATTCAATAAACTTAATGTGTTTTTAAATTCGTGACTTTCCATGATCCCCTTTTAATGTTTAAATCTCAACAGTTTCTAATATAATAATATAACTGAATTATTACAGTGACATACACTTTTTATTATTATGTAATCGCTTTGCTCTACTCTCTTTTGGTAACAGGCTCTGGATTATGTATAATTGTTTTGGACTATTTGTGTGCAGTTGGTTTGATATGATATTGATGTTATAGGCCTATATGAGCTCAATCTTCATAGATGCAAAGAAATTATTTCTTGTATACTTTATGGACTCAACATGAAGTCAAGTCTGAAATTTTTGGACAAATGGGAAGGAAAACTGTGAATACAAATTTGAGTCTTCAACATGTGATAATAACAGTTAGTGTTTAAGAAAGACAACAACAAAAAATTATGAAAGATAGAGTTAAAATTAAAGAGAACCTGAATGGGAGGATTAAATTTAGTTGTATGAAACGGTATGGAAAGGATATACGAAATCAGTTTCCATTAAAGGTAATTCCTATTTGCTATTTCTGTTTGTATATTGTGCAGAAACTAATAAATTAAGAATCCTTTCTGAAATTAATAAATTCACGACAGCCTTCTGGAAAGGCAAATGAATGAAATTTTACATTTTCTAAATGATGTTAAGTTTTTATTGGTATCGTGTTGAGTCATGTACATGTGGTGGTCTTGTAAATCAAGGGTGATATATACTGGTATACCAGCACTTGATACACTTTTGCTTGTTATAATATCTACAATATCGATACCCACAAGTCTTTAGCTTCTTACCATTAAAATTATTCCATACTATAGGAACAATATTGAAGTTACATTGGGTCACTTTTGATAAAAATATTGTAGCTTTGTTCAGTTTAATTTATCTTATTGATCGTTTACTATTCCTAGACATCTCCAACGTATTACTGAAAGTGTATCTATTGTTATATTGGAGTGTTAGTGGCCTCAAATATTTCTACTAGTAATTTTATACAAACCACTATGTTATCTTTGGTATTGACGAGCGCTTTTGGCAGTCAAGCCATCTTCAGGTCATTTACCAACCTGAAAGATGGCTTGGTAAATGGTTGGTAAATGACCTGAAGATGGCTTGAGTGCCGAAAGCGCTCGTCAATACCAAAGATAACATAGTGGTTTGTATAAAATTACTAGTAGAAATGAAAGTGTATCACTAAAATTATTTTCATGATACAGTATTAATAATTATATTTTATTCATTATAACCTTGATTAGGGAACCTAACCTAACTGAAAACATTGTAAAATTATTTAAACAGGTTAAATCAACAACGTGTTGTTGTAAGTACTTCATAACTGGAGTTTAATTTTTATTTCCTTTTAATTTTTATTTTTGTTTTGGTTTTCAAGTGTAATCCCAAGAGTCAATTGGTGGTCCAATTAGTCCATCTAGTTCACTTCTCCAACTCAGTGTTTTGGTTTCATCTACAGAAGTTCTTTGATGGCTGTCTTCATCAATCCAGTACCAAGAAGATGAGAAACAAATTTAGTCACATTTCACTGTCAGGGAATCAACATCTCTAAACTCAGGAAAGGTTTAGTAAGTAACAATTTTTATCACTTGTTCCAATGAGTTTTTCTCAATTTTAATACAGTCATCTGCCACTTTTTTTTGAAACACATCAATATCAAATCAAATTTACCTGTTTAATTGTATTTTTTTAATTTGTACACTGTAAAAATAAGAATAAATTCTATTTTTTTGTTTGTGTATATATTAGAAGCCAAATATAAATTTTTAACAATTTTCATATCATGTATATTTTATAATTTATACTAATAATTGTTTATATTTTCTGTTTCATAAATTTCATTTTAATTTTATATATTTTTTTTAGGAAAAAACAAGAAGCAAAAAAGGCACCACGTTTTAGAAGCTTTGGTTTAAAACATACATACAAATATATATGCGTATATATCTTTTAAATATCCAAAATGAATTAAGATCTCTCGCACATACACTCTCATTCAGCAATGTGTAAGTTGTCATGAAGTAAATTACCCACACGCACACCACACACACACACACACACACACACACACACACACACAGTAATTAATTTTTAATTAACTAGAACATGTGCTCAAGATAAAAATATAGTGCAGTGCAATACACGTTCAGATGACATTCTTTGATTAAAAATGTAAATTCACAACTGACTGTATATATTACACATTGAGTAATAAATTAATGCATGCAGCACAGTGTAATCCCTTCCTTTTGATAATATTTATATGTATTGTATATCTAAGACTTGGTGGCATCAGCAAATGACTACATTTATGAAGTTACTTGTGAATTATACAGATCAGGGTGCCTACACAGTCAGGGACTTCTTATACTCTTAGCCAGAGGTAAAATTTGAACGCTTTCAAGTGTAAACAGTTGATAAATGTAAACAGTGTATAGATCATAATTTAAATACAGATCATGACAGAAATTTATAATTTACATATTTAATTCAATAAAAAAATATACAACATGACCCGCCTCCGTTCTCTCAGAACCCTCAGCCGACTAAACCACTGCTCCAGCGACTTACTAGGCCGCATCTATACTACATGTATCCGACCCATCCTCACATATGCCCACCCAGTTCTCCTTACTGCCTCTCCAGCCTACCTCGATCTCCACCGTGTCACAGAACGACGGGCCCTACGACTCATATACCGCCGACCACGCCTGACGAAGACTTCCAATGCCGCCCTGTATGCGCTTAACACCCGCTTCCCTGACCTTGGTTCCTTCCTTGTTAAACTCAACTGGAAGTATTCCCGCACAGCCTCCCGCCGCAATTCCATACAAACGATAGTCCCGTCAATTAATAGAAACACCTGCAATACAAGCCGACCTTCCTACTTACTAAATCGCCTCCTCGCAATAGCCAATGGTCCTCCCCCTCGCCTCCAACCATGCCGGCGTCAACGACACAGACCTGCTTAAGCGGTAATACATACTATTACCCCACCAAGGACTTATCTCTCCCCGGCAGTAGCGACCTGTCTTCCTAAAGCAAAAGCAGCCTCAATAATCAACACACGATAAAACTCCCCCACACTCTCTTCACTTCACCACAGTAAACACACACTCTAGTTCCCCACACTTACGTACCCGCATATAATCCGAATCTGTTCCTTCCGCCTCCCTTGACGGCTCCCTGTCGCCACCTAACAGCTTTGGCGACCAGCGTCACACGTCCCAGTCTTGGCCGCCTCCCCCTGCAAGAACGTCGCAGAAAAATATGAAGAAATAAACAAAACAAAGCAACATGAATAAATAAAGATGCCCCAGAACAACTATAATGGCCACATCCATCTACCTATCCCGCCTACACACTACACCTCACACAATATAACCAACACACAGTACTCTCCCAACTAAGTGCCTCCACCTTCTCCGCGCTCCGGTCGTCTGGCGTACGTCCCCCCAAAACCCCTTACCCACACGGCTGAAGGGAGCTCGTCTCCAAAACAGCCCGAGTCCGACCATATTGGTCGGTCTCAAAAAAAAAAAAAAAAAAAAGTTTTTTTTGGCACTCCAGGATTGAATTAACAAACTGAATACTTATTATCTGTGATTTAAATGATACTATATTGAAACAAAAATATGTATATTCGCAACAAGTATTCAAGTATACATGTTCAAGAAGATTGGTCATAGTATTCTGGTTGGAATAAAGGGCTATAAATAAGCAGAAATTAAACCACACTGAAATGTACACTTGAAAATAAGGATGACTGGATACTTGGTCTGTGAAAACCAGTGAGTGACCTAGAGTGAGTCTCCCAGAAGTTGTGGAAACACACTGATGTGGATGAAGTCAAAGGACGGGAACCCCTAAAATTAGGAACAAAAAAATCGAATTAGAACAATTTTGTTGAGTCCTTAAAGTCTGCAGTACAGTGAAGAGACCAAAGAACTTATTGAGCAATGACAATAATGAATATTTTTAATAAAATTGGATTGAAAATTTGTACTTATATAGAACTACATTATTTACAAATGTGTAAACATATTTAAAGCATATGTTGTTTTTATTATAAGTATAGTACTACTGACTCGGAACACTAAGTTTTTTACCAATTTTTTCTGAGTTAGTAGTGTTATACTTATAATTAGTTAACCAATGGACATGTCATGGATAACAAAATCCAAGTTGGTTTTATGTATAATACAACAAAAATATGAGACAATTCTAAGAAAGTATGGGAAAACATTTGTCTGCACTTTCACATTTATTTTTTAGAGTATATTTTACAAAATAATGAATCATCACTCTAAGCTGTAACAGTCTGATTAGCTAAAGACTTTTGGCTTTACAAAGTAAGTTTACATACATATTTTAATTTGACGATGATGACATTTTCATTTTGTTTATATAATTGTGTTTATTGGACTGAGCATTTTATAGCCTATGAATTTTAACTTGTGTGTGTAAGGAGCAAAGGTAAATAACAAAAAATAATTGTGCACATACATATTTAATCAAAGAATGTTCATGAAGTCACCAGCACTACTAAATTTGTGTGACCTTGTAAGGTTATTATTATCACTCACAACTTGTATCTATTTACAGACTTACAGATGCTTTCAAAAAGGCGGGTTCAAAAAGGCATGCAATGTGTACGAAAGATAGTGCACTTTTGGATTGAACAGTAATAACAACAATGACAATATAGTGGTGAATACTTCAACTACAGAACATTATACATATATATAAATATGATAAAGTTTTATAACAAACTACTACGTTAGTTTTTAGCCTATCATATGTGTATATGAATTACATTAGATGTACAATAATTATATAAGAATACATATTTTACAATATTTTTTGTTTTATTAAAAATAAACATGAATTTTTATAGTTATTTTTTCAGAATGCAACAATTTATCATTTACAAATTACAACAAAAAATAAATACAATGTACTCCAAAAAAAAAAAGATTTCATTCTACGTTACAAAGTAATAAAGTGTTTCCATTTAAGTTTTAAATATTAGTCTTTAATCAGTGTTGAGATTTGTGTTTTTTTTTAATTTTAAGATTACATATTAATTTTGTTTATATTAATATTTAATTCTCTAGACAATTATATATTTTTATTTTAAACAGGTTACATAAGGGTGTTTTAAACAAGTGAGGGTTTCAATATAAAGTAAACATAATTATCGACAATAAGCTGTTATAATTATAACCCATAGTTATATTTATCAGAGAAAACATTATTACATACACCAGTGAATTAAAATCGTTTTTCAATTTTTAATACACGTTTATTAGCTTACATGTTTCAGCAGATCTAAAAGAAACAAAATGCTATTCCAAAGTGAAGTCAGTGAAATTTTTGTATCCAATTCTGCTTTAAATATCCGTTTTGCATGGATATATGACAATTCAGCACTACTATAAATTACTTTGAGAACTTGAAGAAAACTGTGACTTTATTACCTTGTACAGTAAGTTATAATATGACAACAGTTTGGTTAAAGCAACAAAATGGTACTGTTGAATGAGTTTATTAAAAATAAATAAATCTATATATAAACATTTATACATTTCTCATTAATATACATATAGTAATTTAAAATAAATAGTTTTCAAATGTATTCAAAATCAAAATTTTCTATTTATCTTGAATTTATTTTGACACAGCCAATTATGTAAAATTCACAGTTATAAAAAGTAACACACACACACACACACACACACACACACACACACACACACACACACACACACACACACACACACACACACACACACACACACACACACACACACACACACACACACACACACACACACACACACACACACACACACACACACACACACACACACACACACACACACACACACACCAATAAACATATTTATTTACATGTACAGCCAGTTTAAGGTCAAACAGAATCTGTAACTTGTATTTGTGTTCAACACAACTAAATTTAAGTGAAAGCCCAATTTGCGTTAACAGTTACCATACATGTAGAGCTAACAGTAACTTGATATCTTCAGCAAAAAAAGCACCTGTCAACAAAACTATACTTACATGTACATTTAACTTTACCATACAGCAGCTCATTTAATTTTGTAACAATTTACATGTTTTGATTTTCAAACTGTACAAACTAACACATGTATTATACACAGAATCGTAACTGGAGATAACAGACAAACTGTACATCCCCTCACTCCTCAAAAAAGTTAAGGACGGTTTCTTCATTATAATGGTCAATGATTCAATTACCCAAACTAGTAAAACCATTTTACTTCAAGAAAGAAAATGTTAACAAAATATCTGTGGCCCATATATATGCAGGATTACAGCCTTCCCTGAATCTTGTGACAGTAATGCTTGAATGTTTCATCTCAAATAATCCAAGTATTGTGGAATACATATGTGTAGTAGTCATCTGTATTCATTTATCTGATTTTCTTTTTTTTTTTTTTGTAAAACTATACAGTTTAATTAACCTTGGCATTAGTAGGTAACCAGTAATTTCTTATTTAGTTTTCATTTTAATTATTTTCACTATTATAGTAATTTGGGTTAATACTAATCTCTCTCCACTGTGGGAATATGTATGTTGACATAATCAATCTACAGGCTGGCAGAACCGAATCCACTGCTTCAAATCTATCCCATGTACCACAACAATCCTAAACAGTACGGTACTTGGTTGGACTGGGATCTGGTAAACAATATTTGGCACCTGGTGGACTGGTAACAGTGCACCCACCACTTGAGCAGTGTATACACTGACCATACCATAAACATGTAATTAAGGGACAACTCTGGCTTTAATATGAATGATTGACTTGTACAGTAAACCACATGGTAATTGACTGCAAATATCAAATAATATTTTTATGTGTCTTTTTATAATTACTCAATTATCAATTCTCTTTTACACTGTATTTTGAGAGTCTCTGATACTTGTTCTATGTTATTAGTAGTATTTAAATTTTAAAAATAACTTTTCCAGATCATCTGATGGCAAAAACTTGCAAGTTGTAAGCGTGTACATAATATTTATGATTCTGTGAATAATACCAAACAAATATGTTTTATTAAAGATGGAAAAGTTATCTGAATGTTATTGGCTTAAAATTTATTATTAAATAACACTGATGAAAATTAATTTCAAACTGTACAACTAAGATTAAAAAAAGGCAGGTACAAGAAGTTTTGATCAAACCTTTTAGCTTGGACTTTTATAGTTTTTTAAACCTAACTAAATAACTAAACAGGCAATGGATTTGTTTTGTAACTTTTTAAAAATATACAGTCAGATTTCTAATCCATTGACTGATAGTTTATAAAATATATCATACAAGTACTGACTTTAATATAACTAAAATATCTTCAAATGTATGGATGGCTTTTATAGTTTCATAGTAAAAAGAAACAATCTAACAGTTTGTTTCACATTATATTTAACAATAACAGGTAATAAACATATACTTTTAAAACATTTAATAATATAAATAACAGGAATAACAATAACAGTAATTATAATAACAATAAAGAGTAGGAGACAAAATATGAAGAAAAATAAGAAAACATCTATCAGTATATAAATATAGGTTTGTTTATTTATATAAATGACTAGAGTTAATAAATCACTCAGGTAACTTAAACATAATAAATAATGGTAACTTTAATTTTACTTTAGTATCACTCATATCTATCTGTTGCACAATAGATAAAGTCAGTCAATCAAAATTATTATCAAGGTAGTCTAACAAGTGTTTCTATTGTATAATGACAATTTTCAACAATAATGATAGTAACCATTGTAATGTTCTGGTATATTTATTTTTAAACAGACTTTTTAGAATGAAATAAATTTGATTGTAAACAGAATTTTAGTTTTAAGTGCCTTTGGTATAGAAACATACATACTTTAGATAGTCTTCTACACAGTGGAGACGGACCCATGAATTTTTCTGGTAGCAATTTGCCTATAATTATGAACTGGGAGATCGGCCAATGAAGTTTTATTTATAGTAATGTGGACAAAGTTATGATAAACCTGCTATAAAACAAATCTTCTGCTATACAACATTTAGTATACAGAAACGGGAATTATTATTATCTATGTAATAATGAACATAGATACACAGATTAAGTTTTCCAATAGATCAAATATGCTATTACAGAGTACCAAACCAAAACTGCATCTGGATCATATCATCACACAGTTTATACCAAACGTTTGTTTCAGGCATTTTCTATGAATCACTAGACTGTTATTTACACCATTTTATTGGTGATTTCAATTCAGAAGTTCTGAAAAGAGATGTTTACTTTAAAAAAATTCAAAGGCTCAGACACAAGATAAGATGGGAAATAAATTCATGGGTTCATGATAACAAATATATTTTCATATTATTCAAACTGACACCACAATATTCTACAATAATAACAAAAACCTAGAAGGAAGGCTGAAAGTAAGTCAGATGCACGTGAAACCAGAGCATAGTCAAAAGCAGAAACCATAAAAAATGGTTGACTGCATTAAGAAGATGAAGAAGAAGCTTACTTGGAGACACCCAATGTTCTATTCATCACAGGATTCAAGCAATTGTATCTGAATAAATGGTAGATCGAAGTAACTTTTAAGAGACTTACAAAACTTATACAGGCAATAAATATTATTTTCTGAATTAATTTTAATGGTAATGATTTGTTGTTAATAAAATGGAATATTGTGTAGCTTATTAATTTCATATACTATAACATGTTTAAATAAACATAAAACATAATTAATATGTTTACACTAAATGCATGTTTATTAATTATATTTACACTACCGTATATTATTTTATTATAACGAATTATTTTCTGTATTTAAAATAAATTCCAGTGAATAAATTAAAATTCATAATTATTTGAATTTTATAAATGCTCAAATGTGTAAAAACTACCAACAGTTGAAATCTACTGCACATGATTAAATTATAATGACAACCATAATCAAAGTTCAATCAAAACTATTAAATGTTAAACATTTTAGAAAAAAAAATGTATCTCTGTACTGGCTGTTTTTGTAATTAAAACTATCAAATTTGGTTCAGCAATACATGCGAGAAATTGCTCTTTTTTTCTAAATAACAGTCATTTTGCATAGTATGCTAAATTACTAACACGATAGTAGGTATAAATTTTAAATCAACTGATTTTTATAAAATACATGTTGATACATTTATAATAATATAAACAATGGTTTTTTGTGATGGTACACATTGGTATACTGTATCGGCACATCACGTTTGCCTGCCCAAGACCATGCGAACTCAAATGTTTCTAGGCCTGTGGGGTACTTTACACCTTGAGTAGTGTGCCAGCACCTTTCTTTTTTTGGGCAAAGAAAAACTACTGTTTAAAAATATTTGTCAAATATTTCAAAACTAATTAGTTTAATCTGCAAAAACAAAAATCGTATTGTCTGACATATATTTTGCAGAATTGTTAGGTACTTTACCAAGGATTAAAAGGACTATCATATCCATTATACAAGTTATATACTTGCAGATGAAACTAATAATTTTTGTGCTAATTGTAATATAGATTTAAACACTAGAGAATCAACGTTTATCAAAAATACCTATGTGTGTGCATAAAAAAAATATTTATATGTATGTGTACAGTACACAGTAAGCTTCTTCATAATTTCAGTTTTCCAATTAAATGAGTGTTAATTGTAATTATTATAAATTATACTGTAAGTAGTCTATAAATTGTTTGTAAACTTATAGCATAAGATGTTTATAAATTATTATACAATAACTGTTTAAAGGAAACAGCACTTTTTTGTATCTGTGTTTGTTTGTTTTTATATTTATTTAAAGTAATTTAAAACCAAAAACAACTGGTTCTATACATATGCGGTTTACACACACACACACACACACACACACACACACACACACACACACACACACACACACACACACACACACACACACACACACACACACACACACACACACACACACACACACACACACACACACACACACACACACACACACACACACACACACACACACACACACACACACACTACAAGTACGAACCATACAAATCTATGACTATTGTGAAGCTAGCTTTAAGGAAAGTGTTTATAAAGTGTTCCTTTTATAATTGAGAAAAGGTCCATATTGCTTATGACAAAAGACTGCTTGCTTCTTCATCCTCTTGATCCTTGTCTTTCTCTGTGCAAATACACTTCTTACAGAACTCCGCGACTAATTACTCACTCTTCACTGTCACTTTGAATCTTTACAGGTAAAAATAGTTTGTATATAAACACACTTCCATTATAGTGTGGTTAAGAGTTCTTTTTAGAATTTAAACTGATGACTAGGTAAATTAAAGCATTTCTTTTTTTTTACTTTACTAACTTTTTAGTTTTATGTAAATAACTTTACTTACCTATCTATAGGTCCTTTATTATCTATATTACAAAAGTGATCTAAGATTATTATTATTATTATTTTACTTAACTATTTAAAAAGTAGGAGAAATATAGACAATTGCATTTATTGATTTGCTGCTGTATATATTTATACATAATCAATATTTTAATTTAAAAAATGACTAAATTTTGTATTTTCAGTGAATGAATTGTAAATATTGAATTTTCAGTGTTTTGTTTTGTAATAAAAAAAAACATTAGTCTAATATTTAGAAAAATTGTTTTAAAGGTTAATGTCAAATTATTTAATATCTAATATTCAAATGTTTAGCTACTTATGGAGCATTTTTGTCCTTTCTAAATATATATTTATAGATTCTTTGTTAAACAGATGGGGGGCCCAATAACCTTCTTGCTGTCCCTCAATCACACCTACATTTTGGATTGAGTAAATTCATTAACAGATGTAAAATATTAAAATATTTCAGTCACTGAGGTTACTGGCCAATAACCCCATGTGAAATCTACGCCTGATGCTGGAACTTTAATATTTGCAAAAAAATCTTTTTTATAAATTATTATACAGTATAATAAATTTATATTTGTCTGACTCTGATCCATTAATGACTACATCAAAAGTCTAACGACCTAGACAGGGCTACCAAACAGCAAACTTTTTTCCTAGCCAACCTGCTTTATATTGGCACTTAATATCATCTTTATGTTAAAATTTACAATATAAAGGCAAATTAATGTGTATTGCAAAATGTGACACATCGGTAGTTACTACAAAAGTTTTGAAAAATGAATTTCTCTCACCTCCTTCTTAAAACAAATCTCTTAAAGTTCTGGAAGTACAACAAAAGGTTTTCATAACAAACTGGGGAATATGGTGAGAAACTCTTCATGTCCAGGACTTTATAATTTTGATTTTGAAGAAGAGCTATTTAGATTGCAAAGAGTTCAGATGACTCTGTACACTTGAGAACATAGGCTGTTAGGCTGTGGTCCTCATATAATAATCCTCATAAATATCATAAATTATGAACCTCTGAAGAAGCTTTTTAAAAGTGAAAACCGGTTCAGGTTGTAAGGTAAAACTTTATGTTTTTACTCATAAAAAACTTTGTGTTCTGAGTCGTTAGTGTAATAGTTGTATTTAGTTAAGTAATGGACATGCCATGGACAACGAAATCCAAGAGATTAATATATATAATAATTTCCTATAAAACAAGAGGGAAAGATTTTTCTGTACTAAGTAAAATTCAGTCAGTTACCTCTAATTTTTTTTTACAAATCATAAAAATATTTCAATAAATTTTCCTTTAAAAAAAGGAAGTATTGCTTAGTATTTCTTCCAGTTAGTAGTATTTCTTCCAGTGCTGTAGTAAAGTTTGTTGTTCACGCGTATACTAAAGTTCCAGTATGTGATTATACAGTATGAATCAATGCTTTGTCATATTCAGTGGCGTATCTAGAATTTGGCCTGGAGGGGGGGGGCAGTCGAGTCAGCTTCATACAAAAGAAAAAAACAAGTTAAGCAATCAACATTACTATCTTTAAAGTGGTAGAAAAACATGTGATAACATTCTAAATCAATCCCATTAAAGTAAACTGTAATAACACAATAAAAATATGCACAATTGAAACATTGTTTAGAAGATACTTATTGACTCAATTGATTTTTCTACATTTCATATTTCAAATCTATTTGTATAATCAAGAAATAATTACTAATATATTAGCGTACACAGTGAAAAAATAATAAAATAGCCTAAAAATTAAGAGATTAACAAAATTCGTCAACTTTTCTTGACCCTCTTGGTGGGGGGGGGGTCTGGTCCCCTCATAAATATGCCCCTGGTCATATTACATTCTATGGTAAATGATAATGTATGTTTGTGTTCAACTGTTTCATGTTCAAAGCCACACGCACGCACATGCGCGCCCACGCACACACAGGTCATATTTGTATGTATAAATATATAAACACAAGCATATTAAAAAATGTTTCACACGTTTACTTATATAATAGTAAGTTGCAAATGGATAGAACTACATTTAAGAAAAAGAACATATTTGATTTAAAAAAAAGCACATACATTTTTAATTGAGTTGTTATGTACAGTATTGAATTACTTAGGTTTTATTTATTTGTTTGACATAAATCTTATATCATTAACTGCTTTACAAACTGTAATTCAACGCATGTTTCACAAGAATACAGTGCCTGATGTAAACTTAAATTGTCTGTTTATGATCAACAGAAGTTTACAGCATGAAGCACTGTTATGTTTGTGCATTTGATTCTTTAATTTTTTTTACTATCTCTTCAACTTTATTCTGTTTCAACTTTTCTGTTTTACTAAAACACAACTATTTCATAATGAACAATACAAATTTTTATCAATCGTATGTGAATATTGTCTAGAGTAATATGTATCCAAAAATAAAGTATGCAACGCATTATACAGACATACAAATATAGTAACATTATCATAATAAAAAAAAACCAACACTTGATACTGTTACATTACTGTTATAAGGTGTTATCGGATCTGTTTTTTTCCTGTTCAGTGATCTTCTTATACATCCAACATGTGTAGTTCAATCCATAAATTAAAC
Source organism: Magicicada septendecula (assembly GCA_034769895.1). NCBI lineage: Eukaryota > Metazoa > Arthropoda > Insecta > Hemiptera > Cicadidae > Magicicada > Magicicada septendecula. The sequence continues at coordinate 418,432,005 of CM068373.1, read as the reverse complement.
TCACTATAAATATACAAGCAGTAAATTTATATAATCAGGAAATTCAAATTAAAGGTTACTAAAACTTGATGCTCATCATATAATTTGAATCCAATTTCTTAACACAAGGTGAAACAGTTAAATATATGTATAAAAAAAGCCAGACTATCTTATTCACGTAAATAATTTTTTTTTTGCATTTTATAAATTGCACAACTCGAGAGTTTTTATGTATGTTTTTAATTTCTCCTAAATTTTAAATATATGATATATATATATATATATATGTGTGGTTATATCTTTTAACAGTATCATACTATCAAGAGATTTAGCAGAGGAAGTGACTAAGGCTAAGATTAATAAAAGCCTTTGTAATGGATGAAAAAGAAAATAAGAAACACCGCATAAGCTGATGGAAATGTAATTCTTGCTATCACATCAATGGTTTTTGCCACTCGTATCGGATGAGGTGGTTCTTTTTTCCGCACCTTTAACAAACAACACATAATTTATACAAAAAAATATTAAAACATCTATTAATAATGTATTTTTAAGCTGACAAAAAGACTATTCTTGTATCTGTATAATGCAGTCTTGCAAAATTCAATGAAATAATGAATTTAATAGTTGAACACTATTTTTTTTGTTCAACACATGTTTCATTCTGATTAACACCTACATTTTAGCTGATGTTGAGGTGCTGAAAGTTATAAATATAATAAGTTTATCTACACATAAAACTCTCAATCACAATAATTTAGTTTAAATAGTAATGGTTAAGAATAATTAATTATTAATATACGAATTATTTTAGTAAACAAAGTAAATAGTAATAATAGTAGTTTATTTACATCAGAGCATTTAAATGTTAGCCTACAAAGATACCACTTTACTACCTTGTCAGTGATCTTCTTATATACATCCAACACATGTCTAGTTCAATCCATAAATTGGACTCAGCATAAAAGCAGTCAATTTATATCATTAGGAATTCAAATTAAAGAGTACTTAAAAATTAGTGATCTTCATATAAGTTGAATCCAATTTCTTAACACAAGGTAAAACAGTTAAATATATGTATAAAAAAAGCCAAATTATCTTATTCACATTAATAATTAATTATTTGTGCTTTATAAATTGCACATTCTTAAGTGTTTTTATATGTCCAAGTGAAGGATGATAACACCCAAATTTACTGCAAACTTATGTCATATGGAAACCATTGTTTCTCAAACAACCACCAAAGTATTTTTGACAACCTTGTGAACAACCTGTGAAAATTCAGATTTAAAAAAGAATATTTCATCTTAGTAATCAGTTGTGTTGTATAGCAAATGCACTTTACTTTTAATAAGAAATTAATAAATATAAATTCTTGTTTTAAGGTAATTTACATTTGTATTTAAAAGTGCATCTGCTGAAGAGAAGATTATATAGTACTAGACATAGAGGCAGACCAAGGATGAGATGGATGGATAGCGTAACAGAAGATCTTGCTAGCATGGGAATCAGAGGGTGGAGAGTAAGGGTGGATAGCAGGGAAACATGGAGGATTACTGTTGAGGAGTCTAAAGCCCACCAAACTCTGTAACACCAGATAAGGACCTCGGGCAACGCAAAGAGAAGTTTGACGTAAGGTGGTTCAGTTCTTTCCTCAGCAGCACGCTGGTTCACTTCTTCTTCAACCTCTCGCATCATCATAAAACCTTGTACAAATGGATTTTGTGAGCGGATAATTCCTTCCAACAGGTTCGTTAATGGGACACTAATTCCATTATTCAGTGGAATGTTGACACGTTCATTGACAGCATCTTCATTATAGAGGAAGTACATCTGTCCATATCGAGGTCGTTCAAACTCACCTTGTGAATTTTGAGTTGGATGAGCAGCCACGTTAATTTTATGATAAACATTCCCTGCTGCAATAAACGTATAAATTCCTCGATTGTTTATGGTTCGATTATCATCCACGGTGAATGAAGCCATTGCAAAACATGCATTTAAATTACGTATTCTTTTATGAAATTCATCAGTTAATGGATGACAATGAAGAAATAGTCGCATCAACTCATTTGGAAATTTAGGTGGATGCAGCTCAATGCGGCCATGCAAACAGCAGTCTCCGAAAGAATTTCTATGGGTTCGATTGCTAACACGTTCTTCTGTAAAATGCAAAGCGCCACAATGCAAGCAAGCAACATTAAAATTTCCTAATGTGTGATTGGATACATCAGAAGTGACAGCTAATCTGTATGTTCGTAAAGGGTTCAATAGCAGAGCTCTTTGACGTCTTTCATTCCGGCCACGTTGCTCCTCTAATCGCTGCTGACGTCTTTCTTCATTTTCTTCAGCTCTTCTTTGACTTGCTCGTAATCGAATGATTAGAAGCCGTTGAGCTCCTTGCTCTGGTGACTCTTCAGCTCTCCTTTTACTTGCTCGCAATCGATCGTTTTCTTGCCGTCGTTCACGCTCTTCTGTTGATTCTGCCAATATTCTGGGTTTATTATTTATCTCCCTTATTTGCTCACGTAATTCTTGCGACTGGTAATCGTTAAGCTCCCTTAATACTTCATTTAGTCTATTCATACAATCATTCTTGGCACTTCGCACAGGTCTAGAAGTTGACGCCTGATTTTCATGATTGACGTTGTTAGTATTATTTTGAGGAACTTGTTTTCGGGCATTTGTTACTTCGGGAAGGGGAAGGGGTCTTGAAGTGGATGCCTGATTTTCATAAATAGCATTGATAGGATTATTTTCAGAAAGTTCGTCTCTGACATTCGTTATTTCCTGAAGAGGCTGTGGTAACTCATTTTCTTGCTGTCTGTGTTGCGGTGGCCTTAAGTTATTAAAAATTCGCCGTTTAGGAGGTCGTCCGCGAGGCATCTAAAAAATAACATTTTCAGATTGCTTTTTTCTGCCAAAAATATTTAAAAGCACTTGAGCATAAGACTGGAAGTATAAATAATGTTGCACAGTGTCCAATGCTTGGTGGGTGTGCACAGAATAGTAATATGTAACCTAAGGTGATGACACTTACCTTCTTAAAAAACTATATAAATTACCAACCGAGCAAGAATTTGAGTCGCTTTGCACTTGCACAAACACTGTAATGGTTTTTTATTGTAAATAGATCACTGAGCAGAGAAAAATTGCAATTTTTTTTTATTTTACTGAGCAGATCTAACACTAAATAACTGATTGGAATAAAATCACTGTAAAAGACAAAAAGAAAATGATCACACAAATCGATTAATTTCTGAAATAGCTCACCTATAATTTTCAAATAAACCTTTGAATAAACAAACAGATACAACGTTTTTGAATAATAATGTAATGAAATTTCGGTAATGTAAAAATTTTGAGAAAATTCCTCGAGCCGTTACGGGAAAAAAATTTATAGACGGACGGAAAATTATTGTTCGTCTCAACTCTTATTTTGTTTATTTACATTGGTCCCAACAGCTATTTATTCTTCTTCATATTTATATAAACATATCGATACTGCGCCGTTTGCATTTGTCGACGGTTTCTGTAATTTATTTATCTGTACGGTAAGAAAGCTGGTTAAAAAATTACAGTTGCCTAGCAATAATTAATTGTCGCGTGGTATCGGTCCCGCGATATTTTAAAATAAAGGCCCTCAGATGTGGCCCTTAGACGAATTTTGCGGAAAATGAGACAGAGTCTAATCGATTCCTGGTGTTAAAATACCCTTAAGTACCAACTTCCGAGAAAATTCCTCGAGCTGTTTCGGAAAAAAAATTTACAGACAAACAATTATTGCTCGTTTAATAGTATAGGATATGAGAATTAAAAAATGGAAGTGAAGGTTTTTGTATTTCATTAAATATAGATTACTTTTATTCTAGAGGAGTACATACAAAAAGTTAATGTTTGAATTTTGAATGTTTTTAAGATATTAATTTCTGCTAATAAACATACAAAAAATGAACACGTGCGCGCGCACGTGTGTGTGTGTGTGTGTGTGTGTGTGTGTGTGTGTGTGATCTAGATAAGTAAATTATTTGATATTACATATACACCATCCAGAGAATTTTTAATTAAAGAAACTTATTGATTACTCTTTTTTCTCTAAAATACCTAGTTATGTTATAATTCTAAATAAAAATATCAACTGCCTTTACTACGTATTTTTAATTTTTTTGAATATATTTTTAGTTAAATAGAATTGTATATTATTAAAATTAAAGTATATTTGCTGTTCAACACAACTGCTTACTAAGCATGAAATAAGATTTTCTGCTTCTTTCAATCCTAGTTTTTGCAGGTGGTTCACAAGGTTTTCAAAAATATTTTGGTGGTCTGCCAGAGAGGATGTTTGAGTACCAGTAGTTTCTACTACAAAATAGTTTGCAATAAATTTGAATGTTAGAATGCTCCATCATTATCTGTACAATAAAATATATTATAAACATTAGTTTCTAAAGCTATCATGATAAGAAACTTTCAATTTCACTTTAAAAAATGAACCATCATGGATGAAATTACCTTTTCTAAAGGATTAGATCCCAACACAGACCAATCCTAAAGGAATAGTTCATTCAAATGAATTATTTCACCCATCTCTCTAGTATATACAAATCTGCTGTACAATTTTTTGCTTTTACCAATCCCTTATCCTATCTTTGTCCATTTGGACAAAGCAATATCCTACATGTACTCCATTTGTAATCATTGCTATTTTGCAGACTTGGGATTAATGCCTACAAAAATTAACTATTAAATTAATCGTTAACAATTTGTTTAACTTTTTAACTTAATCATTAAATTTTTAAAATGTTTAACTTTAATCATTAATTGTTAAATTTGTTGTTAACGATTAAAAATTTAACGAGTTAATTTTTAAATATCACTATAATATTGACGACTCGGAACACAAAGTTTTTTATAAGTAAAAACGTAAAGTTTTACCTTACAGCCTAAACCGGCTTTCACCTATAGAAGGCTTCATCAGAGGCTGTCGTTAGTAGCGCTGCTCGTCTTGTTGTTGGCGACGAGAAAGTGTTTCGAAAGATTGAAGCTGTGTGTGTGTGGTGAGATGTGTTCGAATAATGCGTGCGATTTGAATTGTGTCTGTTCGTTTAGGATGTCGTTTTTATTTGTTTTTGTGTGCTTGTATATTTCTAATTGTTCTAGAGTGTCTAGTTTTCGGCCTTTTGTGTGTACGTGTAGTATGTTCATGTTATTGTCGATGTTTTTATATGTGTGGTTTGCTTCAATGAGGTGGTTTGCGAAGGTAGATTCTGTAGTGGTGTGGAGTGCTTTTGTGTGTTCAATGTATCTCTGTTTGAAGCTACGTCCTGTCTGGCCTATGTAGAATTTACTGCAATTTGAACAATTTAGTTTATATACACCGGGTAGATCGAATTTGTTTTGTGCTTTGGGCATGCGTTTTGATAGTGTGTGTTCTGTTTTGTTAGTAGTTTTGTAAGCGATTCTGTATCCTGCTTTTTTGAATTTGTGGGCAATTTTTTCTGTTTGTTTGTTGATGTATGTTAGTGTTATGAATTTGTTGTTTTCTATCTTTGTCTGTTGTTTGTTTTGTGTTTTGTGTAGGATTTTACTGACTATTGTTCTGTCATAACCGTTAGATTCTGCTAGATATTTTATCGTGTTTAGTTCGTCTTTGTAGTCTATTTCATCTAAGGGGATGTTGTTAAGTCTATGTATCATGGTTCTAAAAGCAGCTAGTTTGTGTTGTATTGGGTGATTGGAGGTGTTGTGTATTAGTGTGTCAGTTGTAGTACAACACAACACAAACTAGCTGCTTTTAGAACCATGATACATAGACTTAACAACATCCCCTTAGATGAAATAGACTACAAAGACGAACTAAACACGATAAAATATCTAGCAGAATCTAACGGTTATGACAGAACAATAGTCAGTAAAATCCTACACAAAACACAAAACAAACAACAGACAAAGATAGAAAACAACAAATTCATAACACTAACATACATCAACAAACAAACAGAAAAAATTGCCCACAAATTCAAAAAAGCAGGATACAGAATCGCTTACAAAACTACTAACAAAACAGAACACACACTATCAAAACGCATGCCCAAAGCACAAAACAAATTCGATCTACCCGGTGTATATAAACTAAATTGTTCAAATTGCAGTAAATTCTACATAGGCCAGACAGGACGTAGCTTCAAACAGAGATACATTGAACACACAAAAGCACTCCACACCACTACAGAATCTACCTTCGCAAACCACCTCATTGAAGCAAACCACACATATAAAAACATCGACAATAACATGAACATACTACACGTACACACAAAAGGCCGAAAACTAGACACTCTAGAACAATTAGAAATATACAAGCACACAAAAACAAATAAAAACGACATCCTAAACGAACAGACACAATTCAAATCGCACGCATTATTCGAACACATCTCACCACACACACACAGCTTCAATCTTTTGAAACACTTTCTCGTCGCCAACAACAAGACGAGCAGCGCTACTAACGACAGCCTCTGATGAAGCCTTCTATAGGTGAAAGCCGGTTTAGGCTGTAAGGTAAAACTTTACGTTTTTACTTATAAAAAACTTTGTGTTCCGAGTCGTCAATATTATAGTGATATTTAGTTAAGTAACGGACACGTCATGGACAACGAAATCCAAGAGTTAATTTTTTTCTTCCTATGCCAAAATAGTTGTTTAAGTCAATTTTGGAGAAAGTTTGTTCTACGTTTTTCCAACTTTGGACACTGTTGACTGGACAGTGAACTGGTTTTCCCCCATTAGGTCCCCTTTGTCTCATTATTATCCATGTCCGGGTGACAAAGATGGTTTTCTGTCTTTTTTGAATTATAAGCTTGAGTACCCCAGAGAAGTAGACAACAAATAACTTCTGTTTTGACATCTGAAATAGTGGTAATACAGTGTTGCTAATGTACGTTTTAATAACATGCTGAGATCTAAAACGAAAATTGCTTTACAAGTGCTGAATATTCTGTCTTTATTTGGTGACACGAACTGGCAACATTTATCAGCTGCTAGGCGAGTGCATCATAAATGTTTTGTTTAGCAATGATTGGCTAGTCCAAAGAACACCAAATTTCACTCCTCCTACTACCCAGACATAACAAAGGAGGTTAATTTAAACATATTTTCAATTCCACCAATTTATCGTTCACTGTCCATTCTCATGTGCTTGTTGTCATTTTTATATTTATGCAGTCAGCGTAGTGGTAATTGATGTTGTTGTGTTTCTACAGTTTTGTGTTGATTGTTTTGTAAATACAGTAGTTTTTTGTTACATACGGGTATTTTTGTTTTTTCACGAATTTATTATCCGTATCATTTATTATTTTTATATTAATATGGCATTGTCACATTGGCTACAAATTTCTAAATTTTATGAACATACTGAGAAAGTAGATGGTCTTAATTTAACTTTTAAGTGCTTGGTGTGTGTGCCCAAGGTCAAATATATTAAACTTCGCTGACTGTAGTGTCTAATTTGAGGTCACACATAAAGGTAACCAGATTATTCTATATATATAAAACTCAAAGTCTGAGGATTTATTTGTATGGAATAAAAATCCACACCATTACACCGATTTCCACCAAATTTTGCACAGGGAACCTTTGAAACAAAGCGAAAAACACTGTTGAACTTGGAATTTGATATTCTGCCCTGTTCACACGATTTAGGCCCTTTTAATTATGCCCTTTTGTTGACATGTACAAAGATGTCAACAACACGACTGAGACTAGAAATAATTACCATAGTGACAATTAAATGAACAAATGCTATTTAGCGGCAATAGAACTGTAGCTTTATCCATTCCTGCAGCACATTTTTGATGTTTTTAATATGTGATTGTATCAACATATTATGATGTGGAAAAAGTAGTAGTATGCTGCTGCTGCTGCTCCTTCTCCTAGTAGTAGTACTACTACTACTACTACTACTACTACTACTACTACTACTGCTGCTGCTGCTGCTGCTGCTGCTATTACTACTACTACTACTACTAGTAGTAATCTCGACCCAATACGGCGAGATTTGATGATTAAATGGATGATACATAATCCGTGTGGAGAGCATAACGAAGAAGCTCCATGTATGATCAATAAAGATGGAAAAATGAAGTGTCGCTTCGGATTTCCAAAATCATTCAAAGATTTACATCTTTAGTTGAAGATGAAAAAAACCAATTATCGACGTCATTATGATTCGAGAATGGATCCAAACAGTCCAGACTTTTCACATCATCATGCTTTTTATCTTAAAGATAGTCAAGGTAGACGAACAACAAGAGACAATCGCCATGTTGCTTCATATAACGCTTACCTTTTAAAAAAATTTAATTGCCATATTAATGTTGAATACGTTGGTAGTATAAAAGCAGTTAAATATCTTTATAAATATGTTTAAAAGGGACATGACTGTGCATTTGTCAAGGTAATTCAAGATCAACGAACATTAAATTACAATGAAGCAGAAACATATGTGCAAGGTCGATGCATCACACCTCCAGAGGCATGCTGTAGTCTCTTTGGCTACGAAATCCAGAAAAAAGGTCACACTGTTCAACGTTTAGATATTCATCTACCTGGACAATATCGAAAGGCAAATATTGAACAGACGCAGGAAGATTTAGCTGACGTAGGCCAAAGAGGTTCAACTTTGGAAGCTTACTTTAGACATAATTCACATTCGAAGCAGCAACAACAAAATCAAGTCCACAATGAAAATCAACAAGAAATACATTATTATTATTATTATTATTAGCAGATGCCAGAGCACTTTAGGTTGATAGGAAGTAACAGTAAATGGCAGCCCAGGGTCAGGCGTCTTCGAGTTATTGGTAGAGTTCACAGCATAAACTTTGTTTCGCAACCAGAACTTTACCATCTATGGCTATTGCTCTACCACGTCAAGGATGCTACAAGCTTCGATGACCTTTTATTGGTAGAAGGAACAAGATACGCTACATATAAACAAGCCTGCCTAGCTAGAGGACTAACATATGATGATCAACAATGGGTCGAAGGTTTGAGAGAATCTGCTATGTCAAAAATGCCTTCAGTAATGAGAACACTATTCACAAAAATTCTTATTCTTGGCGCTCCTGAAAATCCTAAGGCTTTATGGGATATGTTCAAAGAAGAATTGGCCGAAGACTTTATTAGAGAGGCCAGACTTAATAACACTTCTATTGAAGAAGCGATAAAAAGAGCTTATCGGATCATTGCTTACAAATTGAACACAGAAGCTACAGAAGGTTAAAATTTCCACTTCTGGGTACAGAGATACAATATGGACGATATAGACAATTACGAAAATCAGTTGAATGAAGAAATAGTAAACGTTGATGAATACGCAGAATTTGGGGAAAGCATGTATCAACGTCTTCGAGGAAGACAATTAGAAATTGTGGATCGAATTTTAAGTGCTGCTGAAGGTCAATCTGAGCAAAGATGCTTTTTTATTGATGGACCTGGTGGTGCGGGAAAAACTTTTATTTATACGACACTATTCCACATTCTTTCTGGAAGAAATCGTAATGTAAAGTGCATGGCGTTCACTGGAATTGCGTCTATCTTACTTCCTAATGGTCGAACATCCCACAAAACATTTGGACTTAAAGTTCCTTTAACTGCTGAATCTGTTTCAAATATAAAACCAGGATCTTCGAAAGGCAGGGAACTCGCTCAAGTTCAAGTTTTTTTAATGGATGAAGCACCCATGTTACCTAAGTATGGAATGCATAATATGGACCAATTGCTTCGCGCTCTGGGCAATCCACATTTACCATTTGGAGGAAAAATTGTTGTTTTTGGAGGAGATTTTCGACAGTGCTTGCCTGTTCAACAACGTGCCAACAAAAGTGAACTGATAGATCTATGCATAAAAAGAAGTAACCTTTGGCAACATTTCCATCTCTTTTCTTTGACTGAAAATATGCGTGTAGATCCAGAGCAAAGAGATTTTGCTGAATATTTGTTGAAGGTCGGGAACGGAGAGTTGCCTGTAAATAATATGGACGAAATTGAGCTACCAGTAGATATTCTTTCTAATGGAAATCTAATTGATGAAGTCTTTGGAAACTGTATTACTAATAATAGATTTCAAGATATGAAAGACAGAGCTATAATTGCTCCTTTGAAGAGAGACGTAACAAAAATTAATGCTGAGATCATTGAAAAACTACCTGGAGATATCAAAATTTATCACAGCTACGACTCTGTAAAGATCAACCAGAAGAGCTCTTCAATTCACTTCAGATTTCCTTAATTCTGTTGACATAGCCGATTTACTGCCACATGAACTTAAGTTGAAAAAAGATACTATAATAATGCTTTTACGAAACTTAGACATTACAGAAGGGCTTTGCAATGGAACTAGATTAAATATTACAGAGTTGTGCAATAACATTATCAAAGCTAAGATAATTGCTGGAGAAAAATCGGGTCGAGAGGTACATATCCAAGAATTACATTGGATTCTAACAAAGGTCGGGTGTACCATGCAAAGACATCAATTTCCCGTAAGACCGGGATTTTCTATGACAGCTCACAAGGTCCAGGGTCAAACATTTGAGTACGTTGGTGTTGACTTACGGACACCAGTTTTTATGCATGGAATGTTATACGTCGCTTTTTCCCAAGTTAAAAGGAAAGGCAGTTTAAAAGTTCTGCTACCACAAGAAAATCCTCAACACACTCGTAATATAGTGTGGAAAGAAACATTGAATGATATGGATTCTAATAATAATGTACAGAATAATAATGGATACTGATGATGAACATCTTTTTTTGGACATTCCAGACAACTTGGATGATTTCAACATGACTTTTTTACAAAATATTGTACAAAATTAAATTTTTAAATATACTGCTATATATATATTTTTTTAATATATTATGTTTGTTAACCTACCTGATGAGTTATAAGATTACTATTTTAGTTTTCTAGTTTCATAAAATTCATTTCCAATTTCTAAATTAATATTGTAAAATGCAAATCTGTTTTTGTTTTGTTATGTAAAAAGAAAAATGTAAAATATTATTAAAAAAATAATTTTTTATTTGAAACCGAGCTAAGCTCGGTCCCCCGGTACTTTTTATTATTTAATAAACAAGTAAAAATGTTTGTACAGGTATGAAGTTTTTATTAACATAAATTAACTAAAAAGTACTGGCAGAATATGGCATAGGATCATTTATTAAAAAAAAAATATATATATAATATATATATAAGTGTTATACATAAACTTAAATATATATATTATAACGTAAAGTTATAGATATTGATGATAAGATATTATGCTGTGTAAGTATAATTGTATTTATAGTTGTAGTGTGCTTGCAGATACGCTCCGGTATCTGCTATTATGTTGTTTCTATAAAAACTGCTCCAATTATAATTATTAGGAGTTATTAGTGTGATTGTTTGATCTGTATAAGTGTTTATGAAGATTTCACTCTTTTCGATTTAAATAAGTTTCGCGCACTTTTTGTTGTATGCCTCCCTCACTTACCACAAGTATCAGTTCCAGTCCTGTTCTGTGACGGTTGTTGCTGAAATACATACATTTAAAATGCACACAAATATTCAATTTGAATATTCAAAACAGTTAGTATACACAATATGAATGAGTTAGCACGTATATGTAATACTTTAAATTACTCTCTGTTTGAATTCTTCCGCCACCTTTGGTGGAACTGCTTTAAAAGAAATAATTTAATTTCTATTTGAAATGATACTCTTGTTCATAGGTAAATAAGTGAAGGTTTATTAACAAATTTTAAAATGGCAAATTTCAAAAAATAATTAACAATCCTTTGGCTAATAACCCTTTAAATAATAATTACAATTGATTAATTTTAACATAAAACTCTATCCAGGCTCAATGCTGGTAGTCCTGTCTTTAGTACAATAATTTGAACTTATAAGGTTATATTTTCTTGTTAATATATTATCAGGTTGTTAGGTTCTTTGAGGATACATGATATCAGTGTCAAGATGTAATATTAATAGAATCAATAAAATTAAACAATGGTTAAAAAATAACGAATAAATATAAAACAATGAAATTTAATACCATATGTATGGTAAGTATGTAATTATCGTACGTCTGGATGCGCACGCACCTTATAACATTCTATAGCAAGCGTCAGACTCGTGGCTTGTACAGTTTCAATGTATCGTTTTATTTTCAACAATGAATTTGATAAATATATATTTTCAAAAGAAAAAATTAATAAAATACAAAAAAAACTCTTGATATGATTTCTATTTAGTTTGGAAACTATTTGAGAACAGATGCAACAGTTAAATTAATAAGCTACCGCTACCATTTTGAGGTTAGCGATCACAGGTAATTCTATTATAGAAAATGATTTCTTACTGGTTAATATTTCTTAATTTATATTTTTGAACATAATATTAGTAACCTTTTAACATGTTACTATTAAAATTGCTTTATACTTTTTACGTAAGTTAATTTTATTTATTTCAAAACATCGAACTGTTCAAAACAACTTTAGTCAAAAGAGTGACTAAATGTAAACTCTTGTAATTAATGATAATTACTTTAAACATACTTTTTATAATTATAAAATTAATTAAAATATTTATTTAATATTTTAATAAGTCAAAATTGACATTTCTTGAAATTCTAATAATTCATTATAAGTTTGATGCTGCGCTAGTAATGACTCGCGTAGTATCAAAATGTCTATTTCAAAAATATTATTTCTGAAAATCAAAGTTATTTAAATAAAATAATGTACTCCCTGTTTATTATCACAACACAAGCGAGTACGACCGGGATTATACACTATCGTACTTATATTGTTCGGTAATCCCGCACATATCACTCGGAAGTGTATTTGTTGTGTCAAGGTTATGTCTGTATATCAACTTAATGTCAATGTACGCGCACAAATTTGAAAATAATACTTTTTCATGGCGTTGAGTTGCGTGACCTATTCGTCTGGAAGCTGTTCTTAGACTGTTACAATTTGCCAAAGCGTCTCTCTCGTGTCTGACAAAATGCGTTGATTTGATTGGCTGTAATCACTATAGTCTTCACCCCAAAAGCCTATGTTTTATTAAAATATTTGGTGTTTTACCAAATTTCGACTTTGGGTCCTGGTTTATGTGACGTAAGCACTAGTGTAAAAAATACTTGAAAAGTTAATAATTACAATAACTTCCTTATTGAACGTCCTATCGTTACATGAGTTATGTCATTGAATTATAGACATTTTCTTCTTTAATTTAAGTCTAAACAACACTATTTTATTTACATTGCTTCTCTTAAAATAATGTTTTTATTAATTATCTTGGTGTTTCTTATATTTATAAGTTTTTTACACCAGATTTAATTATTTTTAATAAAAACACTTTCTAAATAAACACTTGGAGTCCATTTCTCACTTGGTTTGATTGGTTATTTGGAAATAATTATTTCCTTAACAATAGCTTATTTTAGCGTCATTAGGCGTCCATCTTGGTTTTTATATAAAAGTATTTAAAATGAATTTCCCTTATCTAATACAAGTAATCTTACAATCTTATGATACTAAAACGATTATGTACATGATTTCACACTTAAGTATCCTCACATGATTGTATTAAACATAATACATATATTGTCTTCTTCCTCTTCTACCTTTCTCATACAATTGTCAATATAATTTTAGTCTTTTCTAAGTGAATTATATTATGTATTAGATGTCATTAGTGTACATACATTGTACTTAATGTATTACATATATTGGTCAGCTTCTAGCTAGTTTAGTACCCTTCAATTCTCTAATAATGGGCTTGTTCCTATGGTGTTTCAACATAATGGTCATTTATTTTTCATAAAAACAATACTTAAACTGTTATTGTTACATTATGTTTGTGTTTCTACATTGGTATTAGACATTACTCCTACTTTTGGTAATGTTCTCATTTACTCTTAGATAAATTTATATGTCATATTTTACCTAAGTAATTTACTTAACATGGTTGGTTTATATATGATTTCTGTCACTATGGTCAGTTGGTTTCTAATTATTTGCATATATACTGACTGTTTTTATAGTTCTAATCTGTTCTCAAAGTTGTATTGATTTTCCCTCTAACTACTGGTAATATTGTGAACAATCTGTGTTTAAGTTTTAATGCACTATTTTCCTTAACTAATGGGCCATACAGTGGTCCATCTTACATCTGATTGTTTGTACATGGTTAGTTAGTTTACATTATTTTGTTTATAATACTGTTGTTATTATGTTAAAGATCTGTTCTCAAACCATTACCAGATATTAGTCTTACTACTGGTAATATGGTTATTCACTTTAGTATTGGTTTTGATATTGCACTTTGCCTATTTGAATTGGCATATTTGTTGCATCTTTGCTATAGCTGTCTGCCATTGCATTTGATTGGTTTTATTTACATGGTTGCATTTTAATGTATTGTCTATTAGGATGTATTGTTATTTATAACAATTCCTTAATTGATATCATTGTTGATAATCATTTATTTTCATTGATATTTTTGGTTTTCTGTTTAACAGGTACTTTCTCTATGGGTTATGTAATAATGTACCATCTGTTTTAATGCAGTATGTCTCTACTACCTACATGGTATCAGTATGGTCTTTCACAATAATATTTTACTTATTTTGTGACACATGTTTACACATTCCTTCTTAAACATTAATACATATCTTATTGTATTATTTATGATATTTTTCTAGTCATAGGTTGAATTCAATTCAATCCATTTTGTTTGATACAAGGGGTTTTTATACTGTTGTCAGTTCTTTACCAAAAATAAAACATAGTTATATTGTTCTATTTTGTTTCATTTTGGTGGACTTATGATTATCTGTGTTAATCACAACTTTATTAAATGCGTCACACTCATTGTTCGTGTCTATTTGACTTATTTAACATCTTGTTGTTTTCATCATGGAATTAACATATTTTCATATACTTATAAACTTCCTCACTATAATTGTTTGTGTGGTTTTATCAGTAGAAATAGTTGGTTATTCACATGTTTCACATCTATTAAGTACGCACTGTTATTGTTTGTGTTTCCTTAAATGCTAATCACTGTTTTTTCATCCTCACATTTGATAATCATTACTTCACTTGTCACTTAATTAGTCTTTGGTGCACGTGGTTTATGTTGATTTCTGGTATGATTTATTCATCATCTTCTCTCTTCTGAGTCAGCTTTCTTGTCCTTCTTCTTTCTTCTTTCTTGTTATTTTCATCGTAGTCATTATTCTTTAGTCGTTTCCCCTCACTTTTGGAGTTTGTTAATTCTTATTTCGTCGTTTCCCCTCACTTTTGGAGTTTGTTAATTCTTGTTTAGTCATTTCCCCTCACTTTTGGATCCTATTGGGTCTATAATTGGTATTTTGTTTTGGCTCATGTCATTTTCTTTCTTATTTTTCGTAGTTGATGTCACTAGATTGATATTATCTTATTCATAGTTGGATTTTCATATTAACACATTTGTAGATACACACTTTATATACATGGATTTACTTATCTAGATTTACATTCATATTTTTTATCTTACTTGCCATCCTTTAGGCTCATTTTATGTAACTGCCATATTTGGTTATGTTACAATATATACAAAAATATATACTGTAACATGACATAAGGTAGTGAAGATCCAATTGTATTTAATTATAATATAAAAAGCTGAAGATAATAATAAGAGGCAAAAACTTATAAACTTAGAGATCAATAACCCAATAACCCAATAAATGACAAATGACTATTAAACTGACAATGACCTGACACAGTAGATCGGATAAATACCAAAGGAACCAAGAGACAATGAAGAAGCAGCCGAGACCTAAGTGCAATCAAATAATCCCAAATAATTACCAGTATATTGTAATTAAAATAATGAACTGATAACTGTAGTATCTGAGATTTACCTAGGATAATAAGATTAATGGAAAGTAATAATGTCACATATATCTTGTTGATAAAAGAAGGTACTTATAATATAAGGTAGGGAGCTAGAAACTAACCATACCCCAAACTAATAGTAATGATAATAGCCAAAGCCAATAAACGATGCTTTGAGCCAAACAAAAGCAATATTTAAGTAATAACTAAAAGTGATCAGAGTGATTTGGAAGTAAATTAGTTATTCATGACCATAATCACACAGTGATATAAAATAATCAGACAAATCGTGTGAATAAACAAGTGAGTAAGTTAAAATGTGTGTAAAATTAAATAAGTGGTGAAGTGCTAGGTATAGCATATAATGGAACAAAGTGAGAGCGATAATAATTAAAGAAACCTTCTATGAAAGGAAAAGTGCAGTGGGGTGTAGAATAAAATATTTTATAAGCAGACTGTAATAAACAGCTAAACAATTTTTGATAAAATGTACATTAGTAAGTAAGATTAAACTGATTGTGATATTATAAATTTAGGTAATAGGATGTCAGAATTATATAATAAGGTAAGAATTAAGTTATTAGAATGAGTAGTAAAATAAGAAGGATAGACACTGTATTTAAGTGAAGGGATTAGTATATAAGACATATCATGTAAGGAACAGTTTATCAGTAGTATTGTAAGAGTTTTGTTATTGTAGTAAATTATAGGATAAGCAAGATAATAGTAGAGAAAAGAAAAGGTAGTTAAAAGTTATTTCAGGCTAGAACCTGACAAGGAATCTTTTATAATAAGAATTAGAGTTAGGAATACTGATGTTTATTGTTTGTTTTGTTTATAAAATTGTATTAGAATTACCATATATGTTATTAAGAAATGTTAGATGGGAGTAGAATAGAATCTAGGCTCTAGGCCAACTGTTGAATTTATATTTAGAATTAATATTAGGCAATTACCTGTATTAACTTCCGTCTTGTGACTTCTTTAGTTTTTTCCTTAAAACAACGCGTTTCGAGAATAAATTCTCATCATCAGGTTTTTTAAAAATTATAAAAACATCAAATTCACCCAAAAGGGGTCGTCAACTATTTAAAATACACAAACACAAAAACACCACACATAATTAAACACCGACACAGTCACAGCACAGTCCAATGCGCATCGTCTCGCCGCCAACGACCAACTGTTGCACTTTGTCTTACACGACCGTTATCATTGCCCGCTGACCCATCGATATCGATGGCCGTGTTGTACAGCAGATTCGATCGGAACGAAACTTTGTCATTAAGTAGCTGGTCCGTTTGTAACTTAGAAGCCCTGTATATCTCATATTCCTCCACAGCGTTCATGTATGCACCCTTTTTACAATTATGAAGCAGTTTAAAGTTTGTGTGGAAGTCTGAGTACTTATGATTATACAGCATTAAATGCTGAGCGTAACTGGATCTAGTTTTCGAGATATCACTTTTGGGCAGGTGTTCTTTAAAACGTTCGGCTGACGGCCTGCCCGTTTGTCCTATATAGAATTTGTCACAGTCATCGCATTCAAGCTTGTACACTCCAGTTTTCTCTTCAGCCGGGATATGAGTTCTTTGTCCCAAACGTTTTTTGATGTTATTTGTCGTTTTAAAGGCCACTGCTATTTTACGTTTTTTCAGCTCATTCTTTACAATGACTGGTAGTATATTTGTGTACTCAGATTCCACTGTTATACCCATTAGCGATAGCTATACTTTTGATTATATTAGTCTCTTCCACTCTGTCTTTTTGCTCAAGGGGAATAGCAAGCATTCTATGAACGAACGCGTTGAAGGCTGCCATTTTTTGGGAATATGGATGGTACGAATCAGCATGAATAGTAATATTCGTGGTGGTGGGCTTTCTATAAATTTTGAATCTAAAACGGTCATTATATTTGCTGATAGTGAGATCAAGAAAGTTCAGGCAGCTATTATTCTCCATTTCTAGGGTAAATTGGATTTTCATGTTTATGCTGTTCATATATCCTTTCAAATTTTCTATTTGTCTACTCGTTCCATTGAATATCATAAAAGTGTCGTCAACGTAGCGTACGTAAAATTTAATTTTGTCTCGCTGTTTATTAAGACTAGACATTAAAAATGTATTCTCAAAGTGGTTCAAGTATAGGTCCGCTAAAATCCCCGATAAAGGTGACCCCATTGCCAGACCATCCTCCTGCATGAAATACTCATTATCATAAGAGAAATAATTTTGTTTGAGTATAGTTTTTAGCAGTTGCATAAGTTCATCAATTTCATTTCTACCTAACCTATTTGTATTAATTAAGCTATTTCTGAGAATTGTCATTGTCTCATCTACCGGCACATTGGTGTACAGATTAGTTACGTCAAATGAAGCCAACCTATAATGTGGTGCTGATTTAATTGTTTTAATTTTTTCAACGAGATCGTAGCTGTTTTTTATGCTGTAGTTATTTACTATGTCAATGTTCTCTTTTATGATTTTTACTAATCTATGAATGCGATGACTGTGACAAATTCTATATAGGACAAACGGGCAGGCCGTCAGCCGAACGTTTTAAAGAACACCTGCCCAAAAGTGATATCTCGAAAACTAGATCCAGTTACGCTCAGCATTTAATGCTGTATAATCATAAGTACTCAGACTTCCACACAAACTTTAAACTGCTTCATAATTGTAAAAAGGGTGCATACATGAACGCTGTGGAGGAATATGAGATATACAGGGCTTCTAAGTTACAAACGGACCAGCTACTTAATGACAAAGTTTTGTTCCGATCGAATCTGCTGTACAACACGGCCATTGATATCGATGGGTCAGCGGGTAATGATAACGGTCGTGTAAGACAAAGTGCAACAGTTGGTCGTTGGCGGCGAGACGATGCGCATCGGACTGTGCCGTGACTGTGTCGGTGTTTAATTATGTGTGGTGTTTTTGTGTTTGTGTATTTTAAATAGTTGACGACCCCTTTTGGGTGAATTTGATGTTTTTATAATTTTTGAAAAACCTGATGATGAGAATTTATTCTCGAAACGCGTTGTTTTAAGGAAAAAACTAAAGAAGTCACAAGACGGAAGTTAATACAGGTAATTGCCTAATATTAATTCTAAATATTAGTAACGTGACTTGGAGACAATTAAAACAAAATGAATGTTGAATATAAATTTAGTAGTTCTGAGAACAGATAATTATCCAAAGTTAAGGCAGAATATACCAAATGGTTAAACCGATTAAGTGAGTATTCCTAGTACCAAGATATATGAATAACAACTAATTTTGAATAAAATATATGTAAAATATAAATATGGAAAATAGTAAAAATGTAATTAGCTATTCAAAAGTGGGCATGAGGGATATCAAAATGATCATCATGAAAAATTAGGAAGAATGGTACTCATGTAATAACTCTAGCTATTAGTATAAGATAGGAATCTTCATTTGAAGATATTTTGGTAAAATTAGACTAAAAAAGACGTTAAAACATAACAATGACTTAAGTTAATAACCAATGAAAATTAGCATAATTTATTAGGTAACCATAGCAACAAGAAGTTTATTGCCAAAAAACCGTTAGATTTTCAGTACTGTATTATTGACCAACGCCGAGGGTGGACCGAGCAGCTCTCGCACTAAAATTTTATTATTAAAGTAAATTTGAACTTAATTTAAACTAGACGGAGACAACAACAATAGTCCAGGGAATCCTGAACAAAATTTTGTTTAATAAAAAATTATTAACAAACCATAATTATCTGAAGAAGACGTGAAGACGCAGTGAAGAAGAGAGACGACAACGGACAACAAATGAGGATCATTGGAACATCTTAATAGAAGAAGACGGACGATAACCGAAGGAATGCGAGGCCAGAGTCAGCGAGGAAAATCATCGAGACGAGAGGAATAAACTTCTGGAAAATATCAGAAGACGACATCCCAGGAGTAATCCGGAAGAAGAAGACGACCTCAGGATCTTCAGCAGGAAAATCGATGAGTATAAACATTATCCCATTATCGAAGTCACAATTTTTTGGTCAGAATTAATAAATAACTATTTCACTTCACTGATCACTATTCCGATTCAGAAATAAATGCTTTGTTAAATTCACTATTTAAACTTTAATCGATTAGCAATTATTAAAAGTAAAATATAATAAATAATTGACGAACCTTTTGATAAATAAATTTGACAAACGAAAACTAACCCAAAAATTTCTTTACAAGTTTTCATTGGTAATTACTTAATTGAATATAATGAGATATTAATTTGTTTATGTAACTAGGATTAAGAATTGTTATAACTTTCTGTGTGTTAGCCGTAAGAATATATTTCTGTAGCCGAAAGGACTTTTTAACACCCCTGAGAAAAACCATATATAACTGTAAACTAACGTTAAAGACGCTTTGTATTGTATACAAACTGAGCAAGTACCAACCGAACAAGTGTAATAGCCGGTGCAGAAAACGAATGTGATGTATCATGAAGTAATTGAAATCTTCCAAAGAGTTAATAAATGTTCTCAATCTGCAATTCTGTATGTTTGATTCAATTAATTTATAATAACAACTAAGAATTATTGAAGTGAAAGCGTTAAAGCAAAACGCTAGCCGAGTCAACACTGCAGAAAGCCGTGCGCCAATCAGGTGGCGAGGCGGCAACATTTGAACGCAGCAGAGCGAAATACGGTTTACCCGTAAATGATAAGAGAAGTTACATTTTGACACAATTAACACTAAACAACACCAATAACAAATTTTTTACAAACCCCACAACCAAAAACGTTATATTACAAAGTGACGCTCACAACAGTGGGGCTTTTCGTTTCTGTAAGAAGGACGATAATAAGGGGAACGTCTACCAAATATACAACCCACACAAACTGTTTATTACAAAGTGGCGCGCCAACTAGTAGGGCTAGAATAGTAAAGGAAACATACCTTTAAACTTTACAGATTCTAGCGGCGACTACAGAAATGGAACTGGCAAAACACGAGAAGGAGGCGGAAAAGGAGACAAAGAGATCGGAAAGGGAGATAGAAGAAAAACGAGTCAGCTATGCAGAATGGATGACAGCACTATTTAAAAAGTTTAGCAGAGAGATGGAGTAAATCGAAAGGAACACCACTGACCATGAACGAGCACAAATGAGTCATGCGGATGCAACGGAACCACCATACGACCAAATGTCATTGGAAGAAATTTATGATGAAGTGTGGAAGCTGGAAAACGATCTAAACGAAAAAGGCGATAACAAGGTGGAAAGAATGACTAAAGAAGATTGGAAGAGATTGCTCAACAATGAAGAACAAATGAAAAACAAAAGAACGGGAGTATACGCACAGGTGACAGAGGAATTTACACAGGAGGAATATGACCAATGGAGACAATCTATAAGACAACCGGAACATCAAATACAAACAGAAAACGCAGAGCTGAGTGAATGGATAAGGGTTATGTTCGAGCTATCCAGAGAAGATATGTGCAATTGGAGGAAGAAACATAATCAAATAAAAGGGTTCAGTGAGACATCAAATAATAAAAACCTGGAACAACCCAATGTTCAATTAGAAAAAGAAATAGTCAAAAACGTGGAAGCGAAACAACCGAAGAAAATGCCAGAACCCATACAACAGAAGGAACCAAATAAAACCATAGAAGAAATGAGATTCGAAAGATTAATGGAAATGTTTTGACAAATGGAAGAATGGAGAAAGGAGGACGAGCAGGAAAGCCGGAAGCATAGAAAGGAAATGAAGGAAATTATGGACAAGGGATTTGAGTCAATTGATAACCATTTCAAAAGGATGAATGAAAAATTGGACAGATTTAACGAGAAATTAAGTGAACCTTGGGATAATGGTTTCAAGAAGGTGAATGAAACACTAGACAGGGATTCCAAAAGTGTTGAGGAACCGGTAATTACGAAAACAGAAGATAGTAAGAAGGAAACAGAATTAAAAGAAGACAATAACATACTGTTATCTACAAATAAAAATAGCAACCACCAGGAGGACATCCAAACTATGAAAATGAAGAAAGTAAGACAGAGGCATCCAAGGAAACTCACAAATACAAGAGAAGAATTGGAGATGATGAAGAATGGACTATTTGAGATGTTTAATGTACTAATTAACGACCAGAATGAAATGATGAATTTTAAAAATAACAGAAGAAACTTACTAGAACCTTCAGAAAGGAATCACTACAAAATAGTGTGTAACAAAATAAGAAGGAAAAGATACTTAATAGACATGCATAATCCAATACCAACAATAGCCTCTACAATGGAATTAGCATTGACCTATTCGTTGTATAAACAAAATAATGAAATGATTGAGATAGCAATGGAAACAAGCAAAAATGTTATGACAGAAACATTTAAATACAGAATAATAGCAAGAAAGTGGACACGAACAGAAGTCATTCTGAAAACGACAGCAATCTGAACGGGAGCAACTCATATAATCATGGACCATGGTTAAACCAAGTGTGGAGGAACACTGAGAAATGGGACTGATTTTAAGTAAACGACCATGCAAACCAATTAATGTAAATAAATGAGAAGATTAACCTACAAGAAAAAAGAAATGTATATAACAGGGTCCATTGTATAGTAAAATAAATACCCTATCTCATATTGAAAGATAACAAAAATAATACCTATGTCATAAGTGAAATCACAACTAAAAAAATAAAAGGGACTTATAACCAGTCTTCTTTAAAAAAGTATTATGAACCAGTGTCAGAAAATTGAAGAGAATTTTGAAAGTAAAAATTATCAAAATTCAAAAATAAATGTAAGCACAACTTACAATAAGTATTTGATTGGAACTATTATTATTATAAATGAAAGGGAATTTAGAAGAAAGATAAGCTAAATTCAAAACAAAGTAAGGCTAAACTTACGACCAAGTGTGAAACAAAATGTGTAAACCCATGTAATTTTGAAAAAATATGTATAATGAAATATCATAAAAAAAAAAAAAAAAAATTTTTTGAGATATAAAATAATTAAATGTTACACAAATAATGATGACGCTACATAACATCATTAACCAACCCTATCACAAAAGGGAGTAATAAAAATTAATGTTTCACAAAAGAAGAGACAAAACAATAAAATAAAAAATAACACTGACAGATTAACTGAACAATCAATGAAAAAATATAAGTGAGCCAGAAACCAGCTACAATGTTAATAAAATGTCAATAAGCATTAAAGTGATGACAAATAGAATCACTACCATATAAAATAAGCTAGTAAAACAATGCAAAATGCCTATTAAATATCGCCATAAGCTAAACCAAAGGAATCCAAATAAGTTATTGAAATGAAAAAGTCATGAAATGTATAAAGGAGAGAATAATTAATCCCAAAAGTGTTTTATTGTATTAATATTATGTGAGTCGGAAATGAACGACTATTATTATAATTATTATGAATATTATTATGTGATGACTTTATGTTGAGATACGTCCAACAATTATTTATGTTATTGAGCAGATAGGCAAGGCCTCTGAACTCAAAATGTGTATAAATGGATAGCAGAGTAATAGAGCCACACGTGCCCTCTGGCTAGTACCAATTTATATGAAGGAGAGAGAAGAAAAATTTTCGGGAAATAGAACATAAAAGGGAATAATAAAGAAAGAAAATAATACCAATTATCATATTATGAACCATGATTTAATAAAGAATGAATACAGAAGAAGTAGTGATTGACGAATTCCTGAATCATAACAACTTGATAAAATAAACTATATTGATGATTTCAGAAAAAATCTAATACTCTTTGTTTCGAAATAATCAATTTTGGTGGCGATGCATTATGTA
Source organism: Magicicada septendecula (assembly GCA_034769895.1). NCBI lineage: Eukaryota > Metazoa > Arthropoda > Insecta > Hemiptera > Cicadidae > Magicicada > Magicicada septendecula. The sequence continues at coordinate 418,408,252 of CM068373.1, read as the reverse complement.
ACATGACATAAGGTAGTGAAGATCCAATTGTATTTAATTATAATGTAAAAAGCTGAAGATAATAATAAGAGGCAAAAACTTATAAACTTAGAGATCAATAACCCAATAACCCAATAAATGACAAATGACTATTAAACTGACAATGACCTGACACAGTAGATCGGATAAATACCAAAGGAACCAAGAGACAATGAAGAAGCAGCCGAGACCTAAGTGCAATCAAATAATCCCAAATAATTACCAGTATATTGTAATTAAAATAATGAACTGATAACTGTAGTATCTGAGATTTACCTAGGATAATAAGATTAATGGAAAGTAATAATGTCACATATATCTTGTTGATAAAAGAAGGTACTTATAATATAAGGTAGGGAGCTAGAAACTAACCATACCCCAAACTAATAGTAATGATAATAGCCAAAGCCAATAAACGATGCTTTGAGCCAAACAAAAGCAATATTTAAGTAATAACTAAAAGTGATCAGAGTGATTTGGAAGTAAATTAGTTATTCATGACCATAATCACACAGTGATATAAAATAATCAGACAAATCGTGTGAATAAACAAGTGAGTAAGTTAAAAATGTGTGTAAAATTAAATAAGTGGTGAAGTGCTAGGTATAGCATATAATGGAACAAAGTGAGAGCGATAATAATTAAAGAAACCTTCTATGAAAGGAAAAGTGCAGTGGGGTGTAGAATAAAATATTTTATAAGCAGACTGTAATAAACAGCTAAACAATTTTTGATAAAATGTACATTAGTAAGTAAGATTAAACTGATTGTGATATTATAAATTTAGGTAATAGGATGTCAGAATTATATAATAAGGTAAGAATTAAGTTATTAGAATGAGTAGTAAAATAAGAAGGATAGACACTGTATTTAAGTGAAGGGATTAGTATATAAGACATATCATGTAAGGAACAGTTTATCAGTAGTATTGTAAGAGTTTTGTTATTGTAGTAAATTATAGGATAAGCAAGATAATAGTAGAGAAAAGAAAAGGTAGTTAAAAGTTATTTCAGGCTAGAACCTGACAAGGAATCTTTTATAATAAGAATTAGAGTTAGGAATACTGATGTTTATTGTTTGTTTTGTTTATAAAATTGTATTAGAATTACCATATATGTTATTAAGAAATGTTAGATGGGAGTAGAATAGAATCTAGGCTCTAGGCCAACTGTTGAATATAAATTTAGTAGTTCTGAGAACAGATAATTATCCAAAGTTAAGGCAGAATATACCAAATGGTTAAACCGATTAAGTGAGTATTCCTAGTACCAAGATATATGAATAACAACTAATTTTGAATAAAATATATGTAAAATATAAATATGGAAAATAGTAAAAATGTAATTAGCTATTCAAAAGTGGGCATGAGGGATATCAAAATGATCATCATGAAAAATTAGGAAGAATGGTACTCATGTAATAACTCTAGCTATTAGTATAAGATAGGAATCTTCATTTGAAGATATTTTGGTGAAATTAGACTAAAAAAGACGTTAAAACATAACAATGACTTAAGTTAATAACCAATGAAAATTAGCATAATTTATTAGGTAACCATAGCAACAAGAAGTTTATTGCCAAAAAACCGTTAGATTTTCAGTACTGTATTATTGACCAACGCCGAGGGTGGACCGAGCAGCTCTCGCACTAAAATTTTATTATTAAAGTAAATTTGAACTTAATTTAAACTAGACGGAGACAACAACAATAGTTCAGGGAATCCTGAACAAAATTTTGTTTAATAAAAAATTATTAACAAACCATAATTATCTGAAGAAGACGTGAAGACGCAGTGAAGAAGAGAGACGACAACGGACAACAAATGAGGATCATTGGAACATCTTAATAGAAGAAGACAGACGATAACCGAAGGAATGCGAGGCCAGAGTCAGCGAGGAAAATCATCGAGACGAGAGGAATAAACTTCTGGAAAATATCAGAAGACGACATCCCAGGAGTAATCCGGAAGAAGAAGACGACCTCAGGATCTTCAGCAGGAAAATCGATGAGTATAAACATTATCCCATTATCGAAGTCACAATTTTTTGGTCAGAATTAATAAATAACTATTTCACTTCACTGATCACTATTCCGATTCAGAAATAAATGCTTTGTTAAATTCACTATTTAAACTTTAATCGATTAGCAATTATTAAAAGTAAAATATAATAAATAATTGACGAACCTTTTGATAAATAAATTTGACAAACGAAAACTAACCCAAAAATTTCTTTACAAGTTTTCATTGGTAATTACTTAATTGAATATAATGAGATATTAATTTGTTTATGTAACTAGGATTAAGAATTGTTATAACTTTCTGTGTGTTAGCCGTAAGAATATATTTCTGTAGCCGAAAGGACTTTTTAACACCCCTGAGAAAAACCATATATAACTGTAAACTAACGTTAAAGACGCTTTGTATTGTATACAAACTGAGCAAGTACCAACCGAACAAGTGTAATAGCCGGTGCAGAAAACGAATGTGATGTATCATGAAGTAATTGAAATCTTCCAAAGAGTTAATAAATGTTCTCAATCTGCAATTCTGTATGTTTGATTCAATTAATTTATAATAACAACTAAGAATTATTGAAGTGAAAGCGTTAAAGCAAAACGCTAGCCGAGTCAACACTGCAGAAAGCCGTGCGCCAATCAGGTGGCGAGGCGGCAACATTTGAACGCAGCAGAGCGAAATACGGTTTACCCGTAAATGATAAGAGAAGTTACATTTTGACACAATTAACATTAAACAACACCAATAACAAATTTTTTACAAACCCCACAACCAAAAACGTTATATTACAATACATACACTTATACAAACATTTTTATTGATTTGTTAAATAATAAAAACAGAAATGATTAAAGAAGTCCAAAAGGATTTAGAAAAAAATAATATACACACAGAAGAAGCTAATGAAAGAGAAGTTTTTCAGGCAAAAGTGTTAAAAATGGAAGGAGTCCAGGGTAGGAGAGAGAAAAACGCAGGTCTAAGTGAACTGAAGACAGGAAGAAGAGATACAGTGAAAAGATGAAAGAATATTGGAGAAAAAGAAAAGAACAAAGAATAAAGAATTGAAATTGCAATGTGGTCCTGAGACGGCCAATACAAAAAAAAAAAAGAAATGTAATAAAGTAGTCTGTGTACATGCAGCTTAATTATGGATGATAAGATTGGTCTACAAATTATTTCTTTTTAATACCATGAACCAGATGGGTGTTTGAAAGTAAATTGAAAAAAAAACATTGGCCAACCCACAGACTGCAGTTTGAGAAATATGGTGTAAACTATAATTCTTAAAACTTCATACAACAATTAAAAAACCATTTATGATTAAGAATAATTCACTGTTCCTACCAGTCCTTTTGTTAATTCATTCACTCTGAACAATACACTACTACATACACCAGAATGTAAGGAATTTCATCTTATGGTGAACAATGATAGATTTTGTGTGTGTGTGTGTGTGTGTGCGTGCAAATGTATGTACATAAATTCTAAGCAAACATTACATACTTTATGTCTACAGTACGGTACTGCAAAGGGTTGTGATACATACATTTGTTCTCACCTCTGTGGCACAACCATTGTTGGCAGTATGAGTACACGGATTTGGCCCACAGTTGGTACACGTTACTATCTCATTGGTTCCTGCGGAATCACCCTTTTTATCACCCTGAAAAACAAAAAATGAGAAAAGCATAAATCAATACACAATGCTTACATTAATCAGCTGCTTTTTTGTATAATGTTATATCTACATTGTTCATAGTTTCAAACAAACAGGTCATTATTGCTACAAAGAAGCAGACATAATATTAAATAAAAGCAGGTATGCAAAAAGCAAAATGACAAACAAAAGTCAGAAAAACAAAACAAGCAGTTTTACCTCCTGTTTGACTTTAAATTATATTATGTTTTTTACCAGACGCTAAATTGCAATTAATAATTCTTTTACAACAAATTAATGAAGAAATATTTTAACAAAAAGCCAATACTATTATCCACTGACATTTTTTGTTATCACACTCTATATAAACAAAGTACATTTAATATGTACTTTTAAATGTTTTAACTATTTTAACTAGCTCTGAATGAGTATTCATACTGAAATTTAGGTTTCACTTACCAATTGTCAAACTGTAAAATAAAATTAATTTGTATGTGAAAATTTTACACATTTTCAGTCTAGTAATAAGTTTGATTGCAAAATAATTAAATTCTTGATTTCTTTTTGGGTGTTTTTGCTTATGAATTGCATTGAGTCCTAATAATGACAATTTACAGATCTTCAATTATTTTGCTGGGAAGAAGAATTTCTTTTAAAGTATTAAACAATATAGATTGAAATATTGATTTCTCAAAAGTGCTAGTAATATCTCTGTTTTTTATTGTTGTTATTATTAATACCATCATCATCACAATTTAACACACATACTTATATGCTTTTCAGCTAATTACACAATATTAGAGATTACATGCAAGATTATTAAATATTAGTAAATGCAAATATTTACTTGTGCCTCTGTAAGTAAATAGTTTTTTGTTCAAATTTTTGGTTTCTTTTTTTGCATTTTTACCTCCTTTTATTGAAGTTTCCCTGTTATTTAATAGGTCATCTTTAAAATAATTTTCTGTCATCAAGAACCAGGCCTCTGCTTATAACTTAAAAAAAAAGTTTATTGCTATTCCACATAAATTCCCTATCACGTTGAAACATTTTCAAGTCAGCTGTAGAGTTCAACGCCATCTTGACATAAACTAACCTTTTGCTCCACACTCTTCGCCACTACTCCATTGGGAGGATTATAGGACAATTCTTCATTACATGCATAATAATAAACACACACACAATTTGTAGAACGAATGACACAAAAAATTTGTATATTTAATGGAAAAGTTTGAGATGTATAGATAATAATGGAAAATAAATTAAGGGATAGAGGGTTAAGACAAGAAGTAGTAAACTTGAAGAAATTTAAAAGAATCATATAAAATAATTAATATATTATTAAACTTTTTTTTTTAATAAACATATATATTATTATATACTGATGTTGAAACAGTACTAGTGTGTGACTCAGTAAAAACAGTAACAGAAATGGATGTGACTGTTATAGACCGGGTGACTGATTTTGAAAAACAAATTTGGATGCACAGTGGCCAAACACCTCATTGCAAGTCTCACAATCACACATGCACACAACAGTCTTGTATAGTGTTTCATAATACATCATATATCATTTTATAATGTTTCTGATGAGAACATCAGAAGCATGTAAGTGCTGTGAGGTGGCAGTATGTGACAGAAAAAGACAGCGTACAGTTACCACATTCTCTCCTCTCTAGTCACCACATGATACACTTTTAAATGGAAGTTCCATATGATATTCTTTAGTTTGTTGCTCTGTGCATGTCAATTTCCAAAGTTTCCTTTTTGGATTTATGACAAACTTTTATGACATTAAGAGCAATATGAAGGCAACTTTGAATGCAATTCCACAAAAAAACAGTTTCATAATATGTAGCTTCTCAAGAGGTTACATTGAAAGGAACCACTAACAATCACAATGAGAAATAATTGATACTAAGTCAGCTCTTACCATCTGAAGAAGGCACTGTGTGCCGAAACAGCTGTCGTGGTATATTTTAAATAAATGACGAGTGAAAATCACGAAAACAAGTTTTTAGTTTTCTTTAATTCTTTAATACAATGAGAAATGCAACAATTTTATCATTAAGCAAATCAGAAACACTCACAACTTTGAGACAATGAGATTAACATAATGGTCATTATAAATATCTTTATAAAATTTATCTCACTGTAGTACAGAGGAAATTGCTAGTAGAATCAACCAAGAGAATGCTGTGTAACGTCAGTCAAATTGGATACTTTGAACTAATAATGTCAACATAAGGATCTACAACATCGTTGTAAAAAGCATTACAACATACACTACTGAATTATGGATAATTGATAAAAGAAGTGCCTCCAGAAAACAAGGAATGAAAATGAACTATAAGTACTGTCAGTTGATGAAACCTGACAGGAAATTATAAAGAAATTAGAAGGTGCATGACAATCAATACTGACATACTTGAAACCGCAGAGTGAAAGAGATTGAGCCAGTATGGTCAGGTACAGAGGATGAGTGACAATAGATAACCTTAACAAATATTTGGATACAGAGGAAAAAGAGGCAGACCAAGAAAAAGCTGTAACATGGAAGTAAACATTGCAATAGAAAACAGAAGAATGGTGACTGGATTCACCACAAACACTGGAAGCTAGGATACAAAAGATAGTAATAGCCATAAAGAAACTAACATATAAGAAGAAGAAATTATTGTATCATTGTTTGTTCAAGAATGTTACTGTCAGACCTCGTATAGTTATGCAAACGTACAGTAAATATTGGCGCTCCAATAAAGCTGTCATCAATCTTGTATGACATTGTGCAAACATACTTCTTACAATGTATTTCCTCACTCACTTCTTGATAGCATAATAAATGGTATTAAATATAAAAATATATTATACATTTTTTGTTTGAATATCAGTTAATACTCATGGTTTGTTTGATTATTTAAACTGACAATTTCCTTTGGAATTTTCAAACATGACACACATTTTTTAGTTATAATAGAGGTTGGGTTGATTTTTTATAATACCTAAAGGTAATTATAGTGGTTGTGTTCCTTAAAAGTGGATGATTTTAATCACTCAAATACAGGGGGTAAGGAGTCTCCCCTTCTACCAAATGCAAACAGCCTCCTTGGAGGGAGGTGGTGAGAGATTCATGTAGTTCTTGCCCTTGGAACAGGAAATTTCTATAAAGTAAGCAGGTCATTAGTATGGCCAGACTACAATGAAGTAGTCTATGGGAAACCATACCATTAAGGGTCTTAGTGGACATACAAGGAATAGGCAACTAAGGGTAGTTAGTTGCACAACATAGCTACTTTCACTTAGCTGATATTGTGAATTGCAAATTAGATCTTCTACAGGCTAGATCTCAATGTTTATTATAAATTAAGCTGTACATTTTCTACAAGATAGTTTGGTATTTAAAAATATATATTTTAACAATGACATCTTTAGAGTATATAATATGAATTATTTTAAATATGTTAATGATCTTGTTTACATTAATTACAGATGTTAACTAAATGCATTCAGAATATCCAGTTTTTACTATTTAGGTCATAGGATAATCAGAGTAGCCTAGCCATTTGCCTGTTAAGAGAAAAACAGCCTTTGTTTTTTTTACTTTGTTGGGACAAAAAGAAATTTATTTGTGAAGATACTGTAGTAATGCCTTTATAGTTTGTAACTGAATCGTTGTGTGATATAAGCAAGCTTGGTTTTTGTTATCGTAAATGAGTGAAAATTCTACATGGAAAATATCTTAGATAAGCCTACATACATTTGTAGCAAATATTTGTAATAACATACTGCATCTTTGAGCATCTATATTTCTGATAAACTTATGCTACAGTTTTTACTAAATGTATTTAATGGATGAAACGTCCAGATCATTATATATAAACCACCTGCTACCTGTATTAAATATCTGGCTCTCATTGATTATGAAAGTGTGGACATACAATTGTTACTTATTCAAACTATAATTTGCCTCCTTTACACAATTTCAAAGACACATGTATTTGTAATAGTGGGTCTGGAAGGAAATCCATCACATCTACTAATGAATGAAACATTTAATCTCAAAATAATCCTATTAGTATTACAACATGGGAAGTAAAAATTAGTAAATTTATTACAAAAGTATTACTAGCACCTTGTCAGTGAGGTAACTGCAGGGGCTGCTATCCTAAGGCCTACCCACTGCACCCACCATGTACTTGTAGATGATGTTGCTCCATCTGCCATCTACACTTGGCATTAGCGACTTCACCCGTTATCCCCAGCATGAGATGCAACAGTTAGACCATTATTTAATATATTGGTGTTTGCAACAACTCTCTTTTGCTCAATAACACATTCCACAAAAGAGATTGGTTACCACACTCTTAGTAATGATTATTCAACTTATCAAGGTCTGCCTTGTGTGAATGAACATGGAGAACCATTATAATTTTTTAGATTTCTCTTTTTAAGCATATGAACTTTGAACATGTTTAAATAAATGTTTGAAGAATAGTTTCCAATAGTGTTTTCAAACATTTTAAAGAAAAACTAAGCTTACCAGGAAAAATATAAAATGATTATCTGTCAGTAGGGTGGAAAAATGTTTTTCAGATTTTTTAAAAGAAGGGTTTCCCTGATTTCCTTCCTCATGGATGTACTCCAGGTGTTTGTCTACACGATGTGTTTCACTTTGTGTAACTGGGATAGCTGCTTAAAGGGTCAAAGTACACCAGTCCAGCTGTGTCCCAAATAATCAATTATGCTATGTGTATACAAGATTTTTGTGTGCCTAAAAATAGTTGATAAATAAAAAAATGTTTGTACAGAAATGTTTCCTTTCAGTTGTCAGAGCTAGCTATTGTTTTTCAACATGTATTGTTGCCTCCTTTTCTATTGCGCTCCCTGTGCCACCTGAATGGGCACTCATTAAAATATTATGAGTCTTACTCACTCCAAGGTAAGGATACTACTCTCTGATTGCCCACCACCTTGTGAGAGGAGAGGAACCTATAAAAACCAGACAATATTCTCCATACAGCTGGAATTGAACTCAAGCTCTATGGAGTAGCGAACCAAGATGTTAGGAACTATGTTACAACTATTCCCATTTATAACATAAGTACATCTATTATTCAGTTGGATGAATAGTAGAAAAAGTTGTACCTATATTTAACATTTACACAAATGACTTACCTAAATTTCAGTAATGAGTACGGACATGCAGAATACTTTATTGTATCATAGGCAAAAATTAAAATAGAAGATTTTTTACTTCAATAAACTATATTATTATTTTTAGCACATCATATTTTATTTTTAGTTAAATACAAATATATCATGTTCTTGGAAAGTTTAAGAATGCCTTAGCTATGAAAGAAGATCTACTGTTTAAATTACCTACTGCTTAATAATACTTTTACATTTTTTTTAGCTGCATAAACACTTTCTCTTTCCAAACTTAAAATATCAGTGGCGTATCTAGAATTTGGTCTTTAAAGTGGAAGTAATCAGTCCCATTAAAGTAAACGGTAATAACACAATAAAAATAGGGGCTATTTAAACATTTTTTACCAGACACTTATTGACTGAATTGACTTTCATATAGGCCTATTTCATATTTTAAATGTATACTCTAATGGTGTGTAATAAACCTGTATGTATATTTAAAAAAAGTTACTACTATATTAGTGTACACGGCTGAAAAATAATAAAACAAAATTTGTCAACTTTTATGACCTTCTGGGAGTGGTCCGGTCCCATTCATCTCTCCCCCACCATAAATATGCCCTGCAAAATGTTGACTGGAGTTGGAGTCAGACAGCCTACTGAATTACACTTGAAGCAAACACAGGCTACAGTATATCTCTGTATATACCCATCATATGTGAGTGCATGGATTCTGTCACAGTGTGGAACCTGGAGTTTAATGTTGGCTGTGAACAGCTTAAGATATACTGTATTACTAAGCAGTAATGCTGCTCAATAGCTTGCAAAATGAGTGACCATCTGAAAACCATATTTGCTTGTGGTGACAATTTATTGGTGATGAAACTACTCAATTGGTAATGACACTACTATAACTTTTCAATCTCTTAATATTGATGATGGTGATATCTTATGTAATTATATGTAGATTCATGGGCTATACATGATTTGTATATAAAATAATACAAATACAATAATACATTCCTCCAGTCCAGAAGAACCAAACATGTGGCATACCTTACTATACTCTGCATACTATGTGTGAGGCAGTGGCTAACAAAGCTGATAAAAACACCTGTTTTATGAGTGTGTGTGTTTTTGTAACGAATTAAATATCCTAAGTAGCTACATAGAAACTCAATCAAAAGATATACAATCATATGCATATGAACACGTAAACTTTATAGTATTTTTTAAAATAGTTGACCCCAGGTATAACATCTTAGAGGGATAAAAGCTTGTTAGTACTATGAAGTAGAACTATATCTTAGGAGGACATTTTGAATGACAGTGTTGCAATCATTCGTCTTCTGCCAAATGCAACAATCCGCAAATTGTACCTTGCCCGACGCTCTGACGTCACGCCCTCCCTTTTACTAACCCTATCGTTTGTTTTGTTAAATCTCATCAGTCTCCCATCAAACGCTGTGAGCAGAGCGGCCCGTCGCCGGACTTTCGTCAAGTATGGGAGCCTCAATAACCAAGGTAACTATGATTGTTTTTGAGCTATCGTAAATCAATGCTAGTGGCTAATAATTTTGTATATTACGTTTGTAACGAAAAGAAGAAAGCTTGTAATAGATGTAAAAAGATTGTTATCCATAACCAACCAAGACGTATCTTGTCTGTAATAGTCAGCCTCGCCTAAAACTAAATTTCAGTCAGTCAACTTGATGAAAAGACCTAAGATATGTAAGGTTCTGTGTCAGTACTCGTTATATATGTAATTTGAAGTCGTAACCTTGTAATGCAATTTTGTAATTGTAAATTGTAACTACGCACTGCATGAATGCATGTTAATCGAATGATGTGGGTATAAAGTGTACTAAAAGATGTGAAAACTTTCAGTTCAAAACTTGGTTCGACGTTCCGGACCGAAGACACGAGAACACGAACTTCGTACAGTTTTTACTCAATCTTCCAGCACAGACATAGCAGTGGTTCAAAGCAGGTACTGAGGAACACGCAGCCGTAGCGGCCAGATACAGCAGGTTTCAAAAGGACTTATCTGGATTGCCAAGTGATAATTTTACCTTTAATAACTTACAGTGGCAGTTGCTGCATAATCACGAAGCAAAAGCGAGACAAACTAGTTACTCATCATAAGTGTCAGAAACAATTTTATAAACTTTTGTGATAGATAACAGTGTCAGAAATTTATAAGTAGATCACAGTGTGTACGCTGAACACCATTTTGTAAACTAGTATTGATTTATGCGACAGCCCCTATATTTAGCATTTAACATTTTCTATACTCAGTTTTTCAAAAAAAAAATTAGCTCAGTACTGACCGTTGCTGACTGGCACATAATTAGGTAAATTTTAGAGGCTTGTAATGTTTTTGAAATAAACGGGTCGCATCCGGCTCAGCTCACAGATTGATGCTTTCAACTATTTCTTTTACTTGCACCTCCTCCCTTTATAGAATTATGTTAATTATAGAAACACATGAGAAATAAGTTACAACACAGAAAAAGTGTCTTAAGCATTTTGATGGATTTAGATATTATATTATGTTATTTGGGTGTATGCTGGACACTTCCGGGCCCAGCAGCGGGAAGTGCCGCAACAACAGTGGTAAATTTTGAGAAGCACAATTGTAAAATTGTAAATTATTTTTATCTCCAGACCTATATGACACATCAACAGACCTACTTACATTTTATACAGATTAGGTTAGGCTAATTTGATTTATGTAAAGTGTAACACAGGTTTATGTTTGAAGTATAGCCCATGGTGTGGAAGTGGCTCGTATCTTATTTTTTTTATTTCCTCTTAAACTGACCTCACTGTCAATACAGTATTCTGACTTAAATGCTGTATTTCACAATTGTGAGTTTTGTTAAAGGTAAGAAACTTGGTTGTGTTCATTTTTCCTATGTCTTCCATCCACTAAACACCCTTGTATTTATTATGTAGGCTGTCAGGGCCGGAGTCAACATTATTAAAATCAATAAGTACCAGGGTGTTGGGCATGGTCGACTGCTTTTTTTTGATTATTTCTAAATGTTTTGGCCACATTTCCAGAGCCCATCTTCAGTAGACGCATGTTCAAATAGATGGCAAGTCGAATGCAGCTCACTATAGAGGAATAAGGAATAAATAAATTGTGCAAACAAGGTTCCTTGTATAACTTTTTCAGTCGGCCAGGCGGGCCAATCACAGAGCAGCTTTATTCTTATAGGCCTGGTAATGCAGCACACCAAATCCTATTTAGAGACATATTTTCTCCACACAGGTTCATGGCTCAACAGCCTGGTAGTTATTGATTTTAACAAATTGGCTGCATTGTCATGTGAAACAAACCAAAAGTTAAAAATAACAAAGTGTAAACCTCTTTAATATTGAAACTGATGAAAAAAGACAGCATAAAAAAGACAATTTTTATACAATTTTGATGAGAACGCTATATAAAAAGAGCTCAATAAGCAAGTTAGTGGTCCAAAAGAGGGTATTAAAAGTATTAATACTTTTAACATGTATTTCAATATCTATAAAACATTATCATCATACATGTGAAACCTTTAATTTAATGGCAGTTTTATATTTACAAATTTGTTATTAATAGTTGTTCAGTAAAAAGATTTGTAAAAAAGCTATCATTTGATTTCCAATAGCGCGCGCGTGCGCACACACACACACACACACACACACAGATGCCACTTATAAATGTTGAAATATGTTAAATATATTTAACAAATAAAGTATTCTTGTTGAACAAAGCATATGGACACTTACTGAAATAAAAGTCTCAGAAAGAATGAGTATTTTAAAATATTTTAATAAACATTAAAATTCTGGGTAGGTCTACCCAGAAATGATATGTATATTTTGAGAAATGAGGAACTTAGTAGATGATGCCTAAAATGAAACAAAACTGAGTCTACATGGAAATTTATTCCAATAGTAATATCTGTAAAACATAATAATCTACAGATTTATGCACAGATATTAATTGTTACCTGGCACTTTTAACAAACACTTATACAAATTTGATTCATGACTAGAAAATTCCATCACAAGGACTTTTCTCGTCATTACTGAACACAGTAACCCCCCTCCCCACCATGAAGGCTTGCACAAACACTTCTGGTAACAATCTGAGAAATTTTGACTGGAGTTAGGGAATCACTGAAATTCTGAGTGTTGTGTGGAGAGGACTGGGCTATACAAGCCATTGTTCAGTGATAACATGGAAATTACATCAATACTTAAACACACTGTCAGGATTGAACATTTCTAGTGGTACAGCAACAAATAATTTTGTGTAGGTGAAAAATAAACACACACACACACATGCACGCACGCACACAGACGTAGTCCAGTCGCACATTAAAACTAATATAACATTAATTAGTTTTTCTGCACATATAAAATTATTTTGTGTGGTGTGAATTTCACATAATTATCTAAATCTTTTTAAATTAAATATAGCATTTATTTTTCAGTTTAATTTTTAATAATTTTGATCAGTGTGATAGATTTATTTACAGTACTCAGTTTTAAATTTCGTTTTCAATTCGTGTTTTAAATGTCTGATGATGAATATAATAATTATGATACATGTATGTCAGGTAAAAATTTATATTTGCAGAAGAAGCTAATTAATTTCATCATGATTGTGTCAGTGCCTGCATGCAATTTTAAAATTTGTAGTTACAATTTAACACCATGTACATACCAATACGTAGGCCTATGTATTTTGGCAACACACTCGTAATACCTTATGGTATGGATCTAAAAATGTGTTATGTTGAAGACAACTGGTCTATAAAATTAACTCAATTAAAAGTCATAAACTCAAAATCATTTACACACACACACACGCACGCGCGCGCGCACACACACACACACACACAATGAAATAAGTTTTATTTTTAGTGATTACTGTACTTTCACTTGTGAAAACTTAACGTTTCTTATTGTCCTTGAGCGTTTCGGTGTGGTGTACACCTGTGCACCAGGACTATGTATTCAAACCTCGCTGAGGAAGGTGTACACCACACTGAAACGTTCGAGGACAATAAGAAACGTAAGTTTTCACAAGTGAAAGTACAGTAATCACTAATATTAAGTGCTGTGAATGAAGAGGATGAACCATCAAAACAATTGTAAGTTTTATTTGCTTATTTCTGTATTATTGCGTATATTTTGCTAGTATAAAAGTAATGATAACTATGATGATAACAATGACAACAATGTTAATAAAATAACAGTACTTTGAAAAATTACATCAGTATAAAAACAGCAGACAGTTCTACATAATGCTATATATAAAGACTAAGTCAAACAATGGTAAAAACTGATCAAAAATGACTAATAATAGGAACATGCCAGTGTCCATGCAATATGCATTATGCTGTTGTTAATTATAATGAGCATCAAGATAATAATGCATAATAATTATGCATGATATATAATAATGAGCATCAAGAAACTAGCCTCAAAAGGTTATGTCTTATTACTATAAAAATTAATTAGTTTGTGAATTGTCAAAACGTTTGCTATGTGTAACTCCTGCATTATCATTGATGATGTAGTACTAACACATTATGGCAAACTTAACTCTTTAAATCCTCAAAACCTCATAACTTGTTGAAATTATAACAATACCTATATTATATAGGTATATTTATTCTCAATGATATATCTGTATGTTTCTTGAAGAGACTTCATTTATCCACAGTTCGTATCTGATATGAAGAAGGGATAGTTTGAAGTCATTAATAGTTGAGTATTTGTGATTTCACTCAGTAATTAATTACATTTTCATTAAAGAATTATTTTCACTTATGAATTTAATTTTAAGTCATACTTTCTTATTATCCTGAAAGACTATGCATTTTGAAATTTATTTTTAAGATTTAAATTTTGGATTTGGTCAACATAAACAAAGACCAGTTGGATTAAGGTTAAGGAAGAAAATATGGAATTTATTAAACAAAAATAGGTTACATTTTATTTTAGTTGCCAAATTTATATAAATTTGAATAGACATATTAGCTTCACTTGAATAAACATAGGGTTCTTCAAGCTTTATTAAAACTGCAGGTATCTGTTGTCTAAAAGTTTTCACAAATCTTCTCAAAAAGTTAATTATTGTTACTATTATTCACTAATACAAACAAGATCTGAATTAGATACAGTATATTCTTTTTAAGTGTGAAGACTGAAAGATGTAGATTGGATTGGGTAGAACATATAAATAGAACAAAAGAGCTCAGATTACTATAAACAGTTTAGAAACATGAACATAAGCAAAACAAGTTGTATAAAGAAGATAGCTTTATAATAGTGTCTGGAACAGATAGTATCTCCTAATCCTGGAACAATTAATAACAGTGACTATTACCAATAAATATATAACATTACAAATAATTTGTTTATTGCCAAGAACGATATAAACATAGCTTTCTTGTGTGTGTGTGTGCGTGCACAAACACATGTACATGTCATTGCACTTTGCATTAACAATTATCTGAGAATATGATGTAATGCACTGTTAAATTTTACCACACAGTACAATCAAGTGATACAGTAAATAGGCCTAAGGAGGTGACAAAAATATCTGAGCATTTGTGAGTGACTATATTCTCAGTGTCTAGAGTTCATTCAGAATTCTTCAATGTGTGATTTATTACATTTATTTTTATGAAAGTGTTAATTCTCCCTGTAAATGGAAAGTTATTCCAAGAAATGATATGTAGGATGATTATATTAGGAGAACACATCATAAGACATTATGACTTCATCACATTCGTGAAGGCAAGATTTGGAATGAAAGGATGAGCATGCCAAGATAATAATGTACTGTAAGAGTTACTACCAAATGAAAAGATTAACAGAAATAAGAAGCAAATTCTTGTAGTGACAAGATAGAACCATTAGACCAAAATGGAAGAGAAGCAGAAGGGTATACTAATAATTGAAGTGGGCTTATATAAAAGCCATTTCCTTCAGAAGTGAAGGAGATTTTAATACTTGTTAAACAAGGTGTAAGTGAAGACGGTTTTCAAATGATTATAAGACTTTAGTAATTTGAAGATTTTGTTTGGCTTATCTTGTTTTTTGTGGAAGTGAGGACTGACAATGCAAATTCAATTGTATATTCTCACGTAGGCTTCCGCAGCTGGTGTCCATTATGTTTCTGAAGTCTTCTTCTGGTATGGACCATGTCAAAAATGTCTTGTGTGACAACATTTCACTCATATTACAATGACTATCCTCAGGTCTAAGTGACATAAAGGCTGCAAAGCGAACTTAGAACTTAGTGTGAAAGCGAACTTAGTGTAGAAGTTATGGTGGGTGGTCCCGTAAGTGGACCATGCCCTATATGTGTTATGCTATATGTATTACTTGTGCGATCAGTCAATCCACGTACAGTCAAATCAGTAAGTAAAGGGTACCAAGTCGTGCTCAGTGTGGCCATTTCTCTGTTGATGTTACCCTTGTGTTTATTAATTTCTATTGCTTCTAGGATTGATCTGTTATAATACCTATTACTCAACCTTATTACAGACCCATCTTCGAAGTTTACCATGTGATTAGTTAAGAGTGAATGCTCAGCAATAGCCAACTTTTCAACTGCTGAGTTCTTTGTATGTCTGACATGTTCTTGGACTCTTGTGGAAATCAGGCGGCCAATGTATACCTTTCCGCAATAGCATGTAATTTTATAGATACCTTCATTGTTAAATGTGATTCTGTCTTTGATTGATTTTAAAAATTGTGCCAGCTTCTTATGTGGCTGAAACATTGTTTTAATATACTGTTGAAACATTGTCATACAAGACATATTTGACATGATCCATACCAGAAGCAGACTTCAAAAACATAAATTCAATTGTAGTTTTACACAGCAGAAATATGGTTTTATGAGTACAGGAGGAAAGAATTGATAAAAGTAACTGAAAAGGGAAAAATTTAGATGCATTTACGAAATTGTATGTAAACATTTTTAACGCAAATTTTTGAGGAGAGCTTGAAGAGCGTTTGATAAAGAAGTACTACTTAGGTGACAAACAGTTGACGATGATTTATAGGACTGAAATGTGTTATAAATAATGGCAGAGAGTTAGACCTCATGATTGTAGTGATAAGGCTTAGTTGATGATTGAAGAAATGACTAATATCACTTAATTATGCTACCAGTACGACTTACCAATATAGACATGAAAATTTCAAAAACTTATCAAAGAGTATCCTTCAAGTATTCAAGCTTCATAGACTCAATTGACACTTTGTGACTTGGTGGTAAAGAAAAAGTTTATTTACGTGGATTACTCTTCTTTTAAATTTGTTATAATAATTATTTTTGTAATTATTGATGTTATTTTTAACATATGACTTACTTCCATTAACAAAAGATTTTCCTTGTATTTTCCAGTAGTACAATTTCTTGATGGCAGAACCACTACATTATAGAATAATAATTTGCTACATGAACTTAGTTACATCTACGTCTACATCTGCATTATTACATATCCAATATGTCTTATGTGGCCCACAAAAAAATTTGAAAGCTACTAAATCTGAAAGCTAGTGAGTCCAGTTTATGTCAATGAAGTCGGAGGAAGCACTGCTATTAATATTTGATAGCATTTTGTTAACTAAATCCAGATATAATTATTTTGAGGCTACAAATTGGCATGATGATATTGGCGTATTGTATATAATCATACAAAACAAAGAGTCGGCCTACATTGATTTGGTGGCATCAGGGGCGTAGCTAGGGGGGGGGAAGGGGCAGCCGCCCCGGGCGGCATAGCCAGGAGGGCGGCAAAGTGAGCATAAACTTGAAAAAATTGTTTTCAGTTCATAAAACTACAAACAACTTGTTTCTTTGATATGACTATTTGTTTCATAAAAGAAAGTGTATTCACTTGCTGTCTCCAATATTTTTTGCAACTTTGTAGCGAGTTGTGCTGGAAAGGAGAACTGATAATCAAAGAGTACTACCTTTGTATAGATAATCTTAATTGCTATTCGTATACAGATGAATATATTATTTGCAAACGTATAAAAAAACGTTACATGGACTACATATGTGCAATTCTTGCCAGTTCAGAGCAGCGAACGTGTTGATCATCAGTTATTGATGTGCATTGAGTGTTTGAGTGTGCGGTTTGTTTTTGGTTTGTGCATCTTGGAGGTCAATATGAAACGAAGTAAACTCAGTGACGCCCAATTTCAGGGTTGATAAATACTGTTCATAAATACAGTAAAGTTAACGACATGAATACTTCAAACTGTAAAAGTGTCAAAGTACAGTTACAAGATTCAGTTGGTTCTAGTACCATGGATGCAGTGCAGTATTGAAATTACAGGTGATGTAGGACAGAACATTACTAGCAACAATGTAGACCGTGTTCCCGGTGCTGCTCTACAAGGTATGGGAGCTTGGCCACGTGAGATATATCAATCGTTCCGAGATATAATGGTGAGTAGAGGAACATGTCAGTTACAGAACAGGGACAGCCGTTTTCCTGAAGATGAAGCTGGACAATCCTTAAACAAGTATTGGTTTGATAAAACCTTGCAAAATAGCGGAAAGGTAAATCGCACTTGGATGTGTTTTTCTCCAACTAAAACATCTATTTTGCTTTTGTCGCACTTTACTTCCACAAAAAAAACTATCAAAAAGCCATTTCAACAGTGAAAATGGGTTTTTGTTGTGGCGAAAGTAAAATTCCCGTATTCAGGATCATGAATATATTCCTAATCATTGCTCTGTGTTTTTGGAATGGAAGGTATTGGAACGTTCTTTAAACAAAGGGAGACTTATTGATGATCTACTTCAGGAACAAATGAGTAAAGCAGCTAAGATATGAAAAGAAATCCTCGAATGGGTCATTGCCACAGTACAAACTCTTGCACAACAAAATCTGGCACTGAGAGGACATCAAGAGTCAAATACAAACAATCCATATCCTGGAAACTTTCTGGCTCTGTTAAAATATTTGGTTAAATTTGACAATGTCATGAGATCTCATTTAGATACAGTCTCTCATAAATCTGGGAGTAAATCATATCTTTCGTCAACTATTCAAAATGAAATAGGCCTAATAAGCCTCTTAGGACTTCGCGAGTTCTTAAAGTTAGCAATAAATTCTTAAAGACTTTCCAAATATTACTCTAAAAGAACATTGTGATACCAGGTGGAGTTAAAAAGCAGATGCGGTGAAAGCAATATACACTCAGCTGGATGAAGTGATCGCTGCGCTGGAGAAACTGAGGGATATACCAACTGAAACAATTCAATATGAGGGAAGATATTAATTGTTTAATAATTATTAATCATTAATAATTAAGGCAAATAAAAACTTTAATTTTGTGACCTTGCTCTTTATCTTGGCAGATATTCTTTCTTCTATGGACAAAATCCACAAAATCTTTCAGACCAAAGGAATAAGCTTTATTTAAGCATTGACACTTCTGGAGACGATAACGGTCAAATTAAAAGTTTGGAGGAATGAGCTGTGTGACAATGTTGTTACTAAGGCAGAGCAGGTATGTAATGAATGGAGTGTCAGTATCACAAAAAGGAAGCGTGCGATGCCAGGGGAATATGCAGACGATTCTCCATTAACCATTCGCCAAAGAAATGCAACGTTCTCTAATAGAAATTTTCGACAAACTGTCACTTGAAATTTCAAGCCATTTCTCTAACATAAACGAGTTAGAAAAAAGTTTTGGGTTCGTCCGTAAATTTGAGGGGTACGTAAATGATGGGGATATACATTTTAAAGAAAACCTTTCCCAAATCAATATTAAGTGCATAGTGCTTGCAAAAATGTACTTAAACAGTGAAGAATTGTTCAGTGACTTGAAAGACATCATACTTTTATTAAAAACGCAAAAGTTAACGGAGACCAAATGGACTTTACACCCCAGGGACTGCTACATTTCTTCAATGAGATTAGAAGCATACAAAACACTAGCAACAGCTTTAACAATTTTTTCTTACCTTACCACTATCTGTGTCTTCTTGTGAAAGATCGTTTAGTAAACTTAAATTGATTAAATCGTACCTACGATCAACAACATCTCAAGACAGGATACCAAATCTACGGATACTTTCAATTGAAAACGACATTGCTTCATCTTTAGATTATAATGATTTCATAACCGACTTTGCAGCAATTAAGACCAGGAAAATGTCTCTTTTCAAAAATTTATTAAATATTAAAAATAAATATTAAGTGTTTGTTAATGGAACCATTAACCTGTAATGGTAAGTGATTTTTTTATTCCTTTTAATGCAGTTCTTAGTTTAACTTTATGTTGCATTAGGATATTGTTTTGACGATGTGCTTTAGACCTGCAAGGAATCTGCATGTTTATTAAAACATTTTTACGTTATAAATTTTTTATAGGCCTACTACTACATTTTTATAGTCTACATTTGTTAATAATAAATGTATACAAACTTAATACCGGTAATATAATATGTAATTTCTTAATTTTGACTTAACAAATATTCTTAAGACGTTTGCTGGACGCCTTACAAAAATTGTACAAATTCTACAAAAGTCGTACAAATTCGTACAAAAATCTACAAATTTGCATTTATTAAGTACTGTACTTTGTTTACTGGATAGGCCTTCATTTTTGCTCTTTTGTACCTTTTTAATTGAGAAGGCGAGGCGGCCAACGATCTCCTTGCCCCGGGCGCCAAAAAGCCTAGCTACGCCACTGGGTGGCATGTCTCCTTGGGAATTTATTTATAACCAAATTCTTACAGCAACATAGTATAAAATATAATGATGTCAATTGCCAGATGTTACCAATAATCGTTTCCTGAAACATTTTCCTACATTCTAATGTAATCAGAATTATTTGACAAATATTGACTTATGATCCCCTAACTTACTTATTGATTGCAGCATATTCACTTATTATGTGAAAGTTGTTTTGCTTATATAATTAGTTAACATACAAAGATAATTATCATGATCTTTTGAAATGTGCATAATATTATTTGATCACTGTTAGAAATATGTATTTCAAAATGTAGGACAGATGTTGTGGAGATGCTTTGAAATTGGCAATTTACAACCATATGGTACAAAAGAACAAAAATTCATGCAACAAAAACAATGACAATAATGAAAATTCATGTAAAAAGTAAATCCCACTTTGTCTTTCATGTTTAAACAACATGTTTTTGTAAAAGAAGAACATAATTATAAATACTGATTTATATTATTATTATTGTTTGGCGGACTTCTGCTTACATTGGAAAAGGTGAAACTATTAATGTTCATATGATCATTTTACTAAAATTACAGAAATTTAAAAAAACAATTTAAAAAAATATGTTTACCATTACTTTTAAGATAGAAAAACCAAGGATAGTTATAATAATTAATATATTAATAAATGAAAAAGTCTGTATATGACTAAATTTTTGTAAACATTAAAGTGAAACCAAAATTTATTCACTTAATAATTGATTTAAAAAGTTGATGGCTTTGTTGACCTTGTTTTGGTTTATATTGTTAATGTCACGTAAATGAAAATAATATAATTATTTTTACTTATTTTACAAATACTGTTTGTTAAACTGCTTTATAAGTTATAAAAGCCTTAAAAAAACAAAATGTACAGAGCATTAGTCCAAAATATATGAAAGAAAGACAAAAAAGCTAGCGGCAGACAGAAAGCGATACAGTCAGCAAACAGCGTAATGAAAAGAGAGAGATAGAGAGAGGGCTGAAGGCTTACCAAAGGCGTGGCCAATATAAGGCCAATCCGGCTGAGGACGGCAGGCAAACGCTGTAACAATACATAGGACAGGACACTCACATTCACATACGTCATGCGACAAACCACACCAAATATAACACTATGTATACATATATATATCCAACATAATCAACAGATATCATCAGCTATTAACTGACTATTCTAATGTTCTGATTACAATTTATAAAGTCTATTCTATTCTTCTGTTCTATACTGCGATAAAGTAAATGTCAAAATTGTGAATGATAGCTGAACGATTAGACAACTTTGCACTGGATTAATTTCTGTACTATTTTTTTATACTACTTTCTTGTTTAAAAGTTGATCCAAAGTGATTTGTTAGGAGTAAACTGGTATTGATTTCTAAAGGTCTTGACTGATGCAAAGTGGTTAGTATTCAGCAGTTATCAATATCTATGTTCAAATAATAGAAATGGAAAAACTATATCTGAGTATTATGAGATGAGTATATTCTACAGCTGTAGAATATACAAGCTGTAGGAATCTCACATATTAGTGTGAACACATTTGTTGGATACTCCTTCACCTATCAGTGAAATATGTCAAACACATGAAATGTACAGACTTATTTTATTCTACAGGTTTAACATAAGGAAGTTTTATTCAGCAAATAATTATTTTTTATTACCTCAATAAAATCTATTTTCAGTTTATTTTTTCTTTCACACAGGCTTATTAGTGAATATTCCATTTATTTTTATACACAGATACTTCACTATAAGCATTAAGGGTTACATCAGAATTCTTTGGTTAGTTAAAAAGCTAAAAGTAATAAAATATTGATCAAAGTATATTAGAAAGCATGAAAATATCTCAGGCGAGTTTTGTTTTCAGTATTAGGGGGATACTAATCGCCCGACCAACTTAGTCAAATGAACTATAGTCTTTTCCTTTAGTCAACAACATAAATAAGAAACCTAAAATTGAATTGTGATCTGTACCTCTGTGCAACAGTACACATTTTCTCACGGTTGTATGGGATCTGCAATTTAATGCTGGGTCACATTGCTGTCTATGTAGATAAGTGTTACTTGGTAGTAATACCATCCACAGGTTGCCATTACTTATAACAGGAGAGTGACTAGAGAGCCAAATCAAGTGGTTTTCCATCTAATTTCCATTTTTAACCTTTTTACATTACTGTACACAAGACATTCCAGACATTTATTTTTGCCTAGAAAAAATGGAAGAATTATTTTAATTTTCAACATTTTTTGTTTTTATTTTCAGATGACTATAGAGAACAGTAATAAAATATTGAAAATTTTGTATTTACATTAATTCGTAACACACATTAAATTTATTAAACACTTTGTATGTTTAAGTCGAAAAAAATACGTTTGGAATAAACAATCTAATGCTACAAACCTTTAGAAACAGAAAAAATATCCTACTGTTCCAATGACTTACCAATTAAAAGAGTTAGTGAATAAAATGTAGGACTGTGCGATGCCAGTGTCACATACATAACATTTAGACTTCCCCCTTCTCTTCTCTCTTAAACAAAAGGTATAGCTTTCATAGTTATGTGACAACAACCATATATAGCTCCCTCATTTAAACTGTTACCTGTCAGCATCAAAGAAACTGTTATCAGTCATAATTATTTTTGTTATCTCACACCAGAGTAGTTACATTGTTGATATGTTCCTGCACCTCATTAAACAATGGCTAAACTGATAGCAGAATGATGACAACACCACAGACCAGTTCTACTGAAGATGATAAACAGCGATTGATGAATACTAATTGTGGCAACCTCATGTTAACCTAGACTCAACATGGGAACCTCATCTTACTATCAGTGCAATCTGATGTACAGAGACAGTGTTGGGAAGTGCCGCACTTTTAAGAGCATATTATTTTATGAAAGGCTTGTGACTGTCACCCTTTTGACCGAAGAAGTATAAAAAAGAATTATATTTACACCATAGTTTTTTCAATTGCACACCAAATACAGATTTAATAGAATTTTAATTCTTTAGATACGTAAGCAAGAAGCATTATAATAACAGATTGACATGTCACACTCCTTTTGTGCGGCATAATTGACTGTGAACCATAGACCAGACGTACAAGGTACATCCACAAACTAAGATTTTACATTCGTTTTCCTCATAGTGGTGTAGAAGAGTAGGGATGCATATTTTCTTCTTCTTTTTCTATGGCGTCACAGTTTGGAGTCGAACCTTAGCCTCCATAATCATATGCCTCCATTTTCCCCTGTCCTTGGCGTCTGATGTCCATTGTTTTATTTTAATTAAGAAAGTTGTGTTAGTGGTTATAATCACAAACAGAATAAACACTGTTGCATACCATATAGAAAAATTATTCTGATTAGTGCTTTCAAGCTTCACAGCTTGGAAAGCTTCATCAGATCGGAAATCTGATTTCCGTTGTGATGATGAACTGTAAAGCTTGAAAGCGCTAATCGAAATAATTTGTCTATAGTGGTGTGGAACTGTGTTTATTCTGTTTGTGTTTTATTTCAAGTAAAGTTCAGCATCCCTTGCTACTGCGTCAATTCAGTGATGCTTGAGTCTTCCAACAGGCCTTCTACCCTCGATTTGACTAAATAGTACCTTCCTAGGTATTCATTTGCCTTCCGTCCTAATGATGTGTCCTACCCATTGCAATCTATGTAGTCGGATGGTGGTGGCCAGATCACTGTCTTTATTTAGTTTGTATAGTTCCTCATTGTGATGTATTCTCCATATCCCATTGACTTGGATTGGTGTATATATTCTCCTAAAAATTCTCTTTTCAAAGGTACTGACTATGTTAGCGGCTTATTTATTCAGAGTCAAGTCTCGCTGCCATATGTTATCACCAGTTTATCATAACTTTATATAATGTGACCTTGAACTGACAGCAGATATTCCTTGTCTTGAATATCCTTGTGGCCTGTATCCTTTTCTTTCTTTCATTTATTTCTTCATTATCTTCTGCAATCCAACATCCCAAATATTTAAACCGTTAGGGATGCATGTGCATGGTAGTATTGTATGCTCAAACACATATTGTCATTTGATGTACCTTGACTTTCTGCTACATATAACTAATTTGTAATGCAAACTATAACAAATAATTTATGAGGTTTATGCTGTAATATAGTTTCTGCTTGCAAAAAATTACTGCATCAGAAATGCACAGACTCTGAGATTTATGGTCCTATGTGAGTGACAGTAAAAGTAACATTATGTCATTTTTATATGAAATGCTGTCAGCTGAGATTATATTTTTGTGCAACAATGTGCACCCCCCTACTGCACAATAAAGTTAACCTTACTGAGAAATTTGGAGGAACGTTTTTGGCCATGCAATCCACAGACCAGACTTCCAGACTTCAGTTCCAAGTGATTATATCCTGTTCATTCAATGAAAGCTGTGACTCCAATCACAGTACAGTGACAATGACGAGGAACTGATGATAGAAATAGTAAAGTCACTGAACTTACAGATGGGACACATCGTTTTGATATGAGTAAAAAAAAGTACAACAATAAAAAAATTATGGTAATATGGTAACTTAATTAAAATCCTTTACTGTGAGCTCTGTACAAATTCCACTATCTTGTCAATTTATGTTGCTGAAGATGGCTACTATGAGCATATCTGAACTGTTGGCAGAGGATTTTAAAGTGGCTGACCATAGCCTAAAAGCCACAAAATGCTTAAATCTAAAGTATTTTCTCTTCATTTCTTTATTTACTTGATGTTACTCTGTGAACATGCCTCAAACCTAGTTTCTTCATGTGTCTACCAGATATTTGACAGAATTTAGGTCTTTTAGTCAGTAAACTAGATATTTTTCTTACAACTGTAATAGTGGAATGAGCCAAGATAATAGTTTACCTATAACAGTAATCAAACCCAACATTTGCTCTTGCTACGATCCAGCATCCTATAACCATTAGCTGTGAACATGATACAAATAAATAAACACATGCTTCTAATTTTACTACTCCAAATAAAATATACTGATAACAAAAAGACAGGTTTATTACACATAGATAAGATTTTTAGGTACCAGTATAATATAATAGCGATCAGACATAATAGACTTGTAGTATATTTTTTAAATGGAAAAATGCTAGAACATATGATAAACTGAAGGGAATTGCAGAGAACAGGAGTTTCTGATTGTATTATCAGTTCCTAGCTGTTAAAGTAAAAATAATTGTAAATTAAATAGAGGTATGATCACTTACAGGAAAACAACCCAGATAGTTCTGTCAAGAGTGTTTACAATTAATTTATGAAATGTACACCATATATATATTAACTGTGGAATCCCAGTAGAACAGACAGAGGAGAAGTATAAGAGAGGAACATGGATTAAAACCCCTTGGATGAAATAGAAGGTAAACAATTAAAATGGTCAATCATCTGTTTACAGCGAATCCAACAAGTTATCGTAAAAAGATTTCTGAACTGAAAGCTGAAGAAGTAGAGACTGAGACAGTTAACATGAAATAGGAAAAGATTTACAAAATGAGTTGAGAACCCAACACTTAAGGCATAAGTGGGAAAGAAGAAGAAGAAATCCGGGTGGCATGTTGGTACATTTCAAGATGGACAGTGAATTTCATTTCATTTTAAATGTACCTAATTGGTTTCACTTGGTCCCAATCAGTAGTAGCCCCCTCATCTATGGACAGTAAAAGGTTTTTTACATGTGAGGTTAGCAACATTCCACTACTTGTGTACAATATAGCTAAAAGGATCTAGTCTGGACTCTGGCCTATATTGACTCTAAACCCTGTAAAAGATAAAAAAAAAATAAGTACTGTAATTTTTGTTTATCGAAACTGTCCAGTTTAATAACGTTCAGTGTATTAATAAGTGCTTCCACTTCACTTGAAGGTCCAATTATTGGCGCACTGTGACAGAAATTATTATTTACAGTGCAACATTTCAAATAGTGGATTGTTTAATAAAGTAATATAAAGAAGAATTGACTTGCCAGTATGAAACATGACTGGATGTCATATTTGGTGATAACATGACACAGGTATTTATAGTGCTTATCGTG
This sequence comes from Magicicada septendecula, assembly GCA_034769895.1. Taxonomy (NCBI): domain Eukaryota; kingdom Metazoa; phylum Arthropoda; class Insecta; order Hemiptera; family Cicadidae; genus Magicicada; species Magicicada septendecula. Next base: position 418,381,570 of record CM068373.1, on the reverse strand, counting down.
CATATTGGTTTTTTTAGCCTTTGAAAAATATGTGAATTTTTGTACAAAGCAGTATATATGTGTTCTGCAGTAAAGTATGTATGCCTGGAATGAGTCCAGTTGCTCAACTCATATATGAATATGCTCAATGTAAGACTGGCTTTATAATTAATCTCACCTCATAAGCTCTAATATTATGTGACTGTTATGAGAAATGGTAGGGCAAGTCTTCTGAGAGTAGCACTATTATCTAGCACATTTATAACCAGGAGATTTTTCATGGTTTTCTAGATGTATAAATACTTCTGCTCCACAGCATTATCTCCTTATCTCTTCTTTCACTATTTCACTGTTATCATTTTTGTATCTGCATGAATCATAGAGTTGCTTACATACTGTACCTTTTATTAAACTTATTGAATTTCAACGATAGTTTCTGAGGCAGGTCCTCAAAGCTAATGCTGTAAGCCCACACATATTTCAAGATTATTTTATAAATCTACATTTATACATAATAGAGATTTTCTCCTTAGCAACCAGTAAATACTCTATGTTTACAGATTAAGCTGGATTCATTTCGCTTTTATATAATTGGCCCACATTCGTCTGTGGTTGAGGGGCATTCCCAAGTATGACTACATTAGCCTGGGGCAAAGGTAAGTTATTGAAATGTATTACTAACGAGTTTGAATAATGCAATGTGAATGTTCATGCAGAATCGCCCTTAGAGATATGCAACAGGTGCAGTTGCAAAGGATCCCACGTTCACTCGGTAAGAAAAAATGAGAAAAAAGTATGTGTGTGTGTGTGTGTATGTGAGAGAGAGAGAGAGAGAGAGAGAGAGAGAGAGAGAGAGAGAGAGAGAGAGAGAGAGAGAGAGAGAGAGAGAGAGAGAGAGAGAGAGAGGAGGGGGAGAAATTGAGTAAGTGAGGGAGTGAGTTGCTTACTTTCAATTATTCTTACTTTGTTTCATAAACTCCTTTGTGTTTAACTTTTTTTATATCAGTTGCTGAATGTGTGTTTACTCAAACATAAATAACAAACTACATTACCTCTCAATCTGGTCTCATTCACATTACAATAGATTAAAAATACCAAGCAGTGTGATACAACAAACAAGTGATTTCACAGTGTTTGATGTGCATTGAATGAGTAAGGTTAGGTGTTGAAATTTGATTACATCGTAGTTAACATCACTGATAGCTTTATTATCAACAGAACTAATACTGATACACCAGTTCTGAATAGGAAACAGACATAATAAGCACTGACAGTTCTTTGTGAGACACAATTAATGTGAAACAGAATTGCATGATACACAATAATAAGTAAATTCAGAAACGTTCATGATCACGCTATTAATAATTATAATTTTTCTTTATTGTTCTGAATTGTATATCAAGCTGATTCAAAACCAAAAATAAATCAGTATGCAAATAAAACAGTTATTTGAATCAGTGCAATTAATTTTTTTCAAGACTAGATTACAAACCAAGTTGTATATAATCAGCTGATACTGGACGTATCAAAGTGCCACGTCTGTAATTATAATAACTAATAGAACCTTATGTCTATAATGTGTCTGAACTGACGTTTTAGTAAAAACTACTGTCGGTACTGATTTTATATTCTTTATTCATATCATGCAATTGTGTCTTTGCCTGTGTTAATAGGCTCAGTGTTCTTAAATTGTGCCTTGTGCGAATAAACAGTTTCTGTGGTTATAGTGCGTGCATGAATTAAAAAGTCTAGAGATTGCATTAGCATGCCTAGTAATTCATAGAAATGTATGTGGATTAAAAAAATCAGTAAAATAAAATAAAACAAATAATATGTTTTCTTTTCGGGGGTTACATGGATCCTAGGCCTAGGTTTGACCCAGCCCTGCAGTTGATAAGTAAGAACTGGTACCATGTATTGACTTCTTGTTAACTTTTATTTTTCATTGCATTGCCTCTTTTATATCTATGCAGTACTCCCTTCTACTGACGAAACATAATTTTCCTAAAAACGAGAAAGATGTTACTGGGTTGCAATCTACAGTAATTACTAAACCATTACTAAAATGGTTAATAAAATGGCTATGCATCTATGAATACACTAATGGTTATATTACTTGAAGCTGGCAAATCAGATGAGAAGATGAGGTAAATGACTAGGCTCAAGAGCTTGAGGAATTCCTGCTCCTCTTCTTTTTGAATTTGAGTTTTTACTATTCAAATAAACATAAAACTGTCCATTCTTAAGGTTGGATTGCATGTGGTGGGGTTCATTTGATTTTATAAAGCAATTTGTGGCAGAAGCTGCCAGTACTGCTCAATATCTAAAAATTCACCAGAGCAGTGCTTCTTATCTTGTAAACCTTACACATTTTGTTTGGTGATGGAATGGATTTGTTCAGATGTTGAGAGCTCCCCATCAACAGAACACAAAATAATGATCAGGTATTAACACAATTTTACCAGGAAAGAAGTGCAAGATTGAAGCCCATATGAACTGGCTTCCTCAGAAAGTTTACATTGTTTCTGCAGCATTATCATCTGGGCAATCTTTCACTGTATTAGACAGTACCCTAATCTGATGACTGAATTGCAAGATGAGGTTTCTGGACAACTTCTTCAGGACTGTACCAATGATCAGATAACACATGGCACTTTTTTCACATTTTGTTTGTCCTGTATGCCCAACACAACTGATATACAGGGGCGGATTTACGCACAGGCAGACTAGGCACTTGCCTGGGGCGGCAAATTTTGGGGAGCGGCAAAATTTGAGTTAAAAATGATATTTTTAGATTCAAACAAATTTATAAGTATAAAAGCCAGTTCAATTAAGCGCACACAAATATAAAAATTATCTCCACTTAATTTTTAACTATAACGCAGTTATCATTTTTCACCCAAAAGTAATACGGGCGAATGTTTATGTTTTCAAATGTTGAAATATTTGGCGTTGACTGTACTTCTGCGGAACGCGTGAGTCATCTGTCTGTCAACAACCCTTCTGTACTGTGCCTATTTTTATCTCAGTTGTTCTCTTGTCGACAAGGTTGGCGGTTTATGCTTATATGTTGCGTGTTGTAAAATTATGTTTTAATGATACATTGAACTCGGAGCGTTCGCTTGTCGTAATTTTGCCACTCGGCTATCGCGATTAGTGAAGTTATTCTTATTCTATTCAGTACAGGGTTTTATAGTTGCATTGTGGACTCTTCAACATTACTGTGCTGTAATCTTTGAATACGATAAAATTAGTTGAGTTGCATATATAACTGTACCAGTATTTTAGTATTTTCCGTTTGTCATTTAATAAATAATGTTTGTACCCATATTTTATGTGATTTTATTTACGTTTCCCTTAATCTCTAACTAAAATTAATTATTTTCTTCTGACAAGTAAATATTTATATTATCAATGTTTATTTATTTTTACATGAAATATAATTCACCTGACAGTCAAAGGAAACGAGGCAGGCAATCAAACTGGGGGGAAAGAGGATGTGAAATCGAAGAGGGGAAGGGAGGCGGAATGAGAGAGAGAGTTAGGAGAGAGTGGAGGGGGCGGCATTATCTGCCATAAATTAACAGAAACTTAAAGTAAAATATTATAAATCATATGATACTATTCTAAGTAATAGGTCTAAGTGTATGTTATTTATTGTTTACATAAAAAGTTTTGATTTTTTTCTTACAAAAAGATTAACAATTGTTCTCATAATAAATAAAATAAATAAACATAAAACAGAAGAAGATGACTCTACACAATTAAAAAAATAAAGACAAGGAGAGGATGCTGTCAATGGTGAAGTCTAAACTTTACATAAATTAGGAAAACAAGAAAAGAGGAACTCCACCATGTCAAAGTAGCAGAATGTGGGCATGGTGGTAAATGACAAGATCTATTTGTGCCAAATAAAAACAAATTAAGGAGTATCAGCAGAAATAAAGAAGGGAAGGAATTTTTTTAAAGAAAAGGGTATCTAGGAAGATTAAATTTATGAGACATACCATAAGGCATAGTGATCATAAACAATCTGGACAGCAAGATTTGAAGAAACAGAGGTTGAGGGATACCAACAAAAACATATATATATAAGATGTCAAGGTAATATGAGATTATTTCTGAATGAAAGAGGAGCAAAAATTAGAATAGAGTGTTTGCAGTCACAGTTATAAGGTTGCAGTGGTAAGATGATGTTTCATAACATAAACGGACTGCAAATTGTTATGCTCTTAGACTTTCTCATGTAAATAGAATGATCAAGTTGTTATTATTATTCTTATTATTAGTAGTAGATAGTATCACACAGGCTGATGTTACCCCTTACCAAGATGGAAGTCATGGTCTTGACTAAGAAGAGCATTCCCACTATATTCCTGGTATGAGTCAGAGATAAAGTAGTTGAATCAAAGCTAGCAGAGTAGTACCTCGGAATGATGATCAACTCCAAGTTGAGCTTTTCTGAACAGATTAGGTGAATGGTGTACAAGGCACTGAAGGAGTGGATGTCATACCTTCTTCAGCTGTGACAGATAAGAGCAACATAGGAAATTGTTGCAAGAGGATATTAGACAGATCTCCCCAGATAACATCGTCAAAGCGATATTTCAAGGGTAGGACACCTGGAACTATGTAGCATGCTTCAAAGAAGAAATTGTTATGTAAGAATCATCTTTTCTTTGTGCAAAGAAGACTTGGACAACACAATATAGAAGAAGAATAACAAGTCAGATGTGAGCCCTAGGTCTGAAGAACAATGGGCCTAGCCTGAAGTAATATGCCAAATAGTTCCAGTTTAGTGTCCTAGAAACTGAGGTGTTTTTTTTTTTTTTAGTGTGTCAATGATGAAGACCAGCCAGAGAATGTATTGTCACTTCTGTTACTTCTTCCTGATCATCGTCACTTTTGCTTTCATTATTATTATTACCATTAAAAATCATTTCATTATACAAAAAAAATTGTCATTTGCAATACCCAAACCCACAGACCCCAGAAGTGTATATACATTTCAGACATTTGTACACCAAACTTTCCATCTACCCTTGTAACAAAATTACTGTATGTTACCTTTGTTGTAGTTGTATGCTAGGGAACCCAAAACCCAATTCAAAGTAATATTGTGATTAGTATTATTAAAACTATTTAGAATAGTATGTAGGTTATGTTACTCATGTAGGTTAAGTACATACTTACGTGTATTTACAATACTTCCAATTTCTGTATAATAGGCGAGCGGTACACCCCCTGAAAATGAGTCTATAGTGACCAACGTATTACTAATCTCTAATTTTAGTTTTACTTTATGTTTTTGAGGTCGCTGAATATGAATCCGAGGTTATTTTTTACCTAGGAATGGGGGAACACTGCACAAAATGGCAACGAAGTGAATAAATAGAAAAAAATATTTTAACGTTTTTTCCTGTTTAACTTGCTATATCTTCGGCAGTTCTTGATATTTCTTTTTGAAATTTTAACCACTAATTCTTTGAAGTATTAACATTAAAACGCGACATGTTAAAAGTCTGTAAAGCTTGTCTTTGATGAAAAGTGAATTTTCAAACATTTTCTGCATGCTTTTGTGGATCATTTCATTCGGCCGCAAAAATTGAGTGACAAAGTTTTGAAGTTCTAAAATCTAACTATTAGGTATTAAAATATCATACCTAAGGAAGTTTTCTGGAAAGTTACAGCTTTTCATCTCGAATAGAAAAAAAGATATGCGATTTTTATTATTTTTCACCTATAGTTTCCTTCAGGTAAAGTAATAATTCATATTAATAATCAATATAATTAAAGAACTCAAGTAAGTATAAATATGTAAAGCATCACAATTTATATATTCGAATTATAAGGGAAAAAGGATAATATTATAAAATATCTTACTTATGTTTATTATTTCATGATGTTGATAAAATATATTTTAAATTAATAATAGTTATATTTACATATGTCATTGCGATTACCGTTTTACAACACTTGTAATATTTTTGTTAAATAATTTAAATTTGCCGCGCTTTTTTCGAGCGATGTTCAAACGTTTGTATTTGAAGTTGGTACTTGGTAGAAACATGCAGAAACTTGTTTATTCACAACTTCTGTTACCAGACAAAGAAACGTCTGTAAGTATTCCATTTGAAAAAAATTGCCCATGACACTGTACTTTTTTACAAAGAAAAATTTGAAGTTGGCCAATTTTTTTTCTATCTGAGATTTGCAAAAAATTTAGAAATACATTGGTTGAGTCAGGGTTTAAAACGGCTGAAGAAGCTCTTAATGTTAAATCAGGCTTTATAAAATTAAAACTTCAGGAAGTTACTGAATACAAATTGAATTTCTATTCTTATCCTGGAAAACCCGATATTGTATGCTCATCCAAATTTTCGATCTTGTACTTATTTCACAAGTTAATCTATAGTACACTAAATTCAACAGAAAAGTTGTATGATCAGGACAAAAATCTTATTGACGATAACGTTATATTACATCAGGCTGCAAGAACTCTCCGGAAAGATATCAATGAAATTCCGCACACTGAAACATTGTGGCTAGCAAACGAGGTTTCGATAAAACATTCAAAAATTTTTGTACCAGAATCATTAAAAAAATTGATCTGCTGGATAATCGATGAAGAATTATTCAATCAATGTCTAGTAGTTCAGACGTTAAAAAATACGAAACACTATTGCGGTGAACTCTTAGTATTTCAGAATGTTTAATATATTGCTCAAGGCGAAAAGGTAATAATACGATTATTCCTCCTTTTCATTTTGGATTAACTTTACAACTGCATCATATGTTTGGTAAAAAATCGCTAATAGACATTTTGAACACTTATGGATTTTGCTGTTCGAATGATGATCTCAGGTGTTTTTTAACATTGGCAGCTGAAAAAGAGTTGGAAAAAAGTAAAAATGTTTACATACCTTCTTGGCTTATTTTGAAAGAAAATGGTGGACAATTTATACAAGAAGGGGATGATAATGTCGACATAAATACACAAACTCTTGATGGGAAAAATACTTACCACGCCATGGCGAGAGTTATTTTTCAAGTTCAGAATAAGAGAGTATGTATAGAAACCGAAAAAATACCACAAAACAGAGCTAAACGTTCGCTTGATAATCACTACAAGAGTTCATTCGAAGTATTATTTTATCAGAAACCGACTATGACTCCCCAACCACCTGCATTCACTAAACCTGTGGCTGCATTAAAAAACAATTTTAAAGAAAGAGTTGGTGATTTATATGTTAGAGATCTTTCTTGGGCACTGTTGAGAAACATTTCGAGAGGGATTTTTTCTAAAGGCAATTTAAACAAAAATGAACAAATCATTCCTTCTTGGGTTTCATTTAATACCCATTTTGCCGATTCTACTAGTACCTTTACAAATGTATTTTATGTTCCTACTATTAATGCTAAGCCAAGTGACTTGAGTACAGTTTACACCACGTTAAAGAAAGGCCAACAATTGATGGAAGCTTGCAGTCAAACTTACAGCGTTCACACATTCGATCAGCAACTTTATACTATTGCTCAATATGTGAAATTCGATCGTCAACATGAGTTTCCAAATCTTGTGCTTCGCATGGGTGGCTTTCATACCTCTTGCGTATTTATATCTTGCATTGGTAAGATATGTGGAGATGCTGGTGTACAAGACATGCTTGTTTCATCAAATTTATATGCTGTTAATACAGTTGACCAAATGTTAAATGGAAAAATTTGTTGTACATAAACTTTTTTGAGTGGTTGGCTGGAAAAAATGATGAGTTACTAAAAAATATAAATAAGATGTATACAGAGTTTTATGCAAGTTATTCTGATAAAAAATCTTCAAAAGATTCTCTAGAAAATTTAACAAAAAATTTGAACACTTCATTTGTTACTCTTTTGAATGAATTCCGAGAATTAAAAAGTTCAGAATCACCAACATTTCGATTTTGGGATGAATGCTTACAAGCTCTTCAATTGTTATTACAATTTATCAGAGCACAGCGAGAAGGCGACTGGAAATTAGATTTATCCTCTCAAGCTGCTATGTTGCCATATTTTTTGCTTGTAATAAGCAAAATTATGCTCGTTGGTGTACATTTTATGTGTTGGAAATGTTGCTTAAATTACCTAAACAAGTAGAGAATGAGTTTGAAAATGGAAATTTTTCTATCAATCTAACACCAGGACCTTTCAGGGGCATATGGAGTGACATGGCTGTGGAAATGTCGGTTATTAAAGATACGAAAGGTGATGGTAGTATAATTGGGTGCAAGATCCATTTTTGTCATCACTGCAAAGTGATTCTATTGTAAATATAGGCAGTGGACTCATCGCATCTCAAGAAATCCATGCATATTTATCTAATTTTCAAACCAAAGGTCAGGAAAAAGTTTTAGATTTCGTGTCGACTCGATTAGACAATAGCACTCAAAATCGCAAAGGATTTTAAGATCCTATTAGCCAAGTCGCTATTTCAACCTTTAGTGATTCTAAAAAAAAACTGCTATTAAAATTAATGGACAGACATTGAAAAAGATTATATCGCCTGAAATTGTTTATCAAAGAGCTTTAGCTATTTCTCATAATAGAAAAGATGTTGATTTGAAATTGATTCTAAGTAGTCCTCTAACAGCTGTACCATCGTCCCTCTTCAACTCGATGGATGTAGAAGAACAACAACCAAGTCAGAATTTATGCATGCTATAGAGCGAGATGTTACATAAGAAATTACCACTCAGTTACCTGTATCAGAAGAGCCTGGTATAATTGTGATCGATGGTATGGCTGAATTGCAAGCTCTTTCTTCCAAGTCTTTTACTGACTTTAATAGTTTAGGAAATACAATTTTGCAAGGAATTATTCATCGCTTAAAAACTGTTAATCAAGTGCATGTAGTGTTCGATCGTTACGATGACGATTCACCAAACCCCAAGCAAGAGGAAAGAAACCGTAGATATGGTGCTGGAGGTAAATCTTTTAATATCCACGGAAATGGGTTATTGAAGGACTTAAAAAAAATCCTCTCAAATAATAAAAATAAGTCTAATTTAACTAACTTTCTATGTAAATACCTGGAAGAACAATTACCTCACTGCAACGTCATGATACAGAACCCATACAAAAAGATATATTTAGCCGGTGGTTTAGAACCACGGACAGATGCTTTTGTTATAAACGGTCAAGGGTCAGAAATTGATTCAGAGTATCGTTGTAATCACATAGATGCAGATACACGTATGGTATTTCATGTGCAGTGTGCATCCAGCACAAAATGAATGAAAAACAACTTATCATCGTAGAGTCTCCTGATACTGATGTATTTTTATTACTTCTGGCTCATTTTAAGAATTAAAAAAAAAACCCTAAACTATGGTTTTTCACCAGAAAAGTTACTGCTCGCAATGATCTCAGAAGGTATATACCTATACATGCTGCAGCACAGAAATTAAAAAATCACTTGTGTTCGACTTTGTTAGCTGCGCATGCATTAACTAGTTGTGATACAACCTCCTCATTTTATTTTATAGGGAAAAATAAAGTTTACACAGCTTTAAAAATCACGTCAGATGAGGAACTAAATCTCCTAGCTGAAATAAATGATTTATCTATAGTGTCTGCACAAGAAATCATTAGCATTTTCGTATCATGTCTTTATGATCCAAAAAAGAAATCAAAAGCTATTCGTACTGATATAAATTCGTTAAGGTATCATTTAGCAATTGAAAAGAATGTGAGTATTGACAAAATTCCTCCGTCTAAACCAGCAATGTTTAAACACATTTTGAGAGCTCTTTGGCAAGTTAACGAATGGAAACAAGTGACGCATTCTATAATTATTTCTAAGGATATCCAAAAGTTTGGCTGGTTGATGGTAAATGGACATTTAACTTTTGATTATTACGAAGGGTGCACTGCAATAGAGATACTGCAACAATATTTTTGTTCCTGCACTGGAAAGCATGCCTGTACGACTGCAACGTGTCCATGTATAAAGTCTAATTTAACATGCTGTGATGTTTGTTCCTGTAATGACTCTTGTACGAATTTAGAAGTAGAAATTTGTAACGACTCTTCATCAAATGTTCAAATAAATGAGTACTTTAATTTTAATTTAATGAATTTTCTTTATTTTAAATCTTATTATTATTACTAATATTAATACATTTATGTTAGTATAAATAACTATTTAAATTGATGGAAACCATAGGTGAAAAATAATACAAATTTATTCAAACCTTATAAGATAGTAATGGTCGCAATAAAACATCGCCAAGCGCTTCTGCGGGCTTGAGCGCGCAGCGAGCGCGCGCCCGCGGAACCAATACTGAACTTCAAAATCGCATCTCTTTTTTTCTATTCGAGATGAACAACTGTAACTTTCCAGAAAACTTCCTTAGGTATGATATTTTAATACCTAATAGTTAGATTTTAGAACTTCGAAACTTTGTCACTCAATTTTTGCGGCCGAATGAAATGATCCACAAAACCATGCGGAAAATGTTTGAAAATTCACTTTTCAACAAAGACAAGCTTTACAGGCTTTTAACATGTCGCGTTTTAATGTTAATACTTCAAAGAATAAGTGGTTAAAATTTCAAAAAGAAATATCAAGAACTGCCGAAGATATAGCAAGTTAAACAGGAAAAAACGTTAAAATATTTTTTTCTATTTATTCACTTCGTTGCCATTTTGTGCAGTGTTCCTAGGTAAAAAATAACCTCGGATTCATATTCAGCGACCTCAAAAACATAAAGTAAAATTGAAATTAGACATTAGTAATGCGTGGTCACATATTGCTGTTTCTAACTGACTTTTCAGGGGGTGTGCCGCTCGCCTATAACTTATGCATATTGATAGACACAAGAATGTTCTAAAGAACACAAGAATGTATAAATTCCCTTTGGTTTTTTGCATTGATAGGTAAACATAGTTTATTCTACCAGTTTCTTAAATATATGCCTGGAACTTACTAGACAATTCACGTAAGTGACACATGTTGCTGAATGATGTCATTACAAATCTATATAAGATGGTAGTAAATGGAGACACTGGTCAGTATGTATTTATTTTGAGTTTGGTTAAGTGAGTTATAAAGTCAGTGTGTACGGTATGTTTGATACCACACTTGTGGATCAATATTATATTTGTTTTGTGTTTATATAAATTACAGTTGTGTCAATAATTGATATCACAGTTGTGAATTGAAATTTGTATTTTTCTTGTTATGTATTTACTTGTGAAAAATTATTATTTAATGTTACTTTCACTTGTGAAACTTACTTGTTAATATTCCCTCAAACGCCGTTTCGGAGTTGTATCCTCCTTCTTCAGTGAGGTTTGAATACGGAATGTGTCAAGTAGTCGGTAATTTGTAACGATTTTTTAGGTGACAGGTTGTGTGTGGGGGTGTGGAGATGGAAGGGGGTTGGCGCGGGATTTTGAATTGTTGTATGCGTTGTGTATTATTGTGTTGAATAGTGTATTTGATAGTAAGTTTCACAAGTGAAAGTAACATTAAATAATAATTATTAAGTGCTGTGAAAAAAAGTAGTGATGAACATTCAAAATAATATTGTGAAAAATTATTTGTGATAACAATAAATACACAAGGTAATACATAAATAAATAGTAATAGTACATAAATAACAATAAATAAACAGTAATACAAACATTTCTTTTTATTGCTGCCTAGAAGATGACGTAGTAGTAGTATCTTGTGTTGATCAGTCTTACTCCACTTTCAACAAGAAGAACTCATACTGACTTAATCGTTTCTTATAGTGTCCTTCATGGACTGACTGGATTTTCCACAAGTATAAATTTAAAAGTGCCCATTTATGCAAAATGGGCAAAGCATAGATTCACAGGCTCATAGGCACCTGATAGATTGATAGGCAATTGGTAGGCATACTGACATTGCCAACATCTATGTTGACAGCCTTAACTTCTTTATTGATGCAAGGTGATTTTGTACTATAGTGTTTATTAATTCTTAGTTGGATGGATAACAAGATAACAACATCCAAGAATTCAATTTGTGTAATAGTTATTATTATTATTCTTTATGTAACATATTATAACCACATTGACAGACATCTGCTCTCGGCGCGAGCCTGGAATAATCACAGTGAGCCTATCCAAAGCTGCGAGCCATCTGATAGGTTCTCTGCAAATGTCTAGTGGGAACCAAGAGTGCTCACAGCGATTCAATCAGGAGCTGGCAGCCCTCTGATAGGCCCACTACATATGCCTAATTTGAGAGATAAGAAGAACCTGGCTAAGCCACAAGATTCATTCTATCGGACAACTAGAAGGAAGCCAAACCAGAGTAGGAAGAAGGAAAGAGCAGGAAATGGATAAGAAAGAAGAGATCATGCAAATCGCCTAGGACAGTGGAGGGCTCTACACCTCACTCCTGATTGAAGAGAAGTGTGGCACAGAACCAACAGCAAGGGCAGCCACCAAACATCACACCATCACACCGTGGCTTGAGCAGAACACTCACTCCAGCAACTAACATCCTCACCGAACAGCCCTTTTAAGGGCCACAAATATAATGTGATAAACGATTGGCACTATTTGTCTTGTGACAATATTTACATGCCACTACTAAACTAAGAATATCTTCTGGGGTCAGGTGACTTATGAATCCTGGTTGCCAAGGATTCTGTAACCTATATTCTGTACATTTTCATACTGAACACAAAGAGAAACTTAAGTCACCCTACCAAATGAACTAACATAACATGAACATGAAAGAATAAAACAAAGGATGGCGCCAAAAGTTGACAATAAATATTAATTCAGCTACTATAGTTCTAGCTACTTTTGTATTTACTAAACACAGAGAACACATGTTCATACAGAACATCTAGAATTCATTAACACTCACTAGAGTCAGGCACATCTAATCAGAATTTATGCTGCTAATAAGAATATTTTAATTCAATTATTACCAGATTCATTAGAAGGCCTATTTAAATGTATTGCTTTGTACTGATAAAGACCTAATAAGGTTTCACACTGATTGGAGTTAGAATAACAAGAAGGATAAAGTGTTAATAGACAATATACAGCACAGTTGAGACCAATTGTTTAGGCTACAGGACTATTTTATCTGTTTGTTTGATAAAAAGCTCAAAGTACAGAAACTAATAAAAACAATCTTCATTTCCTTTGTTTACTTGGCAGTTATGTGAGTAAGGTCTCCTTCCTCCTTTAGTAGGTGAATCATCAGCTTCACAGCAAATTTGTTTTCAGTTATTTTCAATGATAGGGAATTCAATTCATGTGTAAGTTCTAGTGATGAGTGTTGTTTAAAAACACCTATACACATTTATATTGAAAATATACTACAAGCACGTATAACAATACTGACTATAATTATACAAGGGCCAGTTGAAAAGTTCGCGGAGCTTTTCAACTAAAAAGTTTCATGTGCTGCAAGATTTGTATTTTATGTGAACTCCTATTAATTTCCAAATCTATCTATCAATTTATTCATTGTTTAGAAGGTGCTTAAAAAAATTGACGTGTCATGCATGTTTTGAAAAACGGACAAAATCAAACATCGTGGTGCGATTCTTTGTTAAAAATTGTTTAACACCAACAGAAATTCAAAATGAAATTGTAAATGTGTCAGGAGATGCTGTAACTTCAAAACCAATGGTTTGTAAGAAGGTATTTGAATTTAAAAGTGGTTGTATGAGCATTGAAAATGTGATTACACTGGATGCCCAAAAAATGCACCAACTCCAGATGCGGCAGCCATCTTACTCAATGCTTTTTCACACCAAGTTTTTGAGTTAAAATACGATGCACATGCTCATATGAGATGCCTATGATTTCAGCAACGTTATCCACTTCTCAATCTGTAGTCTTCCAACACCCTATGAAAGTTTTTCAATAATGTCATTTTCTGTTGCACTTTTTGGACGTCCACTGCTGGGATAGTCTTCAGTGCTTGTACGACCATGTTTAAACTCGAGTGTGCCCCACCCATTGTTTCTGAAGGCGCAGCATCTCCTAACGCATTTACAATTTCGTTTTGCTTTTCAATTTGCACAAAAACGTTTTTAACAGAGAATTCATCACGACAAAATATTTGATTTCATTTTTTAAAAAACACACATGACAGGAAAACTTCAAATAGCTGGTAAAAAATGAATAAATTGACAGATATGTCTGGAAATTAACAGGTGTTCACACGAAATATATGTCTTGCAGCACACGAAAGATTTTAGTTCTACCACTGAGCTATAGATGTCGTTCCACAAACTTTTCAACTGACGCTCGTAATACATGTGTGTGTATTGGCTTTTCAGATTGAGCCCTGCATTGAATCTTGCTGCTTTTTTCACAAAGGATTTTCTGCAGATCTCAGCCATCTTTAGGCTAATTCCTTCTCATGCTCTTGGCTGGAAGTCACAAAATGTTGCAGAACACTATGTGGCATAAAGCAATATACAATGCAGGACTCAACACGAAAACAGAACACACCATATCATACGTGTTTTAATGTCTATAATAATCTGTTTTTGATATCTATAATACCTCATGTGTTTAATACCTATATAAATATAATATTTGCTCTGATTTATTATAAAAATAAAGCTCTGATTTATAATAATAAAATTTTATAGCTTGTATAATAAGTTTGTCTCCTCTTTGGTATTCTAACTTCATTGTACACCACTTTATGACATTATTAGGCAATGCACATATATGTGTGCTGTGTCCTGAAACCTATTGTTTAATCTCATATCCAGAGGACGTTGTACAGTACAGTGACCTTTGTGTTACTATTCTATCATTTGGGCTTTCCATAACCTTATTATGTATACCAAAAGTGGAATGTGGCAAACTGTACCTTACTTTTAGTTTCATTACTATGAATAGACTTCTTATGGTCTCAACGTAGTGCTTCATAGTCCACTATGGTCTTGGACAAAATGGTTTCCAAGTAGGGAGATCTTGTATAGACAACATACATTTAAGTAGATAATTAATTTAAAAACATTGGAAAACTTATTAGGCAATGTATATGGTGCTCATAGATTTAAAAAAAATCATTTGACTGTGTAGATAAAATTTTGCTGTGGTATATTTTAAAGTGGAGAAGTTACCCTGAACATTACCACAAACCTATCCTGCCACTAAAATGCCCCATTATGCCATGTCTGGATCAAGGTTTTCCCTAGAATCCCTTTGTAGAGTCCTTTTGCTTGTCAGTTACAAAACTAATCTAATCCATCTGTGCCTTGTCAGCAGCAAGGCACAGTTTATCAATCAGGAGCTCTAGCTGAAGCTTGGGACATGGTACCGTTTGTAATAATGGGTTTCCCAATTGTCTTGCACAGCTCAGTTATCCATGCTACCACTGAAATGTCTAACCATTAGCAATTACTCATACACATACATAGGATTATATACATAACAGATGCATTACAGCATTCACCATTACTTGCATCCTGTTCCCCATATCCTTTTAATACTGGACATCTTTCCCTTTTATGTGTATTATTTTTTTTTGTATGAACCACTATGGACTACATTTGGTTCAACTGGTTCTTCCCGTAGTCTCCTCTCTCTTCCTCATCTCCTTCATTCTTTATTGATGTTTCTCCCTTCTTTTATCAGTCCAGATGGCACCTGTCCTGTTCTTGGGGGTTTCTTGAAGATCTTGGGCATTTTTAATTTCTTTTTGAGTGATAAGCATTCTTCAATGTCTTCTTGAGTAATCTGGAGTTCTTCTATGTATTTTTCTGTTTCTTTAAACCACATACTGGGCATTTTGAGCTTTCTGAAATAGTAAAAAAGTTTCCCTATTAGTCTGTCAGGATTCATTCTTTGAATATGTCCGTAAAAAGTAATTCTTTTTTTCTAATAATTATGTCTGCGATTTTCTCAACGTATCTGTACAGCTCATTATTGTGGCATCTACTGTACTGTTCTCCATCTTTTATTGGTCACAAGATTTGTCTTAATATTTTCCTTTCCGTAACTTCAAGTTCTTCCATCATCATTTTCTTGTTCAGAGTCAGACACTCAGCTTCATAAAGTGTTTCCGGGTGAATTACCCACCCATTATTTGAATAATGGCCAAGTTATAATGATTTTCTTGTTATAATGTATCCTTGGTTAAATGGTAAGCAACTTTCATTTTATTAATGCATGCTTTAATGGCTTCTTTCTCTGAGACATTTTGTTCAATAACTTCTTCAAGGTACCTGAATTTGTCGCTTCCATAGATTTTCCTATATTGAGTTTTCATTATCTTGGATATTGTCTTGATGTTTGTCATGAACTTGATTTTTTCGAAAGAAATTTGTTAATCCACTCTTTTGGCTTCTTCTATCAACAATTCCACATGTCTAATGGCTGTTTCTACTGAATCTGATAGGATTGCTAGATCATCTGCAAACGATAGGTAATCTAATGACAGGTTATCTCTCCTACAGTCTGTCTAATTCCCTGATTTTCCCCCAATGATTTTTTTCCATTCTCTTATAACTTTTTCCAGAATGTAATTAAAAAGCAATGGTGATAGTTCATCTCCTTGTCTGACTCATGTCTTAATTTCAAACTGTCTAGAAATTTACCTCTGAATTTCACTTTGGAGTAGGTATTCGTCAGTGTTTGTTTGATTAAATTTGTTGTTTTATTATCCAAGCCAAATCCATTAAGGGTTTTGAACAATGACTCTTTATCAATTGAGTCATGTGCCTTCTTAAAGTCAATAAAAGTAATTATAAAACCTTTAGATCTTCTTTTCAAATGTCATTATTGGTTTTAGATTAAGAATCTGCTCTGTGCATGACCTACTTTTTCATTGGAAGCCACATTGGTATTCACCTATCTGCAAGTCAAGTTGTTTCTCTGCTCTGTACAATAATGTTTCAGAGAAGATTTTATAGGTACTGGCAAAAGTGAGATGCCTCTATAGTTATTTTCATCTGTTTTATCACCTTTCTTGTGGTTGGATGAATCAATGCTGTTGTCAGAAATTTCCTCAGTTGTCCAAATGTTTTGAATAATTTCAGTAAATTTTTCTAGACATTTACCATTTGCATGCTTTCAAAGTTCAGCAATGATTGAGTCTTCCCCAGGCGCCTTATTGTCTTTTATAGATTCAATTATTGCAACGATATTTTCTTTATCTGGAGGGAGAGAAAGAGGGTGTTGAGTATGCACTTGATTAAAACTGAATCTTGATTTAGGTCATTCACCATTCAGTACGTTTTTAAAATAACTGGCCAAGATATCACAATTGTCTTTATTATTGTATGATTTTTTCCCATTATGGTGTTTAAAGCAGAGGCTTGGAGGAAAGTATTTACTTAAGTTTTGTTTTAAAATGTTGTAAAATTCCCTCTTGTTAGTCTTTTTAAAATCTTGTTCTACTTTAATTTACTGACTTTTGTCATCATTTCTCTTAATATTCCTAATTAATTTGGATGTTTCCTTTCTGATTTGTAAGAAGTTTGTTCTGTTTTCTATGTTCTTGTGCACATTCCATTTTTGCCAGGCTTTTTGTCTTTCTTTTATTGCTTCATCATATTGTATGTTCCACCAAGCAAGTTTTCTGACTTTAATGAGAGGGATTGTTTCTTTGGCTGTTCGAACTAGGAATTCATTAAGTTGCTCCCAATTTTCAGGATTTTGGACTTCCAGTTTGTCTGTAAAACTTGGCTCATTATTCAGTTCTTCTGTATCATATCTGATAGTTTCTAGTTTTGTTTGTCTCCTGGTGATTCTTGGTTGGAGTTAACTTTAATTTTAGAAAGATAGTGGTCTGAGTCCACTTTGGCGTTTCTTATTACTGTGACATTTGAATTCTGTTGAGGATTTCCTAGATATTGCTACATGATTTACTTGGAATTCACATAGGTTGGGATTTGGTGAGATCCAAGTTTTCTGTTTTCTTAGAAGATGCTTAAGCATTGTAGATATCATTATCAGATTGGTTGCTTTGCACAGTTCTATTGGTCTTTCTCCATTCTTATTAGTTCTTTTGTGTGCTGGATAGTTTCCAACAAAAGGAAACTATCCATGTGTCTTTTTTATTTAGTCATTTCTTTTATTTTTCAGCATGGCTGAAAAGTGTACAGTGCTCTATTTCTTGGTTTCATCATCTGAACCAAATGATAATAGATTTAATATCACTTTCAGCTTCCCGCATTATAACTATATTATATATGTACAAAATAACAATATTTATTATTTTAGTTAGCAGAACTGAACCAGCAGAGTAAAACCATAAACACACAGTTAGTAGTTATTTTTATCATAGGGGGAATGACATGATATTTTCTTCTGGAAGAAGGCAATCAATTATCAAACATCAAGAGACAGCATAACAGAAAAATGGGAAGCAACAAGGCAAATAAAGACACACGAGTTTAGTACATACATAGCACAAGAATTGTGTCCCAAGCGGCCTAGTGGTGGATAAATGGATGTCTCCATCTTCCATCTGTTTATTCAACAAAAATATACCTGTCAATTATACTACTACACTACTAAAGAAAAGAAAAATTAAAAATCGACACAACATTGTTTTCATGTTAAAAATAAATTACTAACATAAAATAATTTTAAATAAATAGTTTCAAATTATTTTTGAATAAACACAGTAACTGAAATATATAAGATTCTAAGACATGAAAAAGAGAAGCAGACAAAAGTCTGTTAGTAAATGTCAAAATGTAGATAAAGTATGGAGTCAATGATGTTTCTGACTGTAATAATGTTAAATGTTATTATAATAATGTTATGGGTAAGTATGTCTTCAAACATTAATAATGATGGAATGTATCGGTTAAATTTGAAATATGGACAGTAGCTGTCACTGATTTAACTTTAAAGCTACATTCTGACTACCTAGATCAGACATTGATGGCCATCTTCAGGTCAAATATTAGAGCCTAATGAATTACAGTAACATAAACACTACCTTGTCACTTCTCCGATTCTCCACCACTTGTATACTGGAGAACCCTCAACCCACATTCATAGTAATATTATGAATATGTATAAAGTGGTATTGTGATTGGTATTATTAAAACATTTGTCATTAAAATAATATATTGCAAATACACAGTTTAAGTACGTAGGTTATGTTACTCACATACATTTACATTGATAATTAACATCAACAATTGATGTATAACTTATATATATATATATATATATTCAAACACTTTTTGCTACAGTCCGTTTCTTGATGTATATAATATATTTAATATTTATAATGAATTTACCTCAAAGATATTTTTTTCCTTATTAGGAACATGTTTTGGGAACCATTGTGTTCCCATCTTCAGCCTTCCTGATTTTGAGTCTTGTGTGTACTTGTGTCCTGATTGGTGAAGTACTTGTATGTTGACTGGTTGTTTTTGTGGTTTCCTGTTGGCCTCTGGTACTTTAAATTGGTATTATTGTGTGTGATTGTGGTGTATGTGTTAGTATTTTGTGTATTTTCGATGTTGGGTGCATTGAAAATTGTGTCATGTTTTGTATTGATTTGTATTTGTTCAGGTATTAGTTTGTTTTGTGTTTTATGTTTGTATATTTGTAAATATTCCCAAATGTTCATTATGGTGCCTTTATGTGGTATGTGTTTTATTAGTGTCACGTTGGTTATGTCTGGGAATTCATGTCCAGTGTTTATTGCATGTGTGGCCAAATTAGATTTATATATTTCTGTTTTTTTTTGTATGTGTTTAGGTGTTCAAAATAACGTTTTTTCAGTTGTTTTTTTGTTTGTCCTATGTAACATTTATTGCAATCTTGGCATTCAATTTTGTATATACCATTGGTTGTTGTATTATTTTTGTTGTGTGGGTTATTTAGTTTTTGTAGATTATTTTTGTTAGTTTTGTATGCTATTTTAATGTCTGTGTTTTTAAACAGTTTTGTTAGCTTTGTCATTTTATTATTTATGTATGTGAATGTGGCCCATTTTTTATTGTTGTTATTATTTTTGTTTTGTTCATTTTGATTAATTCTTAATTGTTCAGTTTTTATTTTATATTTCATTTTATTTTCTATTTTGTTTACAGTATTTTTATTATATCCATTTTCATAAGCAATTTGGTATATTATATTTCTTTCTTAGTCTGTTTTTTGTTTGTTTAGGGGTATTTTGTACATTCTGTTAAATAGTGAATAGAATGCTGCCATTTTATGTTGTGGTGGGTGGTTAGAATGGTTAGGTATAATGATGTTAGTGGAAGTTGGTTTTCTGTATACCGGTATTGCATATTGTAGGTGGTTATTATATCTTGTGATGGTTATGTCTAAATAGTTGATTTTGTTATGATTTTCTTTTTCTTCTGCGAATTGTATTTTTGGATGTATGTTATTAATATGTGTGATTTGCAAAAATTACAAAGTAACCATCTAACAAATAGTTATCACAACTTAAAAAATACGTACGAATTAATAAACAAACTAAAGGTAACAAATATAGATGAAAACACATTTTTCATATCATATGACATCACAAATATGTACACCAACATTCCAATTGATGAAACAATAGACATAATAATAAACAAACTTAAAGAACAAAATGAAGACACACAATACATAACTGAAATAAAAAATAGCCTCCAGCTAATACCAAAACAAAATTACTTTGAATTCAATAGCAAAATTTATCGATAACAAGAATGACTGGCAATGGAATCTCCATTATCTAGCTTAATAGCGGAAATATTCTTACAACATATAGACACCAAAATACAAAATATTATTAATTCCTTTAATCCAAATGGCATTTGGATAAGATATGTAGATGATGGGCTATATGTATCAAGTAACAAAACAACAAATGCAGATAACATATTAAAACAAATCAATAACATACATCCAAAAATACAATTCACAGAAGAAAAAGAAAATCATAACAAAATCAACTATTTAGACATAACCATCACAAGATACAATAACCACCTACAATATCCAATACCGGTATACAGAAAACCTAACCACCCACCACAACATAAAATGGCAGCATTCTATTCACTATTTAACAGAATGTACAAAATACCCCTAAACAAACAAAAAACAGACTAAGAAAGAAATATAATATACCAAATTGCTTATGAAAATGGATGTAATAAAAATACTGTAAACAAAATAGAAAATAAAATGAAATATAAAATAAAAACTGAACAATTAAGAATTAATCAAAATGAACAAAACAAAAATAATAACAACAATAAAAAATGGGCCACATTCATATACATAAATAATAAAATGGCAAAGCTAACAAAACTGTTTAAAAACACAGACATTAAAATAGCATACAAAACTAACAAAAATAATCTACAAAAACTAAATAACCCACACAACAAAAATAATACAACCAATGGTATATACAAAATTGAATGCCACGATTGCAATAAATGTTACATAGGACAAACAAAAAAACAACTGAAAAACGTTATTTTGAACACCTAAACACATACAAAAAACCAGAAATATATAAATCTAATTTGGCCACACATGCAATAAACACTGGACATGAATTCCCAGACATAACCAACATGACACTAATAAAACACATACCACACAAAGGCACCATAATGAACATTTGGGAAAATTTACAAATATACAAACATAAAACACAAAACAAACTAATACCTGAACAAATACAAATCAATACAAAACATGACACAATTTTCAATGCACCCAACATCGAAAATACACAAAATACTAACACATACACCACAATCACACACAATAATACCAATTTAAAGTACCAGAGGCCAACAGGAAACCACAAAAACAACCAGTCAACACACAAGTACTTCACCAGACTCAAAATCAGGAAGGCTGAAGATGGGACCACAATGGTTCCCGAAACATGTTCCTAATAAGGAAAAAAATATCTTTGAGGTAAATTCATTATAAGTATTAAATAGAACAGTAGAACTTGGCTAATTCGAATGTGCATAATTCGAACTTTTACCGTGGTCCCTTGAATATCCTATGTAAAACAGTGCAAAAATATCGTCTGTAATTCGAACTTTTTTTGGTTAATTCGAAATAAAAATTTTGCTCAAACTACAAAAAATCGCCTGCAGTACGGGCTAGACCATGTAACAATAGAGACATGACTGGAAACAGACAAGCAGGCATCGCCCTTTGTGAACAGAAGCTTGTCCTTTGTGTCAAATTCGTGGAATTGGCGCCAGTATCTCTCGATGACATGTGACTGCCTCGTGTAACGATACCGTCTGCCATTGTCCCATGTTCCACGCCTCGTCAGTCAGCCACCCTCACTGTTGCTTTCAGTTCAGTCTGCCTGCATTCGTGGAAGGGTTAAGTCTTTTTGAGTTTCTACTGTGCGAGCTGTGTCCTGTAGTGAGAGACCGTTCCTTTCTTTATACAGTACTGTATATACAGACTGGTGTGTTTTAGTGACGCTTATTGTGCAGTTTTATTGTGTTGTGTGTTCATCATGGCCCTTTCAAAACCAACACGGACCCAATACAAATCATTGACATTTGCCAAAAAAGTTGCCGTTATTCGGAAAGTGGAAAAGGGACAAAAAAAGAAATCTGAAATTGCTAAGGAATTCGGGATACCGCCAAATACACTGTCAACGTATCTAAAAAATAAAGAGAAGATTTTGAATAGTGTGTGTAAAGCCAGTGACAAAGATAGGAAAAGAGCGCGAGGACCAGAAAATCCTGACATGGATGAATGTGTAGTGAAGTGGTTTAAACAAGCAAGGGACAAAAAAATTCCAGTCAGTGGGCCCCTCATCAGAGCCAAAGCTAAGGAATTCGCATCTAGCTTAGGGAAAAATGTTTTTAAGGCCAGCACTGGTTGGCTCGATGGTTTAAAGAAATGAATGGTGTGTCTTTCAAAACTGTTTGTGGGGAAAATGGATCTGTTGATGTTGAAGCTGCAAATTCATGGAAAGACGATTTGTTGCAAATGATTTCTGATAGATACACTAAAGACATTTTTAATGTAGACGAGACGGGCTTATTCTTCAAATGCACCCCCGACAAAACACTTGCTATTAAAGGAGAAAGTTGTAGTGGCGGCAAACACAGCAAGGAGCGCATAACACTTTTAGTCAGAGCAAACATGGATGGCTCGGAAAAACTGCCTTTGATAATGATAGGGAAGTCAGCCAACCCACGTTGTTTCAAAAATGTAAAAACAAAACCAGTTGAATATGAATCAAACAATAAAGCTTGGATGAAAGGTGAAATTTTCGAAAGATGGCTTTTGAAAATCAACAGGAAATTTCGGAATCAAAACAGAAGAATCGTCTTGTTTATTGACAACTGTACAGCGCACAACACTATTCCTGTGATGGAAAATGTAAAGGTTGTGTTTTTCTCCCCAAACATGACTTCAGTAATTCAATCTATGGACCAAGGTGTAATAAAAAATTTTAAGCATTTTTACAGACGGCTTGTGGTCCAAAACATTATGTCAGGTACTTATTTAGATGAGCACGAAAATATCAAGATTAACATCCTTCAAGCTGCCCACATGTGCAACAGTGCTTGGGACCAAGTTATACAAAAAAATTGCTAATTGCTTTTGTAAAGGTGGTTTCTGCCACATTGAAGGTGAAGAGGAGAATAAAGCTGCTAGAGAAGTCGTACCCACTGC
Source organism: Magicicada septendecula (assembly GCA_034769895.1). Lineage (NCBI taxonomy): Eukaryota > Metazoa > Arthropoda > Insecta > Hemiptera > Cicadidae > Magicicada > Magicicada septendecula. The sequence goes on along the minus strand of CM068373.1, from coordinate 418,357,948 downwards.
GGATAACTGGGAAGATGTTGGACATGACGCAGGCATTCGTTACAAAGAGTTTGTAAACATGGATGAAGACTTGGCGGTGTGCGGTGAACAGACAGATGCGGAGATCGTGGCTGATGTTATGAACAAAAGAAATGATGGTGCATCTTCAGATGAAGAAGGGGACCAGCGAGATCTTCCGGAGATACTGATTCCAACGGCTTCAGAGGCATCAAATTACGTTCAAGACATGAGACAGTTTGTTGAAGGACAGCAGAACGTAAGTGACGCTATTTTCCAAGCACTTAATAAACTTGAAGAGTTTACTACAACTCAGTGTATTAACTGCAAAATTCAATCAAAAGTTTCTAGCTTTTTTAAAAAACTGTAAATGCTATATTTTGTACTGAAACGTGTTTATACGTTTGTAATACGTATTTATAAGGAAATTGTTTAATAAAATAACATATTGCTTTACTGAATTTCGGTTTTTGATTTGATTTTCTACCCTTATTAAAACTTTCCTAATTCGAATTTTTTACTGGTCCCTTCAGCTTCGAATTAGCCAAGTTCTACTGTATATATATTGTGACATGAAAATTTCCTTCACATAAAAATAATCTAATAAAAGAAAGATTGAAATACAAAACCATAAAAGACTATAATCTTAATTAATAGAATCTTATTTTATGCCTGATTAGTAGGTAAAATAAGACAATTATTGTATAATAATTTGTGTTAGATCTTGTTATATAGTATAATAGATATTGTGTTTTATTTTGAGTATGTTAGAATAAATTATAATTGATCAATTATAATATAAATAAGAATGTATTTGCTGTAGCCAAGAAAAAACTTACATCTACATAGGAATGTGGAAAGTATTATTGCAGCATTTTAAAATTGTTTTAAAACTATAAAATGTATAAAAATATATAGTGTAATTAATTAGGTTTAATTAATAAATGTAAAATTATAATAGAAATAAGAAATTTTGTGATAAATGAATTCTGTCTTAAGTAAAACTAAGCATTATAAGGCCTACACAGTAATCAAGAGATTTTGTATAAATTAATAATATTATTATGAACCATTAATAACTAAATATATAATGGTTAACAAGAATTCATTCGTTCAACTACAGTAATAAATTAGGTATAAAAAAAATTACTGTAAACCTAATTTATTGAAGTAGTCAAAATTTTATAAAAATGTAACTTTGGAATTAATGAATAGAAACTGATAATATAAGATATCAAAATAATCAGTAAGAAAAGATCTGTTCAATGGTACTAATAACTTCAAGCTAGTACTTAGTACAAGAAAATTAGATCAGTTATAAATAATTTTGTAAATTTTAATCTTAAAAAAAAATGATGTCATCACTAACAATGTTTTGAAATAACCAATGGAAATTTTACACTTTTGTCTCTTGACAACCCAATATTTGTACACAAATTATTTAGTCCTTTGTTTCATAGTGTACACTTGAATAAAAATTGTAATCCTCTCAAAGAAGAAATTGAACTGAAATAAAACCTAAGATAAGTTAAATGAAGGAAGAACTACTGAAGATTTATTGAAGATAGAAGATTATAATAAATCAGATTAAGAGAGAAGAAACATTTAAAGTGATTAAAAAAGTGTTTAGAATAAATAGAAAGGAAAGTATTGTGGACAGGTATTAAATTTATAAAAACGATTAAATGACAGTTACAATTCACTATTATACTTTCTACACACTTAAACAATTTTGAATACACTTTCACTGAAATAATACACTTAAATGTTATAATTATTTCATTTATGAACTTATTTTTTTTGTATTTTGAGAATTATTAGAGGAAATTCATTTTATGAAACCTAAATAACCTTAAACTGACACTATTAACTTATTAACCATTTAAAACACTATATATTGTTTACTGTTGTATAATATTATAATTGATTTATGTTTGTGAGGTTTGTACTTCATAAGTGATATTTTCGTTAATTGTTTGTAGTCTAAAAGAATCCACGACATTAAAAATAATAACCAATTTTAATGTCAACATAAAGCCTGATTTAAGAAGTCACACCAACCGCTGAGCGAAAAAATATCCATACAAATCAACTGTATTTATAATATAGATTATTTAATTTGAATAAAAGAAAGTAGAAGGAATTTAAACCAAATAAAAAAGGATTGATTAATATAATTTGTATGGATAATTATTCCTTTTAATAATTAACAATTTTGTTATATAACGAATGTTAGTTTTTTATTAACCACAGAAGAAATGTTGCTAGCCTTAAATTTTGGAACTACACTTGAATTTGAATAAACTAACAAGGTAAGTTCCAATAAATACAAGGAAAGGAAGAAATATACTATTTAATAATTTTTTAATTGTTTATTTTAAAACAATTTGGCGCTCAACACCTGAAAAATAATTTCTAATAATTATTTATTTTGAAGAAACAAAAAATATCCAAAACAAAAAACAATACAAATACAAGAGGAAAAATCTTGACTATAGGGGTACCACAGACAAAAAATAGTTCCAGTGCGCATGCGCTGGCTTGGCGGAGAAGGCTCTCACCCCCACCATGTCCGTTAACAAACTTGACGGCTGTGTAAGCGGCCGCAGCGGCGACTGTGTTATTCAGTTAGATGTTTATACATATTTATGAATAATTTGAGATTTTGTTTAATATATAGGATTTCTTAACAAATAGCCTACAGCAAAACATCCATTACCCGTTTTAATTCGGAATGTGCAAAGCACGGTTGTCAGAAAACACGGTTAATCCACTGATCCTTCCATGTGTCGTTGTGGCTTCCGGAAATTGTAACGCTCAGCATAATTGCGTCCACTATAGGATCAGAACTGATCAACATGTGTACACATATCCACCGCATACTTGCGTGCATAATTTACACGTACTGGACAAACGGGTAGTAATTTTGAACAAAAATATTTGTGAGGATGAGAACAAATAGGTACCGGTATTGTAAATAATGAAAAGAGACGTAAACTGATAAAATATACTTTATTTCGATTTATGTGATGTGTAATTTTGTTAAAATTAACGTGAGCAGGAAAAATATTACGTATACAAGAAAAGAATATTCTAAAAGCACGTGTACAGAGAAAACGAAACTTATAAAAATCACAAAAACACTACGAGCTTTTCCATTAAATTAAAACGGTAATAATTTTTCAATGCCGCAATTACACCCTGGTTCAAGGATTCACAAAAACTAAAGAACATTGAATTTAAAAACAGCTTTTATTTCATCATCATCCAATAAATAATAGATCTGATTATAATGCGTGGAGAAGGATGTTATCAATTAATAAAACTGCCTTATTCAGTAAACCGAATGACAACTGTTTAAAACCATGATTTTAAAATGTGTCTGTCCATATGAACACCTTTTTTGATGATGATAATAATGAACCACCAAAATACTTGTGTCAATTTCGTCAAACATAGCTGCTTTTTTGCTTTCTCTAAAACTTGCAGTTTTAATTTATGCGTACCGGCAGCGATAGTAGCGCATTAAGTAGTCTTTCTCTCTTTGCTGATTTTGTGTCAAACAACGCTTGACACAAAGTGTTTTACGACATACGATGATGATTGAGAATGTATTTAAATTATTAAAGTAGATATTACATTGGCAAAATTTCAGTTACTGGTTAAAAACATTTAACTGTGAAAATACATCTATTCTAAACGAAATAATTCGTGCAAAAGGCCGTATTTCACTTTGTCTGGCTCATTACCATCTCGATATGAATCCTTCAGACTTCGTCTGGGGAGATATTAAAGGAGAACTTGCACGTAATTGTAGTGAATTATCTTTAGACAAAAAGCAGAATTGTTGTGAAAAATATTTGAAAATTGTACAATACAAAAGTTGAAAAAGTATTGTGCCATACAAAAAAATTGAAGAACTGTAATGGATTACGGACGATTTTATAGACGAAGAAATGGACAAAATAATTATTTTTATGAGAGAAATTCACATCCAAGTACAAATAAATATTCTGATGATGAATAGGCAAGAAAAATTAATACCATAAATATTTATCAATTATTTTCTTATTATTAATAATTATAAATAATTCAAGTTAGTTTATCATTTAAAATGTTTAACGAACATTAATTTTTGCTACTGTGATAGGCACCTCGATTTACATAGGTGGTTGCTTTATGAATTGTTTTTAAAGTATGCCTTACATCAATTTTAGGGTTGGGTTCTATTAATATTATTTTTAAATTATGTACAAAAAAAGGATTTTTAGAATTTGTTAATATATTTTATAGGAACGTGCATAATTATATTATGATTTGTTACTTCCATAGTCTGTTACAAATTAATAGTACATGTAAGTTACCGCACACTAGGAACGAGTTATTGCCGGTATACAAATATCATGAGTAAAATACAGCAGTAAACAGTGTGACTGATGACAATGGAGGGGGTAACGTTCCCCCTTCGTTGTGACGCGGTTGTGGCGGCAATCCCTACTCCAACTATTTTTTGTTTGCGGTCGAGCTATAGTTAACAGAATTGACACACAAAAGTGAGACATAAAAGAAATTTAAACAGTTCTTTATTTTAAAAAGAAAACATTTTTTTCAAAACAATAAAAAGCTTTAAATATCAAGAGGACTGCAACATAATAAACATAATAACATAAACATAATAGTGGACTTTAAATAATTGGCACCAACAACTTGGGGCAAAAAGAAATACTCAAAAGAAAAGGGCAGAAATCTCGGCATATTACGAATTGGCGCCAGCAACTTGGGGCTTAATTGAGGAGAAATCCCGGATTATTACAATACATACGAGGCTTATCCAGAAAGTAAGTACTGTCTGCGCATATATCCCGTGCATATTGTAGTACGAAGGTCACGCATGGGTAGTTACTTCCTTCTATTCGACGACGAAGTAGCCAAGGTATATTGTTTGTTTACGTTCCGATTTACGTTTACTACACATCGGTAATCGATTTAAAAAAATTGATCGGCCTGCCAGTTGTGAAATAAGAACAGTTTTAGGTTTTTGAATGCGAGAAATCTTTGTCCTTATGAAATTTATCGTCAGATTTGTGAAGTTTATGGACAGAATGCGATTAGTGAAGGTATGGTGAGAAAGTGGGTTAGGATGTTTAACGATGGAAGAGAAAATGTTCACGACGAGGAGCGTAGTGGTTGCACGTCCTTAGTCAACGAAGAATTGCTGCGCAGTGTTGACGAGAAGGTTCGTTCCAATAGGCAATTCACAATTTCTGATTTGTCAATGGATTTTTCAAACATTTCTAGATCTTTATTACTTGAAATTGTGACTGAACATTTACACTACAAAAAACTGTGTTCGAGATGGGTGCCGAAAGTGCTAACAGATGGTCACAAAACGAAACGCATGGGAGCAGCCTTGGAATTTTTGCAGCATTATGAAAGAGATGGAAATTGTTTTTTTGAAAAGAATTGTCACTGGTGATGAAACATGGGTTTCTTACGAGACACCAGAAACTAAATGACAGTCACTGCAATGGCGGCATACTGGTTCCCCGAAAGCCAAGAAAGCATAGCCACCTCTTTCTGCAAAAAAAAATCATGTGCACCGTTTTTTGGAACTGTCAGGGAATTTTGTTAGTGGAATTTATGGAACGAGGCACAACAATCAACGCAGAAGTTTACTGTGAAACACTCAAAAAGTTATGGCAAGCAATACAAAACAAAAGGCGTGGACTGACTTCCGGAGTGGTGTTTGTGCATGACAACGCGCGACCGCATACCGCATAACGACGGCGCTTGTTGATTCATTTCGCCGGGAACAATTCAGTCATCCTTTTTACAGTCCAGATTTGGCTCCCAGCGATTTCCATTTGTTTTTTCATCTGAAGAAATTTTTTGCCGGCCAGAAGTTTGAAAGTGATGATGAGATAAAGGGAAACGTCCAGCAGTGGTTGAAGTCACAGGCAGCCGAATTCTTTGAAGCGGGCATATTAAAATTAGTGCCAAGATATAACAAATGTCTCAACTTGCATGGTGACTATGTAGAAAAGTAGATTAAGGTATGTAGAATTTTTGAAAAATAAATTAATTTGAAAATAATTTGTATCATTTTCTTAATGCCAAAACGGTACTTACTTTCTGGATAAGCCTCGTATATATATATATATATATATATATATATATATATATATATTGTAACATAACAGAAATACGGTCCTCGACGTTACATAAATAAAATTATAAAATTTAGAATAGGGAAGAAAATTTATTAATTATCCACACTTGTAAAAAGGTCAGAAACCCAACCCATAAGTGTTTAAATGCAATAAGAATGCAAGGTAAAAAGATAAGCAAGTAATAATCTCAATAATAATAAACCTCAAGGTTCAGTGAGAGGTAAATAACAGACATTGACACATAATGTAAAAAGTGATTATGACTGTTTCATTATAATTGATGTTTCAATGTAGATGAGAATGAATAAATGGTGTATGACTTAAGTTATTTAAAAATACTTGTTATTAATTGTATCATGTTATATTGTTATCATGACAGTGATGTTATATTTTGTATTAACAAGTGAAAGTTTTTCTGTTGATAGAATATCAAGTAATTAAGTATTGTGTGTTATTAATTTACCATGGTAGAGCTGTTGTTGAACTCAGTAATTGAGTACTAATTAATTTCATTTTTATGTGTTATCCATAGGTCACGATAAAGCTTTTGTTAGATTTTATAGAGTTAATTATTTGTATACATGTACTTAGATAATAAGATGATTATAATTGTAAACTTGGATAAAAAGGCTATAATTGTTAACAAGATACAAAAGAGTTTAATACCACCACACCATAAATAGATAAAAGATTCTATAATATTGCAGATAGTAACAAGTTAAATTCGGAAGTAGATCAAGGTATAATGATAGGCCTAACAACCAATAACATTATATAGTAAGTCAGATCAGAAAGGTTAGGTAAAGAAATTAGTAACAAATACTAAATACAATCTAATGAGTTAGTAGAAGTTAATAACAATTAATAATAACAAATAAATAAACTCAAATTAAATAAATTATTATAATGCCATAGTGCAATGATACCGATAGATAATGTTTGGTAACTGAAAAATAATATTTGTTAAAATAAACAGACTAAGAGTAAAAGACAGCAAAATATATAAGAATTAGTAAACAAGCCATAAGTAAGATTATATTCGGATATAATGGAAATTTAGAAAGGGATTATTTTGATGAGTGGAAGAACATTGTATGAAATGATTATAATATAAGATAATATCGAATAAGAATAAAAAAATGGTTGCTAGGGATAACAAAGTATATAGAATTTGTTGATTTGATTATTGGATAATTTGACATGAACGAAGAGAGTTTAGCTAAGAGATGCTCAGTAAAAATTTGATTTAATTTAAATACCAAGTACAGAGAAATTTAAAATAAATGAATGATAAATTGCAATAGTTTGGTCCACTAACAGTTAACCATATTATATAATTGGTTATATAATCACAAAGTAACGAAAAATAAAGGAAGAACTCGGATTGCCAAAATCCTGATAATGAACAAAATGTTAAATTAATCAATTAACGAAACCAGAGAAATAACTACCTGCATAAAGATATAATCCTATAACACAAACGAAATGAAAATAACCACCAAATTACATTGGAACTTGCAGTTTACACAATCCAATAGAAAAACGTAATTGGATTCGAATCTCGTTGAAGCACGTAAATACAAAACTCGGACATTGGTGAACAAAAGGAGCGGTATTTCTGCATCATCCCAGGACCAAGAATTCCACTTTTATTTCAACTTTGGAGAGAAGACGGACGAAGATAAATTCATCTGCATTCGCTATTGACAAACACTACCAGAGGTTAGCTGTACACAGCCTTATCGAGCAACGACGTCCAGAGGCCGGTAAACTACAATTACTTTAAATATTATTTAATAAAAACTTAATTCTATATTGTAATACCTTGTATTCCTATTTAGGCATTTTCTGATCTTACTAACAGTTGAAAGAACCTTCACGCCCTGTCTTTAAAGAAATATAAAAATCATAACTGAATTTAATATAAAACCTTGAATCCGATCGATAATCGATTACTTTTGACTTATAGCCTTTCGTATCTAACGTAAGAGAAACTACTTTGTTGGACAAAAAATATTAAATATTAATAAAGAATCATTTCAGAATTTCAATATCTTCTCATTTATATAAGATTTAATGGAGTGTGAATAAGAAATAAGATAAATAAAGAGTGTAACCAATAATCACCGTACGCGGTGGGTTAACCTACAAATTTACATTGTCTGGGAACCACAGCGCTATTCGCGGACTTCTTAGGTATTAAAGAGAGGAGAATTTAATAAAAATTTCTGCTCTTCTCTTCAACACAGAATAGGCTTGAGCGGAATTTTCGAATTACACCCTATACACATAATTTTCAATTACATTAACACAATTATATTAAATAGAGAGGAAAGGAGATATAATTACCAATATTCCAACACATCCTAAATTGAGATACATAAGAAATTGGCACATAACAAAAAGGAGACGACAAGGAGTAAGTTATAAATTGGCGCTCAACTAGTGTAGGGCTTAAGTTAAGTAAAACCATAATTTTATAAATATTACTTAACTCGAGCAGGCAACTGTTGGAGACAAAAAATGCATACCAGAGGAGTGTCTAAAAAGATGATGAAGGAACGAGAAACAGAACAAGAAATAGAAGTAGTCACAGATAGCGAAATGGAACAACAGACTGGTGATAAAGAAGAAACTGAAGTAATTACGGACACGGAAAAGGAAACAGTTGAAGAAGATGCCCAAGGGGACCAAATAGATAAAGCGGGAGCCAGAGAAGAACCAAGTTGGCAGGATATGATGAAATTCATGGCAGAACAATTTAGGAAACAGGAGGAAAACTCAAAGAGACAGGAGGAAAAATTCGACAAAACAAATGAGGAAAACAAGGAGAATTTTAGGAAACAGGTGGCAAAATTCGATAAAACAAATGTGGAAATTAAGGAAACCTCAAAACTAATGAACGAAAGGTTTGACAGGAATGATGAGGGTTTAAGACAAATGAAGGAAGAAATACTACAAATAAATGAAGAGAATTTAAAGAAGATTAACGAAAGAATTGATAATATCCATATGACAATTAACCAAAAAGTGGACAAAAATAATGATGAAAGAAAACAATAAATAGCCGAAACAAATGAGAAGTTAGAAAAAACCAACGAAACAATAATACAGTTCCGTGAGGAAATACAGAATAAAATTAATGACATACAAAATGAAAATAAAACGATGGTCGAAGGACTCCAACAGGAGACTGTAGAAAGATGCGAGAAAATTAAACAAGAGGTACATCAAATACGGGAGGAGAATAAGGAAGGGATTACACAAGTACAGACGGACATGGGTGAACGACTGGAGAGGGTATATGATAATTTAAACAACGTAGAAAGCCAAATTAGTACGAATAAAAGTAAAATCGAGGAAATCCGTAGACGTGAAATACAGATCCAAGAAGAAGTGGATTCATGGCGGGATAGAACATGCCAGCATAATCATAACACCAACAACGATAACCGGGAGTCAATTAATTTTCGAAGTTATAAATGTAACCCTATGGAGTTTTTGAAAAGGTTGGAAGAAATGATAACACGAAATAGAGAGAACAGTTGGAGTATAATACGAGGTATGATTGATGATATGTTTAAGGATACATACGACAATTGGTGGACGGAGGTGCGTCTGGATATACAGGACATGACAGAATTCAAAAAGCAATTCAGGGAAAAATATTGGTCGGAGTCGACCCAAAATATGGTCAGGAATAATTTGAGCAACGGTCGATACGAGGCAAACGTAGGAGAGTCTCCTACATCATACTTCCTTGGAAAGGTATGCATGGCCCGTAATTTAGAGCCCAGAATCCCAGAGGAGTGTTTAGTAATACAGCTCTCCTACCATTATGATGAAGGAATAAAGAACGCTCGTATGTGCAGCCAGATTAAAACTATTCCAGCCATGGCAAAATTTCTGGAAAATTATGAACACGAGACCCATTATCAACGGAACCGAATACTAAATTCTAGATACTATAGATATAATGGCAACGATCAACAACCAATTTCCAATAATATTAATCACAATCAACAAAATCAGAATAATAACCCGAATAGAACACAGAATAACCACCCAAATAATAATCAGAGGAATAATAATTATCGGGGTAATAATCATTATAATTATCGTGATAATTGGAATAATAGAGGAGATGGGGACAACCGACACAATAACTACAGACACCATGTAAATTATATATACTCCCGACCTCAAAATAATCAGAGACGGTATTACCCGAGGACACACCAGTATAACAACTACTATAATCAGTCACGACGTGAGGACGAATACCAAAATGGAAGAAATTACAGGGCAACGGACCATAATTCAGAGGACAGACATGAGCCATTACAGAACCAGCCTCAAAACTCACCGGAAAATAGAGAAGATGAGGGAAGCCCTCATTTAAACTAATAGAGGCAGTGAGAACTGAAGAAACACCATCACCAATCATCAATGACTGACAAGACGGACAAAAATATATATGAGAATAAACCACAAAATTCAAAAAGAAGTAAGAACGTCTTACTATATGGTTACAAAGAAATTATTTTGAAGATTTAATAAAACCCCAAGATTAAAAAAGGAAGTAAGAACATATTACTATATGTTTAAAAAGAAATTATTCTAAATACTTAAGAATAAAACCCCAAGATTAAAAAACTATATAAAGAAAAACTTATACAAAATAATTAAAAAACAAAATGATTTAAGATACATGCCAAAATGCCAAGCGAATTGAAGAACAAATTACATAATTGTTTATAACCAGTATAATTTTAAATGGAATAAGAAAAAAATGTATGTCAACATAATTAGTGGTAATGTGACCAGACAAGATGGTAAAATAAGCAGAACAATGGATGACTTAAGGACTATAATTAAGCTGAAACTAAGTAATGATGATAATTAATGCAAATACAATTTAGGATTTCTTGGAAATGAGAATAATAAATGAAGAGATAGTACTTAGAATTGCTGTCACAAAAAAAAGAAGATCAAAAATAGTTACAAATAATGACTGTCAAAAATGTTACCTAAAAATAGTTAATGAAAATAAGATGGAATCACGAAGGAAGGAATATATGAATAATTGAATATAAAACGCGACAGCGTAACGAATCCCCAAGATGTTTATTATTAATTAAATAAAGAGATTACTATGATATTATTGTATTTTTTATAGCTGACTGTAGATGAATTCCAGCAGTATTATATTAAAGTGTAGTGTGGGCAGCAGAGTATGAAGCCAAACAGTGCCTCTCTGAACTGTACCAGCTCACCTGTTAGGGAATGTTAGGGAAATTGAATATTTAAGGGATATTAGAACCGCTGCGAAGAATGACATCAGATTCCAAAAAGTACGAAGGAAGAAAACAGAAGGAAGATAGCTGACAGAAGAGTAATGGAGAAACGCATTTATAGTAGTAACCGGAAATAGGAGAAAAGTCAAACTAAGTTTTACTGATTATTGTGACCAATCATTGACAAGTAATGTTTAAGAGAAACAAGCCAAGAGTACTAATATAATTAATGAATTGTCATCAAATAGAGAAAGGTGAATACAAGTCCAAAATGCCACATTAAGAATTCCATCATTGACCATTGAAAATTTAATATGAATATAAGGAGTATATTCAAGGGCATGGAAAAGATATAAGTTTATTTGACCCAAATTATATTCAGGTAAATTAAACTTCTTTAGGAGGGGAACCATATGTAACGTAACAGAAATACGGTCCTCGACGTTACATAAATAAAATTATAAAATTTAGAATAGGGAAGAAAATTTATTAATTATCCACACTTGTAAAAAGGTCAGAAACCCAACCCATAAGTGTTTAAATGTAATAAGAATGCAAGGTAAAAAGATAAGCAAGTAATAATGTTAATAATAATAAACCTCAAGGTTCAGTGAGAGGTAAATAACAGACATTGACACATAATGTAAAAAGTGATTATGACTGTTTCATTATAATTGATGTTTCAATGTAGATGAGAATGAATAAATGGTGTATGACTTAAGTTATTTAAAAATACTTGTTATTAATTGTATCATGTTATATTGTTATCATGACAGTGATGTTATATTTTGTATTAACAAGTGAAAGTTTTTCTGTTGATAGAATATCAAGTAATTAAGTATTGTGTGTTATTAATTTACCATGGTAGAGCTGTTGTTGAACTCAGTAATTGAGTACTAATTAATTTCATTTTTATGTGTTATCCATAGGTCACGATAAAGCTTTTGTTAGATTTTATAGAGTTAATTATTTGTATACATGTACTTAGATAATAAGATGATTATAATTGTAAACTTGGATAAAAAGGCTATAATTGTTAACAAGATACAAAAGAGTTTAATACCACCATACCATAAATAGATAAAAGATTCTATAATATTGCAGATAGTAACAAGTTAAATTCGGAAGTAGATCAAGGTATAATGATAGGCCTAACAACCAATAACATTATATAGTAAGTCAGATCAGAAAGGTTAGGTAAAGAAATTAGTAACAAATACTAAATACAATCTAATGAGTTAGTAGAAGTTAATAACAATTAATAATAACAAATAAATAAACTCAAATTAAATAAATTATTATAATGCCATAGTGCAATGATACCGATAGATAATGTTTGGTAACTGAAAAATAATATTTGTTAAAATAAACAGACTAAGAGTAAAAGACAGCAAAATATATAAGAATTAGTAAACAAGCTGTAGCGGGTCGAATTTTGGGTGTTTTTATTTTTACCGTATGGGGCAAGTATATTTTTATGTATTTCATTTTGGGCGGACTTTTCATAAAATCATTGTGCAACGTATGTGTCAGTATAACAGTCAGTGTAACAGAACAGTGAAACAACGCTATAAGACGCAGTTGTTGTTGAGGAATGCGGCGGAGCATCTGCACCTCCACAAAATTCTAAGAACTTTGTACCTGTGTGTGTGGCAGCGCACATACGCAACTGCTCAGTCACGCTCCAAGTGACGCTCTGACAAAAAACCAAGATGGCCAGAGAGTGAAATTTTCATCGTTCATTTGGTTTCACTATGGAAGTGTCGTTTAGACCACGCCCACTTAAATGACATCAGCAGAGCCAAGCCCAATATTAAGCTCTGGTCATCCACATATGTCAGCTCCATTCCCTATATAAAATGGTTACACGATAGCAAAAGAACAAGGAGCGACGACGAAAACATCGTGGCATTGAAGAACAACTTCCATGCAGGAACAGGTAGATGTACCTGTTACGTACACAGACACACGGTCGACGCCATACAGTCAGCTAGAGCCGCATTCAGTAACAGACGCCTATACATTTTGTGTCGGGCCCGGTCGGTCGAGTTTTCGCCAAATGTAGTTAATCCAAGAAAGCCGACCGGGACCCGAAGAATTGAACTAAGTTATAAACAGTTGCCGGGCAGTGACAGTGGCAGATTTAAAGGAATAACGAACAATGTAACTGAAAACGAAAACACGTGTTCGGTCGGCGTCGGTAACCGGGTTACCGCGGATAAAGAAACAGACTTCGTAAAACACAAATAAGGGGGAATATATTCAATTGTATGAGTGTGTGTGAGAGCAAACTGGGCTGTTATTTTGATGTTATTTTCATTTATACTTAATTATAAAACGGTAAGCTATATGTAATGGATTCAAAAGGTGTTGTAATATCTATTGTGTTGTGTTTGTAGTAAGGAATTCCAGTCATGTAAGTAAATAGTGGTATCTCATAACCAAAATGTGTTAGTCTAAGTTATTTCGTCATTGCCATTTCCTCATTTCTGTGTTAAAAATTCGTCTAACGTTCCGGAATCTTTCTGAGTTATTAATTGGGTGGGTCAGATTGCTAAATTGTCCATTTTATTTAGGGTGGAGTGTAAAGGTTTTCGATATTTTATCCTATAAAAAATAATCGTGGCGACCTTGGTCTTCTGGTAAAATTTCAATAACAGGTAAGTGTTGTAATGGCGTGCAGGTAAGTCCTGGTAGTGGTTATATTTATTTTATATATTTAGGCCTCTTTTTTATTGTTACAAATGTCGACGCGCTGCCAGGATTTTCGTTTAATTATAATTTTATACGAGATAGACCTATTTTAATACACAGAAAATAGGATGTGGTAATGACGAATGTATAAAAATTGTATTACACATATTCACAGTAGTGATTAGGCGTTTTGAGTATAGAAAAATAGTAGTTTTATATATGAGTGTTATACAAACGAACTTTAAAAAATGTCTATAATACAAAGTAACGATAGTGATTTTGCGTGGGAGGAATGGGAGAATGAATTTCGAGGTGTTGTGGGGGAGATGACAAACGAGGAATGGGGTGATTTAGACGATAGGTTAACACAAATGGAAGAACAAGAGGAAGGAATATTCGCAGAAATTAATAAACATAGTGAGATGACCAATGATACAGGTAAGATAGTTGAAGAGATAGTGGTAGAGAATAAGACAGAGAATAGGCCTAGTGATAATGATGAGAGCGTGAGGGTGGTAAATAAAGGTAGAGAGATAGACCAAGTTAACAAAAATAAAGTCGATCAGGTGACAGACAATGAGGTAAGTAACAATGAAATGAGTGAATCTGATTATAAGACACAGATGATGAATATGATGATTATGATGTGTAACAAGTTTAATGAACATTTGGATAAACAAAACGCAATGTTAGATGACATGGTTAGTAATACCAAGGAATTCAACAAGGAATTGAAAAAACGAGACGAGAAGTGGGAGGAAGATAGATGTCAATTAAAAGTTGAGTTAACACAGGTAAGTGGTAATAATGTCTCTGATAATAGCGAAGAAATAATTAACAAGGTAAGTTACAGTTGTAAAACTGAATTAATAAATAATAGTGATAAAATAATTGAAAACGAGTTATTTAATAATGATGTAGTGAAAACAAATGGTGATGATGAAGTTTGTGGTGAAGTAGAACTTAATAACAAAATGTTAGCGAGTGTTGATGAAATTGAGAGAGAGTGTGGTGAAAGGTTAGGGTGTCAAAGGGCAAATTTTCCCCGTGATATAAGTGGAGTAAGGACTCCGCTAGTAGTGAATTTTGAGGACAGAGTTTCCTCCGTTAATTATGTGGAAGACAAGGTGTCTTCAAGCAGTCCCCTAAATTTTTGTAAACCTGGAAAAGCCAGGAAATGGTATAGTAAGTTTGTTGTGCCCTTTGCATGGAGTGAAGTAGGTCAGTGGTGTGGTGACAGGTATTGTGATGAAAGTGATTATGAGAGAGAGAAAGAGTTAGAGTGGTTCAAGGTAAATAGAGGTTATGTAGAGCTGATAGAGAAGATGGATATAAAGAGAGTTATGATAAATAATGTAGACATACCTTGTGTAGTTGTAGACAATGATTATATTGATGATAAATGTGTACCTGTACGAAGAATTAGTGTACTTGTAGTGGAGGAATATGATGAGAAAATAAATCACCTGGGTGTAACAACAAATATTCACGGAGGCTGGATAAAAACAAATAATAGTGACAAGTCTTATGAAATAATAAAAGGGAAAATGAATGACATAGAGGTAATGGTTTATGATAAAAATAATTATAATAAATTGGATGTAAATAAAAACCATTTAGTCTATAAATATGTAAGATACCTTTTTGACGATGGAGGGTAGACTGTAAAACAATAAAAGACAATTAAACATTATGTTTTATGGTTGTTCGACATGGCAGATTTGGACAGAAGTGTGGAAAAAATGGAATAATAATTAACAAGAGTTGTAAATAAAATCTAGTGAATTTATATGTGTGTATGTAAGATGATTGTTGTGAAATACTTGAATATTGAAATACTTGCAATTTAAATAAATAAACCAAATTAATTTGAAAAACAAGTAATCAGAGAATTGTAATTGTTTGGATGGTAATGAATTCTATATTGTTAATAATTAATTTAATTAAACAATTTAATACATGTTAAATATTTTGTTTGACTATTTCAATATTGTATAATTAACTTTTTAAGGAATTTAGATCATTTTGATAATAGATGGCTGAATTATTTGAGGTGAACTAATATGTTGTGAAATGTTTCAGTGGTGAGGTGAGAGTATTGTGGTATGTTGTATATGTTTTGAGAAATGGGCTGTAAGTATTGAAATTTTACAATATGAATAATGTATAACAAAAAGGTTGACAGGAGTGATTGATATGTTAATTCAGTAATGAAATATTTTGAAATAATTGTGCTAAATAAAAATAATGGTTAAAAATATATATTAATAATAAATTTAGAATTTTTGAAAATCTGATTACAACACAGGATAAATTCATCATGATGATAAATAAAAAGAGTTAATGAAAAATTTTAAATAATAATGTTTATAAATTTTTATATAAATTATTTAAAAGAGAATTGTTTGTTTGATGTATGCTAATAATCCAGGTTTATTGCTATTTGTGTATTGTGTTATGTGATGTATTATAACAGTGTAGTGTGGAACTGCTATGGGGGAAGGTTGTAAATTTTGTATTTAATATTTTATGTTAATAATGGTTAAGCTTCCATATAAAGTGGGTTAAAACCCCATCTAAATTAATATTGTCATTTAAATATAAATTCTTAAATTTAATATTACGAAAGATATTTTACTTGTGATTCCCCAACTTTTCGGGCGGTCACGGCCTCACCGAACCCTGACCGTGGAATTGGTTTAGCTTTAACAGCTATGGTTGGGGCACATTACGATTACGCGCTGACCATAACTGGCCATAGCTGTTATCGTTGTAAAGGTGTATTTTGAAATTGATGGGGGGTAATAAAAAGGGGAATCACCAAACTATGGAACAGCGGCTGCCACTCTGTTCGAGAAGGAACAGCAGAGCCAGGTGGTAGATCCGTTTAAGGGTGCATGATTATTAACGAGAACATGATGTTGTTCACCAATGTTAAAACTTAACAGCGGAAGCAGAGACACGGAGAGGTAAAACCCTGCTCCAAAATATACAGTCTCTGTGGAAGCGAAAGGGCGAGACAGTCCTCCATAATCTGAAATAGTGTGTGTGGCTGGGAGGTGACGCAAAGGAGTCACGAATTTTAAAATCTTATGACGTAACAGTTTTGCTTATTCAAGGTTTAATCCAATCAAAAATGCTTGTCTCTGTCCACATAATTATATGCTCAGACTCGTAAAATAAGGTTCATACTATAATTTTAAAGGTATCATTTTATTGTTGTGTGTTAGATATAGTTGTTGATAAAATGTATTTTCATTATGTGTGTAATTTTTTTCTAAGCCAATCATTAGACGCCTGGCAGGCAATCAACATAATAGAAGTAAGTGTTGATAATGTATTACATGTAACTGTTCAATTTTGAAAGGTATCCATGGTGTTTTAATTATGTTAGGATATCAGCTGATCAACAATACCATGTCACTGGTATATTGGTTTATAAATGTTACAAGTAATTAATGTTTAGTGTACTACAGATATTTTGAAGTAAAGATAAAAAGAGTATGCAAATTAATAAAAGATAATTCATGGGTGATAAGTGTTTTATGGGACATGTAGACCTGTCCAAGTTGAATTAAAAGTTGAATGTGAAATGATGGAGATGAATATAATGTAATGCTGTTTTTGAGTTGATGTGATATAACAGGATTTTGTGAAATATAGATGTTGACACAGTGGTAATGGAGACTTTATGTAGATTTTGAATGATATATGGTTGTTTTTATAGTTAATGAGGTTATTTTGTGTATTTGTAGTAATGAAATGAGATTGAGAATTTTGGGGATGGCAATTTTGTATTAGGGGGTAGTGTATTTGGGGAGTCCGCAACAAGGGTTGGGACGGGATAGGGACCGATTGGCGCCGGAAAGGGTTACCTAGGGGGAGTCCAGGGACCAACATAAGGGAATGAGTTTTGGGAAGGAAACACGTATCCTATGTACAAAGGGTTAGAGAGTATTTTTTCATATATGTAGAGAAGGTGGCGTTTTGTGTTAAATGGTAAGTTGGGGTTTAGAATGTCCTGATTAGTAGATATTTTGATAGAGATGGGTGTCATGATAATTGAGTTGATTAATATTAGAGTCAGGGGGAGAAAGTTTATATATGTATAGAAATCTCATACAGAAAAACGAGAATAAATAATTTACATCACCCACAGTATATTAAGGTAAGATTGTTGAAAAGACGGAGAGGAATTTATAATAAAGAATGTACAATTGTTTTTTCAACCAGTGACAGAATTTTGATAGAAGTGAAAATAATGTAAAGTCAAGAATTGTTTGTTTTAAATAATGTAAATGTCAATCTGTTTATTATTTATATTAATATTTGTTCGTTTTAAATATTTTATGTTATTATGTTTTGTATTTCAAGTTAGGATATTACAGATGTTTAAAGTGTTTTCAGAAATCATACATAACATATGTAGGTCAAGGGTTTTGGACTTGACCTAGTTATGATCAGCTGATGAGTTCATACACCTACTAAGCTTGTGTATAGTAGGAAGCCGATTGTGATTTGTTTGTTTAATTAATTCAAACCAATATTTGAATAATTGTAATAAATGTTATTTAATAAATAAATTTAATAAATATTTAATGAATAATTTTTTTTGAATTTTAAAATTTTGAAAATTTTAAATTTTTTTGAAAAAAAAAACTTGATTTTTCGCCTGCCAGCGAATGAATATGTTAGATAATTATTCTTTTATTATGTGTGTATTAACCATGTTTCTTTTATTGTATTGCTTTATATTGGTAGACTATAAGTGATTCTCCATGTTAGAATAGAAATGTTTATATTAGTAGAAATGTCTAGGTTAAGTCATGTGAAGCAAAAAGTTAGAAAAAACAGGAAGAGAATTTTTTGATAAACGATTATTTTTTGAATTTTGAATTTTTTAAATTTTTGATAAATTTTAAAAGAAAGTTTTATTCTTATGTGTTATGGTAATATGTAATGTTAGAGTGTGTGAGCCCAGTATTTGCCAAAGGCAGCCCAGCTTGCAAAAAGGGGATCCATATCGGCGGAGGAGCTGGGATAATTTTAGCCAGGGATTGAGGATTTTTGGGGGTAGCGTGTTAGAAGGCGAGGTGGGCTGTGGTGCGAGTCTGATCGATTTCTCGGTGTTGGGATCTCTTACGGAGAAGTCCAGTGATCTCGTTCAGATGAGTCCATAGTCGCTGAGCCAGGGGGTCGTGTACCCAGGAGGTTAAGAACCAGGGGGTTGTTGGCACCAGTTCCTCACCGATCCTCTTCGGGGTTATCGATGAGATTTCTTCTGTCGTGGACAGCAGAATTCTCATCGAGGGGGTATTGTAGCGGGTCGAATTTTGGGTGTTTTTATTTTTACCGTATGGGGCAAGTATATTTTTATGTATTTCATTTTGGGCGGACTTTTCATAAAATCATTGTGCAACGTATGTGTCAGTATAACAGTCAGTGTAACAGAACAGTGAAACAACGCTATAAGATGCAGTTGTTGTTGAGGAATGCGGCGGAGCATCTGCACCTCCACAAAATTCTAAGAACTTTGTACCTGTGTGTGTGGCAGCGCACATACGCAACTGCTCAGTCACGCTCCAAGTGACGCTCTGACAAAAAACCAAGATGGCCAGAGAGTGAAATTTTCATCGTTCATTTGGTTTCACTACGGAAGTGTCGTTTAGACCACGCCCACTTAAATGACATCAGCAGAGCCAAGCCCAATATTAAGCTCTGGTCATCCACATATGTCAGCTCCATTCCCTATATAAAATGGTTACACGATAGCAAAAGAACAAGGAGCGACGACGAAAACATCGTGGCATTGAAGAACAACTTCCATGCAGGAACAGGTAGATGTACCTGTTACGTACACAGACACACGGTCGACGCCATACAGTCAGCTAGAGCCGCATTCAGTAACAGACGCCTATACATTTTGTGTCGGGCCCGGTCGGTCGAGTTTTCGCCAAATGTAGTTAATCCAAGAAAGCCGACCGGGACCCGAAGAATTGAACTAAGTTATAAACAGTTGCCGGGCAGTGACAGTGGCAGATTTAAAGGAATAACGAACAATGTAACTGAAAACGAAAACACGTGTTCGGTCGGCGTCGGTAACCGGGTTACCGCGGATAAAGAAACAGACTTCGTAAAACACAAATAAGGGGGAATATATTCAATTGTATGAGTGTGTGTGAGAGCAAACTGGGCTGTTATTTTGATGTTATTTTCATTTATACTTAATTATAAAACGGTAAGCTATATGTAATGGATTCAAAAGGTGTTGTAATATCTATTGTGTTGTGTTTGTAGTAAGGAATTCCAGTCATGTAAGTAAATAGTGGTATCTCATAACCAAAATGTGTTAGTCTAAGTTATTTCGTCATTGCCATTTCCTCATTTCTGTGTTAAAAATTCGTCTAACGTTCCGGAATCTTTCTGAGTTATTAATTGGGTGGGTCAGATTGCTAAATTGTCCATTTTATTTAGGGTGGAGTGTAAAGGTTTTCGATATTTTATCCTATAAAAAATAATCGTGGCGACCTTGGTCTTCTGGTAAAATTTCAATAACAGGTAAGTGTTGTAATGGCGTGCAGGTAAGTCCTGGTAGTGGTTATATTTATTTTATATATTTAGGCCTCTTTTTTATTGTTACAAATGTCGACGCGCTGCCAGGATTTTCGTTTAATTATAATTTTATACGAGATAGACCTATTTTAATACACAGAAAATAGGATGTGGTAATGACGAATGTATAAAAATTGTATTACACATATTCACAGTAGTGATTAGGCGTTTTGAGTATAGAAAAATAGTAGTTTTATATATGAGTGTTATACAAACGAACTTTAAAAAATGTCTATAATACAAAGTAACGATAGTGATTTTGCGTGGGAGGAATGGGAGAATGAATTTCGAGGTGTTGTGGGGGAGATGACAAACGAGGAATGGGGTGATTTAGACGATAGGTTAACACAAATGGAAGAACAAGAGGAAGGAATATTCGCAGAAATTAATAAACATAGTGAGATGACCAATGATACAGGTAAGATAGTTGAAGAGATAGTGGTAGAGAATAAGACAGAGAATAGGCCTAGTGATAATGATGAGAGCGTGAGGGTGGTAAATAAAGGTAGAGAGATAGACCAAGTTAACAAAAATAAAGTCGATCAGGTGACAGACAATGAGGTAAGTAACAATGAAATGAGTGAATCTGATTATAAGACACAGATGATGAATATGATGATTATGATGTGTAACAAGTTTAATGAACATTTGGATAAACAAAACGCAATGTTAGATGACATGGTTAGTAATACCAAGGAATTCAACAAGGAATTGAAAAAACGAGACGAGAAGTGGGAGGAAGATAGATGTCAATTAAAAGTTGAGTTAACACAGGTAAGTGGTAATAATGTCTCTGATAATAGCGAAGAAATAATTAACAAGGTAAGTTACAGTTGTAAAACTGAATTAATAAATAATAGTGATAAAATAATTGAAAACGAGTTATTTAATAATGATGTAGTGAAAACAAATGGTGATGATGAAGTTTGTGGTGAAGTAGAACTTAATAACAAAATGTTAGCGAGTGTTGATGAAATTGAGAGAGAGTGTGG
This sequence comes from Magicicada septendecula, assembly GCA_034769895.1. Classification (NCBI taxonomy): domain Eukaryota; kingdom Metazoa; phylum Arthropoda; class Insecta; order Hemiptera; family Cicadidae; genus Magicicada; species Magicicada septendecula. Next base: position 418,336,186 of record CM068373.1, on the reverse strand, counting down.
TGAAAGGTTAGGGTGTCAAAGGGCAAATTTTCCCCGTGATATAAGTGGAGTAAGGACTCCGCTAGTAGTGAATTTTGAGGACAGAGTTTCCTCCGTTAATTATGTGGAAGACAAGGTGTCTTCAAGCAGTCCCCTAAATTTTTGTAAACCTGGAAAAGCCAGGAAATGGTATAGTAAGTTTGTTGTGCCCTTTGCATGGAGTGAAGTAGGTCAGTGGTGTGGTGACAGGTATTGTGATGAAAGTGATTATGAGAGAGAGAAAGAGTTAGAGTGGTTCAAGGTAAATAGAGGTTATGTAGAGCTGATAGAGAAGATGGATATAAAGAGAGTTATGATAAATAATGTAGACATACCTTGTGTAGTTGTAGACAATGATTATATTGATGATAAATGTGTACCTGTACGAAGAATTAGTGTACTTGTAGTGGAGGAATATGATGAGAAAATAAATCACCTGGGTGTAACAACAAATATTCACGGAGGCTGGATAAAAACAAATAATAGTGACAAGTCTTATGAAATAATAAAAGGGAAAATGAATGACATAGAGGTAATGGTTTATGATAAAAATAATTATAATAAATTGGATGTAAATAAAAACCATTTAGTCTATAAATATGTAAGATACCTTTTTGACGATGGAGGGTAGACTGTAAAACAATAAAAGACAATTAAACATTATGTTTTATGGTTGTTCGACATGGCAGATTTGGACAGAAGTGTGGAAAAAATGGAATAATAATTAACAAGAGTTGTAAATAAAATCTAGTGAATTTATATGTGTGTATGTAAGATGATTGTTGTGAAATACTTGAATATTGAAATACTTGCAATTTAAATAAATAAACCAAATTAATTTGAAAAACAAGTAATCAGAGAATTGTAATTGTTTGGATGGTAATGAATTCTATATTGTTAATAATTAATTTAATTAAACAATTTAATACATGTTAAATATTTTGTTTGACTATTTCAATATTGTATAATTAACTTTTTAAGGAATTTAGATCATTTTGATAATAGATGGCTGAATTATTTGAGGTGAACTAATATGTTGTGAAATGTTTCAGTGGTGAGGTGAGAGTATTGTGGTATGTTGTATATGTTTTGAGAAATGGGCTGTAAGTATTGAAATTTTACAATATGAATAATGTATAACAAAAAGGTTGACAGGAGTGATTGATATGTTAATTCAGTAATGAAATATTTTGAAATAATTGTGCTAAATAAAAATAATGGTTAAAAATATATATTAATAATAAATTTAGAATTTTTGAAAATCTGATTACAACACAGGATAAATTCATCATGATGATAAATAAAAAGAGTTAATGAAAAATTTTAAATAATAATGTTTATAAATTTTTATATAAATTATTTAAAAGAGAATTGTTTGTTTGATGTATGCTAATAATCCAGGTTTATTGCTATTTGTGTATTGTGTTATGTGATGTATTATAACAGTGTAGTGTGGAACTGCTATGGGGGAAGGTTGTAAATTTTGTATTTAATATTTTATGTTAATAATGGTTAAGCTTCCATATAAAGTGGGTTAAAACCCCATCTAAATTAATATTGTCATTTAAATATAAATTCTTAAATTTAATATTACGAAAGATATTTTACTTGTGATTCCCCAACTTTTCGGGCGGTCACGGCCTCACCGAACCCTGACCGTGGAATTGGTTTAGCTTTAACAGCTATGGTTGGGGCACATTACGATTACGCGCTGACCATAACTGGCCATAGCTGTTATCGTTGTAAAGGTGTATTTTGAAATTGATGGGGGGTAATAAAAAGGGGAATCACCAAACTATGGAACAGCGGCTGCCACTCTGTTCGAGAAGGAACAGCAGAGCCAGGTGGTAAATCCGTTTAAGGGTGCATGATTATTAACGAGAACATGATGTTGTTCACCAATGTTAAAACTTAACAGCGGAAGCAGAGACACGGAGAGGTAAAACCCTGCTCCAAAATATACAGTCTCTGTGGAAGCGAAAGGGCGAGACAGTCCTCCATAATCTGAAATAGTGTGTGTGGCTGGGAGGTGACGCAAAGGAGTCACGAATTTTAAAATCTTATGACGTAACAGTTTTGCTTATTCAAGGTTTAATCCAATCAAAAATGCTTGTGCTCTGTCCACATAATTATATGCTCAGACTCGTAAAATAAGGTTCATACTATAATTTTAAAGGTATCATTTTATTGTTGTGTGTTAGATATAGTTGTTGATAAAATGTATTTTCATTATGTGTGTAATTTTTTTCTAAGCCAATCATTAGACGCCTGGCAGGCAATCAACATAATAGAAGTAAGTGTTGATAATGTATTACATGTAACTGTTCAATTTTGAAAGGTATCCATGGTGTTTTAATTATGTTAGGATATCAGCTGATCAACAATACCATGTCACTGGTATATTGGTTTATAAATGTTACAAGTAATTAATGTTTAGTGTACTACAGATATTTTGAAGTAAAGATAAAAAGAGTATGCAAATTAATAAAAGATAATTCATGGGTGATAAGTGTTTTATGGGACATGTAGACCTGTCCAAGTTGAATTAAAAGTTGAATGTGAAATGATGGAGATGAATATAATGTAATGCTGTTTTTGAGTTGATGTGATATAACAGGATTTTGTGAAATATAGATGTTGACACAGTGGTAATGGAGACTTTATGTAGATTTTGAATGATATATGGTTGTTTTTATAGTTAATGAGGTTATTTTGTGTATTTGTAGTAATGAAATGAGATTGAGAATTTTGGGGATGGCAATTTTGTATTAGGGGGTAGTGTATTTGGGGAGTCTGCAACAAGGGTTGGGACGGGATAGGGACCGATTGGCGCCGGAAAGGGTTACCTAGGGGGAGTCCAGGGACCAACATAAGGGAATGAGTTTTGGGAAGGAAACACGTATCCTATGTACAAAGGGTTAGAGAGTATTTTTTCATATATGTAGAGAAGGTGGCGTTTTGTGTTAAATGGTAAGTTGGGGTTTAGAATGTCCTGATTAGTAGATATTTTGATAGAGATGGGTGTCATGATAATTGAGTTGATTAATATTAGAGTCAGGGGGAGAAAGTTTATATATGTATAGAAATCTCATACAGAAAAACGAGAATAAATAATTTACATCACCCACAGTATATTAAGGTAAGATTGTTGAAAAGACGGAGAGGAATTTATAATAAAGAATGTACAATTGTTTTTTCAACCAGTGACAGAATTTTGATAGAAGTGAAAATAATGTAAAGTCAAGAATTGTTTGTTTTAAATAATGTAAATGTCAATCTGTTTATTATTTATATTAATATTTGTTCGTTTTAAATATTTTATGTTATTATGTTTTGTATTTCAAGTTAGGATATTACAGATGTTTAAAGTGTTTTCAGAAATCATACATAACATATGTAGGTCAAGGGTTTTGGACTTGACCTAGTTATGATCAGCTGATGAGTTCATACACCTACTAAGCTTGTGTATAGTAGGAAGCCGATTGTGATTTGTTTGTTTAATTAATTCAAACCAATATTTGAATAATTGTAATAAATGTTATTTAATAAATAAATTTAATAAATATTTAATGAATAATTTTTTTTGAATTTTAAAATTTTGAAAATTTTAAATTTTTTTGAAAAAAAAAACTTGATTTTTCGCCTGCCAGCGAATGAATATGTTAGATAATTATTCTTTTATTATGTGTGTATTAACCATGTTTCTTTTATTGTATTGCTTTATATTGGTAGACTATAAGTGATTCTCCATGTTAGAATAGAAATGTTTATATTAGTAGAAATGTCTAGGTTAAGTCATGTGAAGCAAAAAGTTAGAAAAAACAGGAAGAGAATTTTTTGATAAACGATTATTTTTTGAATTTTGAATTTTTTAAATTTTTGATAAATTTTAAAAGAAAGTTTTATTCTTATGTGTTATGGTAATATGTAATGTTAGAGTGTGTGAGCCCAGTATTTGCCAAAGGCAGCCCAGCTTGCAAAAAGGGGATCCATATCGGCGGAGGAGCTGGGATAATTTTAGCCAGGGATTGAGGATTTTTGGGGGTAGCGTGTTAGAAGGCGAGGTGGGCTGTGGTGCGAGTCTGATCGATTTCTCGGTGTTGGGATCTCTTACGGAGAAGTCCAGTGATCTCGTTCAGATGAGTCCATAGTCGCTGAGCCAGGGGGTCGTGTACCCAGGAGGTTAAGAACCAGGGGGTTGTTGGCACCAGTTCCTCACCGATCCTCTTCGGGGTTATCGATGAGATTTCTTCTGTCGTGGACAGCAGAATTCTCATCGAGGGGGTATTGTAGCGGGTCGAATTTTGGGTGTTTTTATTTTTACCGTATGGGGCAAGTATATTTTTATGTATTTCATTTTGGGCGGACTTTTCATAAAATCATTGTGCAACGTATGTGTCAGTATAACAGTCAGTGTAACAGAACAGTGAAACAACGCTATAAGACGCAGTTGTTGTTGAGGAATGCGGCGGAGCATCTGCACCTCCACAAAATTCTAAGAACTTTGTACCTGTGTGTGTGGCAGCGCACATACGCAACTGCTCAGTCACGCTCCAAGTGACGCTCTGACAAAAAACCAAGATGGCCAGAGAGTGAAATTTTCATCGTTCATTTGGTTTCACTACGGAAGTGTCGTTTAGACCACGCCCACTTAAATGACATCAGCAGAGCCAAGCCCAATATTAAGCTCTGGTCATCCACATATGTCAGCTCCATTCCCTATATAAAATGGTTACACGATAGCAAAAGAACAAGGAGCGACGACGAAAACATCGTGGCATTGAAGAACAACTTCCATGCAGGAACAGGTAGATGTACCTGTTACGTACACAGACACACGGTCGACGCCATACAGTCAGCTAGAGCCGCATTCAGTAACAGACGCCTATACATTTTGTGTCGGGCCCGGTCGGTCGAGTTTTCGCCAAATGTAGTTAATCCAAGAAAGCCGACCGGGACCCGAAGAATTGAACTAAGTTATAAACAGTTGCCGGGCAGTGACAGTGGCAGATTTAAAGGAATAACGAACAATGTAACTGAAAACGAAAACACGTGTTCGGTCGGCGTCGGTAACCGGGTTACCGCGGATAAAGAAACAGACTTCGTAAAACACAAATAAGGGGGAATATATTCAATTGTATGAGTGTGTGTGAGAGCAAACTGGGCTGTTATTTTGATGTTATTTTCATTTATACTTAATTATAAAACGGTAAGCTATATGTAATGGATTCAAAAGGTGTTGTAATATCTATTGTGTTGTGTTTGTAGTAAGGAATTCCAGTCATGTAAGTAAATAGTGGTATCTCATAACCAAAATGTGTTAGTCTAAGTTATTTCGTCATTGCCATTTCCTCATTTCTGTGTTAAAAATTCGTCTAACGTTCCGGAATCTTTCTGAGTTATTAATTGGGTGGGTCAGATTGCTAAATTGTCCATTTTATTTAGGGTGGAGTGTAAAGGTTTTCGATATTTTATCCTATAAAAAATAATCGTGGCGACCTTGGTCTTCTGGTAAAATTTCAATAACAGGTAAGTGTTGTAATGGCGTGCAGGTAAGTCCTGGTAGTGGTTATATTTATTTTATATATTTAGGCCTCTTTTTTATTGTTACAAAGCCATAAGTAAGATTATATTCGGATATAATGGAAATTTAGAAAGGGATTATTTTGATGAGTGGAAGAACATTGTATGAAATGATTATAATATAAGATAATATCGAATAAGAATAAAAAAATGGTTGCTAGGGATAACAAAGTATATAGAATTTGTTGATTTGATTATTGGATAATTTGACATGAACGAAGAGAGTTTAGCTAAGAGATGCTCAGTAAAAATTTGATTTAATTTAAATACCAAGTACAGAGAAATTTAAAATAAATGAATGATAAATTGCAATAGTTTGGTCCACTAACAGTTAACCATATTATATAATTGGTTATATAATCACAAAGTAACGAAAAATAAAGGAAGAACTCGGATTGCCAAAATCCTGATAATGAACAAAATGTTAAATTAATCAATTAACGAAACCAGAGAAATAACTACCTGCATAAAGATATAATCCTATAACACAAACGAAATGAAAATAACCACCAAATTACATTGGAACTTGCAGTTTACACAATCCAATAGAAAAACGTAATTGGATTCGAATCTCGTTGAAGCACGTAAATACAAAACTCGGACATTGGTGAACAAAAGGAGCGGTATTTCTGCATCATCCCAGGACCAAGAATTCCACTTTTATTTCAACTTTGGAGAGAAGACGGACGAAGATAAATTCATCTGCATTCGCTATTGACAAACACTACCAGAGCAATGTAACTAGAATATAAGGTAGGCCACTCCGGCCAATTACGCTCCCATTGGTTGCTTCGCTGTGACATGAACTGGTGGAAGAAATACGCGCGAGTCTTGATTTACCATGCAATCTTACCTGAGACAATGTCCTACTTAGCATCTCTCTGCTGTACACAAAATATTAACAATAATTGTAATGAGCTATTCATATAGAAAAAGGATTAAACAACAAGATTAAATGGTTTGCGGCAAAAAATAATGGTAAAATCTATTTCTACATTTAATAGAAAAGTAAGCAAGTCTGTCCACATATAACATTGACAAAATGGCACAAGATGTAAAATTAAGTCGGAAAGGAGGCGATATTATATATACATATATATATATATATATATATATATATATATATATAATTTTTTATTATTCGTTAATTTTATATTAATAGAATTATTTCGATTGTTATTAATTTACTTAGAAACCTCTGATGATACTGATATTTTTCAGTGAAACGTGCGTCAGGTGTTAAAAAGAATATACGAAATTATACTACTTGCAGAAGAAACAAATTGAAAACATCACAAATTTTATATATATATATATAATATGCCTGCGTGGGTGGGTGCGCGTACGTGCACACGCGTGCGCGCATGAGTGCGTGTATAAACATTTCTATGTAGTATAATATATTTGAAACAAGCTTCCAATTATTATAATTATAATCAATATCATAATCATTTTCTTTATCTACATTTTCATTGTTATTTCATTGTTACTAGTTTCAGTTAAAAACTGAAGCTAGTACGTTTAGTTGTAAACATAAATACTTTTATCAACGAAATGAAAATGGTTATTTAGTTGATACATACCTTCATAGGTGACTTAAATTTTTGAAGACGAAGCTACCCAGAGCCGACTCTTTGTTGCTGCATACTTTTCAAGTGACTTGAGTTTGAGCTGTTTGTTCAGATGGTGGATTCTGATGAATGTTCTTGTCCTGACGTACAGACAAATGACTTTCTCGTCCACCTCTGGAAATTTAGATTTGAGTAAGGTGGCCAAATAAGAGATAACTTTCACTTGTTTTGATACTGTACGTCCGTGGAAAGAAGTAAAAACTATCTCAAACTGAATCAGTTTTTGTAACCACTCGTCTGATGGATGGGTAAGCCCCCCCCTTTGATATAATCGATATCCAGTCATGACTATGTTCCCCGGAAAGACACAATGTTTCGCCTCTCACACCTAGACTTTCATCAATGAAGCGGCACTTGAATGCGATGTACCCGGCCAGATATTTTAAGGCATCTTGAGGAACATCGTTGTCACTTGCAGACGGGGCCAAGTCCTCTGTTTTTAACAATTCTGCTTCGTCAGTGTCATTATTCGGAGAACTTGGTATTAACGTATGTTCAACTATGTCTATGCATAGTTCATTGGTAACAAACTGGATGAAATCCTCGTCAGAGTCATTTGATTCCATAACTTCGGTGGAATGAATGCTACCATCCTCAGCCACAGACGCACTTCCAGATAACGGTATATCGTCCGTGCTACCCGTTAAAAGCAAGAGCCGAATTCTGTTGCGCACTTCAAAGGGAGTGGGATTATTATAAAAGACGCCTAATACCCGAATTCGTGAAAAAAAGTTTTCAAGGCAATCTTGATTGAATCTAGCGGTCAAAATGTACGTCACCCCATGAATCATTGTCATTTGTTCATGAAGGCCGAACAATGAATTTAAAGATATAACGAAACCTTTCTGAAAAGGTAGTAAACGTTTTTTACTTGCTACTCGCATGTTACTTTAAAAACCTTTTTAAAGTATTTTCTTGGCTCCTTAAATTCATGCCGTACCCACTTCTGAGGGGCGTTTTCTGGTCTTTTGGAAGTCTTGAGTTTAAAACATCAAATGCATCGTTTACCAGTTCGATGAAGCTGCTTTCACGCTCTTTATTTGCAACATACTTCAGCGCCTTTGCTGTACGATTAGAAAACAACTGTGCAGCAAATCTTACATTTTGACGAGATCGACCAGTTACGTTAAGGTGTATCTGACTAATATTGGGTAAAATCGTCAATTCTCCTTTCTGTTGCTGTAACAGATTTTCGATTGTATCTTTTTTAAGCTCAGTGCCGTCGCAAAGTGACAACCCATGGTCTAGAAAATGATTTCTAAGCAGCTTCAAAAGATGAGGTACGTCACAGAAAACCCACACCTTATCGTTTGTAGTCGGGTTAATGAAGAAATTTTTTTCTGTGTTTACATCTAATTCCTTCCAGACTTTTGAATTCTTTCCCCCCATATCACACGTCACAGCTGCTACATGAATATTACTGCTCTCAACGGCACTGATAATGCTTTTAAGCAATACATCTGTCATGGTCACATCAAAATCATAATAAATGGGTTGCTTCCACTTGGCAAACAGACCTCTAATTCATCAGAATCCGCCATCTGAACAAACAGCTCAAACTCAAGTCACTTGAAAAGTATACAGCAACAAAGAGTCGGTTCTGGGTAGCATCGTCTTCAAAAATTTAAGTCACCTATGAAGGTATGTATCAACTAAATAACCATTTTCATTTCGTTGATAAAAGTATTTATGTTTACAACTAAACGTACTAGCTTCAGTTTTTAACTGAAACTAGTAACAATGAAATAACAATGAAAATGTAGATAAAGAAAATGATTACGATATTGATTATAATTATAATAATTGGAAGCTTGTTTCAAATATATTATACTACATAGAAATGTTTATACACGCACTCATGCGCGCACGCGTGTGCACGTACACGCACCCACCCACGCAGGCATATTATATATATATATAAAATTTGTGATGTTTTCAATTTGTTTCTTCTGCAAGTAGTATAATTTCGTATATTCTTTTTAACACCTGACGCACGTTTCACTGAAAAATATCAGTATCATCAGAGGTTTCTAAGTAAATTAATAACAATCGAAATAATTCTATTAATATAAAATTAACAAATAATAAAAAATGATATATATATATATATAATATCGCCTCCTTTCCGACGTAATTTTACATCATGTGCCATTTTGTCAATGTTATATGTGGACAGAATTGCTTACTTTTCTATTAAATGTAGAAATAAATTTTACCATTATTTTTTGCCGCAAACCATTTAATCTTGTTGTTTAATCCTTTTTCTATATGAATAGCTCATTACAATTATTGTTAATATTTCGTGTAAACAGCAGAGAGATGCTAAGTAGGACATTGTCTCAGGTAAGATTGCATGGGAAATCATGACTCGCGCGTATTTCTTCCACCAGTTCACGTCACGTGGCAAAAACAGCTGATCGCTAGGTTAGCGCGGGAAGCCGGAATGGCCCCCCCTGCTACCAGAGGTTAGCTGTACACAGCCTTATCGAGCAACGACGTCCAGAGGCCGGTAAACTACAATTACTTTAAATATTATTTAATAAAAACTTAATTCTATATTGTAATACCTTGTATTCCTATTTAGGCATTTTCTGATCTTACTAACAGTTGAAAGAACCTTCACGCCCTGTCTTTAAAGAAATATAAAAATCATAACTGAATTTAATATAAAACCTTGAATCCGATCGATAATCGATTACTTTTGACTTATAGCCTTTCGTATCTAACGTAAGAGAAACTACTTTGTTGGACAAAAAATATTAAATATTAATAAAGAATCATTTCAGAATTTCAATATCTTCTCATTTATATAAGATTTAATGGAGTGTGAATAAGAAATAAGATAAATAAAGAGTGTAACCAATAATCACCGTACGCGGTGGGTTAACCTACAAATTTACATTGTCTGGGAACCACAGCGCTATTCGCGGACTTCTTAGGTATTAAAGAGAGGAGAATTTAATAAAAATTTCTGCTCTTCTCTTCAACACAGAATAGGCTTGAGCGGAATTTTCGAATTACACCCTATACACATAATTTTCAATTACATTAACACAATTATATTAAATAGAGAGGAAAGGAGATATAATTACCAATATTCCAACACATCCTAAATTAAGATACATAAGAAATTGGCACATTAATAAAAGAGAGTAAGAAGTAAATTATAAATTGACGAACCCAACAGTGGGGCTTTAGAAGATAGTGATATGTGAGAAAAGACGAACGTACCCAGTAAGTTATAAATTGGCTTCCATCGTGGGGCTCGAACGAGACGTACGTACCCGGTAAATTATAATATATATATATACTGGTGAACTCAAATAGAGTGAAATGTATAGAATACACTAGAATGTTCTGTATCAATGTTATTAACATAAAAAACTGTACAATACATTAATAGTTAAAGATAGTATGTTCTACAAGATCCTAGACAAGCATAGAATGACCTTGATCAAAGTTGTCAATACTCAAATAACGTATGCTTGAGAATTACATAATTTCTAACTAGTAAAAGTCAGTTTTTATTCAGAGTTCAGTTAGTTGAGTTAACAAAGTTAGTGCATCTGTATTAATATTTATGGATCAAATTTTTATTTGTGTGTTATCTTTTTGCTTGTATAAATTATAGTTGTGTTAATATTTGATATCATATTTGTCGATTGAAATTGTACTTTGTATGTTATATTTTTACTTGAAATTATTTATGATACTCCTATTGTGTAAATAAACAATGTGTCAACAATGATACAAGTATTTATTTCAATCTCTGACCTAGAAGATGCACACTGGAGTGACATAGTGTTTACATTATTTTTACTTTTTAATTGTTTACCTGAAGATGATTAGGCCTACTGATCTGGTGTAGCTGAAAATTTGTCTGGAAAATTATATCAGCAGTGATTGCTGTTAACCATATTATTTCTGATCTTAACACAAAAATCTATCCTTATAGTGTAATTAGAGTGAGAATTAAATAATAATTATAATAATTCACATGTGTGTGTGTGTGTGTGTGTGTGTATAGAATTAAACTTATATAGAATTAGCTTATATAGAATTAAACTATGAGAAAAAATACTGTGAAAATATAAAAAGTTATATAACATGGGAGGTGCAATTAATTTAGAGTCAAGCTTGTAAATATGGCTGAAGACGTAAGATGAAATGATTATGTTAATAACAAAGCAATAAGAAGAAGGAGAACATGCTTATTTCAAGAGCAGAGAAAGCTATAATTAAGAATTATTTAAAAATTTTAACTTTTCAAGCACACTATTTTCTCACTTTAATATTGTTTAAAAATTAGTTTGAAATAATATCTTTTTAATGTCATACAAAATTTTCAATGTCAACGAAAGAACCTGTAATGGTGTCACAATTCATATTACCTGACAACTATAAACAAAGTATTAAAAATATTTGACATCCGTGATGAGCTACATTAACTACGAGTAACAAGTATAGTAACTCGTACAAATGGTATTTTATGTTACTAACAGTATAAATGTTTGTCTATATTATATAACTAAAAAGAGACTTTTAACTATATCTACAATTTTATAAGAATTAAAAAAACAAATAAACATATAATAAAAATGTATATAAAAATAGGTGCGAATTGAATGAAACGCTTACCTTATGTTTAAGTGTGCTAGTTTGTGTATAGACGTATAATAAGTAAGTAGAGAATATAATTTATACTTACAGTGGTAAAATGTTAGTTACTACACAGCAGAAAACATTTAACACAAAACTGATCAAATGTGTTATCAGCATTAACACGAAATATTACTGAGGCACAAAACACTGCTTCTACTTTGCTCATATAATTATTATGGTTGACTCAAAGAGTTTTACCTAGAAAATGTCACTTGATGCAAAACGTTTTTGTTGAAAATAATTTTTCCTGGCTATTAAATACTTGTGCATTAAATAAATCCAAATATATGCACTGCATAACTACATTAGACATATGGAATCTATTCTTATGGTTACTTAAGAAAGAATAATATAAGAGTTTAGTATGTTATATCTGCAACTGCTATTGCATATATATTATACACTTTTAAGCTCTTGTAATAAATTATTCACAAAAAAGCATAGTAAATTACTGTATGGTAGGAAGAAATCCTAAATCATTTGAGTATCTTAGGAAAAAGTACAGTAAGATGGTGTACACTAAATTTTAAGAAAAATTAATCATAATAGAAGAGAAAAGGAAATAAAATATTTATATATAAGTACATACAATTATTGTTTATTGTATATTTTACTAGATCGTGTAGATAAGTGATCTATCTCTTATATATGTGTCTGTTTCAACAAGAAATCTGTAAATAGAAAAACAGCCTGTTCCAATCATTTCACATTAAATCTTTTCTAGTGTATTCTAATAATGAGTTCAATATTTTAGGCAGTGTACAAGTAACAAAGTACTCCATCTTGCACAACAACATATCCGTATGCATTTTCATTGGGTCTCTAACTTTTAGGGCCATCTAAAAAGAAAAAAGACCCTACTTAATCTGCAATGTGTAAGCATTATATTGAAATAAATTTTAAAATATGAAAACAATTAGTGAGACAATACAACATAGAGGACTGTTACCGTGAAGTATACAAATCAATTGTACCTTACAATTACCGGTATTGCATACTTTGGATTCTTTATTGCTTATTTATTAATTATTTAGCATTTTCTTATATATTTATATAATTTATTTATTTTATTATAAAAATGTTTCTACATAAGCGTTTTTATATATTGAAAAAAAAATTACTACCTGTCAGTTTATTCATATTTACCATCTATTTGAAAGTTACTTGTCATGCATGTTTTGAAAAATGTACAAAGTAGACAAAATCAACGATTTTCCATTGATTGAATTCTTTGCTAAAAGAAGGTATAGTACGATTGGAAATTCGCAGCAAAATGGTCTGTTAGAAGATTCTGTACTTTCAAAAACAATGGTTTGTATGTTGGCACTTAAGTTTAAATGTGGTTGTATGGGTATTGAAGATGTTCCCTGCAGTGGACACCCAAAAACTGCAACAACTCCAGTGTTGGAAGACCAGTGATTGAGAGTGGATGGCATTAATATGATAAGCACCTCACAGAATGTATACCATATTTTAACTCAAAAACTTGGTATGAAAATATTTTGTGCAGGGTGGGTACCAGATTTGGAGGTGTTTACTATTTTACCTAACACTTTTATAATTTTGTTGTGAATTTACATTGGCAACAGAACTTTTTTTAACAAAGAATACAATCACAGCATTGTGTTCAATTTAGGCCATTTTTCAAAATGCATGTGATATGTAAGTTTTGAACAGATGGTAATCAATGTTTAAATTGACACATAGATTTGGAAAGTAACAGGTGTTTACTTGATTATGAATCTTACAATATGCTAAAAGTTTTAGTTCTACTGCTAAGCTATAGAGTTACTACATAAACTTTTCAATTACCCTCTTTTTTCATTTATTTCTTTATCATCTATTCTTTTAACACTTCCATGTAAATAGGCTGATTCACTGAGTTTAACATTACAATACTGCCTCAACTCACTGCAGTGAATTTATAAAATTTATAGTCACAGCTTGTATTATCAACCTGTGTATTATATCAGGTGCTCACTTTCGCAGACGTCACCTTTAGACTGAAAAAGTACCCCAACTTTTTAATGTTCCCATGATTTCTAGGTTAACAGCAAAGTGATGATAACTGTACCAGAAAAGTTTTTTAAATTCTTAAAATGTTCTTTCCATAAAACAAAAAGAATATAATTTCTTACAAAAGAGCTGAATATGTAGTGTTTTTCTGTGTTTCAGAATTGATGTCTTCTTTTCCTTATAACTGCAAGAAGTTACTCATAGTAAGATTTTTCAAACTACTGTTATATTCTGAGCGTTGCACTTACAGTAGATAGTGCCTTTGCAAGTTTGGGAATTTGTAGTTTCCCCATAGTAAAAACAATGTATCATTAAGTACATGGATAAAACACATTCCAAACACATGTACATTGATAAGCCAGAAAGGAAAAAAATTGGTGAGGAAAAAATATATGTTGTTTTTCTTAAGTAAATTATGATATTACCTTCAGCATTTTTGTTACTGTGAATTTAGATTTTAGTATTTAAAAATTTTCATAGCTATGTGAATTAACTTTATAATGAAAGTTACTAAATCCAGTTCTTGTTGAAGTTTGACAAGAGATGGTATTGGAAAGTTACTGGACTGTACTTGCAGTAACTATGCACTGTGACTACTGAACAGGACACTGGAGGTTATTACTCTCGACCATATTCTGTCAGTATGTCAAGTTAGATCACATTATATCCATGTGTTCAGTCAAGGGAAAACATTTTACAATCTCATGTCATCACCTGTTTGAGATGGTGAATAAATTCAAACAACAGGCCTGCACAAAATTCTGTGTGCAACTTTGTAAATTGACTACTGAGACATTTGAAATGCTTTGTGAGGTTTTCAAGAATCAAACACAGGTTAAAATTCGTTAGGTCAAACACAGGTTTTAAAAATTATGCTATTTTTAAGACTGGTAGAATGCCGCTTGAAGATTACAATCATTCAGGATGGCCTTCTACATCTCCTTCCTCCCGCTCGCGGTCCACGTTACACAGTCTACAAAAAACTGCGACAGCCATCGGACGTAATTCGTGCAACTCGGGTCCGGTCGGGTAGAACCTTTAAGTATGGATAACACTGTGTAGTAACACCTTAATACCGACCGGGACCCGAGTAATTGACTATGTTATAGATGAGTGCAGTGCAGTGGCCATTGAAAAGCAGTTAATAACGAGTAATGTAACTGGAGGGAAAGCACGTGTTCGGTCGACCTGACGCCATATAAAATGAGACTGGGATTTGTAAAGAATAACTATTTTTGCTCGTGTATCTAATATTTGTTAAGGGTGTTTTAATAAATTAAAATAAATATATGTGAGAGTGAGCAGGCTGGGCTATCTTAAGTTGTAAGTAATAGTATGTAAGTTTAGAAAATAAGAGGTATAAACAAGAATTACACCATATTCGAAAAGCATGTAAGTAACTGTATTTGATAAACAGAATTTTAAAATGACAATAATTGATAATTAAAACTAATTATTTCTCTTCATAACGATGTGTAGAATCAGTTATTTCGATAACCTTAACACCGGTTTGCATCTGATGTTCATGTGATTGGATCCTGGACCTTAATAGAATCTTGGCAGGTAGGTGGAAATTATGTAATTTCATAATTAATATATTTAAATTGGATAAGGAGGTAACACATTGTGTTTCTGTTTAGTTTACCCTTCAGCTCTTGTCATTTGATCAAAATCAGCAGGTTGATGTGTCCCATGAGCTTCATGATGTGGCTAACAGCGACCATACTGTCATCTCTAAGGTCATAACTGGAGATGAAAGTTGGTTTTGTGGATATGATCCACAGACAAAACAACAGTCATTGCAGTGGAAGAGCCCACAGTGACTGAGATAAAAGAGGACATGGTAGGTCAGAAGCGAAACAAAATTCACTCTTGACGTGTTCTTTGATATCAAAGGCAATGTTTGCTGAAAATTTGTTCCAGCTGGTGTTACAATGAATTTTGACTTTTATTGTGATATTTTGAGGTGGCCTGAGAGAAAATGTTTGGCAAAAACTCCGGATCTGTGGAAAAAAATTGGCTGTTGCACCATGACAATGCACCTCCGCTCAACTCCCTCAAAATGATACTGTTTCTTACAAAGAATAACATGGCAGTAACCCACACGCTCTGTATGCTCTAGATCTAGCCCCCCAGTGACTTTGCTTTGATGCCCAAAATGAAATTGAAGATGAAAGGGCACTTTGACACCACAGAAGGCATCAAAAAGAAACACAGGAAATTTTGGATGACTAAGGAAGAGATTTTGTTGGTGCTTTTGAAGTCAGAAGAGGTGCTGGAATTGGTGTACACGCTCCCAAGGAGACTATTTTGTGCCTTCTCCATTCTTACATTACTGTTTACCTTGACAGATTATGTAAAAGACCAAGAGCATGACAGAGAGTTAGTGTGATGAGAATTATTCTACAAGTGATTAGAATATAGTAACCCATGCAAGTTTTATCACAAATAAAGTTGATGGTTATTTGTTGTACTTTATAAAGTCTAGTAAATTTATTGATTTAGTGACTCATTATTTGAATTCTTGGATTTCGTTGTCCATGACGTGTCCGTTACTTAACTAAATATCACTATAATATTGACGACTCGGAACATTAAGTTTTTTATAAGTAAAAACGTAAAGTTTTACCTTACAGCCTAAACCGGCTTTCACCTATAGAAGGCTTCATCAGAGGCTGTCGTTAGTAGCGTTGTTCGTCTTGTTGTTGGCGACGAGATAATGTTTCGAAAGATCGAAGCTGTGTGTGTGTGGTGAGATGTGTTCGAATAATGCGTGCGATTTGAATTGTGTCTGTTCGTTTAGGATGTCGTTTTTATTTGTTTTTGTGTGTTTGTATATTTCTAATTGCTCTAGAGTGTCTAGTTTTCGGCCTTTTGTGTGTACGTGTAGTATGTTCATGTTATTGTCGATGTTTTTATATGTGTGGTTTGCTTCAATGAGGTGGTTTGCGAAGGTAGATTCTGTAGTGGTGTGGAGTGCTTTTGTGTGTTCAATGTATCTCTGTTTGAAGCTACGTCCTGTCTGGCCTATGTAGAATTTATTGCAATTTGAATAATTTAGTTTATATACACCGGGTAGATCGAATTTGTTTTGTGCTTTGGGCGTGCGTTTTGATAGTGTGTGTTCTGTTTTGTTAGTAGTTTTGTAAGCGATTCTGTATCCAGAACACACACTATCAAAATGCACGCCCAAAGCACAAAACAAATTCGATCTACCCGGTGTATATAAACTAAATTGTTCAAATTGCAATAAATTCTACATAGGCCAGACAGGACGTAGCTTCAAACAGAGATACATTGAACACACAAAAGCACTCCACACCACTACAGAATCTACCTTCGCAAACCACCTCATTGAAGCAAACCACACATATAAAAACATCGACAATAACATGAACATACTACACGTACACACAAAAGGCCGAAAACTAGACACTCTAGAGCAATTAGAAATATACAAACACACAAAAACAAATAAAAACGACATCCTAAACGAACAGACACAATTCAAATCGCACGCATTATTCGAACACATCTCACCACACACACACAGCTTTGATCTTTTGAAACATTATCTCGTCGCCAACAACAAGACGAACAACGCTACTAACGACAGCCTCTGATGAAGCCTTCTATAGGTGAAAGCCGGTTTAGGCTGTAAGGTAAAACTTTACGTTTTTACTTATAAAAAACTTAGTGTTCCGAGTCGTCAATATTATAGTGATATTCATTATTTGATCTGGCGTGGGTAGAATTTGTGCGAGGGAATTATATAATTCCCTCATTATTTGACTTATTGTCAGCTTGTGTAACTGACCTTTATAGGTTGTTAACATTATTTTATTATTTCTTTCTTGCCTTTGCATCCATTACAAACAAAAAGGACAAAAATGTTATCAAAATTTTCTCTTATTGCTCAGACAACTAGTTACAAGAACTCTCACTGAGCATGAAGAACATGATAAACATGACAATTCATTTGAACTCAAGAATAACTCTTGAGTCAAGTAAGATAACTCTTTCTCCAAATTCTCTTCCAGACTTTCTTCTCTTTCTCATATAGTGTTTCCTACCACATAGCCTTCTCTACACTGTTCTAAAACTTGATAGTGACCAAATTGCTTGGAGCAGGAGTACTGAAGTAAGCCTCCGTATGCCTGTGTATGTGGAATGACAATATTGTACAAATAATAGATGCTAAGAAACAGGCATATTTAAAATATCTAGAAAGACTGATCAAACAAGATCTGAATATAAGGTCCACTATGCCATGCTGAAGACTGTTCTGCTGTATTTTGGCAGCATGCAGAGTTGCAAGCCATTTTGCACGTTCGCCAGGCTCCTTACTCTCCTAACATGGATCCTTCTGATTTTTAGCTGTTCTTGAAGATGAAGAACACCCTAAAAGGATCCTACTTTGAGAGTCACCAGAAAATAATGCAAAACATGACAGCACAGCTATGCACTATCACAAAAGAAGCCTTTCAGCGTTGCTTCCAGTGATGGAAGGACTGCTGGACTGAGTGTGTGGAATCACAAGGGGCCTACTTTGAAGAGGATTACATGTTGTAATCAGTAAGATGTAGAACATTTTTTTTCTGGGTCAAGGTTGGATACTTTTTGTACAGACCTTGTGAACAATTACTTAACTAAAAATAAAGCTAAGTAAAAATTATAAAGCTTCATAGGACACATAATTTGTCAAAATAACATTAAGAAATATAGGTAATGCAAGGTGGATGGACAAAGAAGAAGAGGTACCCCATTGAGCAGGTTCCTCGACCAAGTGTCCTCACAAGTGCCTCAATACCAGAAATCATGAGAGCAGCTGAAAGTAGAGACCACTAACAAGAATATCAGACTACTTACTAGGACCCTAAGCCATAAGTCATGACCTTTGGAATGAACCTACAGGGGGGAAAGATTTCTTTCTTAGTAGCCCATTTTCCCTATGTATCCGATGGGTTCCTGCAGACATCACTGCATTCCCATACCTAATCTCCAGCAGTCCTTATCCAGGACATTCCTCTCTTCTTCAAAACCATGGTATCCTAAGGAATCACAAAAATTTATGAGCAAAAGCTCTTTACCAACCAAATCTACAGTAATCAGGTGCATTTTGCATACTGTGCTTAAGCAGTAATAAGTTAGCATCTCCACTGGCATATCATATCCTTTTTTACTGATTCACTTTTCAACAGTTTAAAAGGAGTGAAGAATTCAGTTTCAAAATAAGTATGGCTATCTGAAGTAGTATAAGATTTTGAGGTGAAAACTGAAGAATGTGTACTTATGTTATCATAAAGTGATAATTTGATTTTATATACTGTTTTGACCCAAACACAATGTAAACTTTTTCCTTGACCCATGCTGTCAAAATCTTTTCTAAATTTACATGCTGTCATGTTGTTCTAAATTAACACCCTTAAAACCATGCACGCCTATTTTCTTACAGTAGAAATTTTGTTTCAGAGTATATTAGATACCTTGAATAAAAGTTTACTAACTATGAAACTGATAACTGGTATAGAGAAGTCATAAAATTTAAAGAAATTATGTGCCAAATGTTATGATACAACACCTGTACCAGACTTGCCGAGTCAGTTTGTGCAACAAGTACCCATCAGCAATGTTAGAATTTTGGCTTGCCAGGCTGTAAGGCCATGGTCTAAAGTTGTTAGCTGCAAACATTTTGACTGTATCTTTGATGGCCATCTTCAGTGTATAACGTTGTAACTAAAGGCTGTAATACTGACCAAGTTAATGCAGTCACTGGCCACATTTGCAGCCAACAATTTTAGACCACAGCCTTACAGCCCGGCAAGCCAAAATTCTAACATTGACACCAGCCATGAAAGCCTTAGACCCATCAGTAATAACTGAAATCAAGAATTGGGTAACATCAGAGCTATCATATCCCATGCAGCATTAAAAGCACTGAGATGTAAAACAAATGGAAATGAAGGCCTGAATATATGGAATGATGATATTGCAGAAATAACAGATGCTGAGAAAAAGGCATATTTGAAACATCTAGAAGACAGATCAGACCAGGTCTGAATATAAGGTCCACTGTGCCAGTGCAAGAAGAAAAGTAAGGAAAATCAAATGAAATGGTTGGCACAAATATATAAGTGATACAGAGCGTATGTGCAAAGTAGGCAGTGCTTACAAAATATTTTGGTACAGTATTTAAATCAAACAAAAAGAAATAACCTGAAGATCAGTAATATCACAGACAAGGAATGGGTCAGACATTATAAGTAGATGTGGATCCAGGGGCAACGGAAAGAAACAACATTTGTATATATCAGTGAATGTGTGGATCCAATAGCAATGGATCAATTTTTAGCTGCTCTACAATGATGTTAAAGTAGAATTTCGCTGGGCATTGATGGGCTGAATTTCAAGCTTATGAAGTGTGTGCCAGTCTTGCTGCATGATTGTTTATTAAACTTTATCGATCTGTGCTAGACTACTGGTCATATCCCCAAAGATTGGAGGGTCACAAAGATAGTCCCCATATTCAAGAAAGGAGATCATAATGACTGTGATAACTATATAGCCTGCTTAACACGTCTTAAAAATTGTATTGTTTAGGCTGCATCTTCACAACTGTTCACAACTGCCCAAGTAATTGAAAAGCACAGAGAATACAGCTGCCTACATACATTGCTTTCGTCAACTTTGGAAAGTATTTGATACAGTGCATAAGGCACTATTGGATAGAGTATAATTGCTGTTGGCAATAATGGCAAGAAGAGATCCCATAACACAAGAGCTAAAAGTCATTGACTTTCTGAGAAAGTAATGATTTTAAATGTATAGCATCTACAGAATGACAAAACAGTATTGAAACATCTGACAATCCATGACTTAAGACAAAAAAGACATAATAAGGGTGTGAAAACAAATTGTTAAACCTAGTCTTAAATGATTTCATTTTAAAAAAGAAATCTCACAACCTTATTAAAAGTAAACTATTTTGTATTTTATTCCCAGTTTATTTATTTTTTAATATTTGAAATTATTATTAAGAACAGTCATGAATGGCATTTTGAATTGGGTAACTAAAATTACAATCAGTCTATAATGAGACTGATCAAGTGTTCACATCATTATCTGTATCCTTATTTGGCTGTAAACAACTGTGCTTGAGAATTTGAAGAGACGGACTTGCAGAAGTTACTTTCCATCCATTATGATATATAAGTTAGAACTAGTAGAAGTAGTGGAAAGATTTTTCAAAATAGGAACACAGACATGTGCTATAAAAGAGACTATTAAATTGAAAATAGTTTCTTCTTCCTATATTTATAATACATATTATGTTTTCTAATTATTTGTGTCTTATGGAAACAGAAGTAACATTTTCACAATTACATCCCCAAAAAATCCCACTTCTAAAATTCTTTCTCAGTTTGTACCCTTCCTACAACAATATTTTTAAGTTGGATCCTTAAATTATTATTTTTATGTTTCCTTAAATTATAAATTTACCACAACCATCATTCTTATATGCTATATTTATGTTCTATTGATTTTTATTATTGTTGGATATACATATATACACAAATACACTATAAATAGCAGTGATATCTTAGAAACACATAGAAGTGAAAAAGATGATTTTATAGATAAACAATGTATATAAATTTAGACATAGAGAGAGTTAATACAATCAAAATGAATACTATAAAAACAGAGAATATAGACAGTAAAAGAGTAAAAGTCGATAGAAACAGTACAAACACATAACATTAAAATGTTTTTGAGTATGTATATATGAGCACACTTTCTAGACTAGACACTGATTAGAGATATACACAGCACAAATGAACACACAACTTATGATTTATGTACATTGTAAAGTGAACAAACAATAAACAAAATTTGTGTTATCTTATTATACACATAAAATTAGAGCTGTGACTTTTAAAGTTACCTAACTTGTGATTTTTTTATGAATATTTTTAACGTTTATTTTTCAACTTCTAGAACAGAATTAAGAAATTCTTCTTTAAAAACAAAATGTGCTCACACACACACACACACACACACACACACACACACACACACACACACACACACACACACACACACACACACACACACACACATACACACACACACACACACACACACACACACACACACACACACACACACACACACACACACACACACACACCTGATTTGGTTACAAGTGTTTATTGCTTGTTTCTAAAACTGGAAAAACTTTAGGCAGCACTCATTTTTAAAGTGATAGAAAAATGAACGAATCTGTCATTGAACGGCTATAGAGCTTATCAGGCTACAAGTACAATCGATGTAATTAAAATACTAGTCTAAGTTGTGATAAATGCTTGAATACAAATGATGACTATGTATGAAAAGTAAAATCCTGTAGTGATTACCAAATAATTTTTTTCTTTTAAGTTGCACTTATTTTAGTTCTGTGATAGCCACATGGTCTTTACTTTCTGAATGCACACATAGTTACATTTTCTTATGGATATATGTCTATCACTGACCTCGGTTCAGAAGAAACGTGCACGCATGCTCGTGCGCACACACACATATACAATACTAACACTAATTTTCAAACATACGAGTATAAAAAAAGTATACAAAAAGGCTTACAAGATGAATATTTGGGAAAATATAAATATATTTAATTTAAAAACAATAAAAATAACACTAGTGGTAGAATAAATGACTGACTATATAACTAAACACAACGTACTACTTAAAATTTTAAATATTATATTAAGTAAGTATGGTATAGTAGTTTTAAACTGACAAATATTAGTACACCATTATATTTTAAAAATACATATGAAAATAGCAGATCTAACAAATATCACATGAACTGAAATAATGTAATTTGAAATTCAAACAGATTATTTGTTGAAAGTAAAGATTTTGAAGATACAGGCTTCTAAAATATGTATCTGGACTGTAATATAATATTTGAACAGAAAACAATCAAGAAAACTGCACAAGTGTAATTTACAAGTTTTAGATAATAAATAGAAGAAATACATACAGAAAGTATATAACATCTGAATTTGGCACATGCACAGGTTACTCTGATGAAAGAATGAGATTGATATTTGTTGAGTTGCAGTTAATTATACAATATGAGAGTCTCTCTCTCTCTCTCTCTCTCTCTCTCTCTCTCTCTCTCTCTCTCTCTATCTCTCTCTCTCTCTCTCGCACACGCACGCACGCATGCACGCACACACACACACACACACACAGAGAGAGAGAGAGAGAGAGAGAGAGAGAGAGAAAACATTTAAATAATTATTTTCTCATGCAAGTAATAAAATTACAGTGGGTTGTGTGTGTGTGTGTGTGTGTGTGTGTGTGTGTGTGTGTGTGTTGTAAGTTTCTTTCAGGTTCTATATAATAGTTATGAAAATATTAACTTTTGGGAGAGAAGGGAAGTATTTCATCTACATAATCAGAGGCTTTATTAATTATGTGTCTGACTATGTGAAGACAGTTATTCTTTGAAACATCACTTCAGTGGCATAACTAGGATCTACTCCTTGGGGTGGGGGGGATGAATCTACCTCGAAGGCAGTATGAATCTACCTCAGGAAAAATGAGGAATTCCCAAGTCTTTCCATAGAATTTTATAAATACATTTTATGAGTTCATTGTGTCTCAAAGGTTTTAAGTAAACCAACATTAAGTATAAGGGTGAAAAATAGGGAAAAGCCCTGACTTCAAAATATTCTATCTTGATTGATAAAGGTAATAACTCTCAAGTCATTATGAATCACTTTAATTCTAAATTTGTATTCTTAATAAATTTTGTGAAATGTATTGAAAACCCCAGTTTATTACCCTTCACATTTTAATTTAAGCACATTGCCCCAAGAATGTTTTAAACAACTTATAGTTCTTGTTAAAGTATATTAATTGTTCAGCAATAAAAATCTTCTCATTTTTCTGAATTAAAACCAAGAAACTGCTGGAAAGAACCAAGAAGAAAGAAACTTCTGGCAAACTCAATAATGATTGTTAAAACATTCATTTTATGTTGGAATTAAATAAACGTTGTTAAATTAGCAAGAAATTTAAGAAACTTATTTTAAGCAAACTAATGTAATTAGAGTCACTAACAGAACAATTGAAAATTTTTATAAATATACACTTATTGAAACAAAACAAAATCAAAAAAGGGATTCATTATTATATTCCCACAGTTCATTGACATCATTTACTAATTTGCCCTTTATTATTATTTTAATTACCTGAACTGTATTATTTTGTTAATAATAAACACAACTTATACAATAACATCATAAAAGTTATTGCCCATTTGTAATGTATACATGCATATTATAAAGAAATGGCTCTACATTGAATGGGCGTAGGCCTATATTCAAATAACAAGGCATGTTGGACTGTTCTTCAGTCTCTGCTTCATATTGTAATAAAACGAAGTTAATACAAATAGTTAGTTATTGGTGATAAGTTCCACGTTGGAAACGCCAATTTGTAATAAAACACAAATACGTGTAATAATAATTGGTTAATAAAATTTGTATTATTGATTTTAATTTTTCTATTATATTTAATTAATTTAATTGTTTAATTGGTTTTATTGTTTTGTTAATTAATAAATATACTGATTAATAACTGTGTATGCTCTGATGAAGAATTATTTGTTTCTTCACGCTAAATAGATTGTCTTGGCCACATCGATTGCATGTAGCGGCCAATTCAGTATCTGTACTTTTTCTTCTGCTCGTTCCTTTCCTTCAGAAGTTCACGTTAGCATTTAATAATTAATGTAATTTAATTTATGACTCAAATAATCAATAAAACAATGTTTAAACAATAATTAAGTTTATTAGGTTCACAGTAATTGTTTGAATTGCCGCGACTGGCTCGAGTCTGATTTGAGATTAAGTTCCAGTTCGATTATTATATATAAATTAATATTCAATTAAATTAGTATAGTATAAGGGTTCTTTTAACTGTAGAAATAGTCAGGAAAGGCAAGAGAATTCAATACTTACAAATTATAAAAAACTTATTCATTAAACAGACAAAAAATATACAGTAAAGTATAATGTATAGAAAAGTCGATTTTTCGAACCAGCTGATGTCTCTGACATCACCACGTCTCCGCCAAGGTTGAATGCGTTTAACTCAAAATAACAAGATGGCGTCCCCAATGTGTTGTTCTGCGACGTAAATTCAGCTCCGATATTTCACTTCAAATAATTGTACCCGTTGTTTAATTCCTCTTCAGTGATGCCACTATTGGAATATCCACAAGTTGTAGTGTGTAGTTGTATTCATCCACTGGATTTTGTTCGGTAACAGTTGTGTTGTGTCAAATGGTTCTTTTCACTCGTTTTCTGGTTATCTGAGTTTAATTTCGTTCTTCAGTCGTGTCTATATGTAGTGACAGCTTGATTTAATGGTGTTTAATTTAGTTTAAGGTTTCGATGACCGTTATTATAGTATTCGTCACTTTATTTTATATTCTTTTATTTTTTTATAACTTCATCATATGTCTTGGTTTGCGTTAAAAAATTCCGTTCATAGTTCTCTGAAAATGTATTCCGACACGTCCGTTCTGTTCGGCTTTTAACAATCAACTAATTACATTTGTTCCTTCATATAGCAAATTCTATAAGATTTTGGTCTCATTTCTCATTGTTCATTGATCAGCTGTTCCTATAAAATAATTCAATTTTATAGAAAAAAATGTCATATTTTATATTTAATTGGCTATAAATTATTTGTTTAGTACTTTTATGTAATTCTAATTATAGAACAATATTCCTGCTTTTATTTTATACAAGTTAATACTAAATTTGACCTGTTTTGGTTTGAATTAAGCTTCAGAATTACATTCTTTGAAATTTAATTACTGTATAGGCCTTATTTTGATTCACATAAATACCTATTAAATGGTTTCCAATACGTTTTATGTTACAATTTTACTCACACTCGATTACTAATTAAACCCTTGTAATTTACCTTTTATGTCTGGCTATTATTTTAAACATTTAACAATTTATTTGCATTTTACTAGTGCTTGCTTACTGCTTTTGGCATTTTCTTGTACAATCACCATTTAAGTTAATTTTACATGCTGATTCTTTTAATCACTATTATAGGTCGTTGTTATCATTAGGATAAAGTATTTGTATTCTGAAAATGATAATTTATATCAATTTAATCTAGGTTCTATAAATTTATATTCTCTGATTTGATTTATATGGTCAAAGGTGAATTTGTCTTGGTCATCAATTTTCAATTTTCCTAGCAATGTTATTATTAATTCACCTTATTAGTTTTTTATTTTTTGATTCACTGTTTATGGGTCGTTTGAATTATTATTTTGCCTTTCCTTACTTCACAAAAATACAACATTAATTAACATGATTCAAATACAATAAACTCTTACATACTAACATCTAGTATTTCCTACTATCAACATATTCTGTATGGTATACACAAAAAATAATAACACATAATAATTATATAAATAAACACATTAAAACTTTATATTAATGATTGTTTTTTGTTGTCCTTTTTAAAACTGGTTTGGGGTGTTCCCCTTAATCACATACTTATTTTGTTTATAATTAAGTTTACATTATTCTGATTATTTGTATTGGATTCTCTTATTTTATTATTTTTGGTTCTAAATTTGTATAGCTAATATGGTTTAAGTTCTTTCATTGATGTGGTTTACAGCTATAGAGGTTTCTGTCTTTTAAATAGGTTTTTGTATCTTGATATTATTTTATTTCAATTCATTGGTTATGGGTTATTACTCCTTACTACTTTATATCTTGAGAGTTGTCATTTTATTTTATTTGTTCTGGGCTGTTACTCCTTACTACTTTATATCTTGAGAGTTGTCATTTTATTTTATTTGTTCTGGGCTGTTACTCCTTACTAGTCCGTATCTTACTGGGCCTACTAATTATTTTACTGAGATGATATTCATACTATTTGTTTGTTAACACTTTTTGGCTATAAATTGACTATATGTAAATTCTTTGAATCGATTCGTCTAGTTCTGTTAAGTCCTTTTATTGATGATTGTTATTACTTTTTTCTGCTACTTTTATTTCAGTTGATATTACTCCTTCCAGATGACTTCTTCCCTTCTTTTCCTGTATGATCATAATTTGTAGAATAAGGTAAAAACTTCGTTGTGCTACAAATGCCCCCCTGTAAAAGTGATTAGTTGAGCTCATACTTTTAGTGTGGGTGAACTATTTGCTTCTGACATTCGTCTTTGTTATATTCTTGGCTTGGTTTACCCTGATATGCCTGCTTCTTTTGGTTGAGCTCTAAGTTGATATGTATTTTTGCTGTCTTTACTTTTTATTATTAATATATCTATATTTTTCCTTTCTTATTTAGTGTTTCTTCATTTATATATTTACTCCCTAACATTCCCTAACATGTGAGCTGGAACAGTTCAAAGTGGCACTTTTTCGGCTACATTCTCTGCTGACCAAACTTCACTCATTTGAGCTCAGAGGAATTATCATCTCTGCTCAATCATATAAAAAACTGGTGGAATTATCTACATCCAGTTATTAAAATATTAATTATAAAAAGTAGTCCATTGTGACTAACAAAAAAATACTTAGAATCGTCACTTCATAATTATTCAGATTATTTAATATTTCTATCCATATGGTTATCCTTATATTTTAAATCTCATTCTATATTTCTTATCACTAGGTATATGGCATAATATCCATTTCAGCCTTCCTTTTGTGAAATTCTGATATTTTAGTTAGTTGTTGGTACAGCCTGTTTCTTGTTTACTTTTTGGGTAGCACATGTTTATGTATATAGTTTTTTTCATTTGTTGTTTTATTAATTATGTTATTGCTCACGGCGTAATTTCTGGTTTTAATACCCTTTCCTTATCTGCTTTGGTTAATTGGTTCTCCTATTTATTCTTCTATGATCTATTTTTGTTTTGGGGTTTCATCAACTTATTACATTGAAAATATATACACTGTCTGGATTCTTATTTACTTTTTACTTAACAGTTCTGTAACATTTTTGTTTCGATAAGTATTTCATTTATATATTTGTTTCGAGTAGTCTTGTTCAGCCTTCATAATTGTGATACAAAATTTCTTTGTAAAAATTATTTCATTCAATTTCTTTACCTATGTTGTACTTATTATTTTTTAAGCCTTTGATATCTTATTTCATTCCTTCTCTTTATTAATTGATACAAAACAAAGTACTTCTGAAATATATTCTGTAAACTGTTCTTATTTATTTTAGTATTGAGATATTTTATTTATTTTCTTTTCTTATTTCATTTAAAATAATTTCCTTGATATATATTATAAGATGTCCTTATTTATTCTTAGAATTTAGACGGTTTATCTTATTTGATTCAACATATTTTCTCTGATATTAACTGCAAGATGGTCTCACTCATTTTAGAATTTTCATGTTATTTATTTAATTCGAAATATCTTCTCCTAGATAAGCTGTAAGATGATCTTACTCCCTTTAGAATTTTTATGTTATTTATTTAATTCAAAATATCTTCTTCTAGATGATCTGTAAGATGTCCTTACTCATTTTAGAATTTTTATGTTTTATCTTTCATCAAAATATTTTTCTATTGTTTTCATAAGACCTCTTGGTTTTGTTTCTTTATTCTTTTGTTCCTATTATTTTTCTTCTCTTTCCAATAGGGTTTTCTGTAATCGGTTATCATAACATCCGTCCCTTTTCTTGATGGTGTGTGGTATTTGATTTAGCCGTGGTCCATAATCTCAGTTGCCCTTATTGTCCGGACTACCATTGTCTTCATAATTATTTATTTTCTTGTGACATTTCTCGCTTATTCCTTGTATTTCATTTTTTCTTCTGTTATCCTTTTGCTTGTTTCAAGTCTTATATGAATCATTCTATTGTATGGTTTATTAAACCAGGATGTCACTGGTACATCAATGATTAATGATAATACTGATGTTTTACCATATATTTCTATTTCTGTTGTATTCCATTTATCTATATTCCTTTTAAAGTGGTAACATACTGTTTTATGGTAAATTATTTCTGAAATTTGTTTTGACCTGCTTCTATAATCTATGGAATTCATGATCTCTTTTTCACTGGTCATTGGGATATTAAGGACATCAATTAAACCACTGTGCATCATCTCCAACTCTTCCCGGTTTTTTATTAGTTTCTTTGGATGTATTTGTCTCATTTTCTCTGATTTCATTTCCAAATGCTTAAGATTTTCTTTGTTTCTGTTAAGTTTAATTTTAGATAATACTGCTATTTGTACCCTTGTTTTATCGTTTGGTATTTCTTCTGTTCTGGTTTGCTATCATTTTGTAATTCTTTGGTCATATCGTCCATTTTCTGACATAATTTTTTATAACTATCATCCACCTTCTTATTGGTTTCTTCTATATTTGTAACCTTGGTGTTTACTTCTGCTTTAAAACGCTGTACGTCTCGTTCAGTCTGACTCCATCTTTCGTCAGCTTTTGTAATCTTTTGTTCTATTACCGTTATTTCCTCTTCTACCTTCTTGCAGATTGTTTCATTGTTCTCTATCTTCTGACTCAATTCTTCCTTTAATGCTTCTATCTTTCGGTCTAATCTGTCCATATTTTCCTGGTTAACCTCCCTTAATTCTTCTCTGAATAGTTGATTATCCTCTTTCAATTCTTCTAATTTCTCCCCCATTTTTTCTTCCATTTTCTTATTATTTTCCTCCATCTTCTCTTCCATCTTCTTACTATTCTCCCTTAACTCTTCCCTCAACTGTTGGTTGTCATCTTCCATTTTCTTACTGGTTTCCTCTATTTTCTTATTGGTATCTCCAATTTGGTTACTCAATTCTTCCTTTGTGGACTGGTTGTTTTCATCCATTTTCTGACTCAATTCCTCTTTTGTGGATTGGTTGTCTCCTTTCAATTCTTCCATTTCCTTACTCATGGATTTGTTGTTACCCTTCAATTCTTCCATTTTCTCCTCCATCTTCTTACTATTCTCATCCATTTTTTCCTCCATTTTCTTGCTCATGGATTTGTTATCCTATCTCATTTCCTTACTCATCTGTAGGAACATTTCCATTATTTTATCCAATGTCGCCTCTTCTGTTTTGGTTGAATTCTCTAACTGTTTCTCCTGGAGTGCGGGCTGGTTCGGTTCCGCCGGAGGTAATGTGATCTCCATATCTTCCACTGGAGTCACCTCCTTGTTCTCCATGTCTGTTTCCTTTTTGAGTTCTGCCGCCCTTTTCTTCGATGTTGATCTCTTCGGCATTTTTTCTACCTTCCTGACCTGTTAACAGCTGCCAAGCTAAAACAGGAAATTGAGCAAATCGTCTTTATCTTATAGGCCTACCAATTCCTATTTTAAGCCCCTAAAGTTGAGCGCCAATTTGTAATAAAACAAATGTTTATGTACAAATAATTAGAATAACAATAATTGGTTAATAAAATTGTTATTATTGATTTTAATTTTTCTATTATATTTAATTAATTTAATTGTTTAATTGGTTTTATTGGTTTTTTGTTTTGTTCAATTAATAAATATACTGATTAATAACTGTGTATGCTCTGATGAAGAACTATTTGTTTCTTCACGCTAAATAGATTGTCTTGGCCACATCGATTGCATGTAGTGGCCAATTCAGTATCTGTACTTCTTCTTCTGCTCGTTCCTTTCCTTCAGAAGTTCACGTTAGCATTTAATAATTAATGTAATTTAATTTATGACTCAAATAATCAATAAAGCAATAATTAAGTTTATTAGGTTCACAGTAATTGTTTGAATTGCCGCGACTGGCTCGAGTCTGATTCGACATTAAGTTCCAGTTCAATTATTACATATAAATTAATATTCAATTGAATTAGTATAGTATAAGGGTTCTTTTAACTGTAGAAATAGTCAGGAAAGGCAAGAGAATTCAATACTTACAAATTATAAAAAACTTATTCATTAAACAGACAAAAAATATACAGTAAAGTATAATGTACAGAAAAGTCGATTTTTCGAACCAGCTGATGTCTCTGACGTCACCACGTCTCCGCCAAGGTTGAATGCGTTTAACTCAAAATGACAAGATGGCGTCCCCAATGTGTTGTTCTGCGACGTAAATTCAGCTCCGATATTTCACTTCAAATAATTGTACCCGTTGTTTAATTCCTCTTCAGTGATGGCGCTATTGGAATATCCACAAGTTGTAGTGTGTAGTTGTATTCATCCACTGGATTTTGTTCGGTAACAGTTGTGTTGTGTCAAATGGTTCTTTTCACTTGTTTTCTGGTTATCTGAGTTTAATTTCGTTCTTCAGTCGTGTCTATACGTAGTGACAGCTTGATTTAATGGTGTTTAATTTAGTTTAAGGTTTCAATGACCGTTATTATAGTATTCGTCACTTTATTTTATATTCTTTTATTTTTTTATAACTTCATCATATGTCTTGGTTTGCGTTAAAAAATTCTGTTCATAGTTCTCTGAAAATGTATTCCGACACGTCCTTCCTGTTCGGCTTTTAACAATCAACTAATTATATTTGTTCCTTCATAGAGCAAATTCTATAAGATTTTGGTCTCATTTCTCATTGTTCATTGATCAGCTGTTCCTATCAAATAATTGAATTTTATAGAAAAAAAGTCATATTTTATATTTAATTGGCTATAAATTATTTGTTTAGTACTTTTATGTAATTCTAATTATAGAACAATATTCCTGCTTTTATTTTATACAAGTTAATACTAAATTTGACCTGTTTTGGTTTGAATTAAGCTTCAGAATTACATTCTTTGAAATTTAATTACTGTATAGGCCTTATTTTGATTCACATAAATACCTATTAAATGGTTTCCAATACGTTTTATGTTACAATTTTACTCACACTCGATTACTAATTAAACCCTTGTAATTTACCTTTTATGTCTGGCTATTATTTTAAACATTTAACAATTTATTTGCATTTTACTAGTGCTTGCTTACTGCTTTTGGCATTTTCTTGTACAATCACCATTTAAGTTAATTTTACATGCTGATTCTTTTAATCACTATTATAGGTCGTTGTTATCATTAGGATAAAGTATTTGTATTCTGAAAATGATAATTTATATCAATTTAATCTAGGTTCTATAAATTTATATTCTCTGATTTGATTTATATGGTCAAAGTTGAATTTGTGTTGGTCATCAGTTTTCAATTTTCCTAGCAATGTTATTATTAATTCACCTTATTAGTTTTTTATTTTTTGATTCACTGTTTATGGGTCGTTTGAATTATTATTTTGCCTTTCCTTACTTCACAAAAATACAACATTAATTAACATGATTCAAATACAATAAACTCTTACATACTAACATCTAGTATTTCCTACTATCAACATATTCTGTATGGTATACACAAAAAATAATAACACATAATAATTATATAAATAAACACATTAAAACTTTATATTAATGATTGTTTTTTGTTGTCCTTTTTGAAACTGGTTTGGGGTGTTCCCCTTAATCACATACTTATTTTATTTATAATTAAGTTTACATTATTCTGATTATTTGTATTGGATTCTCTTATTTTATTATTTTTGGTTCTAAATTTGTATAGCTAATATGGTTTAAGTTCTTTCATTGATGTGGTTTACAGCTATAGAGGTTTCTGTCTTTTAAATAGGTTTTTGTATCTTGATATTATTTTATTTCAATTCATTGGTTATGGGTTATTACTCCTTACTACTTTATATCTTGAGAGTTGTCATTTTATTTTATTTGTTCTGGGCTGTTACTCCTTACTGCTCCATATTTTGAGAATTGTCATTTTATTTTATTTGTTCTGGGCTGTTACTCCTTACTACTCCGTATCTTACTGGGCCTGCTAATTATTTTACTGAGATGATATTCATACTATTTGTTTGTTAACACTTTTTGGCTATAAATTGACTATATGTAAATTCTTTGAATCGATTCGTCTAGTTCTGTTAAGTCCTTTTATTGATGATTGTTATTACTTTTTTCTGCTACTTTTATTTTAGTTGATATTACTCCTTCCAGATGACTTCTTCCCTTCTTTTCCTATATGATCATAATTTGTAGAATAAGGTAAAAACTTCGTTGTGCTACAATATAAAGAATGTCAAAAATAGAATGAACAAAACATATGTTGTTAACAATAATTTAAATAAAATGTAGTTCAGAAAAAGTTGTTATTTTATGTTATTTTTGTACTTTAACTTATTTTTTGTTTAATATTAAGCTAAAAAATTATATTCATAATTAAAAACAGATTTACAGAGATAACAGAATGCCAGTGAATACATAAATAATGAAAACATTTTACTAGACTTTATATAAAAACTATTCCCTGGAAGCTGAATACATATTATGGAAAATATCAAAATGAAAAACTTGTGATAATGAATGTAAAAGTGTATCCAAGAAAAAAGTTTGCAATCCTTACTTCAAAATGCAGCCAATAAGTGCTTTTGGATATTACCTCATCTGTGGAGCATGCATCTGCTACATAGGGTTTACTGGTAATATTGAAAAGTCCATGTTGACAGCCACTTGAAGTAATATGTTGCAAATTTTCTTTCTTGTTAAAGAAAATTTAATTTAATGTTGTATAAAGGTAAGCAAGACAGTTTTAAGACACAAAAATGATTTTTGCAAAAACATCTGTCTCTTTTAAACACCCACTTTATCAATAAGTACAAAGCCATTTTTAGCTGTCTGCTTTTAAACATTCTGTGTGCACGCATGCATGTGATATGATCACTGATTGGAGAAATACTCGGGCTCTCCCAGTGTCCACATTTCAAAGGCTTAGTCCCTCATTATAATATTATCGTTTGGTATACATTGAAGAAACTTCATTTCCACTGCCTGAATTCTATTATAACTATTTTGTCATTACTCAGGTTTCTGACTTACAGAAAAATCAGTACAGCCATTACTTTACGGAATTACAAAAGTGTTCTTTTTTAGCTTATCACAATGTTTTTCAACAGTGCTCAGACCGACTAAAAGTCTGCCAAACTTACATTATATCACCATGAAAGTTATAAGAAACAGAGAAACCTGAATACCTAATTTGAAAGACATGTTTGAATGTTGTCCAAGTCACTTATTGACAAAATGTGTATAATATTTACCTTATTTCTTCCGTCGTTTGATTTGATTTACGCATTTTGAAACATATGTTTCGTCATCAGAAATAAATAAAAATTCACTCTTAGCGAGGTCGTTACATATTAAAATACAAATATGTGTGTAATCGTTTTCCAATATTTGTATTTTAATATGTAACGACCTCGCTAAGAGTGAATTTTTATTTATTTCTGATGACGAAACATATGTTTTGAAACGCGTAAATCAAATCAAACGCAACATGAAGTCACACGATGGAAGAAATAAGGTAAATATTATACAGATTTTGAATACCAAAATTGAGACACCTGTTTCAGAACATAATTATCTACAGCAAATTACCACACACACACACACACACACACACATACACACACACACACACACACACACACACACACACACACACACACACACACACACACACACACACACATACACACACACACACACACACACACACACACACACACACACACACAGGAAAACTATATTTCTAAGAAAGCATAAGAGAAAAGAATGCTCTGAAATATCAAGTAGGTGACAGAAACACATTCACTAACCTCTGAAAGAACTAAATACCCCAAGCTGTATTTACTTTCAAAGAGTGTAGAGAATTCTTATATTTCAAAGACGACTAAATCTTTATATAGATTAACTGTGTTAATTACCTGTGTAACTGGGTTTTCACCCGGCCTATATACAACATTGTGGAGTGGACGCTTTCTGCCAACGTAATTGACACATACAAATTCTAGCAGACTGGCGTAGATGAAGCACATACAAACACCGTCCCAGACATTCATAGCTGTCAGATTGGACACCACTGGTAATGTCGAACGGAAACCGTTTGAAGTTGTGAAAAAGTTGAGCATTGTTGTTACACCTGAAATTTATGACAGGTTTAGATTAAAAAGCTTCTGATGAGTATATAATATGCTAAAGTATGGAAACTTTATACTTCCTATAAGTTGTTCATTCAATGGGAACTGTGAGAGGGAAATGAAGACTAGATTAGTATCTGTTGAGAAAACAATAAGGACATATAAGGCACTTACCAATCATGACCCTAGCAGGAACAGCGTTCCATTCCAGCCAGAATGTGATGAATGATGATGTAACCAAAATGATGCCTGGTATGAAGACTGTTGTAAAATAAAAAGCCCTATCTCGAGTGAAGATTAAATCTACTTTGAGACAGCTGTAATTGCCTGTAAATGAAATAAACTGTCACTACAAAAATCATATGCATGGATTCTGTTTACAGAAAATGTTTAAGTTAATAATGTGTACTGACTTGTACCATGAGTTTGTGTTTTCGGCCTTTCTCTTGTTGTTGTAAATAAATGTAATAAGTTGAATATAACATTTGTAAACACTCTATAACTAGGCTGTCAACAAGTATAGAATGGACAGGGACTGCTACAGAGAGTTTACAAATTTAAACAGTTATACATAATAAGGTCTGATAATTCACATGTTATGCAATATATTATAGGACTGTGTAGTAGTGTATGCAAGATTTTTTGTACTAAAATTCACAATTTCTCTTCATTCTTTTATGGCACAGTTTTTAAAATCTGAGTCAGTCAAACTCAGTTTAGAGTAAATATTACATACGTTCACACTTGAACAATTTTCTTTTTGTTTTCCACGATTTGATCGACAATCCACTGGTGGATGTTTTCTTCAGTTACTCATCTTTGCTACATTTACTACAGTTCATTTTCATGTGGCTGTCCTGACTACTCTAGTGTAAATGGTGTTATTTCTCTTGTAAATTATTGGATCTCTTGGTTACATATTAGACATGATGGAAACTTCTGTCTGAAGAAAACATCCCATAATGTACTATGCCCTCAACATATTGAAAACTAAAACAAACCTAAGACTAAACTTTGGTTATGAAATACTCAAAAAGAAATACAAAAATTCTTCTGATATTTAGTGAGGAATAAAGTGGCATCTCTTGTTTAGGTAAATATGGTACTTTTCTACTGAATGGTTAGAGGGAGTTGTATGTCCATCCACAGATAGACAATAACCCTTGCATACACTATTGTTGCTGTTATGTCTGTTTCTGGTTCAATCATATCTTAGTCCATGATATGACAAGACTTCTTCTGGACAATCTTCAGCTGTAAGTATGCCCTGAGAAGCTGATTTAATCTTTATAAAGGCATGTC
The DNA here is from genome assembly GCA_034769895.1 of Magicicada septendecula. Lineage (NCBI taxonomy): Eukaryota > Metazoa > Arthropoda > Insecta > Hemiptera > Cicadidae > Magicicada > Magicicada septendecula. Next base: position 418,299,925 of record CM068373.1, on the reverse strand, counting down.
ATATAACATAATAAAACCCTTTATACACTGACAGATTTTTACTTTATGTATATTATAACATCGCCAAATTCAGATCGATTTTGATAACAATAAGTACGTATACAAAATGCTAAATGATATTATGTTTGAATAAATAAATAATGTGGAGAGTAAAATATATACAAAAGGTAATTAACATGGAAGGAGAAGGAGTAATAAACCGAAAGTGATTAATAAAGAAACTAAAATAATAGACTGACAGACAAACGACATTGACCCAACCCCAGAGATTGGCCAGTTAAGAAACCAAAATAAAGAAAACAAGACGAATGAAGGAGAAGAAGAAGGAAAACCAAGAGAGAACAAACCCACGAGGAAGAAAACAAAATGAAACACGTCAAGAAAACCAAACAAGTAATAAAAAATAGAGAAGGGAGAAGTAATGTAATCCAAAATAATAAAGAAAAGAAAATCGGTTAAGAACCAAAACTGTTAATGAATGTTAGTATTGATAAAATGACAATTATAAACAGTCAGTAATATGAAACAATGTATAAAAGTACACTAACCAAAGAGTTAGGGATATATGTAATTTGTTTACAACGAAAGACACAATATTAATAATTTTATATAGGTAGTGTGTAGAGAAAGAGAATAAAATGATGAGAAATAAATGGAAGTTGAATTAGTGAAAGTGATTTATCCTAGAGTGATATAATACTAAAGAAAGACTAAGTAAATTATAATGAACACTAAATAATTTAAGAAAGTGCAAGTGAAAAATAAATACAAATATTGTCTATAATAAAAATAGTAAGAGGAGAGTAGGCTAAGGTAAAGACTTAGTAAAATAACCTATGTTTTAGTTTTAAGAGTGAACAATAACATTCAACAAAGTTACAATGAATAATATTTAGAATAGAACATTGATTCAGTAAATAATGAACACTAAGTAGTGATATCCACTGTGATGACTAGGAAATAGTATTGTTATAACTTAAGAATGTATTGTAAAAATTTTAAAGGTGTCTTTCACAAGGAAAAGTAATAAGATGGTGTTAACATGGAAGGGAGAGCAAAAAGCATTAGAAAATAAGTCTGTATTAACATTAAGTAAATACCCATGTTATAAGGGGAGTTTAATGAAAAAAGTTCAATAGAGGTGAAATTGTTTAGCACCAGAACAACAAATAAGAATTAAGTAATTGTATAAACTATTGTTTATGAAGTGAATATGGCTGTAAGAGTCATACAGACCATAGACCTAGATGTTATATGTTATATTGGAAATGAATAGCAAATAATTAGCAAGTAAGATTGAATAACACAGTTGTTACTAACCAAGATCACAAAAAGACTAAATTAAAACACATTCAGAGACATTAAACCTAATTATAAATGCAAAATAACAATTTAGGACTAAATGAAATATATTGTGTATGAAGCCATAAAAATCCAGTAATCTCAGTAATGGCTACTTAACGGTGAAACAGGCCTAACGGTCAAACATAAACAATTACTGATTGTATAAAAATTACCATGTAATGGACAAATCCAAGGTGACTAATTCACCAAGTATGAATGGTGGTTATTATTAAAAACCAAATATTAAATTAAGGAATTATATAAACAAAGAAATGTAATTAGTAAGTATGAAATTAATTGTAAACTTAGAAAACTTGATAAAACCCAATATTGTGGGGTACCAAAATAATCTTTGTGAGAAAATATAAATGACAGTGCAAATAGATAATAACTAAGAAGGAAGATAAGAGGAGGAAGAAAGTCCGAATATATGGAAAGATTTGAAAGGAATTCAAAAATTGATAACAATGTATTCATGTTCAGCTCGCCCAATGAAATTAATGATGTAACCATGGAAACGACCGTTTAACGAGGTAATTACCGTTGAATACAATGACTTAGAAAGTGATGCTATCGCAAGCCAGATACGAAATTTCTGTACAACACATTTTCATATTTAAAACATCTTAAAAGTAAAACAAAGTATAGAAATCGATCGTAAAGAAGTCTGATGGATACGGAATACCATTACCAGAGGGAGAAGACGTTTAATTGAAGACGAAATATCTAAATAAGTCCAAACAACTTTGAAAAAGATGCCGAAACTTGATTAAAGAACAAATGAATTATATTGATGCCACAATCCTTCCTTCTCGACATCCAGAGTAATACCGTACTACAACGCTGTTAAGTATCAGTTAAATTATTTCAACTTCCAAAAAATAAATGCACTTTGAATATTTCTCAATGTATGTTGAATACCACTGAATCATTTTTATTCTCTTGCAAGGATTGAATCGTAATATTAAATCACTGAAAATTTGTTAACTATAGAACTAACCTCATATTTATGTACGACTTTTAAACCTCTTGTATGACACTCAAACAAAACAATTACCACTACACATTACCCTACTTAAGGAAAAAACATTGTAAGGTTGTGTATTTTTAATATTGTAACTGCATCTGAACCTTTTAACGTGATCCAAATAGCCCAAAACCATCGATCGAAATATTTGTTGATTGGCATAATAAAACGCCATACTGTGTTTATTTGTATTCAAAAATCGATTGTTTAACCCTGGAGAGAGTCTTATAAAGAATTATCCGGTGCAGAATTGTATATGGAAAATTAATTACAACTTGTGTCTATAAAATATTAACTTCAAATTAATAATAAATCTATACTGTGTGTGTTAAATCGTGTTTTATTTTCATTAGCAAAGAGTATGTTTAAAAATATAATGTATAGCGAAGGTTTCTGATGCGACGTCTAGCGCGCAAGTAGCGAATACTGCAACTGCTAACTCGATTGACAAAAAATTGAGAAAAGGCAGGATGGATTGAATTCGTTGCCTCGTTCAAATAGAACATTGATAAGGAAACAATTTTAATTGTTTTATATAAACAATTTGGCGCCACCCGGAGATTATCCACTACGTTTGAACCTCAGATCGGGAACCACGATACCTGGTCCCCAGTACGTTCGCTACGGGCCCAAACATCGTGAATTACATCGCCGTGCGAGGACGCAGTGGTAAGAAACACAGACACATTTTTACACTCAGACACACTGTTATATTTTACAGAGGCACGAGAGCTACACAGAACGACCGTTATATAATAATATATATGTGCGTGTGTACCAGTGGCATAACTAGAAGCTACTCCTGGGGTGGGATGAGACTAGTTGCTGGTGGGGGGAAGATGAGACTAGCTCGGGGGGGGGGAATAAGAATAGTTGATAGTTGAAGGATGGACTCCACCACCCTCCTCAGGGTAAATGAGATTTTCAAGATAATTCCCACATAATTTTTTTAAAACTATTATTTATAAGCCTCAATTCAACATAAGCAACTAGCTTAGAAATATGCCTGCATTAAGTAATAATGGAATTTTATTGAAATTTTTAGTAACACTGGGAGGACTGATTCTCCTGATCCCTCCTGTAGCTATGCAGCTGGTGTGTACTATACTTTATACAGTATATAAAGGAAATGAAATGAAGAGCTCACAACCAAACTGTGCCAAGTCCACTTGTTATACGGTTCATTAGTTTAGTATCTCCAATCAGAAAGCAGTTCATTTTCAGGTAGGGAAAGAACTGATACAAAGGGAAAACTTTGTCTTGAAAGCATACAATATGGACTTGGCCCACTCTGGCTGTGACTCCCATTATCTTCAGCATGTGACTCTAAGCTCCTGCCTTACATGATTTTACCCATTCCATAATTCTTGCCTCTATGATAATGATCTTTCCTGCCCATGCACACACAAACCAGTATAGTGAAACTTCTCCTCCCCATCTTAATCAAGGGTTTTGTTTACTTCTGATGAGCCTTCGTAGTTCAAGAGCATATTAATAGTGATTGATATGCAGCGTTCTTCAATAACATTCTTCCTTGAGCTTATGTATGTGAGTGTGATGTTGCTAATGGGACACTCTTCCCCTGAGATATGCATATCTTCTTTTATGTTCTCTGTTACAATCAATTATATATTGCCTACCATTGTGGCTGAATGTCCAGAGTAGTTTAGATATGCCTTATTAATTTGTTTTAGTAACCTAATTTTTATCTACAGTTCTTGTGTTGTAGACTCACTGATATACTCTGAGAATTTTCTCATGATGATGATGATCATCATCATTGTGATCTAAAAGCTACGCCTTGTGCCTGTAACAGCTCTCAGATTTCTGTTGTCCTTTTCATTTGGTCTCTCTCATGCCTCATTCTTATATAAATACATTTTCATAGAGACTCCTCACCTTTCATTTCTATAACCTGTAACAAAAAATTTGCCTGTAGACCCAAGATTTGAAAGCTTTGATTCTATTGTTATCTGCCTATCTCATGTCCAATTTCAGACACACAGGTAGTTCTTGAGAGTATTAACCAGCATTATTGTGATTCAGTCCTTCCACATCTATAGATTTTTATTTCATTTTTGGTATTCTAACAACACCTAATCTCTTCATACTTTTCTCAGTACAATCCCATTGTTAAATATCTGTGAACCTATGAACAGAATTTTTTAACCAATTAAAAATTTGTCACCTGATTTACAGTCATTCAATTAGCAACTGTTCCTAGTTACATCCTAGAATGGTTGAATACAATTGTACACTGTGTCTTTTCAGAAACAATCACAATGATGGGCCTATGAAGTAATGCTTATTAGTGGTGCTGCTTGAAGCTAATATAAGGTCAGAGGAGAGAGATTTTCAGGAAGTCCCAGACCACTCCCAAGGCATGGGTTGATTGGTGTCTATAAAAGATTTTTCCACCTTCATATTAAAAAAATAAAAGATGGATTATTTCTCCATACTTATTGCAGAAAAATAATCAGATGCAGTATATTTTAGTAGCAGCCTGCTACTGGATGTCCTGAATGTGATACAGATATTATAAATGGGTAATGCAATCCAGATTGGTACTTCTTAGGCACTATGGCACTATGTCTTTTGTCTGATTGCATGCATGAAACATGGAGACTGGAAACTTGCAAATTAATGACAGATTGACCCAGAAACAGACATACCAGACTTGTCTTGAATTTCACAACTTATATAATATGTTTATTATAATAGTATATATAAACACAACCACTTATAAGCAACAACACATTGTCACATTATCAAGCGAACAAACACAAAGCAATTCAGTCCTGTTTAGCAAAACAACTAACAAAATTAATTAGTAGGGACGAGACAATATATTTTTTTTCTCTTGCTTAAAGCTATGAGAAGCTCTATGACCTAACTTGGTAGCTCAATAGATCAGATTAATAGTGTTTATTAATTAAAACTGAATAGTCTGCAATTATATAAAGTGCTGGTTAAATGCTTTAAAAAATACACATTATATATATGTAAACAAACATATATAATGTTTTCATGGACATAATATACTTTGTTGGTTTCATTATAGTAACACATTTGTGAGTTATTAGTTGGTTCTGGTAGCAATGATTCAGTATAATCCTACGTGTCATATTCTGTCATATGTCCATTCAGGAGTATCCATCTGAATCACTGGAGGTTAATTAAAAAACAAACTTAAAAAACCAATAGCATAGACATGTACAGAACTTTCTTCCTGTGATGGTAGGCAATGGTACACCACACCAGATACTGGGCATCTCCGATTTATCGGCCTAAAAATGCATTCATTGACACGTGGCCTGTATGGTATTATATACCATGAACTAGCGCACTTTTTTAGTAAAAGTGCTGTGTGTGTGTGTGTGTGTGTAGACTTTCTGTCTCAAAAATCCCATTTTAAGTGGCTAAAGAATTTTGTTTAAGATAAGAGAAACAGTTTGTTTTAGTCTTCTGAAACAGAGTTACAGAAAACATGCATGTTGATTGTTATCACACACACACACACACACACACACACACACACACACACACACACACACACACACACACACACACACACACACACACACACACACACACACACACACACACACACACACACACACACACACACACACACACACACACACACACACACACACGCACGCACGCACGCACGCACGCACGCACGCACGCACGCACGCACGCACGCACGCACGCACGCACGCACGCACGCACACACACACACACACACACACACACACAATGCATAAAAGAACCTAAACAATATTACATCATTACATAAACATTTGTATATTGCTAATCATTATGTTACTTAGCTACTGATGTGTTTTCTATATTCTAACTAATCTTCAAATAAGGCAGTAAGCAACAACTCTCCCTAGCTTCTTATACAACTGCCTCAAATAAGAACATTTAATAAACACATATGCTACAAACAGGAACTGCCCCTTGTATGTAACTGCCATAAGGTGGAGCCATCAACCCTACCTGTCATAACTTCTCATACTATTTTCTCTTCTTTCTTTTTTTGAGGCAGGTGAAATAATAGATAGTAATTAGAGTGGGAATTGCAACTTAATATCTAACCTGAAAATGAATCAGAAGCTGGAATGTGGTTATGTATTACATGGTTAGCAATACATAGTGACTTTTAAATTCTATTACCATTAGAATAATTTGTTATAATTATATTGCTATAAAAAAATTTATTAAATTTTGATATCAAACTTTCAAAACTGGACCAAGTTACACCAAACCTGGTGGATTTAACTATGGAACCACACATAATGTTGAAAAGACCATATGTTTTGACTTTTTCTGAAAAAGTTATCCTCTTCAGTGAAGACTAACCACCGATGTTAACCAGCCTGGTTCTGTTAACCAGCTGCCAAAAGAAGAGTAACAATAACTTTCACTAAAGAAGTTTTCTGGCCTTTTCAGACTGGCAAATTTTAGATCAAAATTATTTTCATTATTATATATATGATTAATATGTTTTTGGTATTTTTAATGTTATAACTAACATAAACTAGACAAAATTATGTTGTGATGGTGAAAACTTAAAAGATTTCTGGAGTTTTCATCTTTACCAGATGAAAACAACTTTAAAGTATACAAAACTGGTGTTAATTATAGTATAACAAATCATATTATCGTATTGTTTACATTTAGTGAAAAGTATTATAAACTATGTACACATCATAGATACAAGTACAAGAGCATATTAGGCATGTTGTAAATTGTAGATAGATCCATGGTGCACTCTTGGTCCCTTTCACGAAACCTCCCTAACTAAGTCATGCACGTGTTTAAAGGTCTGGTCTTATATACTTCTTTATATTACAGTCATTCCAGAGTTTAACTCCTCTTGTTCCTTCCCAGCAACATCCACTAACATATCCTTTGGCTCAACACTCTCTTGGCTCCTTAAGAGGTTCCAAAATAACATCAAACGTCTCTCTCAATTCTATCAACAATCTTATCATTCAAATTTATTTGAATTCTAACTTAATTTGTTTTCTTTTTGAATCTATACATCCTTACTCATATTAAGTAATCCACATCCTCTGTACACACTCTTTTCTTCATGTCAGTGATCATTGTCTATATGTCTGAGCCGTAATTCAGTACTCATTTTATAATTGTTTGGCCTACCTTCCTCTGATTCTTATTGAATATATAGGTATCCACTACAGAAAATTTAAGCAGACTATTATTATATCAATTTAATGAATTATTTTTGTATTTATGTCTTTCAAAATGGAGGTTCTTCTCAATGTAACTCATCCTGCCCCCCAAGATACTTAAACTTAGCAATGACTTCAACATTGTCATCGATTAAGATATCAAAACTTTCTTCACAGTTCACATATGAAATAGTTTGAGTCTGCCAAATGTATTCTAAACACTATAATTGACTTGTTAAAATTTTCAGATTACAGGCTGTTCAACCATGATCCAGCATGATCCAGTGCTATACATGCTAGCAGATGTTTCAGCCGTGCCATTGATGGCCATCATCAGTGCAAGTGAGCTTCGTGTAACGTAGATGTCGCACACCATTATCACAGTACTATGGTCACTAACATGTGACATCTACCTAAGACGAAGCTCACTTGCACTGATGATGGCCATCAATGGCATGGCCTAAACGTCTGCTAATGTGTATAGCACTGGACCAAGGCCAAACAGCCTGGAATAAGAAAATTTTAACAACATTGACTCTGGCCGTGTAAGCCTTAGGAGTTACTTATCACAATTGATTCTGCCAAATGTACAACGTAATACATTTTAAATATATAAATTATGTGCAAGGATGCAAGAATATATCCGCTTTCAGATTTGAAATATATTGCTGTATGTTGGGAATTTGTAACACACACACACACACACACACACACACACACACACACACACACACACACACACACACACACACACACACACACACACACACACACACACACACACACACACACACACACACACACACACACACACACACACACACACACACACACACACACACACACACACACACACACACACACACACGCGCGCGCGCGCGCGCGCGCACATGCACGCGCACGAAGACCCACACAATCTGAGACATAGAAATTGACACAATCTGTGAAACTCTCAAGAGACACATGGACTCTGTGAACCCTCCATTGCAAAAAAGTCATGAAGTTGGTAATTTAAAATAAAAATATCGCATTTAAAGCAACACAGTTAGAAAAGAATTACTTAACATATGACTTGTTTTTCATACAACCTGCTTTATACTAACGATTATGAAAAACAGAAAATAATAAAACCTTTCTAATGCAGTTGCACAATTCATGATACAGAATACCAAAATTTCTTTTGTCGGGAACTGGGTCCATTAAACAATGGTATCTGTAATTCTTGTATGTTGCTTCTGTCACTTTCTAGCTGGTTCAAAGTTTATTTCATCTCTCCACTTGACATATTGCTTGATAGATCACAGCATACCATTCGGTATTCTCTTAGTTCATCTGTCATCTTTCATATTAGCAATATGCCCTACCAACTAGCACTTTAATCCCTTAGCCAGTACAACTACATTGCTCATCTGACTTACATCATTAATTAGGATAGCTCTCACACAGACCCAGATATAGAAATTTTGGCCTCCTGCAATAATCTGACAAGAACCTTTAACAAAAATGGATGCTGCATATGTGTTTTAATTGTAATTGTGTGTTAAACGTAGTCATACCAATGTGCAACTTAACTATGGTGTTTTCGGTGTAAACTTGAAAAACAAAAATATGTAACAGATTGGTCAATAAAATCATTATAGGATTAAATTTCTCTATCCTGATCTCAGAGAGATAGCAACAATTTTTATAACTGAATATTTAATAAATCTTTCAATATCTATTAATTATTAAATATTTTTACTTCAGCGTGTAAATTTTGCTTTGTATCAAGGGTGACATGAAGGAGTCCAAAGGATTTTTGCAGCTTTGATCTTGGATTGCAGGGTTTGCTGTCCATGGATCTAGACCTGCTTTAATATTGTCCATCGATTATATGTTCAGAGTCCTCTGTTCCATGGCTCACTGGACGGGTCTTAACACTATTTCAATCTTTTTGTTTAACTCTCATATATGAGCTCTATATGCAAGACAGAATAAGACTAAAGGGTTGAATTTTTTCTTTGTATAAATACAGATCTGATTTAAAATAAGTTATATGACCAAGTGCTTCAAGGCTATAAATATTACTTTTTCCATGGTCATCCAAACTTCCAACAAAACCAAATAACCTAAAACCTTTAACCATTCCAAATTTTACCTCCGTAAATTATTGGAATCTTCTTTCCAATAGTAATCTGATTTATTTAATTACAATTTATACTAAGTCCTGTTTCAGCTTCCTTTGTGCACAAATGCTCTAACTCTTTCGTTTTTTAAAGCTAACATCAACTGTAAATCCTGAGCTAATAAGTGTTTTAATATTGATATTAAATACTTCTATAATCTCATTCTAATAAATTATAGAAGTTCTTTTCCAACATAGTTAAAATGATTTGGAGAATACTGCTGAATACCCTCTTTTTAATTTCTTGGGTTCTGTCTATAAAAGTCTACATATTATACCCTACATAATGCACTTTTTAGATTTTAGAACAATAAATTTTATATGAAATTTAAATTAACTTTTTTATATAATAAACCAGCTTTAAATTAAGAAACCTGCTTTCATAGCACAAATTCAGAATTATATATTTAGATAGAATTTTGTATTACATATATCTTGGCTCAGGCAATAGGAAAATTTCATTTAAATTTTTTCTACACCGAGCTCAGCACATTAAGGTTCACAATATTAGTCTTTCATGGGACTTACTACCTCTTTCCTGCCACACTACAGAAGAATGTCGTGGCCACGATAGATACATCTGTTTTGTTCTTGTTGTGAATTTGTTACATTTTTATATAGTTTATGTTGGATGAAGTTGCCATTCATGGACCAGCTTTTAGATAGCAACCATAATTTTAATAATTTTGAACCATGGCATAACATCCTGGCAGTTGTTTTCAAGACTATAAGCATTACTAATTCTGATGACCACTTCTGATTGTTGTTGTTGTCCAAGTCTATGTAGTACTGATAAACTAAATGACACTTAACTATTGGTTTAGTTGGCTAAGCAAATGATTTTTGTAATAAGCATTGCCTGTGTAAACAACTGTGAATTCAAGATGGCAAAAGTGTTTAGAAACAAAAAAATTTATTAATTTCACAACTCATATATAATATACCTCTAAACTAGATTGTAGGTTAACTCTTCTAGGTTAATTTATATACTTGCTTACAATAATCTGTACTTTTGACTGTTATTTTATAAAGATAATCTTAATTTACCTATATATTGCTAGCTACTGCCTTGGTCTGAGTGATAGTAAATTTGGCACTGTCATACTTTCATTTAGTTGAAGTCAATATGAGATTCTATTTGAATGTATAACAACTGTTCTATTATTGTTTACCTACATTATTCAATACATAGCTTGTTTCTCACACCAGCTTCTTGTTTAATACTATCCTTCTGACTGGGAGATAATGTGACAAGTGAAAGTGTTTGTCAGAATTAATGATGCTCACAATAATCTGTATAAGGTAACTTGTAAACAAATAATTGAAGTTACTGACACTCTTTGAGTCTTTGAGTACCATTAATGCATTATAAAACAGCACAGTATACTTGTCTTAAGGTGAAGGGCATTAACTCACTAAGCACTCCTCCCCTGAAATACACAACTGATATCAACTGAAAACACATGTAATGAAATATTTACAATAACAATTTCAGCAATTGCACCCCCCCCCCCAAATATCAGCTCATATACCAAGTTAAGTTAGTAAATTAAATGTACATTCCTTGATGTTATGAAGATGAGTTTGAAACAGTCTGACTACAACTGCTATTAAAAATATTTTCAAATGTACACTCTTATTGAAAAAGAGTTTGACAAATATTCTGACAAACTTGTTCTGTCACAACACACAAAACTAGTATGGTATAACTTTACAGTGTTCTCACATATACAGCACAAAGGAGTATAATGTAACCTATTGCTGTGGGGCTGTAATTAGATATACCCAGTGATTAGTTCTTTTTACAAACAAGCCAAAATTGTTAGTATAAAATAAGTTATGTTATACAAGAAGCAATTGGTCATCAAACTGGTTACAAATAGTATTTATCAATACAAAAAAATTTAACAAATAAGTGTAAAAGAACTTGTTAATATTTAGTTACTGCAATTTAAAATTAGGTTAGGTTAGGTATTCGGAATTACATGTTCATTACAAGTTCTATAGTAATTTATAATCTACCAGTTTTTAATTAAACTTAATTTACAAAACAATATCAAGCTTAAGTTTGTTCACAACACAATATCTAAAGCCTCGACAACATTGCCAAACAATCCACACACAATGTTCTGTACTTACAGAGACACACATATAGACCTACATAAATGTAGTATGGCTTTGCTTGGCTTTTAAAAATTACCTTGAAAAAAATTACCTTGTTCTTCAAAACGACGCTGGCAAAGCGAACATTTACCTCTCTCTTGCTCGTCCCAGTCACCTCCATTGTCGTCTGCTAGAACAAAGGATGGATCACCGGTACCACCCTAAGCCCGGTTATTATATCACTTCACTAGTATCATACATTATATGCAATTATTTAATACCATATTTTGTAGGTACTCATTTTGTATTTACACCATCACTTCTGCCATAATGTTTTGATTTTTTCTTCTAAATTTTGTTGTGACTAAACAAAAAGTCATTTCTGTTTATAGTGCAGCAGTTTATCATTAAATCTGTATGAAATAATTAATCACAAACATCAATATACTTGTTTGCAAGTCTGTAAATAACTATTGTTTTATTGTGAAAAATCTGTAATTAACTTTTTATTTAATGTTACAAGATTGTTTAAAAACATGGGTTTCAACTACACATGCACATGTTAACTCAATTTTTATTTGAAAATGTAATGTTAAATTTTAACATTTGCTATAAAATCAATAATTGTTATAACAATATAATTGTTGACAGAAACTTTTAAACTTTATGACTAATTTAAATTTTCTCTAATTAAATATAAGAATTTAAAATAAATTCCATAATTGTTTAAAATCTGTATATTTATCATAGGTTAGCTTGAATTTATTAAATCAGTAGCCAATCATTGTTAATAGTGTTATCATTTCTCATGGAAATACTGCAAATGGGCATACATTATAGCAAACTGTATTGGCTGGCGGGAAGTATATCTTGGTTGCCAATACACAGTAAAGTAATTATATAAAATCAGGTATTAAAATGACTGGACTTACAACATCTGGCTTTGGGGTAACTGGGATCAAAATTTGTACTGCTATTCACAAAGCAAGACTCAACATTGAGGAAATTTTAATTTTTGACAATTTTAATGTGATAGAAAATTGAAAAGGACCAAACGATGAACTGATTTAATGTCAGAGGAAACGTGTAGTATTTGTGTTGTGATTACAAATGAAACTTTAGGTCACAATTAGCAATTTTTAGATTCTGAAGAGATAAATTCAGGATGAGTAATAAATTAATGATTGGTCTTTCGATCCAGTTTTAATGGATACAATTATAGCCTGCTCTCAAAGAGCAGGCATTTAACATAATTGTAGCTATAAAATCTAAATTATATCATAGAGCAGAGCTGTCCAACATATTGTCACTAAAGGGACTGAATTAGATCTCTTTTATTTCTGAAAAGAAAGGTTTCAGAAATAAATGATAGAAACTCTTTTTCTATATTTCTGTCTTAAATAAATATAAAGTACTATGTTTGAATAAAATGCCTGTCTTTCTGGATACAGATAATACAAGTTGTGCTGCTTTGATGAACGTTTTTTAAATGTATGTGTTTGCTCAGGTGTTTCCAAGATCATCTAAATCTATACAGAAAAGCATACATAAGTTAGGTAAGCTAAATGTGGTCCCCCTGGAACGGGGTCCTCTTGTATTATTATGATGTTGGACAGTCCTGTCATAAGCAGTTGATTTCAAGAAACAGTGATTTGAAGGTAAGCACATAATATTACCCCTAAACAACTAAATTATTGTAAGAAAACATGGGAAAAAGAATGGTAATTAACAACAAGACTTCGTTTTATACTCTTAACTAGTTTAGGAGAAGCAATAAAAACTGTGTGAACAACAGGTAGAAGATGGTAACACTGTACAACTATCTGTTAGTTGTACAAAATAATTATATTTTTAAAATTATGATGAGTCAAAGATTTCAGACTGATTTCCATTAGGGTTGGCAGCCTTTACATATTACGTACCATCTACCTTTACTTTGCCAGAATGAAGAGAGCTGGCAAGCCATTTTCATAAAGTGAATACAGCGGTTTATGTAACAGATATTCAACTCAAGCCTAGAAGTAGAGAAGAAGGAATTATTAAAAAATATAGTATAAAGGATTGGTATAAAGGATTTACCAATTATAGTAGAACTTTTAGTTAAATGCTAACTAAATGGTGGGGTAGTTCAGTGATATGGGGCTTCCTTTCCATGACATACATTCATTCATGTTAGTTCAGCTCAAAGATTGAGACAATCCAATCCTGTCTACCTACTGGTGGGGCAATATGACAGTCTGGCTAAAGGAGACATACCTTAGGGTGTGTTTAATTATTTATAACTGTAAAAATCGTTATGACACAAATCATTTGTCTACAGCTGGCTGTTTCAAATAGTGTCACTTAATAACACTGAAATCATATATATATATATACTGTATATACATACACACATGATAACAGTTAAATATGTTTTACAATTTGATTTCATAACATGTAAAAAATAAATTCAATGATTTACTAAACATTTTTATTAATCTAATGTTTTTACGTAGGGATGAAAAGTAATTTTTACAAGCAAAAAAGGCTTTACAAGTAATAATTAACATGCGATATTGCCTATCTTTTTTAATGGAGAAGAAGGAATAATTCACTGAAAATTTTGTGTTATTTCTTACAACGCAAAAGGGCATTTCATCAACTGGCTTCATAGGCATAGAAGGTACTGGTATTGTCTGAAATTGTAATCAAAGAAACAAAATCAAGTAACAAATTAAATAAGAACAACAGTTTAACGATGAAAACAGCATCCAATAGAATGTACTATGTGAAAACTATTAGTACTTAATATTTATAAAAAAAAGGCGTCAGTCTAAGACCACCCTCCCACAATATCAAGTTGAAAGAAAAACCTTCCAACGTTATATGACACACATTACACAAACATATCTATGTGGATAAATCTTAAAAAGAATTTATGTAGTACTGTAAAATTTTCAAATAAAATTTTGCACAAAAGAAACAAAATTTAGACAAATAAACTTTTACACTTGGAGTTTTTTCATGAATAGCTTTTACATTTTAATTTTTAAAAAATCTGTTAAATCAGTGTATAATTTTTTTATAAAATATGCTTTATTTTATAATATTTTAATGTATATTTTTAATTCTAGTGATATTTTCTTTTACCTTCATTTCACAAAATTCTATGATTAATTTTTAAACCAATAGTGAAGTTAAATAGTTATGTTAATGCTGAAAATATTATTAAGAAAGCATTAAGGCTTAAATTAATATTTATCTGGTAATTATTCATAATTTAATTGACTATTAATGTGACACTATTATTTAAACAACCTAAAACAATAATGTGATAGACAATTCCAAACAAAAATACTGATATCTCAGATTCTTTTTATAACTTCATATGTTGTTGTACAACAGTGGTGGCCAACCTTTTTTCACCACAAGCCACTTTGTGACTGAAACTTAGGTGTGCCATGTGACTGGTCAATTTCCCTTAAACGTATGCAAATGAGGTAAATATGCAAACAATAAACTTTGTTTAGAGATTTATTATTATTAAGACCATAAAACCAAGCATCAATGTCAACAACAGTTTTTCTATTTAATTTCTGTCAAGGGTTTTCAAAATCCACAATGTTATTATGATTATGTTACAGACAGTTAGTCCAGTGACAGATTTACAATCAGATGCACATAGAACACCTCCAGCCTATTACTATATTAAAACTTCAAATGAAAACATATTTTCAAATATAATTATTATTTCACTACCGACTTGGAACACAAATTTTTATGAGTAAAAACGTAAATGTTTAACCTTATAACCTGAAACGATTTTCGCTTTTCAAAAAGCTTCTTCAGAGGTTGTCGCTGGCAGCACCGTCCGTCTTGTTGTTGGTGATGGAATCGATTTTCAAAAGATCGATGTTGTGTGTGTGGGGTGTGATATGTTCGAATAATGTGTGTGATTTAAATTGTGTCTGTTTGTTTAGGATGTCGTTTTTATTTGTTTTCGTGTGTTTGTATATTTCCAATTGTTCTAGAGTGTCTAGTTTTCGGCAAACCATCAAACATTGACAATAACATGAACATTCTACACATACACACAAAAGGCCGAAAACTAGACACCACTCCGAAAACATTTTGTATAATTTTCAAATAACTGAAAAATAAAACAATTTTCTCTTATAGATTTATTGATAATGATAAAATAGGTTAATGTATGTCAATGGTGTCTTACATAAGATTGTAGCTTCTTCTTCTTATTATTATTATTGTAGCATATTTTTTGTAGTATAGTTTTTCTGCTTTTACTATAGGGGTACTTTAAAATTACATTAATGTACCAAATGTATTACAAACCCAGTAAAAAGTTTACAAGTAACATGGTTCAAAAAAGAAATATTTTTTTAAAATTATTGGACACCCCTTTTACCATATTACACCTCTTTGCACGATAAGAGGGAATGGGGGAAGTCAATGGGGAATGGTCACTTCAGATGAAATTTTTTTGTTGCATTGTGTTTTTAGAATGGTTTTGTGATTGTAAATATGATAAAAAATTATGTTCCGTTATGTATGTTCGTGGTTTTATTCTAAGGTTACTTTAAATTGTAACTGTACCTTACCACCATGTTAACTCTTGTTTGATACATAACTTAAATGAGTAGTAGGTATTTTATACTATAGTGAATATTATTAAAAGAACAATGAACTAACAAACACAGACATGATTTAATGGAGGTAGTTAATGAACAAATCATATTGATAATAACACAATTAAGTTTTGTCTTCACTCATTCCTACCATTTATACTTTACGCCATTAAAAAATGGCTCAGCTTTTCATATCCCTCCCAAAGTCAACTCACCCCCCCCCCAAAAAAGGCTTGCTGTGTCCATCCCTGTGTACCACTAATTGCTTGCTGCGGGTTCACCACCATTGATGTACTACCATTTAAAAAGAGAAATATGACAACAAAAACACCATCAGCTACCGAGTTGATGTGTATAAAAAACAAAACAGGGAATATTAGGTAAAATGTAGTACTCTTAGTTATTTAAAATGTTTGATAGATTTTACAGATAAACCAATTTATGTAAAAACAACATAATATATTATTATGTTTACTTGAAATTAACTAAATAATTTTAACATTAATGTAAAATTTCAATATTAATATTAATTGTATTATTCGTTAGTGTCACTGCCAGATATATTTCATTTTGAACTTTCATCATTGCATACTTCACTGATGGTATAAATACATCACATTTAATAAATTCAGCCAAATGTCAACTAATTATATTTCAAGTTTCAGTACCAATGTTTAGTCTCTTGAACTTCTCAACACAAGTGTTCAATATATTGTGTTATGCTCCTGTGTCTAAATAAAAGAAAACGGTTGATCTTGAGGCACGCACAAGCTCCAAATTTCATACACTTATGTTTCCCCATGACCAGTTTGTTATTGTTATATTTTATAAATATATTAGTACAACAGATGAAAGCATGGAAAGAATCTGATATCAGTCATTTTCTCTCAGACACAACCAAAATTCAGTATTTTGTGTTTCTATATGTTTAAAACATAATCAACAGTGGCGAAGCTAATGTGTAAGTACTGGGTAGGCTGATAAAATATAAATATGCTTCCTTACCTTATATTTTTTTATACAATAGGCCCACACGTCGATTCTTCTTTGTTGCGAAAATATCAATTACACGTTCCTTGAAACTCTGACCCATAGAAAGTTCTTTAACTAAACTTTTTCAATGGCGATTGTACTGAGAGAACTTAATCGTTCATTTGTCACTGAATTTCAGAGGCAATTTTTTATCCTTTTTAATTTGCTTCTTTTAGAGGAAGCTGTAGTAACAGGAAATGTCAAGACCAACTTGATAAGTCGTGTCACTTCTTTATAGATGGTTTGAAGACCATTGCTAGTTATGAATTTCAGAAGGTCTACAAGGGGTAAATGTTTTTCTTCATCTACATAAATATTCTTTAATTCATTTTCCAATCGTTCTTTGTTGAAAAATGAATACGTGGACAGAAGGTTGTTTAATTTCATTGCAGGAAAATCTAGTTTATATCCTCCAAAGCTATTTTGATCCAGCAATTCGACAAATCTGATCTTTTCAATATCTCCAAAACGCGTTTCCATTTGTACAGTCAGTGTGTCCAAAATTTCATAGGTTAAAAGTTTGAAGGACCCGAATTCTTGTTCACTTATACTTAAATCGTTGCAAAACTTTTTAGAGTTTTCAACACATGATTTCACAGTATTTTCTGATCTCATATTCTTTATTACTCCGATGGTCTTCTGGATTTAAGTATTACACATATTTATGTCTGATGTTAGTTTGTTTTGTAGGAGTGCAAAAAGGTGGTCTATATATATAAAAATTTGTTTGTAAAGGCAAAGCAGGTAAGTGAATTGTGTTTTGTTCAAGATATTAAGCAGGCCAGAAGCACAGTTGAACATATATCTAATACTCCTATATTGCTAGTAGGGGTCTGAAGGATGACGAAACCATTACGGTGCCGACATATATGCATCTGTCTCCCTCATTACTTCTTCGAGTCTTATGCGCATGTCCAATTCCCCCACTAGAGTCGCGACGCTTGCGTACAACGGGTCGAGTAGTAGAAAAAGAGATAGAAGCAGTCATATGCAGTCGTTTGCTGTCTCACTTACTCCGTGACACCTCCACTTACGGGTGATAGCAATATAATAGTATTAGATATATGCAGTTGAATGACTCTGCATCCCATTCTTCAATATTATCTGTAATTGTGTGGAAAACATCTTTCAGCGTATTGTATTTTGCATAAATTGTATGTACTGCTCGGGAATTGAAATTCCAGCGGGTGATACATGTTTGTGATAATCTAAATCCTTTATTTTCTAACAGCTGTGTTCTTTTTGAGGATTTACTGAAAAATGTATGGAAAGCTGCAAGATTATAAACGAAAAGTCTAACTTGTTTGATTGATTTTGAACAATATAGTAACACGAGATTCAATTTATGAGCGTAACAATGTAAAAATTTAGCTCGTGGACAGACCTGTTTCACAAACTGTTGGACGCCTCCTCGATCTCCTGTCATTACAGATGCCCCATCATAGGTTTGACTAACTATTTTGTCAGTAATTTCCCGAGCATTAAGTTTATGGATAATAACTTCTGGTAACCCTTCAGCTGTTTTGTTTTTTGAAACATCATAGAAACCAATAAACCCTTCTTTAGCCCCATCTTGCGTACAGAATCTAAGAATGATGCTCATTTGAGTTTTACAAGAAATGTCAAGGGTTTCGTCTGCTTGCACACTAACAAACCCGCAGGAATGTAATTCTTCTTTAATGCGTTCATTAATTACGTCAGTTACTGATTCAATCAGCTCATTTTCTATTGTACTTGATGTACCTTTAAAACTGGAAGTGCACTGCAAATGATCACGTAAAAACTGTTCTTGTCTGGAGAGAAGTTCCAATAATTCAAGATAATTACCTTTGCTGTCGGAACTTTCATCTTCAAAATGCCCTCTAAAAGCAAGCTCTTGTTTACCTAAGAAGCACACAACATCGATAAGTCTCTCAATTACAAATCTATTTTGCTTCACAATTTCATTGTGTTTCATGGCTTGAAGCTTAGCGCCTTCACAAATGGAATGTTCAATTCTTCCACGACCTAACAATAAAAATGTCTCTTCATTCTGAAGATGCCTTCTTGAACAATGATGTTTTTCGGCCTTTCTGTCAAAATTTTTTGTTACACAGACACCATAAGAAGCTGATGACCATTCTTTTTCGCCCCCACTCAGAATACAGGTATAACAGTATAATTTATTTTTCTCAGAGCACTCTGTTAGCCAAGGATATTTCTTGTACAAAGAGAATTGAAACTTTCTATTTTGTCTGCTATCCGCTATTTTAATATCTAAATGTGGTGTCAATCTCCTATCTTTGTAGGCACACTTTGTTTCATAACTCCAACTTGAAAACGGTTTCACGTTTAATTCACTAAATAATGACGTTAGTCTTCTCTCAGTATCACCCATTGTACACAAAAATATCTAACACTAACACACAAGTAAAAACATAAAACGAACACTAACGAACGTAAATTAATTAAATTAAATGTAAATGAATTGGTAAAGTGAATAATTAATTGCACTAAGTACTGAAGATATACCCGTTCACGCTCACTGCCCGAGACGGAGACTAGCCTCTTGGGCCGCAACGCAACAGCTTTCTCCCCCTCCCACACACACACACACACACACATAATGCCCATCGCACGTCATAAATGGTGGTGGGAGAGAGGCTTTGCCAGAAAGCCTCACATAGCCTGGCGGCAGTTCCATTCGTACTGCGCTCTTAGAATGCGTTTTGTAAACCAATTGTTATGAACTTATAAAATATGATAATCCTGAAACGTTAAGTTTTCATGTATTCATTTTTTCGTTTATTTTTTGGGTAGGCTAAGCCTCAAAAGCCTCTCAATAGCTTCGCCACTGATAATCAATTAGTTACAAGAACAATATTTATAATACTTACTACTGTTATTTGTGGTTATTGGTTTTTATATTACCTGTACATCTTAAACCTCAAATCTTATATTATTATATATTAATATGTATTATTATAAGTATATTATAAATGTATAACATAATTATATCAGCCTATGTTTGTCATGTGTAAAAAATTTTTGCTAACTGTGATGCACATAATTTTAATGTCTTTTATAACATTCAAGATATATTTAACTTACTAGACATCTTTCTGATATTACACTGTATGCCTATCACCAGGCACATTTACTTTTCATATCTGAGCATAAAGAACAAAGGCATAATGCCTAATACATATTGAATACATCATGACTTGGGTTGGATTTTTGTGATATTTCAAAGATTCATGTGGCTGACTGCCATTTGGTACTTATCGAACTTTGCCCTGGACCTATCGAACTAAAATTTATTCTATCCTATAACATTAACGAAGGGTTAACAGTTGGCTAATGGCAAAAAGAAATCTGCCAAAAGATTACAAAAACCCCCTTTGGAGGAAACGATCAGTATTCAGTGTAGAACTCAGCCCAAAACTGCAACACACTGTATCATAACAACACAAATTTCAATCTTCTATTGTAGTATATTCATTGTTCATACCCTGAAGATACCTTTGTACCATTGTATGGTATCTTTAGGCTATGAACAATGAATACACTACAATAGAAGATTGAGATTATATGTACCATTAGTAAGCAATAAGTGTGTGTGTGTGTGTGTGTGTGTGTGTGTGTGTGTGTGTGTGTGTGTATTATAATACATCACATTATTGTTAAAACAAATCAATCTACTCTCTTTCTCTCCCTCCTTCCCTCTCACACACATACATACACACGTGCGTGCGCACACACACACACACACACACACACACACACACACTTAATCAATTTTATACAAACTTCTCTTTTGTGTCCTCTTGCAAGGATATATTTTGGTGATTACTTCTTACACTGTGTCGGGTAGAAGTTTAATGTTTAATGAAGAAAGTATCAGAAAGTATTATTATTTTTTAATTTGGCAAATTCATAAAACACATACAAAATAAAATCATCTTAACGTGGTTTATTATTGTTTATTACAGTGGCATTTGTAGTTAAAGAAGGATTACTAATATTAGATACAATTTATTCAAAGTTTTTGTTTATTGCGGCCTCCGTTTTATCCAATGTGGTCTCATAGTATCATATTCAGATTGTAGAAACTAGTGAGATTACATTAAATAATTTAAGAATATGTTTCTGATGAACATACATATTTACATTTACAAAATTCGTATTATATTTGAATACAAAAACGTGAAAAGTACAAAAATATTGTGGTAAAAGTAATTTAATTTCACTTGCATGGAGATTCAGACTGTGGTTTATGCATAATTGTACACCACCTCATTTTTCCTGTAATACCAATGTTTATTTGAATAATACATACAGTAACTGACAGATTGGTCAAAACAGATAAGAGGAATGGCTACCACCTCAGACTATTTGCAGAAGGATTCAGTGAAATCGTTGGTTCATTCTAGTTGTGTTGGAAGCAGAACAGCTACAAAATTGGGTCATGAAAGCTGCAGCACCTATCAAGAATAGCTCTGACACCATAAGACACACTTGAAAATTATGGCTTTTATTATGCTGAGTGGCTCATTTAACAAGATGGAGGCCACATGAAACAACTATGTTACTTTGAATGAATTTTACCTAATAATTTATTTTTAACCACAAGATTTCAGTAATAAACCGTTTTGGAATACATGTTAATGTATCTTTTTCTTATTTTGACCTTCAGAATAGATACATAAATATTGCTCAGTTTAAAATCATGTGGTATAACATGTTTACATTTTTTAGTATTATTTTTTATTTAATAAAATTTAAATATAAAGGGCACTGATTTTGTAGTGTACAACTTATATTTGTTGCTGGTTGTCTTATAAAAATTCTATAAAATATTAAATGAATAATATATATACCATAGTTTTATCATATGCAATGGGCATTGGGTATCAATTTATACAATAAAATAAAATAATTATGGGTTACAATTAAAATACAACTTATATGTGTTTATATAATCAACGGAAGAAGGTAAATGTTTTATAAAATTGCTGAATTCTATATTTGTTGTAATATTTCTGCAAAACCAGATGTGCTGTGAACTATTTCACTTCTAGCAGTGTACCAACTCCCTCTAAGCCCTCTTAGTCACTGAAAGTGACCAGTTAAGTTAGTATATAAAAAAACTATTTTAATTAGTGTTGTAAATAATCACTAATAGCAAGTAAATA
Organism: Magicicada septendecula; assembly: GCA_034769895.1. Lineage (NCBI taxonomy): Eukaryota > Metazoa > Arthropoda > Insecta > Hemiptera > Cicadidae > Magicicada > Magicicada septendecula. The sequence continues at coordinate 418,277,255 of CM068373.1, read as the reverse complement.
ACTGTTGGTAGTGGAAACTAAATGTGAGGAAGTCTTTGAATCACATTGTTTTAAGGAGATAATATAGTTGATTATCAGGACCACTACAGCTACATTCAAGTCCAAGTCTACCTTTAAGTCCAAGGCATTTTAATATTTAAATATATTAAACATTTAATTTTATTTAAATATTTTTAATAAAATTGTTTAAAAAATATTTTATTTATTGATCTCTGCTGTAATAAACAAAGATATTCAAGTTTACATAAAACTTCACATAGTAATTTGTAAAACATACGCAATGTTTTAAATCTTAACTACTGGAAAAGAATGGTTATGGTTAAAGATGGATAAAAAGTATCAAGTGATATGTCCAGCAAGTTGTCAATCATATAGCCTGCATATCCTGCATTAATTGTCTACATGATAGAGTATAAACATTTTGATGTCACTGTGGGTAATTGACAAATAACAGAATAAGTGACAACAGAATAAGTGATAAAATAAAATTGAAGAGTAGTCGATGTTAGTAGACCTTATTTTGTACATAATAAACATAATATCTTATATACAAAGTACAAAAATTAATTCGCATAAAGTGCTGCTATGCCTGGTAGTTACATACGTAGATGAGACTTAGAGTATCCTAAACAATGTAGTAAATGTATCTAAGGTGTTTTGAAAGGAAGATGCTAAGAAGAATGTGAAGACCAGCATGTAATGGGAATGTATGGTCACTGAGATAGACTACTTGACTTCTTGCTTTGACGAAAGTGAAGGATGCATTACATACATAGTGAAGGCATCAGTCCCTGAGAATACATTGGCTGGAGCATGTCAGCTGAATAGAGGAGAGAAGAATACTAACAAGAATTATGGTTGACATTTTATGGTAAAAACAAAGGGGATGATCAACAAAACTGAAACTGCAGGATTTGAATATGATATAAAATGGATGAGTATAAGGAAGTGGAAAGGGATATCCAGGGACGGAAATAGGTAAAGACGAATTTTGATAGGAGCTAATGCTTATCTTAGGCTGAAGTAAAAGATGATAAGAAGGCAGGCTGAAAAAGAAGAGTGAAAGAGACCAAAGTATTCAAGACAGCTGTAGTGTCATATGAATAGAGAGAGATAAAGAGACACTCATATGAATGTGTATCTGTTGTTATGATCTGACAGATGCAGTGCATTCATACTACACAAAAGAGTTACATGGGTCATTCCACTGCTACGGACGTGACAAACATTTGGTTTATTGGACTAAAAGGCTTACAGTTTTGCTAAATGGAGACCATTTTGTTTGGTGCCTTACTATTAATCTAGAATTTCCAGATTAAATTTTTGGATGCACCAAAAAAGCCAAAGTGCATATCTCAGTACTCAGGTGAACCTAGTCATCAGTACCTAGGTTAACATCTTCTTCGTCTTTAGCACTAGAGCCCAACGTGAGACCTGGCTTCCAACACCAATCTTCTCCAATTTCTCCTATCCATTGCCATCTCAGTGTAACCCTTCACACCCATTCTTTTTAGGCCTTCCAGCACATCATCCAGCCATCTTATCCTAGGTTGGCGCCTTTTTCTGCTTTTATAGACTTGCACCCTCAGGACTTTCTTTGACATACAATGATCATCCATCCGCTCTAGGTGACCTAGTCATTGTATTTGTTGAGGCTTTATGAATCTTAGGGTCCTTATAGATGGGAAAAGTAGAGGCGGCCAGTGCTGGCAGCCAGCAACTTTCCCTCTACTTACCCTGTCTATAGGGGTACTTTCCTCTTCAGTGGCCAGTTAAGACTGGCAGCCACAAACTCGAAAGACGGCCAGTGGCAGTCACCTGACTGGTCATGTGACCTACCGGCTGTCAGAACTTTCTGTCACAACAAGCACTGGCCAACAGTAGAGCCGGGTGGGATTTGCTTTGCATTAGTCTGTTGTTAGTTGTTGCTGTTGTGGCAGTTGTTCAAGATGAGTGCTAGTGTTAACAATGATAACATCAACGTAATAAAAGAAAAAAGAAATCTATAAAGGGGAGTGCAGATGATCTAACAATATTGTTGGAAGAGTTCCTAAACTTTGAATTACTATGGAATGTCTGGCATGACAATCAAAAGCCTCATCAAACTCTTTATTAAAATCTGACATGGTCAAAACCTGATGAAACTAAAAAAAAAAAAAATGAGCACAGATGTTGTCACAGTCACTCATATAGACCTACTGATGGCCAGAAGAGACACAAAAGTGGCAGTAAGTACTTGCCTTGTGTATAAGAAATTTTACCGGCCAGTGACCACATAGCCAGTACTAGCCACCAGTACTGGCCGGCTCTACTTTCCCCATTTAGAAGCACCTCATGTCCTCATGCTTCAGTTGCTCATCTGTCTCCTGGTTATTGCTTACTCTCCATTCAACATCTTTCTTAACTGGGCCACAAAGATATCTTACAATCTTTACTTCAAACTTTCTCAGTGATTCTTGTTCCACTTTTGCTAATGTCCATGTCTCACCTCCATAAGCAACAACCGGTCTAATAAGCATCTTATATACTTTCATTTTTGCATTATGACTAACGAGTTTGCTGCTCATTAGTCTACTGTTAGCATAGTATGCTCTATTTACTATTTGTATCCTGTCATGCATTGTTGTGTTTATGTGCCCTTTATTATCTATCATGTTGCCCAGGAATCTGAAATTATTAACAGCATCAAATGAATTACCCTCTATGCAAAAATTATACTGATTTCTTCTCCTTTCTGATGCAGAAATCAACATGTATTTAGTTTTTCTGATATTTACATTCAGTCTCATTCCAGTGGATTTTTAATTTAGCCCCTTGTAAACCTCAACCAGCCATTGTCTTGATCTAGCTCAGCATAAGCATATATTTGGCTTGTCTTATTTAATATCATTCCTTGCTGATCTATGCCTTTAATGACATAGTGTAGTGCAATAATAAATAGGATGGCCAATAACCCATCACCTTGTGTAACTCACTTAATAAATATAAAGAGTATCTGTTTAGTAAAGAGTATTTGTGTCGTAGGGTAAATAATTGGCAACCACCCACCCCTATTATGGTTTAGGGTAGCTCTGGCTACACTACCTTCCTTGTACGCCAAATGTTAGACACAAGCCTCTGAAACTACTTCACTAGTACAAAAAGGAGCCTTTATTATATCAAGCACAGTGTTGAAAAAACTGCACACATTGGTACTTCTTGTTGCATGGTTACTGACCCCATAAATGAGATATCTATATATTGCAACAGTACAAATGTTTAGGGTACTGTGCATTGCACAATTAGTTAGGATAATTAATATAATTTAAATAAATAATCCATATTGTTAGTAATAATAATAATTCAGATTTCAATCTGAACTGCTGTAAAATGAACAACAAAAATTGGATGCTTGAACAGGTTGGTCATGCCACACAGCTGCGTCTGTGTGTACACGTGTATCTTATGTGTGAGACCAGTTGATTCCTGTAAAGTGTCACCCCTAAATAAACGCTATTAATTATATGAATTATTTAAATGGTGTTAAGTGTAGGCTATATGAAATATTACAAAACCAAATATGCCACAGTGTGTATAATATAAAGACGCACATGTGTATGAAAGATGGTGCGAAAATAATAAAAAGTGTGAATACAGTGAAAATAAACATAAATAAAACCCATAATAATCAAGATAATGAGAAATGGTTTAAACACAGTTGTACACATAAAAATTACCGACCAGATGAATATCGGGTAATTTGCAAAAGACTTCGCATGTTGCGAAGACAAGTGAAAAAGTGTGTGAATAATCGTGTTTGTAAAAGGACGCCACAACAAACCTATTCCTGCAGAGAATTGTCGAAACACGAATTTTACGCTCTAGACTGTAAATATGCGAGGCACATCAGCCTTGTTCTCTTTCTTGTTCAACTACAGTGGCAGCCGGAGGCTCTGCCCAACGACTACAACTCTTTCTCATTCAACTACGGAGGCAGCTGGAGGCTCTGCCCGGCGACTTCAACTCTTTCTCGTTCAACCACAGTGGCAGCCAGAGGCTCTGCCCAATGACTTCAACTCTTTCTTGTCAGACCACAGTGGCAGCCGGAAACTCTGCCCAACAACAACAACTCTTTTTCGACTACAGCAGCAGCCGGAGGCGATGCTTGACAATATCATCACTTTCAGGACACCACTGTTGCAGCCAGAGACCATTACGGAGGAGGAGGGAGCAGGGAGCAGCACACTACATGTTATAAATTACAGACGTAGAGGACGAGTCATCGGACTTCCGAGAGGACCAGGAGGACGAGGAAAGGATCCAGGACTTCACGACTACGCAGGATTCACAACATCAAGGACTCAGGACCAGGAGAGGGTATGCTGAGGAACCGCTACAATTAAGGTGAAAGAAAGCCATGTATTCCTCATAACAAAAGACTTAATCAAAGACAGATACACATTGTCAAAAGAAAGACAATTTCTAAAAGTGTAATTTATAACTTGTAAATAGAAATGTCTTGTATAGTAATTATAGCATAATTTTTGAATCAATAATTTATTGAAAATATTTAAATTTAATTTGTTGAATTATGAAAGCATAATTCTTGGATTAATAATTTATTGAAAATATTTAAATGTAATTTAGAAAGAATAGAGAGTTACTAAAGTAATTAATATAAATGACAAATGCATATGCAATAACAATAAGATTTATTTTTAAAAAAAGAAAGATTTCAGAATATAATAAATTACTCATAATATACTGAGCAAGTCGAGAGCCATATTATTAATAATCAAATGTATTTATAAGTATAAGAGTGTTTTATGTTTGTATGGATGCGATATTATGTGTATGTAATCAATAAGTATGGGTACTGCGAATACCCATACACATGCAATAATAATGAAGTTTTAATTCGAAAGTTATTTTGAAATTTTAATAAATAAATGTTTTAATTATTTTAAACAATTTTACGTGTTGTTATTATTACGATTACACCCATTGAAAATTTGTAACATTATAAATATTTGTGCTACTAAACAGGGGGCTCATCAACGATACAAATAACGTTATAATATTTGTGTGTGTGTGTGTGTGTGTGTGTGTGTGTGTATTCAAACACTTTTTGCTACAGTCTGTTTCTTGATGTATATAATATATATTTTATAATGACATATACATCTTGATCTACCTCAAGATGTTTTCTCCTTATTTGGAACATGTTTCGGGAAGCCTTGTGTTCCCATCTTCAGCATCCTGATTTTTTCCCCAAGGCTTCCCGAAACATGTTCCAAATAAGGAGAAAACATCTTGAGGTAAAGTCATTATAAAATATATTATATATATATATATATATATATATATATATATTGTTTATCTGGGTCACAACGTCACCAGCCAAGTGGTTTCTGACATAGAAATTAAACAAAACATTTAATTATATTTAGTTAATTCATGGACATGTCATGGACAACGAAATCCAAGAAAAAAATTTAAGCAGCAAGAACAACTTTTATTAAGACAAAATCTTTGTTTAGTAATAACAATCTAAATTTGAAGCTGAGACAAAGTGCTGCATTGAGTGAGTGTTGTTGTATGGATATTCTGAACACTAAAAGTAATGGCCATTAGCTGAATAAAAACCTTTGAGATGTGGCTTCACAGAAGAATGCTTTTCATTCCATGGACAGCATGGAAATCCAATGAAAAGGTTTCAAGAGGAGCCAATGTTGGATGACAATTTACAGCAAAGGATAAACATAAGAAACTGCCATACTTATGACACATGGTCAGAGGCAACCAGTATGAATTGTTGAAATTAATTTTACAAGAAAAAACTAAAGTCATGGAGACTTTGGAGAAAGACAAGCATCCTGGTGGGGGAAACTTTCAAGAGTGCACAGGTATCCACAACAAATAATTGAAACTATTGCTGTTAACAGTACCTGAATGAAATTTTATAAAACTGTGGCTGTCCCCACATTTCTGTATGCTAGTGAGACATGGACTCTTGGTAAAAGGGACATGCAGAGGATTCAGGCAGCCGAAATGAAATTTCTAAGAGGGAAGCTAGGTTGTTCTTTCTTGGATCAGAGAAGGAACGAGGATATTAGATGTGATTTAAACATTGTATCATTGCACCAGAAGACTGAAGACCACAGGAGATGGTGTGAACACATGAATTGCATGCCTGATATCCGTCTATCTGTGCCGGATACCTTGGGGTATCACCTTACCGGGAAGAGAGATGTTGGTAGACCGAGGAGGAGGTGGGTTCCAGAACAGGTCTAAGATCTAGTCCTTGCAGTGGTGATGATGATGCTAACAGTAATTAATATCATAAACAGAAAACTATTTTCATCAACAAGAAAAAATATAAACAATATCAACAAGAAACCCCTATTGCGTATTTCTGTTAGAGGTATGATATCAAACATAAGTGTGTCCAGGCAGAGAGGTTATTTAGATCATATGAAGGAAATGACAAAAAGAATTAAAATAGCAAGAACAGGATTCATAATACCATCAAATATCAGCAAACCATCACAGAACAGCAAATATTTTGATGTCTAAAGCTATTAAGTTTCATCCAATTAAAGAGTACTAAGATGTTATGTTTGGTCATTGCTCTGTAGAATTGTGAAATGCAGCACACAAAAAACATTTGGGCTTAGAAAAAAGGTATAATTTTATTAACTTAAAATATGTTTATATTAAAGAATGCTTAGAATTAAATGGACACACAGAATAATCAACAGTATTAAGAAGATTGGACTTACAGGCACAATTTGCTAACACCATAAAAATTACAAAGACCACTCATTTAAAGTCTAACTGATTATGTTGTTACCAACTACCTTTATATATAGAACTATAAGCAAGTGGAAATAACAAATAATAATGAGTATTTTAAAGGTGTAAAAACTGGCACAGTAACAATCTGAATTACGGTACATTTGACGTTTACTCTATAACAACAAGTTATGAATATATACCACATAGGAAAATCCTGAAATACTGGGAAGACATTATACAGATTCAAGATAAAATTGACCAAGGTGAAAATTTTGGCTATTGAAAAGCATTTGTAAGGTTTGTTTAGAAATTAATGAAGCTGAATTTTCTCCCATAAAATGGTAGTACTGTGAATCCTGCAATATAACATCTGATAGCTATAATTTGCTTGCTTACTAAAATGTTCACTGGCATTTGCCACAGTATTTGTTAGTGGCCACTGGAGAAGAAAGAATTGTTTGCAAATAAACAAAATGTAGGAGTGAGAAAAAATACTTACTGGACATACAGGGAAGAGATGAGTTTGGAGATGGGATGACAACTGCTACTGGACCAGAAATGTTGCTGAAGAGGGTGTTATGCAAAAAATTGGAAGCAAATTGGGAAACCAAAGTGAAATCAAAGAAGACATGTTTGTGAGTGATAAAAAAAATTGCTCTGTAAGTGAAAAAGAGAATTTTCAGTCAAGCTTCATACAAACAGAGCAGGAGAATTTTCCAGTTCATGGTGAACAGGTCGTTGTGGGGGGGGGCAGTTCTACACTGAGGAGATAGAGAAGACACGTGGGTAAGTGATGCATTCCATGGCAGAATTATACAACATTCTAGGTCATTCGAGATGCCCCTGTAGATGATTCCAGGCCAGTCGTGTCACTACTATGCCACACAAGTGGCGATATAAATATTGGATTTATAATGGCCTTAGCTCAGTTTGGACCTATGACATTAGGGTGGATTATCGGAGTTGTTCTGACATATGATTTAGTATAATTGATTACTGTGAATTACTTAGTGGTACACTGTAATAAGGTAGCATTTATTGTTTGTTACTTTGCTGTGCGGTAAATAGTCTTTAGCTTGAAGAATTGTATTCGAGTCTCTTTGTTTATTTTTATCTGTAATTAAAGTTGTAATTAGCGACTTCATATTGTTTCAGTTATTCTGTTTCAATGTGTTTTAACTTAAAGAAAGTGCTATAAATGTTTTTATATCATACCTGTGATAATATATGAACTGGAGATGATTACAAAAGATAAACAATTTACTCCATATGTTACCTTGAGGAATACAGGTAAGAAACAATTAGAGGATTTTGAGATAGAATTATAAGAAAAACACAAAGGAGCAGAAAGGGTAAGCAATAGTGTTCAAAAGTATACATGAAATAAAAAGTACTGTCATAAAGGTTCATCAAAAACTACTACTAGGGTGTTTAATTAGACACAATAGTTACATGCTTGTAATGTTTGAGGGAAACCCTGATGTGAGAAATAGTCAGCGAAGTCAAGAAAAAATGTATATTTCAAGTGACCGTAGTAACAGGTTTGAGCTAAAACAGGGTTCTCATATTAAACGGAGTCAATTAGCAATATAACTTGTCAGCTTCAAAATGTGGCTACCATCAATCAGTGGATTGAAGTCGTAAGCAGATGATTCGATGATGCAAAAAGAAAATAAAAAATATTTCTTGGAAATGCGAAGTAGATTATGAAGTGTATACGAATAAATATTTATAGAAATATAAAACATTCTTCCCTCCCCCCATAAAACATTTCCATTCTGTGGAAATTTTGACAGTAGATGAGTAGGCCTACGCTATTTGGAGAGCTTAGTATAAAGACTGGGATGGAGGCAATGTGTACCATCATAGACAATCTGCCCAACATACGAAGAATGGAAGAAGGAGGGAGAAGTTAAATGGGAGACATTTTAAAATCTGAGTGTAACAAGGTGATAAAATTATAGAGGGACTTTTGAAATCACACCACCATGGGGTTTGAAATTATCAAATTAGAATTATCAATTTCTCCTCTAAAATATGTTCACATTATAATAAAAACAAAAGGACACACAGTGAGTGCAGTGCTTTTACTTTAGCAAGAACTGTTTAAGGCTTACAGTAAGTAACATAAATTGTATATCAGTCAGCTGTAGGGAATTACAGAGATACTCATGACATAACAAAGTCTCTCTTCAGTCAGAAGTTCTGGCTCTGTGGTAACTGTATTCATTGTCTGTATATGTTGACCATTATACCATCAATGTTTGTGACTCAGTCTAGAGTGTAGTTTCTGGGATTTCTACTACTGAGTCTACATCATGGGTTTTTTACAGTTTAGTTTTCTTTAGTTGGGAGGATCTAGGACTTTCTGTAGATGGATCACTCCATTACAGGGTGCCTCCATGAGTCATATGACCCAAGAAAGTATTAGCCTAACCTTATGATCAAGGGTATATTGCTCACAGAAGATGACATCCAAACGAGATTAACACAAAGCACTTTACTCATAAGCTGCTATGTACCCACAGCTGAATACACTTCACAATGTTTTTCTATTTTAGGTGGCCAAGTGGTACAAATTCTATTGTATTCCATACAGGAATGACCAAGATAAAAGCAAACTTAATCAATTGTCTTGCAGCATTTCCTGATTGGCAGATGACTTGAAGTTATTAATATGGCTTGTTGTTGTTAGACTTGTATTATTGGCTATTACAAAATGCTGATCAGCTATTGCCAACCAGAAAGCACAGCAGCAAGATACTGTTTATGTAAGACAACTTGTGGAAACTTCCTGTTCTGACATATATCAATAACATATCTGGTGCGACTTGAGTACAGGAAGCGCTGATTGTAGATTGCATAGCTGATGGTAATCGTAGTGTGAATGACAGGTGTTCATGTGACTGCAATGCCAGTTCAAACATTTGCTGACCGAACTGACAACACAACCAAGGGCTCAGAGATTATATACTCCAAGGTCAGAAAGAACCCCAATGACATATACAAATGGGCAGAATGTACTTGCTCTAATCCATGAATGTCAGGTCTTTCGAGTTACACCCAGTTATCAGCCTCAGTGATTCACTTTTTCCAATACTTGTAAGTCTTGCAAGATCCAAAAAATTAGATAATATGATTATATTGTTACGACGGTCTATTTGATCGTCGTAGGTACAGTGGAAAACAAAATAAGTACAAGACACCAATTAAGTCACTAATCACCAGCTTTAATTTTTACTGTTAAACAGTTCGTAATTAACAACACAGTCTACTACAACAAATCAAATAAAAATTGTTCACACGCAATAAAATGTCACTAATATTAAAACACAACACTTTACTAATAACCACTTGAACGCGCACAGTAATATCGCCCGATAAAAACTCTCGAACCGCAATGTAAATATATCGCCACTATACTGAACTGATTGTCCCTGAGTAATTGTATTTATAGCCGCCGAAATTCTAGACGATTCCACATACTACGCATTACCTTTAAACTACGACGTAATTGCTTGCGGCCGTGACACAGTGGGAGCGGCCGCGTGAATTCTCGCACCGTCTGCAAATTGCGTCGACAAGCACGTACGCCACACGTGTTACATCGAGATTCTTCTGGCACATTCGATGAACACGTAGATTGTTCTGTGATGTCGTAACACCTCCCCCTCCTTAAGCCTGTTCGTCCCGAACTGGCAAACCGTCTCTGAAGTAATACTCGACCAGGCGATCTAGGTGGACGTCCTTGCGAAAGATATTTCTCCGGTTCTTCGAATTTAGTCTTGTGTGATTCGAACATCATGTTCCCAAGAATGCGAGTCTTCCGCTCAACCATTAGTTTTGCAGGAATCACTCCCGTTGCGCCATGTACTGATGACCTAAACACAACTGGCTGATCTAAGTTTGTTTGGTTCTCGTCAACAACCTCTTGCGTAACCTCATCTTCAGCCACTTTGCCCTCGGGCGCTTCTAGCAGCTAAGGAACAAGCAAGAGTTTTGTCTCGACACCCATAGTTGGCTTTCCAATCACTTCTGTTGTCGTTACTATTATTTGTATTTCCTCTGCTAGTTCTTCCTCCATTTCCGCTTGCAATAAGGAGGATTCCTCTTGACCAGACCTGTTGACTTTTTCTTCGACTAATGCCACTCGCTTAATCGAATGGTTGGTAGACCCTGTCATTTTAGCCATTCAAAGCTTTATCTTGGCCAACCTTAAGGACATTCTCTCTTAAGTCCACAACGAATCCGTAGGCATTCATAATGTCCGTGCCAAGAATCATTTCATCGACAATGTCTGCAACGAGCATTTGGTGGCTAAACTCGAGAAGACCCAGGCGTACACGTACGTCTACCTTTCCTAGCACCTTGATGGGGTTTCCAGTCACAGTCTGTATTGTACAAGAGCTAATTTGAGGCCGTCGGTTCCTGATTAAGTCAGGACGCACAATGGACACTGTTGCGCCCGTGTCAACTGTAAATGATGTTGGTTTACCTTCCGCAAATCCATTAACAATCAAGAATCCACTGGTCTTATGTAGCGTGGAAACTGTGTGCTGTTCTGGGGCTTTACTTCTCCAATTGGTGCGATCACTCTCTTCTATCGGTATCTTCTTCTCCCAACAGTCTACCTGTAGATGACCACGTTTTCCACAGTTGTAACATTTCGGTCTTCTGTCTTTTTCAAATCGTTGCGACTCTCTTGAACTTTTGAATTGTTTGTCCGACAACATTGTTTTTCTGCACCCATCGTAACGGCAATGTGATACAGGGATCTTCTGACTGCAGTGTGATGGCACAAACCCATTAATGTATCGGGACGCTGATTTGGCAGCTTCAAACTCTATGGCGTGAACAAGAGCTTCTGAGCTATTTCGGTGTCTTGCCATTCGTAATACTTGCTGAAGTTCACAATCCCCGATGCCATCAATAAATGTCTGCACCGCAAACCTTATTCGGAAGTCTTCTGGTGCTTCAGGATAGGCCAATCTAATCAATCTGTCGATACTTGCTTCAAACTCTTGAAGACTCTCCCCGGAACGTTGTCGTCTTCTTCTCAACTGGGTGCAGTACACATCTCGCAAAAGTTTATCACCGTAGCGTAATTCTAGAGCTTTTATCAACTCGGCATAGATGTTCTGGCTGTCAGGTGGCACTTTCTGTAGTAATTCTGCCGTTGGTCCTTTTAATGCGAGAACGAGTGAGACTGCCTTGTCTTTCTCTGTCCAATTATTTGCACATGCAGCAGCTTCAAATTGGCGGAGGTACGTTGCCCAGTGACAGCTTCCGTCAAAGGTTGGAGCTTTGACGTGAACTGTCCCTACTGCAGGCACAGTGACTTTCTCTATTAACTTATTTTCTGCGTCTTTTTCTGTCTTTATCATTGGTACAGTCTGTTCACAAAGTTGTTTTGGTTGTAACTTCAGGCACTGCTCGACTTCATTTTTAATCTGCTCTTTTATATTTGTAATGGAGTCTTCTATTTTTGTTGACATAGATTTTTCCATACTCAAGACAGATTTTTCTACTTCAGCTATTTTATTTGACATGGATTCTTCTACGTCAGATATTCTGGTAATCTGATTATTAAGCCCACCTCGTAATTCACCTACGTCACCACGTAAGATACCCAATTCTGCTGTAGTATGTTCTTGCATCTGCTTTTGCTCATGAATTAAGGCTTTGATGTCATCTGCTTCCTGCTTATGTTTTTCATACTGTCGTTTTTCCGCATCTCCCGTCTCTTGTCTGCGTCTTTTCTCTGCTTCCAGCAGGAGGGTTTTCTGTCTCTCTTCCGCTTTCTCTGCATCCTGTCGTCGTTTCTCATCCTGTCGTTTTTCTGCTTCTTCCACCTCCTGCCTGCGTTTCTCATCATGTCGTTTCTCCGTCTGTAATAGCAGCGCCTGTAAATTTTCCATCATCTGACTGGCATCCATTTTTTTCCGAATAATTACGAAATACACTCGTCTTATACAAAGTGTACACTGTTTCCACTGTTAACGGTTCTATCCCACTTCTGACACCACTGTTACGACGGTCTAGTTGATCGTCGTAGGTACAGGGGAAAACAAAATAAGTACAAGACACCAATTAAGTCACTAATCACCAGCTTTAATTTTTACTGTTAAACAGTTCGTAATTAACAACACAGTCTACTACAACAAATCAAATAAAAACTGTTCACACGCAATAAAATGTCACTAATATTAAAACACAACACTTTACTAATAACCACTTGAACGCGCACAGTAATATCGCCCGATAAAAACTCTCGAACCGCAATGTAAATATATCGCCACTATACTGAACTGATTGTCCCTGAGTAATTGTATTTATAGCCGCCGAAATTCTAGACGATTCCACATACTACGTATTACCTTTAAACTACGACGTAATGCTTGCGGCCGTGACATAGTGAGAGCGGCCGTGTGAATTCTCGCACCGTCTGCAAATAGCGTTGACAAGGACGTAGGCCTACGCCACACACGTTACATCGAGATTCTTCTGGTACATTCGACGAACACGTAGATTGTTCTGTGATGTAACAATATTTACTACTTGTCACTATTTATATCACTTCTCTTTGGGGATACTGTACTTGCTGATCTGTAGAAAAAGAAAGATGCAAAAATGTCTTGTTTTTGAGAAGAAAAGTCAGTTGCTTGTTCTCTGAACATGATGTAAGATTTCATATACTTTACGTTTTATATATGTAACCTCAGACAAAACTCTCACAGCCACTCTTGGCAGGCAACACATGTTTTCATATAATTCCTGGAAACAGCTTCAACATACTGTATGCTGCATTAAAGAGATTTAATACAAAACAACGTGTTGTAGGCCCAGTTAGAAAGTCTTCCTACTTGGCCGAGAACTTGAAACAGAAATCACCTGAATAAGCTCAGAACTCAGAACTTTGCAGTTTGTCTCTGCACATGTAAATTTCACAATTCACATAAAGGAAGACTATAACTGTCACTAAAATGGTCAACAAATACAATCACAGATTGGATATATATAATTATTTCACTACCGACTCGGAACACAAAGTTTTTTATGGGTAAACACGTAAAAGTTTTACCTTATAGCCTGAACCGGTTTTCGCTTTTAAAAAGGTTCTTCAGAGGCTGCCGCTGGGAGCACTGTCCGTCTTGTTGTTGGCGACGGTATCGAGTTTTGAAAGATCGATATTGTATGTGTGGGGTGTGATATGTTCGAATAATGCATGTGATTTGAATTGTGTCTGTTCGTTTAGGATGTCGTTTATATGTGTTTTCGTGTCTTTGTATATTTCCAATTGTTCTAGAGTGTCTAGTTTTCGGCCTTTTGTGTGTACATGTAGAATGTCCATGTTATTGTCGATGTTTTTGTATGTGTGGTTTGCTGATTGCAGATGGACAAAACATCGACAATAACATGGACTGGACATTCTACATGTACACACAAAAGGCCGAAAACTGGACAGTCTAGAACAATTGGAAATATACAAACACACGAAAACACATAAAAAAGATATCCTAAACGAACAGACACAATTCAAATCACACGCATTATTCGAACGTATCACACCCCACACACACACAACATCGATCTTTCAAGACTCAATACCGTCGCCAACAACAAGTCGGACAGTGCTCCCAGCAGCAGCCTCTGAAGAAGCTTTTTAAAAGCGAAAACTGGTTCAGGGTATAAGATAAAACTTTTACGAGTTTACCCATAAAAAACTTTGTGTTCCGAGTCGGTAGTGAAATTATTGTATATAGTTAAGTAACGGACACGTCATGGACAACGAAATCCAAGAATTTAACACAGATTAGAATTACTGTGACGGAAGATGGAACCTAGATGACATAGAACAATATAACATTGCCTTCTACCTGGAAATTTCAGAAAGCACATCAAACTATGGCTGTAAAAGCTAGAAACTTATGGATTACAAGGACACATTCAAAACTGTGCAGTGTATTCAAACTTATGGATTACAAGGATACATTCAAAACTGTGCAAGTGGTGCAGGGGGGGTTGTGCGTCACTATAGCATACAATTACAGATACTATAAATACACAATATACATTCATTAAATAAAATTTTGTTAACATGTGAAATAAAAGGTTCAGTCAACAATGGATCATTAAGAAGTGGCAGGATAATGTAAAGCCCTTGTGTATCATCTGTTTTATACATTTACACAAAATCACACAAAGCACCAGCAATGGCTGGTGAATCACAAAAACTCTGATGCAAGCTGACGAAGACATATCTTAATAATACCACTTTCCTGTACATAGAATGGTAAACTGTTAATTCAATGTCGTGTAAGTATATTATAGCCAAAAATTTTAAAAAGAAAGTAACTGATATTGTTTAACTATTTCTGTTCATAACTGTGACATGTACAGAAAATTATCACTCAAGGAAATTTTAATGGTATACAGAAAATTAATAGCATTCTGACAATGACACTGTAGTGCCCCGGCAAACCTATTAGGCTTGGAACCCTGGATCACCTTATCCTTTAGGGTATATCCTTGCATAAGTGAATGGTTTATACCTTTTTGACCTATATTTTATAACAGTAATCGTTTCAAGTATTTAATTTACTTCAAAATCACTTGTAAATTATTTAATGTTATTTTCATTCTTTGTGGTAGGATTATGGACATAGGTTTTGTAGTTAAAAACCAGTTTTACCACAAACATCCTGTCCTACAGCTAGCTGGATGACTTTTCTCTATCTGTAAGACACTAAATTGTCATGTATGCCATCATTTGTAATTGGCCCAGATGATCTACTGATCATTTGTGTTAGCCGGTGGCAACAGTAGATTTAGGGTGTAAGCTACCAACAGTCACCTGGGAGGGAGTCATTATGAAATCGAAGATCACCTGCAATCTCCTCTCTAAGTATGTCTCTTAAAATCACTTAATATGCTTCTTAGAGTATTTTTAAAGTACCTTAAACTATTCATGAGTTCTTAATTTCATACAAGTCTTGGTTGATGGTTGATAAAGTTGACAGCTGAACATTCGATGGTGTTATACCTGTGAGTTCTAAACCTGAACTATGTATTCTAGCTAGATATCAAAATCAACCAATTCTAGATTAAATACAGTCAATCATTTAACTGAGCTAAAGTAGGTTTTTTTTGCACAACCATCTCCTTCTCCTTCTCAAAAGAACTTTATCTATATAGATCTTGGCACCATGACAACACATTACTGTACTAAGAACCATTAAACGTAGGTGGGCGGGTGATTGCTTAATAGATCATCTCGTCCTCACTTCATTTATCCTACAAATTTGGTTTGAACATGAACTTTTAATGTAATAATAATAATAGTAATAATAATAATAATCATTATTATTATTATTAATTACAGTTAGTATGAGGTAGCTTCAAAAAATCCTAGAATCAGCGTCACCTGATTTAAATAATAATCATATGTTTAGTGATGTCATTGAAATTATTGTTTCATATGTCAGCAGCAGCAGCATTCATGATATCACCGTATGGCCTTCAAATGTTTTGTTTCCTCTCCCAATAATAGCACAACCATGTGTTTGTGATACATGCACATCACATTACCACAGTTGAAAATGTCTGTCACTGTAGAGCATATAAACATCATATTTCTGCAAAAATCACTCACAGGGATTATAAGGTTTCTTCAAATGGTTTTGGTGAATTGACAAAATTTGTAAAACAAAAGAACATGTATTTGTATTAGAGTAAAGAAAATGTATGTTGGAAATTTTTTGATTCTCAGGATTTTGGACACCATGAATTCACTCTATAAGGTCAAACAAAGAAATGTATGTCAACGTACTTCTTCATCTAAGGAAGTAAAAGATCTGAAAAATGGAAAACAAACATTTCTGTTATTTAACATGACCATATGTTGGTACAGTAACTCATCCTGATCAAGGAGAACCTTGCAAGGCACAGTGTCTCTCTTCTCTCTCTTAATCCTTCTCATTCCCACCAGAACACATGATCTCCACAAATCTCCACAACACTCTTCTGTCTATCTTGATTTTCAGCCTCAGCCTTTATCCACTGCTATGTTCTGCTACCTTGCCTTTCTACCTCCAACACACTTATTTGCCGCGTCTACTTTGATCTTACCTTCTATCTTTTCCAGCTGTTGCATTCCAATTAAGCAATGTAAAGTGTCTTCAGTGCCCCCACATTGTTTATGCTTGGAACCAGCTAATTTTTTTTACATGCTTCCTCACTTTAAATTGACTCTAAAAAGAAAACAACTCAAGGACACCAAAGTAACGAAACAGCTGAAGGAGATTTCCAAGAATAGGGTCCATAAATATTTCCAAAAACTTTATGAATCTTGGCAAAAGGAAATAACTGCCAGAAATACTTGAAAAATATAAAGAAAAATACTTGGAATGAAAAAAATATAATATGAAACTTTTTCACGTACACAATTTTTGTAAAATAAGCTAATTCTGGAAATTTTTTGAAGCTATTACCTGACTTTTTACCATGAGTGAAGAGTTTTTCAATTTTAATTTTACAAAATTATTTTTATTTTTATTTTAATATTAAGTCTGAATACAGCTTTTGATTTAGGGTGAAACATTATTTTGCAAAATAAATAAATATTAATAACAATATTTGAAATTTATTTAAATAAATAAATTAATGGTTTATGTATTCATTATTCCTTTAAGTAATAAGGTTTCAATATGTGCATTAAAATATTCTCAAAACCATCTACAAAGAAGCTTTAAGAACTGACACTGAGATGTAGAGACACAAATTATAATTAAAAACTGTCTCAACTAGCAAAAGGATTACAAGGTCTTACAGCAAACTCTGTGAACTGGCTGCAGGTGTCTTTATTATACTACCACTATTGCAATATTTTGTTACTAAAGTCATCATATTGTAATGAATGTAAAGGCTACATGAAAATATTAAATGGAAAAGACTCCCAGCAACTCAAGAGTCCTGCATTACGACAATATATCTGTTCACTCAGCCCTGTCTGAATTTTTAGTGGAAAACATATCATTGTATTATAACATTAACCTTATTTACTGGACCTTTCCAATCTACTCTTTACCCGTAAGGTAAAGAAAATACTAAAAACTTGATGATATTAATGACAAAAGTAGTACAAATGCAATACTATAACCAGTTTCAAAATTGATGATAATGGTGAAAGCTACCATATGAACAGATACCATTGCTGAACAGAAAGCTACCAATGTACCATTGCTGAACAGATTCACCATAATGATGAAGGTGCTGCATTGAAGAGACCATAATGTTACTCACTAATAAGGTATATAGAAATTCTGTCTCAGTGAGTTCACAATGACTTTCTTATCAGATCTTGCAAGGTAAAAAATTGCTTGTTATCACTAAGCCTCTTTAAAATCAATAAGAATATCCATTAAAGAATAGTAACAAAAAAAAGAGTAGAAGGATGAGAGTTCATAATAAAGGTGATTACTTGTGTTTACCTGAATCTGACTATTCATCAATGATCAGATTTTAGTAGTAGATCATAAACTCAATATGATCACAATAGAAAGTACGGACAAGTTGAGACAACATATTTAATAAAATAGTGATGCCAGTAACAACATATGCATCAATTGAAATAGAGTGTATAGACAAACAAAACTACATGTGAAGACAATAATCAGTACAATAAAAGAAGGCCAACTGAGATTGTATAGGTGTGTACAAAATGATGGAAGAAACAAATCTAATCAGGAGAGTGTATGAGGCACGAGGTGATGAAAAGATATCATGGTGATGAGTTAGGAAAAGAAAAAATTTGTAATATTAGATGAGAAGAAGTATTGAATGGGAGAACTTTAGAAGAGTTGATCAGGACTCTAGAAGATAATAAACTTGAGACATATCCCAAGGGTTGATAATCATAACGATTAAGTAACTGAGGAAAACTGTTGGAATCCACAACCAAACTGGTTTTACAATGAACTATGAAACAAACATAAGCGTCTAGTTATTAATAAAGGATATAGCTTCAAAACAAAAATATTTTGAAGGATGCATGACATGAAATGTGTCCTATCACATCACAGGCAACAGAAAGGAAAAGTACAAGAAAGTAAAAAAATCTTACACAACATATCTGATTCTTTATCTGAAGTCAGTCATCGGATTGGAATGATTGAATATGGTAAGTACACCATTAAGTTGTACAAGCAACCACAAACACTTCATGAATATTGAGTAAAACTTTATACAACTGTGTACAAGGATATCAAAGACACAAGGATACAGAGAGACTAAAAGCAAATTGAAGACATACAGACATAGACAAATAGTAACAAATTACAACTACAAATTCCACAGGAACAAGAATAGATATGAAGAAAGACCAACATGACTAAGTACTAGTATGTGTTCAGTACATGACTAAGGAATAGTATGTATTTATATTACATCCAGTCCAAAACTTGATATGTCTAGAATTTTTCTTGTTATCAATGTGGATAAAGAGCAGAATAAAAACACTTAAACTGAAGTATTAATGTAGACTAATAGGGATGATCATATGAGGTAAGATATGAACAAAACTTGAGGCTAAAACTCTATTAGAAAACACTGAAGAAAATTAGCCGAATTTTAAGGGAATTTATGAAAGGAATGATGATAAAGATACTGACAAAACTGTATGGGAATCTAGAGTACAGGAAAATAGAGCAACATAGGGAAAAAACTGAAGGTAGCACAGTCAAATGGTAATGTTAGAGGACTGACAATAATAGAAGCAAGTGTATTAGTTGAGAATAGGGAAAATTGTTATAGTTTGTGTATATATTAAGTATATATATTTAAGTGTGTATGTGTGGGGAGGGAGATAGGGGTTAGAAGGATGGAAGGGAATGGAAAGATCGGGAGAGAGTTGTTAAATTGTCACTTCAAATCTAAAGCTTCTTATTATATGATTGTAATATATATCAATTATCAGAACTATAATCAGTTCTTGTGTAAGAGTATTGTCAGACAGTTATCAAATATATTGATGCAGATTTAATATGTGAAATCTCCATAGGACAAAATAAAATATGGGCAGATAAAAAATTAATTAGTTTTGACAGTCTGAACAATGTGTTGAAGATACATACACGCATGTATAAATATCTGTAACATGGATTTGGGTATTACAAATTCCAGTGAGTGATATGGAATGGGTATTGCTCTTTAGAAGAAAAAATACATCAGCAGCTGTACTCCTTTTGAATGAAAAACAATGTAAAAAATGCAGTGTTGCTGATTATGGAACACTAATTTTATACACAATTTTACTTTTGCCTGAGCTAACTTTTTCTTTACAGGTATGCCTCTGACAAAGCTTAGAAAAAGTGAAGTTGGCTCAGGAAAAAATTGAAAATACATTCACTTGCAGAAATAGTGCAAGTACATACCATTTTATGTATTATCTCATATTTGGAAATCTCATGGAAAACAAAATACAAGATAGTAAAAAAAAAATCTGTACCCAACTTATCTACTTTATCTGAATGCAAAAGAGATCATCAGTTTGGAATTCTTGGATTTCGTTGTCCATGATGTGTCCATTACTTAACTAAATACAACTATTATATTAACGACTTGGAACACAAAGTTTTTTATAAGTAAAAATATAAAGTTTTACCCTACAAATTTTGTAAGGTAAAACTTTATGTTTTTACTTATAAAAAATTTTGTGTTCCGAGTCATTAATATAATAGTTGTATTTAGTTTGGAATTATTAAATATGGTACAGTTGCACAGTTCCAACATGATAGCAATCATGAACACTTCATTAATATTGAGTAAATTCTTTATAGGACCATGTATAAAGAATGTTCCAAGAACAAATGACAGAAGCGTTCTTTGAAGAAGACAGAACAGAATAAATTTTCAAATTATTTGAAGCTATTTAGACATAACACAGAACATATTACTAAAGGCTACATGCTCTATACAGGATCATCATGTCAGTTAGTTCATATATGCTGTGAGACACATTCTACTTTCTTGACACAAAAACTTCTTTTAGTCTGAAAATCTATAGTAACCAGATATTGGCAACTAGGGGCCAAAACACTCACTGAAATATAATTTAAACATCATAACAAAGTGCAGTATAGTAGTTTTACATCAAGAATGGACATGGACATTTGGCACACATATTGCAAACAAATATTCTTATCCAAACCATATTAATATAGACCGTATACTAAAAGACAGGTCTCATCAAGATATATTAAGTCTCATACTCACATTCTACTTTGGTTTTATCGATTAAGTTTCATAATACTATAAAAATCAAATTAGGATGTATAATGAATTAGAATCAAATGTAACAAGTACGTCACATAACTAGTGAGCCCAGAGGATTGGGGCCTCCAGAAATTTTAAAAATAATAAACAAATGACAAAAATAAAATAAAAGTGAGATTCAGTACATAAAATTGTTTTAATGTAACATTAACTACAGAATACAGTACAAAAGAAAATATGTGAATAGTAGACTGATAAAACAGCTTAGATACAGTAGGCTGTTTTATCAGATTCTTAGATAGAATAAAATTCCAAACAAAAATTTTCTAGTTCCACCAGTGATACTATTTAAAATGCAAGAACTGATTTTTCATATTCTAACAAACTTGTTCAGAAAAATCATTTGTATTAAAAGATATACGTAAACGTAGCTGAGTTATCAAATAAAATAACCCAGTAACAATTCCTTCAAAACTGATTTACACAATGATTATTTCTAAAGAAACTGTTCATTTAAAAGCCATTGCAAAGCCAACACTACCAAGACACAAAGATATGTAGGCCTATATATACATTGTTTATACATAATACATATTATATTATATGTATCACACACACACACACACAATATAGACAGATAGACGGGGACACACAGCATGTGTTATCACATAAAAATCATTTTCAGTCATATACTTCTTGTTGAAGCGACAGTTTCAAGTTTGGTCAGATGGGACCTGAAATTGTGGAGACACTAAAACTGGGCAACTAAAAGCACAATGCTGGGAATATAAATATGTAAAAAAAATTGCAGTTGCAAGAAATTATGGTTCTGGAAAAGAAAAAAACTACTAGGTTGATTATTATTGAGTATATACTTTTATAACAATTTTTTATGTTGCAATATATAAGAAACTTATATATATTAAAAATTTTTAATTTAACTTAGTTCACTAATCCTTATTAGTGTTCAAATAACTTGAAGAAGTTAGCAAAGTTATGGATGTTTAGTGCTATACAACTAAAAATTATATACTATGTAATATACAATAGAACTCCATCTATCCGAACTCCAGTTATCAGAATCGCCAATTATCCGAATCGATGTCAGGAAATTAAAAAAATCCAATTTGTACAACAAAACGTTTATTCAAACTGCAGTTACCATACTAACAAAAAACATCGTAAATAAATGAAACACATGTTAGCTATGCACCATAGTTTACATACTGTTTCGTCGTCTTTACAGTTGACCAATATCTTGCTGTCTATTGTATGGTGTTTGTCGTGCATTCTGTTTATACAGCACACTATTTTGCCAAGCTGTTTTAATTTTGTGTTCACGTAGTGTGTATATAAAATGTCTTCTAAAACGAAGCATGTCGTATTGTCGATGATGGACAAAGTAAAAATAATTGAACAATTAAAAAAAGAGTGTTGGCCAAAACTTTGAATGTAGGTACAGCCACTGCTTCTGATATAAAAAGAAATAGTTCTTCAATTTTGAACTTTGTTTCTAATTTGGAAAGTGAAGATGGAATGTCGTCCATAAAAGTGACGACAACGCCTGAAAATAAAAACCTAGAAAATGCAGTTTTTAAATGGTTTTTGCAGAAACGGTCACTTGAAAATCCCCTCTCTGGCCCATGTGTTTGTGAAAAAGCAAAAATGTTTGCTGAAAAGACAGGTGGTTTATTCGAATTTAAAGCAAGTAACGGTTGACTACATAATTTTAAGGCTAGACATGATATTCGAGAGTTAGATTTGACTGGAGAAAAACTTTTTGCAGATAACAATGCAGCTGATATGTTTATTGGAGAGCTTATAAACTACGATTCTAAATTTATGTACAATGCCGATGAAACGGGACATACAGTAATTGGAAAGCATTGCTCCATAAAACTTAAGCTTCAAAGAAAGAAGCAAGTGTTCCTCGTCACAAAATTAGTAAAGAATGTGTGACAGTGCTTACTTGCGCCAATTCAATGGGCAGTCATCGACTCTCATTGCTTTTAATAGGAAAATAAAAAAATCCTAGGGCTTTCAAAAACGTTAAAAAGCTCCCGATCGTATACAAAAATCAACCGAAAGTGTGGATGACAGCAGCGTTGTTCTCAGAATGGTTCGAGGAAATGTTTATTCCGGTAAAAAAAATATCAAAAGGAATGGGAAAAAAGAAAATCGTGTTGCTTCTTATTGATAACGCACCAACCCATCCTTCAGTGGATCTTTTGGAAAGAAGAAATGGACGTTTTAAAGTGCTCTTCCTGCCGGCATATATAACGAGTTTGTTGCAACCGATGGATCAAGAACATTGTACAAATCCTGCCTGTTCCGAGTGTAACGTGGACGACATAAACGAGTGTTTGCAGTGTGATTCTTGCCGTCAAGCGTTTGCGGAACCTGGCTGCATGCTAAAGAGTTTCTACATCAAAACAATTAACTTTACTTGAGATGTTCAACTGAAAAATTATAATTATGTGAGTATTATTTTAATTTTTCTGTAGTAAAAGTGAACTTCTTGCAAAACACGTTTGACCTGGTTTTTTTTAATTAAGATATTGTATCATGTAATAAAAATAAGCAAAAGTAATTTTTGAGCAATTTTCGAGTTTTCTTTCAAAGAATAACCTTTTTTTAAGTTTGTCCCAATTATCCAAATTTCTGCATATCTGAATTAGGTCTGGGACTCATTAGTTCGGATAAATGGAGTTCTACTGTATTAGTATTATTTTATTTAATAAACATTGTAATAAATATATGGATATGTATGGTAAGCTGACAAATTATTTTAATAGATACATGAAAATGAGTTTCCTGTTGCATTACCATATATTTATTTTATTTAACATCAATACAGTGGACAAATACTTTAAAAATTCCAGTCTTTTTTTTATTTACTTCAAAATGTCTTTTTCATTTAAAAGTAAGTCGTCAATGGATAATTTGTTGACAATATATTAATGTGCATGTTGTAACAATACATATCTTCACTATGAATTTAACCACAAAAATAAAGAATGAAACACTCATAAACTAACACCAGAACACCTAAGAGAGGAATGATAAATGAATAACTGTGTACTAAATGTTATATCCGGTTCAAGAACTAAGTAAAACAAGTAATATAATTAACTCAGCAAATGAAGAATAATAAATAGTGATGAAGAAGAAAAACAGAAGACAACATAATAATGTGATTAACCAAATGACCCAATAGATATGGTAAGTGAGAGAACAAAACTAACATATAATGACAATCAGCATTAACAAAAGACTGAAGAGAATATAAATAAACACAAGTAAAGTAACAAGCAAAGAAGAATTAACAAATATGTCATATAATGTGCCTATAATATGTACTAATAGAGAATGAAACTAATAAAACAAGGAATCTACAGAAGTAAGAAACAGTAAAGAGACACAGACATAGACAAAAAAGACAAATCACAACAAAAACTCTTTATTCTGAGAAAAGAATATAATTATGTGAATAAATCAAAACAATGGAAGAAAATAATGAATGATAAGAATGAATTAATTATCTTAGTAAGAATAGTATACCATGCATGTTTTAATACAGGCAAATCCAAGTAAGATAACTAAAAGAGAACCTAGTAATCACCTGTAGACAGGTAGAAATAATAAAGAAATAATAAATAATAGTTAACCAGAGTAAAAGTGTCAAATAATAACCTGTAAAACATTGAGACCAGAAAGCTAAAACATAGACCATTGTTGTCAGACAAGGGGGTCCCAGGTAACCTCAACTCAGTTACAAATCAATTTGTAATTAGCATAAATTAAGACTAAAACAATTTAAATAGTGTAAGTTATACAATAATGAAAGTAGACATTATAAAGACAAACCTAGTGATACAATTTATTAATTAAAAGTGGTATATGTGGTGTTTAATGCAAATACACAGACTGAAATTGGACAGAAAGATGTACACATTAAACACATTCAGAATTTCTATAATATTGTAAACCAGTAAAGAACAATGACATAAATGTGCAATACAATATGTATTACCACTACTATAGTATAAAACAATTATAATGAAATGTTAATTTAACCAGAATTAAGGAAAATCAAGGTAACTGTCTGACTACACTAGATGCAAGAAGTATTAGTGAATTATTATCAATATCACATGTAATTATAAGAGGCCAACCATTGTAAAACAATCTTTAAAATGTAAAGACTATTTAGACCTAAAAGAACCACTTAAAATTGGGTGTATCATTAATTTTGAATTAAATCATAATGACACATGGCATACTAAAACTATGAACAATAAATGAGACTAAAAATAAGAAAATAATTATATTCTAAGGAAAACTAAGTTGTCCAGAAGTTGTAATGGACATCTCAGAATGTCTGTATCACTGTAGAAAAGTGAACAGAACAAATTATGTCAATAAATAGAGTGAATCAAATCGACCATGCTCTAGGCCATAGAAAGCAGGGGTCACATATTTTAATTTTATTAATTTTAGATAATCATTGTACTAGATATTATTATAAAGGGACTTCAAAGGAACCATATGATTGAAATGTAATCACCATTTTGTCAATTTCAGTAACTAATCATGTGAAACCATAAGAAATATGTAATAGTCATAAGTGAGAAACATTAACTATTTTATTATCAAACTCACACATGTCTTGTGAGGACTTATTTTAAAGAACAAACCAATTGTAATAACATGGTGTGGTTATATTAAGTATTACTCATATAACAAGGACGTTAAACCAATTTTGAAGGTATTTTATTTATTTTGGGAAAAAGACGAGAAGGCAACAATAATACTCTCAACCCCAAAATCGCTAAAAATTTTTTGCAAATTAATTAATCCGCGAGGGGAGCGACCTTGCTAGATGGAATGGCAGCCTTTTTAAACCAATGGGATTGATCAAAATCGACTGGGGGCTATGTGATCCTAAAATTGGAACAGCGAAGAAGAATAAAATGACAAACATTCTACCTCAGACTAGCGACGCGAGACGATGGCAATTTCTGTGTGCGAAAGTCATCGTTTTCAACCCATAACAGCTGTGCGGTAGTAAACGTAAACACATGGGTCCAACCCAACCCCAAAAATTTTTAGTGTCGAGTGCATCGATAAAACGCTTAGATTATAGCGAATTAATTGCAGAGTGCACAATAAAGCTGCAAATAACAGTGGATTAACAGGAAGTATGGTGTTAATTAATTATTATTGAAGATTAATTAAAAAACAGATTTTAAGATTTGTCATTTTGAAACATGGAAGCAACCATGATATATTAACGAGGTTAACAGTGAATGAATAAAATAAATAACCATCATTCACAAACATTAAGAAACCTTATATAAATATTTTATCGAAATAAATAATAAATTTTTTATCGATGTTACAAAAATCGAACCACTTAGAAGAATAAACAATGAATAGCAGCAACTCGAAGAGAGGTTATCTGAACTTCTGATTTCGACTGTTATCATAAATAAACAATCAGCTAACATTGTGATGAACACTAATTAAGTAACCAATCATAATTATTTGAACAACTAGAATGCCACACGCAATGGACATGATCATAATTAACAAATATTGAGTGAAATTATAATTTAACCACTGATGTATTTTACGATGTATAGGTTAAGGCGTTATTTGAATTCTGAATAGTGAATGCTTGTATTAAATTAGTATAACTGAATTTAACTTAATGTTGACAGGAGTCAATTTCAGGCCCATAGTTTCATAATTGTGAAACCTTTATTAACATTGTTTTTGTTTCTGAATACTATTTCAGTAATGGCTAAAGTTAAGTTAAAGTTGACGACAGTCAATTTCATAAACCTAGATTAAGAATTTTTAAAACTTTTTATGTCATTCTTATTTCAAATTATTAATGTTACATGCATAAATTAAATATAATGTTATCAGTAAACGAAGGTATAAATCCATGTTGATGATTTTAGAAAACTTTTAACAATTGTTCATAAGGATTAATTCTGACTACTAATGTTAAACAGTAGCGCAGGCATTTTTCTTGTTTTTGTATCTTGCAGGCTCAAAGGAACCACTGAAGATTTGTAAACATAATGAACCAAGGTTCAAGAATTATATTGTAAATTTATGTTAAACAATCTAAATATTTTCAGTGCCCTCAGATTAAGAGCAAAATAAAAAGTAAAGTCAATGACTGACAAGGCAAACAGCATGTGTTAAAATATAAAGTAATAATTTGCAACATTTATCAAAAATTGTTAATAAATTAAAGTTAATAACAGAAAAAAAAGAGTTGAGGAATTTTATTAAACAGACAGTACAGTTACGAGATAGATTTTCAGCAATACTTCCACAGGTGGCACCGTGTAACACTGATCGATGAGAATCGAGTTACCGATTCACTTATTAATGAATTGGTTAACCGACTAGAACGTCAAATACAGTAAGTAAATAACTTGTGTTTATTTTAGCAACAACAGAATCTGCGACGATCTACGCCTATCCACGGACGCCTGCGAAAGAACCGACTCGAGTAATCCATCGTCAGCCTTTTTCATTACAGACTTAATCATTACACATTAATAAAATAACCAAAATAAAAGGAGAGAGAATAAACGAAACATAACAATGTGTGCATGTGGATGGTCACATATATGTGTGTACATATTTTCATATTCTTGTTCTTCATTATGCGCACTTCAACTACATATTTAGTATGTAGTATGTATTTTATCTCTATTTGTAAGTCTAACACAAACCCTTTCAAAACCAAAACCATGGCGAGGGGCATAATGAAATATGGACTGAAAAATCTGGTGACATACAAATAAAATAAAAATATATAACGTAAAAATTGAATGCTCCTCAATTTTACACAGGTTTTATATACAATCATGATTATTAATTGTGTATTAGACTAAGAAATGCAAGTAATGTTGAGTTGATGTACTGTTAGAACCAAGCCTAGCGGTGTTTTTCAAAGTAACACACCCTTGGCGAGGCGCCTGTCTGATGGGTAAAAAACCATACAACAAGTCACGTACAGGGTGTAAAATCATAAAGTGTACTGTATTAAAAAAAACAATAAAGTTAAGTGAAATCTAGAGAAAGCTGAGTGTTCAGACAATGCAGACCGTTAGAAATAGAAAGAGAGGTTATAGCGAGAAAACCCTAGGTAGCGTCTTCCCCCCCTTGGCGGTATAAGTTTGGTACGCACTGTTTTTTGGCGAATGAAAGAAAGCGTCACTTTTTGAGCAGGTGAATTTAGCTAGTTGGGTTAGAGGAAATCAAATATCGCGGTACTTGAAACCAATGGGAATGCGATTTGTAAATATTGAGTGTGGGTAACGTCTGCGGTGTATAAAAAACGTAGTTGGGAAAATTGTCGGGAGTCGACGGAGAGCCTTACAACTATCAGACTCGTTATTCGCGTATTACGAATTTGTAAGTAAAACGTACGAAGATTAGTATAAGTACAGTATCCGTGTCGTGCGTTTAATAATATTAAACCCGGTATTGCAGTGAAAGAAGCATACAAAAATCAAAGTAATAATTAGAATAAATATAATATAACTTGGTGATAAACTATCGAACTTCATATTCGTGCATCCGGAAGTTACGGAACGTTGGAGTGTATTCGGTATGAATTACTGATATTGCGAGCACTCATCTTAATAACATATTTACTAAGGTGTCAAAAATAAATAGTAGTATACACTAGTTACATGCTGATTCAGTAAGTAGGTGTGAACAGTGTAGTGAAGGTGAAACCGAAGTAATTGAAGTGTTAGTGTCAACGAGTGTCAACAACAGGATCGTCCGAATCGCCAACGAAAGCAATTTCCAGGATCGCAGACTCCGAGGGAAGGAATCACCAACAAAAGGAATTCAACCAACAAGTAACCCAATTTGAACATTAAACTGACATTAATTCATGTATCTTTTGTAACTCTATTACTATTGGCAATTCAATCTGTCTGTGAACCTACTGTCAAATGATAATTGATGAGAAGTATAATTTCAATATTGTAAATCATTAAGATTGTATGTAACTTGCAAAATGTTATTGAAGATGTTCATTAAAATTAGGAGTCATTCAAGTTAATTGTGTTAATAATCATTTTTGTGATACCCTGAGATAATTTTAAGAGTCGCCATCAAGCAGAGTTGAGAGCCTAGTACTAGTGAATTACACATATCTTTTCTAGCTCTAAACTGCGAGGGTGGTATGTGGCGCCAAAAACCGTGGAGCTTATAAAGACCAAATCCTACGTTAGGTAGTATTTGGAGCCCATTGGAAGGCTTAATTTGTAAGCTAAACAGACAATTGAATTGCAAATAGAGTATAAGAAAAGTAGAATAAGAAACATAGAGAATAAGAATAATTTTGTATGATCACACGAAGCAAAAGTAGACAAACGAAATACATACAGAACAACACAAACAAAATAAACGACAATATCAATACGGAAACAGAGACAACTCAGAATAGCGAAGGGGAGTTTGATATTAACAACCAGTTAGGGGATGAACATACACTCGCCCAATTAACAGTGGAGGAACAAGAGTCAAAGACGCGGGGACAGGACCACGAAGAAGTAGAAACACCACAAATAACACCAGAGATACAACACGAGGGTAGACCGAGATTTACACAAAGAACAACAGAAACACCTAAGGAACCGGATATGTATGCAGTACTACAACAATTATCACAAAACATGTCACAGCAAACAGAATTATTACAAAAACAAATGCATGAACAGAAGTTAGAACAATCACAACAGACGAAACAAATGCAAGAACTACTGTCAACACAATTACAAAAGCAGATATCAAAACAATCACAAAATTCAAAACAGATGTTACAACAACTATCACAATAGATTACACAACAAAACCAGGTCTTAAGAGACGAAATAGCCATACAACTCAGTGAATTCAAAAAGGAAAACAATGACATTTTGCAACAATTTAAAGTAGACACCAAAACTATGATAGATGAAGAGATTAGTACTATTAAGAATGAAATTAATGATAAGTTTAGTGATAATGAAAAATTATTGAAAGAAATAGACGATAAGCATAGTAGTGACATTAAAATTTTAAACAAAAAAGTAATAGCGACCAATAAACGTTGTGACGAAAGTATTGTTGCTCACAAAATAGGGGCAGATAAATTAAAAGAGTTAGAAAGCAAAATGGAGAACCAGTCCGGCGAAACGAACTTCAAGCTGCAGCAGTTACAAAGCGACGTTCGGACGAAGATGGCATTGATAAACGCGTCACCCGTCACCCGAAGCGTTGTTAACGAGCAGATAAAAGAAGTCAAATTTAATGGATCCAGCGATTTCCCGATGGAATTCATCAAGGAACTAATTGAGCTGTACCACGAACATTATCACGACATCAACAACATCGCATGGATATCGCGACATCTGGAAGGAGAGGCTGCAATTTGGTGGTCAAAGGAAATGGATCAGCATTTTGAGAGAGTCAAGGAATTATTCATCGAATCAGTGGTTCTTAAGCATCCTGACCCCAGCAAGCGTTTCTACCTACAGACTGATGCCAGTCGATACGCGCTGGGAGGCCAGCTTTACCAGCTAGACAAGAATAACGACATTGGTGTGGTCGCATATACAAGCCGCGTGGTACGGGGAGCTGAGCGTAATTACTTCACCACAGAATTAGAGCTACTGAGTGTTGTATACTGTTTGCAAAAATTTAGGACCTACGTACTGGGTAAGCCTTTAACAATAATCACTGACAACAAGGCATTAATATTCATAAAAAAGTGTCACCTAAATAATTCCCGCATAACGCGATGGATTCTCGCAATACAGGAATACGATTTCGACATCATTCACTGCAAGGGGCGAGATAATATCGTGGCGGATATCCTGAGCAGACATCCTGAAGACATGGACGAGGAACAACCAATCGATCGAACCGAGGAGTTAGAGGTAAATCTTATCAACATCCGCATCAGGAAGGAGGCTAAGGAGCAGCTTAAGAATATAAGAAGTTATCAACTAGCCGACAAGAAATTGAAGCAAATTATCGACATAATACAAGCAAATAAACAACATAAACTTGCCCAAAAATACAGTTGGCACAATGAGAAATTATACCGAAAGGAAAAGGGGATATGGAAGCTCATGTTAACCAAGGAACTTTGCCACAAGATGATTGGTGAACTACATCAGGCATACAGTCATGTGGGAAATCGTCGTACATATTACCTGTTCAAAGAAAATTTCATGGGTAACTCAGTTAATAAGATTACTAAATTAATTACGAGAACTTGTCTAACATGCCAGAAAAGCAAGGACCATTTTAAACGAATGGTAGGCGAAACACAGCCTGTCATACCCCAAAACAAGAGTGAGCTAGTTAGCATTGACTACTATGGACCATTACCGGTATCCACAGGCAATGTCAGGTACATACTAACTGTGATCGACAACTTTACCAAATACGCAAAATTATATAAATTAAGGCAAGCCACCACGACCGCCACTATAAACAAAATTAAATTGTATTGTGAAGAAATGGGAAAGCCATCAGCAATGTTAACTGACAACGGTACCCAATTCACCAGTCAACGATGGATCACAACATTGACGGAGATGGATATTAAACCAAAATATACCGCTGTTCGCAATCCGTGCACTAATTTGGCCGAAAGGATCAATAGACAATTAGGCAACATGTTTAGGGCATTGACATCCGAAAAACACACAAAGTGGGCACAATTTCTTAATCTAATTGAAGCACGTATAAATCAAACATACCACGAAACAATTGAAACCACCCCGCACCCAAACAAACCACCACCACAGTGGGGAAGAAAACCGGAGCGTGACTGGACCAAGTATCTTGACAAGGAAATGATGCCAACAAGCCAACCAATTAACTACCATAATATTTACTTACGCATAAAGGAAAAGGGAGAGAAAAGGACAAATCAAATCAACGCTGCTCATCAAATTACAAAATTCCAAATAGGAGATAAAGTGTTCCTACGTGCATATCCAATATCAGATCTCAATAAGAAAATAATAGGGAAGTTTTGCAATTTATTTGAAGGACCATACAAAATAACGAAGGAACTCGGAACAGCAACCTACCAGCTAGAAGACGCGCGACTACCAAGATATATCAGGGGAAATTTTAACATACGACAATTAAAACCTTATTATGAGCAATGACCCATTACTACACACACGAACACGGACATTACATAGATACTAAACAGATTGTAATAGCACACAAACGTCTACATATGTAATAATTGTAAGATTAGAATACTGTTGTAATAAATAGGATAATCATTGTTAATTACTAAATTGTATAAGAATTCCAAAAGAGATTAGCGTAGTTGTTATAAATGTACTACATTGTAAAAGTAAGTTAAGGGAAGTAGAACGTAAACAAATTTTAGGGCGAAGTGTCATTGTGTAACATGGTGTTGAGATGAAAGGGAGAGTGGAGCAGAATATTTAAAAGTAGTTGTTTGACCAGTTTGTCAAGGGAGGGACGGAGAGTCTGTTTGTAAACAAACATTGAAATGCCATTGACACTTAGGGTACAACAACAGATAGTAAAGTAGCTAATATTACAATGTTGTGTTAAATGAATTAAAAGTAATTAATATAATGTGATGTATAAACAAATCTAGATTATAGCAAATGTTAAACAAATTTTTGCTAGTAATATATAATTAGCAGGGGATTAGGGACACATCAATAGAATAAATTCCAAATTTTATTAAAAATTTGATATAATTCTATCGGGGGACGATATAGCGGGAAAATTGCATTCTCAACAATTTTACGGGGACAAAGTCATGTGATACCCAGGGAGAAATATAAATTTATAGAAAGCGGTGGTTTTTCAAAGTAAGAAAACGTTAAAATATTTTAGTAGGGAGCGGTAGATATTCATACAGACGACCTTGCGTTGACTCCCGTAAGTCGGCTAAAAAACTATGAATAGTCACGTAGCGGACAGACCGTCATAAAACTGTATTATTTGCTAGGGTGTAAGAAACATTCACCAAGATTGTAAAAGTTAAGTGCATCTAACAAAAGGAACCGTTATGTTAGAAAGAGACCATATAGAGCGAGATGAAGAGTGACACGAAGTTTCCTACCACGTGTTCACGCGCAAATAGTTGACGAATAACGGATAGCGTCATTTTTTACGCGGATTGTTTCGTTAGACAGATTGGGTAGATTTGAAATTAGCGGCAATTTAGACCAATCGGCGTGTATTTTGTCGATAGTTGGTGAGGGTAGTTCGTAGCAAAGTATAAGAAATACGTAGAGTAAGAAGTTAAGTCAGTCAACGGAGAGATTACAGCTATTAGACTCGTAACATTTATTTTAGTCTACGGAGAGATTACAATACTGAGACTCGTATTAGTTGTAATAAAAATTTGTCAGTAATTTTAATATGTATATTTCAATCGCAACGTAAATCAGTTACGGTAACGCGATAGTAATCCGTGTGGAAGTTACGCATCGTAAACAATTAATAATTGTTAATAAGAAGAATTCTAGTGTAACTAAAGAAGATCAAATTAAAACCGAGTAATGTATCTAAGTTTTAATTAATACAACATCAACCGTTAAAAGTCGAGTTATCTAGCGATTTTAAATGTGTCAAACGTCATTGTACGGGACTGTCGGTCGAGAGTAGTTATCAATCCGGTGTTAGACGCACTTAGCTTTGAGAAGGATATACTGTGTTTTTCTACAAGTGTAATAGTATACAGCACCTGTGTAATTATCACTAAGTAAATTGTGTGAATTGTGTAATACTTGTGAAACCAGTGTAAGTAGTGCAACTTGACAAGGATAACTAGCTAACGGATAACTTCGGATCACCAGCCTGGAACCCGCAGCATTGTCATCAATGATGACATCGCATCGCAGAATAATTCAACATACACGTAAATAACAAAAATGAACAATCGTTTTCATATTGCTTATTAATTTCAATTATACGTCGATCTTGTTTTGGTGACTCAATCAGTCTAAGAATCCATTGCTAAGAAATAAACACTAACAAATTTTATAGTAAATGATTGAAGTACTGAATGATAAATTTTGTAATATTTGAATGCAAATCGTTATTAAAAAAACTTAATTAATAACAATCAAATTGTGTTTATTTATTACTGGCGCCCTGGGATAATTCTAAAGAGTCGGTACACGGAAGTAAGTGTGACATCTTATTGTTGAAATTTTGTATGTGATAAATATTAATTTTGTCATTGAATAATTTAATTTGATAAACCCTTACTTTATACATGCTCGTAGGCCAAGTAGTATGCAAAGTAGTAACGAGAAATAGTAGTAATAAAAGGCCTATCTAAAAGTGTATTACAAGAATAAATTAAAAAATATAACATTTCACCAATTAGCAGACAAGAAATTGAAGTCAATTATAGAATCTGTGCAAAGAAACCCAAATCACCAGCTGAATGACAAATACACATGGTACAAAAACAAACTTTACAGGAAGGACAGAGGAGCGTGGAAACTTATGTTGACCGCGGAGCTGAGCAGAACGTTGCTCTACGAGCTACACAACGCCTATAGTCACATAGGGAACCGACGTACTTACCAGTTATTCAAAGAGTATTTCACGGGAGACTCCATTAACAAGATTATGCAACACGTTATAAAAACTTATCAGACCTGTCAGAAGAGTAAGGACTATTATCAACGGATGCTGGGAGAGACCCAACCCGTCATTCCTAAGTCGAAGGGAGAGTTAGTTAGCATCGACTATTATGGCCCTTTACCAACCTCAACCGGCGGTGTCAAATACATACTAATTATGGTGGATAATTTCACAAAATTCGTGAAACTATACCAGTTAAAAAAGGCTACCACCAGTCACCATAAATAAAATAAAACTGTACTGCGAAGAGATCGGTAAACCAGTCACAATATTGTCCGATAATGGAACGCAGTTTACCAGTCAGAAATGGATAACCACCTTACAGGAACTACACATTAAACCGAAATTTACCGCCATACGAAATCCTTGCACCAACCTGGCAGAGCGAATAAATCGACAGTTAGGAAACGTGTTTCGGGCGCTAACGTCAGAAAGACACTCCAAGTGGGCTAGATATTTAGGACTAATTGAAGCGTGTATCAATCAGACATATCACGAGACTATTGAGACAACGCCATACGAAGCTCAATGGGGAAGGAAACCAGAGCGTGATTGGGCCAAGTACGTAGATAGTGAAATGATACCAGCAAATCAGCCAGTTGACTACAAAAATATTTATTTAAGAATTAAGGAGAAGGGTAGAAAACGGACGGAACAGGTCAATTTAGCCAATAAAATTACGAAGTTTCAAGTAGGTGACAAGGTGTTATTACGAGCATACCCAATGTCAGATTTAAATAAAAAGGTAATTGGAAAATTTTGTAATATTTTCGAAGGTCCATATAAGGTCAGTAAGGAAGTCGGAGTACCAACTCGATATACCAACATACATACCAACTCGAAGACATCCAACAGCCCGGAAAGATTCGAGGAAAGTTTAATATCAGACAGCTCAAACCATACTATGAAATTTAACACACATTACACAGAAAAAAAACAAAAGAATAGATAAACAGATTGTAAGAACACAACTTTTACAAATGTATATGTAATAATTTATAAGTAAATTGTAATAAGACTGAATTGACAGAATGTCGAGAGGATAACTAATTAACATTGTTTTCTATATATAGGACAAGCTTTCAAATAAATTATGTGTATGAGAAATTAGGTAATGTTAAGGGGAAGTATTTGTTTGTGACTAGGTCATGAATAGCGGGACATGGGACCCGACGCGGTATGTAGCTTTTGACAAGCAGGTAGCAAAAACCAGTTTAGGGTTCTGTTTGTAAACAAACTGTGGGCCTAATGCCAATGTAAACAGCTAATAAGATGTAAAGGATGGAGAATGGAGTAATAAAGAAATTACTAAATGTACCGTAGTATGTGTAATTAAAATTCACTTGTAGATATATAATTAACATATGTAAAAAAAAAAAAAAACGTAAAGGGGTTAAATAAATAGAATTACATATGTTAATACGTTGTACCTTGTACTTGCTCACGCGCAATCAGCCCAGCGCACTTACGTCATCCGTCGCGGTGCAGCACTAGTGGGCTCACCGCTGCGTTTAGTTAGTTATCACTCAACCTTTAAGCTGTGCGTTTGCGCCCTTCCTTTCTCGCTAGCCGCGGCAATCTAAATTTACTAATGTACTTCTTATTCGATCTCTTTTCAATGCTACACATTATGTAGCCTGGCAATCTACACCACACTTTGTATTTTGGCTATGTGCGCCTGACGTAATCGCGTGGGCCTGCGCTTCTGAATAATGCTCAAATAAACGTTACTTAAATCTGATTTTAC
Organism: Magicicada septendecula; assembly: GCA_034769895.1. NCBI lineage: Eukaryota > Metazoa > Arthropoda > Insecta > Hemiptera > Cicadidae > Magicicada > Magicicada septendecula. The sequence goes on along the minus strand of CM068373.1, from coordinate 418,240,765 downwards.
AGTCCACTAATTCATTCAAAAACATTTTTCTGACTCCCTACCAGCATCATTCAGCTTGCTACACTAACTCAAGAAAACTCGAGAGCGTTAAGCACGCAGCATTTGGTCCTCCGAACCTGGATATTATTTTAGCCTTACAGGCAACATTCTTTGTCCACAAGCGACAACATTTTTGGCCCGAACGACCGCACTTTCGCCCAGAGACAGCATTCTCGTCCACAGCGGCATGCATCATATGGTCCTCCGGGCCGCGGATATGTATTTAATGGACGTGACTAACTTCATGGACAATTCGTCTCATGGTTCAGTGCATTAAGCAGGCCTATCAGCATTTCCTTTTTCTTCATGATTTAATTCAACAACTCGTTAATTATCACCTACATTTGGAAATCGTATCACACGACTTGGGGACGTCATATCTCGCCAACCGGAACATTGGAATCATCATTGCAGCATATGAGCATCTAGCACGTGGCATTCGGCATGTGGGAAAATCCAGAGCAGCCTATCTAGACAGGATTCGACCGCATCGGACATCACCGGACAGGCAGCGACCATGTCTACATCATCTATTCTTGCGTACCTGACACGACTACAAGGGTTCCGACAAGCTTTCGATGCCTTCTAGAACGTGCCGATAAGTACCATTTCAACTGACTATGAACTCATGTTTTATATCAGTTTCAACTTGTATGATTCGCATATTTTTTCTCAATGCCATTAAATTAAACAAAGCAGTATTGAAATAATAATATAATTTTAATAATTTGAAATGTTTTTCAATAATTTGAATATGAACTTATAATTTCTTTGCGAACTCAACAAATATTTTCTTTAATTGTAAGTCGTACCTTTTCAAACAGCGCTCACGTCATTAATGATTATACTGCTATATTGTTTGTACTGCCTAATTTAGAATTTATTATCACATAAAATTAGTTTAAGATGTGTCAAGTAAGTATTACCGTGTCGTTGCGTGACTTTATAATTTGGACTTCCTGCCTGGTCTTGCTCATCGCGTTGCATTAACTTGGTCTTTTTGTATTATCATTAAAATTTTTTCTTTTATCTCTCATACCCAATCATGACGGATATGAAGGCGCTGATCAAGAAACGTGGCACGATCAAGGCCTCTATATCTCGCATAAATACATACGCAGACAATTTCGATCATGATACGCATGACCATCATGCACTAAAAATAAAGCTTCGCCACCTTATCAGCCAAATATGATGAGATCCAAACACAAATCGAGTCTGAGGACTCCGATTTTGCTTCCGCGAGCGATAGGGTTCAGACCGAAGATGACTTATGCAGCATAGAATGCAAGCTGCAAAATTTAATAGATCATGCCGAGGAGATGAGCAGGAAGGCAGCAAGTCCATCCGAAGTAGTCACATTCAGCACGCCTCCCATTCAGTTGCAACCGATTAAGCTACCCTGTTTCGCAGGTGATATAATTGAGTGGCAACATTTTTACAACATGTTTTTGGAGTTAGTTCATGTCCGAACGGACCTGACTGGCATCCAAAAACTACACTATTTGCACTTATCATTAAAAGACGAGGCGCTGAATGTCATAAAATCGCTCCCTATCAGGCACGAAAATTACACGGTGGCCATTGATTTGTTAAAGGCCCGCTATGACAGTAAATTAATTGTTACCACTTATCATGCAGCAAACGTCCTGGGCATGAGGCACATTCAACGTGAGTCCGTGCTCAGCATTTATAAATTTATAGATGAGTTCACCGCCAATATAAATGCGCTGAACTCATTGAAACTTTCAGTAAATACGTTTGAGCTTATTTTTGTGCATTTTCTCGCCCAAAAACTTGACGAGCATACGTGCAGGTTGTGGAAGGAAACTTTGGGCGAAAAACAGCTTCCGATTTACGATAATTTTATTAAGTTTTTAAATTCAAGACGTCAGCTGTTACAAAACATAAATGCACCGACTGGTTCGTCTGGGTCAGACAGGTTAGCGATAATGCTTCTTATCGCAAATCAACTAAACATGCGGAGTTCACTGGGTCACTAGTGCACACTCAAACAAACAATAAATTTTGTCAGCTGTGTCGTGGTAATCACAAACTGCTTGAATGCCCGCAATTTATAGCCCTACAACATATACAACGTAGAGAAGTGTTAATAAATAATAAACTCTGCCTGAATTGTACACGGTCGGGCCATGACAGCTCGCGTTGCCCTTCTAAATTTTCATGCAAGGCATGCTCGAAAAGGTACCACACCATGCTCCATGCTTCGATAAATCAGTCGAACAACAGGAACAATAAGCAATGTTCTTTGAAGCTACAGACGAATAAATCAATTTTATTGTCCACCGCCGTATGCACTACTACCGATCATGCCGGTAAAAGGCGCCCGGTAAGAGTCCTGCTGGATTCAGGGTCGCAAGCCAATTTTTGTACTATGGGTTTCTCCCGCCGCATGGGCCTAAAACTAAACAAATCCGAGCTGCCTATCACGGGCATAAATAACTCATCATGTCAGGCCAATTTTAGCACACGCGTGCGCTTAAACTCACGCTATAAGGACTTCACTTTAAATGTCCACTGCGCTGTTCTGCCCAGAATCACAAATAATCTTCCCGCAGAATCCTTTGACATCGCATCGTTGAAAATTCCAAAGGGGATATTTTTAGCTGACCCGGAATTTAATAATTCGTCACAAATTGACATATTACTTGGGGCACAGTACTTTTTGCAGCTAATTGAGCCGACTAAATTTGTTCGAAGTCCGCATTTTCCGACAATCCAGGAAACTAAGCTAGGGTTTATACTCGCCGGGAATCTACCCTTCAACGTAGATATGACTAAACCGGTCTCCTCGTTCATGGCTCGTGACGACATTAATGCTACTCGCATTAATTACCGCACACCAACCGCCAATCGCCAGCCGCCAACCGCGTCTCGGAGATTCAGCAGCTCTCTAGCAAGGGCAATTGGTATCATGTCGCCTCGCATGACAATCCCGCGGACATCCTATCCCGCGGCGGTTAACCCCGTTTGTTACACGGCCACCAGCAACGGTGGCATGGTCCTTACTGGTTCAAGCCAACTTTTAAGTCAATTACCCGCTCCCAGAGTCACTCCCTCCAAGCCATTTTCACAATGCGCCGTCGACTACGCCGGTCCTATGTTTCTACGTCAGGGCGGGCAGTGGTCCAAATCATTTACAAACTCTTTCAGCAGGACGAATTCCAAAAATCCGCTCAAGACTTCGCCAGTCCGCGTGGGACTAAGTCAAGCCAAGCCAAGTCAAGCCAGTCCCTTGTTCTCCATGTCAAATGATGCCGGGGATCCCGAGCCTTTGACTCCAGCTCATTTTTTGGTTGGTTCCCCCCTTACCGCGCTCCCGGAACCCGATTACTCGGATACAAATATGGGTCGCTTGGGGAGATGGCAGCTGCTGCAGAAATTTACCCGTTCTATATGGAAGAGTTGGTCTAGAGACTATCTGCACCAGCTGCAGCAGAGAAAAATGCATTCCAAAAATATGAAAAAGGCATTCCAAAAATTTATCTATAGGACAGCTAGTCCGTATCTTAGATGACAATACTCCACCATTGCTGTGGAAACGCGGTATTGTCACTCAGACTTACCTAGGGCAGGATTCGTTGGTACGTGTCGCGGACGTCCGTACTGCTAACGGCATTCTGCGTAGACCTATTCATAAGCTGTGCCCACTTCCGGTGGCATCAGACTGATTGACATCTCGGTGCTTCATGCCCGGGACATTGCCGGTCGAGCACATGCTCTACCATGCACATTTTACTAAGTACAATGTTGCTTATGTAGCTTATGTTATGTAACTTATGTTACTTATGTAATGTGTACCTATTTATGCACTTGTATTTATTGTATCATTTAATGGACGCCATGTTGCGGTGCATTGGTGAACATTTAAACATTTATCTTTTTCTTAGTGTGATGTCAATTATGGTGTACTGTGTGGTGCAGTGTATATTATTATACTAAATTTTTTGGGTATTTCTATTGTATATTATTATAGCAATTTTTTGTGGTATATTTTTATTGTATATTATTATACTAAATTTTTTGGGTATTTCTATTGTATATTATTATAGAAATTTTTTGTGGTATAATTTTTATTGTATATTATTATCGAGATTTTTGTGGTATATTTCTATTGTATATTACCATAGTGAATTTTTCAGGTATATTGCCTTGTATTATTGTGTAATACTGCTTATTATACGCTAAGTGTCACGCTGTTATTTTTAAATTTGTTGGATTTCTCTAATGATTGTGCAATGCCACCTACAATGTCCTTATTGCCATGTATTATTGTTATTATTCTTATTATGTTTTATCGCATATTCAAGCCTTTGGACTATTGTTACATATTATTTATTGAGCATTGATTAATAATGTATTTACACTTGTTTATATTATATTTGTATTTTTGCCAATATTCATGTACCATGTATTGTCGCATCTCTTAGATGTGTAACTTATTCATGTATACTTGTATGTTTTAAATAACTTGTTCTTTTTTTACTGCAAACTATGTCAAAATCGCCCGATTTTGAGGCGGGCAGTATGTTAATATGTTGTACCTTGTACTTGCTCACGCGCAATCAGCTCAGCGCACTTACGTCATCCGTCGCGGTGCAGCACTAGTGGACTCACCGCTGCGTTAAGTTAGTTATCACTCAACCTTTAAGCTTTGCGTTTGCACCCTTCCTTTCTCGCTAGCCGCGGCAATCTAAATTTACTAATGTACTTCTTATTCGATCTCTTTTCAATGCTACACATTATGTAGCCTGGCAATCTACGCCACACTTTGTATTTTGGCTATGTGCGCCTGACGTAATTGCGTGGGCCTGCGCTTCTGAATAATGCTCAAATAAACGTTACTTAAATCTGATTTTACAGTCCACTAATTCATTCAAAAACATTTTTCTGACTCCCTACCAGCATCATTCAGCGCTTGCTACACTAACTCAAGAAAACTCGAGAGCATTAAGCACGCATAAACATATAAGATCCATTTGAAGGACGCAGCAATAGAATCCTCATCAATTTTCTAGAAAAAATTTTATACGATTCTATTGGGGGACAAATATAACGTAAAAATTGAATGCTCCTCAATTTTACGCAGGTTTTATATAGCATCATGATTATTAATTGTGTATTAGACTAAGAAATGCAAGTAATGTTGAGTTGATGTACTGTTAGAACCAAGCCTAGCGGTGTTTTTCAAAGTAACACACCCTTGGCGAGGCGCCTGTCTGACGGGTAAAAAACCATACAACAAGTCACGTACAGGGTGTAAAATCATAAAGTGTATTGTATTAAAAAAAAAAACAATAAAGTTAAGTGAAATCGAGAGAAAGCTGAGTGTTCAGACAATGCAGACCGTTAGAAATAGAAAGAGAGGTTAGAGTGTCTTTCCCCCCTTGGCGGTATAAGTTTGATACGCGCTGTTTTTTAGCGAATGAAAGAAAGCGTCACTTTTTGAGTGGGTGAATTTAGCTAGTTGGGTTGGAGGAAATCAAATATCGCGGTACTTGAAACCAATGGGAACGCGATTTGTAAATATTGAGTGTGGGTAACGTCTGCGGTGTATAAAATACGTAGTTGGGAAAATTGTCGGGAGTCGACGGAGAGCCTTACAACTATCAGACTCGTTATTCGCGTATTACGAATTTATAACTAAAATGTACAAAGATTAGTATAAGTACAGTATCCGTGTCGTGCGTTTAATAATATTAATCCCGGTATTGCAGTGAAAGAAGCATACAAAAATCAAAGTAATCATTAGAATAAATACAATATAACTTGGTGATAAACTATCAAACTTCATATTATCGATAACCTAATACGTGCATCCGGAAGTTACGGAACGTTGGAGTGTATTTGGTATGAATTACTGATATTGCGAGCACTCAGCTTAATAACATATTTACTAAGGTGTCAAAAATAAATAGTAGAATACACTAGTTACATGCTGATTCAGTAAGTAGGTGTAAACAGTGTAGTGAAGGTGAAACCGAAGTAATTGAAGTGTTAGTGTCAACGAGTGTCAACAACAGGATCGTCCGAATCGCCAACGAACGCAATTTCCAGGATCGCAGACTCCGAGGGAAGGAATCACCAACAAAAGGAATTCAACCAACAAGTAACCCAATTTGAACATTAAGCTCATATTAATTCATGTATCTTTTGTAACTCTATTACTATTGGCAATTCAATCTGTCTATGAACCTACTGTCAAATGACAATTGATGAGAAGTATAATTTCAATATTGTAAATCATTAAGACTGTATGTAACTTGCAAAATGTTAATGAAGATGTTCATTAAATTAGGAGTCATTCAAGTTAATTGTGTTAATAATCATTTTTGTGATACCCTGAGATAATTTTAAGAGTCGCCATCAAGCAGAGTTGAGAGCCTAGTACTAGTGAATTACACATATCTTGATATGTTCACACATACGGCAGAGAAGATGATATGTTCTGGTGGAAAATAACTTTCTTTCTTTTGTTAAATACATATATTGCCAGCATTACATCCTGTTAGCATCTTCAGTACCTCAGATTTTATTAAACAGTGTGTCATTTGAAAGTGACATACGTAAAGAAAGATATAAAGCTTATTGCTCTGTTAGAGCTTATTTTTATTTCAGTAACACAGAAAAATGAAAAATAACTGATGAAACAGGAACATTTAAAACAGATGAAATAAAATGAAAAATACTGGTAATTCTTTTAATGCATTCTAAAAACATAAATATCATGGGCAAATTTTTTAATATAATGATACAATAATTGTAGAACAAAATGAAAATGAGTCATAGAAATTTATTTATAGACTGACTACAGTATGCCAGGTATACATGTAATATATCTTGACAACAAATGAGTTTCCACGTTATATTTTGAATTAAACTGTCGGCAGTTTTATATAAAATCTGTTTTCTTCTGTTCTTAGTACCTTTCAAATTTTGAACATGATAACTTTTGTGTACATCTAAACTCATTAATTTAGGTCAAGTTATGATTGAAAAATAATCTTGGTCTAAAGGTGTCATAAAAAGTGTTAATTTTTCAACAGTTTTTGACTGCTGAATGCCACCCATAGCATTCATGCTGTTTGTTCTCTTTATTTATGTTACTCACTGTTTCTTCTGTTTTAATTTTATTATGGTTCACAGTATGACCTATTTTCTTTACAACCATATTAAGTGAAAATGAAAGTAAGAGAAAGGAAAGAAACATATAGTGTATTTAGAACAGCCATGAGAATTGTGAAAAGTGAATCACATGTCTTATACAATACATCATGTACAACTAAAGAAAATAATTATACAAGCTGAAGAAACATAGTTAAGGAAACAAAGTCTGACGAAAGTTCAAAGTCTGACAATGAAGTTCGTGAACTCACTACAGTACATATAATAAAAAAATGATATATACAATCCAATTACAAGCACGGAAAAAGGCTAAGGAGTAAATACTGGACAAAACCGCCTGAAAATTGTTTTCATAAACATCATGATATTTCTGTTGAGAGTTTTTGATAGACAAAATCTCTGCATTAGAACACTCACACACTGTTTGCCTGATCCTGTATAACTTAAATTATTTTATAAAAGTAAAGGGAACCCTGAAAGTGAAACATTTTGATGACACAACTGAAGGTAAGCCTGAAACAAATTCCACAAGCTGATGCCAAAGCTGAATTAAAAAGTGGCATAGATAGTGACATTGCTATAAAGTGGCATAGATAGTGACATTGCTATAAAGTGGCATAGATAGTGACATTTCTATAAAGTGGCATAGATAGTGACATTGCTATAAAGTGGCATAGATAGTGACATTGCTATAAAGTGGCATAGATAGTGACATTGCTATAAAGTGGCGTAGATAGTGACATTGCTATAAAGTGGCATAGATAGTGACATTGCTATAAAGTTTCGCAAGGAGATTGTTTTCAAAGTGACTACAGTGATATGCAACACTGAAATATTCAGAAATTTATAAGAGTGCTTTCATGAACTTTATTTTTGACCTTATATGCACTTATAGTTGCAATTAGTATAGAAGATGCAACTGGTCCATTCTGAATCGATGACACTGTGCAAACATGTCATCATGAAACACGATGCCTAGAACAAAGTTTTGGAATGTATTCATCGTTGATAGCTTTGTAAAAACCAAAGCACAGATTAGTTGCTAAATTTGGCAGTCATCTTCAGGCTAACTTAAATTACATACAATGTTATATTAAGTTAGGCCACTAATGGTAATTTAGGTTGGTCTGAAGGCAGCCACAGGTGTTAACAAGCAAAATGCTGATTGGTTTTATAAAGCTAATATCTGAAACTCTTTTCCATACATTAATAACCCATCCCTAATTTTAATGAACCTAAGATGAAAGATGTTAGTGACTGTGAGTTAGTGAAGATGTTTAGTAATACAGTTCAATGATTACAGTAGTGACTAGTGCTGGAAATGGATCACATTGTTGGATTACATGTATAGGGTTTGTGATTGTTTTACCCATACTTGTGTCATCTCTAGGGTTGTCTTAAATGAATCAGTCATCTATGTATCAACATGATTAATGAAACTAGAAATAATTTTATTTTCAATCATGAATATTTTTGTCTTAAAATTTAAAACCATTGGAAATTTCTCAGTTTATGGTACTGTTGTGGCTATAATAATGGTATTTAAAATAAACATTGACATTTGTGTCTAAATTCTTTAGTCACTGTATCTATAGCAGAGTTTAGTATTTAACAATACTAGGCAGTTATCTCTATAAACAAGTGTAGTATTTTATAATAGTTCAGGCAGTTATGTATATAACACAGTGTAGTATTTAACAAATCAGATACCGGTACACAGTTATGCCTATAGTAAAGCTTATTTAACAATAAAGTAGGCATTTGTGTCTACAAAAGAGGGTAATATTAAATAAGATGAAAGGCATACATCATCCACTTTTCTATAACAATCAAAATTCAAGTGTTTTTTTTGTGCTAGTCTCATGCGTGGAAAGTATTTGCAATAAAAATCAACACAAGTGATTGAGGTAAAGATTAAAAATAGGTAAACAAATGCTCTATGCAAAAATACAAGACAACTAAGGCGTACTAGAAAAAACCTGATAACAATCACTGTCATTTGTGAATGTTCCAAAACAAGAATAAACATTTGTATTACTTTTGTTGTAGTAACATTATATATATTAGTACTTATCTGAACACACCCATGACTTCAGAAAGTCAGAGGATTTCATCAGAAGGAATTTCAACCCGGTCAGCTGTTTCAACAGTTAGGGGTGCCTTGTAAATATTTGTGGAAAAACCTTGACCACGTTTTATCTACTATGTCTGATTTGCTGAATTTACCAACTAGATTGAAGTGCATTCTGACAAAATCTTTCTGAACTCACTGTAGAGTTACCATGGCATCAGTGTCTAGCAGTTCTTCAGAATGTAACTAATCTGTCTTCAAGTAGTATACTTGCAATTATTTAATGGCAATAGCTATACTTGCTTCATTTCTCAGAAAATTATATTTTAATTTATATCACTTTCAAAATGTTAATATAATCCAATTGAACCTATTGTTGTTAGAAAGATGAATAGAAACATAATTGTACTGACTGATTATATACAATTCTATTAAAAAGTGACTAACTTTTACTACAAAAGGATCACAGTTTTTATACTAAAAAAACCCCAAATTTGGATTAAAATAAATAAAGCTCAATAAATCACATCTGTGATATTAATTAGTAAGCTAATTTTCAACATTAGCACATTTTATTTTTAACTCGTGTTTTGACTGAGTTATGCGCATTCTGAAACACAATGACATAACTAACAACTATGATTAAAATCTTTTTAATGTGCAAGAGTTAACAATAATTTTTCTCATCTTAGCCAGATTACTTTTTGGGAAAATTGGTATAATTGGGTAATATTTATTTTGAAATACAAAAACTTTATTTGAAAAACTCGAAAATGTTAATTGTAAGTATAATACTGGCTTGAAACATGTTTTTATTGGCAAAAAGGTAAAATTTTTACCTTATAGGCTGAACCAGTTTTCACTTATTATAAGCTTTATCAGAGGCTGACACTAGGGGTGCTGTTTGTCTTGTTCTTGGCGTCGGCGCTGTCATTTGAAAGATCGATGTTGCGTGTGTGTGTGTGTGTGTGTGCGCGCGCGCGCGGTGTGGTATGTTCGAATAGTACATGTAATTTGAATTGTGTCTGTTCATTTAGGATGTTGTTTTTATGTGTTTTTGTGTGTTTGTATATTTCTAGTTGTACAAAAGTGTCTAGTTTTCGGCCTTTTGTGTGTACATGTAGAATGTCCATGTTGTTGTTTATGTTTGTGTATGTGTCATTTTCTTCAAAGAGGTGGTTTGCAAAGGTGGATTCTGTGGTGGAGACAAACACAAAACACATAAAAACAACATCCTAAACGAACAGACACAATTCAAATTACATGTACTATTCGAACATATCACACAGCACACACACACATTGATCTTTCAAACGACGGTGCCGATGCCAAGAACAAGACAGACAGCGCTCCTAGTGACACCCTCTGACAAAGCTTATAATAAGCAAAAACTGATTCAGGCTATAAGGTAAAAATTTTACATTTTTACTGATAAAAAATGTAGTGTTCCGAGTCAGTAGTATTATACTTATAATTAGTTAATCAACGGACACATCATGGGCAACAAAATCCAAGAATACAAAATGTTGAATAATATTTTGTTTTGTTTAGATTGTCTGGGTATTGGTCCACTTTTCAGCCAGATGTCTTAGACCTGTGGTACCGGCAACTGTTCTATAGTAGCTGCTTTGACTTTACCAAGGTCTGTCTGAAAAAAAAGGAAAACATCTAGCTGAAGAAAACCTATAAAAATAGACTGCTTCATTGACATCTGGGAAACCAAACAAAAGGAAAGATTGAACTCTCACATTGAGCAATAACCAATATTACAAATATATCACTACTGAGTCGGATTGCCAATTTTTTATTTTTAAAAATGTTAACTTTTAACTTGTAGCCTGAATTAGTTTTCATTTATTACAAGCTTCATTTGAGGCTTGTAATAAGCGAAAACTAGTTCAGGCTACAAGGTAAAAGCTTAAAGTTTTTACCAATAAAAAATTAGTGATCCGAGTCAGTAGTGATACATTTATAATTAGTTAATCAACTGACATGTCATGGACAATGAAATCCAGGAAAAACAATAATTTGAAAAATTTGTTTATAAAATGATTTTTATGTGGACACACTTGCTGACATATATTTGAACATACAGTATTTAACACTACACATAACAGTACTTTCAATATGTTAACAATACTTACCTGTAGGCATCTAAAAAAAATTGTGGTACAATGCGTTAATCTGAAAAAATACATTCAGCTTATACAAATATATGTATATACAGTGCTGCAATACACGGTACCAAACACATGCACAAAAGCAGAGTTTTATACACACACCTGCAATAAAGATATGCACACTTGAATAGAAAGAAATTGTCACCAGCATAGTAATGTGTCAATTTTATTTGCAAATCGTTAAAAATAACATGTTGATTGGTTAGGGCGCTAGTCTTTTTATACTTATTAAAAAGTATTATAAGGAAAGGTATCAATCATACCAAATTTACTGTTTTTAAAATGCAACGAAAACATAGCGTTAGTTTGAAACATTTCACCATCACAAACATTTCATAACTCACAGAGAAAAAACACAGAAGAAGAGAGGGGAAGTAGTATCAACTTAAAAAGTTTCTACATATCATTTTCACGTTAGTACTACTGTCTGATTTTTGTGTGTGTATTTTCCCATGAGTGATGAAGCTAAAATGTTTTCAAAATAAGCATAGTTTTGAAATATAACAGTGAAATATTTCAAATAAGAATTGTAGTTTCTTTCGAAAAGTGAATTGTTAAGTTTACTGACCTCAAGATAATAATTCAGAAAACATACTTTATTATGTTTACTTCATTATATGTTCAAATACAGTAAAACTTCAATTATTTGTTACTGTGTTTACAACACTACCTTCTACAGTTTGTCACGTTTTATGTGAATTAACTCATTTGTAAGTTTAAAATTTACTATTACTAGTAGCATAGCCAAGGGTGGGTTACTGGGACTTACCCTTGTTTGTCACCAATATAATTTTATAAGGGAAATCTGCAGATAGGTAGTACCATTTTGCTAAGTGGCCTTCATATAATATTACACAATAACTGGCAAGTCCTCTACTATTATCAATGGTTCTACCTTCATTTATCATTAATTAACCCTTCATAAAAACTGACATTTAAAAATCCTAACAATAACACCTCTTCATGGAAAATCCTTGCTACACTACTCATCATAACAAAGAGTATTGATAAAAAGCTAAATGTAGATTGTAGTTTACAATAAATGAAAGTAAATAAGCAACGTGAAAGTAAAATATCTAATTAAAATGCCATATCCTTTATGACAGAGATTGATATCACAATTATTAACAAATAACACACACACTCACTATATGTATGTATGTATGTGTATATGTACGTACGTATGTATGTATGTATGTATGTATTTATGTATGTATGTATGTGTATACAATGTTGTTTTCCTATTCCACTGTACTATCTTGCTAAGGGGTAGTGCAATGTATGCAAAAACCTGGAAATGAGAAAAACGTTTCTATGGCGCTTAGGGAAAAGACAGAGCAAGATTTAATATTTACCTTAGTATTAAAACTCAATCTTGACATTTTCAAGTCATACATAACTTCTGTCAACTGTCTACTCCTTAATATAATTTCTATAATGGAAAAGTGATGTATGTATTATTAAGGTACAATAGATTAAAACAAAAGAAAAAGAATAGACAAAACTAATTATAAATAATACAATGGAAATCTCTGATATGTGGACAAGAATTGGACTGCACGACAGATTGATATGAGGATAAGAAACAGACTATGAGGATAAGAATTTGACTGGATGACAGATCTGATATGAGGATAAGAATTGAGGAAAACCCCAAAGATTTGGATGACATTTCCTTTGAAGATGTGACAGGTGTGATCAAGGCCTTAAAAGATAGGAAAGTGGGAATCCATGATGGATGGATGCTTTTGGAGGAAGTTTTCAATACCCCATGATTAATGAATCTATTTAATATGTGCTGAAAACAAGGAAATATTCTTGAGAACTGTTTAAAGGTGAAAGTCATCTCGATTTTTAAAAAGAGAAATAGAAGTAAATATGAAAATTATAGGGGTCTTAGTTTGCTAGATAAGATAAGATTAGTTTGCATATAAGATATATGCTAGAATAATCATCAGTAGACTTAAGGTTATAGCAGACAAGATTATTACTAAGGAACAGATGGGGTTCAGAAGCCAGTCTACAGTTGATGCCATTTTTGTATTAAAAGAGATGATTGCGAAGAGAATGTAATTCAGTTTAGAAACTAATATTACCTTTATAGATTTTTGAAAGGCATTTGACAGCTTGAATAGAGATATGCTATAAGAAACTCTGATCAGATGATGTTTCCCTTATCATCTTGTCAAAGCAATCAAAAGTCTATATCAAAACACTTCTGTAATTCAGGTAAGTGATTAACAACACCGATTAAAACAAACAAAGGAGTTAGACAAGGCTGCTGTATCTCCCTAATACTTTGTAAAATCTATTTGGATGATGATCAGTAAAACATGGAATTAAAATTTTGAATGTGGTATAAAGCTTTCACCATAGCATAGATTAAATAGTATCTATATGCGGACAGAAGATGATCTGTTGTATAATCTGTTTCAAAAGAAGGGAGCATTATTTTTAAAAGGAACATATTTTTTTATTATAAGGAGCATATTTTTATTGATAATATCTCCACATAAAACAAAAGTAATGGTTTTTATGGGGAAATACCCAGTAAGACTAAAATAGAGATAAATGGCAAAATTCTGGTGCAAGGGTCCAGGTTTGATTATCTTGGATATGAAATATCTCACACCAGAGTGTGATGTTGAAAATTAACTAATAGAATTAAACACATATGTGGAACAATATTAAATTAGAAAAGAAACTAAACTGTAATTTTATAAGACATTGGTGGTACCAGTGGCACTGTATGGGAGTGAGATGTGGGAACTTGCAAAGAAAGATAGAAGAAAAATTATATTTGCAGAAGTGAAATTTCTCAGAGCTGTACAAGGTTGCATGATAACAGACAGAATAAGTAACAAAAATATAAGACAGGATTTGCAAATTTTCAATTTGGAAAATAAATTTAATGAATATAAAGAAGTCGAGTGGTGCAACCATTTGGAAATAATGCAGTAAGACCGTCTTCCTTGAATTGCCCTGAATTACAAGCTGAGAGGTCACCAAAGTTTAGAACATCCAAGGAGGACAAGATGGTTTCCAGAATAGGCAGTGCAGCCTAGGCCATGAAGTAAAAAAGAAGAAGAAAAACTAATTACTTTAAAATGTATTGACAATAAAGATATATTTAGTATTGAAAAATTAATCACGTCTGGAAAGATATCATGTACTGAACATCAATTAAAGAGTGTAAGACTGGTAACAGATGATATCATTAGTGAGGTACTATGGAGTGATGGACTGGAGAGGGGACTGTCCTATGTAAAGGCACTGTTGGAGCAGACAACTATTTAATATTAATTTACAAGTGTCTTAACAACTGAGACTATATACTGTGAATACAACAGGAATAAGATTTTGCTTAGTGAATACAGGATAGAGCAGAATGGTTCTATAATCTCCTGACCAGTCAACATCTACTGAGAATTGGCTGTTGTCTAATAACCACTGCATGTTGCCTTGAGAACATATGGGTCAGCCTATCACTGTTGACTAAACCATTGCACAATGTGGCATCTCTGTTCCCCTGTAAAGTCACAACACCAATCAACCTGTTCTGACTAAAGTCAACAGAACAACCTGTTCTGTTCATGGTATAGTCAGGATTGAAGTGAAATAGTTACAACTTTTTTTAATAAGTATTGTGACTCCTGTCAACACATAGAGTATGTAAAATATACAACGAAAAATTCTTTTAATAAAATTAAAAAACATACTTTTATTTAAATATAAGTATAAGTTAAATATACTTGCTCTTATACATGCTCTTATACTTGGAAAGGTGATATTCAACTGAAGAACAGAAAATGTCATAATGATTGTCGCCATAATCTCTGTCCAAATATTTATGTGAGATATGTCAGATTCTTTTTTTTTTATCATGGTAAGAGGTAAATCATCGTTTTGCTTTGGTTTCCAAGTGTTAAGTCTTGGTCCACTGTTTTTTCTTTTCAGCCAAACATTTCAGCTTCATCTGTGGTAGTTCTTCAGTGGCTCAACTGACCCTTTCAACAACAGTTTGTAACAGGACAAAAGCCTGTTGTCATAATTATGCTGTTCAAGAATTTTGCATTGTATTTTTTATTGTATTTATACATATAAAGCATGGTTAGGTCAATTTTCCCCATGTCTGAAGAAACGACGCAGTTCATCGGTACAATTCATCTCAAGGCCAAGGGCGTACGTGCAAAACAAAACGTATTCGATGGTGGCACTGATCGACAAAGCCAAACTGTTATAACAAATTATGACACACGTCATAGTGATGACGAGAAATGATGTCATCAGCTGTCTCGAACAAAGGGTTGATCACAATTAATCCCCACCACCCGTCGACAATACGACAAAATATCGGCCCAGTCAGCTACAAGTCTTCATGGAGTGAGCACATTTTGAAAGTGTGCTGGTACAAAGTTTGCCAGTAAAAGTGTTTATAATTAATCAAAAAATGTAAAAGTCAGCAGAAAATAATACAAATTTATTAACAGTTCAATAATGTAGATTCAGTGACAACAGCCAGACGATCAGTTTATCAGCATGTCGAACATCAGACTATCCATGGAACACATATAATCTCAGGAAACCTCTACATTCAGGGAAGTGCACTTTTAAATAACTTTATCAAAAAATGAGCTCAGAAACAAAATTTGAACAGTAAATTGTAACAAAATCAAAATTATTAACCATGTAATGAGAGAGAGAGAGAGAGAGAGAGAGAGAGAGAGAGAGAGAGAGAGAGAGAGAGAGAGAGAGAGAGAGAGAGAGAGAGAGCGTGAGTGAACCACGTCTTTTAAAAGAGCCGTTGGTTTGTGTTTTCCAAAGATTCTTATAGTATGGTGATGTGAAATTAAAAGTAAAGACTGCAGTAAAAAACTAATTTTGATATGAGATGCATAAAGGGAAAGTAAAATATTGAAAAACAAATTATATATAAATAGCGGAAGTAAAATGGCCGCCATGTTGGGTGTGGTGTAAGCCACCATTTGTAAACTGACTGATTATCAAAATGCAGTAATTAAACCAAGTTTTTACCTCTCAATACCAATTCGTTCTATTATTTCATACAACCCGATTGTTTCTGTACTTTCGCTTAGAGAATTCTGGACCCTGGGAATAAAACGAAATATATATGTGGGTAGCACGTGTCTACCGGAAGTGTGACCAACACATGGTAAGTAACAAAAGTATGTATTATTGGTATTATTTATGTATTTACAAATGCAAATGTAGGAGTAAAGTTAACAATGGTGACCGAACGGGACTTTGTATAAAATAAAAATTATATAAATATAGCCAAAGAGCAGAAACAAACGGGTGGCGAAATTCGCATAACACATAAACAACATAGGTTACTACAAGTGTAGGTTATGTTGTTGTTAAGTTGAAATATAGACCAACAATTGAACAAATATTATATTACAATGGCAAATAAGAACGAAATAAGTGTAACAGAATCAGAAATAATGGGTGAGAGTATTCACTCGACACCAGCCCCAACGAAAAGAGTTGAGGAGAATGACGTAATAAAAATGATGAGATTACTTTTTGATGTGCAAAACACAAGATTAGACAATTTTAGTGATAAGTTTAACCAGTTTGATGAACAATTCAATGACATAAAAAAGGAAATTAAAAAACAAAATTGTAATTTTGATGAAGGAATAAATGAAATAGAAATACATTGTGACAGTATTCAAAAACAAACAGAAACCAGTAATGAGACAAAATAAGTAATAATACCAAAATAAGTAATGTAGATGATAAAATTAATCAAATCAATGAGACAGTTCAAAACCAAATAGAAACACAAAATAGAGAATAAATGTTTAACCACAGTTAATGAGCAGATAGAGAGTAGAACTAAATGTGAAGTAAATAAACAGATAGAAATTAAAACTAATGTTTTACAAAATAAGCTAGAGAAATCTGAATCAAACGGAATAGACAAATTAGATATAAACAAAGATGACAAGGTAAGCAGTGGTAAGAATTATGATAAAGTAAATAAAAATATGATATTAGAAAATGATTATGTGAACATTGGTAGTGATAATGAGATTTTATGGGAAATAGAATATGATAATGAGGGAATGTTAGTGTGTGTTGAAGGGTTAAAGAGAGTGTGTAAAGAAAGTATAATTGTAGGGGGATTGCAGGGGGTAGATTTTTCCCTTAATGGTGTAGTTGGGGGTGAAGTACGTGTGTTGAGGAAGGACGAGAGTGCCTTCAATGTATATTTGGGAGACATATGGTCTACAAATAAAGTTGTCCCTGTTTTTTTTTGTGCACTTCACAAGTGGTGCAGTAGTTGTGAATTAGTATCCCCTGCAAATATTGAGAGAGAGAGTGTAGAGAGGTATTGTGAGAAATATAATGAGAGAAAGAGTGAAATAGAGATTTTTAAGGTAAGTAGAAAGTATGAAGAATTTAGGGAAAGCTTAGGAGTAGAGATGATGTATAATAAAAATAAGAACTTACCTTGTAATGAAGCTGATATAGCAGTAGGAGAAGATGATAATGGAAATAATGACTTTATAACGTACCTAGTGGTGACTAATTATACTGGAGGTGACAGGACAATAACCAATTGTGACAGGTTGTATGATGAATTGATAGGTAATAACCCTATTAATTATGATGGTTTTATAAAATATAAGAATTTAAATGTGTATTATATTAATGATGGTAATATAATGTATTTAATAAAAAATAAATTGTACAGACCGAAGATAAGACTATTGTTTGACGATGGAGGATAATTATTTTATTGTGTTAATGAACATTTAAATATGTGATAGTGTTTTTCAAGATGGACTGTTTATGAACTGATTATGGTAAATGGTTAAATGATAATTTGGATTGTATATTTTGTGTGTATTAATGTCAATGTATTTGTGTATTTTTGATTTTATGTATTTTTATGTAAACCATGTACTGTAGAATTTTTAATAATTGAAGGAAGTTTGATAATGAATTTGAATAATTATGAGATTTAGACTTTAATGGATAATAAATGATTAAACATGTAATATATTGGGATATTGAGATGCATTGTTATGAGTAGGTGAGGGATGAATTTTCTAGTGGTATATTAAGGTGAAATGTTGTAAAAGAGTTTGGGGAATAATGATCAATAAGGCATTTGAGTTAGTTAAGCAAAGTTATTAGGAGTTAGAGAAAATAAGAAGTTGAGATACAGATGATACACAAAGAGGGTGTTAGATATTTTAGGGACACAGTAGTTAGTGATTATATGTAGAGAGGTGAGTAATGTGAATGGTAAATATATTTGTTGATGATGATATTTTGTAGTAAGGGTAGTGGTGTAAGGAGTGATCAGCGTGCTGCGTGGCAAGAGACCAGCGTGCGGCATTGTGGCAGGCGGAGCAATTTGGGTTAGAGTGTTTGCCGATATTTGGTGGAGGGCAAATGGTTAGGTATGTATATGGGCAGGTAGGGAACACACATCATCCTAGTACAAAGACGAGCGGTGCCAGAGGATTTAAATGAAATTAGTGAAGGTGTTTATTATTGAGATATTGGTGTCATAATATATAAATATGGGTGTTAGCAGCGGTTGTTAGAAAAAAGGGGTAGTAAGGTTAGATGGATAAATGCCAAAATAAGATATAGATAATAGTGAATAATAGCGAGTCACCCAAACTAGATAAGTATTGATGAAAAGGTTAGAAAAGAAAATTCATAGCAGGAAGGTGAGGTAACAAGAAAGGTAAATAATAAACTTGAAATTTTTATAGAATCTCATGATACAATAAATGTTAACTAATTAAAAGATGAATAGAGAGTTGAAGCCGTAATGTCTTATAAGTTTTGATACCAGTTATTTAAATGTGAATTATGTAATGTAAATGTAAAAATGTTAATGTTTGATGTTCAATGTTTTATTATGTTGATGGTAATAGTGTGTGGTTAGGAGGTCGTTACAGGGGTAGCGACGGTAACAAATGTTAACATGTTGAAAAGATAAGGTTAGAAATGGTTTTGAACAAAAAATATAGTTTGATTCTGTTGCAAAGAAATAAGAGTATAAAGAAACTGAGTAAAGAAAATTTGAAGTATTTAAAGTGTTTGCCATGATAGGTATGTTTTTATTTTATATAAAATGATAGAGATAGTGGTTGTTGCATTTGAAAATTAAAAAATTGTTTTATGTGTTATGATTAGTATAAGAATATGTTTTCTTGTGGTAAAGAGGATAAATAATATTGACTGGAGTCAAAAAATGTTGATAAATGTAGGAATGTTGAGAGGAGAAGGTCATTCTGTTTTAAATCTTGTTACTTGTTGTCTGAGAATTTTAAGTTAAGCAAACCAACGCCTCAAACACAAACCAATGCATCTAAGAGGAGACATATCAGTTGTGGATATGGAAATAGATAAGGCCACTATTTTAAAATTTTGTATTTCATGTTTCAGAGTTTGATGGTGTTGTGACGGCGGTCCTGAGCTGACCGGTGCGTCAGAGCAGGAGCGTTAAGTGCCTAATGGCCTTATGGTGTTGGGATCTCTCCTGAGAAGTCCAGTAAGGTCAGATAGGTATGATCATCATCATTGGACCAAGGGTAAGTGATTAAAATTTTTCTATGTAAACACTACCGGGGGTTGTGGCGACATATCTGGGCTGATCCCTTTAGAAAGTGTGAATGGGTCAATGAAAGTTTTTATGCTTCGGCATAAAACCTTTCATTGAGGGGGTTTGTAATAGGACAAAAGCCTGTTGTCATAATTATGGTGTTCAAGAATTTTGCCTTGTATTTTTTATTGTATTTATACATATAAAGCATGGTTAGGTCAATTTTCCCCATGTCTAAAGAAACAACGCAGTTCATCGGTACAATTCATCTCAATGCCAAGGGCGTACGTGCAAAACAAAATGTATTCGATGGTGGCACTGATCGACAAAGCCAAACTGTTATAACAAATTATGACACACGTCATAGTGATGACGAGAAATGATGTCGTCAGCTGTCTCGAACAAAAGGGTTGATCACAATTAGTCCCCACCACCTGTCGACAATACGACAAAATGTCGGCCCAGTCAGCTACAAGTCTTCATGGAGTGAGCACATTTTGAAAGTGTGCTGGTACAAAGTTTGCCAGTAAAAGTGTTTATAATTAATAAAAAAATGTAAAAGTCAGCAGAAAACAATACAAATTTATTAACAGTTCAATAATGTAGATGCAGTGACAACAGCCAGACGAATCAGTTTATCAGCATGTCGAACATCAGACTATCCATGGAACGCATATAATTTCAGGAAACCTCTACATTCAGGGAAGTGCACTTTTAAATAATTTATCAAAAAATGAGCTCAGAAACAAAATTTGAACAGTAAATTGTAACAAAATCAAAATTATTAACCATGTAATGAGAGAGAGAGAGAGAGAGAGAGAGAGATAGAGAGCGTGAGTGAACCACATCTTTTAAAAGAGCCGTTGGTTTGTGTTTTCCAAAGATTCTTATAGTTTGGTGACATGAAATTAAAAGTAAAGACTGCAGTAAAAAACTAATTTTGATATGAGATGCATAAAGGGAAAGTAAAATATTGAAAAACAAATTATATATAAATAGCGGAAGTAAAATGGCCGCCATGTTGGTTGTGGTGTAAGCCACCATTTGTAAACTGACTGATTATCAAATGCAGTAATTAAACCAAGTTTTTACCTCTCAGTGCCAATTCGTTCTATTACTTCATACAATTCGATTGTTTCTGTACTTTCGCTTAGAGAATTCTGGACCCTGGGAATAAAACGTAATATATATGTGGGTAGCACGTGTCTACCGGAAGTGTGACCAACACATGATAAGTAACAAAAGTATGTATTATTCACATATTTATGTATTTATATTTACCAAAGTAGGAGTAAAGTTAACAAGTTATGGAGTTGCTGAATTTCACTAACTTCTTATAATGTCAAAATGTCTGATAAAGTTGTTTGCCTTGCTCAAGCCTCTATCAGTTAGGAAATGGAATGAAGAAGCACCAGTGGAGATGACACCTAAATAACTGGCTGAAGAAAAAATATAATGGATTGCAACTTAACGCTCAAAAATCATAATAAAACAAGGATATCTACTGAACATCTATTTTTAAACATAAGCTTGTATCACACTGTTACCATTAATAAATACACAGCTCTTGTTTTATATTGAGTACTTGTCACACTATATATCCCAAATGTTTTCCCACACTGATCAAACCTCATCTCTGGTATAAAATTAAACATACTGTAAATATGGTAAGAACAACATGGTTTATGAGAATTAGCACAGATTTTGAGATGCGGCACATTTTCTATTATTCTTATTATTATAAAGAAGAGTTCTCAGTATGTACAACAGATTTGACAGTGGTTTGAAAGAAATAGGGATAAAACTTTGTGTCTAAATTTATAAAACAATTTGTTTATATTAATTTATACTTAATTTATAAATAACTTATGATAACAAGATTTTTATAGTCGTTTCCACCATATAACAAATTATAATTTCATTATTGTGATACTAAAATACACAATAATAACAATCTTTCCATCCTAGAGGGTGTCGAAGTTGCCAGGAATTGAGTTCCAATATGATCATCAATTCAGGTTTTCTATTAAACTTCAGGAACAATAATTACCTTGTTTCATTTATTGCAAAAGTTAAAAAGACAAATTACTGTTACAATAATTCTAAAAATATTATAATATTTATACAGTTGGAATGAATTAAATGAGTACTATTAGAAATTAAATCAGAAATATAATCATTACCATACTCTATTGTATCGTACCAACACTAAATCTTAAATATTTCACAAAATGCCATGGTTCAACTGCCTAGTATGCTTAGAGTGCAGACAGGCTATCAGATTCCAATAACTGGTGCTGACAGGCACAGGTGTATAGTGAATGCAGAGTATAGGCACCAAAACAGTGCAAATTCAGTACCAGTCATGGAGTTAAGCACTCACTGAAGGAGTTACTTTTACTCAATGCTTCAGAAGGTTTAGCTTAAAACTGGAAGAAGAGAGAAGTGGTGTCCATGAAATTAATCTCTATCAGTTTACCTGCAACACCCGTTTCTTTTGATATATCTCACCAGTTGGTATCTACAACAACCTTGTTGAAATATTCCTTGAGTCTCATGTCCCAAATTTCAGGTTTCAATGAAACTTTAGATATCAGTGTTCCTGTATCCATTAGGAAAATAATAAACTTAACTCAAATGAATAAAACAAAGACATGCAGAGGCTCTGACTCATCCTCGTTTCTGAAACCAAAATGTCTGAGTCGGACTACCTGTGTGTGTGTACCGGTGCCTGCTGCCATTATGTGCACTCTCATCTAAACACAGGTGACTATTTGTCACGCTGGTAGGCAGCGATTGTTATATTCTGAAACCTGCCTGCACTCTATCTATGCATATCCTAATAGTTTGTTTCATACACGAATTTCAAATGCCTTAATAATATTGTTAACAGTATTTTAGATCCTGTTTATTGACAGGAGAAATCCAATAAGGAATGGAGAAATCCAAAGTTACTTTGAAATATTCTACTCTGTGAATATGAACTTTACTCACTTCACAAAATACCCACTTCTCAATAATATAGTTTTTTTTTTGTTAAAACAATAAATAAACAGAACATGTTGAAATGAATATTTGTAAAACTGTACAATTGTACAACAAGGTCTCATAATTGATGAGAAGACTCACAATGATGGCAGTGTCCAATTATCAGTTGGAATTATTAGTGCTTGGTTGTTGATGCTGGGCAGGGGACTAACAACAGTTTGAATGCTAATATCATTTCCATCCCACGCAACCATCATTATAACCTCTTCGTTGCCCTCATCTGCTATCAGTTAATATGTAAATTTATGCTAACCAGCCTGCAAATTTTATAGCTAAATCCACACCTCTCATTATATTGCCTGTTTGAAATGTAAATGTATTACTTATGCTAGGAAAGTAAATTTTTAATTTCCAAATTATTTTATAATTTGACAAAATTTGTCAGTTTGTATTTGTATATTTTATAACTAAAGTTATGACTTAGTTGTCCTCTGATTTTGTTCTTTGTTTTACAAATTTTGAAGTATGTTTCCCTCATAGTCACAAATGTCTTACTTCACTGGAGGTCATTTGAACATTCAGATAATCAGGCATATAAAATATAATACACAATATAGAACTATGACAGAAAACACAATACACCATACATTTTTCTAAAATGTGTGTGTCTTATCTTGGCATTCACAACAGTATTGATAAGCCTGTAACTGATTTATTTACATTACTCCTTATCATATATATATATATTGCTGCATCCTACAAAGAAAAGAGTTCTATGGGAAATTTAACTGCTCAGTAAATAACAAATTATCAGTTTCTGTTTTTTAATTCTCCAGCCACATTTCTATATTTCCTTTTTTTTGCAATAGTGGAGAGGCTTAAAATTCACCTGACCACTTTATTGTGTGATCACACACTTGCACTGATTTATAATAAACTAAACCACTGTGATGGTAATAATAAAATATTGGAAACTTTTTTTTAATTATAAAATATTCATGTACTCTGGCTTCTTCTGGTTTTGGCTTTATCAGTTGTGTGTTGAAGTCTGATAATGTTTCACCCATCTTGCAAATGTTTCTTCAGGCCACTCTGCAGTATATGCACTTGCTGTGGAATACAACATGTAGTAACCATAGCGTGCAACTGTACTATAGATCGACCCCCCCCCCCCTAAAAAATCACTTGCAAATGTGTGTGAAGGGTTGTCTGACTTTACAGCATGAACAAAAATGGAAGACGCTGTATTTTTATAACACTGGTTGCAGAATCCTATTACATAACTTTACACACACACACACACACACACACACACACACACACACACACACACACACACACACACACACACACACACACACACACACACACACACACACACACACACACACACACACACACACACACACACACACACACACACACACACGCTCGCGCGCGCGCGCTCGCACGCACGCACGCACGCACACACACACACACACACACACACATTTGTTGTTAAATAAGCATTGCACATTTAGTTTACATAAACACATAGTAGTACAGTCTGTACAGAATATATCAGAGAAAAGTACACAGAAGAGATTCAGACAACGGACATTTACACATAGCGTAACATACTTTAGTTAACGAAACAAGAAACAGTGTTTTGAAGAGATAATTTTATTGAGATTAGATGTAAATCAGATAAAGCACTGTTTTTGTTATATTACAAGTTCATAAAAATATTAAACCTTTTTTTGCGTATAATTCTAATTATGTATTTTTTCAAAATGATTACTTGAGCTCTAAAGTGTAAATTTTGTAAACTCATAATGTCGTTTTTGTTTTTCTTGTATTAGGTCTATGGCCAAATCCACATTTTTCTTTGCCATTTTGTGATAGTCTTAACTTTTCCAGAGGGAACGGTAAACCTGGTAGCTTTTCTTTAGTAGACTGAATTGCCACTTGTAAAATTGTTTTTGCCTCCTGTAAAAGATATTTCGTAGCTCTGACCATCTCTTTGTGTCTGACTAGGCTCTGACGCATGCATAGCCTCTGCCTTTGTTTTCTGTCTCCCCAGTCACTTAGTCATATAGGTAAGAAATTAGTCATAAAGGTTATGATAGTGTATTTTAAACTGTAAGTGAATATTATTAAAAGAACAATGAACTGACAAACACAGATATGATTTTATACTTGTATGTTAATAAACATTTTGTGTTGATAATAACACACTGTATCTTCACTCATTCATATCATTTACACTTTAGACCATTCAAGAATGGTTCTACTTTTCATATCAACCCAAAGTCAACTCTCGCCCCACCCCAAATTGTTGCTGGATTTGTCCCTGATAATTGTGGTTTGTTTCTTTTAGAATAGTTAGCGATTACTACATGAATTGTTATTTTAAGACAGTTTATATTTGTATTTAAAAGACATTAAATTACAAACCTAGATTACGAAGAAAGAAATATAATTTGTGGAAGGGTTCAAAAAATTTCCCATAATGTGTTCCATAAATTCCTTGTAATGTGTTCTAGAGACTTCCATAACATTCTTGACCATGTCTTATTATATACACAGGTTTGGCCACAGCCAACCATTTAGTTATTATTGGAGTTCAGACTTGAGTTGGTTCAGCTGCATAAAGCTGTAAAAATGTTGAAATCTATAAGCATTTGACAAATTAAATTCACGACATCTAACATCTAACTGTTGAAGGTATTTTTTTAGTTGTGTAAACCTATATGTTTTTTTTTTCAAGAGTCTTTCAAGCTATATACACATAAATTTTAACAAAACAGGTCACTAGACCATACTCTTCTGGACACAAGATTTTGTGCAAAGTAGGATTAATGAATTTTTAAAAACAGAATTTCCAAGATAAAGGAAGTTATTTTCCTGCCGTATTTAAACATTCACATCTGTATAGTGAATGTTTATATTTTTCATGACAAGTTATTCTATTTAATACTGTGTTCCGGACAGCAGAAATTTTAATAAGGCTACAGTTGTATGTCTTAGTAACATAGGATTTGAGAATTTCCGACAAAACGTCATCTCAGACTCAGATATGCTATGCAACTTTATCTCAGAATAGAGAATGGATCTCCCCACAGTTCTGGTCATTAATTATATTCAAAATTTGATGTACAAAGTCATACTTTTTTATTGTTTAGTTTATGGTTATTATAATATTGTAAATATAAGTATATCATTACCGACTCGGAATGCGGGCAGCCTCTGACAAAGCTTATAATAAGCGAAAACTAGTTCAGGATATAAGGTAAACCTTACATTTTTACCAATAAAAATCTTTGTGTTCTGAGTCAGTAGTGATATACTTATATTTAGTTACTCAACGGACACGTCATGGACAACAAAATCCAAGAATATACTATTGTCTTATACTTGATACAATATTATTTACTTGTCACAAAGTAATTGCTTTTATTCCATTCAAAGTTTGTATATAATCAATCACCTTTGTGTTCCTGACAGACTACATTTATTATTCTACTATAACTCATGTCTACTATTCTATTCTGTCTACGCACGATCTCACTGTCCTCATTGCCATCTGATGTTATGTTGCCTCCCAGATGGGTAAAAATACTCACAGTCTTTATCTATAGTGTCTACTTTTATTGTGACAATCTTGTCTGTGTTTATGTTCAATTCCAATTGGAAGCACTTTCCCTAAGTTCATCGTATGCCTCTTCAGCTGCCTTCTTTGATCTAATCATAATATTTATACCAACAGAATATGCTGCTGTTTGCACAAGTTCATTTATAAGTGAATTGAAACTGTTTATATTAGTTTTTTCAGTCACAGATCCAAAGCTAGAATGAACAAGTTTAGAGGAAGCCCATCCATCATTTCATTCCCTTTCTGATGGCTGTATGTTCTTTAAGCCTATTTGTATCCTTAAGTAAGTTTTGGTGTTCCCAAGATTTGCACCTAATTTTTCCAGGATTTTAAATTCTTGTAAAATTGTATTAGCTCTTGTCTATGAATAGAATCATAATGACTTAACATAAACTAGCAGCAAAGATCTCAGACTTCCTCTGAATGGGTATCAACAAAGATTTGTTTTTCCTCCTCATTACATTCGCAAACATCTTACTCAAACCTTGTGTTTGCACAGTTGGTGTATTGTAGAGCTTTCTTGTCTGAAACCAGCCTTGTATGGTATTTTGTGCTAACGTATTATTCTGTTATTGAGAAAACACATCAGTATTTTGATAACCAATACAAAGAAGACTGATTCGTTAATAGTTTTGGTATTGGAGTTTGTTTTCTGTTTTGTAGGTTGATCATTTGGTGGATCTGTTCCAACAATACCCATATTGCACCTCCTGTACTTTTATGTATTAATAATTCATGAATTTTGAATACAGTGTTAAATAAGGACCTCTGGATTTGAGCCATTCTACTATTATATTATACAGTCTTCAGTATTTATGTCTTTTTAATGCTTTAATAGCTTCTTCTACAATTCTTCTAATTTTGGCGATTCTACTCCTACTTTCCTATCTTTTGCCTATTGCCATGTTATTAATCTGATTTGCCCTCTCCCAGTAATTCCTCAAAATAGTTTTTTTAAGTGTCATTAACTTTATCAATATTGCTTATATTTCCATCCTTACCCATACATAAAGAAATTGTTGGTTTTAATCCTTCTTCAGTTACCTTAAGATTCTTTACATATTTCCTTGATTCATTTGTTTTAGTCTGTCTAATTGTCTTTCTTAGGTTTTGTTTGCTTCTCTGCATTCTCTTATTCCCATTTGTAAGCACATTCTATCAGCATTATTTCTTCCCAATACTGCTATTTGACAGCGATTATCAA
Source organism: Magicicada septendecula (assembly GCA_034769895.1). Taxonomy (NCBI): domain Eukaryota; kingdom Metazoa; phylum Arthropoda; class Insecta; order Hemiptera; family Cicadidae; genus Magicicada; species Magicicada septendecula. Next base: position 418,212,907 of record CM068373.1, on the reverse strand, counting down.
ACTATAATTGATTCTTACTCCCGTTCTGCTTTCCCAGTATTTCTACAGACTTATATGTTCAGTTTTCTCCTTTTTTCATTTTTTTACATTTCCTTCTACTATCTGAGTGATAGCAAACTAAGTACTAGTTTTCCCTTATGTTTCCTTTTAATTTATGGATCTTTCAAATTTTTTACACCTATCGTCCATAAACAAATATCCCCCAAGTCTACATATCCCCTCATTACTTTTTCTACATTTTAGCTTTTTTTAAGTCTGAATTTTGCTTGTTAAAGGAAATGATCTGCCCTCAATAATCTATTATTCATAGCTATTAGTTTTCCTTCAATGTGCCATCAATTTGGTTGGTTGTGGTACCATCTAAAAATATTCACGTCTCCTTATGAATATTATGGCATAATAAAAAGTCAAATTTGCTGGTACGCCAAATCTGTAAGTCTTTCTCCATTTATGTTATTTTTCTGATGTGGGCTAAGTTTTCCTAGTACAGGTAGATGTTCAATCTCTTTGCCCATTTTGACATTTTTATCTCCAGCGATATCATTATTATGATATTTTATGATAGGTCTTTGTAACACTTATAGTAATCAGCTTTCATCTGGTCTTCTTTCTTGTCTGTTGGTCAGTGCACATTTATAAAAGCTATACTGCAAAATTTTGTTCCAGGTTTTAACGTGCATGTTCTTTTATTTATTATTTGAATAATAAATATGTTACATTCTCCTTAAGAGATTTGTCATTTACACGTATACCATGTCCAGTTTCATGTCCAGTTGCTTTCTTACCACTGTGTACATGGTATGTGTTCTTGTCTCATATATATTACTTCCTCGCCACTTTATTTCTAGCATGACTGCTACTCCCACTGCATTTTATTTTTATTGTGATTTTCAGCTACATTTAAAATTAGTTTTCATATCTTAGCTTCCAAATTTACAATCTTCCAATCATCCTGCTTCAGATTTCTCTGAGTCATTGTATTCGTGTTGCTTTATATGCAGTACTACTGGTATTAATTACCTTCAGTATATTTCCTAATACTGTTCCACAGTAAGTTGGGCACCAACTCTCTGACTTATCAGTAAAACATCTGATTACAAACGATTTTTCTTGTAAATTTGCATAAATAATACAGGGTGGTGCAGGGAAACAGGAAAATTTGAAGTTGATGTTGACAGCCCTGTAGATGTAGCAGAAGTGAAAATGTCTGTCTAGCAGTAATGGACATTTAGTTACCATGGAGCAGTGGAGCGATGCAGAGCGTGCGGTCGCCATAAGTGCATTTTACCGACATGGTGACAGTTTGACAGTTGCACAACGAGCGTTTTGGCGCCATTATCAGATCCCGCCCCGTGGTCAAGTTCCTTCGTTACACGCAATCAAAACGTGGGTTCGTAATTTTGAACAGACTGGTTCAGCTTCGAAGAAAAAGCCTAGTGGGGGTGTATGGTCTGTATGTACCCCAGAAAACATTGATGCCGTGCTAGCTGCCATCTTAAAGAGTCCTCGTCTTTCGGTGCGAAAAATTGCCTCGTCATTGCAGCTCGGACGTTGGACCATTCAAAGAATACTCCATGAACTTCAATTTCATCCATACAAACTTCAGATTGTGCAACAACTGAATCCTAATGATTGTGTATTGCGCCTGCAAATTTGTGAACAATTGTTGGCTAAAATCAATGAGGATGCTAACTTCATTCAAAATCTTTGGATGTCCGATGAAGCCCATTTTCACTTAAGTGGATACGTGAATAAGCAGAACTTCCATTACTGGGCTCAAGGAAACCCTGCTCAGCTTCACCAGCGTCCATTACACATTACTAAAGTTACCATATGGTGTGCAGTGTTGTGTCATGGGGTGATAGGCTCTTACTTTTTGAAGATGAACGAGGCACTGCTGTCACTGTGACGTCTGAACGTTATGTCAACATGCTAGAGACATTTTTGGCTCCAAGACTCCATACTTTTCCAAATCTTGACATTCAGCACACCTGGTTTCAACATGATGGAGCCACCTCATACTGCCAGACAGTCTATGGCAGCAGTGAAACGTTTGTTTGGGGATCACATAATTTCAAGGAATGCTAACATCACTTGGCCACCCCGATCTCCAGACTTTTCAGTCTGTGACTTCTTTTTATGGGGACATCTGAAGAGCATCGTGTACCAGACTAGACCAAGAACCCTTGCTCAGCTCAAGACACAGATTGAAGAGGAAATCGCCAAAATCCCAGGTGACACATTGAGCCGCGCTATGGAAAACCTACAGAAACAACTTACTGAATGTGCACAGCAAAATGGGCAGCATTTAACTGATGTAATTTTCAAAAAGTGATGCCCAATGTAATTTCCAGTCTTGTAGAACATATTTTGAGTCTCAAATAAAGTTTTGTAACGTTCCTTCATTTCTTCTAATTATTTCAATTTTCCCGTTTCCCTGTGCCACCCTGATTTACTATTAGGAACAACACCATTTTTGGGTTTAACACAAATGTTATGCATTCTTAGCACCAAATATTTTGCCCATTCTCATAATATATCTTCAGTAGATTGACTGAGGCTGAGTTGAATGTCTGACCTTACACAAGAATAAGGCAGTAAAGAGAAATTAAAAATAATGGAGAACATTTGAGAAATTAAACTTCAAATTTTGCTGAAAATACAAACTTACACAATTTTTTTCCTGAGTTGTCAAAGAATCACTAGAGATTAAAAAGAATATGCAAATTAATATTCAGAGATTCTTTTAACAGCCACTGGACACATAGTTACAAATCACTATGTAAATTTGGAAACTAATATTAAATAAAATTTTTACAGAATCAACACAAATACTATATACTGTAATGACATAAAATTGTAATAATACTAAATGTTATTGTTTTGTGTAATTGTAATAATTGTAATTATGTATTATGTAACTTTATATAATAATTAATATATTTTTTATTATTTATTTGATTATATATTTTTAATATATAAGAATAATATTAATAATTTGTTTTATTATTTAAACGTAACTTAAAAACGTAACTTATGTTGTTACATATGGTGTTAATGGGACATTTGGGCAGGGTTACAACAGTGTATTGTAAAACTCATGAGCTTGTAACTACTGTAGTCAAGAACTATGAATAAGTAGAGGCGGGATCAGAAATTCAGCATTACAATTATCACTGTTGATTAACATATTGACGACTCGCTTGTAACTACATACACCAATATTGGCATTGGTCCATATCTATCTAACTCAAACTCCTTTTGGCAGGCTCACATTATAAACATGGTACATACGAGATCTCTTCTCTTCTATGCCATATACTCTTTCAGTCTGTCCTATCACTCATACCCAGAATCACAACAGTCACTAGGCTGAAAAGGGTCTACCTTTCAATAAGATCCCAAACAGTATATGAGGAAGAAAACTCAAGTCTCACTCAAGCCTTTGAAGATGCCCCATTATAAAGTGTTAAAATCTTTGGTACTAATAAAAATTAAACATATGTTAAACATCAGAGTAATATAATGTAAATAATCCACATATATATGATATTAATGTGACTATAACTGATATAAATCAGTGAGTTTGAAATAAATATTGAAGCTATTTCATTATAAATGTTCAATCTTGACAGTACATTTGAATTGTTAAAACACTTTCAAATAATTATTGCTACTAAACAGTATCCATTCCAATACTGCCCTTGTATAGGATAGTCCTCACCTCTATTCTCTACTTCTGGACTTTCTCAAACTTTCTCAAACCATTATTAATGATATCACCCATCACCAACCTTAGACAACTCTTTTCTCCTAGTCTTAGTTAGGTTAAAAGAGTTTAATCTTATGATTGTTCTTTTTTAGATAGAAAATAAATTAAGAGATAGAAAGTTAGGAAGCAAATTGGACGTTTTAAGCCTAGGAAAAAAACAATGAAAAATTAATTAACATATATTTGAGAATGATATATTGTACTCTGTACTCAAAAATTACTAAGGTGATGTAAGAGTGATGGCAGGTGTTTTAGTTTGAGAAATGTATACTGGAGTAGGGCATGAGGGAACAAATTGGAATAGAACAATGGACCATCTACATAAAAGCAGTGTTGACATTGTCTACTGTTCAGTAGTGACTTGAAAATAGGTAAAGATTGGAAATTTATAGTTTATAGCAACTAGCAACACTTATCACTATTTTGATAATTGAATTAAGTGACTGCTAACTACAAATACCCATGTATAAAGAAATCCATTTAATGGAAATGAAGTATCACAACATTTCAATAATTATTAACATTGTTTGAGATTAAGTTTGTCATTTTGTATATTTTACAAGTAACAGCTTCAGTAGCTTATTATAAGGGGGACATTTTTATAGTGAAGCATTATGTAAATTCTCAAAAACTAAAACTAAGGACAATTTAATTTAAAATTTCAGGTCAAATGTTCAGAACATTCTATAGTGAATATAAACCTTAGAAAAAAGCATTGCTTCTAATGGCAATGATATTTCTTCTCAGCGTTGTTACCATGTCATACTTTACTGACACTCCCAATTTGTTTATCTCTGCTGGTACTTTACAAATTGCATAGTGTATTTTTTGTGTAGGCTCACCATGAGTTATGACTAATTAATAATACCAATTCAGCATAATACATGACCTTATGTGTGCTGTAGGCTGAGGTGGCAGTTATTATTCAGTAACTGCAGCTTATCAGCTTCAATGAAGCAGACCTGTGTCATGCTGTTGACATTTTACAAATTAAGCTGTTGAACCTTTGAATTAAGTGATACAAAAATGTGTCAACAATGCAGCTACATGTGCTGGGCAGAGATAAAAGAGTCATTAAAGTTGAGAAGAGTTACTTTGATAGCTGACATTAACTGTTTCCGCAATTAAAAAATTAACATATGTCCGTTCATTGTTAAATTATCACACACACACACACACACACACACACACACACACACACACACACACACACACACACACACACACACACACACACACACACACACACACACACACACACACACACACACACACACACACACACACACACACACACACACACACACACACACACACACACACACACACACACGCACACACACGCGCACGCACGCACGCACGCACACACACACACACACATTTGACTGGCAACTTCCAATCACTGCTTCATGGGAATGTGTTCAAGCATTGCTGCATGCATGTAATAGATGTAATAGAGAGTGAGATAGAGGGGGAGAGAAGGAGTGTGTGTGTGTGTGTGTGTGTGTGAAGAGTGAAAAAGAGAGGAGCGAGTGTGTGAGGCGCACGCATTGTCTCGAACACACAATACGATAATAGTGTTAATGTTTGTCAGCACTGTAGTCCATAAGCACCATGCTTTTTCTGAGACTATAGTAACATTGTTAAAGTATATGGCACTAAAGAACATTCTAGCTGTAAAACTAAAAAACTAAGCAAACTTGAAGTAAGAGCATATTTTTATTTATTTTTTTGCTGTGACAAAATTTCAAATGACAATATTAGCCTCAGTTAGGTAATATTATTGTAAAAACTATTAAGACAAGGTCAGTGAAATTTTTTTTCACTCTGTCCGAGACTAAACTTATCAACAGTAAAAATTTCAATGATTTAAGGATACTTCTGGTGTATCTTATTAACTTATTCTGATAAGACTGTGTAAAAGTGTCATTGAACCTAATTATTTTATAAAAATGGTACATATACCTTACTGTAGCTGAAACTGCTGTTAAAATTATATTAAAAAATGATACTCTCTGTCTTGAGAAAAAAGTTACTTTCATCGTATCCTGGTATAAGAAATACTAAAACTCCTCAAATTATTTAAACTTTCATTGTTGGTAACCATTCCATTGGGCTACAAAACCTCGATCAGGAATCATGTTCACCCGACATTTCAACTATAGCTAAGCTACATTCTCAAAACATAATAGTCCTGCTTGTAGCCAATATGGAATGGTTAAAGGTGAGTAGTATTTTTCCTTTTAATAAATAAGTTCTGAATACTAAAGACAGGACTTTAATTTACACTTAAACAGTACGTGGCATTTTGGAAGTTTTGTTTCCAATTGTTATAATTTCTTAAAAAGAACGTAGTATTATAAAAGATAGTGTATTTACTGGTACTCTACGAACCAGTTGTCAGAATTCAGGGACCGACTTTCAAATAGCAGAATCAAATTGCAATTGATAATGACTTCTGTAGTCTTGTTGAAATTTTAACAACCAACACTTCAGACTATGACATTAGAGGCTGGAAATTTTGATGGAATGAAAAAAATGCAATACAATTTTGCTTTTTAAGCAAATATACTTTAGCAGATTGCCATACTTCAACTATAAAAAGCTTAGCAAACTACTTGAGCTATTTTTTATGTATATATAAATAAATTATTTTTATAAATTACCTATTAAAAAATACTGTGGTAGTAGTGTTGTAGCTGCAGCATTATATTTGCGTAGAAAAGCTTAGCTACAGCTGATTTATGCAACAGCCTCTACGCTTGTTCTAATTTATAAGTGGCACTCTATGTGAATGAAAACAAATATTTGTGAAGCGTCCAATTCTACATAAAACTTGAACCAAAATTTCAGAATTTTTACTTTTTGCTACTTGTTTTCTTTAATCACTTACATAATGCCATTGTGCCTTTGTTCGAATCAAAGAAACAAAAAACACAAAACTATATAAAGAAAAATTCTTATTAAAAATACAAAGAAACTAAATGAATGGCTTCATTAACTAGGAGTACAAAAAAAAAGTTACTGTAAATTGAGATATGACAAAATTAATTCAGAGCTACTACAATGTTCTGTTAAAAGCTACATTTTAATTGAGTTAATTACAATTGAATTTGTATAAGTTTGTAATTAGAATTTGGACTTTGACTTGTGGGTAATCTTTTTGAAAATATAAAAATTCAATATTTTAGCCTTATCTTTTAGTCAAAATGGTTTATTATTTTATTATTATTTTAATATTAATGGAACCATAAAGTTATTACTATTCTGAACCAACCTCTCTGAAGCTACTTCACTGATACAAAAGTGAGCCAATGTTATCATCAAACATTAATAGCACTTAAATAGTAATATGTATATTAAGTAGTCATAACGAGTGCAATAACTTTGAGATTCATATATTGAAATTAGTTTATGAGACAGAAATACTGTCTTGGATGCTGTCTTTGTCCTATTGGAAAAAATATTTCTTGTTACCGGTAGTGAATTATTTATCCTACATTGCAGATGTAAATGAAATGCACAATTATTCATATAAATAAACAAAGGCAGACAGGAACCAACTTAAAAACATACAACATTCTGAATATTTTATTGTGTACCAGATTGTTTAATAATAAAAGAAAATGGGATAATATCTACTATATAATAATGGGAATACAGATAAATGCTAAGAGCGAGTGTGATATTTTCATGGGAGGGAACATTGGCTATTGCAGTAAAAGAAACTGCTAGGAAGAACTTTAGCATACTGAACTGGTGGGATACAAACATCACAAATGAGTATAATAAAAGAAAATTTATAACACAGTAATAAGAATTAAAAAAGACTTGTAGTCCCAGATGTAGCAATTGAAAGGTAACACTAAGAACAACTGAAGTAGGCGTTCAGAGATAAGCAGTCTTGAAGTCCAGAAGAAATAACAAATGAGATGATAAGAGAAAGAATGGGTTTGTGCATTTGATTACATATGATATTAGAAAAAAAAAACAGTTTTGACATAAACTTATAATGAATGCCTGAACACTGATTCCTAAAACAAATCCAGGTACCATGGTAAAGGTAGAGGAAAGGTTGTCTGTGGGCTTACTGAGGAAGGGAGAGACTGGAAGTCAGGAACCACTGGACAATGTTGTTAATTGATCTAAATGCATATGCATGCATGCGTGTGTGTGTGTCACTGTTTTGTATACGTATAATCCAAAATGCAAGAAAAATGCATGCAAAACGTAAGAGAAATTAAATTTACATAAAATGAGGAATAGGAAATTAAATTTATAAGACGTAAGATTCTAAGACTTCATATTATGCACATTCTGAAAATCAACTTCTTAGGAAAGAAAGAACAATGAAGCCTGAGGGAAATATATTTAGAAATGTCAGGATAAGAATTAATTGTGGTAGTTATCTCCATACGAAGAGAGCAGCAGAAGTCAATGTACATGATTGCATCTTTTAGATCATTGGGATTCATATTCATATTCGATTCATTTTCAAACCATTATTAAAAAATGTCTAAATGTTAGTGACCTTTTAAACATTTCTCAATGTACATTTACAGAAGTTGTCTTTGATAGCTTATTAAATACAGAATGATGACAACTGCTGCCTGTTTGTGGTTTGTGTTCTGTGATACAAATGTGTTCATTTTGTTTTAATTGTCTCCAAGTCACGTTACTAAATATTTAGAATTAATATTAGGGAATTACCTGTATTAACTTCCGTCTTGTGACTTATTTAGTTTTTTCTTAAAACAACGCGTTTCGAGAATAAATTCTCATCATCAGGTTTAAAAATACTATAAAAACATCAAATTCACCCAAAAATGGCAGCCTTCAACGCGTTCGTTCATAGAATGCTTGCTATTCCCCTTGAGCAAAAAGACAGAGCGGAAGAGACTAATATAATCAAAAGTATAGCTATCGCTAATGGGTATAACAGTGGAATCATAGACAAGCTTATAAGAAAACACTCGGTAAAAATCAACAGTAAAAGCAGATTAACCGGCCCATCTAAAGAAGATACTAAATTTATAGTAACTGAGTACACAAATGTACTACCAGTCATTGTAAAGAATGAGCTGAAAAAACGTAAAATAGCAGTGGCCTTTAAAACCACAAATAACATCAAAAAACGTTTGGGACAAAGAACTCATATCCCGGCTGAAGAGAAAACTGGAGTGTACAAGCTTGAATGCGATGACTGTGACAAATTCTATATAGAACAAACGGGCAGGCCGTCAGCCGAACGTTTTAAAGAACACCTGCCCAAAAGTGATATCTCGAAAACTAGATCCAGTTACGCTCAGCATTTAATGCTGTATAATCATAAGTACTCAGACTTCCACACAAACTTTAAACTGCTTCATAATTGTAAAAAGGGTGCATACATGAACGCTGTGGAGGAATATGAGATATACAGGGCTTCTAAGTTACAAACGGACCAGCTACTTAATGACAAAGTTTCGTCCCGATCGAATCTGCTGTACAACACAGCCATCGATATCGATGGGTCAGCGGGCAATGATAACGGTCGTATAAGACAAAGTGCAACAGTTGGTCGTTGGCAACGAGACAATGCGCATCGGACTGTGCCGTGACAGTGTCGGTGTTTAATTATGTGTGGTGTTTTTGTGTTTGTGTATTTTAAATAGTTGACGACCCCTTTTGGGTGAATTTGATGTTTTTATAGTATTTTTAAACCTGATGATGAGAATTTATTCTCGAAACGCGTTGTTTTAAGAAAAAACTAAATAAGTCACAAGACGGAAGTTAATACAGGTAATTGCCTAATATTAATTCTAAATATTTACAAATGTGTATCCAAGCATTTTCTTTTTTATACTTTACTTGTACAATAAATTGTTAACACTATTTACTGTTTGTTACTACATGTTGATGAGCTATAAAATAAAAACACACACATTTAACAAGCAGAGAATTTAGCAGAAATGTTTCTTTCAAAGTATATTATAAAAAATATATATATACTGACAACAATTAAACATGAATCAGGTTAAGACATTTAAATAATTTGAGGCATTAATATTATTTAATTCAATAAAAGTGAACTAAGAGCAGTCAAGAACCAACAGAGAGTAAAGCACAGTTTGGGGAAGTGATGGGAATAAGGTGAGGTAAGTAGATAATCGCTGAAGACAAAGGTAGCTGTCCGGCTTAGCATTTTTAGCATTTGGAAGTAATCTGTGAACACCACAGATTTGAGAAGAGGACTCAATGCATGTAGTGTCAGAAATTCTATATAAGGCTTAAATGAGTCGATGAGAAGAAAGATTAATATGTGTTAAATGATGACAGACAGAATTAAATGACAGTGACTGAGATGGCTTGGTTGTCTACTTCAAACAATAAAATTAAAAATCCCTTTTTAAATAAAAATCAAATCACATGGAACCAGAAAGAGCATAAGAAGATTTTAGAATAAAAGAATAATAAGGACTTAATGTCTTATATTTCAGAGGAAGTTTATACTTTGGATAGGAATCAGATGAGGTGTAATAGGATGTGTGGGTATGCTCAGTTGATGTGAGAACCCCCTGGACACACACACACACACACACACACACACACACACACACACACACACACACACACACACACACACACACACACACACACACACACACACACACACACACACACACACACACACACACACACACACACACACACACACACACACACACACACACACACACACACACACACACACACACACACACACACACACACACACACATTAACCTTGAATTAAAAACATTCATATAATTGGCTTTTATTCTTTTTTATATAAAAAAATTGTCAGTATTTTAATTTTATGGTGTTTTTTTCTTTTAGGAAATCATTATAAATTTTCAGTGAGGTGTAATTATGGTTGACAGTATATCATTCAAATAACTCACAAAAAAAATGTTTGCAAAGTCCAAAATCCACTCTACTGTTAATGTACAGAAATACTACTGTTTTATTAAAATCACAAAAACAAAAAACAAAAAGTAATTGAATTATTAATGAAAACTGTTTAATTATACAAAATCATACATAACTGAGAAATATAATCAGTCATTACTCTACTGTACAGACAACACTTTAAAAAAATAATTAAAAAAAATCTAACAAGCCTAAAAATTAGTTACAAAAGTTTTTGTCTTTAACTGCAGAAAAGTTAGTTTGGGTGAATGGCTTGTAAATATTTTCAAATCATTGAACCTGTACTTTTTCCTTATTATTTAATATGTGGAATCATTTAAACATTGGTATGATGACATTGTCTTGCCCTTGATATCACAAATATGATAATATCATATTCAGAGTTTCCTTTACCTTTGGTAAAAGAAATAAGTTTTGACCAAATCAAGTGAATAAGGTTGATGTTCCAGTATTGTGATTTTTTTCTCTAAATCTTCCTAATAAGCAGGTCCATTTTCATCCTAATCTTTTCCTTTATGTTTAAATATGCTGAGTCTTTTTAGTACTTCCACTTAGTTGATATGTATTTATAATAAAAAATGCCATTAATATCAATGGAAGCCAGTACCATTGTTTTCGCTCTTGATTTGGCCTAATAACTTACTGGGATATGGTTAATTGACAGTCTTTCACTTATTATTTATTTTTCTGCCATAAAGTTGGCAAATTAGCACTGACCAGAGAAAAGTGGTAGAGTATGAGAAAGGTATTCATACAATATTGTTAACTTGATAATGTTGTTTGTGTAGTAATATTTGTACACAGAAGGAAAACAGTCGAGTTGGTGTGGATGTATAAAAATAATTAATGAGAAGAAACCAGTAAAAAAAGCATATTGCAAGATAGAGTCAGACCTAAAAAGGATTAGGATAAAGCAGTGAGAAGACTCTACAAAAGATAATACACAAGAAAGGATTGGAAATAACAGAAATGACTTACTAGCACTTTTGCAGATTTGAAAAGAATGATTTGTGTACTAACACTGAAAGATGTTAGGGTTATACTGGCTACATAAATATTAAAATAAAATAAACTGATTAACTTAATAAAAAACTGAACATTATTAGGGCTAAGTAACATAGTTCATCTGATGAATTTTGACAGTAATTAATCCATTTCAGTTAATTAATTTAAAGTAAATTATATCATAATCACTCATATGTAAATAAAGTAATTTAAAATATGTGCATCACAGTGCTATATGTGAATTTAATAATTGTTGAAATTATTATAAAACAAACATTGTAAATGATGTAGGTTCTGTTACATTTACCGAAGTGAATGTACATAAAGTAACTCAATTGATGATGTTTTTCAAACAGACAGATGAACATCGAAAGGTTTAGTGAAGGATGCAATAAATGTGAAGGGATAAGGAAAAAATACAGTCAGTGGGAGATGCAGAGTGGTTGATAAAAAGTGGCATTTCTCAAACATTTTACCCTGAGGGAACTATGAGAAGGGTGTTCTTTCACCTTAATGGAATATATTTACTTCTCTGATTATTTTCTTTCCCAGTTTCTTTCCTTAAAAAAAAATGATTTGGTTATATTCTTGAAGCGTTTGTATTTCATATAAAACATTAACTTCTATAATAAAAATACATTTGTCATCGTTTGCAAAATATTTATCTAGCCCTAGATTTTTTACACCCCTCCCCCCCACACACACACTTGCACACACAGGGCACTTCTGATTTTCAGCTTCAATGGAAGTGTTGAGCTGCACACATTGTTCACTGCTTATTTGATTTTTTGCTTCATCTCCAATCCCTATGCATATAACTTCACTTTTCTTCCTATTCCATCACCTCCTTTTTATGTCTTCAGTGACAGATCTTCCTACCTTGTCTTCAGTCTTCCTTGTCTTCCCTAGAGTGTAGTTCCCTGTAACCTAGGGTGATAAGACTTTAAGTTTAAATACAACAGGACATTTCCTTCTCTCCCCCTCCCTATCCGTTACTGTCACCCCTACCCCTCCTTCCCTCATCACCTGCTCTCTTTTCAACTGCTCCAGCGCTATTGGCGAAAAAAATAGTTTCTATTTGAAGTTGAAATCATCAATTAACCCTGTTTAATTAATGCTGAAAAGAAAGAAATGAACATAATTTACAACAAAAATTAAACATGAGTTTTATAAAATTATGAAATAACATTAAGGAGCATGACGTTTATGCTTACATCCTTATGGTACCCAATCAGGTTATGTTTGAAAAGCATCCTGTATCAACTGGCTATTGAAATCAACAATGTAAAAATCAATGATGTAAAAATTTGGAGAATCAATATCCGTTATAACAAGTACTGACAAAGCTAAAAACAGGCCACACGTTGATATAATTGGATGCTAAACAAGTTAATTGTTTTTAAAGTCTAGTTTTGTGTAGATTTTAAAAATTTTGAAGAGAACTTTAATAGTTCTTTAAAAAAGTGGGACAATTTGTCCCTTTCTGAGACAACAGGGTAAAGAGCAAAGAAATGGACAATCCCATTAAAAATATGCCATCTGGTGTCACTCTATTGTAGCCCCCTTATCATGATGTTTCTTAATACTGACTCCTACTTTCTAATTGTACATACGCACATCTCAATCTTTGTGTCTTTCATCCCCTTCTAAAACTTTCACTTACCTCTAGTATTTCTGAAACCATATGGTTTCAGCCTGATGTTAAAATGACCTGGAGGTAAAGAAAATTTTGAAAATGAAGCTGGTTAAATGCAGCAGATTCAGATTATAAAATAAATGGTAAGATTTTTATTGTAAAACTAATAACAACGCTAAACAAATAACTGATGAAAACACAGGAGTTTCAGAAGAACACACTCCACTAGTGTCTCTAATTGCCTCTCTCATTTGACTGTCAGGTTCCCCATTTATTGATTTTATACTGGAAAGGTTTAATTTGACTGAGTGTCTCAAGGCAGAAGAAAACAAATTCACTAAGAGGGAAAAAATCACAAATATTTTGAGATACTTTAGAAACACACGCACACACACACACATACACCACGGGCAGATCTACAAAGGAATCATGGGATGGAAATTTCTGATGAAGTACCTACAAATTATGAAATGGTGTTTCATCAGTTAACAATCTCAAATGGATTATTAACAACCTGTAATATTGTTAATTGTGTAATGGATTGTTAATATTGTATTAACAACCTGCAAGAAGTGTTATTATTTTCTGAAATGTGCTAACAATGAAGATAATTTGTTATAACATGAACCTGACTTACAAGAAAATAATAGAAATTTTCAGGACTTAAACTAGTCAATCTTTAATCTTGCGAAGGTTGTCTTTCCACAGATCTCTTAGATCTGTATTTCCACAGATCTTAGATCTGTCTAGCAAATATTATAATCATCTGTAACTTCTTGCCTAACCAAACCAAGTGTCATGCATTTTGTTTTCTTAATTTTGTATCTATATTATAAATACAAGAAGAGACTTTCTTCAAAATACTATTATATATTACAGTGAAATATAACAAGTATATTTTACTTGTGTATTATATTTTACTTGTGTCCTTTTAACAAGTATACATGTAGTAATGTATTTAACTTAATTGACTTAATAAAGGTTTGTCACATATTCAGAATTCATTGCAGCTAAGTGACTGTTAATATACTAATTGAAGTATGTTCTGTGAGTTTATAATATTCACAATTCATTATCACCTCAATAAGTAGTAAACTGTTAAATATAGATTGTGTTTTTGCTTAGTTAAAAACTATTATAGGGCAAGAAAAGAATATAACTCAATGTATGTCAAGAATTTTTTCAGAATATAGAGTACATTGTATGATTAAGATATGGTGAGAAGAAACTCTTTTTTTATGTCATCTATCGCTACAGTTTCAGAAATTGTAGTTACAGTTACATCTTAAATTCAGATTATAATTTTTTCTCAAACAGTATTTGGAAATAGTTTAAAAATAAAACTAAGATTGCCAGCAAAAATTAATTAATTATTTTAAATAGTGTCATGAGAAATGTTTTTATGATTGGGGGAGATTTTCTCTAGTTCCCTTGTGTACCCCCCACACATACACACACATTGATCATATTCAAAACACAAACAAAATTATCACTGTTGCACACCACTATAGAAAAATTATTCCGATTAGTGCTTTCAAGCTTCACAGCTCTTGAAGGAAATCTGACGATGAATTGTGAAGCTTGAAAGCGCTAATCGGAATAATATTTCTATAGTGGTGTGCAACAGTGATAATTCTGTTTGTGATTATAACCAATAACACAACTTTCTTAATTAAAATTCGTATTCAAAATAATCATCAGATTAAGCACAGGTTCAATGAAGAAATGTATTAATCCATTTACCAAGTAGAGATATGTCTCAAATTTTGACAATACAAAATCAGCAATGAGCACAATTTCTTAAGACCTATATTAAAATGTTACTGAGAAACCTATTCACAAATTATTATTATTATTGTATGTATTACATCATTACATAAATAAACTTATTATGATGGATGAACATGACCTTAATATCAATGGTAAGAAATTATGACTGGCAGGCAATATTATATCAAAAAACTGTCTTGAAGTTGGGGAGCCTAAACATGAAGTGACCTGAAGCAGAGTTAGTAGTATAAATCTGGATAAAACGAAGAGGCATTTACAGATATATTTTACTAATGGGAAAAGATTCCATTATCTGCTGGTGGTGAAACCTGAGAAAGGATTAAGGAAGCTGTTTACTTAGGGCAGTTGAAAAACTATACAATTAAAAACTATATGATCAAGAAAATCTCTAATATAGAAGAAATGATTACATAAGTATATGTTTAAATCAGATCTGGATTTGGCTGTCACAAGGAGAGGTTTTTGTTATAAGTGGAGTTCACACATAACGGATTATCAGTTGTTGTATAAAGTAGAAATAAATAAATAAGAAGTATAAAAGCACGCATAAAAATAACAAATACAGTATAATAAGAATATATAGCACAAATATGAGATAAAATAAAACACATGAGAATAAAGGAAAATAAGGATTATATGGAATCAATATTATATTTATGAAATGAAACAAATAAATAAAAGATATATTTAAAAAAATATAATATAGATGCAGCAATTAAAAAGTCAAGAAAAATATTTGATATGATTAAAAATACAGACATAAAGGAGAACAAAACATTAAAAGTCGTGTATGTATGCGTAGTTGTGAGAAATATGACAAGATGTATCTGGGTGTGGCAAATTGTCAGTTTGTCCAGAGGTTTAGAGAACATAAGAGGGGTGAAGATGAAATAACCAATAATTCACTTTACGTTAGATATTTTATAGGAGAAATAAAGAAATTTATAGACTTGGTGACAAATTGTAAAACAATAAAGTAACAAACAAACGAAGAGAAAGAAAATTAACAGAAGCAGATTAAAAATAAAGAATAGAAATGGAAAGAGATTATTGAATAAAAACCATTTTTGAACATTAAGAAATATTTTACATATTATTAGAAAAGAAAAAGGTTTGAAGCTAAAAAAAATATTCAACTGAATAATTATTTTATGGGAAAGAGACAATCCACTAAAGGGTGGGCGCTCAAAACAAGGCAAGGTAGTACTTTCATAGTACTACTTGAAAATATACTTCTCTGTAACAATACAGATCCTCAAGAAAGGATGAAAAATATACTGACTCTAACATAATTCATTAAAAATTGAACTCACCCATAACCAAGGGAGGGATTTTAAACATTCTACATTGTTTTTCTGACCATGTGAAAACTGAAAGCAGTCATTAGATCAAGACGTATCTAGTGGTTGATATGTTAGTTGACTGTGAAGTAAAAATTAAATATAAACTGACTCAAATTTAGTTTGACTCCAAAAAACTCCGTTTGCTCATTTATAAACTGCTCTAATATGTTTGTAATGTACTCCTACGTTTAACACCAATATAGCAACAGAGACATATCTCCAAGCATATGACAAAGTACTCAGGAATGCTGACTTAATGAATTTGATAAATAATGCTTGTAAATAAATACGGTACTTTTAAAAATATATGATAAATCAGTCTCAATTACTAAAAAAAGCTCAATTTTTATTTTGGTAATTATTAAACAGAGCCAATATCATTTATTATAAATTTGTTAAACATTAAACCAACAACTAGAAATAATGTCAATAGAGACCTCCTACAAAGCAACTCACTGTTCTTGATATTTAAATCTAAAGAAACAAACAAAAATATTTTACAAGATTAAAATGAAAATCACAATTCTTCTTTAAGGCAACTGAACTGAATTAAAACTGAATTTAAATAAATTAATTTCTGTAAACAAATGAAAAAATATAGGATAGTAATATTTTTACTACTAAATAATTTATATTTGTTAAATTATTTGTTTATATTTTCCATAAATTTATAATTAATTATTTAGTTGAATAACAGGATCAAATGAAAATTACAATTACAAAATAAAAATTATTTAATTAAATAAAAATATTTAAATTATGTAATGCTTAATTAAATACTGTATTCTCTAGATTTGTTTGAGAAGGTGATACAGTATTTTAAAATTATGATAAAAATATAAAATACAGGTATTGTTAACATAAATTATCCTAATTTCTTAGATAATTTTTAAACTAAATGAACAAAACAAAACAAAACAATATTTGTGTGTGTGTGTGTGTGCGTGTGTGCGTGTGTTTACTGTGATTTTAATAATTAACAAAACCATGAACCTTATATACTCCAAGATCTGTACAGTCTTACACTCATAAAGCATTTATAGACATACTAACATAATTCAATTGGCTTGTCTGATAATATAAAACTTATTAATGATAAAAAACTATTCACAACCTGTTTAAAAAGTATAATATTATACAAAATGCAATCATTGTTAATGGTTTATAATAATGTGACTTGCCGTTCTCACCAAAAATAAATGTAAAAAGAAAAATAAGCTAATGATAATTAATAAAATCAAAAAGTGAGATCAAAGTGTGACTGAAAATTTAAGTTTAAAACAAACTCACCTCTCCAAGTTGCTTTAGTTGTACATGGAATAGTCTGATTTTGTATAAGGTATGCGTTTAATGTGGTCAGGGAAGGGCTTTTCCGCAGCGTCCCCTCGTCATTCTTCCACACGTACGTTATCGCTGATTGATCATATGATACTGTAAAATATACACGAAAATATCAACTAATCAGACTGAAGTAAAAACAAATTGAAGTTAATGCATAATAAGCTGAACCCATTAACACGATTAAGTATCAAATACATAATTAAAAGTGTATTTGATTCATCTATCACCAGAAGTAAACCTTTCTTTTCACAGCACTCAAAGATACTGTAAGGTTGGAAACTCGAATAATACAGTGGAAAAATCAATTTAGATACAAACCAATTATGGGGATCAGAGAAGCAATTCTGGCCTTGTGTGCGATGCCACAAAGAAGACTAGGAATGAATAGGACAGTATATCCTATAATCATTAACTTGGTAACACTTTTTGCACTATGAAATATAAGATATTATTAAAAACTATGAAGAAAATAAGTATTAACTCGAAAGACTGAATGACACAATTGCACTACATAAGAGCTAAGGATAAGGAAAATAGGTTGTATCTCTCTTAATATTTGTTTGGTACACTGAGAAGGCTTTTGAAGTTATCAGAGAAAACATAGAGTAACAAGGTTAGTAAGGAAAATACTCTATATTATGTTTTGCACAGGATTTTAAGGTAGTCGTAAATTCTAATAAGTGTATTAATTGTATACTGAAAGCATTTTCTAGAACTCTAAGACAATGGAAATTGAAATTGGACATTAAGAAAATTATGGTGTTAGTTGTAAAGGAAAATAGGGAACGTATTTAGGCATGTATTATGATCGAAGTAAAGAAATTAAACAAATAAAACTGTTCCGTTGCAAAGGCAGTTTAATTACAAAAGACAACCTGCGGCAGTGTGATCATGACCACACTGTAGTGTAAAAACAACAACTTATTACACTCTGCTTAAATCCTTGAAGTAAATATTGTTTAATTTTACAAGACTACATAAAATGTAACCTATGATTAGCTGGTAAGTAAAAGCCAAATATTGATATAATTTATTTTTAATAACTTATATATCAAGTTATAAAAGTTTGTACTTCTTTATAAACCTTTTGTTATATATAAAAGTTACATAGATATCTACATTACTTTTCCACTTAACCACTATGGTACCAATGTTCAGGCATTATCATATTGGCGAGGACTGTCCTCATAATGATATGCACTGCCATTAATGACATGCACTGTCCTCATAAGCACTGCCATTTTGGATTAGCAGCACATATCAGACGTGGCTCGTAGGGAGTTTCGCAGCCTTTCCTTGTCAGTTGCTTTCATAGATTCAATTGTATTCTTTCCCACATCTATTCCTAACTTACTTAAAACTTTACACTTAGTAATCTGTCCACAACTGAATGTAGATACAGCTTCATACACTCCAACGTGTAGGGTTTTGATTCTAAAAAAGCCAACCTTTGGCAGTCTTGCCCAAATCGCACTATTCACACTTTCATTTGGATTCTGTGTTTGTTTGTGCAAAGACTTTTTTAGTAGCTCTGTTTCAGATAGGCTTTTGAAAACTGGCTTGATGAATTCCATAATAGCTTCTGGAATACTGTTTTTGTGGTTGTAAGTTTCACCTGTTTCTATGGATTTTTGATACTTACACCAACTTTCTTTCCCTTTTGGACACAAGCCATGGTGGGGGTTAGTGTCTTTTGATATCTTGTAAAAATATAGGGCCCAAATAGCCTGTCTCATGTTATTTACTGTTGAACTTCTTCTTATGGCAAGACCATAATATGTTTATGTTTGAATTTGATCAATCACACTGGATGATAATCGGTTTCTGCCACCTAACGTTTAACCATCTGACAATTTGAGGCCCTTATTTTCTGCTTTTAGCTTTCTTAGTCTAGTGCCCATCCTTTTCTGAATGTGGCCAGTGCATTCTAACTTACTAACAGGTGTTTCATTTCCATATGGCTTCATGTCTTGTATAGCTTGAAATCCTTTTGAGTCGCCGTCACCCAAATATTTTGTATACCAGACATTGTATGCAGACACCAAGTTTTTGATAATTTCAACAGCCCCCTGAATTTCCATTCCCCCACTGGATCCTCTGTAGTTAGCTATGCAAGTGGTAGGATGTTTTGCTTTAACAGGGCAAATACATGATAGACACACCAACAACCTTGCCTGTGTCAAAACTGGTAGCAGTCACAACTCCGTTCAATGACGTATGGCCATGTTTCTGCCATCTTCCATCAATGGTGACTGGAATGTCCCATACTCCCTCATTTACTCCCACTGCCTCCCCCACAACATCTTTCAATGTTTTGAAACATATATCTTCTGCTGCAGACCCCAAAACCTCAACATAAGGTGAAAACCTTGAAGGAGGGCTTGGTAAATTCATAATGCCGCAAAGTGTCTTTGCAGCTTCACACCCTTTACCAATGGCACGAACGCCATATGCCAGCCGAACATTGATTTCAAATAATTTTGTTGATTTTACTTGTGCCATGATTGGCACAAACCATATAATCACGGCGCCGTTACAGTTTAGTAAATTTTGTATTTATATCGACTCGGATGCCCGGTGTGCGTTGAAGTCATGCTCACGCAGTCTGGTGACTGAAAAGAGAATGTGGGTTCACTGACGACTGTGCCAAGGACAGGTCAGTTCTATTTCCGTCACTGCTGATTCACTATCTCTCTCTCGACAGCGAAAATTTTCTCGTGTGCTCATCTTTATATCTGTATGGATCGCTAATCCATAAAGTACCTCTGGTAAGTTGATTTAATAATTCTAACTGTGTGTAAAAAAGGAATTAAGATTTAAATGTGTTTATGGCGTATGAGAGATTATTTTACATTAGCGGGCGTGATGGCTGACTTGTTCTGAAAGGCATGAATGACCACGTGGTGAATTTTAATGATGAATTTCAACTTTTAAAGTAATTATAGAGGTTCTGTTGTTAATTGTTATTTAATTAAATATTACAAAGCAAGAGGCTGATGAAGTATTAGAAAAAAAACAGCAATGCATTAGTAATTAATATCTTATGTAATTCGGCCCACGTGGTGAAGCTTTATACGAAACCGATTGTGGTTATAACAGGTTAATAGTAACTATTTAAATAAGAAATATCATGCAGTGGCATCAATGAAGGTTTATTTTGTGAGTTAAATTTGATTATTCAATCTGAATACTAACGGGTTGTAAGTGAAGGTCCAGTATCCATATGATTCGTGGTGTGTGTGTTAGAGCTCGAGTGAAGTTTTGTAAGTGTGAATATTGTGAGGGTTGCTACATAAGTCTGTTCTCCTAGGGTTTCTGACTCGTCGAAGTGCTCGAGAGATGAGGATGACTACAATTCCATCCGTGGTCATCTGCTGAGCAGCTAAGCTTTAACCTGAATTTCGCCGTCGAGAGAATGTAACCTGGGAACCTGAATCTTTCACCCTCTATCTGCAATGAACTGCAACGGGGACTTCTATGACCTTAAACTACACGCAGGCAGCTGATCGCCTTCTAACCACAGAATACAAGGTGACCATTTTCCATAAGTTCAAGCTCGAGTTTTGCAACAGAATTCACATGTGATTGACACCTTCTACAAATCAAATTACATTCTCTTTGAACTTAACTTGTAAAGTGATATGAATAGACAGAACTTGACGTGTGCATAGAAAGTGTGCTCAGTTGTGCACTGTTTGTATTACACCATAGATTAATAAGAGGTCATAAATTGTATGCGGGTTAGCGGGCATCGCCAGCTCCATTAATTTTTTTGTAACTTAATTTTGGGTACCTTATGATATACAGGGTGATTCACGAAGACATGGAAATACTTCGGGAGATGAATCTACATCGAAAAATAAGAAAATAAGTTCATATAAACTTTCAGGTCTGGAAATGCTTCGTTAGTGAGTTACGGCTAGTGAAAGATTTTGCCCGGGTTTCGGTTCCCCCGGGTAAATGAACACTTTATGAAATTCTGGGAAGGGGTGAATTCTGCTGTTTCTTATGGTTTTTGATCTGAAAAATTGAATAAAACAGGTCGCAGAACTTTCTATAAGTTTCATGATATCCGACGTAAAACAGAAAAATCTTTGCCTAAAAACAAATTTTGGAAAATTGGAAACAATTGGAATTTTTTGTTGATTTTTATTGACTTTATTTACACCATTTTTCTCACAATTAAATTCTTTACAAGTTTTGTTTTTAACTTTTATGCATTTATTAGTCATTTAACAAAGTTATTGTACTTCCGAAGTCTCTTTCTCTTTCACTCTTTTGGGTCATGTCGGCACAAGGGAAGCCTGGCTTGGGCATATGGCTGGAGTCCAGTCATTTTGAATTCTGTGTGACTTTACATATTGTAAATTGCTGTTTTTAGTCTAGTCTATATTTCTATTTAGTTGTTTTATTTAATTGTTCGAATTTAAGATTTCGGTTGATAGTGGGCTGGTTATGCTAGCTGACTTGCTGGTCACATGTGTCACTGCAGTATGTAATGGAAGTATTTCAAATTCTATTAATGCAGAACCAAGGGTCAGTAATAATTATGAATTTATTTTATATAATAGATGTTAGGCTTATGAAAGGGCACACAAAAAAGAAGTTATCTGTTTCTATGCTGTTATAGCACTCATATAAATAATATATATTTATTGATTATAGTGGATCACACATTGTAACTTTTATTGTTTAAAACTCTGCGTAGGTGATTATTACAATCATAGAAACCTATATTTCTGATGAGCTATGCATATTTTTAGGCAGTTTTCTTGTTCATGTAATTAATTTGGCAACACTGTACGATATAATCAAGTTAATATAAAATTTAGAAAAAGGTTTGAAAACTAGGTGCTTGCTAGGGGTATAAAACAGATGTTGGGTGTGATTTTATCAGTATTGTGATGTTTTAAATCAAACGTTAATAAAATTTGTCTTGTTAATCAGGCTGTTTCATTTCCAAGTCCTGTCACAATGGGCCTGGTACATTTTAAGCTTTGTCTAGGTCTTTGGCCTAGTTTTTAAATTTTACTTCCCCTTTTCAAAAAAAAAACTTAAAAATTAAAAAAAAAATCTCAAAACTTTGAGAAGGGGAAATGAGGCGGCTCATACTTTATCAGAGGTAGAAAAGTCATGGAAATAATTACATTTATTACAATAAATTTTAAGTTTTGAAGCTAAACCTATTTTTGAAACATTCCACACTTCGATACCAAGTGAGTGACATTTAGAACACATCACTGATTGCGATAATGCCTGTTTCAACAAATCTAGGTCTACAATTATGTTTTCTTTATTTAGGTCTGTATTGTATTTTTCATAATTGTCATCAATATTACCAAGTTTTTTCTTGGAGCACTGTCAGAACTTTTTGGTTTTGGTTGGCTAGACCTAGGCCTAGGCTCAAGTGAATATTGTAATATAACTGTGAAATTACAAATTATAATTAAATTTATAAAGTGTTGCTTGTTCTGGTATTCTGCGGTAATCGAGCCCCACAAGTTGGACTCGCCAAATTATGTAATATAACGGTGATTGAGTGGGTATAATAAAATAAATAAAAGGTTGATGTATGTAGATTGTGCTCTCCTGTAAGTCCCACTGGTTGTGCTAGCTGATTTTGTAATAAAACGATATTGCAAAATATAGCTTAATTTATAATATGTGTAGTACGTAGCTAATACCTTCTTGTCTTCTAAGCTCCCACTGTTGACCTTCGCTTTTGTAATACAACCCTACTATAATTGTAATTGTATAGTGTTCTGGTATAATATTATCCAGGATAATTTTTATGGTGTGTATGTTCAGTAGTGACGTTCCGCTCTGGGAATCGTCGATTTGGTAAAGTTCCTGGTCTTTGTTATTGGTAATTGGGATGTTATTACCATCAATTAAATAAAGTGTATTTTGCTGTGTAGCAAATTGAAATAAAA
The DNA here is from genome assembly GCA_034769895.1 of Magicicada septendecula. Classification (NCBI taxonomy): domain Eukaryota; kingdom Metazoa; phylum Arthropoda; class Insecta; order Hemiptera; family Cicadidae; genus Magicicada; species Magicicada septendecula. The sequence goes on along the minus strand of CM068373.1, from coordinate 418,189,135 downwards.
TATAAATTTAAAATTTATATTTATAAAAAAAAAATAATTTCGGAACAAATATTTTCGAGGTATTTATGTGCTTAATAATAGGAATAAATTGAGGTTGTGGATCGTAATTATAATTATAATAGTAAGGTGTTTAATTTGGTAATAAATTTCTGTTCGGTAAATTTGTTAAAAAGATAATCCAATTAACTTCAAGTTAGGCGAAAACGGCTCTCTTCTTCTTACTCTTGAAATGTTGTAGTTTCGCATATACTGCCTTTAAAGATTATCTATTTTTCTTGGTTAATTAATGATTATGTCCTTTTATAAGAGAAATCAACTCCAATTTACCAAAAAACAGACAAATACGTTTATTAAATACAATAATAAGGTTGGTCGATTAATTAATCGAAGTTACAAGCCATATCGAGTTCTCGCTCAGGATCGGTCGATATTAGAAGTTTTACAATTGTATTATTTAAACAGGTTCTTTGAACGGTTATTTATATAAAAAGCCAGAGAAGGTCAGGGACATGAAAGTATAACACTTACAATTCAAAAAAAAAAAAGGTCTTAAATTTAAACAATATACTGGTAATTATTAATAATAAAAGTTTATATATAATTTTGTTCAAACCAGAAAGAAGCCTAGTCGTCTCTAATTGAGGTGACGGAATGGGATCAGAATGGCCGCCTGACGCATGCGCGTTGAAAGCTTCTAATGTAAACAACGTACTTGTTGAGATAATATGTCCCTTCTTTGGTTAAATGTTCTTCACTACGGTATATGATCTTCTGGGGTATAGTTTATTGTCACTGTTGTTAGATGGAAACGTTCACTTGGTGTAAAAATGTTGTTAAATAAGTATATCAACTGGTGTTTATGTGTCAGTTAACCTCGAATTTTCACTTGGTGTTTGATGCGATTTCAGTGTTATTTCAATGTAATTGGTTATATGTGATTTCGTTTATAGGTGTTATGTAGTTCGTGGGTCAACTTCACCACTTCACTTTCATTAAAATAGTTAAAAATTTAATTTACATAAAATGATTCAGAACTCCGTTGTAGCATAACGTCCATTAAAGGTTGGTTCAAACAAATATTCACGAGAAGTGCTCTCTTCGAGGTATAATAATGAACTGTCTGTATTTTCATCATCTCATGAAAATCTTAGCCTATATAATATAGTTCAGACATTGTTAAAAATTGCCATAACTTCCGACACGTTTTAAAATAGTACACTATGTTCATAAAATAAATTCGTTATTAGTTAACTGTTTGCAATATAAAATACATATTCGTTTTCACTATTCTATTCTACTTATTTTGATAGTAATTAAGTTAGTATTACAAAGTTTTATCTGAAAATTATTTCTTATAATTTTTTGGGAGGTAGGCCTAAACTTATACTTCCCTGTCTTCTATGTAAATAATAGCCATTTTACCTAATATAATTATTATTCTATAAAATCTGAAATTGTTATAATTGTCAATTCTCACTTATTTTATGGCAATTTAGTATACTAATGATGGTTTTTTAATATAATTCAGTTGTATATGATTCCCCTTCTGATAAAGTTAGTGAACCTATTTCAGTTTCAAATGGTATTTCATTAGACAATCAAATAATTTTACTCATATAATGACCATATCTTTAGAAAGCCTTATTTACATAGTATTTAATATGTTGGGTGTATCTTGCCTAAATATTGTCAGTTTGCCTGGTTTATAAGATTAGGTTTATTAATTATTCTGCATTTTAACTTTATTATATTGCCTAGATTTGAATTGTGGCTATTTGCAGAATGTTTTACTAATGTAATTATTTTATTTCCTTCTCTGACTTCTGACTCTGATATATTTGATTACAAATTAGTTCTCTGATCTGGCATAACAGTAATTATAGATTATACAATTAAAATATAACACCCAGATATATAAAACTGGTGTTCTTAATAACATTGTTTTGGTATATCACCAAATAACATTATAAAAAAGTATTTCTACAACATTGGAATGATATCTAATTTTAGATAATGCATTCCTAAATTAACATGAACAATAAAATAACAATTATAATACTAATATCTCTTATGACTAACCCTTACTTATCTAAATGCTATATTTAATTGGAACCCAACATTTGGATCCATATATAATAATATCCATAGTTGTTAATACCTTCTACAACTTCATCATAAACAGTTAGTTCTGTAATTCCCCATTTTATAAGATTTATGCCCCCTCTTAAAGTATACCCCTAGCTACCTAAGTTATATTCCATTCTATGGAATGTTCTTATCGCTTTAGTAGCTTTTATTTAGTAATATTACTACTTCATTATCAAAGTAGGCACTGTTCACAAAACTTAAAGTTTGTTACTATGTACTGCTACTCATGCACCTTTCTTAAAGTTTATTAGTTATAATTTGATCACTTACACTTTTCCATGGTGAATTATTACTATATTTACTAGTCTTTTTCTAGCTTTTAATATGAAATATTCAACCATGGGGGAACTGTGAAGATTTGTTTATGCACATTACACAATAACTTTTTGAATGCACTAATATTTACTACAGCTAACACTTTTAGTTTTTTGTCAGTTTTACAGTGATATGGTTTTTTAATGTGTTATACTTTCTTTTTTGGGCATTCATTGATTTTGGGGTTTTTTGGGGGTTCTTTCCCTATGGGGTTTTTGTTTTATATGGGTCGTCTTAATTATTCTTCTTTCTTCTTGAGTTTGGTTATTCTTCCTTCTTCTGTAGTTTTGGATTATCCTTCCTTCTTCCTTCTTCTGTAGTTCTTATTTTTATTATTCTTCTTTCTTCTTTGAGTTTGGTTCTTCTTTATTCTTCCTTCTTCAGTAGTAGTAGTTTTAATTAGTCTTCCTTCTTCTTTCTTCAGTAGATTTAGTTTGTTCTTCTTTCTTCAGTAATAGTAGTTTTAATTAGTCTTCCTTCTTCTTTCTTCAGTAGATTTAGTTTGTTCTTCTTTCTTCAGTAATAGTAGTTTTAATTAGTCTTCCTTCTTCTTTCTTCAGTAGATTTAGTTTGTTCTTCTTTCTTCAGTAATAGTAGTTTTAATTATTCTTCTTTCTTCTGTCTTCTGTATCTTTGATTGTTCTTCTTTCTTCGTTCTTCAGTGATAGTAGTTCTAACTAGTTCTTCTTTCTTCATTAGATTTAGTTTGTTCTTCTTTCTTCAGTAATAGTAGTTTTAATTATTCTTCTTTCTTCTGTCTTCTGTATCTTTAATTGTTCTTCTTTCTTCGTTCTTCAGTGATAGTAGTTCTAACTAGTTCTTCTTTCTTCATTAGATTTAGTTTGTTCTTCTTTCTTCTTTGAGTTTTAATTGTTCTTCCTTCTTCTTTAGCTTTGATTGTTCTTCCTTCTTCATTCTTCAGTAGCTTTGATTGTTCTTCTTTCTTCCTTCTTCAGTAGTAGTAGTTTTAATTAGTTCTTCTTTCTTCAGTAATAGTCGTTTTAATTATTCTTCTTTCTTCTGTCTTCTGTATCTTTGATTGTTCTTCTTTCTTCAGTAATAGTAGTTTTAATTAGTCTTCTTTCTTCTTTAGTTCTAATTATTCTTCTTTCTTCTGTCTTCAGTAGTAGTAATTTTAATTATTCTTCCTTCTTCTGTCTTCTGTATCTTTGATGGTTCTTCTTTCTTCAGTAATAGTAGTTTTAATTATTCTTCTTTCTTCTGTCTTCTGTATCTTTGATTGTTCTTCTTTCTTCGTTCTTCAGTGATAGTAGTTCTAACTAGTTCTTCTTTCTTCATTAGATTTAGTTTGTTCTTCTTTCTTCAGTAATAGTAGTTTTAATTATTCTTCTTTCTTCTTTAGTTCTAATTATTCTTCTTTCTTCTGTCTTCAGTAGTAGTAGTTTTAATTATTCTTCCTTCTTCTGTCTTCTGTATCTTTGATTGTTCTTCTTTCTTCATTCTTCAGTAATAGTAGTTTTAATTATTCTTCTTTCTTCTTTGAGTTCTAATTATTCTTCTTTCTTCTGTCTTCGGTAGTAGTAGTTTTAATTATTCTTCCTTCTTCTGTCTTCTGTATCTTTGATTGTTCTTCTTTCTTCATTCTTCAGTAATAGTAGTTTTAATTATTCTTCTTTCTTCTGTCTTCTGTAGTAGTAGTTTTAATTAGTCTTCTTTCTTCTGTCTTCTGTAGTAGTAGTTTTAATTAGTCTTCTTTCTTCTGTCTTCTGTATCTTTGATTGTTCTTCTTTCTTCATTCTTCAGTAGTAGTAGTTTTGGTTATTCTTCTTTCTTCTGTATCTTTGTTTTTTCTGGTCTGGTTTCTTTGACGGGGTATATTAATTGCCTGCTTCTATCTTACCTGGGTAATTTTGTTATTATTATTTTTAGTCTTCTGGGTTTTTAAATTTGTATTATATTATATTATTTGCAGAAATTTTCTTTATTCAACCTTTCTTGTGAATATATTATTAAACAGTGCATTTTAATTAATTCTCATCTGGATATTCCATATCTTAGAGCTTTATTAATGATCATTGAGTAATGTATTTGTGTGGATTATCTGTCATGCTACAGATTGCTCTCTTCCAGAAGTGATTAGTTCAGATCATACTTAGTTTGTCTGAAATAATTGCTTATGACATTATATTATAAATTATATTTCTTTACTTCCTTCACATTTCTAAAAAATTTTTTCTCCCATATTTTTGAGCTTATCTATATTTCATTATTAACTGGATTCTTACTGATAGTAATAGTCATCTGAGGTTCGTTATTTTTTATTTTTCCATTTTCTTCTTAACTCGTTTCTTTATCCTTGGGATATTTATTCCCTAAAATTCCCTAACACGTTAGCTGGGGCAGTGTCCAGAGGGGCTCTGTAGGCATCTCACTCTGCTGGCCATACTACGTCATTTATTGATTACAGAGGTAAATCATCTCTGACCAATACATAATAATACTGCTGGACTTATCTCAGACAGTCATTAATAAAATTATATAAGAATAGTCCACCTTATGACTATATAAAAAAAAATTAAATATCTTTGGATATTTCACTTCGTATACGAACAGATCTATTTATATATCTATCTTAGTGAATCTCTATCTCAGTTATTTTTCTCAATGGTTAGCTCTGCTGGCATTTTATTTCTCCTTGTGATTGGAAGCTGGTATAATATAATCATCACTTATTATTCAGTGTAAAGTTTTTAATTCTCTGTCATTTTTTGACTGTTATCACAATCTCCTTCTGGTCATTGGTAGCATATATTTTGTATTATATTTTTGTTCCTTTCTTAATTCTTGTGAATCGTTCCACTAGTATTATGTTTTTTCAATTACTCTTTTAATTGTCTTTCTAATAACTGACATTTATTGTATGATCATCTTTTTCATATGGATTTATTTATATATAGTTTTTCCTTTCTTTTTCAAAATTTTATTTTGCTCTTGCTTTTTATCCAAATGCACTCTTTATTATTAATGTCATATGTTTAATATCTCTGTTTATTTGACATAAAATTCTCATTAATTTCACTTCACAATAAGTTTATTCATTTAAATGGTATCAGTGGTTTGTATTGCCATTTCTTTATTCTGGAAAGTTTTTCAGAATTGGTCCCATATATAATTGTTTGTAATGTTATCCAAATTCTTTTTCTCCTTGTTCATTTCTAAAAGTTGTTTTTAAAATAAGGTAGTAAATTGTTTTTACTTGGGTTTTTGAATTTTGATGATTTAATTCAAAATTCATTTTCTCTTTGATTCATAAATTGTTTCCTAAATGGTAGGCAGTAAGTAGTCATTACTTCATTTTTGAATTTAGTGGTTTAATTCAAAATTCATTTTCTTTTGTCCATAAATTGTTTTCTAAATAATAGGTAGTAAGTAGTCATTACTTCATTTTTGAATTTTTACTTACTTCTTCTATACCTTCCATTATTCATAATATTTTTTCATGGATGCCTGGTTATATACTCCCTTTATCCGGTCTGAATCGATCTCCTTTATCTCATAGGTATTGTTATTTTTCACATTGGATATTATATATGGTCCTGTGTATAATAGTAATAATTTTTTCGTTATTCCTTCCAGTGTGCTGGGAAGTTCACGATTTCTTAACAAAATTTTTTCTCCCTTCCCATATATTATTACTTTGCCACTGGCCTTTTGATATTTATTCTGCCGTTTTAACTGGTCTTCTGCCACCTTGTTGAAGAATTTAGCTTTATCAAATCTGTACACATGGCTACTGGGGAATTCGAGGATATCTGTGATCTCTCGTGGGGGTGGTTTCTCGTACATAGCAGAATATGGGGTTATCCCTATAGCTGGATGGTAAGCTAAGTTGAGGAATTCCTCCGTGGCTTCTAAATAGGCTTGCCACCTTTTTTGTTGATGGTGACAATAAGTCCTGAGGATCCTCCCCACTTCTCGCAACACCCGCTCTGCCGGATTACTGCTCGGATGGTAGACCGAGGTTTTGTATGTACGAATGCCCATTGACAATAACGTATCCCTCCAAATTACCCCTTTAAACTGAGTTCCATGATCAGTAATGATCGAAGATGGTTTCCCCAGGTGTGGGATATATTGTTCAGTTAGTATCCCCAGAATTTTCCTGGTAGTCGCTCGGTTAGTAGGGTATAGCTTAATGTATTTGGTGAAGTGGTCCATTATGATGGTTAGGTACCGATATCGGTGTCGACCTCCACTACGGGGAAATGGTCCGCAGATATCGAGGAACACCTTCTCCAATTTCGCTTTGGAAGTGATTGGGATCATCACACCTTCCTTCTTCTCATTATTAGTTTTTACCAGCTGGCAGATCTTACAACTCTTTATATACATTCGGACCTTTCTATTGATGTTTTTTATATAGCAGCTCTCCTCCAGAGCTTTTATTACCTTGAGGGCGCCCATATGCCCGTAACGTATATGGTAATTCACTATCAATTCCTTTTCGATCTGTGTCGGGACCACTACCTTCCAGATCTCTTCCTTCAAAGATGTTTTAATGAACAGTATTTGTTTATTCATCTGGTAATATATAGTAACGGTTTCATCTCCCTCTTCTAGCCGAAGTCTGAGGTTTCTCAATTTTGGGTCCGCTTGTTGGTGGGTACTCATGTTGGTTAATATTGTTGTTAAATCGGCTCTGGTGCTAAGAAGATGATATATTTTCAGCACGCTTTCTTTCTCCCCTTCGAAAGTTTGTTCCTCCACATTGACCCGGGATAATACGTCCGCTACTATATTTTTCTTACCAGGGATGTACTCCCATTGTAGATGGTATTCTTGAAGGGCAAGTATCCACCTCGTTAGTCTGCCATGGTTCAGTTTGCAGCTTTTTAAGAATGAAATAGATTTATGGTCAGTGCGGACAGTCACAGGGTATCCCAAAATGTAAGTGCGGAACTTACCGCAAGCGAATACCACACTCAGTAATTCTTTTTCCGTTACCGTGTAATTCCTTTCGCAGTGGTTCAAGGATCTGCTTGCGAAGCTAATTACTTGAGGTTGACCCTTCTCGTCCTCCTGATACAGTGTTGTTCCCAGGCTGATGTTGCTGGCATCGCAGTTCATGAAGAACGGTAACTTAAAGTTTGGGTGGCGAAGTATTATCGTATCCAGAAATTTGTCCTTAATTTGTTGGAAAATCCCCTCTTGTTCCTTACACCATACCCATTTGTTTTTAGATGATAATTGAGGTTGGAACCTCGCGGTCAACTCAGAATATTGTTCCTGGAACTTTCTATAATAATTGCAGAGTCCCAGGAATGACTGCAATTGCTTCCTGTTTTTGGGTGCCGGGAATTTCTGGATGGCTTCTACCTTTTCTGCCGACGGTGAGATTCCTTGATCGTTTAAGTTAAATCCGAGGAATTGCACTTCTCGGGCGATAAATTTGGATTTTTCCAACTTCAGTGTGACGTTACTGGCAGATAACTTCTCAAGCACATGCTCCACACGGTAACAGTGTTCCTCCCACGTTTCAGATGTTATAAGGAGGTCGTCAACGTACACTGTTGTAAACTGAAGGGCTTCTTGTCCCAATATCTGGTCCATGCAGGTCACAAAGATGGCAACTGAGTTTACCAATCCGAAGGGCAATCTTTTGAATTGGTAATTGCGCCCTTCGAATATGAAAGCCAGATATTGGCGACTCCGTGGGTGCAACTCTACCTGCCAGTATCCGCACACCGTATCCCAAGTGCTGAAGTATTGGGTACCATGGAAGCGTTTCAAGATCTCCTCAATCTCACCGGGCGAGGTTCTATCGTTAACGATTTTCTTGTTAATTTCCCGTGCATCCAAACAAAGCCGGACTTCGCCGTTTTTCTTGGGAATTGCGACAATAGGGCTGGTGTATGGGGATTGGCTATGTTCTATTATATCATTATTAATCATACGATTGATTTCCGCTCTTACTGCCTCTTTTCGAGAATGTGCAATAGGGTAGGACTTCCTATTAAATTCTACTGTATCCCGGAATTGAAGGGTACATTGATAGTTTCTAACCTTGCCTGGCTCATCGGAAAATACTGAGCGGTACTTCTCATAAATTTGTATCAATTGATTCGCTTGAGTATTGGGTAATTTTTCTCTATTAATTCCGCTTCGGAAATCTCTTATCTCCTGTATTTTCTGATACCATAAATCTTCGTCGGTAGTTTCATATACTATATTATTGGAAATAGTGTTAGTATTTGTATGATTTATACTACGTATTTGCTGGTGGATACTGCTGGGAAGTGTTATTTCACTACCGACTAAATCGGCTGTCCAGGTTATATCTCCGGTAAAGAGTGATACCTTCTCCATTCGTAAATCAATAATAGCCGAGTTCCTTCTCAGTACATCACATCCCACTAATATGTTGAAAGGTAATCCTGCTGCAATTAAGAAGACCATGTTCATAGCTATACCCTTACTAACGACATTCAACGATACTTGTTTTCTAATTGTCTTGTTTTGGCGACCAGTGGCACCGATTAATGCAATGTTATTTATAGGTAAGGTTGGCAATAACTTACCACAATTTCCTTGGATTCTCTCCAATTCTGTTGTATTAATTATGGATACATTCGCACCGGTATCAATCATTAGTTGTGCGAATGTTCCTTCAACTTCTGCATTAATGTATATTATTTCATTATTTATTATAGGGAGGCGGGCGTTGTCCTCCTCCAGTAATTCATTTCTAATATTTTTCAAGTAATTACATCGAATGATTGTAATTTTATTGGGATTATTTACTATCGGCAATTCATTTACATACCCAGGCGATAGAAGCAGCAAAAGGTCCTTATTGTTTATTACTGCCTCCTCCCGTTTAAATTCTCCTCATCTTGGTTATTGGAAGGACCAATAGAGGCATCAGTAGGGAAACCTTGAGTTGGTTCCAGCCTTTCCGTTCTCGGTTCGTAGGTTTGTTCTCTATTTGTACGCCGCTCCGGGTCATCCAGGCTAGTACTTCGCCTCGGCAGATTATAACTAGAGTGGTCCCGTTCTCGGCTGCGGTTTAGATCTTCATACTCGCGTACTCTGCTCCACCGTTGCTGGTTATACTGGCGGTGGTTGTTTCCTTCCGCCCGTATAAAATTTACCCGGGGTCGGGAGAACCTATTGTTGTTGTTATTCTGATTAGGGTAACCCCTATTGTTATTGTCAAATCGCTCGGTGTGATTTGCAGGATTGTTGTTTCTTGGTCTATTCATATAATTATTCGGGTAATAATTACCTCGACTTCCGGAGAGCCCGTTATTATTTCTGTTATTATTTGGGTTTATATTTCCATGGTTATTATTGTTGTTGTTACCATTCGTGGGATGTTGATTATGGTAGTTCGGGTTATATCTATTTCCTTGGTACCCACTGTTGACCGGTTGACTATTATTGTTTGATGACGGATTATTTCGAACTTCCGGCCGCTCGTTCCTTCTTCGGCTCTGCCTGTAGTATTCTTCATTCTCATAGTTCTCCAATAGCTCCGTCATCGCCTGTATGGTCTTTATCTGACTACCTCTTCGAGCTCTTATGACCTCCTCGTCGTAATGATAAGAGAGCTTGTTCACCAGGCATTCCTCTGGTATGGCTGGTTCCAGGTGCTTGGCCAGGCACACCTTCCCAAGAAAGTACGCAGTCATGGTACTGCCAAACTGAGTTCTATATCGGCCATTGCAGATGTTGTCCCTTATTAAATTCTGGGTGGTCTCTGACCAATACTTAGACTTAAACAAACTTTTGAACTGTGGATAATCGGTTATTTCGCTCCTGTTCGCCATCCACCAATTATCTGTCATATCACGGAACGATTCGTCTAATAGTTCACGATTATTGGACCATCGATTACTTTTATGTTTGGCCATATATTCTTCGATACGGGCCAAGAACTCCATTGGCTTCCTTTTATACTGGCGAAAGTTAAGCCATTCTCTGTTCTCGTTTATTGGGATATTAGTAAAGCTGGTTGGTCGGCTCCGAATTGCTTCCATGTCCTCCTGGTTCTGTCTCACTTGACCAGTGATGTTAGTCATTGCTTCCTCCATTCCGTCGCATCTTTCGGTAATTCGAGTTCGTACCTTGCTGAGTTCTTCCTGGCTTTCCCTTCGGTTTTCTTCCGCCTTCTTGCGAGTAGACTCTTCAAGATTTGTGACCTTTGTGTTCACCACTTCCTTGAACTCTTGTACCTCCACTTCCGTCATTCGACATCTTCCATCAACTTCTCTTATCTGTTGATTTATAGTTATGGTTTCGTCTTCCAGCCTTTTGGTCATAGATTTCTTGTTTTCCATGAGTTCCTTGTTCATTTCTTTTCTCAATAGCTCCATTCGTTCGTCTAATTTGTCGAGATTCTCCTGGTTCACTTCCCGTAATTCTTCCCGTAACAGTTGGTTATCTTCTCTTAACTCTTCCCTTAATTGTTGATGATCACTTTCGATTTTCTTATTGGTTTCTTCCATCTTTTCTTCCAAATTCTTCTTATTTTCTTCCATTTTCCTTTCCACCTTTTTACTGGTTTCCTCAATTCTCTTATTGGTCCTTTCGATTTTACGGCCCAATTCTTCTTTTGTTTCTTGGTTGTCCTTCTTCAATTCTTCCCTTAAAGATTGGTTATCATTCTTCAAATCTTCTAATCTTTTATTATTTTCTTCTGTAGTAGTATCCATTTTCTTACTTAATTCTTCCTTGGTAGCTTGGTTGTCCTTCTTCAATTCTTCCTTTAACGATTGGTTATCATTCTTCAACTCTTCTTTTGTTGCTTGGTTGTCCTTCCTTAAGTTTTCTTCCATCTTCTTGCTGTTTTCTTCCATTCTCATGAACATTTCCAATAATTTGTCCATTTTACTTTCTTCTGTAGTCTTAGTTTTATCTATCTCCTGGTCTTGGACATGGACATCCCCTGTTTGAGTGGGTACTTCGGGTTGTTTCTCTGGTGGTGCTGGTTGTTGATGTTCTACCCGTTCAAGTATCTTTTCCACGTCCTCCACTGGGGTCGCCTCCTTATCCTCCATCTCGAGTTCTTTCTCGGCCTCCGCCGCTCTCTTCTTTGATGTGGCACGACGCATTATTTTCCCTGATTCCCTGGCTGGGTAACCGCTGCCAAGCTGAATTAGGAATTGGGTAAGTAATTACCGCCTTTCAACCCCTAATTACAGCCCTTTAGTTGGACGCCATTTTGTAATATAACTGTGAAATTACAAATTATAATTAAATTTATAAAGTGTTGCTTGTTCTGGTATTCTGCGGTAATCGAGCCCCACAAGTTGGACTCGCCAAATTATGTAATATAACGGTGATTGAGTGGGTATAATAAAATAAATAAAAGGTTGATGTATGTAGATTGTGCTCTCCTGCAAGTCCCACTGGTTGTGCTAGCTGATTTTGTAATAAAACGATATTGCAAAATATAGCTTAATTTATAATATGTGTAGTACGTAGCTAATACCTTCTTGTCTTCTAAGCTCCCACTGTTGACCTTCGCTTTTGTAATACAACCCTACTATAATTGTAATTGTATAGTGTTCTGGTATAATATTATCCAGGATAATTTTTATGGTGTGTATGTTCAGTAGTGACGTTCCGCTCTGGGAATCGTCGATTTGGTAAAGTTCCTGGTCTTTGTTATTGGTAATTGGGATGTTATTACCATCAATTAAATAAAGTGTATTTTGCTGTGTAGCAAATTGAAATAAAATATAAATTTAAAATTTATATTTATAAAAAAAAAATAATTTCGGAACAAATATTTTCGAGGTATTTATGTGCTTAATAATAGGAATAAATTGAGGTTGTGGATCGTAATTATAATTATAATAGTAAGGTGTTTAATTTGGTAATAAATTTCTGTTCGGTAAATTTGTTAAAAAGATAATCCAATTAACTTCAAGTTAGGCGAAAACGGCTCTCTTCTTCTTACTCTTGAAATGTTGTAGTTTCGCATATACTGCCTTTAAAGATTATCTATTTTTCTTGGTTAATTAATGATTATGTCCTTTTATAAGAGAAATCAACTCCAATTTACCAAAAAACAGACAAATACGTTTATTAAATACAATAATAAGGTTGGTCGATTAATTAATCGAAGTTACAAGCCATATCGAGTTCTCGCTCAGGATCGGTCGATATTAGAAGTTTTACAATTGTATTATTTAAACAGGTTCTTTGAACGGTTATTTATATAAAAAGCCAGAGAAGGTCAGGGACATGAAAGTATAACACTTACAATTCAAAAAAAAAAAAGGTCTTAAATTTAAACAATATACTGGTAATTATTAATAATAAAAGTTTATATATAATTTTGTTCAAACCAGAAAGAAGCCTAGTCGTCTCTAATTGAGGTGACGGAATGGGATCAGAATGGCCGCCTGACGCATGCGCGTTGAAAGCTTCTAATGTAAACAACGTACTTGTTGAGATAATATGTCCCTTCTTTGGTTAAATGTTCTTCACTACGGTATATGATCTTCTGGGGTATAGTTTATTGTCACTGTTGTTAGATGGAAACGTTCACTTGGTGTAAAAATGTTGTTAAATAAGTATATCAACTGGTGTTTATGTGTCAGTTAACCTCGAATTTTCACTTGGTGTTTGATGCGATTTCAGTGTTATTTCAATGTAATTGGTTATATGTGATTTCGTTTATAGGTGTTATGTAGTTCGTGGGTCAACTTCACCACTTCACTTTCATTAAAATAGTTAAAAATTTAATTTACATAAAATGATTCAGAACTCCGTTGTAGCATAACGTCCATTAAAGGTTGGTTCAAACAAATATTCACGAGAAGTGCTCTCTTCGAGGTATAATAATGAACTGTCTGTATTTTCATCATCTCATGAAAATCTTAGCCTATATAATATAGTTCAGACATTGTTAAAAATTGCCATAACTTCCGACACGTTTTAAAATAGTACACTATGTTCATAAAATAAATTCGTTATTAGTTAACTGTTTGCAATATAAAATACATATTCGTTTTCACTATTCTATTCTACTTATTTTGATAGTAATTAAGTTAGTATTACAAAGTTTTATCTGAAAATTATTTCTTATAATTTTTTGGGAGGTAGGCCTAAACTTATACTTCCCTGTCTTCTATGTAAATAATAGCCATTTTACCTAATATAATTATTATTCTATAAAATCTGAAATTGTTATAATTGTCAATTCTCACTTATTTTATGGCAATTTAGTATACTAATGATGGTTTTTTAATATAATTCAGTTGTATATGATTCCCCTTCTGATAAAGTTAGTGAACCTATTTCAGTTTCAAATGGTATTTCATTAGACAATCAAATAATTTTACTCATATAATGACCATATCTTTAGAAAGCCTTATTTACATAGTATTTAATATGTTGGGTGTATCTTGCCTAAATATTGTCAGTTTGCCTGGTTTATAAGATTAGGTTTATTAATTATTCTGCATTTTAACTTTATTATATTGCCTAGATTTGAATTGTGGCTATTTGCAGAATGTTTTACTAATGTAATTATTTTATTTCCTTCTCTGACTTCTGACTCTGATATATTTGATTACAAATTAGTTCTCTGATCTGGCATAACAGTAATTATAGATTATACAATTAAAATATAACACCCAGATATATAAAACTGGTGTTCTTAATAACATTGTTTTGGTATATCACCAAATAACATTATAAAAAAGTATTTCTACAACATTGGAATGATATCTAATTTTAGATAATGCATTCCTAAATTAACATGAACAATAAAATAACAATTATAATACTAATATCTCTTATGACTAACCCTTACTTATCTAAATGCTATATTTAATTGGAACCCAACATTTGGATCCATATATAATAATATCCATAGTTGTTAATACCTTCTACAACTTCATCATAAACAGTTAGTTCTGTAATTCCCCATTTTATAAGATTTATGCCCCCTCTTAAAGTATACCCCTAGCTACCTAAGTTATATTCCATTCTATGGAATGTTCTTATCGCTTTAGTAGCTTTTATTTAGTAATATTACTACTTCATTATCAAAGTAGGCACTGTTCACAAAACTTAAAGTTTGTTACTATGTACTGCTACTCATGCACCTTTCTTAAAGTTTATTAGTTATAATTTGATCACTTACACTTTTCCATGGTGAATTATTACTATATTTACTAGTCTTTTTCTAGCTTTTAATATGAAATATTCAACCATGGGGGAACTGTGAAGATTTGTTTATGCACATTACACAATAACTTTTTGAATGCACTAATATTTACTACAGCTAACACTTTTAGTTTTTTGTCAGTTTTACAGTGATATGGTTTTTTAATGTGTTATACTTTCTTTTTTGGGCATTCATTGATTTTGGGGTTTTTTGGGGGTTCTTTCCCTATGGGGTTTTTGTTTTATATGGGTCGTCTTAATTATTCTTCTTTCTTCTTGAGTTTGGTTATTCTTCCTTCTTCTGTAGTTTTGGATTATCCTTCCTTCTTCCTTCTTCTGTAGTTCTTATTTTTATTATTCTTCTTTCTTCTTTGAGTTTGGTTCTTCTTTATTCTTCCTTCTTCAGTAGTAGTAGTTTTAATTAGTCTTCCTTCTTCTTTCTTCAGTAGATTTAGTTTGTTCTTCTTTCTTCAGTAATAGTAGTTTTAATTAGTCTTCCTTCTTCTTTCTTCAGTAGATTTAGTTTGTTCTTCTTTCTTCAGTAATAGTAGTTTTAATTAGTCTTCCTTCTTCTTTCTTCAGTAGATTTAGTTTGTTCTTCTTTCTTCAGTAATAGTAGTTTTAATTATTCTTCTTTCTTCTGTCTTCTGTATCTTTGATTGTTCTTCTTTCTTCGTTCTTCAGTGATAGTAGTTCTAACTAGTTCTTCTTTCTTCATTAGATTTAGTTTGTTCTTCTTTCTTCAGTAATAGTAGTTTTAATTATTCTTCTTTCTTCTGTCTTCTGTATCTTTAATTGTTCTTCTTTCTTCGTTCTTCAGTGATAGTAGTTCTAACTAGTTCTTCTTTCTTCATTAGATTTAGTTTGTTCTTCTTTCTTCTTTGAGTTTTAATTGTTCTTCCTTCTTCTTTAGCTTTGATTGTTCTTCCTTCTTCATTCTTCAGTAGCTTTGATTGTTCTTCTTTCTTCCTTCTTCAGTAGTAGTAGTTTTAATTAGTTCTTCTTTCTTCAGTAATAGTCGTTTTAATTATTCTTCTTTCTTCTGTCTTCTGTATCTTTGATTGTTCTTCTTTCTTCAGTAATAGTAGTTTTAATTAGTCTTCTTTCTTCTTTAGTTCTAATTATTCTTCTTTCTTCTGTCTTCAGTAGTAGTAATTTTAATTATTCTTCCTTCTTCTGTCTTCTGTATCTTTGATGGTTCTTCTTTCTTCAGTAATAGTAGTTTTAATTATTCTTCTTTCTTCTGTCTTCTGTATCTTTGATTGTTCTTCTTTCTTCGTTCTTCAGTGATAGTAGTTCTAACTAGTTCTTCTTTCTTCATTAGATTTAGTTTGTTCTTCTTTCTTCAGTAATAGTAGTTTTAATTATTCTTCTTTCTTCTTTAGTTCTAATTATTCTTCTTTCTTCTGTCTTCAGTAGTAGTAGTTTTAATTATTCTTCCTTCTTCTGTCTTCTGTATCTTTGATTGTTCTTCTTTCTTCATTCTTCAGTAATAGTAGTTTTAATTATTCTTCTTTCTTCTTTGAGTTCTAATTATTCTTCTTTCTTCTGTCTTCGGTAGTAGTAGTTTTAATTATTCTTCCTTCTTCTGTCTTCTGTATCTTTGATTGTTCTTCTTTCTTCATTCTTCAGTAATAGTAGTTTTAATTATTCTTCTTTCTTCTGTCTTCTGTAGTAGTAGTTTTAATTAGTCTTCTTTCTTCTGTCTTCTGTAGTAGTAGTTTTAATTAGTCTTCTTTCTTCTGTCTTCTGTATCTTTGATTGTTCTTCTTTCTTCATTCTTCAGTAGTAGTAGTTTTGGTTATTCTTCTTTCTTCTGTATCTTTGTTTTTTCTGGTCTGGTTTCTTTGACGGGGTATATTAATTGCCTGCTTCTATCTTACCTGGGTAATTTTGTTATTATTATTTTTAGTCTTCTGGGTTTTTAAATTTGTATTATATTATATTATTTGCAGAAATTTTCTTTATTCAACCTTTCTTGTGAATATATTATTAAACAGTGCATTTTAATTAATTCTCATCTGGATATTCCATATCTTAGAGCTTTATTAATGATCATTGAGTAATGTATTTGTGTGGATTATCTGTCATGCTACAATATTCACCAGCTGAAATTGTTTGGTTATGGCTAGTCCTACTTTCTTCAATTAGCTTTTCATTATTCAGAGGAATACCTACATTTATACTTTTTTTTAAGACAGTGCGTGGTTTTCTTGTTTTTCTAGGCATTTCACAAATACTAAAAATCACAAACACCAAAATAAAACTCACAAAAACACAAAATTACATTGGCTTTTGTTTATTCACAGATCACAACAAAGAAATCACAGCTGACTGTGAATTCAGCTGTGATCAGGTTAGCCAGCTCAAAAATTCTATAGCCAACTACAGAAACCAAAATATAAGTTTATAAGCTGTGTACTATAAGAACTAATACTTTACAGCAACCAAAATACTACATATTATATATCAAAATGTTCAGAAAGAAACACTCTATAATTTAATAGGAAAAACAGAAAATGTGAACTTTTTGGATTTTTTGTCAACCCAACCCTTTCTGAGCTTGTGATGCTAATTTTTTTACAGTGTCCTACGATACTATCACCAAAAACTATCATCCCCAACAATAAATCCATAACCAACTGTGGCTGTTCATTTCCAAAAACAAATTAAACCACATACCGTACCTCACTGCTGGCAGACAGAGCAATGACAGACTACATATTTATCCATCATTATTCGATCAGAACTAAACTGATCACCTGTTTAACAAAATGAAAGGTACTGGTTACTATTGTACATTAGTTTGCTGCAACAACAACCAGTTTATGTGTATCAATCAATCAGAGGTTAGTACTGGAATTGCAGTCTTTTGTATATATTGCAAAAGATTGTGCAATACTAAACAAGATTATGTATTGCAACGTAATAAATTGCAAATTTAATTTAATTTAAATTTGTGGAGCCCCACGATCTTGGAGCACCAAATTTATGCAACGTTACTTACACATAAATAGGTGTGAACGATCTCACGTTCAAGATTGACAAATTCCTTAAACAATCTAACATTTAAATTGGGTGTCAGGTGTATCTGCAATAAGAACTCTATGTAACTTGAAACGGTAATTAAAATTTATTTGATACTATAAAAAAATATGTGCACATGGCACTGATTTCGATTTTAAAACATTAGTTATTATTTGTTATTATGCCGTAAGGCTTAAGATATATACATCCTTACTGACTAAATATTCTATGCTACTAATTATTATATAAAAGATAAATCTCATTTTCAGACTACTCAGTCTATTAATATGTTTCAAAATCAATTTTTAAATCTTTTTTTCTATATTGTAACGTACTCAAAATATTTAATAGTTATTGTTTCTCAGTACTGTTTTCTCAAATACTAATTGTTTTCATTTAAATGCTTTGCAATCATTTTATATCATATTAATTTGAGCTCTTGTTACGTTAATCGTATTTCTAAAACATCTATGATTTTAACTCTACTATACAAGAAACATTGCTCTTATTTTTAAATAAAATATTAATGTCTTTAACTGTCTTTGAATGCTTTGTATGATTAAGATATGAATAAGTTGTCTATCACCTTTCAATCATACTCGATCATTTTTGTTCCATCGGTATTCGTCCTCGTCTCGCCTCCAGCGTTGGCTGTCTCTCTTCTCCTCTTGTCCAGCGTCGGCTGTCTCTCTCTCTCTGGAACTCTCCTCTTGTCCAGCGTCGTATCTCTCTCTGGAACTCTCCTCTTGTCCAGCGTCGTATCTCTCTATGGAACTCTCCTCTTGTCCAGCGTCGTATCTCTCTCTGGAACTCTTCTCTTGTCCAGCGTCGTATCTCTCTCTCTGGAACTCTTCTCTTGTCCAGCGTCGTATCTCTCTCTGGAACTCTTCTCTTGTCTAGTGTCGAATCATTAATGGATCTTCTTAAGTAGTGCTGTTATTAATTAAAATGATTGTCTTTACAGCTTAGTTACGTATTTGTACGTAACTGGCAAATTTAAACTGTTTACGAAAAAAAAATAAATACGCCGTGCTGACGGGCATAAGGTCCCGCTGCACCGTGAATGATTCAAGAAAGAGAACCACTGTAGCTTGCGTGTCCTATTTATACCCATGTCTTGGTCGACACCCTACAGTGATCCGAAATCGACATGTTAGAAACTGTCTCTGGCTTCAGTTCCCCCACGCTTCGTCAAATTCGCTATTTTCTATATTTCTGCGAATTGCAGAGTCCTGTAAGTATACTCTTATACTTATCTTATAACTAATTTTACACCACATGTTCACTGTAATTTTGGACATTGCAACTGAACCCTTTCGATTTGTACACAGTTATTTCACTATTACACTCGTACGGTGTGTCACTTTCGCGTGGTTTTCTTACACAGTATTTAGTAAATTTATTTACATTTTATTGTGCTTTTGGATTTTAATTCTTAATTCTAGTTTATGAATAATTACGGAAAAACAGTAATTGTGCAATTATTCATCTTGGGGTGGCAAACTCGCCTGCAGAGACCTGCGTTCACACACACTAGCAAAATACTGGTGTACACACTTTCAGTTACATTTGTGTGTGTGTGCACATTGATTCAGGTCGAAACACCTGTTCATATTTTTGTCTGAGCCAAGCTTGCAATCCCTCACATGCTTATTTCTAATATATTATTAATTATTTACAGTTTATTAAGTAAATTTAAATTTTTATATTTCATGCTCAGTACATCACTTATTTGTACCAATTGTATCACGATTACCAAGCATTATTCCTCTGCTTGGTAACAAAAAAAAAAAAATTTAATAAATTTATTTATTATATTTTTTTTATTTATTTATTATTATTTATGCAAAAAAAATGTAACAAATAATAAAGAATAATATTCGTCATTTCACCCTTAATTGGAGTGTATACAAATGTCTTACCTCCCTTCTTCGTACGCTCACTGCTCGCGACCTTGTAGTAGGGTGGCTTTACAAACAGCTGATTTGACTGGTTTCATTGACCTCTGTTTTCATGTGTAGAACTTCCTAAATGACGTTGCGTGGAATTTACCAATTTCTTTCTTCTGTATCTCATCATATACGATGAAAGTGTTCTGTCCTACTTATGTGTGTACATTCGGTCCTTAATTTTACATTATCTTAATTCATACATTCTTACCTTCGCTTCTAATCTTTCTTAGCTCTTTTCTTAACATGACATTACTTTATCTAATACATTACTTATACAATACATTAACATTCATTACCTTTTATTACATTTCTTTAACATTACCTTTCTGATCGTTACTACTTTCTTGAAATACACTTCCGTAACAGAATACTCTTTTAGCTTGTAGTGTGTCGCATGATCGGTTACAGAGGAACTGTCTTGGAAAACAACGATATTTTTCTCGAAGTCCTTAATCCTAAGTAGTCTCTGCCCTTATGACTTTTCACTCTCGCTTTCTTCTGTGTCCTTGTATCTTCAATAAGTGTTTGCTTGATCAGTCGTTCTAACAATTATGGCAATTATTGCTCATCTTAATCATTTCTTCATATTTATAACATATCAATAATAACATTCCTTACCATTTCTTCATATTAACAACAACAATAACATCTTTTACCATTACTTTCTTAAATATTTCTCTACAATAGCATTCCTTACCATCACTAATACATTTCTTAATTAACCCTCTTATATTATTATTAATAATTAATAGTAATATTATTTTTCTCATTTAAAAATAATTATTTATTTTAGGGTATTGAGTTCTGAGTTCGGTGTGTCGTTTGAACTGACACCCCTCATTATAACAATTTGTTGTTGTACACAGGAAATTCATTGTGTTCACCCTCGTGTAAACAACGTCCGCGTTCCATTGTATTATCCCCTCGTTTGTGTGCGTACTTACCTTGTGAACGTTTGTTTGGATCGTATAAGTCACCTGTTTATAGAGCAATGTTTTCATCTTGCCTGTCGGCCACTTATAATCTACCCTCTTTCTCTCGTTACAAATGCTTCGCTCTTTCTCAATTCTCTCGTCACTAGTTTGGTTGAGTGAACTGATGCGAACAGCTGTCGACGGTTTTTTCATTCGTCGTTTATGATAACCTCTGTAGTTTTCATACTTACAGTTATAATTATCGTTATTATAATTATCGTGCGTATATCTAACATCATATTTACCACAATTTTGCGTAGTGTTTCGTCTAGATAACTTACTACGTTTCTTGTTAGGCCTACAGTGATATTTATCTCCGTAAGTGTGGTGTCTTATGTGTTTCAAATGTGTCATCTTGTGTGATTTACTATTGTGTGTGTGCCTCACACTTGGAATATCGCTATTAATAAGGTATGTTTTATTAACCTTTATTTGCTTCTCCTCCTTAATGTTAATTACTTTTTATAATTATCGTTAGTAATTACACATGTATTTTCAATTTGTATGAATTATTCACATACTATCTTTTCACATATTAGCTCAGTTTGTTTATTAATTATTCCACAGACATTTTCTGCGATCGTGTCAATACGTCTGTTTGTATTAACAATTTTTTCAGTTAACTGCGCATTACTGTCAATTATACTTTGTTTTATTTCAATATTATCAATTTTTAACTCTTCTAAACTCTCTGTAATTTTTATGGTGTCCTGTCTAAAATTTTCGGACTGTAGCTCTAATTTATTTTCTAAACTTTCTGTTTGTTTCTTATTAGATTCTTTTAATTCGTCTATTCTAGCATTTTAATTTTAAATTTTCTGTCTGTTTTGTGCTTAATTCATCGACCCAGGCACGCATCATCATCTGGAATGCTTCGACGTCTAAATTTCCTGGAGTAGTCATGTTGAAGTATTATTAAAATATTTATTTAGTAGTAATTCTTTAAAAATTATTATTGACAACCGTTCCCTACTTATTTATTTATTTCTGTATTTTTATTAATAGTTATTATTAATACTCATTACAGTTACACCTGTTACATAGACAACAATATTATTTGTGGGCGCCAGCTGTGTGATTACACAACAATTTAACATTACATTCAGTTACTGTTTAATATAAATAATAATTACATATTATACATTTTTCATTTAACACACTCTTTATAATTTTTTAGAGCAACCATTTAGCTACTTAACAAATTTTAATAGTTAAATGATGGGGATCGGGTCATACATTCATGAGCTACAATTTATGTCACAAATTTTTGTACATAAATTTAGGCATGTCGTGCCCCACGTCCAGGGCGACAAATTTATATTCCTGATACAAATTTAGTTAAAATTTAATTTCAAATACAAATACACTTCTATTTGTGTTTGAATAGCCCCACGTTGGGCGCCATTCTATGCAACGTAATAAATTGCAAATTTAATTTAATTTAAATTTGTGGAGCCCCACGATCTTGGAGCACCAAATTTATGCAACGTTACATACACATAAATAGGCGTGAACGATCTCACGTTCAAGATTGACAAATTCCTTAAACAATCTAACATTTAAATTGGGTGTCAGGTGTATCTGCAATAAGAACTCTATGTAACTTGAAACGGTAATTAAAATTTATTTGATACTATAAAAAAATATGTGCACATGGCACTGATTTCGATTTTAAAACATTAGTTATTATTTGTTATTATGCTGTAAGGCTTAAGATATATACATCCTTACTGACTAAATATTCTATGCTACTAATTATTATATAAAAGATAAATCTCATTTTCAGACTACTCAGTCTATTAATATGTTTCAAAATCAATTTTTAAATCTTTTTTTCTATATTGTAACGTACTCAAAATATTTAATAGTTATTGTTTCTCAGTACTGTTTTCTCAAATACTAATTGTTTTCATTTAAATGCTTTGCAATCATTTTATATCATATTAATTTGAGCTCTTGTTACGTTAATCATATTTCTAAAACATCTATGATTTTAACTCTACTATACAAGAAACATTGCTCTTATTTTTAAATAAAATATTAATGTCTTTAACTGTCTTTGAATTCTTTGTATGATTAAGATATGAATAAGTTGTCTATCACCTTTCAATCATACTCGATCATTTTTGTTCCATCGGTATTCGTCCTCGTCTCGCCTCCAGCGTTGGCTGTCTCTCTTCTCCTCTTGTCCAGCGTCGGCTGTCTCTCTCTCTCTCTCTGGAACTCTCCTCTTGTCCAGCGTCGTATCTCTCTCTGGAACTCTCCTCTTGTCCAGCGTCGTATCTCTCTATGGAACTCTCCTCTTGTCTAGTGTCGTATCTCTCTCTGGAACTCTCCTCTTGTCCAGCGTCGTATCTCTCTCTGGAACTCACCTCTTGTCCAGCGTTGTATCTCTCTCTGGAACTCTTCTCTTGTCCAGCGTCGTATCTCTCTCTCTGGAACTCTTCTCTTGTCCAGCGTCGTATCTCTCTCTGGAACTCTTCTCTTGTCTAGTGTCGAATCATTAATGGATCTTCTTAAGTAGTGCTGTTATTAATTAAAATGATTGTCTTTACAGCTTAGTTATGTATTTGTACGTAACTGGCAAATTTAAACTGTTTACGAAAAAAAAATAAATACGCCGTGCTGACGGGCATAAGGTCCCGCTGCACCGTGGATGATTCAAGAAAGAGAACCACTGTAGCTTGTGTGTCCTATTTATACCCATGTCTTGGTCGACACCCTACAGTGATCCGAAATCGACATGTTAGAAACTGTCTCTGGCTTCAGTTCCCCCACGCTTCGTCAAATTCGCTATTTTTTATATTTCTGCGAATTGCAGAGTCCTGTAAGTATACTCTTATACTTATCTTATAACTAATTTTACACCACATGTTCACTGTAATTTTGGACATTGCAACTGAACCCTTTCGATTTGTACACAGTTATTTCACTATTACACTCGTACGGTGTGTCACTTTCGCGTGGTTTTCGTACACAGTATTTAGTAAATTTATTTACATTTTATTGTGCTTTTGGATTTTAATTCTTAATTCTAGTTTATGAATAATTACGGAAAAACAGTAAATGTGCAATTATTCATCTTGGGGTGGCAAACTCGCCTGCAGAGACCTGCGTTCACACACACTAGCAAAATACTGGTGTACACACTTTCAGTTACATTTGTGTGCGTGTGCACGTTGATTCAGGTCGAAACACCTGTTCATATTTTTGTCTGAGCCAAGCTTGCAATCCCTCACATGCTTATTTCTAATATATTATTAATTATTTACAGTTTATTAAGTAAATTAAAATTTTTATATTTCATGCTCAGTACATCACTTATTTGTACTGTCGCAGTATATACTTGTGTTTATACAATATACAATTTCTTAATGCAATAGATCAGAACAACTATAAAAGGTCAGTACAACTTAAAAAAGAATAGCCTTTGAAAGAAAATGTTGTTAAAAAGTAATTACATCAACAAGGAGGTAAGTTTTTATAAAGATCAGTCATATAGAGCTTATTGTTTAATGGGAGAAAGATTTGGATATCAAGAAACTGGAAAACTGTCTGAACGCATTGAATGTGGATATCAGAGTTACTTTCACTTAGAAACAGCAGCAGAAATCAGAAGCTAATGGTTGTAGTAACAAGGCATAATCTTTAGATCGTGATGACCTCTACAGTGTTTAAACAATTTATGGTGTATTACATGGTTTTACTAACAAAATACAGGTAACAGTAACAAAATACAAGTTTTAGTTATAACAATGCAATCCTTCATTACATGTTTATTATTGTCTCTTGTTTAGACTATGCAATCACATGATCAAAAAGATATAAGTCTTCAAAAGAAGGATACTGAAAAAGATACATGGACATATGTAAAACAAGAATGGGATATAGGTAAAAAGGAACTACAAATAAAATAAGCAGATAAATTAGCAAGCACTGTGTGTTTTGTCAAAGTAATAGAATTTGTGCATTTCATATTTAAACACCTGAACAAGAATAGAGGGGTGAAATTAATTGTGTACATGAAAGACAATGTTCCAGAGCAAATGAAGGCCAAGAAAAGGGATGGATGGTGTGTTGAAGAACTTCAAAACAGTTGAGTAAATGACTAGAGGTGTTGGGAATGAAGGTGCTAACAGAGCAGATGGAATATTGTTGAGGCAAACAATGATCTCCATCCATAGGAGACTGTGATACCAGAAGAAGGAGAAACAAGTTCTGATTTCTTGTAATTTTTTTTTTTAATGCTCATTTATTTTTTTAAATACAAGTGAATTCGAATATTTTTTTCATATTGTTTTAAAATTACATTAATTCAATTTACAGGATACATCTAATGATTTTGGATAAGTAATGGTGTGCAAGTGAAGATTTTAAAATAAATACGGTACTTGAATAGTATAGATGGAATATGTGTTATGAAGAAAAATTCACACACTATTGTTACATTACTAAAATTATAGAATTAGGTTTCCAAATTTATTTGTACTGAGAATGAAATACTTTAAACTGTTTTTAATATTACATTTTATTGCATTTTTAATGCTAATTAGTGTCTGAAGAGAAACAAAACTTTTAATTTATGATCTGAGGATGTAAAGCACTTAAATATCCCTTTAGAAATGTGTATAATCAATAATTTGTAGAATTGCTTGAACTAAAACAAATAAATGCAATACTATAAAGAAAGTACAGAAAAAATAGAATTTTTAAGGTAGAGAGTAAATATTAAACAAACAGTAAATATTATCAGAATACCTATCAATACCAATGAAAAGTAAAGTCAACGCATACTTCATGGTGATATAAGGCGATGAATGTAATATAACTCAAGTGCAATAATAAAAATGAAAAATAATTAAGATGAAAATATAATAATGTAGCAGACTGAACACTTACTACTTTCCATCGCAAATGAACATTGAGGATCATCAAATGGGAAGATATGAAGCGCTCCTTGGCAAGATAATATTAAGTGTCGGCTGCAACAGATATCATAATCACTAATTAGTTGTATGTATATTTAATATAAAGTAATAAACTATTGCAAGTGGATTTATAAAACTGCAACACAACTACATATTACATTTCCACTAGGTAGTACTGAGATAAATATAATTAATTCACTACCGACTTGGAACACAAAGTTTTTTATAGGTAAAAACGTAAAAGTTTACCTTAGAGCCTGAACCGGTTTTCACTTTTAAAAAGCTTCTTCAGAGGCTGCCGTTGGGAGCACTGTCCGTCTTGTTGTTGGCGACGGTATCGACTTTTGAAATATCGATGTTGTGTGTGTAGGGTGTGATATGTTCGAATAATGTGTGTGATTTGAATTGTGTCTGTTCGTTTAGGATGTTGTTTTTATGTGCTTTTGTGTGTTTGTATATTTCCAGTTGTTCTAGAGTATCTAGTTTTCGGCCTTTCGTATGTACGTATAGAATGTCCATGTTACTGTCGATGTTTTTGTATGTGTGGTTTGCTTCAATGAGGTGGTTTGCAAAGGTGGATTCTGTAGTGGAGTGTAGTGCCTTTGTGCGTTCAATGTATCTTTGTTTGTACATTATTGTATATTACACATTATTCGGACATATCATACCCCACACACACAACATAGATCTTTTACAACAAGACGGACAGTGCTCCCAACGGCAGACTCTGAAGAAGCTATTTAAAAGCAAACACTGGTTCAGGCTATAAGGTAAACGTTTACGTTTTTACCTATAAAAAGCTTTGTGTTCTGAGTCGGCAGTGGATTAATTATATTTAGTTAAGTAACGGACACGTCATGGACAACGAAATCCAAGTAGTACTGAGGTTATGTCTTCTTGAACTATTTGTTTGTCATCAAATAAAAATAAAAACATATATCTGTCTACACTCTATTATTTTGTTTATATCACTCTACTATGGCATCACCACCAACATTGTGATATTTTGTTTTATCTTAAAACATTGTACTCTACTTGTTTTGTAGCGGGGCATTTTTGGGCATACCTGGGGTAATAACAGGATTTGTATTTTTTAATAATAAATAACTTGTCAAGTGATAGAAAAATGTTATGACAGAACGGTAAATTTATTATTTGGAGCGATCGAGACGATGGCAGCATTGTTTGAGACGGTGAAGACCATATGATTCAACAATATTCCTATAAACAGTTTTAATAACCGGCAACTGTACCAAACTCAGTTCAAGGACAATGACGAACACGTTATGTAACAGTAAACACGTTACACAACCAGACATCAGGCGATGTGTTGCGTCAGCAAATTATATAACGATGTGTGTCACCAGTTTTGTCAACAAGCCAAAAACAGTCCACTGGCGAACGAATACAAAATGTAAGCAAATCAGAATTGAACGAACAACAGTTGCTTCACAAAATAGCGCCTATTTCTCAGCCCAGTCTAAATTCAAAGCTCGCGCGAGCAACACCTGTTAAGTTTCGGAACATATTTGTGCGGGCCCGCAAAACAAGTAAAATGTGAAAATTTTAATACATATATTTTGATCTAACAGTATCATTACAAAACAAGTAGAGACAGTGAGAAAAATTGCGATAAATTAACCGTTCAGCCATGAAGTGTAAAAGTGAGAAATACGAGAAACAGCAAACAATGAACCACGATTTGACGCCCCAGTTCTACACAACAGCAGGAAAGTAGACATTCAAAATTATTTAAATACTGACACTTTTAAAATTGAGCTCAATAAAATAAAAATGTACTGTATGAAATAGCGTGGGTGTGTGTGTGTGAAAGCGCTGGTTTTCGTTATGTCGTAGTTATAGAGAATGGGTTATCTTTATGTTATATTCTAGTTTGAAACGGCTTAAGCAAAATGATCATTTTTACGAATACTTAAACATACTAAAATTGCGAAAGTCAAAATGTATGAGGGAGAGAGGAAATTTGGTGTTTTGTATCAACAATATAACTTGATGATGTTTTCTTTTCTATTTTGAAATTAATAAAGTAATAGTGATTATAACATTTAATGTGAAGTAATAGTTATTTCAGACAACCATGTGGTTTCCAACACGTCTAACGAGATCCTGGACATGATGAGTTTAAGTTGGTACTCAACAATATGGCTGCTACTCCAGCCTAAAGTATAAAAAGTTTTACAAAGTGTAATAATAAATTTAAATACAAAAGACGAGTAATTATTAATATAACAGTGGCGCCCGAACAGGGACCCGTTTGCATAAATTAAATTATGCAAAGGTGGACCTGTTGAAGAAATGATATGGTTGTTTGGAATGTGTATTTACGTATGTACGTAAATTAAACGTAAGAGGTTATGTTCAAGATGGGTGAGTAGAATATTTTTCAATAAGTATATGTTACATATAATAGGCTTTTAATAAAGAAATATATATTAAAAAATTTTTAAGAAAAATGGCAGACAATCATGAAACTGTCGGCGTCACTGACAGTGTAGATGAAAGCCAAATAAGCATAACTGAATCTCAAATCATGCATGAAGGTGTTCACTTAACACCAGTCGCGAATAAAACGGCTGAAGATAATGATATGATTAAGATGATGAAATTGCTTTTTAATGAACAGAAAAACGATATGCAAGAGTTCAAAAGTAGTATCAATGAGAAGTTTGATATCTTTGAAGAGTTATTAAAAAATCAGCATAGAGAGTTGAAACATGAAATACAAGAAATGAATAAACATTTAGAAAGCACTCACGAAACAATAAGAAACGGTTTAAATAAGTTAGAACAGAAGTTCGAGAAATTAGGTGACAATGTTTTAAGTAAGACAAAATGTAAAAATGACGAAATAGTAGACAATTTTGAGAGTATAGTGGGGGTGAAGAATAATGATGAAAATATAATAACAAATAGTACTGATGAAGTTTTAGAATGCGATAATGAAATGTTCTTGAGTGTTTATGAAATAGAGAGAGAGTGGAAGAATAATGTAGTAATTGAATGGGGACAGAGGGCAAATTTTCCCCTTTTTGTTTATAATGATGATGATGATTTAATGTTGTTTTTTCAGGGCAAGAGACCCTTATTGTTAAATGAAGTAATGTTGTATAATGTTGTACCCTCTGTCCGTAATAATTGTGAGAGTGTGATGTGGTGCTGTGAAGAAAGAGAGTTATATGTTGAGAATGAAATAGAAATATATAAGTTAGAAAGAAAGTATGATGAATTGAGAAAATTAATAAAAGGGGTGATGATGGATCATGTGAAATATGTACCTGTTGAAAGAGAGACAGAAAATAATTTTGATAATATCTTACCTGATTATAATGACTTACCTGACGTAGTAGTTGAGGAATACAAAGATAAAACAATTTACCTGACGTTAACAAATAACACTGATATAGACTGGACAATCCTAACTTATGGTAACAAGATTTATAGTGGTACAATGGATGAAATAGAGTTGATAGATTATTATGATAGTAATGATTATCATCATTTGTGTGTTGATAAAAATGATGAATGTTACAAATACACTAGATATATATATGACGATGGTGGGTGAGCTAAAAGATCAGTGTTGGGACATTTTTAAATATTGTAAATTTTTGGTAATGACCTTGCTGATTTGGACATCTGAAGTGAGATACACTTGAACAGTTTTGACGCATATTTTGTAAATAATATTGAATTCATTTGTGTGTATTGTGAAATGTTAGAAAAGTAATGTGTATATGTTTTAGAAAATGTTGTATTAATAATAATAATATTATTAATATTTTAGCACTCTAATTAAATAACAAAATAATTATGAAGACAATAGTTAATGATTTGATAATAATTGAAATATGTTATTTTAATAATCAAATGAATTAAATAAGTTGAGATGTTTAGATATTGTGATTGAATATTATGTGTTTGAATTTTATAAGGAATTTAAATTGTGTGATGAGATTTTAATTTAATAATCATGAATAAATAAATGAATGGTTTATTTTGTGGAATTTTGTGGAACATAATGATTAAAAATATATGTTAATAATAAATTTTAAGCAATTTTGAAAATCTGATTGCAACACAGGATAAGTCAATAATGATGATAAATAAAAAGAGTTAATGAAAAATTTTAAATAATAATGTTTATAAATTTTATATAAATTATTTAAAAGAGAATTGTTTGTTTGATGTATGCTAAGAATCCAGGTTAATGTCTATTTGTGTATTATGTCATGTGATGTATTAAAATAGTGTGTGTGGCTGGGAGGTTATCCAAGGGGATAACGTATTAAAAATTTGATATATTTTAATTAATAATGATGATTTGCTACTCAATAATTTTGTTTGAATTTAAAAAATAGATGCACTAAATACTTCTTATATTGTGTTATTATGTCTTATTGTGTTGATTGCATTAGTATGTTAGGAATAAGTATTATAAAAATATAATATTATGTTTTCAATGTGTTTATAGATTTTAAAATAAAATAAAAAATAGTTGTAATAAGTAAAATTTTCAATAGGTTATAAAAGATAGAAGTGGGTGATAGTAATTGTTTGAATAAAATGTTTGAGTCAATTCAAGTTGAATTTTGTGGGACATAGATTTGTCCAAATCGAAGTAAAAGTTAAAGTAATAGTGGAAATGAAAATAATGCAATGTTGTTTTGAGTTAATGTATGTTATAGAATTTTGAGAAGTAAGTGGAGACACAGTAGAAATGGAGATTTTATGTAGAGTTTGGAGCGATATATTGTTTATTTGTTGATGTTAATTTGTTGTAATTGTAGTGAGGTTATGAGATTGAGATTTTTTGGGGATGGCAATTTTGTAGTAGTGGTAGTGTATTTGGGGAGTCCGCAACAAGGGTTGGGACGGGATAGGGACCGATTGGCGCCGGAAAGGGTTACCTAGGGTGAGTCCAGGGACCAACATAAGGGAATGAGTTTTGGGAAGGAAACACGTATCCTATGTACAAAGGGTTAGAGAGTATTTTTTTTTTTATATAAGAGTAGAGGGTGGCGATTGGAGTTAAAGTAGTAAGTAGTTAGAGGTAGAGAAGGGTTAGTAAAATTTTGATAGAGGGGTGTCATACTAGTTAAAGATTTTGTAAGGGAACGTTAGAGTAATAAAAGGGGAAGTTTATGAGTAAATGCCAAGTGGATAAAGTAAATTATAATGAATAACGTAGAATCACCCAAAGTAA
Source organism: Magicicada septendecula (assembly GCA_034769895.1). NCBI lineage: Eukaryota > Metazoa > Arthropoda > Insecta > Hemiptera > Cicadidae > Magicicada > Magicicada septendecula. The sequence continues at coordinate 418,158,423 of CM068373.1, read as the reverse complement.
TGAAAAGGGAATAATGATGGCCAGAATTGAAAAAAAAAAAATAAATAAAATAAAAAATTTTGTAATTTTGAGAAACGAATTAATAAGAGTAAATCAAGTTTAAAAGTAATTTTTTGATTTTATATGCCAATTTAATGATGTAAAGTGTGTAACATTTTAATTTTAATTTTAAGTTGTTTATTTTAAAATGAATTATTAATGTACTGTGTTTTCTTATGTTAAGTTATGTTAGGTATTCTGATATATACATGTTAGTAATAAGTGAGTAAAAACAAAACCAGTGCTTCTTAGCGCAAACCAGCACCGCTAGGGGGAAACAGATCAGTTGGGGATATGGTGTGGTATAAGGCCACTATTTAATATTTTGATTTGTTGTTTCAGTGTTTGGTGATGCTGTGGCGGCGGACCTGAGCTGGCCTGCGCGTCAGAGCAGGGGCGTGGAGTATCTGTCTGACTCTACGGTGTTGGGATCTCGAGAGAGAAGTCCAGTATTGTCATGCAGATGCAGTCACAGTCACCGGACCAAGGGTGAGTTGATTATTCTTGTTTGTAAACCGTACAGGGGGTTGTGGCGACATATCCTGGCTGATCCCTTTAGCAAGTATGAATGTGTCAATGAGATTTTTTATGCTTCGGCATAAAATATCTCATTGAGGGGGTATTGTAGCGGGGCATTTTTGGGCATACCTGGGGTAATAACAGGATTTGTATTTTTTAATAATAAATAACTTGTCAAGTGATAGAAAAATGTTATGACAGAACGGTAAATTTATTATTTGGAGCGATCGAGACGATGGCAGCATTGTTTGAGACGGTGAAGACCATATGATTCAACAATATTCCTATAAACAGTTTTAATAACTGGCAACTGTACCAAACTCAGTTCAAGGACAATGACGAACACGTTATGTAACAGTAAACACGTTACACAACCAGACATCAGGCGATGTGTTGCGTCAGCAAATTATATAACGATGTGTGTCACCAGTTTTGTCAACAAGCCAAAAACAGTCCACTGGCGAACGAATACAAAATGTAAGCAAATCAGAATTGAACGAACAACAGTTGCTTCACAAAATAGCGCCTATTTCTCAGCCCAGTCTAAATTCAAAGCTCGCGCGAGCAACACCTGTTAAGTTTCGGAACATATTTGTGCGGGCCCGCAAAACAAGTAAAATGTGAAAATTTTAATACATATATTTTGATCTAACAGTATCATTACAAAACAAGTAGAGACAGTGAGAAAAATTGCGATAAATTAACCGTTCAGCCATGAAGTGTAAAAGTGAGAAATACGAGAAACAGCAAACAATGAACCACGATTTGACGCCCCAGTTCTACACAACAGCAGGAAAGTAGACATTCAAAATTATTTAAATACTGACACTTTTAAAATTGAGCTCAATAAAATAAAAATGTACTGTATGAAATAGCGTGGGTGTGTGTGTGTGAAAGCGCTGGTTTTCGTTATGTCGTAGTTATAGAGAATGGGTTATCTTTATGTTATATTCTAGTTTGAAACGGCTTAAGCAAAATGATCATTTTTACGAATACTTAAACATACTAAAATTGCGAAAGTCAAAATGTATGAGGGAGAGAGGAAATTTGGTGTTTTGTATCAACAATATAACTTGATGATGTTTTCTTTTCTATTTTGAAATTAATAAAGTAATAGTGATTATAACATTTAATGTGAAGTAATAGTTATTTCAGACAACCATGTGGTTTCCAACACGTCTAACGAGATCCTGGACATGATGAGTTTAAGTTGGTACTCAACAATATGGCTGCTACTCCAGCCTAAAGTATAAAAAGTTTTACAAAGTGTAATAATAAATTTAAATACAAAAGACGAGTAATTATTAATATAACGAGTAATTATTTTTTATTTCAGTTTATTATTTTCAACAAATGACCGAAGCAGTTGACTTATATACCTGTTTATTTGTATGATTTTAGATGTTTCATGTGTTAAAAATTAGATTGTATTCTATAGTCTTATGTCTTTATATTTTCTGATTTTTTCCACACATAAATATATGCAAATGATATTTCTTTTACAGTATTATAATGTTTAAAATTGTGATTGTGTTATTGGACATAATGCGCATAAATAAACCACATTCTATTTTTTTGTTGACACATTAATTATATTTACATGCACCCAACACATGTAAATAAATAAATATAATAGTTTGTGTGTGTGCACGCACGAGCATGCATGCATGTGTTAGTTTAGCCTTTTATTTGTAATGACTCTTATTGAAGTTTATTACAGAAGTTACATATATGTTGTGTTAACATAAATAATAATAAAGAAATTTAATAATAAAAATAATAATAATTATTATTATTTAAATCCTTAAATTTGTAGTGACCGTCAATCTATGAGTTTTTCTGTGTAAGGTTAACTAGGATTGGTCAAAAAATATAACACAAATTTTAACTTATTTGTGTCGACATTTTGACAATGTTTATTGTCGTCTTCAGGACCTCTGTATGAATACAAATTAAATATCAAGCACAACAGAACAATTATTTGGGTGAACATGTTTGTGTATGTGAGTGTGTGTGTGTGTGTGTGAACATACAGAGGTCCTGAAGATGACAATAAACATTGTCAAAATGTCGACACAAATAAGTTAAAATTTGTGTTATATTTTTTGACCGATCTTCACTAACCCTTCACTGAAAAATTATTATTGTTATCAATTTTAATATTTAATTTCTTTTACAAAAAAATGTGTTTTTATTTTTCCTTCATATCAAAGTTCCAATTCATCCAAAATTAGTTACATTATTCTTGTTATATTATAAACATTATATAAAAATACCGTATACTTTTTACAATAATATTTATTTAGTAGATTATATAAATAAATCACCTTGTATCCGTCGTGTGACTTCATTGTACGTCGATTAAAAGTAGATTATATAAATAAATCACCTTGTATCCGTCATCGATTTATTTATATAATCTACTATTCCTACGTGACTTGGATACTAAGAACCAACATGCATTTTAAATATTTATTTACATCTTATAACACTGTTTTGTCCAGTTTTCTTTTATGTGCATACATTCTCATTTTTACAAAATATAATTCAAATAAATGCTATTATGTATATGTCATTACTAGTTATAAATAATCATATTCCTACATTTGTTGAGATGAAAGAGAATTACACATCAGTCTTGATAATTTGAAATTGCATGTTCACAGATTTCTCAACTCGGCTACTGCCTATAGCCTGCACATTGGGTTCAAGGTCAGATTTTGGCCTAGACTCCAGATTGTTCTAGTGCCTGTAACTACACAAATTATGCTTGCCATACGTTTTGGAAAATGGAAGATTATTCTAGAGCCTCTACGGGGTATATATAAGTGGCAGCTACCGGCTTAGCAGTTCAGTTACACCTGACGATTTTAGAAGTGTGGTTCAAAGTTATTGTGGTGGTTTAGCGGGATGTGATCTTTGTTTTAATAAGTGCAAAACTGTGACATTTATTACAGCTGTTGTACGAATTTAACTTGAATTTGGCTTTTACTGAATTGTAACTGGTTGTTGTGTCTAATTAAAGTTTGTAATTAGTGACTTGAATGGTGACAATTATTTTGTTTCCACTGTACAACACACCGATCCGTGGATCATCATAACAATATTATGATGTTTTGCAGCGTGGTAGGTGCTGGGCATATCTACCTACATCAATACCAGGCTAGAGGCTTCATCCCTTCACATGGTACTCTATCTACACTATATGTCATCCAAGAGCATTTTAGCCTACTCCTCACTCTCACTTTTTCACACCTACCTCTGTACTCTGAAAAACAGTTGGTAGTTCATTTGTCCTTAGGTCATGTCCAATCCTCTTTCTTATTTTAATAATCCACAGAAGTGTTCTACTTTTCTTGATTCTATTAAGCACCTTGTTATTGTTTATTTTATCTGCTCCTATTACTCCTTCCACCTCCATCCAAATCCACACTTCTGGCACATCAAGCCTGTCTCCATCCCTTTTCCTCAGTGTCCATGTCTTTGATCCATAAAGTAAAATAATATAATAATAATGGCTCCCACGTGTACCACCGAAGTAGCTTAGGAGAAAGCAGGGTATGCTGCCTCCTTATGTGAGCCGTACAGCATACAAGGAAGGCAATGTGGCCAGCACTACGCTTCAGCCGACCATTATTATCCTAAGGATGTTATCCCAGGTACTCATTTTCAACAGGCTGAGTCGACCTGGGGCCTGAAAAACGCACCTTGATTTTATGGTGCTGGCCCAGGAATTGAACCCGGGACCTCTAGGTTAGTAGCCAGGTGCCATACTCACTGGTCTACTGAGCCACCTAAAATACTTTACTGTGTAAAGTAAAATACTCTACACAAAACACTTCACCACATAAAAGAAATTTTTCCTATTGAATGCTTCCTTTGCTACGACTATTCTGTTCCCATCATTTAGCTCACTGGTCTCACACCTTAGTTAATATGCTCTCTAAAAAAATCTGTGTTTATCTACAAAGTACTGTACACAGACATTCCTGGATTTTGTTGTCCATGATGTGTCTGTTGTTATTAATTAACTATATATTGCAACAGAACACAGGATACAAGTTTCATATAATAGGGATACTAAAGCTGTAACACATTTTCTGACGGCCATAGACATGTAAAAAATTGATTTTGTTCTTTTCTTTGTACAGTAGGCATAAGTTTCGAACCAAGCTATGTTTAAAAAAGTATGTTATGTCAAAATGTGCATAATTTTATACTCTTTTATGTCATGTGAAATATTTGTGTGTAAGTGCATGGGTGCGCGTGTGAATCACATTTTACTTAATAACTTCATTGAAAATTGACATTTTGTTCTGAAACGTGGACAGGGTGTTCTCATGGTTATAAGCTACATTTTCTATATACTCAATTCTCCACAACTATAATTATTATATGTTTTTTAATGTAATCAGTTCTCCATTTATTTTGTTATTTCCTAGAAAGTAATAAAATTTGTAGATTAAATCTAGACAGGCCTTTGCAGAATTGGACAGAGTCTTAACTTGAGTTTGGTCTATCAGTGTGCATATCTATGACATTGCTAGATTTTTTACCAATCAGAATGTCTGAAATTTATTTGAGACGGTCTCTTACAGAGAACGGACCATACAGTCAGTTCCAAAGTCTTACCATTGAAAGACGTACTCGCTGTCACGAGATTTTCGTGTCAGGACTAGTCGATTTCCAAAAGACTTTGTAGTGGGTTGACAGTACGAGTTCTTTGTAACCATTTCCACATTATAGAACTCAAATAATTAAATAGATCATATTCTAGTGCTTTTTCCCGAAGAGTAGAAGATTTCTATTGGGGGGGGGGGCAGAATACCTATTGTGGTATTCTGAGTATTAACACGTGAACATTTCGAGAAGCTGGAATTGTGTAAGCCTAATACAAGATCTATTTATACCCAGTTCTGATCCCTGAGATTAAGATTATTCAAGTTATAAACAATAACAGTTCCATATCGCAGTGTGTGTGTGCCGAGACATGGACATTTAGCGGGGTGATCTTCGATTGACACGGAGCAGAACAGCGAGTGGAGCACCTGGTGTCTACGTAACATTTGGAATTCTACATACAAGTAACTTATATGTAAAACAAGCCAATAGACTCATTTGTTGAAAGACAATTCTTTATTAAACAATTTTATATTATAAAGCAGTAAGACAATAGTAAATTTTAATGTGAATGAATACAAATTTCCTACCTCCAGATATAGACTCTGTTGTAGTAATTTCAAATTAACCTATCTATGCAGCTATAATTTGTATCATTGCAATATATAAAACTACCAATGGCAAAGCTAGTAGTTAATGAATGGGTAGGCAAAAGTCTTACCTTAAATATTTTAAAGGAATCACTAAAAGCACGATGGTTCAAATCGGACGCTGAGGTAGAGTTTGCTGTTAGCGAATGGTTCCGCAAACAGCCGTAAGAATTTTACTAGCAGAGAATCTACAGATTAGTGCAACAGTGGGACTCATGTCTTAATGTTAATGGAGACTTCTTTTAAAATTGTTGTATAAAAAATGCTTTACAGCTCTAAACGTGTTTTTATTGAACAATCCTTGTATAAGTAATACACAATAATACAACTGATTGAACTTCAAATTTTTAAACTTGATTAGTTTCTATATATTATAACACACGTATCTCTCTGTGTTATTAGTGGGGTCAATCTACCTGAAAAAATAAAAATAAGGGAACTGAGAGCAAACAGCAATTTTTTTTTTGAATAGGTTCTATTTGTCTAGTAGATTAAGGGAAAAATATTTTTTTCGTCCAAAGGTGACCGGAAGTCCCCTTTTTTGGGCCTTTTATGAAAAAACGGACTTTTTTAACATTTTTTAATTACACTAATGAATATATTTCGAGTTCTAGATGTTAGAAAAAAAAACAAAAAAAAAAACAGCACTTTCAGCATACTATACCCTTTAAATCTAGCCAGGTTAGAACTTGGTACCTTGCATACATAACCTAAAAAACATTTAAAACTTGATGTAAGGTGAAGTTTCGCTTTTTTTGTTATATCTTCGGTGCTAGTGGATCGATTTAGTTAAAAGTTTGGGAAAATGTTGGTAGAAATAAGTCGAATGCACGAGGAAAATGTCAAGATGAAATATTTATTAGATCGGCCATGAGAGGCGCTCAAAATTGTATTTTCGAAGCTTGACCAATTACGAGCAACGCTATGTAGAGAGATGAAATCTGTGGGAGGTTGTAAGGATTTTTATGCACTTTCAAAACGTGATTAAAAAAAAGTATACTTTTTTTAATTTTTTAACTGTTTTTTTTTACTATAACATTTTTTTCGTAAGTAATTATGTTTTTCTTACCTTAGTGTTATTTTTTATATTTACAACAAAAAATTAAAAAGAATGCAAAAAAAATCATTATTCACAATTACGACCACACACACACACACACACACACACACACACACACACACACACACACACACACACACACACACACACACACACACACACACACACACACACACACACACACACACACACACACATATACACATCAAGAAACGGACTGTAGCAGAAAGTGATTGAAATAATATAACCATACAAGGTAAATAAGCCTACAGTGAAAAAACGAAAAGTGAGGTTATAAAACAAAACAAAAACAAAAGTGTATAGTGAGGAAAAAAAAAATAGTGAAGTGAATATCAAATAAGTGAAATCAACTACCAAATAACGGATAACAAATCATCTCTCACATAAATATACATTAACATGTACACAAACAACATAACCACAATTCCATATAACCACATTACCAAATTGTTAAACAAATTTCAAACACGAAAAAAACAACTAATGAACACAAATAAAAACATATACTTCAATAGACAATGCCAAAAACATAAATTAACACCTAAATACATCAACATAAACAAACAATGAAAATATGACTGCACAAAAAACTATAAAACAAGCACAAAGGCTATGGATACAAAACGAAATTAATCAATTATACAGTAAGAAAAATAGCATAACACTAGACATATACAAACTACACTTAGAGCTAACAAGTTTATTACATCCAATCACTTGGAATAATAAATACAATAACATAGAAAATAAAATAAGATTTGAAAAAAAACAAAAAGACTTATACAATCAACAAAAAACTTAACACATTAAAACAACAAAACAAAAATCAAGAACAAAAAACAAAAATAAACACACATTTTACCCTCGAACCATTAACCTCAGCAATACAGAATTTAACAAAAAAGAAACAGAATATTTAAACAATATGTCAAAAACTAACATAACCCAAAATGCAAACAAAAATCTAGAAAATTTAATAGTAGAAACATAATTTGCCATTAACCTAATAAAAGACAATATACAAGAAGACAAAAGAACAGAAGCAACACATATAATTAAAAAAATAATCACTAGCGAAATGAAAAACAAAGATAAACAAAAGAAAAACAATAAAATAATAAAAGAAATTAAAAATAAAGTAAAGAACAATAATTTAATAATAACTAAAGCAGACAAAAGTCAAGCAACAGTAATCATTGAAAAAACAGACTACATAAAAAAAACCGAAGACTTCATCAACAATAATAAATGCGTACAACTAGATAAAAACCCAACAGAAACCTATCTTAAACAAACAATAAAACTAATAAAAACAAATAAAAACATTTTCAACAATAAAAACATAGACATATATATAAACAATAATCCAGAACCACCTAAAATGAACAGCCTAATAAAAATACACAAATTAAACAACCCAATACGTCCATTAATCAATTTCAAAAAAGCTCCTACATACAAAATAGCAAGAATAATAGCACAAAAACTAAAAAGTAACCATCTAACAAATAACCATCATAACATAAAAAATACATACAAATTAATAGACAAACTAAAAATAATAAATATAAATGAAAATACATTTTTCACATCATATGACATAACAAACATGTTCACTAATATCCCAGTAGAAGAAACAATTGACATAATAATAAACAAACTTATAGAACAAAATGAAAACAAACAATATATAACCGAAATAAAAAATAGTCTCCAACTAATACTAAAACAAAATTACTTTGAATTTAATAGCAAAATTTATCAACAGAAAGAAGGTTTAGCAATGGGATCACCATTATCAAGCATAATAGCAGAAATATTCCTACAACACATAGACACCAAAATACAAAATATCATAAAAACACATGACCCAGATGGCATATGGATAAGATATGTAGATGATGGGCTATATGTATCAAATAACAAAAACACAAATGCAGAGAACATACTGAAACAAATCAATAACATACATCCCAAATACAATTCACAAAGAAAAAGAAAAACATAACAAAATCAACTATTTAGACATAACCATCACAAGACACAACAAACACATACAATATGCAATATATAGAAAACCAACTTCCACTAACATCATTATACCTAACCATTCTGACCACCCACCACAACATAAAATGGCAGCATTTTATTCGTTATTTAACAGAATGTACAAAATACCCCTAAACAAACAAGAAACTGACAAAGAAAGAAATATAATATACCAAATTGGTTATGCAAATGGATACAATAAAAATACTATGATCAAAATAGAAAATAAAATCAAATATAAAATAAAAACTGAACAATTAAGAATTAATCAAACTGAACAACACATAAATAATAACAACAACAAAAAATGGGCCACATTCACATATATAAATAATAAAATGACAAAACTAACAAAATTATTTAAAAACACAGATATAAAAATAGCATACAAAACTAAATAAAAATAAATTACAAAATCTAAATAGCTCACACAACAAAGATAATACAACAACCAACGGTATATACAAAATTGAATGCCAAGATTGCAATAAATGTTATATAGGACAAACAAAAAAACAGCTGAAAAAACGTTATTTTGAACACCTAAATGCATACAAAAAACCAAATATATATATAAATCCAATTTAGCCACACATGCAATAAACACAGGACATGAATTCCCAGACATAACCAATGTAACACTAATAAAACATATACCACACAAAGGCACCATAATGAACATTTGGGAAAATTTACAGATTTACAAACATAAAACACAAAACAAATTAATACCAGAACAAATACAAATCAACACAAAACATGACACAATATTCAAAGCACTCAACATCGAAAATACACAAAATACAAAAACAGATACCACAACCACACACAATAATGCAACTTTAAAGGACCAAAGACCAACAAACTACCTCAATAACATCCAGAAGCCAACACACAAATACTTCACCAGAAACAAGATGGCGAAGGCTGAAGATGGGAGAACAAGATCTCCCGAAACATGTTCCTAAAGGAAAAAAGTATATCTTGAGGTAAATTTAGTCATAAATATTATAGTATATATATATATATATATATATATATATATATATATAAAACGAAAAGAGAGGTTACCAAACAAATACAAAAACAAAAGTGTATTGTGAAAAAATAGTGAAGTGAACATCAATATTAAGTGAAAAATCATCAACCAAATAACGGAAAATAAATATAAAACAAATTATCTCTCACATAAATATACATTAACATGTACGCAAACAACGTAACCGCAAGTCCATATAACCACATTACCAAATTATTAAACAAATTTCAAACACGAAAAAAACAACTAGTGAACACAAACATGAATACATACTTCAATAGACAATGCCAAAAACATAAATTAACACCTAAATACATCAACATAAACACAAACAACAAAAATATGACTGCACAAAAAACAATAATACAAGCACAAAGATTATGGATACAAAACGAAATTAATCAATTATACAGTAAGAAAAATAGCATAACACTAGACATATACAAACTACACTTAGAGCTAACAAGTTTATTACATCCAATCACTTGGAATAATAAATACAATAACCAGTGGCGAAGTTACATGGAGGCAATTGAGGCAATGCCTACCCTAAAAAATTTTGTAGAATAAAAATTAGAAATACGTATGAACTACATAATGTAAAGATTATACATTGTTACCACGACTGTCGAATTTTTTAGGCCGAAACGTGCTTTACTGAACGACCGCTAGATGGTGACAGGTGAGACTCGGCATAGCTCGTTTAAAGCGAATGAGGCAACCTGAACTTGCCTCAGCGTTTTTTGTATACATCGTATGTAAACAATGTGCCGGAGTGATAGGGAAGTGAAGGGAGGGGGGATTGTCCCGTGCTGTACACATAGAGCGTTGAGGCATGCCTCACTTCTGTGGTCCAAACATTCAAGTTAAAGCGCGCTGTGTTGTTTATAAGTGTGTTTGTTTTATGCGGTTATTAAAAGTGTCCCTGTTATTCCGCTGAACTAACAGATGATCAAGATTGTTATTTGAATTATTTGTAACATTAAACATATATATAGAAACTAATCAAGTTTAAAAATTTGACATTCAATCAGTTGTATTATTGTGTATGACTAATACAAGGATTGTTCAATAGAAACACATATAGAGCTGTAAAGGATTTTTTATTCAACGATTTTAAAAGAAGTCTCCATTAACATTAAGACATGAGTTCCACTGTTGCACCAACCTGTAGATTCCCTGCTAGTAAAATTCTTATGGCTGTTTGTGGAACCATTCGCTTACAGCAAACTGTACCTCAGCGTCCGATTTGAACCACCATCCTTTTAGTGATTCCTTAAAAAAAAAAATTAAGATAAGATTTTTGCCTACCCATTCATTAACTACTAGCTTCGCCACTGACAATTACATAGAAAATAAAATAAGATTTGAAAAAAACAAAAAGACTATTACAATCAACAAAAAACTCAACACATTAAAACAACAAAACAAAAATCAAGAACAAAAAACAAAAATAAACACACATTTTACCCTCAAACCATTAACCTTAGCAATACAGAATTTAACAAAAAAGAAACAGAATATTTAAACAATATGTCAAAAACTAACATAACTCAAAATGCAAACAGAAATCTAGAAAATTTAATAGTAGAAACAGAATTTGCCATTAACCTAATAAAAGACAATATACAAGAAGACAAAAGAACAGAAGCAACACATATAATTAAAAAAATAATCACTAGCGAAATGAAAAACAAAGAAAAACAAAAGAAAGACAATAAAACAATAAAAGAAATTAAAAATAAAGTAAAGAACAATAATTTAATAATAACTAAAGCAGACAAAAGTCAAGCAACAGTAATCATTAATAAAGCAGAACATTAAAAAAACCGAAGACTTCATCAACAATAATAAATGCATACAACTAAATAAAAACCCAACAGAAAACTATCTTAAACAAACAATAAAACTAATAAAAACAACTAAAAACATTTTAAACAATAAAAACACAGACATATATATAAATAATAATCCAGAACCACCTAAAATGAATAGCCTAATAAAAATACACAAATTAAACAACCCAATACGTCCATTAATCAACTTCAAAAAAGCTCCTACATACAAAATAGCAAAAATAATAGCACAAAAACTAAAAAATAACCATCTAACAAATAACCATCATAACATAAAAAATACATACAAATTAATAGACAAACTAAAAATAATAAATATAAATGAAAATACATTTTTCACATCATATGACATCACAAACATGTACACCAACATCCCAGTAGAAGAAACAATAGACATAATAATAAACAAACTTAAAGAACAAAATGAAAACAAACAATATATAACCGAAATAAAAAATAGCCTCCAAGTAATACTAAAACAAAATTACTTTGAATTTAATAGCAAAATTTATCAACAGCAAGAAGGTTTAGCAATGGGATCACCATTATCGAGCATAATAGCAGAAATATTCCTACAACACATAGATACCAAAATACAAAATATTATAAAATCACATGATGCAAATGGCATATGGATAAGATATGTAGATGATGGGCTATATGTATCAAATAACAAAAACACAAATGCAGAAAACATACTGAAACAAATCAATAACATACATCCTAAAATACAATTCACAGAAGAAAAAGAAAAACATAACAAAATCAACTATTTAGACATAACCATCACAAGATACAACAACCACATACAATATGCAATATATAGAAAACCAACTTCCACTAACATCATTATACCTAACCATTCTGACCACCCACCACAACATAAAATGGCAGCATTCTATTTGCTATTTAACAGAATGTACAAAATTCCCCTAAACAAACAAGAAACTGACAAAGAAAGAAATATAATATACCAAATTGGTTATGAAAATGGATACAATAAAAATACTATGAACAAAATGGAAAATAAAATCAGATATAAAATAAAAACTGAACAATTAAGAATTAATCAAAATGAACAACACATAAATAATAACAACAACAAAAAATGGGCCACATTCACATACATAAATAATAAAATGACAAAACTAACAAAATTATTTAAAAACACAGATATAAAAATAGCATACAAAACTAATAAAAATAAATTACAAAATCTAAATAGCTCACACAAAAAAGATAATACAACAACCAACGGTATATACAAAATTGAATGCCAAGATTGCAATAAATGTTACATAGGACAAACAAAAAAACAGCTGAAAAACATTATTTTGAACACCTAAACGCATACAAAAAACCACAAATATATAAATCCAATTTAGCCACACATGCAATAAACACAGGACATGAATTCCCAGACATAACCAATGTGTCACTAATAAAACATATACCACACAAAGGCACCATAATGAACATTTGGGAAAATTTACAAATATACAAACGTAAAACACAAAACAAACTAATACCAGAACAAATACAAATCAATACAAAACATGACACAATATTCAAAGCACTCAACATCGAAAATACACAAAATACAAATACATATACCACAATCACACACAATAATACAACTTTAAAATACCAAAGACAACCTTAATAGCATCCAGCAGCCAACACACAAATATGTCACCAGACACAAGATCGCAAAGGCTGAGGATGGGAGCACGGGAGCTCTCGAAACGTGTTCCAAATAAGGAAAAATAACATCTTGAGGTAAATTTAGTTATAAATATTAAATGTATTATATACATCAAGAAACGGACTGTAGCAGAAAGTGATTGAATATATATATATTGTAACATAACCAAATATGGCAGTTACATAAAATGAGCTTAAAGGACGGCAAGTAAGAGAAAAATATGAATGTAAATCTAGCTAAGTAAATCCATGTATATATTGTGTGTATCTACAAATGTGTTAATATGAAAATCCAACTAGGAATAAGATAATATCAACCTAGTGACATCAACTACGAAACATAAGAAAGAAAATGACATGAGCCAAAACAAAATACCAGTAACTAGACCCAATAGGATCCAAAAGTGAGGGGAAACAACGAAATAAGGATTAACAAACTCAAACAGCGAGAGGAACAATTAAGAAATAATGACTACGATGAAAATAACGAGGAAGAAGAAAGAAGAAGGACAAGAAAGCTGACTCAGAAGAGAGAAGAAGATGAATAAATCATACCAGTAATCAATATAAAACCACGTGTACCAAAGACTATATAAGTGACAAGGGAAATGATGATTATAAAATGTGAGGAAGAAAACCAGTGTTTAGTATTTAAGGAAACACAAACAATAACAGTGCGTACTTAATAGATGTGAAACATGTGAATAATTAACTATTTCAACTGATAAAACCACACAAACAATTATAGTGATGAAGTTTATAAGTATATGAAAATATGTTAATTCCATGATGAAAACAACAAGATGTTAAATAAGTCAAATAGACACGAACAATGAGTGTGACGCATTTAATAAAGTTGTGATCAACACAGATAATCATAAGACCACCAGAATAAAACAAAATAGAACAATATAATTATGTTTTTTTTTGGTAATGAACTGACAGCAAATAAAAAACCCTTGTATCAAACAAAATGGATTGAATTGAATTCAACCTATGACTAGAAAAATATAATAAATAATACAATAAGATATGTGTTAGTGTTTAAGAAGGAATTGTATAAACATGTGTCACAAAATAAGTAAAATATTATTGTGGAATACCATGCTGATACCATGTAAGTAGTAGAGACATACTGCATTAAAACAGATGGTACATTGTTACATAACTCATAGAGAAGGTACCTGTTAAACAGAAAACCAAACATATCAATGAAAATAAATGATTATCAACAATGATATCAATTAAGGAATTGTTATAAATAACAATACATCCTAATAGACAATGCATTATAATGCAACCATGTAAATAAAACCAATCAAATGCAATGGCAAACAGATATAGCAAAGATGCAACAAATATGCCAATTCAGTTAGGCAAAGTGCAATATCAAAACCAATGCTAAAGTGAATAACAATATTACCAGTAGAAAGATCAATATCTGGTAATGTTTTGAGAACAGATTCTTAACATAATAACAACAGTATTATAAACAAAATGTAGTAAACTAACTAACCATGTACATACAATCAGATGTAAGATGGACCATTGTATGGCCCATTAGTTAAGGAAAATAGTGTATTAAAGATTAAACACAGATTGTTCACAATATTACCAGTAGTTAGAGGGAAACTCAATACAACTTTGAGAACAGATTAGAACCATAAAAACAGTCAGTATATATGCAAATAATTAGAAACCAACTGACCATAGTGACAGAAATCAGATGTAAACAAACCATGTTAAGTAAGTTACTTAGGAAAAATATGACCTATAAATTTGCCTAAGAGTAAATGAGAACATTACCAAAAGTAGGAGTAATGTCTAATACCAATATAGAAACACAAACAAAATGTAACAATAACAGTTTAATTATTGTTTTTTATGAAAAATAAATGACCACTATGATGAGACACAATAGGAACAAACCCATTATTGAAGAATTGAAGGGTTCTAAACTAGCTAGAAGCTGACCACTATATGTAATGCATTAAGTACAATATATGTACACTAATGACATTTAATACATAATATAATTTACATAGAAAAGACTAAAATTATGTTGACAATTGTATGAGACAGGTAGAAGAGGAATAAGACAGTATGTATATTATATTTAATACAATCATGTAAAGATATTTTAGTGTGAAATCATGTAAATAATCGTTTTAGTATTATTAGATTGTAAGATTACTTGTATTAAATAAGGGAAATTCATTTTAAATACATTTATATAAAAACAAAGATGGACGCCTAATGACGCTATAATGAGCTATTGTTAAGGAAATAATTATTTCCAAATAATAAATCAAACCAAGTGAGAAATGGACTCCAAGTGTTTATTTAGAAAGTGTTTTTATTAAAAATAATTAAATCTGGTGTCAAAGACTTATAAAAATAAGAAACACCAAAGATAATTAATAAAAACGTTATATTAAGAGAAGCGATGTAAATAAAATAATGTTGTTTAGACTTAAATTAAAGAAGAAAATGTCTACAATTCAATGACATAACTCATGTAACGATAGGACGTTCAGTAAGGAAGTTATTGTAATTATTAACTTTTCAATTATTTTTTACACTAGTGCTTATGTCACATAAACTCCAACCCAAAGTCAAAATTTGATAAAACATCAAATATTTTAATAAAACAAAGGCTTTTGGGGTGAAGACTATAGTGTTTACAACCAATCAAATCAGCGCATTTAGTCAGAGACGCCAAAGTCGCTCCGGCGAAATGTAACAGTCTACGAACAGCTTTCAGATGAAGTGTCCACGCAGCTCTACACCATGAAAAAGTATTATTTTCAAATTTGTGCGCGTCCATTGACAATAAGTTGATAAACATACACAACCTTGACACAACAAAAATACTTCCGAGTGAAATGTGCGGAATTATCGAGTTATACAAGTACGATAGTGTATAATCCCGGTCGTACTTGCGTGTGTTGTGATAAATAAACAGGGAGTACAATATTTTATTTAAATAACTTTGAATAAAAAAAAAAAAAATGATATTTTTAAATAGACATCTATGAATACTACGCGAGTCAAGTACTAGCGAAAGATCAAACTTATAATGGAATTATTAGAATTCCAAGAAATGTCAATTTATACTTATTAAAATATTAGATAAATATTTTAATTAATTTTTATAATTTTAAAAATTATGTTTGAAGTAATTGTCATTAATTACAAGAGTTAACATTTAGTCACTCTTTTGACTAAACTTATTTTGTTTTGATTATTTCGATGTTTTGAAATAAATAACATTAACTTTCACACAAAAGGATAAAAGCAATTCTAATAACAACATGTCAAAATGTTACTAATAATGTGTTCAGAAATATAAATTAAGAAATAATAACCGTTAAGAAATCATTTACCATAATAACATTACCTGTGATAGCTAACCTCAAAATAGTAGCGGTAGCTTGTTAATTTAACTGTTGCATCTGTTCTCAAGTAAATTCCAAACCAAATAGAAATCATATCAAGAGTTTTTTTTTGTATTTTATTAATTTTTTCTCTTGAAAATATATATTTATCAAACTAATTGTTGAAAATAAAACGATACATTGAAACTGTACAAGCCACGAGTTTGACGCTGGCTAACAAGTAATAAGGTGCGTGCGCATTCCCACGTACGGCAGCACCATAATTCTCAGATATATGGTACCAACTTTTGTTTTTTGATATTTATTTGTTATTTATTAACCATTGTTCAATTTTCTTAATTCTATTAATATTACATCTTGACACTGATATCATGTTACCTCAAAGAACCTAACAACCTGATAACACATTGACAACAAAACATAACCTATTAAGTTCAAATTATTGTACCAATGACAGGACTACCAGCATTGAGCCTGGACAGAGTTTTATGTTAAAATTAATCAATTGTAATTATTATTTAAAGGGTTATTAGCCCAAATGATTGTTAATTGTTTTTAAAATTTGCCATTTTAAAATTGTTAATAAACGTTCACTTATTTACCTATGAAAAAGAGTATCATTTCAAATATAAATCAAATTATTTCTTTTAAATCAGTTCTACCAAAGGTGGCGGAAGAATTCAAACAGAGAGTAATTTAAAGTATTATCTATATGTGCTAATTCATTCATATTGTGTGTACTAACTGTTTTGAATATTCAAATTGAATATTTGTGTGCATTTTAAGTGTATGTATTTCAGCAACAACCGTCACAGAACAGGACTGAAACAGATACTTGTGGTAAGTGAGGAAGGCATACAACAAAAGTGCGCGAAACCTACTTAAATCAAAAGAGTGAATTACTCATAGACACTTATACAGATTATACAATCACACTAATAACTCCTAATAATTATAATTGGAGCAGTTTTTAGAAAAACAACATCACAGCAGATACCGGAGCGTATCTGCAAGCACACTACACATCACTAAATATATACTTATATTACAGTAGAACAACAACATCTATAGAAAGTACACTTATAAAGATTGGCGCTCCATCGCGGGGCTGAAGTGATTGAAGATTAAACATCAACACACTACAACTATAAATACAACTACAGTTATAAAGATTGGGGCCCAACGTCTGAGCACGAGTTAGGGAGATATACAATAACCAATAACCTAAATACACTAATTCGTGAGAAGACAGCAGGAACATTATCAGAGGATCAAGATGTATACCGACAGATTGAAATCAAGATCAAAATCAAGGTCAACGTCAAGGAAAAGGGCGGCGCAAGAAGAGAAGGAAGGTATGTCAACGGAAGATGTGGAGGAGAAAGTAGTGGAAGTAAAAGACAAACAAATTGAACCGGAGGAGGGGGTTCAACAGCCTATGGAGGAACCGGAAGTAATAATTCAAGAAGCTCCACCGGAGATCAGCCAACCCAAACAACCAATGGTACCCGGAGAAATCGACTTCATGGAGATGTTCAAAATGGTGATGGAGAAGATAGAAGAGAGCCGGAAATCAACCAAGGAAGACATTCAAAATTTGAAAGCAGACTTAAACAGAATAGAGGAAGGCCTGAAATCCACCAAGGCGGACGTGAACAGCAAAATAGAGGAAACCAGCCGGTCAACAAACCAGAAAATAGAAGAAGGCCAGAGGGAGAACCAGAAACATATGGAATTATTAAAGGAAGAGTTTAATAACCAGATACAGGAGACGAACAGGAGGATGGAAGATGGGCAAAAGAAAACCGAGGAATTACTGGAGAAGAAAATGGCCATCATGAAAGAAGAGTTATCGGCAGAGTTGGGAGTCAGAATGGATCAGGCCAACCAGAAAATGGATGAAATCACGGCTAAGTTCAACAGAGACGTCGAAACAATACAATCTGACCATGAAGGGATGTGGCAACAGATAAGTATCCACAGTAACAAAATGAAGGAAGCCGCCAAGGATACAGAAGACATGATAGAAAGAAGATTGAAAGAAAATGTCAATGAAATCAAGAAGCGCATGGCCGTATTAACCACTGAAGTTAACGCTGAAATGAATGAAGTACGAAAGGAGGGAGAAGGTACCAGCCTGAGACTAATACAAGCAGAGTTAGACATCAATCAACGCATTAACGAAATGGAGAGAACACACGATACACAAATAAATGTGATAACACAAGAGCAGACCAACATGAAGGCAGCGCAGTCAACACTAACAGACAAGTGTGAAGAAGTATCTGGAAGAGTGGACGCAATTAAGCAACAAGTACATGATGATAGAACCCTATTAACCGAGCGTCAACGAAGAGAGTTAGATGACCTCCGCGATGAAATGCATCGATTGCAAACGATACCAAATTTACTATCCGGATTGACTCATCTAGACAACAGAGACCAGATTGAATTCAGGACTTATTATAAAAATCCGCTAGAGTTTTTAGAACGAATAGAAGAAATCATACGTAGAAACAGAGAAAGTAGATGGACTACCATTAAGGGAATGTTAGATGAAGCTTTCAAAAGCACGTTCGACAATTGGTGGACGGCAACCCGTAACGAAGTGGGGAATTATGACAACTTCAAAGTGGCGTTTAAACAAAAATATTGGTCAGAAGCCACCCAGAACATCGTTAGGGATGATATCACAAACGGAAGGTTCGATACAAATGGAAGGCAGTCAATGACAACATATTTCTTGGGAAAGATTTGCCTGGCAAGGAATCTCGAACCCGCAATCCCAGAAGAATGCCTAGTGACGAAATTAGCCTACCACTTCAATCAAGGCATCTCACAAGGAAGACTAAATGCACAAATAAAAACAGTCCAAGGAATGTGCGAACTGTTGGAGAACCATGAAAGAGAACGATACTACCAACGTAGTCGACAAGGACCTAACCAGACATATGATCGAGGAGGACCTGGGAATAATAACCCCAACATATCCAACGAAAGGAATAGCCCGGGAAGAAATCACAATCACCCACCGAGATTCCAAAATCACCCTATACCACGTCAAGACGGAGGGGGCAACAATGTGAATAATAGAGGGAATAATAATAATCAGCATTCAGGTGGATATCAGCGAGAGCCAGCTTACCAAAGAGGTAACAATTATTACCGGCCGTACCAGAATCAAGCTCTCAGTCATCACCCAAGACAAAGCAATGGCAACCAACATAATAATCACTTTCGTAGAGTACACTATACTCAAGCCAGTCGAGGGGGAAATCGTCGAAACTACTACCAAGGAAGGAGGAGTTTCCCTAATCAGCATAGTCACTCCAGCAACAGCGATAGAGAGGAGCGGGAATCTGGATACCGATCTAACGGAAGCGACAGCAATGGAAGTCAAGGAACGATAACGCAAAATACAGAAGTCTACCATAATGGACATGGGCCTGGGAATCAGGAACCCATAGCTTCGACATCGCAAGACAGGCACGGGAATAGTGACCTGCCTTTAAACACCAACCGGCAGTGAAAAACCAAGTAGTACCCTCACTGAACCGGACTATTGGGTCTAGAGTTTTGGCAAACCTTCCAAATCTTCGCAAAACTTACACCAATAATTATTTAAAAAATATAAGAAGAGACTTAATGGAAGAAAAAGAAAGTGCTATCAGCGATACAAGTAACAGTGAAATTGCATACATAGCTGTGAAGGTCAATAATATAAATGCAACGGCAATGATAGATACCGGAGCAAATGTATCATTGATTGATAAAGTGGAGTTAGATAGAATCCAATCTGAAAATAAAGCGACAATACCCACTTTACCTATTAACAACATTGTACTCATTGGAGCTACCGGACGTCAGAATAAGACGATTAGACAACAAGTACAACTAGATGTATCCAGCAATGGGAACACGATACAGATGATATTCCTAGTAATCCAGTGGGCTACCGTTTACCCTGCTCATTGGGTGTGATATACTCAGAAAATACACCGCGATAATTAACATGGACACAAATACAGTAATGATGAAGACAGGAGAAGTTGAGTGGACAGCCAAGCTAACAGAATATCAAAAGGCACCCGCAGAACATGTAATATACTACATTAGGGAAGGCCACCAACATCAGGAAGGCGCCATCAACGAGAAGCTTCACAACAACCCAGAGGAAGATTTATGGTTGACCAAGATTAATGAGATACGAGAATTCAAGACCAACCAAAATAGCCAAGAGCTGACATGGGAACAAAGGGACCATCTGATAAACATATATTGCCAGTATCTTCACATATTTTCTGATACGCCCGGAAAAATCAAAAATTTCCAATGCGAGTTAAGATTCAAAGACCAAACCGAATTTAAACGAAAATCTTATCCTATCGCCTTTTCACTGAAGGAAGCAGTAAGAGAAGAAATCCAGCGTTTGATAGCAAATGACATCATCGAAGTAAGCAATTCACCATACACCAACCCTATTGTCGCCGTACCAAAGAAAAATGGTGCAGTACGAATTTGTTTAGATGCTCGTGAACTTAACAAAACCATAATTAACGACAGGACATCACCTGGAGAAATTGATGAAATCTTAAAGAAGTTTTATGGTACAAAATTTTACAGTATATGGGATACGGTATGCGGATATTGGCAGGTTGAACTGCATCCGAATAGTAGAAAGTACACTGCTTTTATCTTTGAAGGTCGAAATTACCATTTTAAAAGACTACCATTTGGCTTGGTAAACTCGGTAGCAATATTCGTCAAATGTATGGACGAGATACTGGGCCACAATACACTGCAGTTTACAACAGTCTATGTTGACGATCTCTTGATCGCCTCCAACAATTGGGAGGAACACTGTGAACGGGTGGCACAGGTGTTACAAAAATTAGAAGACAATCACATTACATTGAAGTTAGATAAGTCTCAATTAATTGCAAAGGAAGTTCAATTCTTGGGGTTTAACCTATCTGAACATGGAATTACACCGTCCCAGGAAAAGATGGAGGCAATACAGCATTTCCCCATCCCACAGAACAAAAAACAACTGCAATCGTTCCTCGGGATCTGCAATTACTATCGGAAATTTCAAGATAATTATTCCGAATTAACAGCTCGATTTTCAACACAGCTATCATCAAAAGAAAAATGGAATGGGAATCAGAGCAAGAATCTACGTTTAAGTTAATTAAAGAAAAGTTCCTAGAAACCGTTATGTTGCATCACCCTAACTTTGAAAAACAATTTTTCATGAACTGCGACGCCAGCGACTTGAGTCTTGGATCCGTACTATATCAAGAAGACCAAGACGGGAACCATGAAGTGATCAGTTTTGCAAGTCGTACGTTGAACAAATGCGAACGCAACTACCACACCACAGAAAAAGAATTATTGAGTATCGTATTCGCTTGCGAAAAGTTTAGTACCTTTATTTTGGGATATACAGTGACAGTGAGAACAGATCACAAATCCATTTCATTCCTCAAGAACTGCAAATTGAAACACGGCAGGTTGACAAGATGGACTCTCACACTCCAAGAGTACAATATACAGTGGGAGTACATACCGGGAAAAAGCAACACAGCTGCAGACGTGTTGTCCCGGATTAACATCGATGCCCAAACATTTGAAGGAGAGAGGGAAACCATCGCGAAGGTCTACCACTTGCTAAAAAATAAATCTGAGCTTACTAAAATACTGTCAGATATAGCTATACAGCAACAACAAGATCCCAAAATATTGATGATTATTAAAAAACTAGCAGACAACGAAGCAAACATTAAACAGTATTACTGTACTCATAATCAGCTGGTGTTCACCAAAAGCAATAAAAATGGTGAAAGCTGGAAGATAGTTATCCCAAAGGTTCTAGAGAAAGATTTGACCATCGACTATCACATACGATATGGTCATATGGGCGCAGTGAAGGTGGTAAAGGCATTGCAAGAACATGTGTATTTCACTGACATGAATAGGAAGGTAAGAAAATATATACAGAATTGCCATATTTGCCAGCTAGTCAAATGCAGTAACGAAAAGCGAGAAGGAGTGATGATACCGATTACATCTGTGACAAAATTAGAAAAAATCTTCCTGGATATTTGTGGGCCATTTCCACGGAGTGGTGGAAGACACCAGTATAAATATATCATTATTATTTTTGATCACTATACAAAATATACTAAGCTGTACCCACTTAATCGAGCCACGACAAGTAAGATACTAGAAGTGGTTATAAACAAATACATACCCGAAGTGGGCAGACCAGCGTCAATAATTACAGATCACGGAACGCAGTTTCGAGGACGAAAATGGCGGGAAACACTGATCCATCTGGGAATCAAAACGTATAAGACATCGGTGTACCACCCCAACAGCAACCCTGCTGAGAGAGTGTTGAGAGAAGTAGGAAGGATTTTAAGAACCTACTGTCACAGCCAGCAGAGGAAGTGGGAGGAATATTTATCCCCAGCTGAAGACTTCCTAAACCTCGCCTACCATCAGTCAACTGAGGAAGCACCATACATGGCAATGCACGAGAAAAGACCACCCCGGGAGATCACAGAAATAATTAACTTTCCAATAAGCGCAGAGATCAAGTTTAACCAAACCAAGTTCTATAATAATGCAGTTGAAAGAGCTCAGAAACTGAGAATTAAATACAAAAAATTGCAGCCCAAAATTATAAAATACGAAGTGGGAGACCAAGTGCTAATTAAAAATCGAGAACTCCCAAGTACTATCGAGGGCATTGCAAAGAAATTGCTACTACTATATACCGGACCGTATACTGTAACAAAAAACAATCTAAACAACACATATGAATTGCAGAACCCTATTACAAAAAAGATAAAGGGTACCTATAATCAAACTTCCATGAAAAAATATATTGACAATTAAGATATGAAATTACAAGTGAAAAGAGAGCGATAAGGATTATTTTATTATTGATATTACGTAGAGGATGAAAATGTTTATTGTGTAAAATAAAAAGATAATTATGAGTATAACTGTTGACTATATCAAGATGAAAAATGAAATGCGGCCATGAAGATTATTGTTATTTACAAAATGAAAAGTGAAAATATGATTATAAAAAATAGATGTTGACTGAAGAAGAAGGGTGAATTATTATCATGAAGATTATTATATGTTTATATTAAATGAAAAGTAACTATGTAATTATGTATTAAACATTGAATGTATATTGTCATTTTATAATGTGGGAAAAAATGATCGCAGAGAATTTATGTAAAGGAATCAGAACATTGTATTCATTAATAATAACGTACTACTACTATATAAAAAAGATGTCAATACGAGACTGACACACACCATCCTTGGCACCAACTAATTCCAAGAGCCACGTCAACCAGTAGAACAACAACATCTCACCCGTACTACTACTATAAAAAAGATGTCAATACGAGACTGACACACACCATCCTTGGCAACAACTAATTCCAAGAGCCACGTCAACCAGTAGAACAACAACATCTCACCCGTACTACTACTATATAAAAAAGATGTCAATACGAGACTGACACACACCATCCTTGGCACCAACTAATTCCAAGAGCCACGTCAACCAGTAGAACAACAACATCTCACCCGTACTACTACTATAAAAAAGATGTCAATACGAGGCCGACACACTACAACTATGGCAACAATTAATTCCAAGAGCCACGTCAACCAGTAGAACAACAACATCTCACCCGTACTACTATAAGAAAAAGAAGAGTTGGAAGAATAAACCAAATGAACACTATTACTGTAGAGAAACAACCACACACGACAAATTTGTATTTGAATAAAGAAAAGCCAACACTACATGAAGTACAAATACCAACTAAAACCTGGAAAAGGAAAGAAAAAATAAATGTACTAATAAATAGTATCTAGAAGAATAAATTTGGAACGAAGATTATGACGAAATGACGTTCAAGGTAACACAGAATGAAGAGATTAATCTATGGTGAAGAAGAATAAAAAAGAATATACTAACGAAGAAAATCATGAGAGTATACCAATGAGGAAATGTAAAACAAAATATCCTGATGATATGTGAAGAATTAGTTAAGTTGAATCAAGAAAAGAGAGAATCACAATGTACAAACCACAGATGCGTGAATTAATCCCAAGAATATTTATTATTTGTCGGAAGAACGACCACTATTATTATTATTAATGATTTGAGATGAATTGACTGAAGAGTAATGCCAGCAATCATTTATTATTATTAAAGGAGATGATTTGCCTCCATATTTATTGAAATTAGTATGGCCAGTAGAGTCGAATAGCCAAAGTGAGCCGCTCTAAACTGCCCCAGCTAAATGTATGTTAGGGAACTAAATAAACGAGGGAAGTAATTACATAGAGAAGAAATAAATATGATTCAAAGAGCAGAAAGCGAAAGGATATATGGAAAAAACATGTGAATCAACATGGAATGTACAATAATTGATAAATTCTTCATAGAAAAATATAGTATAATCATAACTCAGAATTAATCAATTCTTAAAGGAAGGCATATGTAACATAACCAAATATGGCAGTTACATAAAATGAGCTTAAAGGACGGCAAGTAAGAGAAAAATATGAATGTAAATCTAGATAAGTAAATCCATGTATATATTGTGTGTATCTACAAATGTGTTAATATGAAAATCCAACTAGGAATAAGATAATATCAACCTAGTGACATCAACTACGAAACATAAGAAAGAAAATGACATGAGCCAAACCAAATACTAGTAACTAGACCCAATAGGATCCAAAAGTGAGGGGAAACAACGAAATAAGGATTAACAAACTCAAACAGCGAGAGGAACAATTAAGAAATAATGACTACGATGAAAATAACGAGGAAGAAGAAAGAAGAAGGACAAGAAAGCTGACTCAGAAGAGAGAAGAAGATGAATAAATCATACCAGTAATCAATATAAAACCACGTGTACCAAAGACTATATAAGTGACAAGGGAAATGATGATTATAAAATGTGAGGAAGAAAACCAGTGTTTAGTATTTAAGGAAACACAAACAATAACAGTGCGTACTTAATAGATGTGAAACATGTGAATAATTAACTATTTCAACTGATAAAACCACACAAACAATTATAGTGATGAAGTTTATAAGTATATGAAAATATGTTAATTCCATGATGAAAACAACAAGATGTTAAATAAGTCAAATAGACACGAACAATGAGTGTGACGCATTTAATAAAGTTGTGATCAACACAGATAATCATAAGACCACCAGAATAAAACAAAATAGAACAATATAATTATGTTTTTTTTTGGTAAAGAACTGACAGCAAATAAAAAACCCTTGTATCAAACAAAATGGATTGAATTGAATTCAACCTATGACTAGAAAAATATAATAAATAATACAATAAGATATGTGTTAGTGTTTAAGAAGGAATTGTATAAACATGTGTCACAAAATAAGTAAAATATTATTGTGGAATACCATGCTGATACCATGTAAGTAGTAGAGACATACTGCATTAAAACAGATGGTACATTGTTACATAACCCATAGAGAAGGTACCTGTTAAACAGAAAACCAAACATATCAATGAAAATAAATGATTATCAACAATGATATCAATTAAGGAATTGTTATAAATAACAATACATCCTAATAGACAATGCATTATAATGCAACCATGTAAATAAAACCAATCAAATGCAATGGCAAACAGATATAGCAAAGATGCAACAAATATGCCAATTCAGTTAGGCAAAGTGCAATATCAAAACCAATGCTAAAGTGAATAACAATATTACCAGTAGAAAGATCAATATCTGGTAATGTTTTGAGAACAGATTCTTAACATAATAACAACAGTATTATAAACAAAATGTAGTAAACTAACTAACCATGTACATACAATCAGATGTAAGATGGACCATTGTATGGCCCATTAGTTAAGGAAAATAGTGTATTAAAGATTAAACACAGATTGTTCACAATATTACCAGTAGTTAGAGGGAAACTCAATACAACTTTGAGAACAGATTAGAACCATAAAAACAGTCAGTATATATGCAAATAATTAGAAACCAACTGACCATAGTGACAGAAATCAGATGTAAACAAACCATGTTAAGTAAGTTACTTAGGAAAAATATGACCTATAAATTTGTCTAAGAGTAAATGAGAACATTACCAAAAGTAGGAGTAATGTCTAATACCAATATAGAAACACAAACAAAATGTAACAATAACAGTTTAATTATTGTTTTTATGAAAAATAAATGACCACTATGATGAGACACAATAGGAACAAACCCATTATTGAAGAATTGAAGGGTTCTAAACTAGCTAGAAGCTGACCACTATATGTAATGCATTAAGTACAATATATGTACACTAATGACATTTAATACATAATATAATTTACATAGAAAAGACTAAAATTATGTTGACAATTGTATGAGACAGGTAGAAGAGGAATAAGACAGTATGTATATTATATTTAATACAATCATGTAAAGATATTTTAGTGTGAAATCATGTAAATAATCGTTTTAGTATTATTAGATTGTAAGATTACTTGTATTAAATAAGGGAAAGTCATTTTAAATACATTTATATAAAAACAAAGATGGACGCCTAATGACGCTATAATGAGCTATTGTTAAGGAAATAATTATTTCCAAATAATAAATCAAACCAAGTGAGAAATGGACTCCAAGTGTTTATTTAGAAAGTGTTTTTATTAAAAATAATTAAATCTGGTGTCAAAGACTTATAAAAATAAGAAACACCAAAGATAATTAATAAAAACGTTATATTAAGAGAAGCGATGTAAATAAAATAATGTTGTTTAGACTTAAATTAAAGAAGAAAATGTCTACAATTCAATGACATAACTCATGTAACGATAGGACGTTCAGTAAGGAAGTTATTGTAATTATTAACTTTTCAATTATTTTTTACACTAGTGCTTACGTCACATAAACTCCAACCCAAAGTCAAAATTTGATAAAACATCAAATATTTTAATAAAACAAAGGCTTTTGGGGTGAAGACTATAGTGTTTACAACCAATCAAATCAGCGCATTTAGTCAGAGACGCCAAAGTCGCTCCGGCGAAATGTAACAGTCTACGAACAGCTTTCAGACGAAGTGTCCACGCAGCTCTACACCATGAAAAAGTATTATTTTCAAATTTGTGCGCGTCCATTGACAATAAGTTGATAAACATACATAACCTTGACACAACAAAAATACTTCCGAGTGAAATGTGCGGAATTATCGAGTTATACAAGTACGATAGTGTATAATCCCGGTCGTACTTGCGTGTGTTGTGATAAATAAACAGGGAGTACAATATTTTATTTAAATAACTTTGAATAAAAAAAAAAAAAATGATATTTTTAAATAGACATCTATGAATACTACGCGAGTCAAGTACTAGCGAAAGATCAAACTTATAATGGAATTATTAGAATTCCAAGAAATGTCAATTTATACTTATTAAAATATTAGATAAATATTTTAATTAATTTTTATAATTTTAAAAATTATGTTTGAAGTAATTGTCATTAATTACAAGAGTTAACATTTAGTCACTCTTTTGACTAAACTTATTTTGTTTTGATTATTTCGATGTTTTGAAATAAATAACATTAACTTTCATACAAAAGGATAAAAGCAATTCTAATAACAACATGTCAAAATGTTACTAATAATGTGTTCAGAAATATAAATTAAGAAATAATAACCGTTAAGAAATCATTTACCATAATAACATTACCTGTGATAGCTAACCTCAAAATAGTAGTGGTAGCTTGTTAATTTAACTGTTGCATCTGTTCTCAAGTAAATTCCAAACCAAATAGAAATCATATCAAGAGTTTTTTTTTTGTATTTTATTAATTTTTTCTCTTGAAAATATATATTTATCAAACTAATTGTTGAAAATAAAACGATACATTGAAACTGTACAAGCCACGAGTTTGACGCTGGCTAACAAGTAATAAGGTGCGTGCGCATTCCCACGTACGGCAGCACCATAATTCTCAGATATATGGTACCAACTTTTGTTTTTTGATATTTATTTGTTATTTATTAACCATTGTTCAATTTTCTTAATTCTATTAATATTACATCTTGACACTGATATCATGTTACCTCAAAGAACCTAACAACCTGATAACACATTGACAACAAAACATAACCTATTAAGTTCAAATTATTGTACCAATGACAGGACTACCAGCATTGAGCCTGGACAGAGTTTTATGTTAAAATTAATCAATTGTAATTATTATTTAAAGGGTTATTAGCCCAAATGATTGTTAATTGTTTTTAAAATTTGCCATTTTAAAATTGTTAATAAACGTTCACTTATTTACCTATGAAAAAGAGTATCATTTCAAATATAAATCAAATTATTTCTTTTAAATCAGTTCTACCAAAGGTGGCGGAAGAATTCAAACAGAGAGTAATTTAAAGTATTATCTATATGTGCTAATTCATTCATATTGTGTGTACTAACTGTTTTGAATATTCAAATTGAATATTTGTGTGCATTTTAAGTGTATGTATTTCAGCAACAACCGTCACAGAACAGGACTGAAACAGATACTTGTGGTAAGTGAGGGAGGCATACAACAAAAGTGCGCGAAACCTACTTAAATCAAAAGAGTGAATTACTCATAGACACTTATACAGATTATACAATCACACTAATAACTCCTAATAATTATAATTGGAGCAGTTTTTAGAAAAACAACATCACAGCAGATACCGGAGCGTATCTGCAAGCACACTACACATCACTAAATATATACTTATATTACAGTAGAACAACAACATCTATAGAAAGTACACTTATAAAGATTGGCGCTCCATCGCGGGGCTGAAGTGATTGAAGATTAAACATCAACACACTACAACTATAAATACAACTATACTGGTATACCTGAATTTGAACTTGAATATCTATAAAAATATACAGTTATAATATATATATATATATATATATATATATATATACACACACGTTATTCATAGAAATAAGCGCAGTAAAAAATTTGAATTTTCGCGCGTACCTACAATTTCACTTTAACAATAATATAAAGTAATGTTAAATAAATATAAATATGGAAATTCTTTTTTACGAAAATATATTTATTATTTAACGTATTCGTTTTATCATAATAATATAAAAAAATGGCTAAATTAATTTACATATCTTATTAGAAAATTTTACGACGCTTGGAACTTGATGCAGAATCATCAGATTGATACTCTGTATTGCTAGTGTTATAATACATACAAGAAAATATGTCTGTATCACTCTCATTTTGATTAGTGATCATTCGATCAATTTCATTATCAAGTGAATATAATGAAGAATCGTCTAGATCAGATTCAGAAAATGTTTCAACTTCCGAATGGGATTCAGATAGATTATCTTCAATATTGTCGTCTACACCATCTTCAAAAGACAAAATTTTTTGCTTGCAATTTAAACAATTTATGCCATTACAGTGTTTGCATGCCATACTGCATTTTAATCCCACTTTTTTACAAGAACACCCCATTGTCTTGCATTCTGACTTGCAGGTACAAGTTATTGATTCTAGCAAACTTTCTGGCAACGGTTTTACACCTTGCGGAAGAGCAATGGGCATCAGACCATTAATTGTCATTTGCCAACCATATTCACTAGCTGACTTATTAGTTTGATATATCCATTTATGAATCTGGAAGTAAATGCGTAAGGTATGTTGATTTGCAGCATCTTTTGTTGGAGGTAGAGCTCTTAACTTACATGCTGTGCTCGTAGTGCTTTTAACAAAACATCGATATCATATATCATGTAAATCTAAATTTTTTGTTGGATCTGAACTGTAAAGCCCTCTGATACAAGCTTGTCCAGCAGCAAATAAACTTGTCTTAGTTGCTTCAGGGTCATAAAATACTTTTACGTCTTTTCTAAGATCTTTATATTTCTTAAAAACCTCACAGATTCTTTTCTTTCCCAACCCGGAAAATACAGATGTGGTATCGCAACCAGAAAAGGCGTGCAAAAATAATATTACTTCTTTTAAATCTGTTTTTTAAATGAATTTTTATCGAAATACTTTTCTTTACTTTTTACAATAGCCGGTTTATAAAAATAAATTCTTTCAAAACATGATGCAAAATGAATAAAAAGGACAAGCAAATCAATGTCTTGGCCTACAATAACAATATCATTGTTTATGTTTTCATTTATTTTCGCTGTAGCTGTACAAATGATGGACCTATCTGCATCTTCTTCACAAATTTCATATAAAATGTTTTGATCTTTTAACAGATCACAAAACAGCCTAATAAATTGTTTTTTATTTTCACTGTGCAACAGAAAACGTTTTTGGGATATATGAGGTATATCACTGATTTGCGTTGAAAAAATATTATTCATTCGCTGTAAGCGCTCTGAATTCTTTTCTACCCAATGAATTACTAGAATATCCATAAAAAATAATCACACAATTCAGATTTCCAGAATAATTATTTTTGATGGTAATTGATGTATGAATGGAATATTTGAAAATAGGTTGCATCCTTCGGCCACACTACTTTGTGCAATAAAAAGCCACCGTCAATAATGTATAATGGATTGCATAAAAATGGATTTTCAGATAATGATGAAAACAAATCATATAAACTCGATTTCATAGTTTTACGCATACGATTCTCATCAAACAAACTTAGTGGGTATGGGGCAAGTTCAAATTGAAAAAACTTTTGTAGCCCTTGATCATTTCTCTTAACTAATGAGATTCATTGAAAATGTAATGTTGGATCTATTGTTACTTGTTTATTATTAATTTTAATATTTGTATGCATAATGCTTATGGGAGTTACTTTACATTTTCAAGATATTGTTACATCAGATAATTTTTTTCCTGAAATATTTTGTATGCCTTCAGTGCCTAATTCAAAAGCTCTATGACAATTAACTCTTATGTCAGCAATTACCCCAGTACTCAAAGACATGAGTTGATCAGTAACTCCAAAAGGAGAATGATTTTGAAACCATTCTTTTAGTTTATTAAAATCTTTATTATCCCTTTTAATTCGTAAAATACCTCCATCGTCATGCTTATCTGAGCTGTGTTGGTTACTAGAACCGAAAACAGATGTTTTACAATACTTTTGACAAGCTTCAAATATGTAAAAGAAAATAGGCAAAGATAATATCCACTTAGCGATGTCTGAATCGTCAGTTCCTCGCCCATGCGTAAGACTTTTTTGCGGATCTTTGAAGAGCTTCATTAAGCATGTTTCTATCGATTGGTCACTGAATATTCCGCAATAAAACTTGTCAGTCCTTATAACTGAAAGATTACTCATACATTCTTTATGTATATTATTGGTGAATTTCCGCATTTGCTGCATAAACCGAAATGCGCACATTTGGCATGCAAATTATGGCCACCAGCATGAAAAATTGGTAACATTTGCAATATACATTCTAAATATTCATCCCGAAAACTGCAACGAGCTGCTTCAATAAATCTTTTCATCAGTGTCACCATTTTAAAGTATTGTATCCAAAGCTTTGCTGTTGGACGATTATCGGATGCTAGCAATTCCAATTTTGAATTACATTTTTTTAGCAGCTCTTGATATACTGAATTATTATTCATTTGATCAAACATGTTTTCAACCCCAAATTTTTGTCTTAAGTTTTTGACAGTAGCCTTCTCTTGTTCAGTAAATTCAATTTCGGAAAATACTAAATATGCAATTGCTGCATGAGTAAATGTATGGCCTCTAACAGCTCTTGGATACGCTCTTCCAGTTAAAATATGTTTGACAGAATTTTCGGCATACACTTGCGATAAAATTTCGTCTATACCAGATCCACCCATTATGTTCTCTATTGAGCCCATATAAGACATCAACAAGTGAAAGCCTCCTAAATTGAGATCACATTTTTCAGTCGGGCATCTGCACTTGTTAAAATTATTTCCAATGCTTTGATATACAATGGTTGGTCAAAAGTTACATACATATAACCCAGATTTAATGCTTCAGCTTTTTTCTGAGCTAGTAATAATGATGTATATATGGTATCTTTGTCTGAAGGTGAAGCACAAATAAAAGGTAAACATATTGCTCTACATTTCTGAAATGAATATCTTGACGTTAATTGTTCCATAAAACTATTCCAACCAGTACTATTTTCTAAATCCGCATATTTAGTATACAACCACACAAAATCATTGTTCGATAAACGTATATTTTCAGAATACAGATTTTTACCTAAATCAAACATGTCAAATTTCTCATATATGTTAAATCTTCCACTTGTTTTTTTGAATCTTTTTTAAATGATTTAATAGGGTAACGCCTTTTTTTATGAATGTTTTAGACTTTGGTAATTTGTTAAGTTTAGGAATAATTTGGTGTTTAATTGCGTCATGGGGAATGACAACTTGAATACCACCCATATAATGGAAAGTATTGAATCCATCAAGCGTGCATACATTATGGTCAGCATTGTCGAAAATGAACTGACTGAAACATTTTTCTAGAACAGGCTCTCCTTGAAAAGTCAATGCAGATGCTTGAAAAAGTTGTACATGACTATATGAAGCACAGAACCCCAGAGTCGATAATATATTAATCAGATCTTTAGACCCATATCTATGATACAGTGTAACAGCAAGTCCAAGCTGCAAAGGTGACATACATTTTCTGGGTGTCATGGAAGACAGAATATTATGCGATAATGCAACTACTTTTCGATGCCAAAGGTTTTTTGTTTCTTTACTGTGAGAAATAAGCATCCATAAAAATTGAAATAACGAATCAGGAATAAAGTTTTCTAGAGAATCGAAAAATTTATCTGCGGCTGTATAACTTGTATTATTATATTCCATCTTCTCAACATTGCTGATTATAATATCGGCAGCTTATCTTAACTTCATTGTTTTAACTTTATCATCATCATCATTTTCAATACTTTGATTTCTACTCGTATCTTGAAAATGTTTAATTATTATTTTATTACCCGCTTGCCTGCGACATATAATGGTTTCCTGTTTAGTATTGCTGGCAACAAATACATAATCATTTTTTAAATTTAATAATAATTGTTTTTTAATCCATTTCAAGGTAGGTACTTGACAATTATTATTTTCGACTTGGAATTTTGATATTAAATCATTTAAGGAAAAGAGATTAATATCGATATTTTTTCTACGTGATTGCAAATAAAGTTAATTACTTTTGAGACAATTGAAGTAGCATGCAAAGTGTCTTCATTATATGCGTAAAATTCTGCTAATTTAAGCACTTTATCTTCTTGAGCTAAATTATTTTGTACTCTTTCTGCCTGAGCGTCTGTACGATTTTCAGCACATTCTTTAATTTTATTTAAAGTTTCAACATTCGCAAGTAAACATACTTGAGCACGTTTGTTTTTAGGTTTTTTTGTATCGGTCAATTTG
Source organism: Magicicada septendecula (assembly GCA_034769895.1). Taxonomy (NCBI): domain Eukaryota; kingdom Metazoa; phylum Arthropoda; class Insecta; order Hemiptera; family Cicadidae; genus Magicicada; species Magicicada septendecula. Next base: position 418,123,987 of record CM068373.1, on the reverse strand, counting down.
AATTGATCAGATGAGCAATCTATCTCACAAAATATACACAAATTGGTATCGAAATGTAGAGGTACATTTACTTCAAACTCGTCAGATGATCTTAGATTACATTTTGAAGTACATTGAGTTTTCTTTTCAAGTTCTCTATTGAGCCGGTTGGGATTTACAAATTTACTGTAACAATTTTTATGACATCTGATTTCTTCACCGGCCCTTAAGAGCACTCTTCGTAATGCATTGTCTCCTAGCAAATATGCAATTGAACGCATTGATTCTAGGCCTGTTTCTGAAACCATGACAATCAAATCAACGTCCTCGCCCAGCATTTTGTTGCAAAGTAAACAATCTGCATTTGTCATCTTGAAAAATTGCAACTAGATGATGAAAATCAGGATCCTAAAAATTCAATAATTTTTTTTTTATAATTTATACATATAGAGTACACTTAACATTGCATATACAAAGCAAATAATAGAAAAATGTACTATACTTACAAAAATAAAAAAAATAATTTAATTTGTTCCCTCTTGTGAAATATTGAGACGAAATTATCTTATAAAACAGAACCCTATAATTTAAAAATTATGATATCATTAGTAAATGTAGAATGCATTTACCAATGCATATACAAAACTATATAATATAAACTCAACAATGGGCAGTATACTATACTTACAAAAATGAAAAAAAAACAGGCCAACTTATTCCCTATTATTGAATGATAAAAAGAAACAGATCCCTAGAAATTAAAAAATATTTATATCATTTATAAATGTAGAATGTACTTAGCAATGGATACACAAAACTATAACATAAACTCAAAAATGTACAGCATACTATACTTACAAAAATAAAAAAAATAACATTTCAACTTGTTCCCTCTTGTGGAATATTCAAACCAAATGATCTTGAAAAACAGATCCCTAGAAATTAAAACATATTTACTTAATTTATAAATGTAGAATGCACTTAGCAGTGCATATACAAAACTATAATACAAAATAAAAATACTATACTTACAAAAAAAAGCAGCTCACTTATTCTCTCTTGTTGAAAATTACAACCAAATAATTTAAAAAAACAGAATTTTAGAAATTCAATAATTTTTGTACAAATTATTGATATAAAATAATAAACTATAAACTTAAAAATTAATCCTGAGAAAAATTAATATATATTAAAACTTACACGTGCTTTCTTATGCGTTTCTGATATTAATAATTATATTATATAAACAAATCATAGCAGAAGCTCTGTGTTTCATATTATTACTTCTTCTTCTTCTTACTTGACACCGATCAGTTACCGTCAGTATGTACAATAAATCGACACATACAAATTGTAGGTACGCGCGAAAATTCAAATTTTGTACTGCGCTTATTTCTATGAATAACATATATATATGTGTGTGTGGTCGTAATTGTGAATAATGATTTTTTTTGCATTCTTTTTAATTTTTTGTCGTAAATATAAAAAATAACACTAAGGTAAGGAAAAACATAATTACTTACAAAAAAATGTTATAGTGAAAAAAAACAGTTAAAAAAATTAAAAAAAGTATACTTTTTTTTAAAATCACATTCTGAAAGTGCATAAAAATCCTTACAACCTCCCGCAGATTTCATCTCTCTACATAGCGTTGCTCGTAATTGGTCAAGCTTCGAAAATAAAATTTTGAGCGCCTCTCGTGGCCGTTCTAATAAATATTTCATCTTGACATTTTGCTCGTGCATTCGACTTATTTCTACCAACATTTTCCCAAACGTTTAACTAAATCAATCCACTAGCACTGAAGATATAACAAAAAAGGCGAAACTTCACCTTACATCAAGTTTAAAATTTTTTTTAGGTTATGTATGCAAGGTACCAAGTTCTAACCTGGCTAGATTAAAGGGTATAGTATGCTGAAAGTGCTGTATTTTTGTTGTTTTTTTTCTAACATCTAGAACTCGAAATATATTCATTAGTGTAATCAAAACACGTTAAAAAAGTCCGTTTTCTCATAAAAGGCCCAAAAAAGGGGACTTCCGGTCACCTTTGGATGAATAATATATTTCCCTTAATCTACTAGACAAATAGAACCTATTCAAAAAAAAAAAAATTGCTGTTTGCTCTCAGTTCCCTTATTTTTATTTTTTCAGGTAGATTGACCCCACTATATATGTTTTTATATGATCTCTTCAGTAATATTTATATTCGGTTCAATATTACTGACTTTATATAATAAAACTTGAGATTACCTGGTTAGATTCATTAATATTGCTTCTCGTTGTGGGCGCCAATTTGTAATAGTTATTACAAATATATATATATATATATATATTGTGTTGTATTTGTCTTTACCTACTGTTAATGTTTTGGTTAATTAATGGTTTAATTATTAAATTATTTTCTGGTTACTTCTTCTCAAGTTGGTTAAGACGATTCACTAAGATTAATTATAAATTAAATAGGTTGGTCAGTTTTTAAAATAATTAGAATTATGCCCTTGTGCTCGCTGGTGTGTAACTAGATGGTTCTAAATGTCTTTTATTTATTTTTTTATTTACTTGAGATCTTTTGTTTGTTTGTAGTTTTGAAAGTTTGTAGTAATGATTAGTTGTAAGTTTTATATAATCTATTCTCTTTATCTTATTAGAGTTCACTGACCTAGTTAAGTCATTTAAAAATCCTGGGTTGTTCCAACATAAGTACTGCCAACTTATTCTTCTGGAGTTGAAGTAAACACTAATGTTCAAAACTGATTATAAAATGTTAGTTATTAAATAATAATACGTCATACACCATTCATTCCTTTCACTTTTTCTTTTATTTTCTTTTAAAATTTTATTCTTCTACTATTAAAATGAAGAACATTGCTCATAATATGAATTAACCAGGCTTGTTGTATTGATAGCTCAACAGTTGGTAGCATGAGTTCAAAAATCTCAGAGATGTAGGCTATGGTTTACGTTTTGAAAATATAACCCTTAGCCTATGAGTTCTTTTGACCACAATAATTAATTAACAAAAAATGTCTTTTTTGAAGAACAAAACATTGCAATAAAAAATTAAATATAATATTATAAAACAATAAAGTAAAATCTAAAGTGACGAACAGTTCGTATTTCAGACAGTGTCCGGTGTTGGTGTTAACCTAGTTTGGCTAAGTTATTTAGTTAAACATTGAATACTAAAACAAAATACAATCGTTAAACATGAAATAATATTAATGGTGTTAGTGTTTATATACAGTGATAATATAAACAGAAGTTCACAAGTGTCTATTACAAGTTACTATGGGATTGTGATCATTAATTATTAAGTTCGTTATGAATTCTCAAAATAAACACTATACTTTCCTTTTCTTTATAATTCACTGTTATTAATTATTCACTGTAATGTCCTTTAATGATTAAAACCACTTCACTACTCTTGACGTTCACTGTTGGGTTATGTTCCCATTTGTAGGTTAGACCGTGGTTTGTTTACACTGCACATAACCTCAATCAGGATCGAGACTTTGGGGACAAGACTATTTACATTTTTTGTGTCACAGAGGAGGCGTTCTTTTCTGTATGATGATCGGTGAAAGACTGATGCATTGACGTTGCATTATGGGTTAATTCACCTGACCGGTGAAGGATTCTGATTGTTGGAATTATTAAACATTTTCGTTTTTAATCACAAAAATTCCGTTTACTGCTTCATGCTCACCAACAGATGCCAAGTTAAGCGTCCCTTTTTTTGATAAAACATATTTAAAAATCTTAAAATTGACATATCTTCCTTATGCTACTGACAATTAAAAATATATTACCACCACTAATCAGCATATTTTATGCTGATCATTTTGAGACCTTTTGAGGCATGGTTCTGTTCAGTAATAATAAAAATAACAATTCTTACAGATTGATTTAGTCTAGTAATCTTTACAAAATATTAATTTTTCTGTTCCATCATTTAATTCTTAGTTGTATAATTGGTTTTTCTTTAACATTATATGGTTTAACAATAGTGATAATAATTATAAACATCAATTTATCATAAAAACCTAGTATAGCCATCTAGGCCTAATCATGTCCATGCTCATTGGGATCTTAATTCCTTTCTCAAACTAAAATTACTTAATTCTACTACAAAGTAACAACTCTTAATTATCACTTATGATCTACTTGAACTTTTACAATATATTTTATCCTTCACTACAAGCTTTTTTCCTTGTACTGTCCATTATAAACTTCCTCATTAGCTGTATGAAGTGTTTGTCAAAGCTGACAACTTATTATTTACATTATGCCTGGTCTATTATTGACATTTCTTATTATTACCTTCTTACTCGACTAACATACATTATTTTATAATCTATACTATATGATTTAACAGGTTTTATTTACATAAATTATTATAATTTTTCCTACTCAGTACATGTAGGCTTTTGTCTCATCAGTTTCTTACTATATACATTATTATTTAGTTCCTAAACACCAATAGTTAATTATGATTGTCTTATTTATTATTCTGTTGTTGTTCATACTTTTTATCATGAAATTATTTAGGCCTATCTTACAATCTGCTTTATTTCTTTGTCTTGCTTTAACATATAAATATGGTGCATAACCTAACTTACATCATTACACTTTTATATACAATTAAAACCGTTATTATTCACTTATTTTATACAAATCATTCTCTGAATTGTTTTAGTAACTTGATTCACACTCAGATATGATTAAACTCTGACTTTATAGTTCTTTTACGTCAAATTTTATCTAGTTTATTAATTTTCCTGATTGGTAAACCATTTAAGTTCTGCTGAAAAGGCTTTCACATATTTTTAACAACATTACTTATGCAGTTTACTAGAGTTATTTATGATTAAGTTCCAGATAATCATATTAGGATATTTTGGTCTTATTGTTTTATTCCACATTTATCGTAAATTTACTATTTAAGACATATTTTACATTATACAGGTTCCTTACTTAATTATTATTCTGTTCTTCATTATTATGATAAGATAATTATTTATGTTAGGGTATATTCTTTATGTAGAGGGAAACACCACCTTACAATATATATATGTTAATATTACAAATAATTCAAATAGCAATCTTGATCATCTGTTAGTTCAGCGGAATAACAAACAGGCACAATTTTAATAACCGCATAAAATAAACATACTTATTAACAACACAGCGCCCTTTAACTTAACTGTTTGGACCACAGAAGTGAGACATGCCTCAACGCTCTATATGTACAGCGCAGGACAATCCCCCTCCCCCGCACTTCCCTATCGCTCCAGCACATTGCTTACATACGATGTATACAAAAAACGCTGAGGCAAGTTCACGTTGCCTCATTTGCTTTAAATGAGCTATGCCAAATTTTTAGCTGTCACCATCTAGCGGTCGTTCAGTAAAGCACGCTTTGGCTTAATGAATTCGACAGTCACAGTAACAATATATTATCTTTACGTTACGTAGTTCATATGTATTTATAATTTTTATTCTACAGAATTTTTTAGGGTAGGCATTGCCTCAATGCCTCCATGTAACTTCGTCACTGAAAACTACTGACTTGGCTCACATATTATTATTGATAAAAATATATCATTTTTATCACTAATAATGTGTGATCCAAGTCGGTAGTGTTATATGTAGTTAATTCATTATTTATACTTAGCTTAGAGTCAGACAAGTCATAGGTTTCACTAGACAAGAACAAGTTTGGTTCCACTATCACTTTCTTAAAATAAAATTCAGTGTTACTCATTTAAAAGAAAAGATAAGAAATAAACAAATTTTATTTTAACTAATAAATTTTTAAGATTCAAAAGTAAATTTTAAACATAATGAATACAGCACAAAAATTTTTGCCTCACAAGCACTCAACAAAATTATATAGAGTTGTGCTGCCTACTAGAAAATTTACATACAATCAATTAAAATTATAACCAGGGGTTTTTTATGGGGGGAGGGGACTGGCCCGCAGAGGGTCAAGAAAAGTTGATGAATTTTGTTAATCTCTTAATTTTTTGGCTCTTTTATTATTTTTTCAGCTAGTAACTCTTTTTTTTAAATATACAAACTGATTTATTACACAGCATTTGCATATTCATTTGAAATATGAAGTATAGGAAATCAATTCAGTCAGTATCTTCTAAACACTGTTTCAGTAGTGTGTATTTTTATTGTGTTATTACAATTTACTTTAATGGGGTTGATTTCAGGATGTTACCATGTTTTTGACACACTTTAAAGATAGTAATATTGGTTAGTCTTAACATGTTTTTCTTTTATATGAAGCCGACTTGACCTGAACCCTGGAACCCCTCCAAGGCCAAATCCTAGATACGCCACTGATTAAAACCACATTTAAATTCATATTATTGGGTCGGTACAAAACTAACAGCTTTATTAGTGCTTATTAACTCTGGTTAATATTATGTATGCAGGTCTCTGAGTCCTGCAAGTTTCCACCTTTGCAAACCACCACATTGAAGCCAACCACACATATGCAAACATCGACAACAACATGGATATTCTACACATACACACAAAAGGCCAAAAACTATACACTCTTGAACAATTGGAAATATACAAACACACAAGAACTACGCCTTAAATGAACAGACACTATTCAAATCACACATATTAATCAAAATTATCACGCCCACACACACAACATCGATCCTTCAAAAGTTCCCATCGCCAAGAACAAGACGGACAGTGCTCTCAGTGGTAGCCTCTGACAAAGCTTCTAATAAGCAAAAATTGGTTCAGGCTATAAGGTAAAACTTTTAGGTTTTTACCAATAAAAAACGTTTTGTACAAACAAACAAAATTGTTTATCAATTTTGTAATTATCAATATTTGTAAGTTAGTTTGTGTTAGTTAGAAATCTTATTTGTTATTTATTGTTGGCTCTGAACATGATTCAAACCTAGTTATATCAAAGAACCCAATACCCTGAGCAACTAATTTGTAACAATTATTTGTACAATACTGAATAAATTATTATTAAAAATAATATTGCAAAGCAATTGAATGAGAATCTTTTGTATTTATTTTATTTTATTTCAAATTTCAAATATTACTATATTAAGTAACGGACACGTCATGGACAATGAAATCCAAGAATCAAATTTCAAGTATTATAATATTCACAGAACAAAAATGCAGTACTCAATAAATAATAAATAAGCAGCTAAGCTAAGAAGCAGGTTGATTCCTTACAGAAAGACAGAATTTGTTAAGGCCTCTCAAGGAAATCTGTGAAATAAAAATATAATGTATTAAATCAATATAAATAAATATAATGACCAATATAAGTCAATATATAATGATAAATCAATATATAATATTTTAGTGGATATTTATGCGTATTAATTGCATAAATGGGTTAATTATTAAATCTATAAATTTATCAATCTCTCGCATGTATCTAGCCCCGAAGTTGGACGCCATTTACATTTAGTGATGTAAATGTAATTTACATTTGTGGTAATTAATTGTGGAAACCATTTACATCTAGTGAATATTAATCTGTGCTAATTATCTGCTTAGATTAATTACTCATCAATTATGAATCATATTAATTAAAGATTTATGTTGTACGTTAAATTTGATATATCTAAAAGTTGTTTCTAGTCGTCAGATTAGACTCAACACAATGACTAATTAAATACGATTTATGAGTCTATTAATCGGACGTCTCAATGGTCGAGTTTGTTGTGTCCATTGATACTTAGTATACGTAGTGAGACTTTTAGTGTAATGCTTAGAATGAGATACATCAACAATAAAGGTTAAATTTCAATAATGAACGCACGAATAATATAAATTAACTACTTATTTATTACACTTGTTAATTAAGTAAGTGACTATTTCCTGCAATTACATACATACAGTCGACTCCCTCTCGTTCGGACTCCGATGGTTCGGACGCCGGATGGTCCGGACTACTTCTTGGAAATGAGTCATCAGCGCGCGCCGGGTTTCTCACGGCCGAAAACGACAGGATTGAGCGTGTCTGTTTATTTCCGGCCTACATGTAAACAAAGATCCTCAGTTCGGCTTACGATTGCGTTTGCTCCGGATCGTCATACAGTGTACTGTAGCTGTTTTTACTAATTACTACTGATATTGTTGTGTGTTTTAATAATTTTCAATGTGAGTTACATATGTTATTATAAGTGAGTTTATTTGTTAGGTGAAATTGTAGTTTCAGTAACTCTGATTATTTGACAGTAAAATTCTCAAAAATGAGTGAAAAACGGAAGCATAATACGGTTAAAATGCAAGACAGACTTAATATTTTACAATGTTTAGATAAGGGTGAATCAGTGCAAAGTATTTGTACGGAGTTTAATGTAGGGAAAAGCACAGTTTATGATTGGCGGAAAAACAGAAAATCGATCGAGGATTTTTGTATGCAAATTGAAGTCGAATCCGTCCTTTCTACTCGATCTACCTTGAAAAAACCACACCATGAACTTGTTGATGACGCATTATGGTTGTGGTTCATGCAGGAACGTAGAAGAGGGACTCCTATAAATGGGCCGATTTTGAAAGAAAAAGCCGTCATTCTTCATTCAAAACTTGGGGAAAAAGGAAACTTCTCGGCAAGCGATGGGTGGCTAACGAGATGGAAAAAACGGCATGGAGTGCATTTCCTTGGAGTTTGCGGGGAGAAGCTTTCAGCAGACCAACCGGCAGCTAATGATTTTTCTGAAAAATTGAAGCGTATCATTGAGCGTGAAAAACTAACCCCAGAACAAGTGTACAATATCGATGAGACCGGGCTTAACTATAAACTTTTGCCTAATAAAACCTTTGCCACTCCTCAAGAAAAGTCTGCTTCGGGCTTTAAAGTAAATAAAGAAAGGATCACTGTTGCACTATGCTCAAACGCAACTGGGACACACAAGATGCCGCTATTTGTGATTGGAAAGTCGGCCAAACCCAGAGTATTCAAAAACTTAAACATGTCTTCCCTTCCAGTGTATTACAGGTCACAAAAGTCTGCCTGGATGGATTCTTATTTGTTTAAGGAGTGGTTCGTGGCTCAATTTGTTCCGTCTGTAAAAGAACATTTGACATCCTTGAAATTGCCAGTAAAAGCAGTTCTTGTGCTTGATAATGCCCCTACGCATCCAGAGGAAGGTCTCGAATGTGATAGTTACAGTGACATCAAGCTTTTATATATGCCTCCAAATGTAACAAGTATCGCACAGCCCATGGACCAGGGTGTAATCGAATGCTTTAAGAGAAAATACCGGAGGAAGCTTCTTTCAGAAATTTTGGATAAGATGGATGGTAATGACAATGCAGGTCTCATCCAGACGCTCAAGACAATTAACATTAAGGACGTCATTTATATCGCTGCTAAATCGTATGATGAAATCCCATCATCTACGTTTACCAAATCCTGGAGAAAATTGTGGCCAGATGTTGAAACTCTCGTTGAGAAGAGACAAGAAGACAACCCAAATACAATATGGTTAAATATTCATGCAACTGAACCTGATGACAACCACTCAATTTTAAAGGATTTACAACGGCTGCCTGATTCTGCTAGTATTAATGAGAATGACGTTGTGGAATGGATTTCGCGAGCTGATGATGAACTGGCTAATGAAATCCTGAATGATGACGAAATCGTCGATGTAGTCCTTCGTCAAGAGGAAGAAAAAGAAGAAGACGACGACGAAGGTGATAGTGAAGCGGGAAATGGCGTGGGAATTTTGACTCATGCAGAGGGTAGGGCAGCACTGGAACTGGCAACTAGCTACGTCGAACAACAGCCTGGCGCATCAGCTGTGGATGTTATGTTTCTAAGGAAGTGGCGTGATTATGCCTTCAAGAAAACAGTTGAAGTAAAGAAGCAGAAGAAAATAACAGATTTCTTTTAATATTGCAAAGCCAAGTTTTTCATTAGTTTTAGGTTTAAGTTTATTCGTTTGGGACAATTTTATGAACCTAAAATTGTGTTCCGTACACTTGAAAATTGTCTTAAAATGTGATTTATAAATATAGATACGCTATTACAGGTTGTAATTTACATAAGTAAAAAACCGCCGGATGGTCCGGAAATTTTTTAATCCGGACAGGGATCCGGTCCCGAGGTGTCCGGATTAGAGGGAATCGACTGTATTAAAACACATGATATAAAATACAATTTATACGATGTTTCCTGAAACATAAACACATGGTACATTCAAATGCAGTAAATAATGCAAATATACAAAACATATACGAACAATAAACAATCAACAAATATACTTATCCCTACCTAAATGCGTTCATTATTCTCAGATGATGCATTACGTTAATGTTATTTTATAGATTTTATGATTCATATGATTTATATATATATAATCTCTTGGGGTTTGTTCTTTGAAAAGAGGCAACAGAACAGTAGTATATACTACTAAGATTAAATAAACATAAAGCTTATCTTTTGAGAGTGTTTATCCATTATTCCACCGTTGTGAGAAGACATCTTCTGGATGATTCGTCGAAGATCATAATCACTGTTATGAAGAGCACTAATCACTTCACTTCACTAAACCTCCACTCCCGTCACGCGTACGGTGTCGTGGTAACCCGCTGATGTCGAGTATCCGGAGTTCAAATAGTGAGGTGTTAATGTTGTCATTAACTTGAATTGTTCTGAAAGTTTGTCGTGTTTGTGTACATGGTTAACTGTTCTGTCTATCTGGATCTAGCGCGTACTGTGTTTTTTTTTTTATTGTTTGATACAGTTCATTCAATTAATCGTTCAATATAGTGATGCATTGTAATGTGAGAATGTTTGAAGTGTCACTCACTGTTCTACTTTGAAACGTTAATTAGTATGTTATTATGTTCGCGTCAGTTGAAGTTCCAAGTCCCGTGCGCACTTATAGTTTGTGTTTGTCGCACAGAATTGTGTATAAGTATGACTATATCGATGTCTCTGTTCACTTATGAATTTACTAAATTATGAATTCGGTCGGTCGCACAAACTGTTTCTATCACGGACCGTATTACTGTTCCGACTATAATCAACCGCTGCTATTTACTGACTGACTATTAACTGCGACTTTTGACTCTTAACTTTTAACTTTTAACTGCCAACTGTCTACTGTATACTCTTGACTGCCGCTCCGCGTCCTCGCAAAACAGTTTTATTGAAACATCTTACCCATAAGTCTAAGTTTTGGATTTCTACGCCTTCTCAGATTCTTGATTGGTCGTACAAATTCCTACTCTTCTGCAGATCTCATCCTCTGTTTCACGATTCGTCGTCCGAACCCTTCTTACTCTCTCCACGAGCTCTCTTAGAAGATGCTTGACGCTGGTTGGTCGTCGTCATCCCCGGAGTGTTTCATGTGACGAGCGTGGTACGGATTCTTAGAAATTAGGGCAATTTTCATGGCCTTCTGTCATCCTTTGTTTAGACTTTCCCTAAGGTTCTGACCGAGCTTTTGTTAACAGACTCCAGAGTCCTGGTTAATTGTTTAAGTTATTCGTCGTTCGTTCCGCCGATTATCAACCCTTCGTTGGCGTCTTCCTGGTTGAACTCTACTTTCCAGTCGTAAATCTCAGTAAACTGTCAAAGGTTTGTTTTCATGCTGTGCAGGATGCACTGGCAGTATTCACTGAGTTACGTCTATTGTCTATTTCTTCGTTAAATTGCTCTGTACTCCTTTTGTAACATAGTAAAGCCTTTCATAATTGGGTTCGTACGCTTCACCTCCACAGCAGGCGTTCCGTCTCGATTCCGTGTAACTCGGCAGCTGTACGAAGTCTTTGTTTCAGATTTTTGGGTGCTGTAAATTGTGACAAACTGCTAGCTGTCAGCGACGCCCTGAAATTCTTATTGTGTGCAGTGCTCAGACGTTTTTTCTTTGTCTTCGCACTGTCGTCGGGTTTGACGTGCCCCTGATTCATCATTATTTACGACCTGGGCTTGTGTCCGTCGACTTGAGTGTGGGAACGTGTCACTTGATCGAGGAATTAAAAATTTTTTAAATTTCGATCATTACATTGTCCCCAAATTGGATTGGATGTTGGCTTCGGGAGACATCTGATCCAATTTCTGCGCTCTGTCCCAGTCGTGGATGTCTGCTTCGGAATGGACATGGTTGACTGACGTATATCTCTCATAGGAAGCAATTAATTGTTATTCCACATCTTAATGTTTTATATGGTCATATGAATTTATTGCCGCTCATCTGAGTGAAATGAACGCATTTTCTACACTTTATCTGTCCACATGCGGACTGTACAATACGATTTCAAGTAAATAATTGAATTTAAGACATGGACGTTTGTCCATTTGACAGTTTGTTCAGTTATCGTTTATATACAATGTAATATATAAGCTGTAGATTAGCTATCCATTAGATTAATCGATCTTATGTCGATGACCTATATAGCAATAAAATACTTTTAAACTTGTTATTACTGTCTCAAGAATACAGTTGATACTAACAAATATACACATATGATTAATTCGTAACATATTATAAACGATTATATTGATAAATGAAACATACATATTAATTAAACAGTTAAGGAATCAGCATACTTCATGATGCATACTCAAACGCTTACTCTTAAAGCTATAAAACATTCGTCCATTTTGAATTATTAATTACATAAACAAATTATTCGAATCTCTACATTTTAACAAGCTATTATTCATGATTACTAACGTCTTTGGTTTCCTGTGTCATAGTATTACAATGTCCTTCTGACACATGGTACACTTCACAAATCACTTTCTGTATATGTTGATGTTTACATATCTAATTAATATAACGAATGACAAATATGTGATGATCATAAACACAGTTAGCATTGAAATACAGACTAAACACAATATAGCAAAATGCACATCATTATTTGGTTAGCTGGACTGGCCGCGCGAGCAAATTACCTAACCTATGTCTTCTGCTGGTCGCCGGGAGTCGTCGCTACCACTCGTGTTAACTATACTTCCGTTCGCTGGCTCATGATATGCCTTAATTTGCCGTATGTTAAATTTCCCTCTCATCTTCCCGCTATCGCACTCCACAAGCTCATATGTGGCCTCGCCGATGATGCGGTTGATCTTATATGGTCCTGTGAAAAGTTCGAAGAACTTGTCAATTCTCTTTGACGCTTTCGTCGAGCTTCTGTTCGGTCGTCTTTTGTCGGCCGTCTACTTCATCGATTTTCTGTTGCAATGTGTGGTTGGCTTCACCTATCTCTTGTTGCTGCTGTCGAAGTGTGTGATATAATTCGGTCTTCAGTTCTTCCTGCTTCTTCTGATTACTATTGATGTGTAGATCTAGCTTGTTATGGACTTTCTTTACACTAGATTGTGTGGTCTGTGCTAGGTTTTTAAGTTCTTGGTGGTCTGACTCTCGGGCTTCCCACAATTCTTCAAACTTCTTATTGGTGTCATCTTTTATTTCTCTTGTAGCGTCCTCTTGTTTCTTTAAGACTTCGCTTATCTTATCGTCGCAACTGGTCTTATGGTCACGCATTTCTGATCGTATAAGCGTGAGCTGTTCGGCCATCTGCTGCCTGACGTCTTCCTTATGATTATTAAAATTTTCGTTAATTTTATCGAATTTCTGATTGATTTCTTCTTTAATTTCTTCTTTCTGTTGATCGAATTTCTGGTTGATTTCTTCTTTCTGTTGATCGAATTTCTGATTCTGTTGATCGAATTTTTTGTTAACTTCATCGAATTTCTGATTGATTTCTTCTTTAATTTCTTCTTTAATTTCTTGAATCACTTCAAGTTTCTTGCTCATGAAGTCCATCAATGATTGTATGTGACTTCTCCTTGTTGTTGGGGGTTCTGTGGTTGCTGTGACTCCTGTCCCCGCGCTCTGACATCTGACGTCTCCTCAGTCATATTTGGTTCGACGACTGATGAGTTTTCTTCGTTGGTGTCGGGTGCGCCTAACTGGTTGTTAACGTCAAAGTCCATGCTGTCAGAACTACCGCTAGCCATTTTAGCCTTGCTTCGCGTTATCATTTACCAGTCAAGCTAACCTTACACTTATTTAATATCTTACGTACTATATTATTTTAACTAATCTAAATACTACTGTCTGCTCTCTTTTGCCATGCGATGGGCGCCATTACATTTAGTGGATATTTATGCGTATTAATTGCATAAATGGGTTAATTATTAAATCTATAAATTTATCAATCTCTCACATGTATCTAGCCCCGAAGTTGGACGCCATTTACATTTAGTGATGTAAATGTAATTTACATTTGTGGTAATTAATTGTGTAAACCATTTACATCTAGTGAATATTAATCTGTGCTAATTATCTGCTTAGATTAATTACTCATCAATTATGAATCATATTAATTAAAGATTTATGTTGTACGTTAAATTTGATATATCTAAAAGTTGTTTCTAGTCGTCAGATTAGACTCAACACAATGACTAATTAAATACGATTTATGAGTCTATTAATCGGACGTCTCAATGGTCGAGTTTGTTGTGTCCATTGATACTTAGTATACGTAGTGAGACTTTTAGTGTAATGCTTAGAATGAGATACATCAACAATAAAGGTTAAATTTCAATAATGAACGCACGAATAATATAAATTAACTACTTATTTATTACACTTGTTAATTAAGTAAGTGACTATTTCCTGCAATTACATACATATTAAAACACATGATATAAAATACAATTTATACGATGTTTCCTGAAACATAAACACATGGTACATTCAAATGCAGTAAATAATGCAAATATACAAAACATATACGAACAATAAACAATCAACAAATATACTTATCCCTACCTAAATGCGTTCATTATTCTCAGATGATGCATTACGTTAATGTTATTTTATAGATTTTATGATTCATATGATTTATATATATATAATCTCTTGGGGTTTGTTCTTTGAAAAGAGGCAACAGAACAGTAGTATATACTACTAAGATTAAATAGACATAAAGCTTATCTTTTGAGAGTGTTTATCCATTATTCCACCGTTGTGAGAAGACATCTTCTGGATGATTCGTCGAAGATCATAATCACTGTTATGAAGAGCACTAATCACTTCACTTCACTAAACCTCCACTCCCGTCACGCGTACGGTGTCGTGGTAACCCGCTGATGTCGAGTATCCGGAGTTCAAATAGTGAGGTGTTAATGTTGTCATTAACTTGAATTGTTCTGAAAGTTTGTCGTGTTTGTGTACATGGTTAACTGTTCCGTCTATCTGGATCTAGCGCGTACTGTGTTTTTTTTTTATTGTTTGATACAGTTCATTCAATTAATCGTTCAATATAGTGATGCATTGTAATGTGAGAATGTTTGAAGTGTCACTCACTGTTCTACTTTGAAACGTTAATTAGTATGTTATTATGTTCGCGTCAGTTGAAGTTCCAAGTCCCGTGCGCACTTATAGTTTGTGTTTGTCGCACAGAATTGTGTATAAGTGTGACTATATCGATGTCTCTGTTCACTTATGAATTTACTAAATTATGAATTCGGTCGGTCGCACAAACTGTTTCTAACACGGACCATATTACTGTTCCGACTATAATCAACCGCTGCTATTTACTGACTGACTATTAACTGCGACTTTTGACTCTTAACTTTTAACTTTTAACTGCCAACTGTCTACTGTATACTCTTGACTGCCGCTCTGCGTCCTCGCAAAACAGTTTTATTGAAACATCTTACCCATAAGTCTAAGTTTTGGATTTCTACGCCTTCTCAGATTCTTGATTGGTCGTACAAATTCCTACTCTTCTGCAGATCTCATCCTCTGTTTCACGATTCGTCGTCCGAACCCTTCTTACTCTCTCCACGAGCTCTCTTAGAAGATGCTTGACGCTGGTTGGTCGTCGTCATCCCCGGAGTGTTTCATGTGACGAGCGTGGTACGGATTCTTAGAAATTAGGGCAATTTTCATGGCCTTCTGTCATCCTTTGTTTAGACTTTCCCTAAGGTTCTGACCGAGCTTTTGTTAACAGACTCCAGAGTCCTGGTTAATTGTTTAAGTTATTCGTCGCTCGTTCCGCCGATTATCAACCCTTCGTTGGCGTCATCCTGGTTGAACTCTACTTTCCAGTCGTAAATCTCAGTAAACTGTCAAAGGTTTGTTTTCATGCTGTGCAGGATGCACTGGCAGTATTCACTGAGTTACGTCTATTGTCTATTTCTTCGTTAAATTGCTCTGTACTCCTTTTGTAACATAGTAAAGCCTTTCATAATTGGGTTCGTACGCTTCACCTCCACAGCAGGCGTTCCGTCTCGATTCCGTGTAACTCGGCAGCTGTACAAAGTCTTTGTTTCAAATTGTTGGGTGCTGTAAATTGTGACAAACTGCTAGCTGTCAGCGACGCCCTGAAATTCTTATATGTGCAGTGCTCAGACGTTTTTTCTTTGTCTTCGCACTGTCGTCGGGTTTGACGTGCCCCTGATTCGTCATTATTTACGACCTGGGCTTGTGTCCGTCGACTTGAGTGTGGGAACGTGTCACTTGATCGAGGAATTAAAAATTTTTTAAATTTCGATCATTACAATATTGTCACACAATTACAGAATATTCTCAAACAATGGAGTGTGTTGTTCTATGCATTTCTCAGCTAGCCCAGCAGATGAATGTTTCTGTCAAGGCCACACTGAAGTATCCTCTAGAGTTTTCAAGTGCTTGTTAAGGACCCATATTATGGAACAATGTAGCCTATAAATAGGGAGAAGCTGCCTTTTAGTTCCAGTTTATATTGGACAATTTGTCTTGTGATATCAAGTCATTGTTGTGTTATAAAGTGCGGAATTCTTTACAGTTGACATTATTATTGTGTATGGACAAATTTAAGTTGAATTATTGTACGAGTTGATTATGAATTGTTATTTGTGATTAATTAAAGCTGGTTATTAGTGACTTCATTGGTGTCTTTATTTTGTTTTCCACTGTACCATACGACAGTCAGTGAGACCGTCCTAACAATATCAATATGTACAGTCCCAGATTAAAAAAAAAAAAAAAAGAAAACTCTTCATGTGTAAGTGAAGAATGTAACAATTTGACTCAATTTATAAATACAAATACAATGCAAAAATTACAATAAACAATAAAATACTAGAGCAAATATCCTGCTTCAGCATATTAAGGTATATTAAAATATTAAACTTGGATGTAACAAAGGTGGAAGTCATTTATAAGATGTATGTATGTATTTATAAGATGTTCTGAAATTCTTCAGAATTATAAAGAAGTGTTTAAGAAATTGGTCAGAATTAGAAACACTAAAAAAATGATACTCTGTAAACAGAAGAATGAAGAGTAATTTAAAAAAAAATATAAGAATAAATTTCATACAATCAAAAATAAAAATGGTGTAGGGATTCCAAAACATCGCAAAAACAAGTTACTGCAGTTTCAAGTATAAGAGTGTTGCATAATATAGCATTCTGTAATAGCTCCATGGTAATAATAAAGTTTATATATATGCGATATTTGTTTAAACACATTATATTTGCCTCCAAGTCTCTAGAGGCAGTTGCAGATTTCCAGCAGTAGAGCA
Source organism: Magicicada septendecula (assembly GCA_034769895.1). NCBI lineage: Eukaryota > Metazoa > Arthropoda > Insecta > Hemiptera > Cicadidae > Magicicada > Magicicada septendecula. The sequence goes on along the minus strand of CM068373.1, from coordinate 418,106,459 downwards.
AAATGTTTGCATTAAAACAGCTGCAAGCAAGCAACGAAAAGTCTGTTGGGTAATATGCTCAGATGCATACATATATTCCTCAAGGGGGCCAGAGTTGTTTCATGCAAGTCTCTCATTCTACAAATGAATTAAATGTACCTTGATTTTATGATGCATCCAGGAACTCAACCTGGGACCTTTATGCATCTGCTAGGTTCAATGCACCATACCCACTGCCAGTGGCGGCGCTAACGAAACGGAAACTAATTAGGGGGCTCTATAAAAATGGTTAAATTTTGTATACGTAATAGGGAAAAACACTCAAATGAGTTTCTATTTACGTGTGTTTCACAACAATGGTTTGCGAATACTTTCTCATCTATCACAAAGCGTTTGCAATTTGCAAAGGACGTTTTACACGTGTACAAACTCTTAAAATTCATTGTTGCTAAATAGACAAAGTTCTATACAAACTATAAAAAAACCAAAATAAAAAGAATGATTTATTTTTACGTCAAAGATCTAAATTCAGACTATGAAACAGTACTGCACACAGAGTGGTAAAAATTTATTATTTAAAAACGAATATCAAAGTAACATTCTAGCTTTTTTCAAACATTTAAATTAGTTTGTAACTGAATTTGTAAAATTCTTGAGTTTACTCTATACAAGTTCTCCTTAAGTCTAATCCAATTCAATAACACTCGAACTCAAGTAATGTACAATATTTACAGATGAGGATCAACCAAAGTTCACTGTTTTCCTAAGCCTAGTCTTCTTTTTTTAATAGCTAAGAACTTTTCAACCACTTCGTTGATATTAGTTTTCTGTATCTCACATGCTCAATGCTTAACAGTGCCAAGTCACTCAACCGAGTTTGGGCCATGGTACTTCTTAAGTATGACTTAATTTAAGTTTTGAAAAGCTTCTTTCCGCTGTAGCTGTTGTGACAGGTATGGTTAAATAAAGCTGCAAAGCTGTAGTTAAGTCTGGGAGGCAACTCATAAGGCAGCTGTTTTCTTCAACCAGTAAATTCATCATTTCTCGAATTCTTTTCTTGTGTACAATTTCTTTGGCCATCAGAGCTTTGAAGGATATTACTTGGTCAGGCAGTGATGTGGAAAGGTCACCAGGATACACATTTACCAGAGCCTTACTTTCTCCACTATTGTCTCTTGTGAGAAGTTTACTAAATTCTGAGGCGTCAGGAATGAAAACCTATCATCAATGCAATGCAATCCTTCGAATCTCATTTGTAGCTGAGCTATTACAATATCTAGTGTTGCATTGAAAACTTTTACTTCAAATGATTTCACTGGGTCGTCAATTCTATGGTCAACTGATAATTCAACAAAGAAGCGTTTTACAACTCGTTTACGCTTATTTTTCATGTTACAAGTTATGTCCCATGACTGGGCCAACTGGGACCCCCCATGAGGGTCGGGGCCCCCCCGCGCCGCGGGGTCTGCGGGGGCCTTATTGCCGCCACTGCCCACTGCCCCTACATCATCATCATCATCAGTAGCTCCACAGCCCACCGTGGGCCTCAGCTTACCTTAGAAGTTTCCTCCAGACTTCCCTGTCCTTAGCCAATGTCCACCAGTTTTTTACTCCAAGTACTTTCACATCTTATAGGATTCCATCAATCCATCATAGTCTGAGTCTTCCACGTCCTCTCTTTCCTTCTGGTGTGCAGTTTATAATTCTCTTAAGAACAACCTCATTCATTCTCTGTACATGTCCTGCCCATCTCAGCCTAGCTATCCTGATGCTACATATCCTGATGTCACAATATCAGGCAATCTATATAACTCATAGAACTCTCTGTTATACCTTATTCTCTACTCTCCACCTTCCCTAATGGGTCCATAAATTTTCCTAAGTATTTTCCTTTCAAAAGATGCAAGTCAAAACAGGTCACCCTGTATCACTTCTGTACATAAGGACTGGTTTTAATAATTTTCTATATAGTCTAGCTTTGGTTTCATGGTAGAGAAGTTGTGATTTAAAGTAGTTCATCAGCCCATAGTAGCATCTATTAGCATTCTGAAGTATTTTACTTATTTTTTCATTTATATAATTGTTTTCATTTACCAGAGAGCCCAAATATGAAAAACTTGAGACCCTTTCAAAGTTAAACTTCATAATTTATAAATGTGCTGCTAATGGGTTACATGTTCTCCTATTTTTTACTATAATATATTTTGTTTTCTCCTCATTTACCCTTAGCCCCATTTCCTCAGCTGTGAACGCCTATCACAAATAACATTAATAACCTTATAGTCATGTGAAATAAAATATAAAATATAACAACACGTTAATTGATGAACAAAAAACAAATTCTTCGTAATGCACACTATGGTGAATTATTACAGTTAATGTTGTCTTTCGTATCCTAGCCACAGGGGCGAATTAACCATTAGGCTGACTAGGCTGTAACCCAGGGCGCGGCACTTTGAGGGCCACAAAATTTTAGCTAAAAAATAATAAAATTTTACAGCTAAATGTAAAATTGGTAATAAATTACAAGGATAAAAATATAAGTTCATTTTGAACACAGGCGCCTGTTTGCGAGAAATTATGATAAAACTGTGCATAAATATTAGAAATGCTTTCCAAACAGTTTTCTCTGGTTATGAGTCATCGGCGGCCAGCGCTCATAGAACTATGCCACCACCCAACTTTCGTGGAATTGTCGACCACGTTATCTTGAGACTATTCCCAAATACAGTAAGATATTTGAAATATTCCTAACTAAGAAATATATTGTAGGGTGTTTAAAGCTTCATTCAGCTCCTTGGAAATAAATGTAAGAGTAACCTATGGGAGGTAAGGGGGGTGTAAGTAAATATAATTAGCCTAGGGTGCCAAGATACCTTAATCCGGCCCTACCTAGCCACCACATAGTACTGTCTTGTCAGTGCTCTATAATATCTCTGTCAGTCATGGTTTCATCAACTTTGTCTTTCTAAGTTATTCTTGGTCTTCCTCATTTCTCCTTTCGATGTGGAGTTCATGCCATTAGTTTTGTAGACGATCTGTATTTGACAAACAGAATTATTACTGTTGCACACCACTATAGAAAAATTATTCTGAATAGCAGTTTCAAGCTTCACAGCTCACCATCAGATCATGATGATCAAGGTGTGATAATTCTGTTTGTGATTATAACCACTAACACAACTTTCTTAATTAAAGTTCTGTCTTTGGTCCATGCATTGCAGATGTCCACATCATTTAAACTGGTTTGCTTCAATTGCATCTGTATGTTGAGACCCATCCTGCTGTCTTCAGTGCTTAACCCTACTACTCACTCAACAGGGCATTTTATCACTATTCCTTATGTGATGTACAACAACAAACAAAACATTTACTAAAGCCTTTGAAGATTCTATAGTGAGGCCTGTAAGTGTTTACCATTCATAATCTGAAATAAGCATTGATTATAGTTTAAATTCCAGGTCAGTTGTATTCAAGAATCCAAAACAAGATTTCTTATGCAAGGTATACTCTTCGAGATCACAAAAGAAATGTCAATGTATGGCAGGAAATAAATATTATAAGTATACATAATAGAATGGTTGGAACATCTTGACTGAATGGATGACTGCTACATCCCCAAACAACAATGGAATTATAAGCTGAAAGGATAGAGCAGTGTGGGGTACTGGAAGAGGCGTTGGAGTGACCAGCTCTAGACTATCTGCTTGGTACCAGAACAAACCATTTTTGGTTTAATACTTGCTGAAGAAGAAAAAAAAGACGATAATGATGATTATAGTTTAAATATCACTTTTTCTCCACCCCTATAGTTAAAGTAGAATGGTCATTGAATATTTTACCCTGTTTTGAAATATACTTTGTGATCAGTAAATTTTTTAAATAAACACCTATTCAAATGTTTCACACCTGCAGTCTTGAAAATATCAAACTTAACAAAACAAATCTGAGTCTTCATTTGAAAGATATTTTTACAATTGGAAACTTTTTACCAATTAAGTGTGAATACATAAAACCATTCAACTTGAATAAGGAAATAGACATATTATGTTAAATACATCAACATTGCACATAAAATATTAAAAAAATAATAATTATAGAAAGAAAGACCCAACATGTATCAGTAAAAATTTCTAATCTTCTCACTTTAGAGTATGTGCAAGTAGAAATTCACACTTTGTGCAGAAGTATGTGATAATTTATGAATTTTCTAAAAACAAAAAATAAAGTAAAGAGCTATTAAAATAAAATTGAGACAAACCATTAAAGTAATGTGGCACTCCAAATGCATTAAAAACAAGAACAGCTAAACACACACACACAAGAATAGATCAAACAAAATTTAAGTACATCTATACAAGTATGTGAAATACTTACCGCATTAAATAGGTAACAGTGCCGTTACGGAAGATCCGCAAAGCAAAGTGTACAGGAATGAGTGGATCTTTGAAATCACCATGCATAATAAAATATGTATCCGGAAGCCAGATATCGTTGTGATGGTGAATTGCATTGAGGAATTCGTAATGGCTTGAATTCCAATACTGCAATCTTGGGTCGAACCACTGCTGTTGTAGCAGAAATTCTACCTCATATTTCTGAAACAAATAACATGTAAACATGACAATTAGAATCACAATTTGATACTATTTGTAGTCTGATTACAATATTAAAACATAATATAATATAATGTCCTTCTGGTCAGCAGCACAACCAGGATTTCCTTCATGAGGGGGGGGGGAGTTCTAGTGGGTGTTGGATTTTTGTGAATAAATTATGTGAATCAAAAGAAAAAACTTGTTAATTATTATTTATTTTGTTGTAATCAAGAAGGCAAGTGTATGAATGTGTTACATTAATAGACATATAAAATTTAACAAAATTATGAAACAATAAAGATGGTCTCTTACAATATGAAAAAAGATACCAGAAAACTGACATACAAATTTTCTCCCATCCTCTGCAGATGTGTTGACAGTATTGAATGTTGTGTTAAAACTTTCCCTTCATGAGTAGGCCTATGTGTCAGTGAATATTTGTAGCAAATAAAATTAAATTGGTTTACTTGTTTTACCACAGAAATGGATCAAAGATTTTCCTAAAATGGGCACTATGCTGTGGGTGTGTGTGTTTATATGTGTGTGAGGGGGTTGGCGCCCACATTTTGTTAAAATTGCCATGTGAATCAGATCACCTACACAGACTGTGGGGTACTTGTAAATGGCATCCTGAACGTTTACCCATAAAAACTTTGTGTTCCGAGTCGGTAGTGAAATAATTATATTTAGTTAACAAAATTAGGTTTTGTTCACGTGTTTGTGTGGTTATGAAAAATTGACAGAATTGTATGTTAGACAACATTGTCTTCTTTTCTCGACATTTGGACTGAGATTGGCTTTACTGACTTAAGTAACCTGTACAGTGTAGGAAAAAAGCATGACTTATCACAAAGTCATATTGCTTCCCAAGTAGCTATAAAAAGTTTGGTAAAACAACTAAAATTAAGTTTTCTTTAAGTGAGCAGTACAGAATTAGCATAGAGAAACACAATGAGCAAGTTAAAAGTAACATGTTCCATTGAAAATAACCTTCTATCATAATATACCCTCAATGATATAATATAATGAATGATATAATGAAAGAGCAGTCGAACTTTCATGACAACATTATTTATTTATTTGCTGCTAAATAATCAAGACATCTAGAACTCACATTCAAATGATAAAACGTTTGTACATAGTTTTTATAAAAATTACTGATAATGTTTGAGTTTTATAATAAATTATTTAATATTTTTGTAAATACAGTGTGTTGTGACTATTTAACAAATATTTTTTCCTCCCTTCATTTTCTAAAAACAGATATACAACGAGCTACGATACATCCATGGCTGGTGTTGAGTCAAATATGTTGAATTGAGAGGGGGGAGACCTGGTGCTATTTGGCTACTTACATGTCACGGAAGTGTATGCATTGCCAGTTATTTTCTCTTTTTAAAAAATCCTCCAAATCTTCTTCAATTGTGTTCTTCAAAATAGAAGCATTAAGAATAGGCCAGCCAACATTGCTTGTAGGGTGAACCTTCATTTAATACATTCATAATGAGTTCACTTCTTTTATGAGCACAATTTTTAAACCTTCCGGCTAGTTATTTGTATGCTATGTTTCCATCCACATTTGTAGTATCTTGGTTTCCATATGCTACTGAACCTTGTAACTACAAATTACATATTTTCCCATTGCCATTTTTTATCTCTTTTAGAGTGAAGAATACATGGTGTCCTAAAAAAGTTATAAAATATCTGGGAGAACTACTATTTGGCTCTTTCAGCCTCTACAGACTGCAGAATTTAAAACTTTATTAAGCAATGTTGATAAAGTAACATTATTTTGTAGGCACTGTCAGGAATTGACTAATTGTCAGTGACCTCAAATGAAGAATTACTGATTGAGTAATTACATTTGTTTAATAATTTATTTTATTTTACTTTTCATGCAGTTCATTTTCCGTGACCTACAGCAAGGTGAGTATCATGAATCATATCAAACAGCTCTTTAAAAAAAAAGTATTACATTTCTTTTTCATAGTGTATACTGGAGTTATAAGCTATTCTTATATATTATTGCTAGAATTCTTTTATTTTTATTTTTAACATTTCTTTTTTTCTTTATCTCTCTATAGAAAGGATAATTCCCGAAATGTTTCTTTCACTGAGCCATTGCTCCTGGCCATTATATAACTGATGTACAAGGTCTAACAATAAAATTCATTAACTTACTGTGATAAAATTTTTACATTCCTCATTACTGAACTATCACTGTAAGGCCCTTCAAGACTATGATGTCAGCACATATTCCACCTTCAATCCACAGAAATTATAGTGTGGGAACTAGTATTGTGGAATCACCATCAGAACTGCTGTCAATAGTTCTTGATGTCATAAAACTTATCAAAATGTGTCACATTCTGTGTTTTATTAATTTTTTTAAAGAAAACATCAGATGAAGCCATATAGGTGTTTTCCACCACCATAATGCTTTCAACTAAAACTTTTTCACAGGCGCTGTGTGAGCTAGTGAAATGAATTGAAACAGGACCATGAGACGCTGGCAAAAATTTAATTCCTTTCCATCTAAATTTTTGATGTAGAAACATGAAATAGAATCTAATTTGATATCAGTAGAGCAACATGGTATTTCTATACTGCTGTTATAACAGATGCACTGTAACCAAGCTGTGAAGTTTATTGTCAGACATTACACATGCCTCATGTTCTAGATTACAAACGTATTTATTTATTTTGATTTTGACATCTTGAATAGGTATCAATTCTATATATTCATGCAATTCATAATACAGAATACATCAGGTGAGATTGTTTACTTCGTAACTAATTCCATTTCTGAGCAAAGGCCTCTTCCATTTTTGCTCATTAGTTTCTGTCACTTCTGAATGCTTCCAAGTGGTTTCATATGGTTCCATATAATTAATGATTTGATTCATACCTCTACCTAACTCACCCTCTTTTAGTTTTAGATTGTAGTACACCATTTGTGAACCAATTCTATCCAATTTCCCTCCTTCATCTTGGCATTTCCTGCCCAGTTCCTTTTTTTTCCAGCCAAAAGCACCACACTGGTAGCTTGAATTATATGCCTAGGTAGAGAGAAAAAAAATATTGGTCTGGTTGATGTTTAACATGTTCTGTTCCATGGATCCTTAAGTTGATCATAATCTTACTTCATTATTTTCAATAATGTAACTGAGATCTATATGTGAGGTGGGGCAAAACTCTAGAATTGAAACCTCTTTTCTTGATATCTAAATTTAGATCCAATTTTAAAATCCATTTGTATGACAAAATTACTTGCAGCCTAGAGATTATTTTATTTTCTTGGTCATATCTTCACCAAAATCAACTGCCCTGAGTAAACAACTCCCACTACCCATTCTAAAGCTTATTCAAGCAAATACTGAATCTCATATCCAATTTTTGTTTTCTGTAGATTTATACTAAACCTTTGTCATTGACTCCCTTTGTGTAGGGGTTATAATGTGGTGTGTGTGTGTGTGTGTGTGTGTGTGTGTGTGTGTGTGTGTGTGCATGTGTGTGAAAATATCTGAAAAATAAAAGTGAAGAATAAGTAAATTAAACATTAACACATACACAAGGTAATATTAATATCTAAATAAATTGGCCTAGCTATTGTAATGGGTTATTGTACAAATCAAGGAGTACGATTAATTGTTTTCTGACAATAGCAGCTACCAGCTCTAAGACAATTGAGTATAGCGCATTACTTTTTAATTACCTGTGAAAACCAACAAACATTATTCTGACAAAGGTCTGAAGGGTCGTAGTAAAAGATTTAATTAAGACCTCATAACACAATAATTAGGAACCATAGTAAAACTACTGGCAAATTACAATTAGTGTAGGTAGAAGCTCCTGAAAAAGGCAATACCGGTACGTGATGAAAAATGAAAGAAAACTAAGAGAATGTACCATCCAATGTGGCTTGGGTGCAGAAAATGAGTCTCCCTTAATCACTGTAATCATGCACTACTGTGTAGTGTATGAGCCTACACATAACACTAAGACAGTAACAACTGTATAGCCTACTCAGTAATCTTTTGGCTGTGAATGCTCCATCCAATTGTGAGCCACTTTTAATGACATATGCATAGATTTAAATCACTGTGTTGTTTTCATACTTACCTTATTATAACATGTACCGTATCACATATTCTTGGCATTATTTTATCTTTGGCTAAGTCTATAGTATTTTATTATGCAATTTTAAAATTATTTTAGTTTGTCAGTAGGCAGTTTTTATCAAAAAATATTTTGAGACTTATAACGTTTTTAAAGTTAGCTATATAGTTGAAAAATCGATAATGGTACCAAAGTAATAAAGTAATAAAATATTTTTATGAGAATAAGGTAATGAGGCTCATCATACTTTCCCTTATGATATGAAGTTTACTGTTATAAAAACAATTTTTTATCTATACAATTTTTTATAATATGCATATAATAAATATTACATATAATAAATTTTGATCATGAGAGTAATAAATTTCCTGATTTTCTGGAATAGTTCCTTAAACGAAACCACATTTTTTAAATGATGCAAAATATTTTTTTTGACTAAAAAACTAGTTAAAAAAAGTGGCTCAAGGGAATTTTTAAAAAGTGGTCTTAAATTACTTCAAATGCATACAGAAGAAATCAAACATAAAAGAAAAATGAGAGGTGGTCTGACCTTTGATTTGAAGTTGGTTCAGGACCAGTGTGCTCTTCCTGTCATTCTTGCTAATGGGACAGTCTGATTGGTGTAGGTACATGGAAAGTATCACTGTTCTAAGAACACATTATGACATCAAAGTGCTCTGCCATATAAAATTGCTGAGTGTGCGAGCTATACAGAGGAATAAAAAAAAGGGCTTGTGTAACCTTATATTATTCTGATTACTACAATTACCTTCTATCTCCACATGTTTTTGTAGTTCCCATGTAATCAACTATCATGTGTTTCTATGGTTCCCCTAATCTAATTATAATTTACTCTATGGGTTAAACATGGTGCAAACCAATACTTACCAGACTTGATTCATCAGGTGAAGCCAGACTAAGAAGTAACACACTCATGTTGACTGTCAATGTGCCTGAAAACAGATTTTAACTGTTACTTTGAGTTCAAAAACTGTTTTAAGTTAAAAAAAAATCACTGGTGTAATGTACCTATGCTTTAAATATGACACATTACATGTTTTATTAATTAAACACATATTGTTACAACAGAACATTATTTATGTGTGTGAGACAAAAATGTCAGGGATATTCTACTTTTTTTCTTCACTGGTACTTTGTTTATGTTATTCACATTCTTCTCACTTGAACAATTAGAAACTGTTCGTAACAATGAAATGAGAGAGTGAGTTGGGCCCAGGCATGAACAGGAGATGATAGACAAGTAAAGAATATCTGGAGTTTAAGACCTATTAGGAAGAATGATGGAAGCGTGGGGAAACTGAAATATAGAAAAACAAGTGACAGAAGATCAGAAAAAGTGCAAGGCTTTAAGAAGAATGAGTAAAGGGCAGACAATGGCATCTCCATTTGTTGCTGCCGAGGTGCAGAGCCTTATATGCTCCCCTCTATGAATTGTGGGTTAGGAATTAAGAGAAAGTGAGTGAAGCCAATAGAATACTATTCTTAATATGAGCTGCTTACAATTTGATAATATCAAATTGTAATCAGTTACAGTAGTATTTGTTAATTTCAAATAACCATATTCTTTTATAATATCATTTATATATACAATGTTACAATGTTGTTTCTAAACTTTATTATAAATTGATATGAAAGCCTTTTTTTGTGATGTACTTTATAACTTGGAAAATGAACTTTCCTTTCAGCAATGGCAACATGTAATGTTAATTAAATGCACAAAGCAATCCATAAATTTAGGAAATGTTAATTAACTTATGACTAGCTAAGTTATTTGAGAAGATGTGGTGGGTTTCAGATAGGCCAATAAAGTCTTCATTTCATTTGGTAAATCAAGCACATTTCAAGTATGAAAAAATAAGTTAAACAGATAATGCCCAGCTGTTCCCTTTTGGACTTTGCTGCTCAAGATACACCTGAAGAGGTAAAAGTGGAAATTTCCAATATCCTAGGATACAAGACAACTGGATCACATAAATATGTACTGTATGTAAAAATGCAAAATACTAACATCAGCTGTAGCTTCAAAATTACCTGTATAACTTGAAATATATTTTGTACAATATATTTAGCAGTCTAGTCAAAAATTATTTAAATTATTAACTTATATTTATCATTTTCTATATATGTAACTCAAAGTTTCTTGCAGTAGTTATAAAATATTATGTATATTGTTCAATATAGTTTCTTCTGCAAGTAGTTGTACTAGGTTTTTATCATTTCAATTACCTGACATACTCAGTGGCGAAGTGTCAGAGGAGACAAGATAGACAGTGTCTCCCCAAATAATTTATTCATAAAATAATTAATTTTTGTTTATGAACTAAGTTGCGTAAGGTACTCAGAAAGGGTATAAAACTGATTTAAGAATTAAATATCACGCGACATGATGCGAATATGAGCCATGGAACTTTGGTGTGTGAAGCAATTGTACAGTGAGTGTCAGGGAAGACGTTATTTGAAATGTCTTTTTAACAAGGCTGGAGCTTGTTAAAAGTGGAGGTGAGGAGGGCTTCGGTGGACGACAACGGGAGAGGCCCTGCGCACACAGCATAAAATGCATCCCATACATCACACCAGAAGACACGTCTCCCCCACACTAAAGAGCACAGAATTCTTGCCAATATGTTTGTTTCAATATGCTCGCGTAGTGAATATTTGTTTTTGTTGAGTTTACAAATTATTTTTAATTTTGTATATAGTGGTGTAGATTAAAAAGTATGTAAACATTTACATACTAATTATTTAATAATACATACTTTTCAGTGTTGTCCTTTAAGTGCATTAAGTATACTGTTTAATTGGTTTAAAGGAGCAAAATGCCGCAGAATTGTTTGTTATAAACTCTGACAACTTTGATTCACTAGAATTTTTGTTAAAATATGAATTCAGTATGTTACATTTAGAGCAAAAGGTATGCTAAAGTTAAACAAATATCTCAGGTGTCTTTAGATTTGTCGCAGAAGGATGGAAAAGTTGTCAGAAAATTTTAGAAAGTTTGGTATAATAACTATAGGTGGCTTTCTCTGGTTGTAAGTGAAACAAAACTCTGCACTGCTATTATTTTTTGATGTTTAATGGAGAGGAACTATGAGAGCAAAATTGGAGTAGGCACTATATACAATAAATACACTATATATACTACATAGCTAAACAGCTAATCATGCTGGTAACAAAAAAATACAAATTTATGAGATGTTTCACATGCTAGGATGTAACATAATTGAACATTGTTTGTCCGAAACATCTAGAATTCAAGCAGTACAGCACAATGAAAATGTGGCATGAAATCGAAGGATAGTAGGCTATTTGATAGATGATTGTTATTTCGGGAAGCAAGAGTTAGCTTTTAGGGGTCATAAGGAGAATGAGCCATCTCTTAATACGGGCAATTATTTACAAACATTAAATTTACTGGCAACGGAAGAGTATTTCATGAAAGAACATATACAGAGTAATTCAAAATTGCATGGCAATCTCTCGGGAGCCGATTCTATAGCTAAAAATAAGAAAAATGAGACATGGCATGTAGAACTCATTTACAAGAAAATATGAAAAGTTTGTGTAATGCCTACAGTAATCTGACATTAAAAAATGTGAATAAAATTTATGTTTTTCTAAAAATATTTTCTAATTAAGATTCATAAAAGACTCAAATGACAATACTATAGCTTTTCCTTGATATTTAGGCCAAATTATATAACGAAATGTGTGCGTTTTAGACAGTCACTTAGCTATTATCTGACAGAGGTAGCATTAACTTTATTTACAATAGTTTTACTGGTTCATTAAGAACATCACCAATCTTAGTAAGAGGTTGCTTTTGGCTGGTATTTCTATGTCTACCCAAATTATTTTGTCAAGCTTTGCCACTGGACATACGTTTCACTGAAACAAATCAGTATCATCTGAGGTTTATAAATAAATTGATATAATTTATATTATAGGAATTATAAGTTATTTAATTATAATTTATATAATTATAATATATTGTATAATTTATATTTGTAAATAAATTTAGTGCATTTTAAAAGGTGGTAAGCAAATAAAAGAAATTGGACATTACAGCACCTATGAAATCACACAAAATAAAAAAAGACAGGAACTAATTTTCAGTATCACTTCAAGTCTAAGGAAAAAAATGATAATTCCATGTGAAGTGACTCTAAATAAACAAAAATACAGCCTACTTTTCCTTCACATACGTATACCACATTCCATGTATAGACCAAATCATTGTTCATGTACTCAAAATATTCCATGGATTAGGGAAGTTTGTGACAAAATTTGGTTCAGTTTTTAATTTAATTAGTTATTGTTTTCTTTGTCTCTATAAAACAGTTCTTAGCCAGTGGTCATGTACAGGTCTGCAACTTGGACAATGACAGCAGCAGAGGAAGAGTGGTTGCGCAGGTGGGAATGAAAAATCCTCAGGAGGATATTTAGTGCAGTGAACATACAAGGAACATGGAGAATAAGGACAAATGCAGAAATCCAGCAAACCTATGGAGAACCAGATATAGTCACTGACTAAAGGAAAGTAGAATCCGGTGGGCAGGGCATGTCCAGAGAATGTTAGAGACATCCAAATTGAAGAAAAGTTTTACAGGGAGACCTGGTAGAAGAAGAAGAAGGAGGGGTCAGCCCAGAAAACTATGGTTGGATGATCTTGAGGATGACCTGCACAGGGTCGGTATAAGAAAATGGAGAGTGAGGGTAGAGGATCGAGATGACTGGAGGCGGATTCTCCAGGAGGCCAAGGCTGTCCAAGAGCTGTAGCACCAATTTAGAAGGAGAACTTATTGTTTTCAGATGGTCATAAACAATAATAATGTACAGTCTGTTTGTTGTTAGTAGCTGTTCTTAGCGCTTACAAAAAGTCTTAGGTTTTTATATGGCACTATAGTACCCTTGGTTGTACATTTTGGCTATTACACCCCAGCATATATAGATTAGTAGTAGTGAGGGGGATAATCTACCTACAACAGTATTAGTGTTATCCCAAAACTATCTTGATAAAGGAGTCATGATTGGAAAGCGTGTTCAACAATAAAAACCATTTGGTATAACAAAAACGTTTTCAATAAGTGCAATAATAAAATAATTTTAAATTTTAATCTTAAATTAAATTGGCTTAGGAGAATGTAAAATTAAAATAAACATGTTCTAAAATTATTTTAAACAAGCCTGTTTTAACACTTCTGTGATATTTCTAAAGTGTTAAAGAAGAAAAGAAATATCACTTCAGTACTTACTAATTAAAAGAGGTACATAACGAATTGTAGAAATAAGCAATACTAATGGAAATTTTATGTGTTTAGCCTTTCCCTATTACTCCTGTCACACAAAGGATGCAAACATCATAGTCATAGAACAAGAAATATGTATCAAGAAGACTATAGACAATAAAGGGGGCATATAGACTATGTATCAAGACTATAGGGGCATATAGTCCAAATTATTTGTAAATGTGTACATTTATTTGGCCTGGACTACAGGTGCAGTTATTTCACCTCTAGTTGCTAGATTTCTGATACTCTAAGATTACGTCTTAGATAAGTTACTATCTTCAAAATCAAGGCCCCACCTTGTTAAAAAAATATATAGCCGAAGTGCTAACCTTGTGGAGAAGAAAGTGTTCAAAAACTTGTAATTTTGAACAGTAACACCTACTGTTCATAGTTCATAAAGTCCAATCCCTGTAAGTTGAGTACTGTAATCTAAATTGACAAGTCACCTAAAGTGATTTTATTTAAGAAAAATTCACCTAACGTTGACAAATTCACAGAAATTGTTATTGAAAAATATACAGTTCTTGGGTCTATTAAAAAGTAAATCAATAAAAGATGGAAAGGATATTCTTGGTGAATGGAAGGTTGCTTACATAAGTCAAATACATACGAAATGAACTAAAAGAGATGGTAATAACTATTAGGGTGTCAGTGTGACAGGCTCTACCACATACATACGTAAAAGGTCGTGTGGTCACATTATCATGAAGTGAATTAAGAAAGAAGTTATTGAACTGGAAACAGGGGCAGCAATAAGGCCCCCACAGACTCTGCACCATGGGCCTCAGGTTTAAAGTAGGTCCATTTGTAAAAAAATAAAAGAATTTTTTTTACTAATACTGAAAAATGACATGATTTGACAAGTATGCAAAATGCTTATTCTTCTTATAAGAAACTGATTGTCAGAGCTAATCTTTTCTTAATGAATTTTTGTGATGGACATAACATATATTTATTTGGGGCCCCATGATGGTGAACTCATAATAGAATATCTTTAGGCAACTTTTTCATAGTGTAATATAAACATTATATAGTTTACATTAACACTATAGTTTGTTTCCTTTGCGTTAAAACTCATTACATATTTTTAAAATTACATTTAAAAAATAAAATAAAGATAGCTCTCTTTTGGGTCCCATCTTCCTGCTCTTTGTTAGCTGCACTAAACCAGGGTTCTACTCCGTTTGCACAAGGTAATATCGCCGTCTATTATTTGTTATCATTACCGGAGCAGTTACTACTTTGAGTTATCTCTTTGTCTCTGTGATCTGAAGTGAGGGGTGGGAAGGGCTATGAAAGATCATGATTGTATGACTGCAGGGCCGGCCCCAGCATTTCTGCCGCCCTGTGCAGTATTTATGAGTGCCGCCCCCTCCCTATTTTAAGTCTGAACACATTCACACACACTAGACCTACTCTAAAGATACAGCGATTGACTTCAAATGATGACTAGGAATGTTTGCATTGTTGTGTTTATCAAATAACTAGAATTTTTCTCGTTTACGATGCAGTGAACGGCTACAATAAAAATTGTAGAGATAATACAAGGAATCGTGGGACAATAAAAATGTATGCCTATGTGATGACTCAAAATTAAAATACTAACTAAAATTCATTATGAATGAAATATAATAAAAGTAATGTATCATATACCTTAGTTAAAAAATACTCGTCTAGCTTTTGCACTGGCAAACGCCTTTATGACTTCGTTGTAATCAAGTGATTCAGCTAGCTGTTGTTTTATAGATATAGTCACTAGATCACTCAGGCGAGTCTTGGACATACTCGATCTAAGGTAAGTTTTAATAAGTTTGAGCTTAGAAAAAGTCCTTTCTCCGCTTGCCACTGTCACAGGTAAAGTAATTCTTACTGATCTTACATATTGTGATGAAATTAAGTGAATAATTTTATTTTTCCCCTCAATTTCAAAACTTAACATCCCGGAATCTGCCGCCCTTTAAAATTTGCCACCCTGGGCAGTGACACAGTTCGCCTCTGCCTGGAGCCAGGCCTGTATGACTGTATGAGTATGCTACTTTCATGAAGGCAATGAGTGATGCCTGTAATCTGCTCTTATCTCAGGACCTTTTAACACTGCATACTGATATCTACTCACATATGCAATAAGACATTTCACACTTTTCAGATGTACTAAAGTACATTGTTTGGGTAATGCTGTAAACTGAATTGGTCTCTCTCAGCTGTCTTCTGTTCTTGTATGTGCTGTTTGTTTATGCTTTTCAACATTTCACATTTAATTCAGGCTAACGAGTTCAGTCCAGTTGGCTTTTGGATTCACAAGCAACTTCCATGTTTATGCATGGTGTGTTCGGATCAACTTTTCTTGCAGTACTGAGTGATTTACTTGCCGGTTAATGCATGTTTCAAATAAGAAGTGTTAAGATGTACTTTTAAATGAAAGCTGCTAACCATCATTACTTGAGTGGGTCTCAGAAAAGGAAACTGCAACAGCAGATGTCTGAATCAGCTAAAAGACTAGCAAAAATCAACAAGTTCTTTGACAAACACAATACTGGTACTACAGAACTATCAGAGATCACTGAATCTGAACCCGAACCTGAATCTGGATCTGTACCAGGACCCAGTAAGCTGAGTTCCTGAAAGAAACCGAGTTTTGCCCAAGATCCTGAAAGAAGAAGACAGGTAACAGGAAGAAAAGGTAAATGTTTTGAAAAAAATGCTTCCAGCTGTTGCTGTAAAATTTATGTCAAGGAGTCTACATACGAACTGAATATCAGCAAGACAGATATTGTCATGTTCCTCAGTCACTGGAAATACAAATGACTTTATTTTAACTCCAAAAACCTATAAGCCTTTGGGTCCTTTTCTGAAAGATTCAAAATCTGACAGTTCATTTAGTTCAGAATATGATTCTTATAAGACCAAAGCAGGACAAAAAGTTGATAGGTATTCACTGTGCTGTTCTCCAAAACTGGATGCTGTTTACTGTGAACATGTTGGTTTTCAGCTAATGCAGTGAAGCAAAAAATTGGTGTAATGGAAGTTTCTGTGACTGGTAAGATCTCAGAAAAAATATTAGAACTCACAAAACCAGTAACTGTCATTTGCAGGCTGCATAACTTATGGTGCTTGGAAGAAAAATTGGAGATAAAATTTCAGAACACCAAAAGTGGAAAGACATTTTGACGTGTATTGTTGGTGGTGTGCATACCATGGCTCTGTTCTCTGCTATTCCACAGTCATAGAAAAAATGTCAATTCGACCTGAAAGTGGTCATTTTCTGAAAATTACTGACCTTCTATACCAACATGATTCTTTACTTAAAGCACGCATTACAAACAATAATAGTTGATCCAAATATTTACATCATGAAATACGAAATGAAATAATTGGTTTATAACAAAAATCCACTCTGAGATCTCTATTATATAAAATTTCTTCAGGTCCATAACTGTAGATACCACTAAAGACCTTTCAAAGAGAGGTGTACTCAGCATTGTGATTAGGTATGTTACTGTAATCAACAAACATTTTGGCAAATACTGCCTAGAAATAAATGAATTATTTGTGGGTGTTATGAAATTATCAATCCAAGCAGCAAAGGATTTGAGTGTAAAATTTTAGAAATGATAGACAAAAAAAGGCATAGATATAACAACTATATATATATATATATATATATATATATATATATATATATATATATATATATATATATATTAAACTTTCACTGTGAACAATTACTTTTTGGTTTTGTTTCCCAGACGTTTCGACGTGGTGTTCGTCTTCCTCAATGGGATTTGAATACTGAATGTCTGTACTAAGTAACGGTTACGGGTTGTAGGTGTGTGTGGTGGGGGTTGCTGGTGGGAGGGAAATGGCGCTGGGATTCAAAGTGTGTGTTTGAATCAGTGTACGGTATCGAAAAGTATGTGTGATCTATAATGTAATTGTTCATTTAATACGTTGTTTGGTTGTAGTGTGTGATATTTGTATATTTCAAATTGTTCTGCTATGTTTAGTTTTCTACTTTTAGGTAAGTAGTGTAGTATTTCCATGTTGCGCTCTATGTTTGTGTAACTGTGGTTTTCATTTTGTAAATGTGTGGCAAATGTGGAATGTATGTAGTTTGTGGTGAGGGCTTTTAAATGTTCAGAATATCTAGAGGAAAAAGATCTTCCCGTCTGGCCGATGTAGAATTGGTGACAATTACTGCAGTTTAATTTATAAACCCCTGTTTTGCTGTATGTGTCTGTGTCTTTGTTAATATTATTTATGTGTTTCCTGATGGTGTTGTTAGTTCTGTAGGCTACTTTATAATTATGTTTCCTAAATGTGTTAGCAATTTTGTGTGTGTTGGAATTGTAGTATGTGAGTGTGATGTATTTACTGGGTTGTGTGCTGTTGGTTTTATGTGTTTTACTTTTTGTGTTTAGGATGCGTTTGTGTAGTTTATTTATTAAATTGGGATTGTAACCATTTTTGACTGCTATATTTGATTGTGTTGAGTTCTTCTTGGTAGTCATGTGTGTTTAGGGGTATTGATGTGAGCCTATGGAGCATGTAGTTGAAAGCTGCATGTTTGTGTTGAGTTGGGTGGTTGGATGAGTTATGTATGACCATGTCTGATGTGGTGGGTTTTCTGTATATTTTGTATGTGTGTGTGTTGTTTGTTTTGGTAATTGTAAGGTCCAGGAAGTTTATGCTATTGTTTTGTTCTAATTCAAGTGTGAATTTAATTTTTGGTGTATAGTGTTAATGTATTTGTGGAAATTTTCAATTTGTTTTTTGTTGCCATTGTATAGGAGTAAAATGTCATCAACATCACAATCAAATATATAGCAGTCAAAAATGGTTAAAATCCCGATTTAATAAATAAACTACACAAACGCATCCTAAACACAAAAAGTAAAACACATAAAACCAACAGCACACAACCCAGTAAATACATCACACTCACATACTACAATTCCAACACACACAAAATTGCTAACACATTTAGGAAACATAATTATAAAGTAGCCTACAGAACTAACAACACCATCAGGAAACACATAAATAATATTAACAAAGACACAGACACATACAGCAAAACAGGGGTTTATAAATTAAACTGCAGTAATTGTCACCAATTCTACATCGGCCAGACGGGAAGATCTTTTTCCTCTAGATATTCTGAACATTTAAAAGCCCTCACCACAAACTACATACATTCCACATTTGCCACACATTTACAAAATGAAAACCACAGTTACACAAACATAGAGCACAACATGGAAATACTACACTACTTACCTAAAAGTAGAAAACTAAACACAGCAGAACAATTTGAAATATACAGATATCACATACTACAACCAAACAACATATTAAATGAACAATTACATTATAGATCACACATACTTTTCGATACCGTACACTGATTCAAACACACACTTTGAATCCCAGCGCCATTTCCCTCCCACCAGCAACCCCCACCACACACACCTACAACCCGTAACCGTTACTTAGTACAGACATTCAGTATTCAAATCCCATTGAGGAAGACGAACACCACGTCGAAACGTCTGGGAAACAAAACCAAAAAGTAAGTGTTCACAGTGAAAGTTTAATATATATATATATATATATATATATATATATTATTAAAAAAGTGAATGAAGAGGATGTACAAACAAGATAAATATAACAAATGTCGAGGTCAAGGATATGATGGAGCATTAACAGTTAGTTTGCAGTATAGTGGTTTATAGAAGAGGATCAAGAATCTTGTGCCAAATGCTAACTTTGTGTATTATGCAGCCCAAACCTGAACCTCGTTTTGAATGTCTCTGCTAGCCTCCCTGAGGCAAACAAATTTTATGACATTGATCAAGAGACAAGTTTTCTTTAGTGAAAGTTTACTGCAATGGCAAGAACTGAACCAAGTATTGCAAGAAGATGGCATGAAGAAAAAGTTAACTCTGAAGAAAATATGCTCCACAAGATGGTCTTCCAATTGATTGCCTCTTAGCACTGAGGATAATTTTCGATCAGTGATGGAGAGTTTAAACAAATTAATATTACATACCTAAAAAAAAAAAGAAATCAGAAATAGTAAAAACATCAGGTATCAGAAAGCATAGGGTTACATTTGAATTCATCACATTGGTTATTCTTCAGTACAAAGTGCTCAAAAATGTTCACATTATATAAAAAAATTTACAAAGTGAGTCAGCTGATCTTGACAAATCTTGGAATTTTTTAAAATCATCTTGTGATGAATACAAACTTTAAGATCATACTTCTCTGAATTCTTAGCTGAGGCAAGAACTTTGGCTTAGAACTGGAATATTACAACTGATCTTTCTAAGAAATGTAAGTGCATTATACATTTTTTTTTTTTTTTTTTTTGATGAAGTAGCCTCCAAGTACCAGATTGATGATCCATTGAAATCTTTCAAAATAAAAGTATTCAATGCATCACTGAATGTCATGATTAGTCAGCTGAGACATAGGTTTACACGTCTGCATACTGTTGCTGAAAATTTTTCAATTTCGAAGCCAACAAATTTGATAAACCTGATGAACAAAGACATATAAGAAAAGGTTAGGCCCTTGTTAACATTTATTCATCTGACCTCTCTGAAACTCTGATACCCCAAGTGATACCATTTAAGTCTCTGCTGTCTAAAGACATTGAGATGAAAAAAATTGTTCATGAAATTGCACCACTGCTTACAGAGAAAAATAGTTTTTTGATAAGCAGCTTACTGGATTCGGTCATCGCTTTACAGCCCTACCTAACACTGCCAGTAACAATAGCTTCAGTAGAAAGAAGTTTTCTAATCTTAAATTCATAAAGTCATACCTACAGAGCACAATGGCATTGTTGTTGCTTATTTTTTATAATTTTTTGTAACCAACTTGCCAAGTTACAATGTTATAAATTACTGATTGAAAAACTTTAGAAAAATTGGATATATAATTGTGAGATTTTCATTAATTTTCACATTGATTTATAATATTATAAGTATCTAAGTATCTGACCTCACTGTTGAAGGACCACTATGTTCTTCATCATGAATATTCATTTTGTATTTGCTAGACAAATAACACCAAATAACACAAATAACTTTACTGTCACTCAAAATGGCCTATATAACTCACAAAATGGTCTGTGTGTATCAGCGGCATTATCATTTCTTGCTAACGTACCACAGATGAACCTCATAGTTGGTGGTATTACCTATTGTAGCATTTGTAAACTACTCACACACCACACAAGTCACCACAATAAATCGCATGTATCTGGTATTGAGAAAATATCTGGCATCTGAGTATTACTTCATATGCTGCACATGCGATCCTGGTTCATTATCCCACTCAGAAGTAATTTCAAAACGGATCTTAGTTAAACATGCCTTGTACATAAAGTTATTGAAACACATTCCTGTTTTAAAAATCTGTGTTTCGACTTCTAATGCATAAGTAATGCACAGTGGCATGGTCTTCAATTCAGCATGTCAAATAATCTTTCATATGGGTCTGGTGGTTGAAGTATCAAACAGTGGGACTAAGACCTGACTTCCACAGTACCGGTAGTGGTTTATTTTGTAATCAAACTACAGTTAAAAAGTCCAGTAGGTTTGATATAATAAAATTTAAAAACTTATTTTAGGCTGCAATAGTTTTTTTATTTGAATAGAAAAGCAGGATGGAAATCATGTACCAAAAGTTGAGAATCTCTCACCATTAATGTTTTTTTTTGTAGCAAAATAAAAGATCCACAATGAAATGAACAAGGAAATGTATTTTATAACTCTATTGAGAGATTATATTATTTTTTCAAAAACAGTTTTTTTTTAAATATTATAACTCACTTCTTAAAACTCATGTCAACAACGTTCATGACTGTCTTTACTTGAGGCTTTAAAAGGCTTGATAAAAGCAAATATCATACTAGCTATGAACTACTAAAGATACTTAGTACTTGTCAGTAATAAATCTGAGTTCTGGATGTTCATATTATGTTATATAAAAATTAGCCTATGAACAACAAACACTGATTTTTTTCACATCTGTTATGCCACCATATTAAAAATCAGAAGACTGGTGACAAGATTTTCAAAAATGGGAAAGCACAGAATGAAAAATAGAATGTATTGAAAATATATCTTCATAGTTTCCTGCATTTGTAAAACAGAGTTTGTTAATGATTTAACGGTTTTGTTCAGTGAGAGAGGTTGATACTGGTACTTTTCTAGAATTTATGGTTACCTCCAAAGAGTCCTCTCTAAAATTTCTCTCTAGATCTGTCTCTGGAAGCAGATCTAAGATGATATTAAGATATTATTTCAGAAAGCTAGAAAATAATTGGCTGTAATAATTTAGTTTGTGTCCATTTCCTAACATTTTCTATTCATATAGATTACTTAGGCTTTCACTATGGCTGGTGTCAACATTGGAATTATTATTTGCCAGGCTGTTGTCTACTGTTTGTGTGGAAGATGTGTAGTGGGGCCGAAACATCTGTCTTGCCCCAACAGCAGACCATGGCCTAACAGCCCAGCAAATAATAATTCCAATATTTTCCATTCATGCTGGTTTTGCGTTATTTTGGAGCCAGCTGGTGGGATGTCTTTAAATTATCCATCAAGTTCACAGGTTGGTTGCTTTACTATGCTCTATTTGCCAGCAACCAGCTTCCATTACAGTAATTTACATGTCTGACAATTGGCTCATATTCTGGCAACATGCTCGAACCCAATTCCACTCAAGTTTATATTCACAACACATTTCCTGACTGACAGAGCTTCATTTCTGATTCTATCTCTCAAGGTAACATAAGCACCTCTGCACACTTGAAATTTGGACACCACCGTTTCACTCACTACTGATTGTACTAATAACACTAACATCATATCATTTGTATGGATTTACATATATAATAACACAGACAGTCAAACTCATAAATAGGTTACAGAATTCATGTCATGTACAGGGTACAGATAAAGATTTGTGCATAGAGATGCATAACAATCAGACTCAAATATGCACACTCAAACAAATGCACATGCATATTACTCTCTCCATGCCTATGGAAAAAGTTAGTAACATAAAATATTTACACACAATCTGTAAAACTGAATACATTTTACATCATACAGGGTTAAATGCAAATTCACTGTTACAGGATTCACAGAGAAATTTGAATAAGATAAATAAGTGAACAAACAATCAAACAAACAAACAAACAAATGATAAACCACAGTGAAATCAGATTATTAATGATGCAAACACTGAATGACTTAAAAAATCTGTGTTTTTAATTTTTCATGCACTGTACAATGCATTTTGGAAAATACAGTAGAAATCGTTTATGATGACTTCCATCAGATCTCCAAATATTGGACGATTATAGAGGAAGCCACTAAAAGCAGTAACTGCATTCAGTCCTTTTTTTGTATGTTTACTTGTTGTTTATTTCTATTCTTGTCTCATCTTTATCATTTATTGACGTAGAGTAAAATAATGAAACAATCAGTCAACAAAAGTAAATAAGTATAGACATATCACAAAACACTCTATAAGTGTAATAACTAATTTCTAATGAGTACTGGTATCATTTATTAAAAAAATACTGTATTTTTTAGGTGTTTTGCTATACAATAATATAACACAACATTCCAAGATAAACAAGAATGGTGTGAGATATTGTTCACCATGTGCAATATCTTGTAACTATGAATAGTTTTGTCATTGTATGTAATGTTTCTTGTATTGACGTGGGACATATTTGCATGCAAATCAAATGTAGGCTATGCTAGTATAGTCATTATAACCAATTAATTACTACAGCTTATATCACAATAAACAATTTCAACTGTTCACATACATAACAGCTGCTACTGTATAATGCAGTTAGTATGATTATAGAAATGTGTGTCAGTGTTTAGTATTTTATATCATGTATGGTACATTATTTGTATAGGAGTGCTGATCTACTCTATTAAAATTAACCAGGATCTTAGAGTACAGTCCAAATTGTCCTACACAGTTTAAGCCAGTATGCCTGCATAGAACTAAATTGAGACAGTCCAAACATATCATAGACAGTTATATTTATAACTTTTTAGATGCTGAACTGTTTCCCATTCTGGTTGGTCATTGCAACTTTTCCGTGTACTGCAGTGGAATGGTGTGGATATATAACAGCTGTTACCGGTTGACACAGCCCTAAACCTTACTCTAAAAATTAATTCGTTTTTTTCTAGTACCAAGTGTCCTTTTTAGAGCCAAAATATTTTTTTAGAGTATTTTCTATCATTCACTGGCAGTAGAAGACAGTCCCGGTTCATCAAGATCTGACTCCATTATACTTACACAGAATAAATGAGGACACAAATAATTGAATTAAAAATGATAAAGACAAACAGAGAAACACATAACTAAATGAACAAAACACAAATAGATACTTGGATTTCGTTGTCCATGACGTGTCCGTTGCTTAACTAAATACCACTATTATATTAACGACTCGGAACACAAAGTTTTTTATAAGTAAAAACATAAAGTTTTACCTTACAGCATGAACCAGTTTTCGCCTTTAAAAGGCTTCTTCAGAGGCTGCCGCTGGTAGCGCTGTCCATCCTGTTGTGGGCGACGGAATCGAATTTTGAAAGATCGATGCTGTGTGTGTGTGGGGTGAGATATGTTCGAATAATGCATGCGATTTGAATTGTGTCTGTTCGTTTAGGATGTCATTTTTATTTGTTTTCGTGTGTTTGTATATTTCCAATTGTTCTAGAGTGTCTAGTTTTCGGCCTTTTGTGTGTACGTGTAGAATGTTCATGTTATTGTCGATGTTTTTATATGTGTGGTTTGCTTAAATGAGGTGGTTTGCAAAGGTGGATTCTGTAGTGGAGTGGAGTGCCTTTGTGTGTTCAATGTATCTCTGTTTGAAGCTACGTCCTGTCTGGCCTATGTAGAATTTGTTGCAATTTGAGCAATTTAGCTTGTAAACACCGGGTAGATCGAATTTGTTTTGTGTTTTGTGTGTGTGTTCTTTTTTGTTAGTAGTTTTGTAAGCGATTCTGTATCCTGCTTTTTTGAATTTGTGGGCTATTTTTCAGTTTGTTTGTTGATATATGTTAGTGTTATGAATTTGTTGTTTTCTGTCTTTGTCTGTTGTTTGTTTTGTGTAGGAGTTTACTGACTATTGTTCTGTCATATCCGTTAGATTCTGCTAGATATTTTATCGTGTTTAGTTCGTCTTTGTAGTCTTTTTCATCTAAGGGGATGTTGTTAAGTCTATGTATCATGGTTCTGAAGGCAGCTAGTTTGTGTTGTATTGGGTGATTTGGAGGAGTTGTGTATTAGTGTGTCAGTTGTAGTTGGTTTTCTGTATATACTGAATTTGTGCCTGTGTTCTAGTTTTGTGATGGAGAGGTCTAAGAAGTTTATGGTATTGTTGTGTTCGTATTCGGCAGTAAAGGTTATGTTTTTACTGGCAACATAACCTTTACTGCCAAATACGAACACAACAATACCATAAACTTCTTAGACCTCTCCATCACAAAACTAGAACACAGGCACAAATTCAGTATATACAGAAAACCCACTACAAGTGACACACTAATACACAACTCCTCCAATCACCCAATACAACACAAACTAGCTGCCTTCAGAACCATGATACATAGACTTAACAACATCCCCTTAGATGAAAAAGACTACAAAGACGAACTAAACACGATAAAATATCTAGCAGAATCTAACGGATATGATAGAACAATAGTCAGTAAACTCCTACACAAAACAAACAACAGACAAAGACAGAAAACAACAAATTCATAACACTAACATACATCAACAAACAAACTGAAAAATAGCCCACAAATTCAAAAAAGCAGGATACAGAATCGCTTACAAAACTACTAACAAAACAGAACACACACACAAAGCACAAAACAAATTCGATCTACCCGGTGTTTACAAGCTAAATTGCTCAAATTGCAACAAATTCTATATAGGCCAGACGGGATGTAGCTTCAAACAGAGATACATTGAATACACAAAGGCACTCCACTCCACTACAGAATCCACCTTTGCAAACCACCTCATTTAAGCAAACCACACATATAAAAACATCGACAATAACATGGACATTCTACACGTACACACAAAAAGCTGAAAACTAGACACTCTAGAACAATTGGAAATATACAAACACACGAAAACAAATAAAAACGACATCCTAAACGAACAGACACAATTCAAATTGCACGCATTATTTGAACATATCTCACCCCACATACACACAGCATCGATCTTTCGAAATTCGATTCCGTCGCCCACAACAGGATGGACAGCGCTACCAGCGGCAGCCTCTGAAGAAGCCTTTTAAAGGCAAAAACTGGTTCAGGCTGTATGGTAAGGGCCCTGGCGAGCTTGTACGGTATCTACTTGAGCCTTCCTCTTGTAAACCAGTTTCAATTCTTGTGCCAGCAGATCGATTGGGATTATTCTCACAACGACAAGAACTGCGGACTCTGAAACCGTGCACTAGGAGCAAGCCACTCTGAGCGCACCACTTCGCTGCACTGCTGACAAGCATTGTCTGTATTTCTCAAGTTTGAGTCTATTGCAGAATCAGCCCATATCTATGCACCATAAAGTAGTATTGAATGCGTAACCAACATAAGTAACCATTGCTTTGAAGGTTTCGGCCCACTGGTGTTCGCCATCATTCTGGTCACAGTTGCAGCCTTAATAGCCACCCGTTTTTTGTGTGGACAAAACGTAAACTTTTATGTGCCCAGATACTTAATTGCGGCTTTTGTGTGCACAGTTTCTTGTCCAACCTACATTAGCAAGATGTTGGGGAGATGCTTCTTTGTGATTAGGACATCTCTGTTTTGTCAGCTGCCAGTTTTAACCTGTGGTCTTCATCCAGGAACTGACTTGTTGCATATGGAGGTCTGCTAAGCTTGATTTCCCAATTCCCAAACTCATTCACCATGGAAGAAACAAGAGAAACCAAGCTTTGACTGTAAAAATTGTAATAGTAGTAATAATAATAATAATAATAAATATATTGATGTAGTTATAATTATTATATGATGAACACATAATAAATATAAACATAATAAATATATTATTATAATTACAGTATTACATATTAAATAATGATAATTGTTATTTATTAAATTTTTTCTTGTCTTGCATAGAAATCTAATGAATTTTTTGATAGGTATCACCATGTTGTTATAAATTACTGGTAGCCTACTGGTATCTGGTATTACTATTAATCTCAATAAGTTAAAATTGAGATTAGTAATGTGTGCCAGGTTATTGAGGATAATGAGTAACATGTGCAGGTTTAAGTCCTGTGTTCCTAACCAAAATCAGCTATACCTGATTTGTGTACTTTTTTTATCATATACAGTATATGACAGTATAATTAGTTACAGGTATTATTTACACTATAATTATACATTTTCATACAAGCAGAACTGAAAAATAGACACATATCAAAATCAAACGCCGACCTCATTTTGATGTAGATGCCACTTCTAACATACTCTTTTTTAAATGGAGTAATTATAAATGGAAACCATTTGAACCTGTATGTTTACTGACATTACATAGTAACCAAAAACAAATTATGTTATCATGATAGAACTGATATATTATGATACATTGTAGGTCCAATTAACATAAAAGTTGTTAACTGTCTGTAATTACTGGAGGAGGGGGGCACAGCAAAAACATTGTGCCCCACAAGTACTTTTTTGGGAATCAGATGATGTCTTGTTGTCCTCAATTTGACCCCATGATAGATTAATCACTTTTTCAGTCTAGTATTTCAGATCAGTTCATAGTGATCTGCAAAGCTTCATCAGCAGATATGTTAGTGTAGAAGAAATAAATATGATCATAGCCTATACACAGGAAAAGAAAGATTATAATATAGTGTTATATAAGCATTATAAAGAAGATAGTACTGCAGTGGAAATGGAGCTGATATTGAAGTGATATCTAAAAAGTGATCTGTTATTGAAATTGGCTTCATATTCTTCTCACTGCTCAACCCATAGGTTGGCAGGCTTGTAATTTCTTCCCTTCCATAGACAGTCTATTAATCAAAACATACACTGTTACAACGGTCTACTGATCATCGTATGGTTCAGTAGAAAACTAAATACAAGACACCAATTAAGTCACTAATTACCAGCTTTAATTATCACAGTTAAACAGTTCATAATTAACAAGACAGTCTCTTATAACAAATGAAATAAAAATTATTCACACACAATAAAATGTCAGCTAATATAAAACACAATTGTCCCGCTCGATTATAAAACACAACACTTCACTAATAACCACTTGAATGCACACAGTATCGCCCGACAAAATAACTGAACTGAGCGTCCCTGCATACGTGTATTTATACCCCGCTGAGGTTCCAGAATATTCGCTAATAGGCGTCAAGTAGAAAACACTAGAATGTAATTCATTGCGGCCTTAACACAGTGCATGCAGCCATGCGGATTCTGGCACAGTCTAGCAAATGCGGTGAGAATCACATACGCCACAACATTTAGCCTCTGAAACATTCGATAAACACGTAGATTGTTGTGTAATGTCGTGTACATTCCTCTTCCTCCTCCGAGGAATCTTCCTCCTTTTATCTCTTCCATGTACTCCTGCCTGGGCCTTTTCCCACTACACCCGTCAATCATTTCCTTAATCAGGGTGATGAACCAATTTTAATGATGTAGCAGGTGACTTAACAGTACTGCTTCTCCTTTCCACAGTAGTTCCAATCAACATACTTCTTTCACCCACTCTCTTCATCAGTAGGCACTTTTTCTGTCTATGATATTCTTAAGATCCTCCTCCATCACCACACCTCAAAAGTTTCAAGGTTGAAGCATTTGCCTTATCATGGTCAAAACCAGTGGCGAAGCTAGTAGTTAATGAATGGGTAGGCAAAAATCTTATTTTAAATTTTTTTTAAGGAATCACTGAAAGGATGGTGGTTCAAATCGGACGCTGAGGTAGAGTTTGCTGTAAGCGAATGGTTCCACAAACAGCCGTAAAAATTTTACTAGCAGGGAATCTACAGGTTGGTGTAACAGTGGAACTCATGTCTTAATGTTAATGGAGACTTCTTTTAAAATCGTTGAATAAAAAATGCTTTACAGCTCTATACGTGTTTCTATTGAACAATCCTTGTATTAGTCATACACAATAATACAACTGATTGAACTTCAAATTTTTAAACTTGATTAGTTTCTATATATATGTTTAATGTTACAAATAATTCAAATAACAATCTTGATCATCTGTTAGTTCAGCGGAATAACGGGGACACTTTTAATAGCCGCATAAAATAAACACACTTATAAACAACACAGCGTGCTTTAACTTGAATGTTTGGACCACAGAAGTGAGGCATGCCTCAACGCTCTATGTGTACAGCATGGGACAATCCCCCTCCCTTCACTTCCCTATCACTCCGGCACATTGCTTACATATGATGTATACAAAAAATGCTGAGGCAAGTTCAGGTTGCCTCATTCGCTTTATGCCGAGTCTCACCTGTCACCATCTAGCGGTCGCTCAGTAAAGCACGTTTCGGCCTAATAAATTCGACAGTCGCAGTAACAATGTATAATCTTTACGTTATGTAGTTCATACGTATTTCTAATTTTTATTCTAGAAAATTTTTTAGGGTAGGCATTGCCTCAATTGCCTCCATGTGATTTCGCCACTGGTCAAAACCCTTTTGGCCTCTAGTGTACAAGGAGAAGTATCCTGTCTTGGATCATGTTCTATACGAGTAACGTTGTTGTTCAACTATAACTGTGTGAGACTTCTTTCTCAAATAAAAAGATAAAAATGTAAGTATAGAAACAGATTCATAGGTGAAAATTTGGACAATTATATTCTAATTGTGATGGCCAACTGTTAATGTAATATAAAGAGTTGCTAATGAAATAAAATGCTATCCTTCTTATAAAATGCACTAGCCAATGTTTACAGTGCTGTAAGACTTTTCTTATATTACTTTAGTAACAGAATAATGTTTTCATAACCATATGATTACAATCATTTTTAGTTCAATATTGTCATGTATTATAAACATTTACACATATCTGTAATAATCTTTGAAAACAATAAGCAGATAAAAAGTGTAAAACAGAATAGACTACAACAACAAATTGACAATTGACAACAAATAGGCACATTCAAGTGATTGACAATATTAATAAGCACTCTTCTAAATGAATTATGCCTTTATTTGTACTTAGAGTAAAAATGCATTACAATGGACATAACTGAAAACATAAAGTTCAATGTTTAATGAGAAACATTTCGTTTATTAGATTCTGACTTAGTCCAAGTAGCTCACCATATATTTTCAAGTTAGGTTAGTAGCTCAATGACTTCAGAAGTTTGGTGACCACTGGTTTAAAAGGAAGATCAGAACATCAGAATATTAAGAAAGGAAGAAAGTTCAAGCCAATATAGAGTTGGGAATAATTGTTCAGGAAAAGGTCATGGAGCAAGTAAGTACGAGGGATGTTCACGTCAATCCGAGACTTTTGTTAGACTAGAGTGTAAATGGAGATTCCTGCGCATTCTGTTGGTTGTACATATGAAGTACAAGTGTCAGCTATTACCGCATGGTGCACTGTATTGTTTACACATTAAACAATAACAACAGTCAATCGTAAAGAACATGGCGTCAAATGCACATGTGGAACAGTGTGTTGTGATGAAATTTCTTGTGAATGAAGGCGTAAAGCTCTGTGAGATTTATTCACAACTC
Organism: Magicicada septendecula; assembly: GCA_034769895.1. NCBI lineage: Eukaryota > Metazoa > Arthropoda > Insecta > Hemiptera > Cicadidae > Magicicada > Magicicada septendecula. The sequence goes on along the minus strand of CM068373.1, from coordinate 418,075,650 downwards.
CTTGCACAGTATGGTGATGAGACTCTTAGTCACAGTAAAACATTTGAGTGGTGCAAATGTTATAAAGAAAGCCGTACATCAGTGAGTGACGATCCCGGTCGAGGTGGTTCGGAGCCTACTGTAGTCATTCCCATGAACATTCAGTGAATGGAAGAACTGATCCTTGATAATTGATGGATAACTTGTCAGCAAATTGCAAAAAGAAATAAATGTGTCTGGGAGAACTGTAAACAAAATCATTCACGAACATCTGAAGTTCAGTAAGGTTGGTGCACATTGGGTACCAAGACAGCTTTCTGCTTTCGACCGGCAAAGAAGATTGCAAATCTGCAAGGAGTTAAAGCAACGTTTTGAGAAAGAAGGCTAGCTTTTTCTCGATCGAATTGTTACCTGCGATTTAACATGGGTCCATCATTTCACCCCGGAATCAAAATGTGCATCAAAACAGTGGAAGCATGTGGACTCACCACCTCCCAAAAAATTTTGAACAATTGCTTCTGTAGGCAAAGTTATAAACTCAATTTTTTGGAATAAAAATGGCATAATTCACATCGATTTTCTACCCGGTGGAGTCAATATTAACAGTGAGTACTACTGCAAAATTCTTCAAGATGTGCACAATGCTCTCAAGAAAAAATGGCCTGGTGCGATCACTAAAGGCGTTCTGTTTCTGCAGGACAATGCACGCCCGCATACCACCCACCACACGACATGCATGCACACTACAAGATCATGGCTGGGAGTTATTGTCACACCCTCCTTACAATCTGGACCTTGCTTCCAGCGATTTTCATCTGTTTGGGCCAGCATTCCAACAGCGAAAATGAGGTGAAGCAATCAGTCCTAACTTGGTTTTGACGTAACAACAAATCTTTCTTCACTGCAGGTATCCAGGCACTAGTGAAATGCTGGGATAAATGTATAAATGTAGCAGGGGATTACACTGAGAAATAAAAGTATTTTTACTATTTTACTATCATAAATGTGTTCTATATTTATTATAAATTAATAGTCCCGGATTGACGTGAATGTCCCTCGTATATGAGATTGGGTAAAGAAGTTGATCTAGTGGAAGAGATAGAATATTTTAATTTTAACATTTTAGGGGGTCGTGGAAACCAAAAGGAAAGGTAAAGTAAAAATCATAATGAGTATTCTTTGTTTTGATCTGGCATTGATGAGAGGGAGTGAGTAAAACAGGTAGTGGAGTAAGTTGAGAAGTAACATCATTACTTGTAATGTGGATTCATCTTATAACTGTGTTGAAAGAAAGCTGCATAGATTAAACTATCTCATCATTGCTTTTGAAGTTATCAGATAATGTGCTAGGAGCTACTAGAAATGTTTCCTTATCATTTTGCTGTACTTGTATACACAGGTGCTGCTTTGTTCTTATCTGTTATCTTCAAAAGTATATTGATTGCCCTTCATATAAATTTTTTAATTCTCTTAATTTTACTTTTCTCAAAGTAGAATGTCATGAAAACAACTTTCCAACATCCAAATGAAGTGATTTTTAGTGCTATTCAATATTACCTTACTTTCCCATGGATACATTCACACTTTATGACAAACATACATTTTTACAATTATGACACTGGCCATGAAAGCCTAAGGAATCGATTGAGGCTCCTCTATGGGGAGAAAATCAGAAGATATGAAGGGCTGAAGAAGAAGAAGAAGGTGCACCTGCTATGCTCATCAGCATTTCTGCAAAGATGCAGGGATACAGGTGTTATTGCCCGTTTCCTGAAAATGATGAATACAATTTTTATGGCTCAGGCCAGACAGATTTACCAGCAAACAGATGCTCCATGAAAGTATCCACCAGACCAGTAAAGATCTGCCCTGCAATAATATGAACTTATTGCAGCTGCACTTGATGTTGAGGGTATTCTCACTCGCAGCCACTGGGATCTGGTGGATGGCCTAACTAACAGCGCTTTTAATAAGCCTTCGCCAAAGTACTGTGGTGTTACTGATGGACATCTTGTCAGTGTGATTTTGAGTCCTTTGTGACACTGAAGATGACCTCAAATCACGAGGTTGAAATGTCTGTTGTGGAAAATGGAAGACCATTTAGTTTACAGACCAAAGAATAGTTTTTACAATTACGACATCGGCTGTGAAAGCCTAAGGAATCAATACACTTTTACCTTTAATCTCTATAATGAAATAAATCTGTTTCCAATTCGAATGAAAATGACTTTTGTTTTATTACTTGTATTTATCATTGTTGATACCTTAGACGATATATAAAATGTTTTGTTTTTAATAAAACTATGACAACTTACATGAGAACAAAAGATTCATTCGTAAACAAAAAAAGGCCATACTCTGCCTAATCATACAACTCTTAGCACTGTAAAAAAGTGGGTGTGGAAAAGATGTATGGGAATACGCCCAGATTTTATTACAGTGGTTATTCATTAACCTGTTGATTGCAAATGTCTTCCGTTTTTCACGGCTGACTGAAAATATTGCCCATAAACCAGTATTTCAATCCCTTGATAAGTTATCTAGTAATGATTATGCAGTGTAGAGAACTTTTTGCAGGCAACTGAAAATGAAAATATTTCTTTGAGCTAATTGTAGCTTGTAATCGACAGTTTGGGAATCACTGCCTTAAACCAGTCGAGTTCTGCCTTCCCATTCTACCTTCCTTTCCATTCTTTGCTCAGTTATTTGGCCTCTCCACTTACTGTTATTGATTTTCCATTTTTCCAAACCTGTTCACAAGACTTACATTTCCATCACATCCTATCTACCAAAAATTTCATGTATTCGTTTTAGGCTCTCTTCTTTTCTTCTTTTTCCTTTGAGTTTCTATGTAATTAATTTTTTTATTTATATTTCTTCCTTTGACAAGTTATTGCTACACATATCGTTTGATTGCAGCTATGCTATAGTTTACTTTAATTATTTATTACCTTCATCTTATCCTGGAAGTTATCCATCTCAAGTAAATACAACTTCTGATCTCACTTAAATGCCAATTTAAGCTGCATATCAGCTTACAGTCTCAGGCCCCACTTTCCAGGGGCCCCCAAAGAGGAAAAAAGAAACACATGTACAAATTCTGGCCAAGAGCTGGCCTCCTTGGCTCAAGTGTTTATCATTTCATTAAATATTGAATTTTTATATTCCCACTTTTATGGGACCTCCTTTCCCTGACATAAACCAGTAACGATGCAGTGGGCCCCATAGGAACGGCTAAAAATATGTACTGTATTCTACCTCATAGAGGTTAGTTAATATCAATTTCTTCCTTTTGGGGCCAGTAACAATTTCTTCCTTCTCATAACAAAAATGTAAATGTTATGAGAGTAGTTTAATTATGTTATGAAAAAATTATTTAGTTTACATACTTAACTTTAGGTTACTTAAGCAAATGATGTAAGAACTGCAATAAGGTAGGCCTATCTCTTATATATAGAATTTCAATCAACTGATTATTACTGTACAGGGTTTTGTCATTGATTTGATCATAAATAAAACATTACTGTATTTGCTTATCTTAAATATTTAATAGAATACTCAATAAATAAACGTATTTTCTGATTCATCTGAATATCGTGTGTTTAATTTTTCTCTTATTTTCCTTCCTGAGGGGTGAAGGTGTGGTGTCATCATGGCTTTTGATGGTGGGTTGGGCGGGGGTTGAAGGGGCTCCCAAAAGAGCTTTTGCCCCACGCCCCCAGCTTTCTATTTTGTTTTTTCATGTTCTTTTGTGCTTTGTGTAGTGATTGCTGCATTATTCACCAGTAAAAATATCTTTAGTGGTTGAGAGTTAAAAATAACTTTCTTGACTATTATTTAATTAAAGACAGATTTCAGAGTCTGTGGCCCAGTTATGCAGTACTATTTAGTACAAAAAACCACCCAAGTTGTCCTACAATCCACTTCTGGCTGTTCCCAGTAAAGTATATTAAAAAACATACAAAACTGGAGATTAAATAATGTTTTAGTAATTGAAGAATAATATTAATTAGAATAATGTCTCACAATTATGTTTAAAGCAAAAATTATGATACATATACATCAGAATAATGATCTCAAGTGTTTCAAAGCAAAAATTGAAAAAGTTCTTATTCCCACACAGTAATAATGCATTATAAAAATATAAATAATTATGTATAATTACACACATATGTATGCATATGCATGCATGCATGTGTATTTCATAATAATTCTTTATTATTACTTTATTATAAAACTGTTCTTTTGCAAGTGTTTATTTCTTTTCTTGATTGTTTAAAATTTTGTTAAACACATTTACTGGTCAACATCATCAGAGTAATTAAAAATAAAATTAGTATACATTGAACTAATCATATAAAACTATTAAATTACATTTATAATTCATAACTTATTAAACAATTAAATATAAATTATAAACTATAATTTAATGATTTCATAGAATGTTTCAATGCAGTAGAAGTACGTTATGTGTGAACAAGTAGAAGACTGTATGCTGTCACTGTGTTTATTTGCTAAATGCACACGTGGTTATAAGTGTTCAGACTTTAATTGAAAAACAAAACACTCATGAAGTGTCTTGAAAATAATAAGAAATAAGCCTCATCATTAATAAAAATAATGTGACTGATTTTGAAATAAATTAATATAAACAGAAAGTCAGTAATTATAAAAATATTAAAGATACCAGAATACACAAAGTTATACAAATTTGTGTGTTAGGTGTAGTGTAGGGTAAAGTATGTGTAAGTGAGTGAGTAAGTGAGTATGTGTGTCTGTGTGCACATATGTATTTAAACTAAGACAAAAATGGAAAGTGGATGTTTCTATTCACCAGCACATCTACAGCAGTCAGACACAGACACATAAATATTTATAAATAGAGGGAGAGAAAGAGAGAAAAAGGGTAAAGACAACATAAAACTTTACATATACAGTAATTAAATGTTTATCAACGGACCACGATGGTAAGATGTTCTGTTAGGGTTCTGCACTCGTGTGCTCTGTGGAGAAGTCATCCCGCAACAGAAATCTTCATCTGAAACAGTTCATATCAACTCCTCATGTTTCAGCTGAAGTCGAACGGTACTTACTCATTACGTTTTGTTGTTAAATTAGCAGATTGTTAAAGCTAGATACAGTCTTTGGTCCATCACACCTGGTTACATACCAGTAATCATGAATGGTCAAATGTAGATACTTCAAGATGCTTTAAAACAGGTAATTTAAAATAGGTGTTATAAGTTTACCAACCCCTCTTGTATTTGATCACCTCACTTAAAACACAACAACTTGTAATATTAACCTCCTTAACAAATTCCATCAGAACTTAATTTGGAAAAAAGTGAAATATGTTCCTTGACTTATGTGACTTTCCTTAAATACAAACATATATACTATTTTTTAGATGATTAGAATTCACAAAATTATATGAAGTATTTATACATTATTTTTTAGATTCATTAAATTAGAAAATTATAATGATTTGTATTATTAGTGAGTACAAAAATGAAAGAAATTATAAAAGCAAATTCTTGTAGTAAAATATGCAAACTACCGACTCGGAACACAAAGTTTTTTATGGGTAAAAACTTTCATGTTTTTACCCATAAAAAACTTTGTGTTCCGAGTCGGTAGTGAAATAATTATATTTAGTAACGGACACGTCATGGACAACGAAATCCAAAAATATTGAATTACATAATAAAGAAATGTTAGTTTGTGTTCATGATCTACTACAAAAAGTGAAACAGACATATATTTACCATTTAGTGGCGACAATTCTGTTAAGACAAAGAAACAAAACATTGTAACAGAAATACAAGAAAACAATAAATTAATAGGTAGCATTGTATTACTATCTTTTGACATATCTCTTTTTGTTAGGCTGAGTATACATTGCTTTCACAATTTTTACATCTGATTTAAACAAATAACAAGTTTTTTACATTTTAATTGTGATTTGACCATTATTTATTATAATTCGTTTTTTACAGTTATTAATTTTTTACATTTTCCTATGAGTACACAATTTATTTGTTTGTCCTCTTTCACAGAACATGTACCAGTCTAATTAAACCATTTACAACTGACAGTGCTTACTAAATATCTGTGTAATGTTCTGCATACATCATGTCCAAGTAGAGCTGTTGGTTGTTTACGGTTTATTGTGAATTTTATATGTTAATTTGTATAAGCTTTCCAACAAATTAATTTTTGCCCCTTTCTCTCATGTTATAATTTCCATAGTTTCATTTATGAAACGGACAAGAGTCATTCGAAAAATTGTAAAAACCAGTATGAATTCAAGTCACACAAAATAAGCACAAAAATAGTAATATTGGTTTTAATTTTGGAGACATGCCGGATTTAAGAGAAAAAATTGGGTGAAAATTTTGTCATAATAAATGGTTTTTGCTAATAACATACCAACAGTAATTAAAAGTCACTAAGAAAAGCTACTAGTTTTAACAATCTGCAGCTTGATCCGTAATACAGAATCTAGTAAGTCATTATGCACTCCACTTGGGCCAGTTTTTCCACTGGTGGCTGGGTTTTTAGAAACACATTTTATTTAGAATAACATACTTATTCATATATTACTTCATTTTTAATTTTGGCTGTTCAAATATGAACTCTGAAATGTTCAATACTTCAAAATTGTAAGAACTTAAGCTTTGCATATATAGATTTTTTAAAATTTCAGTAATGCTTCTCATATTATTTGATACACTTTAAATTCATACACTACTGTGATATCTTCATTTCATTACTAAATAGCTGATACACAAGTTTGCATAATGATTAATTAATTAATCAATTAGTTTTACATGTCCAAAATTAAGAGTACTTTTTTCTGCATAAACTGGAATAACATTCCCACCAGCGCAATAAGGAAAAAGTATACTGGAAGATAAGATAATATAATCACTCTCTTTTGTTTTTTTTTTGTAATATTTTCATTCCAGAAACAAAAAATGAACACTTACCTCTTATTTAATTATTGTATTAGCTAATAATAACTAATATTTACACTATATGAAATATTCATCTTCTGACTTGAAGCAAAGTGGTGTATGTATGAATTAATGATTTTCAGACGTTCATGTACATATGGCCTGTTGTTTATAACAAATGTTGATTTAAAAAATCCACACTAATACAATATATGAGGTGACATAATTATCACGTGAACATTTTTTAAATACAATTACACATTATTTTAAATTGTGCCTGTTTCTAGGATGATAATAATTTAATGACATCATAGTATGAATACAGTTACTCATAAAATTATTAAAAATTAATTCACCTAATACAATTCATCCATGCTACTTGCTCAATATACATGCTTCCTTATTGTGCAGACGATGGATTAATACTCGATCATTTTGGAAATGGATCCTGACTTGAAAATCATGAAATTACCCCCAGAATAGAGAAGCTAGTAAGTAGCTTTTTTGACTTAGAAGTATACTTCATGACAAACATCTAAATATCGAGCTCCATATCAGACTCCCCAAAAAATAATGTTTAGTCCACTCTCATGAGAAGTAGAAAATGAACCTTGAAGATGAACTTAATGAACCGACTTGAGACACTTGAAATGTGGGTGTATTGTGGTCTTGAAGTCCCATGTAACAAATGAGGAAATCTTGTGGAAAGTGATTAGAGATCAAGAATTGCTCAAGTAGAAAGAAAACTTGAAAAAGAGTTTCTTTCAGGCATACATGCCTAATTAAACAAAAAATATTATTCCTTGTAGCTTATAATCAAAGGTAAAATTAAGAATAAACACACAATGTAAATAGGATGTTGCAACTGAAACAACGTTTAAAACTTGAATCCTTAAATTCAGATATCTAATATATAGGCCTACTGCTAAAACTGAGAAAAGAATTTTGTAATGCAGGGCTACAGCCAGAATTTCCTTCTGGTGAGGGTTTTACATTTTGTGAATAAAATTACAAACATGTAAAAGAAGACTTCATTATTTGCTAATTATTTTGTTGCAGTGAATAAGGTAAGTTTAAAAACATAAGGGTTGCAATGTTATCTGTCTTTATATGTATGATTACTTAATTTTCGACATTTCCTTTTTTTCAATCCCTCTGTGGATGAGGGTTAACCCAAAACAGCCCTCAATGGATCGCTGTGATGAAATTACTAAGCTCTCTTGGTGCAGACAGCACCAACTGAACTTACCTGAGATTTTGTTTTCTAGATGTTCATGAGTCATTATGTCTTTTTATGTGTCATATAAATTTTTCTATCTTACCTTACACTTCTTATAGTAGCTATAATTTCTTCAGTTTTCTTAATACTCGTTTTCTTCATTATTTAGTTTAATTTCAGTCAAACTAGTTTTTGTCATTTTCTTCTTTTAACCACATTTCGTTTCCTTCAAGGCAATTCTTTTCCTCATTTTATCAATTTTCAAACTTTGCTTTCTTGAACAATGAATGTGTCATGGCGATTTTGATAAAACTGCTTTACTTTCATTTTTCATGAATACCTCTTACAAAAAGCATTTAATTTTTCTTTATGTTCACTTTCAATTTCAGTTATTCAAGAGTGTCAGAAAACAAACATTCATCATTCTACTATTTCATTTTCAGAATCTGTGACTACTTCAATGTCACTTATGAAGGCATACATGCCCTCTGAACTCTTAGAGGGCATAAATTATGTAAATAAATAAATAAATAATAGAAAAAATAACTTAATAATAGGATTTGTAAATGAGAGCTGTTTAAAAGATATGAAACATTGTCTTTTCTTTAATGAATATATTTTAATATTTGAACTATAAAAATATTACTGTGGTATAACTACCATCTGGTGGTAAAGATTACATTCTCCAGAGTTTAATTACAATATTTCTTCATGCTTTGTTGCCCTTTGTTACTTTTGGATATTCTAATGACCTCAAGAATTTAATTTTTGATGTATTTTTTATGTCTTTGGTTGAGTCCTCTATTTTCTACCTCTGATATTGTTTGGAGATATGATAAGATAAGATAGATAGGGAGAATATTATATTGTACCTAGTAATTTTAGTGATGCATATATTAGAGGAATAGAAATTAATAAGAAGAAGCAGGAACAGAAGAAAAATAAGATTTCATTAGTTAGTAAGAGCTAATTAATTCATAAAGTTATTCAATATGAATAAAATTATTCATTAAGAGTGTATTCAATGGTAACGAGTTTGGTGGTGAACCTTACTGCAAAGACAATGTGCTTTATTGACAGAGAGGAAGGAAAGTTGAAATATTCAACAGAAAAATATTCAAGTGAATATATCTTGGGGTTATTGGTGAGTCTACCCAAGTCCACTCTTGTGAATTTACAGAAAACTGAGATTAAACATTTTCAAGTGCAATGATAAGTCATAAAACTGATTTTCAAGGTTAATTTTTTTTATTAATGGAGTTGTTTTATTGATTACATAGCTGTTAAATAATAAAAAGAAAAAGAGAAGTGCATAAAAATCGTTTTTGGAACATCTTGAAATATCATTAAAACTTGGAGTTGGGTGTAGTTTTACCACTAACCCCTCAATATGGACCAAGAAAATGAACAAAAAGAACCACAAAAGTGAAAAAATAAAAAAGAGTAACATAAAAATAAACTGCAAAAAAAGAAATGAAAAATAAATACAAGGTAATTTAACAAATCATGAGATAAATACAATTTGAAAGTACAGATTAAAGTCAACATAACACACACAAACGCACGCGCGCGCGCGCGCACACACACACACACACACACACACACACACACACACACACACACACAAAGAAGTAGTCCAAGGCAAAATAAAATGAAAAATAAAATGAGAAGATCAAGTAAATTACAGTCATAGGAAGTTAAGAATGACAGGATGGTAAGAAAAATTAAGAGAAAAGGGCATAAGGAGAATACAGTTCACACAGTAGCAGGTAAGTGAAGAAACATGATAACCTACAAAGATATGAATAGCAGTGGATATGGAGTGATTCATCACTTACATCACAACTTAAAAAGAGTCAACGGAACTCCACTGAGTAACTTCAATTCTACTAGAAGAATGTATGGTCCAGTGTGTGTGTGTGTGCACACGCACATGTGTGTGTGTGTATTCATATTATTTCATACATATTTGCCTTCTATCAGCACCAGACACAGTTAGACAGTTTGATTGACCAACATTATATGGCTGTTACAGAATGATTGTGTCAGTAGAAGGTTGGGGTAATTCTGATCCAATAAGCAATACTTGACAGTAGGCGATGCAAAATTATGGCAAGGTCAGAGTATCTGAGAGAAGTGTTTTGGACATGATCAGGCAGTGATATTGGAGTGCTGATGGGGGAAGTACAGAAAAAAATCAAGGGATATGTGCTGAGGAAAGTGATCAGGATGGTGGGAGGAAGAAGACAAACAGAAAGTCAGAGGACATTTGGACAGTGGAAAAACCACTGCCATGACATTGGTAAAAGATGCGTTTTGTTTTTAAAACACTGACACATTCACAAAGCAAAACAATTCATCAAACCCATTCACAGTATCACAACTAACAGTGCCATTGTTATATACCAATGTCAACTAACAGCAATAACCAAATCAGCACAGATACTGTGCCAGATAATGGAATAGCATAGCTGATGATGGTCATGTTTTTGATCAAAAACTTGCATAATTGTATGACGAGATCTACGCATTGGATTTTCTTCTAAGATGCCATTACTGAGATATATAATTGATTGCAAGGAAGAGGAATGACTATTTTAGAAGTGAACACATGTGATCAGAAAAAACCAGTTGCAAAATCATCGAGAATAGACAAAGAGAAATATTTTCTATAAAGAAACATCTAAATAAAACTCTGAGAACAAGACTACAAAAACAAATAATGCAATGTGTTCCAGAGGGCAGACAGGATATTGATATACCAATGAAAAGATACCATGATTTGCAAAACAAGAAATTATGTCGGTAACTAATTCTGTAAGTTGATTATAATGATGACGATGACAATGATGATGATGATGACTATGGTGATATAAAATAAATTTACAAATATAATCAGATTAAAAAATGTGTTTTAGTTTCTATTTTTGGTGTGAAACACTGTTTTCATAATTTTTACATTTGCCTATTTTGTACACCTTACAATCTAAAATATCCTGTTTCGTTGTTTACCTCATTGTTGAAATTAGCTCCTGGTCTTTGGCGGCCATGAAATTTGAAAAAATCTTGTGCCTAATGAAGGTACAAGCACAAAAATTGTCATTTATATCATTTATATGTGCGCTTTGCAAAAGAGTTGGATGATAATGCACAATTTATAAACTAAGTTTTGTGAAACTGGCTATATGAAAGTCATAACGGATTGCACAACACTAATCATATCTTAGTTTGGATACTTAACTACCAGTGGGTAGGTATTTCTTTTCTTGGGGTGGTGAGTAACACCATAGCATAAAAATTCTTACTTTTAATGTAAGCGAGTGTGGACAATTTAATATTTTGTGTAAAGTAGTTGTGATATATCTGCCCATCAACATAGCCATAATTTTGTTTTTTTTGGGGGGGAGGGGGTCCAGATTAGTTTGGAGGCATGGAATGTAAGTCGAGAATACCCATTCTAAGATGAGTCTTACCAAAAGGTGGGGGGCTCCAGATTTTCCCCCGAGCAAGATAGACATGAGGTCCCTGAAATCGGGTTTTAGGACACTCTAGAACCTTGGAATTAACAAACAGAAAAACATAATAAAAAGAAATATTTCCAGTCTTTTTCTAATTATTTTATCAGATTTGAATAAACAAACGTAAATGTTAATATCTGAATTTGGCCTATTCAGTTCCTATAAAACAATTCGCCATGTTAAATCATTATTTTTGATATTTAAAATTAAAAAAGTTAAAATTACCGCATGTTCATAAATTGTAGGATACTTTTGAAAACAAAGTTTGCTTAATGACATCCTTCAAACCTATAATGAAATAACATTAAAAAATGCACAGAATGAAAGCGTGATTATCCTGATACCGTATTTCTATGAACTGAATGATATTAACTGTTTAACCCTAAATGTTATAATAGCTTTCGGCATCTTTCAGTTTTCCCCTCGGACCCTCCCCTGGCTATGTCCCTGTTATCTACCACACTGGGTTTTGTGATAAACAAGCAAATTTTATTGCGATGCGTAAATGAAGATGAAGGATTTTCATAACCGCACCTTGTTTAAGGCCAGTAATGACACAAAACACTGACAGGACAGGAGTGCCTGAAGAATGCATTATCCTGATTGCAGCCTAATGAACGCCACCAGTTCCTGACAATACTGGGCAGCACAAAAGTGAGGGTTCCCTTTGCCACGATTAGCCTGGAAGTATGGAAATGCACTTGAGTTTTTGTTGAACCGTTCTGGGACTGCGTCTGAGATACGGCTCCGCGGCCTAAGGATCATCTGTCAGCTGGAACGGTAAGCATTCGGCCTGGGGGGGGGGTTCATACAAAAGAAAAAGCAAGTTAAGATTACTGTTTTTAAAGTGGCTGAAAAACGTGTGATTACATTCTGAAATCAATCTCATTGAAGTAAACGGTAATAACACATGTTTTATTCTTCGTATTATTTGAACTAGCAGCCATCCTTACTATTTCTTTTATGAAGTTGCTAAACTGCTACAATTTTTTTGTTCAGACAAAGCTTTTGGTTCAAGACCTGATGATGTCAGAGATGATGAAAAGCTTTGTCTGAACAAACAAATTGTAGCAGTTTAGCAACTTCATAAAAGAAATGGTAATAACACAGTAAAATTACACGTTACTGAAACATTGTTTACAAGATACTTATTGACCGAATCTTTCATATTTCATATTTCAAACGTTGTAAGGATACACATCTTCAACATGCATTAATGAAGCAACATAATAAGAATAATGCACTAAATGATTAACACTATGAATAAAAATGGATGATTCAGAGATGAAGGAATGGGTAATTAACATAATTATGCGATCAAACAAATAAAAGTAATAGTAAAAGTAACCTCTGAGAAGAGAAATGTAGCAAGCAACGAAGCAAACGTTGAAAACAATAGTACAATGCGATTTAACCAAAATAACCCAATAGATATGGTAAGTGAATAAGTAGAACCAGCCCCAATACCAGTGAAAGGATATATAAGACCAATAAAATAAAGTGAGAAAGTAGAACCAACCAATACCAGTGAAAGGATATATAAGACCAATAAATAAAATAAAGTGAATAAGTAGAACCAGCCCCAATACCAGTGATAGGATATATCAAAACAAATAAAATAAGTGAATAGGTAGAACTAGCCACAACACCAGTGATTGACCAAATAAAATGAAACCAAATGAGAAGGGGAGGACCAAAATATAAATGAAATGAAATGAAAAAGAAATGAAAGGACACAAACAAAGAATATAGAACAGAAAAAGGAGAAATGTTACACTCAAATAAAGTAGTGAAAAAGAAACCAATGAATGATAAATGTAAATGATAATTATTAGTATCAACCAAATAAGCAATGTAAATGATAAGTGTTAAAATTCAATAACTTAGAGACAAACAAAGTACACTAACCAAATAAACAGAGTAACTATTATAAATCACTCTAATATGACATGAACTTGTTAACAGTATAATTAACCAATGTAAAGTGAGAGGTAGAGAGATAGAGAGATAGTGAACATTAGTATGTGAGAAAGAGAATTTGATGTTAGGTAATACCCACTAGTAACACTTAAATAAAACATGAAAAGTGCAAAGTGATAGTGTAAAACCCCAAATTAAATAGAAACCCTATTGATAGGTATGAACACCTAATAATCAGTGATAAACACTAAAGATTTATTGGTGAGATGTGTTATTAAATAAGACTTTTGTTATTATTAGTAGTAAGATTAATTATAGATAAGGAATACAATGGTATTCAGGGAAGGAATCCCATGGAGAGTCAAAATGTTGGTGTTACCATGGAGAGAAGGTAAACTTTATTTTAGAAAGAATATGATAAAGAATGTAAAGACAAATTCAATAAACATCCTATGTTTTAAGGGAGAGTTAGTGAAGTAAAGTTAAATGGTGTGATGATGTTTATCACCAAGAAATAAATAAGAAATAACAAATGTAAACAAGAGTAGTATAATAACAGTTAAAGAATTGTTTGATTAATTTTAAGTATAGGAATATGGCTGAAGAGTTATACAGGCCATAAACCTAAATGGTATGTTATGTTTTATAGAGAATAGTAAATAATAGCCAAATTATAAACCATGGCAATATAAATAAGAAAACAGATAAATTAATACAAATCTAATAATACTGAAAAGGCAGTTAGAAAACAATAGACAAAGCATAATATGGAAACTAATAAAAAACACAATTATTATAAAACAGACATAAAACCATTCAACAAGTAAACAAATCATGTGTAACATAAAACAAAACATGTATAAGGGTAAAATAATATGTAATCTGTATAAATTAAGAAAAAATAGCTAACTACTACCTAGGCCTATAAAATGCCTAACTATAAGAAACCAATAACAACAAATTGTAAGAAATTAACTATAATAATAGCAAATCAAAGGCAAGTAACTAGTCAATGGTAATTAGTGGATCATATTAAGAGATAAATGTTAAATTAAGGACATAAAATAAGAATGAAATGTAATTAAATAATATCAACATGATTGTTCAAACACTAATAAATCAGCAAACCCAGCTTTGTGGGATGTCAAAATGATCTTTGAAAGATAATACAAACAGCAGTGATAATATCTCATACTTAAATAAGAAGACCGAAGAATAATAGCAATCAGAAGATATTTAATCATTTTGAATAAAAATTCAAATATTCTAACAATGGTCTTAAGTCATGCATAGCCAATCAGAATCAATCAGTTACCATGACAACTGAACGTTAGGTATGAATATTCCGTTAGAAACGGTTAATCATATAGTGACGCTCACGAGGAAGAGACGCCAAGGCGTAAAGGGCCCAAATTTTTATTTAAAAACAGTCAAAGTGACCAGATTTCTTGAAGTGAAGAACCAAACTACCGGACGAGGGACTAATCCATTCAACCCAGGCAACAGACCAGCTTAATTAATTCCAAATTAATTAAAATCGATCAACTAACACGAAAAAGACGCAAGGCGTACCTGAATCCAAAGATGATTGTGTGACGATTTCATTAATAAAAATATGTTAATTAATTAAGTTGATAATATATAGGCGGAGAAATTTTAAATTCTTAATAAAATCTCACATTGTAAACTAAATCTTATGGCAATCATTTAATAATAATAATATTTAATATAAGTCTAATAATAAAATTAAAAGGGAATGGAATTGTACAGAAAGGGTAAAGCTTATTAATTTATTCCTGCATAAACAAGAACTGACCAGAATTAACTTGTTTTCTGACCCCTAAATAAACTAAGTATTATTGTAAATTTGTTATTATTTAAATAATTAATTAAGACCATTGTTACGTACTTTGATAACTTCTGTAACTAAGAATATCTCTATTTAATTATTTAATCAACCGTAGTCCTTTAATTAAAATTAGAAACACGGAACTACTTTTATGTTGCCTAGTAATTGTCTTGAGATTACTACGCTTCCCTTAACTACTATTTTCTACCACTTGTAATGGAGCGCTCACGCCGTAAGCAGCGTAAAGCGTTGTTTCGCTACGTGTATATATAAAAATGTGAAAAGGTTGATACAATGACTATTTAAATAAGTAATTTGTGTGGTGATGACATCTCTCTATATTATAAACTAACGGACTATGTAAATAACACAGTATTACAACCTAGAAGGTGATAGTCAACTAATCTATCATCATGTGAAGTGTATAACAGTGAAACAAACTTTCTATCTATGTATTCTAACTACAAGAATTACTAAGAATAACTACAGTCAACGGAGATGAATGTACCACACCAGGAATGTTTTCACATACTTCTAGAACTTCACCATCACAGTATGATAAGGTAACGACTGAACTTCAAGAAACATCAGGAGGACCGAAGGACGAATTCTGCAGCAACTTCAGGAAACACACAGGTGACATGGAGGCTTGTCTTCCATGGTTAAGAGTTACAAAATTATAAACCCAAAAAGACAATTTAAATTATCATATTAAAGACTTGAAAACTTATGTTTAAATGTAATAACATTAAAGACTTTAGAAACCTGACATTTTAGGTAACATGTAGTATAAAATCTAATAACGCTAGTTATAGCAAAAAGGTAAAGTTTAAACTAAAAGTTTTGTTGTTTTAGAAGATTAGAAAAAACAAAAAACCATTCTTCAAATGGTTAGAGTTTCAATATTGTACATGGCAAGGTGACCATAATTCATTTAATATATTTAATCCCGGATCCGTGGAATTAATCTATAAGATGTACATCATATTTTGAGGCCCCTTTGTAAAGTAGTAATTTATATATTTAATCATATAGTAAACTATATTGTTTGAGAATTTTCAATAGAGAACATAATCACCAAATGTAATAAAGAGATGTCATCTAAGTACCGAGTAAAATGAGTGCATAAATCAACAGTCTTCCCTTCCTAATATCCTGCTATATAAATTGTTTATTTGTTGTGATTATTTTCAGTGCTTCACAACGAAGGCAGCCGGTATAATTGGCACATCCAATTATTACTGGTTCCCTAGGTTATAACTCAAGAGAAGAGGTTATAATTTGCACGACTCTGCTTTTGTTTTTGCTGTTGTGCTGTTGTTTTCGCTATTCTGCTGCTATTTTGCGAATTTGCTAATTTTGCGTAAGAGAAAAGAAAGAAGTAATTGCGTCCCGATATCCCACGCACAAATGCTGTTGATCTATACACTCATGTATTTCAATATGTGTCAGAGTTTGAAATAAGATAAAAAACATAATAATTAATATTATAGTAATATAGTATAAATAACTTTATTAGTAAATATAATATGTGTAACGTAATATTAGCATATAATCCAATGTAAACAAACCATGTCGGTACTTGTTAAAAGTCCCATTCATAAACGTGCCACATTCTCGACAATCTCGGACGGGTAGTTTCCTGCTGCCGTTTGTTTAAAATTGTCATTGTTTAGTTGAGTTGAAAATAAGTCACCCTCCTTGTGTGGTCTGTTGTTATAAGAAGCGTGTCTGTTCATGTGTTAGTAACCGAAGGGGGAATCTTTTGTCGTACGCATATTCATGCATGTGTGAAATTTCTCTCTCTCTCTCAAAGTAAAACGATAAAGGTTGTCATAACATTTTATGTGTTTATTTGTAAAAAAAAAAAAAAGAAAAAGGAGTAAGAACACGATTGATTTAATGTTTTAATGATTTAAAGTTTTATATTTTTGTGTAAAAAAAAAAGGAAGCGTTGTATAACAATTAATGCAAATAGTAGAATAATTAGTTATAGCCGCTCACGTTACTAAAATGGCCGAATTTAATCCTGATCTGTTATTAAAAGATGAGCTATGCTACGAGGCACTTTTACGAGGTAAAACACGTAAATGTAACCGTGTCGGAGTTACGAAAATCATTACGCCAAACCGGATCAGATACACCCTCGCAGTTAGATAGATTGCGTGAACTCGATTATGACGGCGAACAAGAAACCTGTTATGCGAAATATAGGGAACTGATAGTATTATCTCAAAACCTTGAGGACAAGAAATCACCTACGGAATTTTTGCGCGTTACGCAACGTATAGAACATTTAACCCGCCGGTTAAATAATTTATTAAGCTGGCCCGACGTCACCGTAACCCCCCCCGATGTGCAGAAATTTGCGGAGGAGGCATTAAGCCAATTACCCATAATTATCAACGACTTATGACGAAAATCAGACTCATCGAGAATGGAGGAAATTGAGCACTACTTACAAAAATTATATATCTCCCCAGTTCAATCTCCTACTTTAGAACACCCTCCCTCCACCTCGAACCCCGAATCACCCACCGTATCGAAGATACCACCGAGTCATGAACAATTACCTAGTAGAGAATTAAATACCCACACTATGTCAGAACCCCCACCGCCAAATGTTCAGCATACTCGCACTAGTAAATATGCGATTACAAATCCTAATGCAAACACCAATCCTTCGAAAAGTATACCTAACGTATATTTTAATGTAGACCTCTACGGAAAGATTTCCCACCCAGTAGAGAAAATAATTAATGATATTCCTTACACCGATGGCTTAAGCATTACGACTCTATTGACTTTTATCAGATATCTACTGCAAATAAAAGATCTACAACAATTGAGCGATTGGCAAATACTGCAGGTCATCTTACCCAAATGTAAACCACCTTTACGAGATCGCGTGCTCGAATCATTAAACTCGAATCTTCCGGTAGAAGAACTTCATACAAATATAATCAAATATTTTATTCCCACTGGAATATATGAGGAGATAAAAAGGAATACCGTACTTCGAGTACAAAGAGCTCAAGAAAGACTGACCCACTATATCGCAGACATCAGAGAATCTTCACGTCTACTGCAAGTCGACTGGACTGAAAAACAATTAGTCGATACTATATTGGTAGGCTTATCTCCTGAAGAACGCTCCCGTTTAGCTCTAATAAGTAGACCCCTTACTTTCGCTGACCTTGAACAATGTAGTGTGCACTCTTCAAATGTGTGGTATGCAGATCAGCATCGACATGCACCTGTATCCACAACACCACATAGAAAGGAAACGCAAGCCCTATCCTCAGATACAAGAAGTCTACGAGAACGACGCCCATTTCGGCGACCAACCTATGTTCATGGCCACGGTAAGTCCAAAGAGCCACCACCTAGACACGAAACCAGTGAGACCCCGCGTAAAGAATATATATGCTATAACTGCGGAAAACCTGGACACCTCAGTAGAAACTGTAAACGGAAACAGTATCACCAGAAAACTCATTATTCAAAAAACATGTAAGGCAGGGAGATCCGAAACCCTGTGTCTTCCGCAGCATCGTGAAAACAGGTAAACCCCTGAGAAACCACAAGTTAAAACAAAATACTAATAATAATAACAAAAGAAAATTAGACCCCTATGTGAGGAAATTTATCGATAAATGTAACTCTATTAGTAAGTGTGATTACTATAGGTGTGAATTACCGTATATACAAGTTGACATTGGTGTTACATCCACACTCGGATTAATTGATTCCGGATCCACGCGAAGTTTAATTAGTCAAGAGCTAGCCGATCAATTATTTAAACACAATTTAGTTAAACGCAGTCAATCAGTAAATATTAGATGCACTACAGCTAATAAGCAAAACTTAATGATAAAGCTTATCATCACTTTTAAAGTAAAAATTAAAAATCTAACGTGGTATTTTCCAATGTTGGTATGCGACGAATTAGGACCCGAATTAATATTGGGAGCTGATTTTATCAGTAAAACAGGAATAATTTTAGACATTCACGAGAAGATATTTTACTTTGGATTCGATCGTTCACGGAAATATAACTTGCATGATAATGCAAATAACAGAGAAAGTACTAGCACCACTTCTACACATATAAAGCATCACGAATCTGAATTAAGTCATCTAGGAAGTAAAGATAGACGGAACATACAGACTTTAATAAAACAATTCTCCAACGTCCTCACCCCAAAATTAGGACTGACGGATCTGATAAAGTACAAAATAAATTTGAGCGACAACAAAGTAATTCGTTTAGCCCCATACAAATTATCACCACCGAAAATGGAAGTGATGAGGAACCAAATTAATAAATTGTTAGAACAAGGAGTCATCGAACCCTCTACGTCATCTTATTCATCACCTGCGTTTTTAGTACCCAAAAGTAATGACAAACATAGATTAGTGGTGGACTACAGACAACTAAATAAACGGATAGAATTTGAATCTATACCCCTTCCCGACATCCACAGTGCATTTCATTATTTTACTAAAGCAAAAATCTTTACCATTATGGATTTAAATCAGGCATTTCATCAGATACCTCTTTCGGAAGAATCAAAACGTCTTACCGCCTTTGCCGTCCCTTTCAACCTGTACCAATTTACAAGGGTACCTTTTGGTATATCGCAAGGTAGTTCTGTATGTAGCAGATTATTAGAAAAGTTATTTCATGACATAAAGTTTAAATATGTGTACCACTACCTAGATGACATTGTTATCTACAGTGAGTCAATTGAACAACATCTTAATCATCTACGTGAAGTACTAACCCGATTGGAGAAAGCTGGATTAACCGTAAATCCCAGTAAAGTAAATTTTGCTGTGACACAATTCTCATTTTTAGGTCACATCGTAAAAGCCAACGGAAAGGTAAGCATAGACCCAGAGCGAACCCGTGCCATAAGAGAATTTTTACCGCCGCGGGATGCGAAAGGAATAGCCCGATTTTTAGGAATGATAAATTATTTCCATAAGTACATCCCACATCTAGCCGAAATTGCAGCACCGCTAAATACCTTAAGAAAGAAGGGAATTAAATTTGAATGGAAGGAGCAACACCAAACCGCATTCGAGAAATTAAAAGAAAGCATAATATCACCCCCCGTACTACAATTAGCCGACTTTACAAAACCATTTGTAGTGCAGACAGACAGTTCTAGTGTCGCACTAGGTGCAGTAATATATCAGGAAGTAGATAACTCCAGGTTACCTATTAGTTACGCTTCTCGCACCCTAACTGAGCAAGAAAAGAAATACTCCGCATACGAATTAGAATGTTTAGCTATAGTTTTCGCTTTTGAGAAGTTCAAACCATTTTTAGAACATAAGGAGTTTTTATTAGAAACAGATAATCAAGCGTTATCTTGGCTACTAAATCACCCAAAACAATTAGGCCGTATCGGAAGATGGGTATTAAGATTAAATTGTTTTAAATTCAAAGTACAACATATTAGAGGCACCCAAAACGTAGTTGCCGATACACTGTCACGTATGTTCCAGCCTAGTAGTAATAATTACGAAAACAAGAGTAGAGAAACGCCGATTATTAATACTTTAATTACCGAATTTCCTCTTGCATTTACGGATTTAGCCCAGTATCAAATACAAGACCCACGTTTGAGTCCAATTATTGAACAACTTGAAAAAGGAAATAAGTCAGAGAAATACATATTAAGTAGGAGAGTATTATGTTGTAAAATAGCGAACGGAAAATATCTACGAATAATTGCCCCTGATATTATTAAACCTATGCTGATGGAATATTATCACTCTTCCACCATTGGAGCACATATGGGAATAAATAAAACTATACACCGAATTCGTAAAGAATATCACTGGGAAAATATGAACAGTGAGATCGCCAATTTTGTAAAAAAGTGTAAGTTGTGTGCACTCAGCAAACCCGCTAGAAACAGCCAAATAAGTCAGTTAATCTCAGAGATTCCTGCTACCCCGTTCTCCAAAATTTATTTAGACTTTTCAGGACCCTATCCGCGTTCCAAATCAGGAAATACAATGTTACTAATTTGTGTAGACTCTTTTAGCAAATTCGTCTGGATGTACCCCATGCGGCGAGCCTTAGCTACAACCACAGTAAATATTTTACAGCATAGATTATTTAAAGAATTCGGTATTCCTGTCCATCTAGTGTCGGATAACGGACCACAGTTTAAGTCCAAGGAATTCAGGAACATGTGTTTCAAACTAGGTATAAACCATATTACCACTACAGAGTATCGTCCGCAAGGTAATATAGCTGAGAGGTATTTGCGAAACCTAAAATCTGCTCTAATTGCCTACCATGCTAACGACCATACTTCTTGGGACCAGAACTTATCCTGGATACAATTCGCTTTTAATTCAGCATATCATGAAGGACATAAGTCGACCCCATTTGAATTATTGTTCAAGTATAAACCCAACCACCCATTATCCACTAAGTGGAAAATACATGAATTGTTACCACTTGAAATTAGGGATAAAAATATTAGGAAAACATGGAATGAAGCGCGTGCTAATTTACGAACAAACTTAGCGAAATCAAGGAAATATCACGAGCGAAATAAAAATAATGAAGTAAAGTACCAAATCGGTAACTTAGTTATGTGTAAAACACATCCTACGAGTAGTGCAATCGATAAGACCACTTCCAAACTATCATACCGATGGTGCGGTCCTTATCAAATCCACAAATATTTAACTCCAGTAACCGTAGCACTGTATGAACCCTCTACTCAAAAATATGTACGAAGGACACATATTTCTCAGATAAAACATTATCACGAAGAAGGTAATGGTAGAGTGCAAGTTAAATAAATGTAAAGAAAAAAGAAAGGTATATGTTTTGTACTCAACTGCAAAGGAGTACCAGAGTAACATTTAGCTAGCTAATGGTATAGATAGGTACGAGGCCTGATCACCCTTGAATCCTATTCTTCGAAAGTAGAGCAAAGTAAGAAGTCAGCTGACAGCAAATATGAGGAATAATTAAGTAACAAATTACTTAATGAGTAATTCTATCACTAGAATAACTCCCAACTAAAGAAAAACCCGGTAGTAGTCATAAGTAGTAGTGTTAAGAAAATTTAGAATGTTAACTATATGTTTTATAATGTGTGAATTTTATGTACTATTAGAATTAGTCTGTAAAGTATGATATGTAGATAGTAAGAATGAACAATTCGAGACTGACGTGTGTAACTCATAATTACATACAGAGAGAAAAGGATGAGAGAAATTACACACGGAAATCCCTAAACATACTCTCGGTATATTAAAAAAAAAAAAAAAAAAAAATTATACCGGCGTCTGTGGCTTAAGCGGCGGAGTATGTGACGATTTCATTAATAAAAATATGTTAATTAATTAAGTTGATAATATATAGGCGGAGAAATTTTAAATTCTTAATAAAATCTCACATTGTAAACTAAATCTTATGGCAATCATTTAATAATAATAATATTTAATATAAGTCTAATAATAAAATTAAAAGGGAATGGAATTGTACAGAAAGGGTAAAGCTTATTAATTTATTCCTGCATAAACAAGAACTGACCAGAATTAACTTGTTTTCTGACCCCTAAATAAACTAAGTATTATTGTAAATTTGTTATTATTTAAATAATTAATTAAGACCATTGTTACGTACTTTGATAACTTCTGTAACTAAGAATATCTCTATTTAATTATTTAATCAACCGTAGTCCTTTAATTAAAATTAGAAACACGGAACTACTTTTATGTTGCCTAGTAATTGTCTTGAGATTACTACGCTTCCCTTAACTACTATTTTCTACCACTTGTAATGGAGCGCTCACGCCGTAAGCAGCGTAAAGCGTTGTTTCGCTACGTGTATATATAAAAATGTGAAAAGGTTGATACAATGACTATTTAAATAAGTAATTTGTGTGGTGATGACATCTCTCTATATTATAAACTAACGGACTATGTAAATAACACAGTATTACAACCTAGAAGGTGATAGTCAACTAATCTATCATCATGTGAAGTGTATAACAGTGAAACAAACTTTCTATCTATGTATTCTAACTACAAGAATTACTAAGAATAACTACAGTCAACGGAGATGAATGTACCACACCAGGAATGTTTTCACATACTTCTAGAACTTCACCATCACAGTATGATAAGGTAACGACTGAACTTCAAGAAACATCAGGAGGACCGAAGGACGAATTCTGCAGCAACTTCAGGAAACACACAGGTGACATGGAGGCTTGTCTTCCATGGTTAAGAGTTACAAAATTATAAACCCAAAAAGACAATTTAAATTATCATATTAAAGACTTGAAAACTTATGTTTAAATGTAATAACATTAAAGACTTTAGAAACCTGACATTTTAGGTAACATGTAGTATAAAATCTAATAACGCTAGTTATAGCAAAAAGGTAAAGTTTAAACTAAAAGTTTTGTTGTTTTAGAAGATTAGTAAAAAACAAAAAACCATTCTTCAAATGGTTAGAGTTTCAATATTGTACATGGCAAGGTGACCATAATTCATTTAATATATTTAATCCCGGATCCGTGGAATTAATCTATAAGATGTACATCATATTTTGAGGCCCCTTTGTAAAGTAGTAATTTATATATTTAATCATATAGTAAACTATATTGTTTGAGAATTTTCAATAGAGAACATAATCACCAAATGTAATAAAGAGATGTCATCTAAGTACCGAGTAAAATGAGTGCATAAATCAACAGTCTTCCCTTCCTAATATCCTGCTATATAAATTGTTTATTTGTTGTGATTATTTTCAGTGCTTCACAACGAAGGCAGCCGGTATAATTGGCACATCCAATTATTACTGGTTCCCTAGGTTATAACTCAAGAGAAGAGGTTATAATTTGCACGACTCTGCTTTTGTTTTTGCTGTTGTTTTCGCTATTCTGCTGCTATTTTGCGAATTTGCTAATTTTGCGTAAGAGAAAAGAAAGAAGTAATTGCGTCCCGATATCCCACGCACAAATGCTGTTGATCTATACACTCATGTATTTCAATATGTGTCAGAGTTTGAAATAAGATAAAAAACATAATAATTAATATTATAGTAATATAGTATAAATAACTTTATTAGTAAATATAATATGTGTAACGTAATATTAGCATATAATCCAATGTAAACAAACCATGTCGGTACTTGTTAAAAGTCCCATTCATAAACGTGCCACATTCTCGACAATCTCGGACGGGTAGTTTCCTGCTGCCGTTTGTTTAAAATTGTCATTGTTTAGTTGAGTTGAAAATAAGTCACCCTCCTTGTGTGGTCTGTTGTTATAAGAAGCGTGTCTGTTCATGTGTTAGTAACCGAAGGGGGAATCTTTTGTCGTACGCATATTCATGCATGTGTGAAATTTCTCTCTCTCTCTCAAAGTAAAACGATAAAGGTTGTCATAACATTTTATGTGTTTATTTGTAAAAAAAAAAAAAGAAAAAGGAGTAAGAACACGATTGATTTAATGTTTTAATGATTTAAAGTTTTATATTTTTGTGTAAAAAAAAAAGGAAGCGTTGTATAACAATTAATGCAAATAGTAGAATAATTAGTTATAGCCGCTCACGTTACTAAAATGGCCGAATTTAATCCTGATCTGTTATTAAAAGATGAGCTATGCTACGAGGCACTTTTACGAGGTAAAACACGTAAATGTAACCGTGTCGGAGTTACGAAAATCATTACGCCAAACCGGATCAGATACACCCTCGCAGTTAGATAGATTGCGTGAACTCGATTATGACGGCGAACAAGAAACCTGTTATGCGAAATATAGGGAACTGATAGTATTATCTCAAAACCTTGAGGACAAGAAATCACCTACGGAATTTTTGCGCGTTACGCAACGTATAGAACATTTAACCCGCCGGTTAAATAATTTATTAAGCTGGCCCGACGTCACCGTAACCCCCCCCCCGATGTGCAGAAATTTGCGGAGGAGGCATTAAGCCAATTACCCATAATTATCAACGACTTATGACGAAAATCAGACTCATCGAGAATGGAGGAAATTGAGCACTACTTACAAAAATTATATATCTCCCCAGTTCAATCTCCTACTTTAGAACACCCTCCCTCCACCTCGAACCCCGAATCACCCACCGTATCGAAGATACCACCGAGTCATGAACAATTACCTAGTAGAGAATTAAATACCCACACTATGTCAGAACCCCCACCGCCAAATGTTCAGCATACTCGCACTAGTAAATATGCGATTACAAATCCTAATGCAAACACCAATCCTTCGAAAAGTATACCTAACGTATATTTTAATGTAGACCTCTACGGAAAGATTTCCCACCCAGTAGAGAAAATAATTAATGATATTCCTTACACCGATGGCTTAAGCATTACGACTCTATTGACTTTTATCAGATATCTACTGCAAATAAAAGATCTACAACAATTGAGCGATTGGCAAATACTGCAGGTCATCTTACCCAAATGTAAACCACCTTTACGAGATCGCGTGCTCGAATCATTAAACTCGAATCTTCCGGTAGAAGAACTTCATACAAATATAATCAAATATTTTATTCCCACTGGAATATATGAGGAGATAAAAAGGAATACCGTACTTCGAGTACAAAGAGCTCAAGAAAGACTGACCCACTATATCGCAGACATCAGAGAATCTTCACGTCTACTGCAAGTCGACTGGACTGAAAAACAATTAGTCGATACTATATTGGTAGGCTTATCTCCTGAAGAACGCTCCCGTTTAGCTCTAATAAGTAGACCCCTTACTTTCGCTGACCTTGAACAATGTAGTGTGCACTCTTCAAATGTGTGGTATGCAGATCAGCATCGACATGCACCTGTATCCACAACACCACATAGAAAGGAAACGCAAGCCCTATCCTCAGATACAAGAAGTCTACGAGAACGACGCCCATTTCGGCGACCAACCTATGTTCATGGCCACGGTAAGTCCAAAGAGCCACCACCTAGACACGAAACCAGTGAGACCCCGCGTAAAGAATATATATGCTATAACTGCGGAAAACCTGGACACCTCAGTAGAAACTGTAAACGGAAACAGTATCACCAGAAAACTCATTATTCAAAAAACATGTAAGGCAGGGAGATCCGAAACCCTGTGTCTTCCGCAGCATCGTGAAAACAGGTAAACCCCTGAGAAACCACAAGTTAAAACAAAATACTAATAATAATAACAAAAGAAAATTAGACCCCTATGTGAGGAAATTTATCGATAAATGTAACTCTATTAGTAAGTGTGATTACTATAGGTGTGAATTACCGTATATACAAGTTGACATTGGTGTTACATCCACACTCGGATTAATTGATTCCGGATCCACGCGAAGTTTAATTAGTCAAGAGCTAGCCGATCAATTATTTAAACACAATTTAGTTAAACGCAGTCAATCAGTAAATATTAGATGCACTACAGCTAATAAGCAAAACTTAATGATAAAGCTTATCATCACTTTTAAAGTAAAAATTAAAAATCTAACGTGGTATTTTCCAATGTTGGTATGCGACGAATTAGGACCCGAATTAATATTGGGAGCTGATTTTATCAGTAAAACAGGAATAATTTTAGACATTCACGAGAAGATATTTTACTTTGGATTCGATCGTTCACGGAAATATAACTTGCATGATAATGCAAATAACAGAGAAAGTACTAGCACCACTTCTACACATATAAAGCATCACGAATCTGAATTAAGTCATCTAGGAAGTAAAGATAGACGGAACATACAGACTTTAATAAAACAATTCTCCAACGTCCTCACCCCAAAATTAGGACTGACGGATCTGATAGAGTACAAAATAAATTTGAGCGACAACAAAGTAATTCGTTTAGCCCCATACAAATTATCACCACCGAAAATGGAAGTGATGAGGAACCAAATTAATAAATTGTTAGAACAAGGAGTCATCGAACCCTCTACGTCATCTTATTCATCACCTGCGTTTTTAGTACCCAAAAGTAATGACAAACATAGATTAGTGGTGGACTACAGACAACTAAATAAACGGATAGAATTTGAATCTATACCCCTTCCCGACATCCACAGTGCATTTCATTATTTTACTAAAGCAAAAATCTTTACCATTATGGATTTAAATCAGGCATTTCATCAGATACCTCTTTCGGAAGAATCAAAACGTCTTACCGCCTTTGCCGTCCCTTTCAACCTGTACCAATTTACAAGGGTACCTTTTGGTATATCGCAAGGTAGTTCTGTATGTAGCAGATTATTAGAAAAGTTATTTCATGACATAAAGTTTAAATATGTGTACCACTACCTAGATGACATTGTTATCTACAGTGAGTCAATTGAACAACATCTTAATCATCTACGTGAAGTACTAACCCGATTGGAGAAAGCTGGATTAACCGTAAATCCCAGTAAAGTAAATTTTGCTGTGACACAATTCTCATTTTTAGGTCACATCGTAAAAGCCAACGGAAAGGTAAGCATAGACCCAGAGCGAACCCGTGCCATAAGAGAATTTTTACCGCCGCGGGATGCGAAAGGAATAGCCCGATTTTTAGGAATGATAAATTATTTCCATAAGTACATCCCACATCTAGCCGAAATTGCAGCACCGCTAAATACCTTAAGAAAGAAGGGAATTAAATTTGAATGGAAGGAGCAACACCAAACCGCATTCGAGAAATTAAAAGAAAGCATAATATCACCCCCCGTACTACAATTAGCCGACTTTACAAAACCATTTGTAGTGCAGACAGACAGTTCTAGTGTCGCACTAGGTGCAGTAATATATCAGGAAGTAGATAACTCCAGGTTACCTATTAGTTACGCTTCTCGCACCCTAACTGAGCAAGAAAAGAAATACTCCGCATACGAATTAGAATGTTTAGCTATAGTTTTCGCTTTTGAGAAGTTCAAACCATTTTTAGAACATAAGGAGTTTTTATTAGAAACAGATAATCAAGCGTTATCTTGGCTACTAAATCACCCAAAACAATTAGGCCGTATCGGAAGATGGGTATTAAGATTAAATTGTTTTAAATTCAAAGTACAACATATTAGAGGCACCCAAAACGTAGTTGCCGATACACTGTCACGTATGTTCCAGCCTAGTAGTAATAATTACGAAAACAAGAGTAGAGAAACGCCGATTATTAATACTTTAATTACCGAATTTCCTCTTGCATTTACGGATTTAGCCCAGTATCAAATACAAGACCCACGTTTGAGTCCAATTATTGAACAACTTGAAAAAGGAAATAAGTCAGAGAAATACATATTAAGTAGGAGAGTATTATGTTGTAAAATAGCGAACGGAAAATATCTACGAATAATTGCCCCTGATATTATTAAACCTATGCTGATGGAATATTATCACTCTTCCACCATTGGAGCACATATGGGAATAAATAAAACTATACACCGAATTCGTAAAGAATATCACTGGGAAAATATGAACAGTGAGATCGCCAATTTTGTAAAAAAGTGTAAGTTGTGTGCACTCAGCAAACCCGCTAGAAACAGCCAAATAAGTCAGTTAATCTCAGAGATTCCTGCTACCCCGTTCTCCAAAATTTATTTAGACTTTTCAGGACCCTATCCGCGTTCCAAATCAGGAAATACAATGTTACTAATTTGTGTAGACTCTTTTAGCAAATTCGTCTGGATGTACCCCATGCGGCGAGCCTTAGCTACAACCACAGTAAATATTTTACAGCATAGATTATTTAAAGAATTTGGTATTCCTGTCCATCTAGTGTCGGATAACGGACCACAGTTTAAGTCCAAGGAATTCAGGAACATGTGTTTCAAACTAGGTATAAACCATATTACCACTACAGAGTATCGTCCGCAAGGTAATATAGCTGAGAGGTATTTGCGAAACCTAAAATCTGCTCTAATTGCCTACCATGCTAACGACCATACTTCTTGGGACCAGAACTTATCCTGGATACAATTCGCTTTTAATTCAGCATATCATGAAGGACATAAGTCGACCCCATTTGAATTATTGTTCAAGTATAAACCCAACCACCCATTATCCACTAAGTGGAAAATACATGAATTGTTACCACTTGAAATTAGGGATAAAAATATTAGGAAAACATGGAATGAAGCGCGTGCTAATTTACGAACAAACTTAGCGAAATCAAGGAAATATCACGAGCGAAATAAAAATAATGAAGTAAAGTACCAAATCGGTAACTTAGTTATGTGTAAAACACATCCTACGAGTAGTGCAATCGATAAGACCACTTCCAAACTATCATACCGATGGTGCGGTCCTTATCAAATCCACAAATATTTAACTCCAGTAACCGTAGCACTGTATGAACCCTCTACTCAAAAATATGTACGAAGGACACATATTTCTCAGATAAAACATTATCACGAAGAAGGTAATGGTAGAGTGCAAGTTAAATAAATGTAAAGAAAAAAGAAAGGTATATGTTTTGTACTCAACTGCAAAGGAGTACCAGAGTAACATTTAGCTAGCTAATGGTATAGATAGGTACGAGGCCTGATCACCCTTGAATCCTATTCTTCGAAAGTAGAGCAAAGTAAGAAGTCAGCTGACAGCAAATATGAGGAATAATTAAGTAACAAATTACTTAATGAGTAATTCTATCACTAGAATAACTCCCAACTAAAGAAAAACCCGGTAGTAGTCATAAGTAGTAGTGTTAAGAAAATTTAGAATGTTAACTATATGTTTTATAATGTGTGAATTTTATGTACTATTAGAATTAGTCTGTAAAGTATGATATGTAGATAGTAAGAATGAACAATTCGAGACTGACGTGTGTAACTCATAATTACATACAGAGAGAAAAGGATGAGAGAAATTACACACGGAAATCCCTAAACATACTCTCGGTATATTAAAAAAAAAAAAAAAAAAAAATTATACCGGCGTCTGTGGCTTAAGCGGCGGAGTATGTGACGATTTCATTAATAAAAATATGTTAATTAATTAAGTTGATAATATATAGGCGGAGAAATTTTAAATTCTTAATAAAATCTCACATTGTAAACTAAATCTTATGGCAATCATTTAATAATAATAATATTTAATATAAGTCTAATAATAAAATTAAAAGGGAATGGAATTGTACAGAAAGGGTAAAGCTTATTAATTTATTCCTGCATAAACAAGAACTGACCAGAATTAACTTGTTTTCTGACCCCTAAATAAACTAAGTATTATTGTAAATTTGTTATTATTTAAATAATTAATTAAGACCATTGTTACGTACTTTGATAACTTCTGTAACTAAGAATATCTCTATTTAATTATTTAATCAACCGTAGTCCTTTAATTAAAATTAGAAACACGGAACTACTTTTATGTTGCCTAGTAATTGTCTTGAGATTACTACGCTTCCCTTAACTACTATTTTCTACCACTTGTAATGGAGCGCTCACGCCGTAAGCAGCGTAAAGCGTTGTTTCGCTACGTGTATATATAAAAATGTGAAAAGGTTGATACAATGACTATTTAAATAAGTAATTTGTGTGGTGATGACATCTCTCTATATTATAAACTAACGGACTATGTAAATAACACAGTATTACAACCTAGAAGGTGATAGTCAACTAATCTATCATCATGTGAAGTGTATAACAGTGAAACAAACTTTCTATCTATGTATTCTAACTACAAGAATTACTAAGAATAACTACAGTCAACGGAGATGAATGTACCACACCAGGAATGTTTTCACATACTTCTAGAACTTCACCATCACAGTATGATAAGGTAACGACTGAACTTCAAGAAACATCAGGAGGACCGAAGGACGAATTCTGCAGCAACTTCAGGAAACACACAGGTGACATGGAGGCTTGTCTTCCATGGTTAAGAGTTACAAAATTATAAACCCAAAAAGACAATTTAAATTATCATATTAAAGACTTGAAAACTTATGTTTAAATGTAATAACATTAAAGACTTTAGAAACCTGACATTTTAGGTAACATGTAGTATAAAATCTAATAACGCTAGTTATAGCAAAAAGGTAAAGTTTAAACTAAAAGTTTTGTTGTTTTAGAAGATTAGTAAAAAACAAAAAACCATTCTTCAAATGGTTAGAGTTTCAATATTGTACATGGCAAGGTGACCATAATTCATTTAATATATTTAATCCCGGATCCGTGGAATTAATCTATAAGATGTACATCATATTTTGAGGCCCCTTTGTAAAGTAGTAATTTATATATTTAATCATATAGTAAACTATATTGTTTGAGAATTTTCAATAGAGAACATAATCACCAAATGTAATAAAGAGATGTCATCTAAGTACCGAGTAAAATGAGTGCATAAATCAACAGTCTTCCCTTCCTAATATCCTGCTATATAAATTGTTTATTTGTTGTGATTATTTTCAGTGCTTCACAACGAAGGCAGCCGGTATAATTGGCACATCCAATTATTACTGGTTCCCTAGGTTATAACTCAAGAGAAGAGGTTATAATTGAAGATTGAAGACCCAATCGATGAACCCAACCTATTTCGACTATATGACACTACACCTCAAATCAACTGATTGATATGTATTGCTGAGTTAACCGAATTTCTGAAATAAATTTTCTTCAAATTTTCTCACTACACTTTGAACTCTCACTATAACTGACGATATTATTTCTTTCAAAGATTAATTAATAAAACATATTTATGAATGCCAACTAACTGAATTATAACCTATGTATTAGATGAATAACACTGGCACACACTTTTAACACCACAGAGTTGAATTCAATGTAAACCTCTTTCATAATTAATTATCACAATTGTAAGGTGGTGTACTTTTTTTAAATATCTTGTTCTAAACTTTTTTGTCGTACTTAAAAAAATTCATTGGCAATTTTATTTTGTATAAATAAGAAAACGTCGCCCATAAATAAGAAGCGTCTGATTAACTTGTAATGCCAACCCTGCTTTCTACTGAGTGAACAATAATTTATTGCCGAGGTTAAAAACTATTATATTAATCTCAATTGTATAAACATTATTGAAAATTAATAAGCTATAAAGCCAAATAAATAAGTGTTTATCGTTACTAGCTGTCCTGTAATTATTTCAAGTGTATTATGTATGTTGTGTTCTGTAGCAGTGAATAGAATTAGCCAACAACATTTTACGTTGGCAACACGTCCCCCCACACAAGCGAGATTCGAGTTCCCGCCAGTCGGCGAATAATTCGAATCGAACACTACAGTACCGTAAACGACTGAGATAGAATCTTTTAATTGTTTTCTTGCAAAACAATTTGGCGCCTATCGGGAAGAAATAACTAGTGAGTAAGGACAGGTAAGGACACACAGATCACACGAAGCGTTTGGAACACAGCACGCATCCAACGTGCGACTTAGGCCTAATAATCGCACCGACAGATCGGGAGTTATAACGTGTGATTTAATAACGTATTACACGAATAACACGCGTGGCAAAGAGCAAGTTTTACAACGTATACGCAAATAAAGTGTATGCTAATACTGGTTACGTCCTGTAGCTTTAGAGCAAATGTCCTGTTTAAATATTAAAAAAAAGTTACTACTGTATTAGCCTACACAGCGGAAAAAATACAGATTAATAAAATTTCTAAAGGCAAGAGATAGCCAACCAAACACCAAGAGGAGCATTGGTCGGTCACGGAAGAGGTGGAGTGACAGCATGTATGGCTGTTGTTATAGAACAGGACAGAGTCCTAACAAGGAAGTTAAAGAAGAAGAAGAATATATTGCCTCGTCAACTTTGTTCGAACCTCGGAGGAGGGGTTCAGCCGTTCGTAAATACGCCCCCTGTGGACGGCCTCGCGGAAGCCCGGGTTTGGACGGCAGTGCAGCCAAGGCGGATGGAGCTGTTTCCGCAAGTCTTATTGCTTTAACAGGTGCGGTGCAAGCCAAGCGTAGGATAATAACCATGGTACCAGGCAAACGGATCACGGTCATGGGTTTTCTTTTCAAATGTCATGGCCGCCAGTGTGAACTGTTATCTAACATAGAAGCTACATATTGTTAGTGTTTCAATACAGCAACACAGGACAGTCACATACACTAAGACGAGGACACTAAACGCATACCTTGGACAGGGGGCCGTAGTCTCTTGTCGTATCTGGTTGAATGCAGCAGAGTGTCGAGTATTTCTTTGTCTGACTGAACATTTTCAAACCTGAAACAATTGAAAAAAATATTTAATAAGAGTTTTTAAAAATGCGAAATCATGGTGGAAACAAGGGAAATTTTGATTATATCGACATCTAAAAATACAAGGTTCCGTTTTCAGGTTAAAAGTATCACTCATTAAGAGGTCGTTGGAAAATTAAAAATCTTAAAACACTGATTTGGAATCACAAAATGTACATATCGCGCAAACACAGTCATATACGAACACTCTGATACAGAGTTAAAATCGTGTATAGATCTAGATCGTGTAGATCAAGCTTGCCAGATTGTTGCATTAATGGTTATCCTCTTGTCTGCGTTACTCTGATTATCACTGTAACAAACGTGACTTTCGATGTGAATTATACCTCCCACGGCCGGCAGCAGGCCACACCCCTAAAGTCCAGAGCATTATGGTCTCCGCGGCTAAGTAGCTAGGAACGCAGCATACAGCGGGCGACGGACAAACGCTTCGTCCCCCACAACACATGGGCTGAGGGCTGAGATGTGAATTACTTGCTACACTGAGGATACAGATAGTACTGGAATGCATCTCTGAGAGACTACGTGACGCCTTACACGTAAATTTACGCGGCAGAATTAGGTACGTAACGCTCTGGATTGTTCGAGACGTCCCTTTAGGACGTTACTCGACTACTTTGCCGACGTCGGGGCTCGTTACGTCACTACAGTGCAAGGCGGCGGAGGAATAGCCTAAATACTGGATTT
The DNA here is from genome assembly GCA_034769895.1 of Magicicada septendecula. NCBI lineage: Eukaryota > Metazoa > Arthropoda > Insecta > Hemiptera > Cicadidae > Magicicada > Magicicada septendecula. The sequence goes on along the minus strand of CM068373.1, from coordinate 418,041,303 downwards.
TGAGTTACAAACCAGGTCAGTTATAGACCAGCGATATAAGAGTGAGGTTCGAAGTGTTTGTTATTGTGACTTACGGATTAGTGGAAAGTGATTATTGGGTGTTAGTGCAAAACTGAGACACGGTGACATTTATTGTTGTGTGTTGGACAAATTTAACTTTAATTATTGTATAAGAGTGCCTTTGTTGATTTATAACTGTTGTTTGTGTCAAATTGAAGTTCGTAGTTAGTGATGTCATTGGTGTCAGTTATTCTGTTCCCACTGTACACCACGACAATCCGTGGGACCGTCGTAACAATATCGTTCTGTACACGTGGCAGTCTTTTTTTGTAACAAGGTTACTTGTCGTATACTTCACATTCATCCGCTTACAGTCAACAATGACGTGTGGTCTTTACAACAGGCTTTAACTCGATGGAGCGTACATACGTTAGTGTTTCCCGCTCGATGTGTCCATTTGTGACGTGACTCGCTCTTTTAATGGTTTTTAATTTTTTAACGGTTCTTAGTGAGTCAGATTTTTACTTAACGATAAGACTATAAGCCGGAAACGTGTTGTTTATTTAACGTCTACACCAAAATTTGCAAAAAGGGATTAAATAGAGGCTTATATCAAGTTACGGTGGCTGATGACATTTTTTATGGGGGGGGGGGGCAAAAACATAATCCATATATAACAAAAATCCACCAGGAGAAACCAAATTATTGCAGTTATCACAAAATATTAGTAAAATCGTAGCCTTTGCTTTTTATTAAAAAGAAAATTATATTTCCATAATTTACAAGCACCCGTGTAGAAATATACTAAAAGTATTCTTCATATCAAATCTACCTTATAAACGACCTCTATTTAAATAGTGTTTGAAATTGAAATTACTTGTAACCCTAAAATGATTGCAGTTAACGTTCATAAACTTAAATAATAAATAAATTTTATTATTAAATGAAACAGGCTCAGGCGTACACAGAATAAAAGTAGCCATCTACAACACACACTTGTGTATAAAAAGTACGACTAAAACACTCTCTTACACAGAATACACAGCCTAATAAAGAATAAATTACTACAACACCATGTTTACACATAAAGTACGACAAAAACGCAATCTATACTGTACAAAAACAGATAAAATATAGGCCTATGCACTTAAACAGAAACAGAGACAACTATTTTAAAAGATGGCTGTGATGGACTGTATATACATTTGAATTTGAATTTACCTGCGGAACTTTTCCCATCACAGAAACATATAATGAATGCGACGTTTTGGCTACCAAAACAATCGGCAGACGTGTTCAGGTTAATTATTATATATTAATCCGTGTAAATAAATGAATAACACTATGTCAACCAGTGATAGAGAGTCAACAAAATAATAATAACAAAACTTCACACAATATATCAGTAGAGTGGCGTCCATGTAACCGCTGTTGCCGGCGGCAACAGTACTGAAAATAAGAGAAAATAATATTAATTACATCACAGAATAATTTGAAATCCGAACAATTCGGGAAACTTGAAGAAATGCATAGCATTGCTTTAGAACTGCTGGGCACTTGCACCGTCTTGTGTTGCCGGCTCGGACACCGGCTACGCTTTACTTCGTATGGTCACTGACCTCGTAGTAGTTGTCACTGTACTGACTGTGGATGGGAGAACGTATTCGTCTACCCAATCTGTTTCCGCTGTATAAATCGGCTAAACGCTCAGTTAGCAGCTATGTTCGTTTTCGGAATCGACGTGCAGCAGTTACTACGTTACCTATTTGTGCTTTGTTCGTTTAGTCATGTTTGTCTTTATTATTTTTAATTCGATTATTTGTGTCCTGATTTATTCTGTGTAAGTATAATGGAGTCAGATCCCGGTGAACTGGGACTTTCTTCTTCTGCAAGCAAATGATAGAAAATACTCTTAAAAAAATATTTTGGCTTTTTTAAAGTAACTTACATTTTGGCTCTAAAAAGAAAACTTGGTACTAGAAAAAATTCGAATTAATTTGTAGGCTAAGTTTTAGGTCTATCACAACCGAAAACAGGTGTTAAGTACCCACGCCACGCCACTGAATATATAATTAAAATTTAAAATAATCCAAATTAATACTTACTATGAAAACACACAACGCTTACAAAACACAAGCACAATGCGCACGAACTCTTGCACACCACGGTCAACAAAACACTGCAGTAGAGACGCAACCCTGTGTACAAATAATAATTGCATTGGTCAAGTTAGCAGCGAAATTCCGAACATCTTGCTCCGTTCCATTCGTAAAGCGCTTTAGTTGTTGGGTTTGCCGCCTACTTTCGCTTTTACTATAAAAGTGTTGCGTCTATGTCGCACCGTTTTAAACAACGCATCGGTTCTCTATGAAAAGAACCGCGATGTCGGTCAATGGACAAAGCCTCATCTGACACGGCTACCGCTTCATTTAAACTCGTAAAAGGTGTACATGTCCTCTTTCCCCGTTCATCGCAAGACTGACCAGTTAAAAACAGACCGGCAGGGCTGTAGAAAAAGCGTCCGAATTTTGGGACCATGCCGAAAACTTCGGGTGATCGCTGTTAGCCGTCCCCAAAGTAAATGTCACATAAGGAAACTGTTTACACTTATCAGTAGTAGCCTATTATTGACAATTTTAATTTACAAATATAATAGGGGGTGGGCTGAGCCCCTTTTCCTTCTCTGTACGAGCCGCCACTGCCTATACCTTGAAATTTTAAGCTAATCATGCTTACATTTTATGCTTTTGTGTGCTGAACCATCTTAATTGTACACTTTTTACGTACATAAGTTTTATATACTTGTAAGCTTTCTAAGGTGCAGAAATCGCTTACTGTTTTGAACAAAATACATGTATTGTTAGAGAGAATGAAATTAACAAATTTTATTTTATTTTTTAATCTGTGAGTAAAGTCTTTTGATGTATGATTAGTACCATTGAACAACAGAAGATTCGGTGTATAACTTAGTACTACTGAAGTTAAAACATTTTCCGTGTAAATACAACATTCGGAGTTGGGTTAAAATTGTCTTTAATCTGACACCTGGTAGGCCTATAGATTTTTATAAGTTTTCAAAATTTTTATTTGAGCCCGTTGTCCTAAAATTTTGACATTTAGTAACCAAAACACTATATTCAGATTGTGCTTAAATTTCCTTTAATTTGATGTTCCATATAGATTTTCTCAAAATTTTGATCTCGTTACACTTTCCTTCCTACTCTTTATTTTTGTGATCAATCTAAAAAGCAACAAGTTCCTGTGGGGTTAACGTATGGACACGCACGCCAAGTTTTACGAAAATCGGTCGATGCAATCATGCTTACATTTTATGCTTTTGTGTGCCGAACCATTTTAATAGTACACTTTTTACGTTGTAATGAAAACAAATTATATGGGTGTGTTTAATTATATTCGATGATGTTTAAAAGCCCCACTGTTGGGTTCGCCAATTTGTAAAGAAAACAAATTGATCTGTGTGTACTGGGGTTTAATCAATCTGTTATTAATGAAAATATTTATTATTTTGTTATTACAACTTTTATGTAGACCATAACACGGTTTTACCTAATTACTCAATGTTTACTCAATGTTACTTCTATATTTCGTGTATTTAATGAATAAATTGAGAATTCTCTCCAACCCTAGTCAGTCCGTATTGTGTAAATCAATTCAAAAATGGTGCAGGAAACACGCTAGTTCGGTAATCTCACGTTCTACCAGCTGTCGACTATAAGCGCTGTTATTCTCGTAATTGACTTGCGCCTCTAGGTTAGCTTGCTCGCCAGATTTTAATCACCCTTTTTACCTGTAAATTACTACACACACAACATACAATGCCTATTCTACAATAATATAAAATATTATCATATACAAGAAGGATTCTTTATTTGTATTACCTTTCAATTCAACTTCTAACAGTGCTCTTCATGGTTACAATATATTTAAATCGATTGTATAATTATGGATCGATTAGTTAGTTGACTATTACCTTTTTATTTTATACAAATTAAATATAATGTTAATTATCTCTTATCCCAGGGTACGTTTGATTCTTTGAACGATTAGTAAGGCCAGGTAATGCAAAATTAAGGTTACTTAGTATTACAAAATGTTATTAGTTCTTACTATATTAAAATTATGTATAAGCTGGTGTTACCGTAATGGACGATTCTCAAGGCAGCAGTGCTCGTCTGCAAACGGTTGAAGATTTACAGTTGAGGTTACGTTAATCCAGAAAAGGTGTTCCGATTATTAATAAAATTAAAGGGATGATGTCCTGAAAAGCAACGGGAACTCTTCTAATCTTCGTTCTCCTTCACGATCCTTGTGGTTGTCGGTCCCGGTGGAATTGGTGTCGTATTATAAATTCTTTCTTGAAAGTGAGGTTTATTTCTTCAGAAACAAAGGTCCTTGAGTATATTTTTTCTATAATTCCATTAATTCAGACTTTTTTATTCCATCAATGAATCTTCTGGTTAGATGGGAAATTGAGTTCAATATTAAATCCAATGGAATTATCTTGAAGAGTGAAATACGAATTCCTCGACCTTTTGGAGGTATATGGTTATATTTTTGAAATCTAATTCATTAATTGTTCATCGGTTTAGTTTACAAGAATTGGTTTTTACTTTAATTTATTAATTTTTGTTTATTTCATATTAATTTATGTCTTTTTTCTTAAATTTGTCTACTCATCTGAACTCAATAGCATATAACAATCGAATAATTGAAAATCAACAACATTTTTTACATTTTAATTACCCTAACAACCACTACTTTCTGTCATTGGATGATATTTGATATCCTAGAGCCAGAATTATAAAATATTACTACTCTCTTTTTTAATAAAATTCTCCATGCTTGGAATTATACCAAATTACCTAAAACTCTCACCCAATCTACCTTATTAAACCGTATATATTTTACTATAGTTTCATTTGACTGGACTTATTAAAAAGGTATTAATTTCCTTTTACAAATATTAAATTTAGGCCTATAGGTTTTCTTACAACTGTTATAATATTGTTTGGTTTTTAACTTAATTTTTCTTTACCTGACCTACTGTACAAATAGTTACTGGTTCATGGTTACTTACATTAATTTTAATTTCCTGGTTTTAATTCATTATATTAATTAGTTCATACTTGAACCCTTCATTATTTTATAACATAACTATAATAACTACTTGCCAACTTTTAAACACTTATTGCCTTCCTGGCCAAGTTTACAAACATTAATTCAAACATCTTCATTAATCAATTACAATAAATACATTCAACATAATATAATACCTAATCCATGTACTTATACTTAATTATTCAAATACCATTTTAACATAAACAAAATGAGTACCACTGACTAAGTATTTCTTTAAAACGACAACTCCTTTCCTACTATCCACAAAACATAAGATAAATATCCTGTAAACACTAACATGCTACAGCATAACAACAAGTACAATTTGCAACACATTAAATATTAATTTGGATAGTATTTTATACTTCATTACTACATATTAAACTCCTCCCATTAGATACAATGTTTATGTTTTACATCCCATATTATTTATTACATCTTTTAGATTTAAGTACACTTCAGATGTCTTAATTACTTAGTAACCTTAATATTTTGGGTATTGTTCTAGACCATATTTACTTTGTTTTTTTTTTTTATGTAACGTTGGGGACCTCGAATATGTTACGTTACATAACACTCCCCCTTCGAAAGAAGTTTATTTTGGCTCAACTAAGTTTAGTAAAATAAACTTATAGCTCTTGTATGATAAGGTTATCTTCTCTTTCTATCCTTCAAACTTTTAATTGCACCGGAAAACTGTGTTGATACCCCTTGTGTATTTGGTCATTAATTCACTACTGGTACCTCCCTCAGTTGTAGACCTGTCCTATTCTCTGGAACTCATAACTTCGTCTAGCTTTTTACGCTATCATTACTTATTATCATTTTTATATTTCATTACCTCTCTCGGTGTATAATCCCTAAAATACTATATTTCCCTAACATTTTTTCCTAATATCATAGCTGGTACGGAATCAGAGGGGCACTATTGGCTTCCATTACTCTGCCGTTTTCCTAACTATATCTTCTGAGATCAGAGGAACTTCATCTCTGTCCAGAAACAAAATAAACGTTGCACTATCACAACACATTACATATAATTATTACCTATAAGGTAGCTCCTTCGCTACCTTGTTCTGTAGTTCCATTTATCACATTATTCACCAGTATATTAGTTAAAGCTGTTCAATATTCATTTTAAATTCTTCTTAGTTCCGTGCTGTCAATTAATTATTCTTTAGCATACGTATTTTACTATTTTTAATTCACTCCCATTTACTTCTGCAATTAAACACTGAATCTCCTCCTTATCATAAATTGTATGGCATATTCTTCCTTCATTTAACTCATTTCTAACCATTCTTTCTCTTTTTTTATGTTTATTAGTTTAAAATAATTTCTTCTGAATTATATAGTAAGGCGTTCTTACTCATTTTGAATTTTGGGGTTTTATTAGTTTCTTCATTTTAAATTATATTGTTCGAAATAACTTGAGTAAGTTGTCCTTACATGCTTTTAGAATTTTGGGGTTTAAAATTGATTCCACATAATTTCTCTGAAGTATTGCGTAATTAGTTGATTTCATTTAATAGTTGGTTTAATATATTGTACTTAGTTTCTCATTATATTCCTTGGATTTGCTTGATCCTGTATCCATAAAATCCGTCCCTTTTCTCCATTGGTTGGTTTGGAATCTGTTTAACCGTGGTCCATTATTTCCTCTATACTGGTTGTTCGGATCTCTCTAGCGTATAGAATTATTTCCGTCCTTGTGACGTATCTCCCTATCATCTGGTTCTTCCATCTTGTCGCTATAAAATTTTCATTTATGTTCAAGTTTACCATCGTCTTTCGAACTGATTCTTCCGTATTGTTACTTAACCGTTCAAATGGTTCATATATAATCTCCAGAAGTCCTCCATGCTCCTCGGTTAGTTTTGGCCTTTTCGGTCCTTCTAATCTATCTGGGAATTCAAGTGTGGTACATTTGAAGTTTCTAAATTGCCTTACTTCTCTGGGTTCCGCAATTGGTATATTAAGCAGTTTAACTAATCCCCCTTTAATCATCTCCGATCCTTCCCGTATATTTATTAATTTCCTTTTATGCATTTGTCTTATGGTCATTGTCTTCATTTCATTATGAACCCGTTCTATTCTTCCGGTTATATTAATTGGTATCTCGTCAAATTTTTCTTGGGTCTTCGCTTGTATCTCCGTTATTCTAATATCGTTATGGTTTCCTATTTGAGTAATTTTGGTCTCTACTTCCACTCTGAGTTGTATGATGGTTTCATCTGTCTTTTCCAGACCCACCTTAATTTCAGTTATTTGCTGTCTTACTTCCTCTTCATAGTTATCAACTCTTTTGCTCAGTGTTTCATCGACAATTATACTACTTCCATTGATGACTTCCCTCAACGCTAGGTTTTGTTCATTGATGATTTGCCGCAACTCCTTATTACGGTTTTCAATTTTCTCATCTATTTGTTTGGTATTTTCCAGAATCTGCCTTAAGCTCTCATCGTTCCTGTCAAACCTTTCATTCATTTGTTTGATTAAATTCTCGCTCAAAACTTCGTTTTGTTTCTTTGAGTTTTCATTAATACTGTCTATTTTATTTTCCAGCTTTTCTGAACTTTCATTTATATTGTCTATTTTATTTTCTAGCTTTTCTGAATTTTCATTTATACTGTCTATTTTATTTTCTAGCTTTTCTGAATTCTCATTTATACTGTCTATTTTTTCATTGATTTGTCTAAAATCGGCCTTCAATTGTTCATTATTTTCATTTATGGTTTGCCTTAAAAGTTCACTAGTACTTTCCTTAATACTGTTTATTTTTTCAGAGTTTTCTTCAAATTTTTTATTTAATTCTTCCTTCTGTTTCTTGGAATCTTCTTTAATACTGTCTATTTTATTTTCTAGTTTTTCTGACCTTTGTTTGTTATCCTCCTTCATACTACTCATTAATTCCATTCATTTTTCCCAATTTAGTCCTCCTCTGGCTTCCTCTTTATCACCCGCCTGTTGTTCCATTTCGGTGTCTGTAATTATCCTGCTTCTTCTTCCCGTCTATCTTCTTCCGTTTCCTGTTCCTTCTCCATCCTTTTAGTAACACCTCTCGTATGCATTCCTGTGCCTCTAATGGTTGCCTGCTCAAGTTAAGTAATAATTAAGACGATTTTTTACTTAACTAAAGCCCCACGTTGGGCGCCAATTTGTAATGAAAACAAATTATATGGGTGTGTTTAATTATATTCGATGATGTTTAAAAGCCCCACTGTTGGGTTCGCCAATTTGTAAAGAAAACAAATTAATCTGTTTGTACTGGGGTTTAATCAATCTGTTATTAATGAAAATATTTATTATTTTGTTATTACAACTTTTATGTAGACCATAACACGGTTTTACCTAATTACTCAATGTTTACTCAATGTTACTTCTATATTTCGTGTATTTAATGAATAAATTGAGAATTCTCTCCAACCCTAGTCAGTCCGTATTGTGTAAATCAATTCAAAAATGGTGCAGGAAACACGCTAGTTCGGTAATCTCACATTCTACCAGCTGTCGACTATAAGCGCTGTTATTCTCGTAATTGACTTGCGCCTCTAGGTTAGCTTGCTCGCCAGATTTTAATCACCCTTTTTACCTGTAAATTACTACACACACAACATACAATGCCTATTCTACAATAATATAAAACATTATCATATACAAGAAGGATTCTTTATTTGTATTACCTTTCAATTCAACTTCTAACAGTGCTCTTCATGGTTACAATATATTTAAATCGATTGTATAATTATGGATCGATTAGTTAGTTGACTATTACCTTTTTATTTTATACAAATTAAATATAATGTTAATTATCTCTTATCCCAGGGTACGTTTGATTCTTTGAACGATTAGTAAGGCCAGGTAATGCAAAATTAAGGTTACTTAGTATTACAAAATGTTATTAGTTCTTACTATATTAAAATTATGTATAAGCTGGTGTTACCGTAATGGACGATTCTCAAGGCAGCAGTGCTCGTCTGCAAACGGTTGAAGATTTACAGTTGAGGTTACGTTAATCCAGAAAAGTTGTTCCGATTATTAATAAAATTAAAGGGATGATGTCCTGAAAAGCAACGGGAACTCTTCTAATTTTCGTTCTCCTTCACGATCCTTGTGGTTGTCGGTCCCGGTGGAATTGGTGTCGTATTATAAATTCTTTCTTGAAAGTGAGGTTTATTTCTTCAGAAACAAAGGTCCTTGAGTATATTTTTTCTATAATTCCATTAATTCAGACTTTTTTATTCCATCAATGAGTCTTCTGGTTAGATGGGAAATTGAGTTCAATATTAAATCCAATGGAATTATCTTGAAGAGTGAAATACGAATTCCTCGACCTTTTGGAGGTATATGGTTATATTTTTGAAATCTAATTCATTAATTGTTCATCGGTTTAGTTTACAAGAATTGGTTTTTACTTTAATTTATTAATTTTTGTTTATTTCATATTAATTTATGTCTTTTTTCTTAAATTTGTCTACTCATCTGAACTCAATAGCATATAACAATCGAATAATTGAAAATCAACAACATTTTTTACATTTTAGTTACCCTAACAACCACTACTTTCTGTCATTGGATGATATTTGATATCCTAGAGCCAGAATTATAAAATATTACTACTCTTTTTTAATAAAATTCTCCATGCTTGGAATTATACCAAATTACCTAAAACTCTCACCCAATCTACCTTATTAAACCGTATATATTTTACTATAGTTTCATTTGACTGGACTTATTAAAAAGGTATTAATTTCCTTTTACAAATATTAAATTTAGGCCTATAGGTTTTCTTACAACTGTTATAATATTGTTTGGTTTTTAACTTAATTTTTCTTTACCTGACCTACTGTACAAATAGTTACTGGTTCATGGTTACTTACATTAATTTTAATTTCCTGGTTTTAATTCATTATATTAATTAGTTCATACTTGAACCCTTCATTATTTTATAACATAACTATAATAACTACTTGCCAACTTTTAAACACTTATTGCCTTCCTGGCCAAGTTTACAAATATTAATTTGGATAGTATTTTATACTTCATTACTACATATTAAACTCCTCCCATTAGATACAATGTTTATGTTTTACATCCCATATTATTTATTACATCTTTTAGATTTAAGTACACTTCAGATGTCTTAATTACTTAGTAACCTTAATATTTTGGATATTGTTCTAGACCATATTTACTTTGTTTTTTTTTTATGTAACGTTGGGGATCTCGAATATGTTACGTTACAACGTACATAAGTTTTATATACTTGTAAGATTTCTAAGGTGCAGAAATCGCTTACTATTTTGAACAAAATACGTGTATTGTTAGAGAGAATGAAATTAACAAATTTTATTTTATTTTTTTAATCTGTGAGTAAAGTCTTTTGATGTATGATTAGTACCATTGAACAACAGAAGATTTGGTGTATAACTTAGTACTACTGAAGTTAAAACATTTTCCGTGTAAACACAACATTCGGAGTTGGGTTAAAATTGTCTTTAATCTGACACCTGGTAGGCCTATAGATTTTTATAATTTTTCAAAATTTTTATTTGAGCCCGTTGTCCTAAAATTTTGACATTTAGTAACCAAAACACTATATTCAGATTGTGCTTAAATTTCCTTTAATTTGGTGTTCCATATAGATTTTCTCAAAATTTTGATCTCGTTACACTTTCCTTCCTACTCCTTATTTTTGTGATCAATCTAAAAAGCAACAAGTTCCTGTGGGGTTAACGTATGGACACGCACGCCAAGTTTTACGAAAATCGGTCAATACATCGTAATGAATAAATCGTAAATTCATTAGTTAATCAAATACATTTTATTACAACCAAAAATTTACTAAGCGGTCAAAGAAAATTTTTTTCAATTTCACTATAAATGATGTAATGCTGGCCAAACACAGCAACTGCGTGTATAATCTAAAACTAGGTGTCACTGATTTTGAATTTTTTAATATCTTAAACAATTGGAAAGTTGTGTAAATATATTAGGCTAATAAACGGTACTGGAATACGGAAATTATGTAAATACTGCACATTGAGCAGTCACTGTACAAATACTGTAACCAAATGTGCAATGAGGTTCAAAAACATATATTTCCCGTTTTTTATTGTATGGTTGACACTTTGAGCAGCCTATGTAAACGAGCAAGTATTTTTTAAATTATGAGTTACCAACGATACAGAAAATCCAGTCCCACAAAAATATGTATTTTAAATTATGGAAAAAATATGGTATAGAAAATTAGCGCTTAGGGCTATACAAAAATCTGTGTATACAGAGTTTTAGTTTTCCTTAAAACTGAACCTATTTTAAGTGTTATAATATTTATAACAATTATGAAAAATTTACCTTTAAACATTCTATTCATTCCATAATAGTTCCGTCGCAACAAATCACACTGAAACGGAAGAAATCTGCTCACTTAACTAAATGAAATGTTGAAAAAGAAAATCAAAAACGTAATTAAATTGGACCGTCTTACAAACGAGAGCAAACACGTCTGTTGGTTTAATACGCAAATCTCTGCCACTGTAATACTAGCTTTCATAGTCATCTGGTGTCGAATACAAGGACTGATTAATCGCATAGGTTGTTGGCAGACCACGGAACCGACCCCTACACAAAATTCTTGGAAACGATAGTATTGTAACGGCAAACTCACGACGACGCTATATATTAAACAAATACAAAAAATATAAGTGAATGTTAAGCAAATATACCTCATCATATTAAACATAAAAAAAGTAATGAACTAACCACAAGAAAAGGATTTCAAAAGTATTCAGTTCGATATCTCAGCATGTGAGTACATTTCCTTTTATTATAAATAAAATTATTTTTAATGTTTACATTGTTTTGTAATAGTATTTCAACATTTAGAATATGCTCATATTTATGTCACCCTTTTAGTGGCAGAACTTGTACTCATTTTTTCACTAATATTCTGTTTTTGTGCATATCACTGGAAAAAGAACCAACTCGAAGTAAGGCGGAGTGCTGTACATGTTCCCCAGTTTTTTGTGTTTTCGCACAAAATTCTCTTTCATAGATGTTTTCGAGATTTTATTGGCCGAAAGAATGTTGGCCACCTAACGAATAACAAATCTTTTTCTTTTTTTGTTTTAATCTTACTATTAGAAAGTAATTGTATTTTTCACTTCACATTTTCTATTGTTGTTTTTGTTAAAAAACGTTACGTTCCTTATTTCAAATGTTACTCTATTATAAGCATTGTATATACACATTAAACGGTGTTTTTCCAACCGTAGTTTTTATTTCTTTATTTATTTTCAACCACAGTAACTAAAAACCAAAAAAACATTATTACCTAACCTCACAAACCAAAACATTACGTATTTTCGCTTTACATTAAGAAACAGAATAAATTTACAATTAACACACTTCTTCTTTTTCACTCCGTGGCAAATCGATACAATTGCATAATCGAAATATCAAAAATCTAGTGCGGGACGGATATTGGAAGAGTACCAAATGTTCACATATTCACGTTTCTTACCTGTTCAAATAAATATCTTGACCGTGTTTTTGTATTACCCTTAAACAATGTAGACACTATTTTTTATAAATTTTATACATACCAAGAACAGAGTTTTACGTTAATTTTTAATGTTTAAATTTAGGGAAACAGAGCACAAAATTATTACATGCAATTTTATTTTTTAAAAGTTTAGAATTTTCTAATTTATAGATACAAACTAATTAAATGTAGTACATTCTTTCATATTCTTAGTATCACGTGTGCCTCTATCTGTGTAAAGTAATTGTCATTGTGCTTATACTGCATTAATAAATAAAATTAATCTTTTGCTATAAGATTTATACATTTTTATAACTTATAACCTACAAAACGAATTTCAGTAATATTTTAGTATTTAACCATCAGACAAACCGTTATGAGAATTGAATTTCTATTTAAAATTAATTCTATGAAAAATGAACTTCTATTTAGAGACTATATATATATTGACGACATCATCCAATCATGAAGACGAGATATTGCTTCAGGAATTCGACTTGACCAGAACACGAGTTTGGATATTTTATTGTATGCTGTCTTATACAGAAAACAGAGGATGAGTTGCAGTATTCTTTACATCCTTTAAATCATGGCTTTTTTGGGGAAAGTTTCCAGTCAGATCAAAAATTGTTTTTGAAGGAAGTTGCAAATCTGAACCGATCACCATCAATCACTACCTGCGCCTGCCGAAACTGTAGTCAATCATGCTGCGGCAGATTGAATGGATAGATTTATTGCCAGCATCGGCTTTGCCGATTCGGCAGGGCCTTGATCCGGGACATGGGCTCTCGCGAGGTTGTGCAAATGACTTCCTTGCGAAAGCCGACTGCCCCGGTGATAAGTTCCGACGACTCGGCCGCTGCCTTCGGGCGGACGAGCCTCTTGTATTCGCCAGCGCGTCTCTAAGTTTCCGTGGGCTATGTCCCGGAGACCAATGAGACGCGACCAGGCGTTGCGATTGGCTGAAGCCTTGATCACGACTAAGATCCCCGTCAGCACCTGCTTTGTTGATTTGGCAGGGTAATGACCTGAGACATGAGCTCCCGCGAGGTTGTGCAAGTGCCTTCCTTGCGGAAGCTGGCTGTCTCGGTGACATTACCTACCATTTCGGCCGACGCCCTAGGGCACTCTAGCTTCTTGTCCTCGCCAGTGCGTCATCACGTTCCCAAAGGCTAGCCTGAGGGTACCAAGGTGTCGCGCCTTGGCCGGACAATTGGCTGAAGCAAAAGCATAAGCTTGCCACCGTGGTGGCCATGTTAATTTATCATGGACCCGCGGACTGCACCATAACACCTTGAGCAGAGCAAACGACCGCGTTGAACTGTTGGCACCTGGCGTTCATCAGGCTTAGGCCTGGACAACGCACACAAATTAGGGCGCAAGACGCCCGTGCATCATCCATCCATCATGTTTTTGAAGGAACAGTTTTGGAACAAGTCTCTGACTTCAGTTACCTGGGTTGCACTATTGGGAATGACACAGGCCGAGATATCAGTAAAAATATTGAGGTTTCAGAAGATGTGTGGCGTCATACATAAAATTCTGAGGACAAAGACAAGGAAAGATAAAAGTCTTAAATTTTACAAAACAGTGACAGTGCCTGTTTTACTATATGGATGTGAAACGTAGGTTCCTACAAAGAAGATTAAAAACCAAATTAAAACTTTGGAAATGAAGTTTCTGAGAAGAACAAAGGGTTGTACGAGACAGAATCGTTTGCGCAATGAGGATATTAAAGAGCTACAGGTATTCTCCATAAATGATAAAATACATATTGCAGGGAACAGTTAAAGCATCTGGACAGAATGGAGGATAGACGACTAGCTAAATTTACGTTACAATATAGACCCTTCGGTACAAGATACTGTATGTAGGAAGACCGACAGTGCCATGGAGAGATACTCTGTGAAGACAAATCAGGCTGAGTGCCTAATAATTTCATCCCATTGTATAAAGTCATAAAAATAATAGAGCAAGAGCTGGCGACGAAAATGGTTATGGTACGCTTGATGGTTTTGTATAGAAACTCGACTTGATAGAAACGGAGTGGGGAGTCAGGCGACTTGCTACCGGTTCCCTTGCCGCCTTCAACGCCTCAAAGAACTAACAAATTATCGAATAAAACGTTATAGCAGTACGTCTATTTTTTTTTAAAATATTTAATTTGACAATATATTAAATTAAGAAATATAATTGCCAGAAAGTTTTTTTTGGTTTCAAGCTGTTGACAGAGGATTTGAAAGTTTCGAAATAAATTTATTATTAACGTTATAGCAGTAAAGCTGAATTTTATATAGGCTACTTATCCATAGGTACTGCGTTCCCTGTCGAGGTATAATGTCAACTGAAATATCTTTCTTAATGGCTACTGCTATTGAAGCCAATGACCTACAAATGTCATTTTTTCTGACAAAAATTTGTAAAAAGTTGAAATCTTATACTAAGCATATCACATTCTGGTTTTCAACTAAATGTTGCGTAAATCATATTGTTACATTGACAAAAATTGTATTATTTTGAAGTTATACTTCTTTAGGCGCGTTGAGGGTGAAATTTTAGTATGTAACGAAATGCGCGCGCACCATGCAACGGAAACAGAATGATTAACAGGATGAAGTTAGCCGTGGACAACGAGCCCGAGGCCGATTGACCTGCTCTGCTGCTGATCGTGAATGGATATATAATTAAATAACTTTATATACATTGTGCTGTGAAATATTTTTCGGTGACAAAAATTGTGTAACCAAATTTTAATAAGTGTTTAAAAATATTTGAGGTTAATTTTTATTATGATGTGTGAAAATAATCATGGAACTGTTGGGTCATGAGTGTCTATTTTTATTAAAACCTGAGAAGCTGCTATGTAAAACAAATCATTACACCACGTAAAACACGTTTCTATACACTTTGTAAAAGGCTATAAATGTCAAATATTTAATTTTTGTATTCAGAATATTCAAAACTTTGTTTATACATTTGTTATTTCAATCATTTTAATAGCATAGACATTATGAAATAATATCTATCAGTTTGTGAATTTTAATGGTACGAACTAAGTATGGAGTCTTTATTTGTTTCTATTTATAAACAAAGGTCCTTACCGGAATCAGTTTTTATGCAAAATACACTCTTTGACATCTTTTAATGCAATATAGGCTAATCATTTTATATCGGTTTCAAGTGGTTCTTCCAATTTTTTTTTTTATTAACTTAGACCAACATAAATTCCACAGTAACCAATTACTAATAATTAATCATTTGCATGTTGATAGAAACTTGCACATTGGTTTTTATTGCATTAGGTTGAAGTGAGGATTTTAATGTACTTCTTTCGTTATAAATTAGATTTACTTAAATTCGTCTTTGTAAGGTAATAATGTGCTGTAAATGGGAACTAGGTTATAATTTCGGTCCAATAAATTCAGAACAAGAAAGGAAACTGAATAACAATTATGCTTTTAAAAGGTGAACAGGAAAATCCCCATTGAACATATCAACTTTCTTTCTTACAAAATAATGGAAACTGCATAAGAATTATACTGGAAGAGAATGGTAATAGGGAATCATGATTCAGCATGGTCTCAGGTTCAAAAGTACAGCCGTTTTTTGTACACTAATTACGGAAATTTTTGTTAAAACGTAGGTTTCTTCTAGTACCAACTAATCATTTATTTTTTGTAAGTAGTATTAATTTCAAAAGTCTTTTTTATATTAAATGAATAAAAGTTTCGATAAGTATTCTATCATTATGTTTGCTTTAATCCAATAATCTAATATATATTTTTATATTTTAAATTATAGATCACACTTAATTATTCAGAAGTCTATCGTAAAGTAAATCCATTGCTGTAATACACTATTCGTAAGTATTTTGAGATATTTGATAAAAAATTAATTTTTCTCTACTAAAATATTACAATATTGAATTTACATTAATTCAATTGAATTAAATTTTTATCTTTTAATTTATAATAGTCATATTAATTTTATTTTATGCATATATATTATAACTGTGGTCGTTGTTTATTCGTTGTTATTTATTTATTGAACCACTTAAACACTATACAATAAGATATATATTATATTATATTAGTTATGTTATATTATATATATTATATTATTTTCTATATAAGTAACTCGACGTTTCTTGCAGTAATTATATAAATTTGAGATGTTATTCAATTTGTTTCTTCTGGAAGTAGTATAATTCGTATATTCTTTTTAACACCTGACGCACGTTTCACTGAAAAATATCAGTATCATCAGAGGTTTCTAAGTAAATTAATAACAATCGAAATAATTCTATTAATATAAAATTAACGAATAATCGAATTTGTATCGATTTTAATGTAAAATAACTGATTCGATTATTCGTTAATTTTATATTAATAGAATTATTTCGATTGTTATTAATTTACTTAGAAACCTCTGATGATACTGATATTTTTCAGTGAAACGTGCGTCAGGTGTTAAAAAGAATATACGAATTATACTACTTGCAGAAGAAACAAATGGAATAACATCACAAATTTATATTATATTATATACAAAAAGAAGTATAACTTCTAACGCGCGTACATAAGTACCGCACCCAAACATTTTTTCGTTAACGTATCGTTTGTATGTGTACTGAAAATACACATAAACACTACTGTACCCACTTCTAATTTAATTATCTGCTCACTCTTATTTAAATCTTAGTTCTTTATGGCAAAATATCTCTTACTCGAAATACATACGAGCATCCTTTTACACGTTGAATCACTTCTCTCGACACTCGACACTTTTGACGTGTGTTTCACAACGTACTCATTTTTACTTTATAATTATTGAAAACTCTAATATATTTTCCATTTGCGCAAGTGTTTACAATTCATCGGGATTAAACGGTTTTCTACGTTCATAGTGCCTAATTATTCTGATAAATGAGTGATGATAAGTAAGATGAAGTTGAAGAAAGAATCTCTCTGAAAAGTTATATGCGCGTATTTTCTGTTCAGAAAAAAACGCGTTGGAGCAACAAGTTTTAATTATGATCATCATCGTCAAGGATTAGGTCATAGACCTGTTCTGGAACCCATCTCTTCCTCGGACTATCGACATCTCTCTTCCCAGTGGGCAGGTACGGGTAGACGGCTATCAGGCTTCAAGTGTTCACACCATCTCCTTCTGTGGTCTTCAATCTTCTGGTGCGACGATACAGTGTTTAATTCGCGTCTAATATCCTCGTCCCTTTACCAATCCAGGAGAGAACAACTTTGCGTCTCTCTTAGAAATTTCATTTCAGCTGCCTGAATCCTCTGTACGTGCATGTCTCACTAGCATACAGCAATGCGGAGACTGCCACAGTTTTGTAAAATTTCATTCTGGTTTCCTTCCGTGTTTTATTTTTCAGGTACCTATGAATCGATCCACAGATGCGTCTAAATTTCATTAGCAGTAATCCAATCAATATCGGTTCAATTGGAGATATCACAACTCAGATAATTAAAATAACTAACCCGATCCAAAATCTGATTATTCACGACTATCTTAGTTCTTATAGGATACCTTCCCTTAAGTGCCATCATTTTAGATGTTGTAGCAGAGATCTGTAGCCCATAGTCTTGTGTGATGCTATTGAACGTAAATATCGCCTTTTGTAACTGGTCTTCTGTTTTCTGTATCATTACCTTGTCACCTGCATAAAGCAAGAATTCAGATGAATATTTCGCTGAAGTGATATTCCCGAGTCAACTTTAGCTGTCTATTGCCGAAATATGTCGCCCATGTAGATATTAAAAATTGTCGGTGAAATAGGGCACTCTTGTCTCCTCACACCTTTATTTGCAGAAATAATCATCACCATCATCATCATCATCATTGGCTCGACAGCCCTTTGTGGGCCCTGGCCTTCTTCAGAAGATTTCACCATTCTTCTCTATGTTTAGCAACACTCCTCCAGTTTCTAATTCCAAGAGTCCTGATGTCCTGACTCACCCTGTCCATCCATCTCAGGTTTTGCCTTCGAATTTTCCTTTTACCCTCTGACTTTGCATCAAATATATTCCTAATAACTCTGCTTTCACAAGCACGTACAATGTGTCCAGCCGATTCCAATCTTCTTAATTTAACAAAGGTGACCACATAAGGTTTTATTTGTAGGAATATCTTCTGATATTTCCGATCTTCTGATATAGGAATATCTTCCATTCATATCCACGTCAACCGCTGTCTTGTAATATAAGCTCCTAAGAACTTTATAATTAATTGCGAAGGGAAACTCCTTCGTTCCATTATACTCCAGAGTAGCGAACGTTTCAAATTATCAAAAGCTTTCGACACATCTATGAATGCTAGATGCGTCTATAAGTTAAATTCACTTCTCTTTTAAATTATTAACTTAAGTGTAAAGATAGCATTTATTCATGAGCTCCCCTTCCCGAAGTCATATTGTTCTTCTGATTTTAAAGCCTCAGCTATTTGCTTCGGTCTCCCATTTCAAGTTTTAGGTTATTCTGTTATTAATTTTTTTTTTGACACGTACTTTATCATATTTTTTCGGACATAAAACAAATTCAGTATGACATAAGGATTCTTTATTTACTCCCAAGGAACAGAAGTACATTGAAGGTTAATTATGCGTACTTATTGGAGTTAGTTACTCGTGCTTCAGAATCGATTGCAAAATTTGTAGTTTATAAAATAAATATTGGTACAACCACTGGGAAAGGTTATGTAATATTGGTTTGGCTAGTTGTTCTGACTGCTGCGCCAATTTACAGAAAAAAATTATAGTTCACAAACAAATAGGCCTATAAACAAAAGACGATTGATTGTGGAATTATAGTGTAGCTAGTTACACAAAATTTTCATATTTTTCAGAAATAAATTATTGTTTACGAATTCTGTGGGATAAGCAAATTACAGCAGAAACTAAAACTAAAATATTTAAAACCATTGTTAGAAGTGTTGTTAAAATTACTTCCCGGGCTGTTTGGCCATGGTCCAAAGTTTTCGACAAAACCAGACGTTTCGTCAGTGCCATCGATTGCCACCTTCAGTGAAAATCGAGTGCGCTAACGTGAGGTGGTATACGTTAGTGATCACAGTACTGTGGTTAAGGCTTAGAAGTGTTAGTACTGTGGCATTGTTAGAAGTACCATGGCTACGGCTCAGAAGTTTGGACTATCAATAAGCACATAAGAACAAAATTAACGACAGCAGAGATGGACTTTTGGAGACGTTCGGCAAGAATATCCAGACGTGAAAAAATTAGAAATGAAGTTATTAAGAACAGAATGAATGTGAAAAATTCATTTGTTGATTTTATTAAAACAAAAAAATTACAATGTTATGGATACAAAAAGAATGGCACAGGAAAGTTTGCCAAGGAGAGTTATGGAATGGACCCCACCAGGAAGAAGGAAAAGAGGAACCTATCAGCTGGATAGAAGAAATTCCGACTATATCGAGGGAAAGAGAAATTGAAGAAGATCTTTCGATGGACAGATGGAAGATGAGAATTTAATCAATTCTGTAATCTCTGGTTCCGGAAAATGTGTAAACATTGTACAGACGGAATAATAATAATAATAATAATAATAATAATTATTATTATTATTATTGTTCACAAAGAAGTAATGTGCAAAGAATAAGAATATATAAAAAACATAAACGTGTTATGAGTTTTCCAAACTTATTGTGCATATTTGTTTAGATACACACAATGCATGTAGAAAAGCAAACCCGATTTTACCGCAGACAAAATAAGATCGTGACAAAGGGGCAAAATGTAAAAACCGACCTGTTATCTTTATTACCTCGCAGGCATATAACTGATTCGTTCAAAAACAGTAATAAATTGTGATGTTGGTAAATGTATGAATGGAATTTTCTATTGGTGGGCGAGCCGGCACAGTGGTAGCGTCTCTGACTCATAATCAGAGCGTTGCTGCGCTGCCAATGTGGTGGGATCGAGTTAAGGTCACGGCTCGATTCGCTCGTCCACCCGCACGTACGCGGACAAATAATACGTACGTCTTCTCTGGCATACCCGGGGCAGATAAGTAACAAGGGCACACAATATATACTACACACATAAACAACATTCTTCCCCCCCCACCGCACGGCTTGCCCCTGGGCGTGGGTTAAAAGGTTGGCTAATATCTCTCTGGCTGGGGTGGGGTGTGAGTTCTGTCACGGCCGGAGGGCGCAACAGGTCTATGACCTAATGCCTGAAGTGGAGAAGAAGAAGAAGAATTTATTATTTTTAGCAATGAAATTTTTGAAGAAGGAGGAGGAGGAGTAGGAGAAGAAGAAGAAGAAGAAGAAGAAGAAGAAGAAGAAGAAGAAGAAGAAGAAGAAGAAGAAGAAAACATTACATACAAACCAAATACAACACACGTGCAAATACAAACACGTTATTAAAATAATATGAAGTTCTTTTGTGTGACGAGTTTTCTGTTTTGGTTTCTGTTTGTAATGTACTCTGATAAAATCAAAACAGGCAGCTATGTTTGTAAACCGTACGGTACATCTATAGTTGACTCTATGAGTTACGACAGATAGTGAACAAATAGGTAAATGTATAAAATTTGTCATACGTTTTATGCTTGAAGTAATTATTTGAAGAACAATACAGAGTAAAAAAAAAAAAAAAAAAATAACATCACAAATGGTTATAACAGTCTTTATTGGGAATTTTAAGAAATAATAAAACTTAGCCTACAATAACAGTCATCAGCGTCCACTGTAAGAATACCGGATTTCATCGCTGTTATGATGCCAGCGGATCGTAAATAACTTTGTCACTACTGATCTGTAGATGCAGTTCATGTAATTTGAAAGTATTTGTTCTGTATTCCACATGTGTCACTGTTAAGAACATGACTCGGTCACAAGCTGTATGTGAGCTTTCAATCTTTTGCTGCTTACATGTCTCAAATCCAATTTTTGGTACATAGCAGACTATTGGCCGTATCGAATTTGTAGCCAGAAGTACTTGAAGTACTTTTTAAATTTCAAGTGTGCTACTGGGGCTACACAATGGATGGCAGAGAAAAATTTCCTTAGAAAAAAGTAAACAAAACTTTTGTAAAACTAGCAAAACAATTCTGTATGTTCTCATTAAAGTTCTTTTACTTTTGCAATATTTAGCAAAAACAGTTACTTATGCCTATACCAAAGCGTAGGTGTATTTCCACTTTCCCTAACACTTTTACAGGCCGTCCAGTAGCTGTTCGCAAGCTGCAAGAGCACCAGATTGGCTTGAGATTTTTCACCACATCAGGGCGCGCAATGGAGACTGTGGCACCTGTGTCAACTGTAATCGAGGTTGGCCTTTCTTGAACGAATCCGGTAACCATCAAGCCCCCTTCTGTTTTTCTGAACCGTAAAATTGTGTATTGTCTAGGGGCTTCATTTCTCCAGTGAGTCAATTTTGTAACTTTTTTGCAAACTAAATATGTCGGGTTTACCACGTCCAGATGCAATCGTTCCAACACCAATCTTCTCCAAAGTCTCCTGTCTATTGCTATCTCAGTGTAACCTCTCACATCCATTCTTCTGAGATCTCCTAGCACATCATCCAACCATCTAATCCTAGATCGACCCCTCTTTCTGCTTTTATAGATCTGCATGCTCAGAGTTTTATTTGGCAGTCGCTGGTCATCCATCCGATCTAGGTGACCAAACCGTTGTAATAGTTGAGCCTTTGTGAATCTTACAGTGTCTTAGTGATTCAATAGCTCATCTCCTGGTTATTTCCGATTCTCCACTCGTCATCTTCCTTAGCAGGGCCGTAAACACACCTTAAGATCTTCCTTTCAAGCCCTCATAGTGTTTCTTGTTTCTTTTTTATCAGCGTCCATGTCTCGCCTCCATAAGTAACGTCCGGTCTGATAAGTGTCTTGTATATTTTCATTTTTGTGTTACGACTAATGAGTTTGCTTCTCAGTAATCTGCTGTTACCATAATATGCCCTATTTCCTGTTTGTATCCTGTCATGTAGTGTCGTGTTTATGGGCCCTTCATTATCTATCATGCTACCCAGACATCTGAACTTACTAACTGCATCAAAAAATAATCCTCTATGCATAAATTAGATTGATTTCTTCACCTTTCTGATCAAGAAATGAGCATGTATTTAGTGTTGCTGATATTTACGAGTCCCATTCCAGCGTATTTTTTATTCAGTTCTAAAATACTCACTAAACTGAACAAATGTCGACTAATGGGGGTAACTGACTGCAGCAAATTGAAGCATGTAGAACGATAAGGAAAACTGAGTGAGCTACATCACATCGTGTTTGCAAATAACGTTACCTCGCTTTCCGATGGTAGACGGATAACGGTAATGATAAGGATGCATGACAATATGAAAAACAAACTACAGCGGACCACACCATTGTTTGTGACAATGTTTTTCGTAGTCACATAATGGACACGATCCCATAACGGATAAGATCCTATATCGTTTCTTTGCAAACAATAGTTCTTTAAAAAACAACTGTTCTTTAATTTTTTATCTTTAAGAATACAGGGGAAAATGGAGACAACATTTAAGTCGCATGGCTAAGATAGAATAACAGTAATTGTAAACAAGTACAAGCCTTTTGGAAGAAGGGATGTAGGAAGACCAAGAAAAAATGGATCTGATACTGTGAAGTCGAAACAGGCTCATTGCCTAATCCCTGGAGTGTAGAAAAGAAGAAGAAGAAGAAGAAGAAGAAGAAGAAGAAGAAGAAGAAGAATTGGAAGTTTTGTATAACTAGCTACAACAAACGTCTACAATCAATCGCTTTTTTGAAAACTCATTTTTTCTGTAAAATTCACCCAGAAATCAGAATAACTAGCCAAACCATTATTACACCACTTTTCCCGGTGTTTGTACCAATATTCTTTTTCGCAACATAAAAATTTTTAAAATCGATTCCCAGTAAGTACGCATAATTAACCTTCAACGTATTTCTGTTCACGTTCCTTGGGCGTGGGATAATACCAGTAAATAAAGAATCCTTTTGTGATACTGAATTTGTCTTATATCCGGAAAATATTGCCGATCGACGTTATTAAAATTTTATTTATACATGTAAGCTCTTTCAGTGGTAACTGAATATCATCACCACTTAGTAGATTTCGGTTTAATTTACTTTAATATAAAATGCACTACATTTTCGATTGCGCGATAGTGTCGAACGTTACGCAGTGAAGAAGAAGAAGAAGAAGAAGAAGAAGAAGAAGAAGAAGAAGAAGAAGAAGAAGAAGAAGAAGAAGAAGTGTACCTATTGTAAATTATTGTATTGCTGACTGTAATGGAAAAGTACGTAAAATGCATGCGATTAGGTAAGATGTTTTGTTTTTCCAGTTTACTGTTTAAAGGAAAGAAAACTTGACAAAATATTACGTTCAACAAGGAAATACAATGATTGTAACAGAATAACATTCGGTGACAATCTGAACACGTGTGAAACCAATGCAACAGAACTAAGCATTATGGTGACATTTCAACGTTTTCTTCTTAATTCAGAAACATGCTGAAACTACATTTAAAATGTTCATGATGGAGATTTATTTAATGGCTATAAAATTGTTTCTAAACTAACACCGATCACGCACTAACCATCACCACTGGACGTCATGACGGACAGCAAGTCGTAAACGACAGTCGTAGCTTTGACATCCATCCGCACGTCGTGTATTTTTTGAAGGATGTGCACGACGAAAAATGAGTCCAGCAAGACCATCAGCTCAAGCCGCACGACGTGCGGATGGATCGTGTGTAGTGTTGACGGATGCATGTTTGATCATGCGTACGCTTGCTGTCTATCAAATCGTCATTTTCGAGCAAGTACAGTACGTGTTTTTAGAGCACATTCGTTTAATAAAGTTTAATAAATGTTTACTGTTTAATTTTACGTTACATTCATTCTTTAGTTTATATTTAATAAATAACGATTCAGATAAAATTTCAGTTTAATATTTAGTTTAGTGTATTCTTCGTTTACATAATACATTCAAATGTCATTAGCACTTATTATTTTAAATATTGTTATTATTAATTTCTTTTATTTACAATTCATAACAGGCCGTGAAATAACATCAAAATTTATCGAAAAATGTAAATTAAATAGATGTCTGTGGGACGTATAAACTGAGTGCAATAATAAAACAACACCCGTTTTTTGATGTCTTGATAAAACAGGTGGCATGATTTTCAACAAATTTAATTATCAGAAAATGTTTTTAATTTTAATACAGACAAAATCAATAAAATGATTTTTACAAAACACAACGAGAACTAAAGAACGCCTGGCACTCTGGACGAGTTGCACGACAGTGTGGTGCGCACATCCATCACCGACGTCGGGCATGCTGGACAGCGGCGATGGTTCGTGCGTGACCGGCTTAACCTGATGAACCTAACTCAGCTTTGCGCACGAAAACTTTACGTATCATTTTCACGCAAACGTTGTGTGGTGAAAGCGGATTGTATTGCAACCGTATGCACGGCTTAACAATCGTAGCGAAAACGTTGCAGATGACACCAGAACAACAGCGAAAATCACAAATGGAATTTCGTTGACAAGAAAGTGTAAAGTTTAACGTCGGAAGCGAAAATGCGAATTCTGTCACATAATTTGAGACATATTTTATGCATAGCGGATTATTCATTTGATGCAATTAATAAGTTCAGATGTCTGGGTAACATGATAGATAATTAAGGGTCTATAAACACGACAATACATAACAGGATATAAATAGGAAATAGGGCATGTTATGCCAATAGCAGACTATTGAGAAGCAAACTCATTAGTCGTAACACAAAAATAAAAATATTAAAGACACTTATAAGACCGGTTGTTACATATGGAGGTGAGACATGGACATTGACAAAAAAGTAACAAGTAACACTAAGAGGGTTTGAAAGAAAGATCGTAAGACGTGTTTATGGTCCGGTTAAAGAGCATGACGAATGGCGATTAAAAAGAAACCAGGAGATAGATTAGCTGTTGAATCGTGAAGACATTGTAAGATTCATAAAGACTCAAAGGATACAATGGCTAGGTCACCTAGAGCGCTTGGACGATCAGTGTATGCCAAAGAAAATCTACAGGGCGCAAGTCTGTAAAAGCAGAAAGAGGGGCCGACCTAGGGAAAGATGGTTGGATGATGTGCCAGAAGGCTTCAGAAGAATGGATGTAAAAAATGAGATTGCAATAGACAGGAGACTTTGGAGAAGATTGGTGTTGGAAGCTCACGTTGGGCTGAAGTGCTGAAGAAGAAAAGACGAAGATATTTGAGAAATGTAAAATACCCGTGTCTTTTGTGATTTGCACAAAAAGTGTGTCATATTATAAAGGCGCAATGGTCGTTTTGTGTTCTTTCAGTTTGCCTCCTATTCTAACAACACCTTTGCTTCGTTTCACCGATCTCCATTAAGAATTTAACACAAAGATTTAACTGGAGATAACTCTTTTCACAAAGTTCAGTTAAGGATAATGGCCGTGAAAATCGTCGGTTAACTTGACGGGAGACGTGTGGCCTGGAAGGTAACTAACGGTCCGTTAAAACGACGAGAGCTAACATTAGAATTACTATAATAGATATTTACCATATATCCGTCGTGCGACTTCGTTTTTCTCGTCTTATTTTGACGCGTTTCGGCAACGAATTGCCATCTTCAGAAATCTTAATCACTCATATGAGATCGTTAAAAAATTAAAAACACCAAAATCATTACGGTAAAAGTGCACTTTTACGATATTGGAAACTCACAGACGCGAACATGAAAGTTTATGTTTCTCGCGTGGACTATATCGATCGACTGCTTTCGCGTGGACAATATCGATCAACTGATTCACTGTTTATATAGCCACTGATAAACCTGTTTTGCTTATTATAGCTCGTATGTACTGTGACATTTCATTTACCGGCGCCCGTGTGCAAGTATTGCCGTGTCGTACAACATGTTATGTGAAAATGTAAGTTTATCATTCAAGACATAATCACTGTTGATTTTGACGGCTTTATATATTTCGTATTCCTCAAGCGCGTCCATGTATTTTTTCCATGTACTATTTTCTTTTTTATGCTGAGTACGATATAAATTTTGTATTTTCTTATTATGGGTTATTTTATTCTTGTATAATTTATTCGATATTATGTTCATATTCTCATAATAATTTAAATATATATCAGCTAATAGTCCTGACAGTGGCGAACCCATAGCCAGACCGTCATCTTGTGTAAAAAACCCGTTGTCAAATGTAAAGTAATTTTGTTCCAAGACGACTGTAAGTAGTTTTATAAGTTCGTTGATTTTTTGCATGCTAAGTTGAGCTACTTCCTTTAAATTGTTATTTACAATTTCTATAGTTTCCCTCACGGGGATATTAGTGTACAAATTAGTTACGTCTAACGATACTAATTTATATTGTGGTAGTATTTCTATCTTTTTAAGTTTTTCAACAAACTCATAACTGTTCTTTATACTGTAATTATTTGCTACCCTGATATTATTCTTAATTAAAGTCACTAACAATTTAGCAGCTTTGTATCCGGGAGCTGTGGTGTAGTTTATTACTGGTCTGATTGGTGTACTTTCCTTGTGGATTTTAGGTAGTCCTGTGAATTTTGGTGCCGTGGCATTAATTGGTTTTAAATATCTGCGTGTTTTCTCATCTAACAAAAAATTACATTGATTAATGGTGTTATTCAAAGTTTTTACATAAGCCTTTGTGGGATCCCGGTCTATTTTCTTAATATTATTATTATTTATGAAATCAAATACCTTTTGAGTATACTCTCTTTTCTGCATGACTACCAATGTGTCACCCTTATCTGCCTTACTTATAATTGCATCATTTTTCTCAAGTTTACTTTTTATGGTTTTAAGATTCATGATATCCTGCTTATATTTACTTTTTAAAAAATTGTTTTGACTTTTACATTTATTACTATTAATTGCGTTATTGAGTTTGTTGTTGATAAAAACCCTTGCTTCATTCTGTGCAATGGAACCATTTAATCTTTTAATAGCAGCTTCAGCATTAACTACCTCATGGACAATTTCGTTTGTCGTATTAAGTCTTGGTACATTATATTTCAGACCTTTATTAAGCATGTTTATTTCTTGGTTAGTGAACTCTATGTTGGTTGTATTCGTTACACGTTCATAGAACACATGTTTACAATCTATTGGTCTAATTTTGGTCATGATAACATCTATAACTGCAGGGTGAATTTCCTGCATCTATAACATCTAAGTTATAGATGTTATCATGACCAAAATTAACGCTTTAATATCCAATTATTTTTATCATAAAGTATTAACCCATAATAAGAAAATACAAAATTTATATCGTACTCAGCATAAAAAAGAAAATAGTACATGGAAAAAATACATGGACGCGCTTGAGGAATACGAAATATATAAAGCCGTCAAAATCAACAGTGATTATGTCTTGAATGATAAACTTACATTTTCACATAACATGTTGTACGACACGGCAATACTTGCACACGGGCGCCGGTAAATGAAATGTCACAGTACATACGAGCTATAATAAGCAAAACAGGTTTATCAGTGGCTATATAAACAGTGAATCAGTTGATCGATATTGTCCACGCGAAAGCAGTCGATCGATATAGTCCACGCGAGAAACATAAACTTTCATGTTCGCGTCTGTGAGTTTCCAATATCGTAAAAGTGCACTTTTACCGTAATGATTTTGGTGTTTTTAATTTTTTAACGATCTCATATGAGTGATTAAGATTTCTGAAGATGGCAATTCGTTGCCGAAACGCGTCAAAATAAGACGAGAAAAACGAAGTCGCACGACGGATATATGGTAAATATCTATTATAGTAATTCTAATGTTAGCTCTCGTCGTTTTAACGGACCGTTAGTTACCTTCCAGGCCACACGTCTCCCGTCAAGTTAACCGACGATTTTCACGGCCATTATCCTTAACTGAACTTTGTGAAAAGAGTTATCTCCAGTTAAATCTTTGTGTTAAATTCTTAATGGAGATCGGTGAAACGAAGCAAAGGTGTTGTTAGAATAGGAGGCAAACTGAAAGAACACAAAACGACCATTGCGCCTTTATAATATGACACACTTTTTGTGCAAAGTAGTCGTTCGTGTAACAAAAAATAAAATTATACATTCACATGTTTGTTTGGCTTCTGTGATCAGAAAATTCTTTTCATCTGTTTTCTACTCTTTCATTACACAATTCATTTTATTTTCAATTCTTGCGTATGTGTGTACAAACTACTGTGACAAGCAAAAATAGATCACGAATAAAATTTGTACCCTTAAATAATGTTGATATTAAATTAATTTATTAATTCGATCAAGTGACTTGGATACCAGATTAAAGATGAATGGTATTAAATATTATCCAACAACGACTAAAGAACAAATGTTGCCGGTGTAGACCTTGCGGTTTTAATCATTTGGGGGAGATAAAATTTATAAAACTCTATAAGCTTTCAAAAAAAGTTACTCTCAAAATGTTTGAAGAGTTGAGGTTACATGGGAATAACCTCGTTAACAGGAATAAAACAAATACAAACTACAATGAGATATAAAATATACAAATACACTTAAGAAACAGAAAATCAAGAAACAGGAACGCCACCCTACAGATAGTTGAAAAGTCATTTTACTACTTGTGTATTTTATGGTGGCCGGCAACCTTGGTGAAAGTGATATGCGCAAAACCCTGTTTTTTATCAGTGTAACGACATATCTTACTGAGTGCGTAAGTGTTGATGCGTTTTCAAAAACATTTACCGTGTAGGCCTGTATTTCATTTAATTATTATTTTCAACATAAAAAGCACATCCTACGCTGCGAAAACTTCATCAACTTCTAAGTCTAGTGTAAGCTTTCAAGGCAGCTTATCATGTTTAAGAAAAGTTATTATAAACGTAGGGTTTAATTGGAAGAAGATTAGAAATGATAGAAGTGTATTAAATGACGTCAAGAGATAAGGGCAAAAATAATTGAATATCTCAGGAAAACAAAACAATTCAGGACAGAAAAACGGCCAATACTAGTAATTATTTATTATTTACATTATGTAAAAAATAACATTGTACTGTTATTACAAATACATATTTGATACAATATTGAGTAAAATTACAAATAGCCTACTAGTTAGTTGAATGAAATCCGGAAATGTCAACCCGAGTTGTCATAATTGAATAGTTATGGGCACCCATAAAGCCGGGTGTAGCAACAGTAAGACGGACGTTTTTGAAATGAAGTGTCACAACTGAGCACATTAATTTCCCCACTACGGTCACTTTTCGCGCAGCTATGAAGCGGCCACCGTAAAGTAACGCGATTATAATTTGTCTGTAGCAAAATCGACAATTATCGTGATAATCGTGTTACAAAAGTTTTTCCAACCGTATCCAAAAGGGCACTGGTGAAAAGAATATTAAGATAACGGCGGTTAAAAATTATATCGCCAGTTAACAAACGGTCCGTTAGGACACAATTTTTTTGTTGCAATCTGTTTACCAAATAAACATTTGGCAAAATTGGTGACAATATATATGACATGCGCAGGACAGAAATTTAAGAGGCAGTTATGAAACGGGGAATATGTTTTGCTGTTACAGGCTCAGGTTTTACATATAATATTTATATGAACGCCCCGCATAAAAATTACATGACAATGAAAAAGATTACCACAAAAACACTCAGATACTATAAAAAAATAACTTGGTATGTTCTAGTAAAATTATAAGCGAGATTCACTACATATCAGTATGGACTATCGCACAATCGAAATATCGAAAATTAGTGCACGTATGGTTGGTTGTTGTGGAAAACAATAAAGTTGTTTATCCAACGTGGTTGGTACCGATGTGGTTGGTATCTACATGGAAAACAATGAAGTGGATACGAGGGAATCCAGAACGGTTGATACCATTAGGAAAATGAAACGGATGTGGTCAGGATGTTTGGTCAGATGGCGCATGGTCAGGAAGATACCTAAATTTTAAATCTTCGAAAACGTTGAAGATTGCTAGATTTTGACCTACAAACATCAAGTGACACACCCTAATCTGTGTGTGTGTGTGTGTGTGTGTGTGTGTGTGTAAGTGAGTGAGTGTAAATTAATAATCATATTTTGAAGAAGTACACTCATTGAGTCAAATCTGCAAGGATTTCTGATTAAAGATCTCCACATTGAAGACTAAGGTGATGCCATATGAGCAAAAATTATTGTAGATAGTACTATTCTGGAGCAGGTCTTTAATTCTGAATATCTGAGATGTAATGTATCTTACAGCTCAATTGTGTGGTGAAGGAGCTGCACAAGTTCAACAATATGCGCGGGACCAACAGGAGAACTCTAAAATCAAAGAGGAAAGAAACACTCTTTGGGTCTGAGAATTGGACTTTAGAGAAGTCCCATGATAGTTATATTCAAGGGGCCGGAAAGAGATTTTTCAGGCACGTGGCAGAATATACTCTTCAAGATCGCAAAAGAAATGTTCATGCACGGCAGGAGTTGAATATTATGAGTATACTTCGTAGAACTGCCCGATATCGACTAAATAGTTAGAACATCTTAACCGAATGGATGACTGTAGCATCTCCAAACTACTGTGGAATTATAAGCCGAAAGGACGGAGAGGCGTGGGGCGTAGGAGTGACCAGCTCTAGCCTATATCTGTTTGGGACCGGACAAAACCATTTTTTGGTTTAATCCTTGCTGAAGATGATGAAATTATGAAGAAGTAAAAATCACGTATGTAACTTATAAAACTACAAACAATTTGCGATGAGAGCTTTACCTGACGATCCGTAAGCTCCGGTCGTGAAAAACTGTGGGGAAATGCGCTTATGATTATTATGACATCTTTCGTTTATCGGAGCATAAAATATTCCGACTTACTGCGTATTAAAAAAAAAAGGTGTATAACAAACGACAAAAGATTAACTATACGGATAAAAACCGCCCCTTTATTTGCTGTACGAATTGTTATAAAAGAAAGGGGGGAAAATTACTTTGTACAATAAGGAAATTATTAATTTAATTTTACGTAATTAGGCTAGAAAAACAGTCCGCTAACCGAACAAAGAGATAAAAGAGAATACAAAACAAACAGTGAGCATATAGCAGAAGGCTGTGTTTACAGAGGGTGAGTTCTATTGTGGGGAAACAAAGGAAAGGAAACACCCTTGACTGAGAAGTACAGAGGCTGCTTGATATGCACATTTGATCCCTACTGCTACTGCTTGCATTCTGCATTGTTTATAGTGTTTCATTTTCGATACCCAATTTTGTCTGTAACGCTGTTACAGATTACATTTTCAGATTTTCGACCAGATTAAACGCGGCTTGGTAGATCAGCGAGTAAGGGGGCCTTAACTACTAATCTAAAAGTTATGAATTCAACTCCCAGGCATATAATAAATTAAAGGCCGTTTTTCACCTCCAAGTCGATTCAACCTGGAAATACGCGTACTTAGCGGATAGCAGGCCTAATAGTAGGCTGGAGAGTAGTGCTGGCCACACCGCTTTCCCTATTTGACGTACAGTTTATGCATGCGGCTTAACAAGTTTCTCCTGTATTATTTCATTGATATATAACGTACGAGGGTCAGTTGAAAAGTTCGCGGAGCGACATCTGTAGCTTAGCGGTAAAACTAAAATTTTTCGTGTGCTGCAAGATTTGTATTTTATGTAAGCTCCTGTTAATTTCCAAATCTGTTTATCAATTTATTCAATGTTTAGAAGCTGTTTAAAATTGATGTGTCATGCGTGATTTTAAAAACGGACAAAATCAAACATCATTGTGTGATTCTTTGTCACGCATTGTTTAGCGCCAACGGAAATTTAGAACGAAATTGTAAACGTGTCAGGAGATGCTGCGACTTCAAAACCATACGGTTTGTACGTAGGCATTTGAGTTTAAACGTGGTCGTACGAGGATTGAAGATGACCCCCCCCCGCACTGGACTCACAAAAATTGCAACAACTCCAAATGCGGCAGCCATCTTACACAATGCTTTTCCACACAAGGTTCTTGAGTATGATGCAGACGCTCATATGAGATGCATATGATTTTAGCAACGTCAACCGCTCCTCAATCTGCGGTCTTCCAACTCTTACCATTATTTGTAAGGCGCAGCATTTCCTAACACATTTACAATTTCGTTATGATTTTCCATTGTCACTAAAACGTTTTTAACAGAGAATTCATCACAACACGATGTTTGATTTTGTGGATTTTAAAAACACGCGTGACAGGAAAATTTCAAACAGCAAATTTCAAACTCTTCTGGTAAAGAGTAAATAAGTTGGCAGATAGATATATCTGGAAATGAACAGGTGTTTACGGGAAATATGCGTCTTGCAGCACACGAATGATTTTTGTTCTACCACTGATCTATAGATGTCGCTCCGCGAACTTTTCAACTGAGTCTCGTAGATTTCTACTAACACTAGATTGTGAAGCGCATAAAAGAGGTTTACGGATAAAATGAAGCCAAGGGCAAATACATGGAACTTCAACGGAATGTCCCAAATAACGAGGCATATATATCAGTTCGCAATTATACATTTGAACGTGTCCAACAATTTTCTTGCTTAGGTTTACAAATTACTCAGAACAACTCTTGTTGTAATGGAATAAAGTCCCGCATCGTACATGGCAACAGGTGTTATTATTCGTATGAAAAATTTTTTAAAATTCGGGATGTTAAGCAAACAACTTAAGGTAACTATAGGCTATACAAAAGTCTTATACTCCAGTAGTAACGTGCGGATGCGAAGCCTGGACATTAACCAGCACAGACGAGCAACGTCTAAGAATATTTGGACGAAAAAGCTTGCAAAAAATCTTTGGACCTCTACAAACTGAAGATAGCTATTGGAGTATTTGAATGAATCATGAACTGGACCAACTGATTTAGGGTGCCGTCATAGTCCGGTTTATTAATAGTAGGAGGCTGGGCCACGTAAGGCGAATAGATGACAGAAGAATGACTAAGATAATTGCAGATTGGAGATCGGTAGGAAGAAAAATTAGAGGCAGACCCAGAAAGAGATGGTTGAATGACGTGGAGGATGATTGAGATGCATGAACGTGAGGGGATGGAGACGGATGTGGAATGAGAGGGCGGAATGGAAGGAAATCATTGAGCTTGTAACGCCAGGAAAAGGAAAAGAAGGAAGGATATAAATTAGAATAATCATTATTATTATTATTATTATTATTATTAATTTTCTCGTTTTGGATAATGTTTTTGTTTTGCCTGATTTAATAATTTTACGTATGCCTGTAACACAGTTAAGACGAAATTAACCGCTTAAAAAACAAATCAATACGCAATAAATAAACTGATAGAACAACAAATAAATCACGAGACATAAAGTTTGTCTTTGTTGGAGTAACACTCCAAACGTGGTTCGCAAGTCAATGTGATTGTCCCTTTAATACGTACATTATAAGTGTAATATAATATCGTAATCTTGTGTAATCTAATAATCTCGTATAAGTGGAAAGAATTTACTGCTCTTATCACTGTGTGTGTGTGTGTGTGTGTGTGTGTGTGTGAATCCATACGAACTCGGTTATTCTTGTTTTAACGAACTTGAATAATAAACGATATTTTTCATTTTTACAAGAATATATTTTTTATTTGTTTATACAGTTTTTCTGTAGGCTACTGCCATCTTCAGAAATTAAATATATTTAATTTACGTATATTAAATATTTTACATTATGAAGACGATAGAACAGAAAAACTGTGGAAACAGTGTTAAATAAATAGAAATTATATTCTTGTAAAAATTAAAAACATTTGTTTATTTTACGCATTCACACACTCGCGCGCGCACACACACATAAATACACACAAACGTGGGCATATATTTTATACTTCTTACAATTATCCTTGTTATTATTATTAACAATAAATAATTCTTGTTTTTTACAAGAATATATTTATATTTAAATATAATTAATTTATATATGTTCTGAAGATTTTCTCGTTTGACTCAGTAGTGTTGACTCAGTCAAACTCAGTAAACTCAGATTTTCTCGTTTCTCGTTCTGAAGATGGTATTGTTGACTCAGTGGGGATGTATAAAAAATATGTAAATGTGTATATATATTTCAATTTATAATAAATATGTTTAATATTTATGTATATTTCAAAGTGGAATTTCTTTGAAATTCGCTATTACTTTTACTTTGCATTTGGATTTGAAGTGACTGCATGTTTCATCGTAGTTTTGGTTTTGGTCTGTGTAACATAACATATATTGCAACCGGGCATTGCATTTTAATATTTTATATCACTAATTCCAAGTTGGTTGTGAACGTCTTAACACAACCTTATTATAAGATTTCATCACCATCATCATCATCACCGCCGCCGCCACCACCACCACCACCACCACATTGCTTTGCAACGGTTGCTTTGATTGCCGATATTAACGGTTTGAATGAGGGAGTTATACCAGGTTGCCAGATTCCTCTCTGTACGTTGTTGAACTGTACCTGTGGCACATTTTACTTCTAATTAACGTTCATATAGAGGTCATCGAATGCATACGAGTGCGAGAAATATCTGGTTTATTTAAAGCTGGTCTTATCTGGTCTTAAGAAGCTTCTGCCGAATTCATGTTTAAGAAAAAACTACTGCATGAAAAACATCTCTTTACTTAGTAGTCGACCCATATACGAAAGATCGACCACATATAAGCGAGCCTTTTGAAATTGGCAACGAGATACTTTAATGCTCGTTAATGTTGGCAACAGTAAACAGTGGGTAGACGTGCACAGCGTATATTTTTTAAGTTTTTATAATTTGCGAAAGTGTTTTACCAGTTGAAATTTTGCGCAGATTACGTGCACGATTCGACAATGAGACACTTTCAAAGTCTCAAGCGTACAAATTGCATAAATTGTTCTGCAAAGGTCGGAAAGAAATTTCTAACCACACTTTCGCACGTCGTCCCGGATGCAGCATTATACCGCGGAACATTCTGCAAGTTCAAGAAGGCCTTATTCACGACGATGGACGAATAACGTTTTGTGAAATGAATGCAGTAATTTCAGTAATTTATGGAAATGTCAAACATTAAAAAAGTTTAATGTAGAAAAGAAGTTTAGACATTAAACATAAAAAAATACAAAGATAAAAAGCTTAACCATTAAAAAAATGTCTGCAAGATAGATGCCAAAAAAGTTTTAATACAAATCACAAGGCTACAAGAGATTAAAATTTTCAGAGGCTTTTGGATCACTCAGAGCGAATGAGGGAGACTCATTTTTGAATGGCATTCTTACATATGATGCGTCGTTTTGGATGCCAAAAGTATTGGGTACGCCGATTTTTTTTACTCGAACAAAGAACAATGGATGCTACGTATTGCTCTGAACTCTTGGGCAAGGTTAGAGAAGATATCGGTCCAAGAGGCACAAGATTCCGATCCGCAGAGTCTTTGCTTCTTCACGATAATTGGAACACGTTCACTGAACAGCTTTGGGTTATGTCGCCCCTTAGAGTGCAGGTTTATCATCATGAGAATTTTATTTGTTTGCGAACTCAAAAAAAAAAAAAAAAATTGGTTGGGAAAAAGTATCCAGTCAAAAAGAGGTGCACAAGCTGGCTCCACGCTCGTCTAACAAATTTTTATGGAAAGGGAATTAAAAAAACTGCCAAGCAGTGGCAACAAATGTAAATAATATGGATAGCTATGTAGAAAAATTGTAATTTTTACATATATTAATCTAATAAAACAGTTCTCAAAAAGTATCGTTTGCCCTATATTTTATCGATCCTCGTATGCATGAAGTTGTGAATTCTATTACGGGAATGAAAAAGTTTTCCGTTACCATTGCTTATTCATAAGTTCGTTAAGTAATTCTGATACGTAGTAAGATCTGAAATAATAGGATACCACTAATCTGTTTATACTGGTTTTGTCCACTAAAATGATCTATTTTTAAAATTAATTAATTTTGATTTCGGCTAAGACCCCGCAAAATTCTTAGTAAATTTATGGGTTTCAAAAATTAGTGAAAGCATAAAATTTAAATTACTTTTTATTGATCCATTATTAACATCTGACAAATAACTAAAGTTACAAATGAGAGAAATGCATAGCGTTACGACAATTACGTAACGCGCTCGAAAAGTCAAGAGCGACATACTACACGTTTCTCGGCTAGCCGAGCAGGTGCAATGTCTCAGGCAAGGCCGTGGACTCTAATAGCATCCAGACTGTTCGAGCACTTGTAAATTATGTTGACATACCGCCAGGAATATGGAAATTATTCTGGAACCTCTGCCGGGTCTGTATAAGTAACAGCGGCCGGGTTAGAAATTAGTTACAACTGGCGATATAGTACAGTGCGGATCAAGTAATTGTGCAGATTAGTAAAAGTGATTATTGTGTTATATTTAGCGCGCAACTCTTATTGGTGACATTGTTATAGGGTGTGGACAATTTTAACTTGAATTATTGTGTGAGAGTACGTTGTTGAAAACAAATTTTTATTTGTGACTAATTAAAGTTGGTAATTAATGACTTCATTGATGCCTGTATTTTTGTATTCAATGTACAATACGACGATCAGTGAGACAGTCGTAATATCAACATTTCTTGGAATACATTAACTATAGTAACATGACGAAACAGGCTAAATGACTGTTTTTTTTCTAAATACAAGTCTTCTTGAAATGGAATAAGCCCGATTTCTGCAGATGCTGCTATTTCTACAATGGGTGCTTGTCGTCCATATCCACAACAATTCTGTAAGCCATTTGACAGTCCGGCAGGCTTTCTACGACCTCTCTCTCGCTCTCTCTCTCTCTCTCTCTCTCTCTCTCTCTCTCTCTCTCTCTCTCTCTCTCTCTCATACACACACACATACACACACATCTATATCTACTTGACAAAATGGTTGTTAGTTTGTATAGCGCGCCCCACACCATAACCACTTTGGCCGGAGGCTAAGCACTTTGTGGTCTGACGTTGCTACTACCAAACTTTATGTGCCTTTTAAACACAACATTTTTTTTCTGTAAGAATTTTCAACTTAAGATGTTTGCTAGCTTTTGACGTTAGGCAGCGTTGAATATTACCAAGTATAGCAAACACACACACACACGCGCGCGCGCGCGTAACTATTTATACTGGATGCCAATTGTTAACTTTCTTTAAAAATTATTTATTACATTAAAGCGAATTTTCTCAGTAATATTATTTTTGATGTCATGCTCGTACTTCTTGTTGATGATAAAGGGAATGCAATTTAAAATAACAATTGATTAAACACTTGAAAGGGTTTCGTCCCCCATAAGGCCAATTTACAATATCAGTCGCCTGTTCGAGTGACGTTTTAGGGCATCCTAATGATCTCCATCTCTTCAACTTCACTGTGTGTTTTAGAATATCTTTTTGTAGTTACCAGACTCAGAAACCTCTTTCTCCACCATTCTTCCTTCAAACGTTCCTCCAGCTTCACCGTCATATAGCTACTGAGCATAAATACGGGAAGTGTCCCTTCCTTCCCCATACTAAGCCTTGTTTACTCCAACAGTCTCGACCTCTTGTGGCAGCTTGCCGGTTTCTCTCACCCCCCCCCCCCAAAAGAGTCTCAGCGCCTCGCCAAAGTTTGTCCTGTGACAAAGGGTTCTTGTTTGGTACCCAGCGACTGTCCCTTCATTATTTTCATGAGTATTCGTCTATATTTCAATCGCTCTGTATGCCCTGCCCGACCTAGGCGTTGTAGCTTGATGTAGTCTACAGAGCTGTGTATTTGTACAGTTGTTGCATTTCGTAATTGAACCTGACGCAGAGTCTATCGTTACTCCTAGCTAGACCAGACATTTTCCTCTGTACTTGAGGCTCAAATATGCCCAGTATCTCCTCATTTCTCTTTGTAAGCGTCAAAGTTTCGCATACATATGTGGCGGTAGGTGTATCATAAATTAGTTGAACCAACTAAAAGACCCCATGCAGAATTAAAGCAAGTAGAGAACCCTGCTAGCCTTCAAAATCCTACTTTTTATCTCCTATCTCTCCTATCTCCTATTTCATATAATAATTATTGCATTAACCAGGATGTCCTGGTGATTGAAATCTCGGACAGTTTCGATGCTGCCACTTTCGATATTTCAGTTCTGATCTCGTCCCTTCCCCGTTCTCACTTTCGTGATCTTAGTTTTCTCGACATTGATTCTCAACCCGACATTTCCTGGTTTCTCCTTTAGTTCTACGTATGCCTTCCTGGCTACTCCCTATCGTCAATGTTATCTGGGTATGCGATTATCTGTTGGTTGTTGTTACACGTAGTTTCTTGCATATTATAACATACGAAATTCGTGTACGTGGAACTTGTCTTCTTTTAAATTTTATTTAACTGGAAATAAATGAATTATTTGTTGAATTATGTTTATTAATTGGTTTTAAGTTTTAGTTACTTTAATTAATAAGAATTATCAGGCAAAGATAGGTCGTCACGGATTTTACTGTTATGAAAATGTTGCCAAAATAATTAATTTTTAAAAGTAGAATGGATTGTGTCGTATTCCGCAATCGATTACTGATTCGACTCAGTCTTGTAGGTTATCTGGTCTTTTTCTACTAATTGCTCGACGTTCTTCACTTTCGCCGTATTCCTCTTCTTACTTATCGCCTGAAAATCCTTTATATTAATTCACTTTAAAAAATAAAAATGCTTTTTTAATTAACAAATTAGTTTATTTGATGATTTTATAATATAGGTCAGTTCAACGGTTCGTGAATCGAACGGGATAGTGACCGTATCGACTCGCTCACCAAGCTCGATTCGAACAATAAAATGTTTTAAATAGATTACAATATTATTTTTATATCAGGTCGTCGATACTTTGAGCTGCTAGGAAAGATCAGAAAATGCTTACGTATAAAATACAATACATCACAATTGGTTAATTAACCTTCTTAACAAATAATACAATTAAAATAATTTGAACTCAAGTGTACTATGATTCTCAGTTCTATTTCCAAAAAGTTAATCAAAATGGCGGAGTTTGTTGTCAATCAAAATGGCCGTCGGCGTGTATTGGAGTAACCTCAGATTCTACTTCGATCAATTTCTTTAAATTAAATAATGTTTTAATAGTTTTATGTCCACAATGTTACTGAATAAAGTTTGGTTGAAGTTCACAAGTGTATGGATTAACAGTGTCTTTAGTGAATCTCGTGTTATGTATGGTATGGTTATGTCGTTATTGGTTTGTTCAATCTCACCAAACTGCAGTTACGTTTTTCTCATACTTGGAATGTGTTAGTTTAAGTTGACCATCCTCTCTTCATTTGGTATTCAATTACTTTTGTTAGTATGGTTTGCTTGTACAAATTTTTAATGTTTTTCTTATTTTGATATTGACATCTCTTTATATTTTACTTTTGGTTATTGGTTATTCATCGAAACGTGACTCTCTGCTACACGGAGTTCATCTGTTAAGTTTGAGCTTTAACAATAGACTAATTCGAAAATCCGTTTAGCTAACGGCTATGACCACGCTTTTGTGAGCTCCGATGGGTTCATTTTTCCTTGACCTGGGTCACATGACGTTAATTATTCGAAATCTGTAAATTTTAAATCTGTCACCTCAAATTACTACTCCTTATTTATTTCTAGATTAAGTTAAATTTGGATTACACGATGTTGTTTGGAAAAATAGAATTATTTTGATACCGAATGTGGCCCATTTCGGCCTAGTATTGCCTATTTTAGCACCTTTATAAATTTAAGTTTTTAGGCCTTTACATATTGACGTGATAACGTCTTATAAATTGATGAACACCGGCTGCACGCACGAAAAAGTGTCACGTTCCGTTTGAGCCTGAGCGAAACAACAATCATCGATTTGGTTTTGGAACAACCATCGATTTGACTTTTTCAAGACACATTACACTTGAAACACTCCCCTTGATTTCGTACTTTTCCTATCATCGTCCTATCCTTAACAGAATAACGCAGATTGGAGGATCTTAAATATAACACATGTATATAAGTTGTAAATAAATTGTTAATAGCACATTGTTACTTGTAATTAATCTGTATAATTTAAGTAAAAAAATATTTGAATTAACGAATGTAAATAAATGTTAATTTATCGAAAAAATTGTAATTTTCAATTAACTCCTTCTTTGTATTATACAAAATAATGATAATTCAGTGATAATAATTCAATTCAATTCATAAAAGTATGCAATTTTTCATCAATGTTTCTTTATGACGTTATCACGTAAAACTATCGTCCGTAAACCGACTTTACAGACAACCAATTGTTTTTTTTCTTAACATTTCTTATTGCTTTCTTTACTATTTAAATATGTCCTAATAGGGCCGTATTTATTACTAACAATAATGTCTGATACTTCTACATTATATATAACATTACAGTTTTAAATACCTATGCATAATTTACTTATAATAACAATAATATTGACAGCATGTCAATTCAATGGCTTGTCTCATGTGTTAATATTACTTTCCCTATTCATCTGGTTATTACAATTATGGGTTTTTACATACAATTTTATCAATACCTTCCCTGTTTCATTAAGGTCAGGCTTCTGTTTAATTTTATTTGGTTTGTTTAAGACTATTTTGGATATTTTAGTGTTGTTTGAGTTCAGCTCATCTCTTTTGGCCTATAGGTTTAGCATTTTGCCATTCCTTTACAATGATTTTTTATATAATATGATGTTTCACCATGTACCTGATCTTGACATTTCTGAACAGCTTTTATAACTACTGTTCTTGAAAAATTAGCAAATCTTTTAACAATTAATTGTAACACAATAAAATTATGGGTATACAAAACCCTTTAAACACATACTTATAAAACAATATCCTGTGGGTATACAAAAACCTTCAAATACCTAATTATAAAATAATAAATCCTGTGGGTATACAAAACCCTTTAAATAATTAATTGTAACATGATAAATCCTGGGTATACAGAACCCTTTAAACACATCCTACTTTTATTTAATACTTAACTAAAAATGAA
This sequence comes from Magicicada septendecula, assembly GCA_034769895.1. NCBI lineage: Eukaryota > Metazoa > Arthropoda > Insecta > Hemiptera > Cicadidae > Magicicada > Magicicada septendecula. The sequence goes on along the minus strand of CM068373.1, from coordinate 417,999,577 downwards.
CTTTTTTCATGTGAAAAACTTACTATTTTATTGTACGCGTTTCGGCTTAGTATCCGCCTTCTTCAGCTTTGGTAACAGACTGCCAGCATTTTGTAACGGTTGTGTGGAAGGTGAAGTGGGGGTGGTGTGTGGAGGAAGGGGATTGGCGCGGGGATTCAACTTACTGTTTGTTTTCTGTATAATTGTGTCAAAAAGTGTATGTGATTTATATTGTAATTGGTCGTTGAGTATGTTGTTTGGTTGTGTTGTGTGGTGTTTATATATTTCGTATTGTTCAGTTGTGTTGAGTTTTTGACCTTTGGGTATGTAATGTAAAATTTCAAGATTAGTGTCTATGTTGGTGTAACTGTGGTTTTCTGTGTGTATGTGTGTGGCAAATGCAGAGTGTATATTGTTGTTGGTTAAAGCTTTTAAGTGTTCAGAATAACGGGATGAAAAAGATCTTCCCGTCTGGCCTATGTAGAAACTATTGCAGTCATTACAATTTAATTTGTAAACACCTGTTTTGTTATATTTGTCTATGTCTGTGTTTGTATTACTGATGTGTTTTTTGATGGTATTGGTTGTTCTGAATGCTATTTTGTATTTGTGTTTTCTGAATGTATTGGCGATTTTGTGTGTGTATGAGTTGTGGTATGTGAGTGTGATGTACTTATTGTGTTGTGTGTTGATGGTGTTTAGTGTTTTGTTGTTTTTGTTCTTGATGCGTTTGTGTAGTATGTTTATTAAATTGGGGTTATAACCGTTTTTTATTGCTATGTATTTAATAGCAATTTTTTTATTTAATGGTTCTTAATGTGTATTATTTTATACATAAGACCAATTCTTCACTTTTTCCCTTCCCCACTGGTTTATAACATTATCTTTGATCATCACTATTTCCTACCTTGTACACTTATCACTTCACTCCCTTACAATATAAGTTTTTACAATTTTTCTTAGACTAATGTACATATTTCTTACTCTTATTTACACCATTGTATTGCATTTTCTATAACTCTACCTACTTTCTGATATTTTCTCTTTAATTACTATTATTATTATCAATTTATGTAGTCCTTTTTATTTATATTTTACTTGGTCATTAACAGGGTTTTAGTTTATTTTCTTTTGTTTTTTTATTTTTAGTTCTTCATGCATTTATGTTATTTTGCAATTAATGTGGTCCTCACTGCCTTGTTGCTTGTTGCATGTCTCTATTTTAATTGGTTGTTTCCATCGTTGGACTTGTTTATACCCCTCACTTACCATATCTATTGGGTTTATCACGTTAAGTTCTCTTCTTCTAATTTTCATTATAATTATGATATTATCTTTTTTAACATTTATTTTTCTTCATCCATTGTTTTGTTTTAGCATGGAACCAGAATACTCTGCTTAATACACACTTCTTTGTAATTCTCCTTTCACTTATCATTTACACTAGTACTAGTTAACTATGGTTTCTTTATCCTAACAGTTCTTATATGCGTTGCGATGGTATGTATCGCCACAATATGTATGGCCACTTCCTTTACAATTTTGTTCAGGCACTTACGATGTTAAATAGAATTGGTGTGAGTTCATCAACTTGTCAATATCCTTGTATGATGTCTATCGTTTATTATGCATATGGCTCTATATTTTGAATTTTACGCTCCCATCTTTTTGATTGGTAAAAGATTGTTGGTATTCCCAACTCCTCCGTGGCCGCAGAAAGCACCTCTATGTTCACATGTGTCATACATTTTCATGAAATCGATGAAAATTTGATAAATTGTGACGTCATATTACCGTATTTTTTCAATAATTTGACAGAGAGGAAAGAGTTAGTCTATATTAGTTCTTTCTCTTTTGAAACCTCCATGGTATTTTTTGAGGCCTTCTTTAGGAAAGGGGTTAATCCTTTGTCACTAAAGCCCTATCCGAAAAGATATTTTAGGCTGTGAATAAAAGGGAGATTTCGCTATAATTCTAGCACTTGGGTTTATTTCCCTTCTTTTTTATTGTTAGATGAAAGTGCAGATTGCCATCCTTTTGGTATTGTCTCAGTGATTTATATTTTCAAAATTAACTGCAAGAAAGGTTTCGTCAATTCTGCAGAAATTTCGACTATATATCGTCGTTGCTGGAGGCTCTACTCTACTTAAGCTTATGGAGAGTATTTCTTATTTCACTCGTAGTGGACAGGTGTAATACACCGACTTCTGCAACCGCATGCAGGTATCTGCACCTACAGTTTCGCTGGGTGACTGTATTCTTTCTATTTAGCATCTCTTCAAAGTATGTTTTCCATCATCTCTTGATTTGGTAAGATCTCTTTTACTCCATTTTCACAGATTACTTCGGTAGCGACTTTCGAAGTGACGTATTGTATCGAATAACTTTCCCTTCTCTCTTAAATCGAATTCGCCTCTTACATTTCTACCGGCTGTTTTATAGAGTCACTCATTTTCCTTTTACATAATTCTTTTGCTTCTCTTCTCAGGTTTTTATATTCTTCATATTTTGAGTGTTTGCAGTATTTTCATTCTTGCTAACTTTTATTATTTTCACTGCGTCCCTACATTCGTTGTATAACCATTCATTACTTTTCTTGTTACTTTGGTATTCTGAGGTGTGTGCAGTGTGCGCTGCGTTTCTTAGCTTTCTAACATATCGTCTACATAACTAATAATAATAATAGCTACATAATAATAATAATAAGTACGGCAAGTATCTGTTGTGTTATATAAGTTACATATTGCTACGTTGAGATGAAAGACAATTATGTGAATCTTGGCACGAGGCAGCGCACGAAGATGTTCCAGACGCGGCAGAAATACGTAACGCTCTAGACAATTCGAGATGTCATTTCTACACATTTCTTGATTATTTTACTGGCATCGAGGCCCGCTGTGTGAGAACAATACAAGAAGGCCTAAGTATAAATACTGGACTTAGTAGTGGCCAGTTCAGTTACACCTGGTGATATTACAAGCTCGGACCGAAGTGTTTGTTGCGGTTTAGTGGAAAGTGATTGTTGTGTTAATTAGTGCAAAACTGTAACAAAGTGATTAAATTAAATTTAATTGTTGTTTGTTTCTAATTAAAAAGTTTTTATTAATAACTTTATTGGTGTCAGTTATTTCTATTTCCACTGAACAACACGACGACCCGTGCTACTGTCGCAACATTATATATGTTTATGTAATAATATTTTGTTTATAGGCATCAGAGTATCACTTAGATGTAACATTGTAGGAGTTAATGTTAAAATAAAAATATTAAAATAAAAATTAAATTAAAATTTAAGACGCCTTAATAAAATAATTCAGTTTTTAGTAGAGAAACTTTAGGCTTTTTATAAATAATTTATAGAAAATTTGAAAATAATTTATAGTATATTTTTTTGTTTAAATTTGAAACAAAAAAAAAATACTCAATGCAGATCACACTCGAAAAACAAATAACGATGTGAGCCAAGAACACACAAACAAAACACTTATCGTAAAATTAGCGGGTTACAGCATAGCCTATGTTAATAATACATCTAATGTAAAGCACACAAAATAACAAAAAAAAAACTACTATCCATAATACAGAGGAAACTCTAACTTACTGCCAAACGAACTGAACTGTATGCTTTACATGTACCTTACGCAAAAACGGTTCCCCTGCAAAGACCTGAAAAGAAATCACGGAACAGTTACTCAAATTTTATACGCTTATAATGAATTAAGACATTTACAGGTATGTAACCGGTGAAGTCTAAGATTTGAACTTAAAAATAAATTGCTTTAACTGGTACATTACTTGCTGATATAGACGAAGACGTAGACTGACATGACTAGATGAGAACATGAATAGAAAAAAAAAAATATTATTAGCTGCACGTTAAGGATAAACTTATGTTACATGTGAGAAAATTCAGAACAAAAAGGGGAGTACCCGAATTTCGTGCCCAGAGACATCCACTAGTACATTTCATCTGCTAAACTACGGAAAGTAACATTAGAAAAAACATACACACAAGAATCATTAATCACCGAGAATCGTCAGAGAAATTCTCATGGGAACCAACATCTTTCGTTTTACACGTGTGGAAATCTTAAACCTAAAACATCTATTACCTCCTTAACATCCAATCAACAATTAAAAAAACAAGTGAAAAGGAAAGCCTAAAAGCGAGGAAAAAGTGTTAATAAATAAGGGGTACTGAAGGACAGAGTGGTGAGGTCCCAAAGAGAATTCTAAGGTGAATAAAGAAAGAGGTGTGTGTTAAAGTTCAGAATGTCAACAGCGTGGACGCCAGAATAGAAAGATTATTTAACTATTTAAACGTTTCAAAACAGCGTTTCGGTTTTTCAGTAACATAATGTAATAAAATACAAATAACAAAAGTATATTATAAAAAATGAGTTAAAATTATGTTTCATAAATATAGAATTACTTTCAAAATTGTTGCTCATTTTATAATTAGGTTTACTAACTAATTCCCTTTCTTAATGTAAAAGACACGTATATTATGAGGGCTATTTGATAAGTTCGCGGCCTACCATAGAAACGAATGTGTGGCGTTTCTGTTTTTTACCACATAGTGGCGCCACGTTCGCCCCACGAACAACAGTGAAGGGTCAAGTCATTACCCGATCACTTACCAGTTGAGGAAGTCCGATTCTTCAAGGTCCTCAAAATAACCGTTTACTGCCGCTTTCAGCTCGTCATCTGAGGAAAATCGCTTCCCCCGAAAATTTTTTGAGGTTTGAGAATAGATGAAAGACAGATGGCACTAAATCAGGCGAATAAGGCGGATGGTGTAACAGATCATACTTCAATTCCGCGATTTTTGCCATAGACACAACGCATAGGGCGTGCATTATCCCGATGGAAAATGATATTCTTTGCTAAACCTGTTTTTTCTCGAATTTTTATATTTAATTGGCCCAAAAGGTTAGCGTAATACTCTCCATTTAACGTTTGACCCTTTTCAATGCAATCTAGTAACAGTATCCCCTTAACATCCCAGAAAAATGGATCCATACACTTTCCAGCCGACAAAATTGATTTTACCGTTTTTGGAGGCGGTGAATCACTATGCATCCATTGTTTCGACTTTGTTTTGTTTTAGAGTGACGTAATGGACCCAAGTTTCATCAGTTGTTACAAATCTACGAATAAAATCTTTCGGAGTTTTCTTAAAATGGTCCACAAATTTCTGAGAAGCTTGCATTCGCATGCGTTTTTGGTCACCAAACGCGGCACCCATCTTGCAGACAGCTTTTTCATACCTAATTCCTCAGTAAGAATGTGATGTACCCTTTCATCTGAGATGCCCACAGACTTAACAATTTCAGACACATTCAAACGGCGATCTTCCAAAACAATATCGTGCACTTTATTGATGATTTCTGGTGTAGTGGCATTTTTCGGACGCCCAGTACGCGGGTCATCTTCCATACTTTCACGACCACGTTTACATTCAATAGCCTACTTTTTCACTGTAGTAAATGAAGGTCCAGCATCACCCAACACATTCTTTATCTCATTAAAAATTTCTGTTGGTGGTAAATCTTTCTTAACAAAACATTTGATTACTGCACGATGTTCAGTTTTTCTCCATTTGCAGCGTTGCTGTGAGATAACCTTATTTATACAGCTGTTTCTCCTCAACAATAACTTGACCCGACTTGACGCTTCACACTTGCGTCTGCCCACTAGCCATAAGATCGTGTTATGCCTGTAATCTGGCGGCATGGTGGGGCGATGACCGAGCTTAGCTGATTATGGTACGAATTTTAACGAAGACGTCCGAACATTTTACCGCGCTTATTATTCTCGTCGTGCTTAGTGTAGCCTAAACTATTGTGGGAAAGGTAGCCTAAAACACTGTAGGCGCTTAAAGGTAAGAATTGTTTCATTTTATTAGCACAAAATAAGTGATATTCAAACGTAGGTAGACTTTCTAAATTTCTGTAGGTAAAAAACGGATCTTGAGTGTTTTACGGCAGCCAATACAATTCCGTATTTTTACTTCTTTAATATCAAGCGAAGGGATCCTTACAAAAAATCGATTTTGAAATTCCAGTAGAAATAATTGTTTTGATGGAATATACCTAGTTTTGTTTTAGCATATGTACAGGTGTGTAGCAAACGCGCGCTCGCCTCTCTCCCTCTCCCCCTCTCACGCTCTCTCTCTCTCTCTCTCTCTCTCTCGCACGCGCACGCGCGCACACGCACACATTCTTTCATACGCGCGCTCGCGTACTATAATAAATGTAATTTAGTAAGTGGCTTAGTAGTATAGTATAGTAAAAATTAGTGAATTAAACATTAAATGTAATATAAAAATAAAAAACAAAAGCAATTAAAAGTAACAAAACCATTTAAAGTTAGAAGAATAATTTGTTCATAAAAACTTTAAAAGTTAGTTAAGTCAGATCAGAGGTAAGGTTTATATACATGCTGTGTGTGTGTGTGTGTGGAGGGAGTACACAATTTAATTTGATAAATGTACTTAGTAGAGTTAAAAAAATATAGCGAATGAAATATATGAAATGAGTTAGGTTAAGTAAATAAAATTTTATAAGCACTGTTTATTTTACTCAGCTGTCATTACAACTGGTATTAATTTTTAAATCTGTCTGAGTACTTTACATGTAAAAATGTAAATTTTACTTTTTCCATGTGTCTTTGATAAATGTAGCATAGCACATCAGGTATAAAAAGTACCCTCACAATATATTTAAAGTAATTAACAATAAATTAATTATCTTATTTATCTAAGTGTCTGCAAGTGAAATTGGTGCAAATGCCGCTGTTCACAACTGGCAGAACAGTGTACTGTGTGTGTGCGTGTGTGTGTGTGTGCGTGTGCGCTCGCTCGCCCACATGGCATTTAAGCAAGAAACGGGATATGTGTAAGTTGCATTTGAGAAAGATTTTGCCAGGCTCCTAGTACTACTTATTATATTGTACTATTTACTATCATTTATGCATTGTACCAGTACCTGTCCCTATTATACACATTTCACAATTACGCTTGTCAAACACTGTCACTATTCTAAGATCTTTCAAGCAAAGATACACATGTCCATCTAAGTTGTGAATAACTCATTAACCAGTAAACAATTGACAAAATGTTCCGAGCAATTATGTTTTTAATTAAAATCAACAGAGACAAACTGATATTTTAATTCGGCTTGAGTTAGCCCTTAGTCACTTAAAAGTAAATTAAATGCCTGGCATTTAGAAACAGTAAAACTGTTTGGATACATAAGCTAAGTCAGATAGTAAAAATCGTTGCAAAATTTCTGAAATTGCCTCTTACAAACTCATAAAGTAAGAAAACTTACAAACTTTCTCCATTTACAATACTATTAGAGATATTAACAGGAAAACAAAATGAGCACAGAAGAAAAGTACAAATCAGTATTTGCAGTATGCCTTTATACGGTATAACATATAGGTCTATGTACATGACATGTTACTTTATATAGAATACAAATTGTGGTTGTTAAATAAAGTTTAGTTGTTACCGTTTCATCTGAAATTTGCTTATTAAATTTAAATTCTATGAAAACAATGCTATGTTTATTTTCAGATGAATACTACTGCTGTAAAATATGATTTTTGCAGCAAAGAGTTCAGTAAGAGTTCTTATTGTAAAGACCATATTAGAATTGTTCACAAAAGAAATGCCAAAGGTGAGCAAATTGAAACAACTAAATTTTTGCACTTTGTGTAACAAACAGTATTCCCAAAACAAGAATTTGCAGCGACACATCAAATAAACCCATTCTTCTGAGCCAAAACAAATTTATAAATGTGATATGTGCACTTATACAACAATTTACCAGTGTAGTTTAAAACGTCACATATTAAAAATACGTAAAAGTGACAAGAAATCCTTAGCACGATCTTTCATGTGTACTCTATGTAGTGCAAAATACGAGCATAAACGGACCCTCATAAAGCATGAAAGAAAATATCATAACATTGGAAAACCTTCACTTTTGGTTGAAAGAAAATGTCCTATTTGTAAATTCATAACAAGGAGACCAAAGCGACATAATCAAGAGAATATTTACAGTCATTTTGAAAATGTACATGGCATTTTTATGAAGTTTGAACGTCACAGTTTTGATTCTGTCGATGAATTTAATGCGTGGAAACAAGAAATTTAAAAAAAACAACAACTTCTTTTGTTAAACAAAAGTCAAATGGAAATGTATCTGTTTACCAATGCCACATAAGTGGTTTTTACAGGAAACAAGGTGTTAACAAACGTCACATAAAAATTATGGGCACATGTAAAATAAATGCCTTTTGTCCAGCAATGACCAAAGATGAAAAAATTAAAAAATGATACTTTGAATGTGTCGTATCTTACTACACATGTTGGCCATAAAAATGAGTTAAAACATATTCACTTGACGAAGAAAGAGTGAAACCAAGTTGCAACTTACTTAGCAAGTAAAATACCCCATGAGGAAATTTTAAAAGATATCAGGTGTTCGATATCAAATTGTGATCTTTAAAGAATTCACCTAGTGAACAAAAAAGATATCATAAATATTGAGAAAAGCTTTAATCTAAATGGTGAAGCCACAAAACATCCATTTGACCCTGTAAGCATCGAGGCTTGGGTTGAAGATCTTAAAACATCAAAGGACACTGCCTTAGTGGTTTATAAACCACAAGGTATAAATAGTTTTGAGTTTCCTCAGCTGAAAGAAGACGATTTTGTTTTATTGTTTATGACTAAAGCTCAAAGACTGTTCTACATAAATACGGTAGTGATGTTGTATGCATCGACGGAACGCATGGTCTCAACAATTATAATTTTCAGTTATACACACTTCTAACTATGGATTTAACCAGGGAGTGATTTCCTGCTGCTTTCATGTTTACGAACAGAGGGGATGAAACCATTCTACGATTTTTTTTGATAAAATAAAGTCTTCATTCGGATGTATTAAAACTCATACATTTATGTCTGATATGGAAGATACATTCTATTCAGCATGGTGTAAAACTATGGGACCTTCAGACAACCGTATTTATTGTGCATGGCATGTTTTAAAGGCTTGGAGAACTAATGTAATACAAAAATTAAAATAAAAGAAAAGCGAGACAGTGTGTTTAAAATGTTACAGGCTCTGTTGTATGAACTTGATGAAGACGCTTTTAACAAAATGCTCCATGAAATTTTAAGGAGACTTCATGATGATGAAGAAACACATTCATTTTATGAATATTTTATAAAGCAATATATTAATAAGAAACAACACATATCATGGCCCTACTGTTATCGGATTCATTTAGGCATAAACACTAACTTGTCAAAGAATTTTAACAGAGTGTTAAAATACTGTTACCTGAAAGGCAAACAAGCCCGCCGATTAGACAAAACTCTCTGTGCAATACTGAACTTGCTTAGGGATAAATTGTTTGATTATCTCATAAAAATTAAAAAAGGAAAACTTGTTCGCAAACTGTAGACGTTGAGAACACGACACAAAGCTAGTTTGCTGTTGGATGTACCTACAGTTTTAAGAACTTCAGATGATACGTGGCAGGTTCTGTCATCAGCCCAGAGTGAATTTTATACCACAAAACGGATTAGGCAGTGCACATCGTGCCAGCTACAGTGTGTACACTGTAATGCTTGTTTTCATGAGTTTATGCGCTCATGCATGGATAACGCCATCCGTAACAATATGTGTAAGCATGTTCATCTTGTTTGTCGAAGACTGAATGAGAATGAAAGGTCTATTTCTGAAACTCGGAATGAAGAAAATATACTAACAATTAGTACAGAAAAGGAACAGAAGATTTTAGAAGAAGAAGAAGAAGAAGATGTAATGTTGGAAGACACTATTTTAAAAGAAGTTAGTACTGAGGAGGAAGAAGGAAGCAGAATTTCTAACATAAAAAAACAACTACTCAAAAAATTTAATGAAGTCTACAGTAGACTTGAAGACCAAATACATACTTATAAACAAGTAGAATATGTAGGAAAAAAAATGGACCAGTTGTTGCCTACAATGGAAGCGATGAATGCAGGAAGAAACCTTAAAGGTATGTCAATTAACAATGATGTTATTCTAATTATATAAACTATACATAATTATGGAGCGGTCGTGGCGTAGTGGCTAGCGTGTGGCGCTGCTACGCTGTCGGCGCGGGTTCAATTCCCGCCGGGGGCCATCTGATTTAGATACGACCGTTGCCCTCGCAAGGCAATGGCAAACCAGCGAGAGGTATCCTGCTTAGTATAAACCTTCCCCAATAGGCCGTTCGGATCCGGCGTTAAACTGTAGGTCCCATATACCCGTGAGAGACTCAGTACCACACGCACCACGGGTATATGCGGGGAGGGTACAAACCAGTCGTAAGACTGAAGGACTACGATACATAATTATCTAATCTACTTAGATTAGACATAATTAGATCTAATTACCTAATCTTAGGTAACCATCTGATTATAGCTGAAACCTATTTGCCCACTTCCAATCTTACATCCCAGACACCGGTTTTTTTACATGTTTACATTAGATTATAAGGCCTATTAGTAGTTTTGCCTTAATTCATTCTGAAACCACTTCATATTTATATTTTCCAAGTTACTCATAACAACAATAATTTGAAAATAAATATATTAACTTCTCATAAAATCTGCTGATTTTATGTTACATACAGCAATTTGTATAGATATAGCAGTATCCAAGTATCCAATAGCTACATTTTAAATTGTACTGTGCAATAAATGTTGAATATTGAGAAATTTTGAAAGGATTTTTTATATTCTATTAGCATGCCTGTAAACCCTTATACAACTGTGTTTGTCCGGAATACATTTTTTATATCTAGACGAGAAGTTGGAGACTAATTAAATTTGCTAATTCCTTACACAATTGCACGAAATGAAGGAACACAATCATCGGTTGAATTTTTTTGAGAGCAATTATTTTGGGTATTATAAAAAAGTAATTAATACATATTATTATATATATAAACTTTCACAATATGAACTTACTTTCATTTATCTTTCCCAAACGTTTCGAGGTGATGTTCCTCTTCCTCAGTGGGATTAAATACTGAATGTCATTTTAACAGTATAACGGTTATGGACTGGTGTGTGTGGTGGGGGTTGATGGTGGGAGGGAATTGGCGCTGAGGTTCAAATTGTGTGTTTGGATCAATGTATCGAATAGTGTATGTGATCTATAATGTAATTGTTCATTTAATATGTTGTTTGGTTGTAGTGCGTGATGTCTGTATATTTCAAATTGTTCAGCTGTGTTTAGTTTTCTACTTTTAGGTAAGTAGTGTAATATTTCCATGTTGTGTTCTATGTTTGTGTAACTGTTTTGTGTAAACAGTTTTGTGTAACCACAGTTACACAAACATAGAACACAACATGGAAATATTACACTACTTACCTAAAAGTAGAAAACTAAACGCAGCTGAACAATTGTGAAAGTTTATATATATAATAATATTTATAAAGTGAACGAAGAGGATGAATCAACAAGATAATTGTAATTAATACAGTATTACACTGATCACAAATGGGTAGTTCGTTTTAGTAAAACTTGACACATAGCATATACAAATATGAACTAAATTATTTTTTAACTGTGCCATTAAAAGTTTTTTCTTTTAATTTCACATTACAGTTAATTTCTGAACATGATTGTTTGACATTACACATAACACAAAATTGTAGTAAATATTTTTTATTTGTAATTTCTACATGATTTTTTTTTACTTTCCAGGTTACAAGCAGAACCCCTGCCAATCAAAACATTGCAAAACAAAGGAAATTTAAATGTACAAAAAAACAAATAAAAACAGATTGACAAGGAAGGTTGGTGAAGAGGAAAGGCTGAAGATTGAGATTGATTTATTGCAATGAACAGAGGTAAATTGAATTAACAATTTTTTTAAATTTTACATTACAGTTAAATTTTTAACATGTTTCTTTAAAATTACACGTACCATAAAATTGTACTAATCATTTTTATTGATAATGTTTCATTATCGCTGCATGTGCCAACCAACTAAATTTCTTATAAAACCGCCAATATCTCGAAAACGAAAAAGCCGATTTTATTGAAACAAAACCAAAATAAAATTTATAGTAAACTGCTATAGCACACACACCTCCCATGGGATGTTCCGCGGGCCAGGATGAAATAAAAAAAGTTTGTCACCTCATATGAAGCGGGCGGTTCCATCATTGCTGGCGGCAGCTGGTCGTCCCTCCTCGGTCACAGACGAAGATTCAGTGGTTCATAGCTGGTGAAGGTGGCAGCACACCAAGCTGTGGTCAGATCTCCATTCTTGGGCGAGAACCCCAAATATTCGAAATGATTAATGTACTGTCCACTAATGCTTGCACACTTGTCATGTATATCAAACACCCGAACTAGACGCTCCCCGAATTTTCACTCGCTGACACCATATAGCTATCTCTCATAAAACGAAAGTTTGTCGCATGCCGAAAATTTCACTACATGAAAATTAAAAAAGAAACTTCATGACGTGGAACCGTCTGAAGACTCTGTTTTTGAAAATTGTTAAAACTATCGGTTAAAATGTATGCCTAAAACCATCCTCAAACTTCAAGAAACACGGTGGTGAAAGAATTTTAAAAATCAGATCAGCTGTTACTGAACTTATGTCGGGCAATGAAGAGCACCATGCTGCCAGATTACAGGCGCAACACGATCTTATGGCTCGTGGGCAGACGCTTGTGACGCTTCACAGCTGTTCATGGGGCGAACGTGGCGTCACGATGCGCCAAAATACAGAAACGCCACTCATTCGTTTATATGGTAGGTCGCAAACTTTTCAAATCGCCCTCGTAGATAGGCCTATATGTTACGTACATTCTAACAGTTCATTATCAATTTAATAATAAACGGAAAATCTTTCAAATGCCCAGAAATTTTATTTTGAATACCCAAACGACAATTTTCTGATAGTAAGAAGCAACATTTTTTTATTTATTTATTTTATTTTTGCAATCTGTTTACAAAATAAACATTTGGCAAAATTGGTGACAATATATATGACATGTAGAGGTAATTATTGATCACTCCTCCTTAAGCACTAATATTACATAAATCTAGCCGGAATGTCCACTTGTTTTTGGCGTTTGAGTCTTCTTGTGTTGGTGCCTGCGTCTTCCATGAGCTTTTGATCTAGTTCGTTGGAGTGCGCTGCTAGTCTCTTACTGTAGTTAACGAAGAATCGTTTGATTTAATGACGGACAGAAGTCACTTGGAGGTCGTTCTCGATGACATTATTCGGTACGTACCATGGGGCGTTGACCATAGCTCGGAGCACCACATTCTGGAATCGTTGTAAAATCTCGATATTTGAAGTACTCGTTGTCCCCCACAGCTGGATGCCATATGTCCAGGTTGGCTTAAGTATGGGTTTGTAGATAAGGAGTTTGCTTTCCAGAGTTACAGGGGATCTCCTTCCGAGTAGCCAATACATTTGCCTGTACTGTAGTCTGAGCTGTTTGCTTTTGGTAATTATGTGCTTTCGCCAGGTAAGGCGGCGGTCCAGATAAATACCGAGGTATTCTACATCTTCCTTTTGCGGTAGTTGGCAGTTATCGAGTGTTACCGGCGGGCAGCTGTCACGTCTCATAGTGAAGGTAACGTGTGGTGATTTAGTTCCGTTCGCCTTTATCCGCCACTTCTTTAACCATTGATGCATTTCATTAAGGTTGATCTGTAGGTTACGTGAGGCGCAGGCAGCATCTGCGTGCGAGGCCAGGATCGCCATGTCGTCGGCGAAAGTTGCTGTCATAACTTGATTTGAAGTTGGAAGGTCTGCGGTATATATTAGGTAGAGCACAGGACCCAATATACTTCCTTGTGGGACTCCAGAGTTGACTTGATGCAAGCTTGTAAATTCATCTTGATGTCTGACAAAGAAGTATCTGCCTTGGAGGTATGATCTGAGGACAAGATAGTAATCGTGTGGAAGGAGTTTCTTCAATTTGTATAATAGGCCGGTGTACCAAACCTTGTCAAAGGCCTGGCTTATGTCCAGGAAGGCTGCAAAGCAATATCGTTTACCTTCGAGATCGCTGCTTATTTTATTTACAATGCGATTGACCTGTTCTATGGTGCCATGTTTTTTTCTGAAGCCAAATTGGAAATCAGGTATTGTCTCCCTCTCATGTAATATTGGTTGGAGTCTTTGAAGAAGAAGTTTTTCAAACATCTTTGATAAAAGAGGCAAAAGACTTAAATATGGGTCTATAGGATGTTATAGCGTGCATTGGTTTACCGGGTTTGGGCAGCATTACAATCTGCGCAACTTTCCACTGGTGCGGGAAATGGCCGAGTCGCAGGATGGAATTGAAAATCTGGGTTATCGCTTTCAGACATTTTTTCGTTATCTCTTGTAGCACTTTGCCGGTAATCAGGTCATACCCTGGCACTTTCTTGGGGTTGATTTCCCTAGTTATGACTGCTTGCACCTCCTTTAATTTGAATTTACAAGTTGGTAACGTCACCTGGAACGGGACATTTAGGAATGCAGCTACCTCGTCATCGTGTTCAGGTTCATCACAAGGATATGGTTGAAACACCGTATCCAGATAGTTTGCAAATGCGGCAGCTTTTTCTTTACCATCTCTGGTCCACTGTCCACTGGCGTCCATAATTGGGGGTATGGATTGTTGCGGTCGTTTAATACGTTTTGTGGCTTTCCAAAGCGAGTAATTATTAGCTTCTGAGGCTGAGAGGTTCTCCAGATATTCTTGAAGTCCTTGATTTTTGAAGTCGTAAAGTAAGTTCTTCAAGTCCGTCAAGGCTTTATTTAATTTCTTTTTATTGGCCGCTGTTCTGTTCATCCGCCATTGTTTCCTGAGCATGCGTTTGTAAGCAATTTTTTCCCTAACTATTACTGGGCATGATTCGTTGATTTGCGTCATGTTGCGGTCAGGTGTAGCCATCCACGCAGCTGTTTGTATGGATTTTGTGAGGGTTTCGACCGCGTATTCTATGTGTGTCTGTTTTCAATGGGATGTTCAAAGTTATTAAATCGTCTAGATGGCGTCTGAACAAGTCCCAGTCAGCTAGTCTGCTACATAAGATTGGCTGTTTTTTTCTTCAAACAATTTGGGAGTGAACTGTTACTATCACAGGGGAGTGATCGGTCCAGGCTTGTCTGTGTCCGGATTTGACTGATGTTAAGACCTTTGGTGATACAGAAATCGAGTAGGTCCGGTAATTGGTTTCTATAAGTAAGTTGGCTCCCCTGATGAGATATAACTAAGATTATGAGCTTGAATGGTTGCCAGG
Source organism: Magicicada septendecula (assembly GCA_034769895.1). Classification (NCBI taxonomy): domain Eukaryota; kingdom Metazoa; phylum Arthropoda; class Insecta; order Hemiptera; family Cicadidae; genus Magicicada; species Magicicada septendecula. The sequence continues at coordinate 417,984,281 of CM068373.1, read as the reverse complement.
AGTGCAGTGCCCTTGCCACTTGTAATTCTTGACCCCCATCTGGTGTGCTTAGCGTTATAATCCCCGCCAGCGATGAACCTATTGCCAAGTGTCAAGAAGAAGTCTTCGAAGTGCTGTTGCTGGTTATTGTGCTTCGGCGGGCAATAAATGGCGGAGATTGTTAGTGGTCCAGTACTGGTGTCAACCACGATGCTTGTTGCTTGTAGGTGTTCGGTCACATATTTGTCGGTTTCGTAATGTTTTACATTAATAACTTGTTAACAAGTAACCACGTCAGGCTTAAGCTAAGGAAATCTTTTATAAACACGGTGCACATAGTTTTATGAAATGTCAATAATTGCCTGTGAAGATGTCAGTTACATTCATCGTCGTAAAGAATATCGTTTCCGTCACGAACATTAACATACGACCTCAGTTTCCGTGAAGGCAAATGAGTGGTTCCCTTAACAGTGAAGCTGCCAAAGTGGCCTCTTCCACTGTAGTCAAATGACAACTTTTCGTAGCGTTTCACGTATAAAGCAAAACGTAAATATATCTGTTGTTAAACTATATTATATAAAATACAAGTATACAAATTAAATCATAATAGAGATGGCGTTCTAGAGAAGGCCTTTGATGTGAAAGCAGAGATGTCAAGAGATCGATAGTGTATAGTCGCGTCAGGAGAACTGTTGGATCCCCGAAACCGTAGGGTAAAAGTTTGCAGCAACGGTTACAAGATTGCTGTGGTCGGAAATTCAACTTTCTAATCTCCCTTAAGTCCTATCCTATCGCACAATTTAAAGAAATAGTGCGCTATTTCCTGTACTTCCAAGTCCTGGACTAGATCCAAATCTTCTTCCTGCACTTTGTCTTGGAATAAAATAATAGTACAATTACTTTTGCTTATCTCATCGGAGCCATATAATATTGGAAGTTGAACCAATGACTTTTAAAATAAACATTTTTATTTCCTTTCATGGCCTCTATCTTTCGTTACCATTGTCAGGGTCAAAATACTACGCCTCATCTCTGCATTACTGGCTTCTGATTTCTGCCGCGATTCTCATTCAGAGGAAACTGTAACATTACATTTTCACTTGACATCTTCCAAATAAATTTTTCTTGTCCTATCTTTCCTAAGGTCTTGAGTCCCAGAAACTCGGACAAAGTGATTATGCCATACGATATGTCTTAAAAACATCTAAACATCTAGATTCTATGTCTTGCGACGACTTCCTTCTGTCGTTGACTTCCCTTCGTACCTCTACTTAAATTATTTCCTGTCCAAATTGTTTTTGTCATTCTGTTATATCCATAGTTACATTACTTCAATATGGGTCTTTTTCCCCTGGTGCCTAATCCCTGGCAGTGGTAAATAAGAAGAAACATGCAGGGATGCTGGAATACTTTCACTGGTTGATACCCGCGGAGCGACTCAGTGAAATGACTACGATAGTGTAGATTATTGATAACCTCTCCAAGATAGGGTGATGAATTCTTAAGTTTAGCACAATGCAGCAAAAGGGAAAGTACATTTGGCCTCCAAAAACCGGCTGAAGAAGAGCACGAATATACGCAGACCTGCTTCTTGAGAGCAATCGTACAGCTAAGAAATACTCTAAAAAAAAAAAGAAAAAGCAGAGGGGATGTAGAATTAAAAGAAATAAGAGGTAAAAATTACTTTCACCGTTCAAATAATAATAATGGTATTGTCATCAAGTAAAACAAATCAGAAGATACATTTTAACATGTATGGGTCAGAAACTGGAAACCGGTTTCAAAATTTTACCTGGCGATGGAAACACAAAAACAATGTAGAAAGATAAAATTGAATCACCAACCAAGATATATATTAAAAACCAAACGTAGGGAACAACATTGAATAAAAGATTAGGAAAATATACAATTCTAATAGAAAAATCATGTAATTAGATACAACACTTTTGTTGTAAATATATTAGACAACAAAACGTGTCTATTAGAGTAGAGGATATGAAACGTTAGGAAAACCCCTCTGGGATTTTAGTAAGTAAAACATGAATACCAAGCAGGATTAACAAGCAGGAAATAAACAGGAATAACAAGGTACTGAAGAAACCCGTCTGTAAGAAAACTGGATGGCAAGTTTCCAAGTAATCAAATGAGTCTGAAAGAGGGAAAAGAGAGGCTCTTTTAAGGTAACATTAGAATAACGAATTGTATGACAAATAACTGTACGATTTTTTACAGATTTATCTTTTGTTTATATATTAGCGCAAATATAGAAATGTGGGCAGCTTCGAATGCAACATTAGTACATCGCTACATACGACATATTGCTACTGTAACTTGTAGGTTTATTACACTTATAATAATTAAGCCTACAACCAACTTAGTTATTTTAATATGCAAATTAAAAAAAAATAGTGCTGATGTACGCCCGCAGAATTATGTTTCACACCAGTACAGACGTAATGATGTCTGTTGGTCTATATTTTTCAGCCGACTATGCAAATAGTGGACGTTAAAATTGTCAACAGAAATAATTTAAAATTGCTAATGCCCCACTCGCTGGATTAGTTTTGACCTAGCCAGTGACCTTGATTGCAATGACGAATACTCAAATGGATAAACGTTGACTAAATGTAGCCAAAAAAGATTCGTTTGGACGTCACCAACGATTACCCGAGGAATATCCGGAAATATGTGTGCAAGGTTGAACGTTTTGCCTGCGGCGAAAGTTTGTTGACACCCATTGATCATTTTTATAAGGCGAGAGACAAAAACTCAAAGGCGAGAGTACACTGGATGGCAAAAAATCAAAAGCTCAGAATACAAAACATTTTTACTTGTTTTTCGTATGTGTTTTTTAAGTTATGTAAGTTTCCGTTAAGGAATTGTTCTATTATATATCTTTTAGCAGCTTCGATTTTCAAATAATACGGTCTTTTCGGTAAACAAAGTTTTTTTTTTTAAATTCATTATATGTTAGTTCTGAAAAAAAGAGCTGTGATCATTCAAGGAAAACACGAGTGTCAGTTATTCTGTAGGTAGATCGAGTGTTTGTTAATGTTCAGTTACAAATAATCCAATTAATTCGTACAGTGTGTAGTTATAGAATGTAATTTATTACTTGAAAGCTCATGCCGATCTGTTGACAAACAAGGACTGCCAAAAGATACATATGAATAAATGTTTTGAACTACTGTCATTTATTTCTAAAGAAAAGGTTGCTCTCTCGTTTAATATCGTGTAAGTAATTTGTACAGAAAAAAAAATGCATTGTAATGAAACATTAAAAAAAAAGTTAGCAAATTTAGATGTTAAAGGATATACAATTTAACATTAAAAAAGTAAAATGTTTATTAAATTCCCGCTATTTTGTTCAAAGTCTATAAGATAAAATGTATTAGACGTTATAATTAGGTGAAACCAAAATTAGTCGCAATCTTGATACCATTTTACACAAGCCTCAAAAGCTTTAAAAGCAGAATAATCTTGTATACCATTTTAAACATGCCTCAAAAGCAGAATTGTAGATATAAATCTAGCAGGTTCTCGTTTCTAAAACAATGTTAAACTCAAATTCTCTCGTTTGCTTAGCAAGGTTAAAATTTTTAATCTTCAAACTACCGGGGAATGTCGTATGTGTGTTAATATTGTTAAGCCATCACAGCAAGTCCTCACTATAGATTGTGACGACAATAGTAACTAAGCAAGTTTGGAATTTTGTATTGAATTTCAGATGAACTTTTTTAAACTACATTCTACAAAAACCGAATATTCACTTTTCATTAATATATAACAAAACTCATAAGTGCATTTTCTCTTTGTAACCGCAATCCTGAGATTGCTCTAAAGTTAAGTTATGAATACAGTTTGATTGTATTTTTAAAATTCATTTGTATTTAGAAACAGATTTCTCTAGCAAATTGATTCAAAAACCTCCATTTTAGGTCTATCTTTCAACAATTCTTCTCTTTAATAACGGTAGCAGTGTAGCTGTTACACCTAATTAAGTACCCAACCAAAGATATTCCCTGCTAGCGGGGCTTTACATGATTATTTCTCGTGAATACGATTGAATACTTTATCGATGCCCTGCTCATCCCTCCATAAAAATGTTTGCATTCCCTTACAACAGTAAAAGTCTATAGTCTTTAGCTTTAAAAGTCTATACTCGTTCTCTGTATATCTCTTTCTTTCTTTCCAAAATCACATAGGCCTACTTCAGAGTATGACGATTTCAGAACTTTTCTTGTTTTATGTCCAATACTTGTCAAAGACGGGCAGATTCTTCTTTCCGATGAATCAATTTTTGCATGTTTTATGCTAGATTTCTCTCCGGATTGTTTAACAGCGACCAATTCCATGACGTTTTTCTTGGAAAAAAATACACTGGGGTGGTTTCCTGTTTCTTCCCCTGGTCAGCTGCCCTTAATCTGGGGACAGACGCTGTTTGTTGCCGCCCATTCTGGATAAGACGCTTTTCCTCTATTGATAGTCCATTATCATCCTAAGAGAGCTAATTCGCTATAAGTGGTTGGCACCCGTTGGGTGTCAGGTTATTTCCCGCCGCCCAATACTCGGCGTTAAGTCGCTGGGTGTACGGTGTACGGTCTATATTCCATTACAGTAGCAGGGTAAAACTGGTCAGAAAAAGTAATTAACCCTGGCCAAGCCATAATTTTTACAATTGTGGTAATGGATCGTGCTAATTATCTGCCAAAGATAAATCTGCTGGCAGGTTATAAAAAGTTAGACCGCGTCGTCTATTTTTGGTCTACAGTAGAAAAGGATGATGGTTCCACTGAAGAAATAAGACGAAGATGTGTCAAAGCTGAATGCCATCTGGAAGGATCATTTCATTACTAGAACCACTAGACTACGACTCCTAAAGACACCGAGCTTTCCAGCATTTCTTTATGTAGCAGGACGGGGACCATCACCGCACAAGATCACAAAAGAATAGATGCTTTCTAGATATGACATACAGGAGGACATTGTGTCTATCATGAATGGACAAAAGAACCAATTCTATTCTGAATAAGCTCAAAGTGACTAAGAGATTATCTACCATACGAAACCAGAAAGTTGTATAGTTCTTTCGACATATTGTTCACGAGAAAAATTCATCGTATGGTAAAACTGAGAAAGACAACTATCTCGTGGAAGATATTGCAGTACTGCGACTGGACCAAATAGAGGAGATAACAGGCTGTACGCTGGAACAACTGATTTGTGAGTAGAAGTCCGGAACTTGTGGTAACAGAGTGTGCAGGATTTAACATGATTGGGGCATGACGTTTTGACTACGAAAGGGCGACTAATAAACGAATCCTAGATTTAATGTCTTCTATGGATCTTCCATCTTGTGAAACTCTGTTACCCACATATACGTAAGGTCTTTATATATCCCAGTTGAATATTCATTTTATCAGTGGCAACTTCAGTCACTTCCGTTTTTCTTCCGTTTATGTTCCTCTCCTCTTTACACAAACAGTAGATTTTATGAACGACACTTTTCTTTCAACCAGAACAGACACATCGAAATGTAAGTCTCAGCATGGGGATCAGATAAGACTTCCCGTTTTCATTTCCCTAATTCCTCTTCCTTGTAAAGATTAATAGTCCGTTCATTGTAGTTCTGTCAGGGTGCAGCTGTGCCTCACTCCTTTGATTATTTGGACATTCACTTCACACTCCAGGTCTTCTACAAAACTCTTTCTGTCCCTGCAGTAAAGTCATGAGTCTTTAAGACCTAAAGCATTTATGCCAAGACCTTCTTTAGGTCCACGAGGGCGTTTCAGATACTAATGTATATCAATATACATAATAAACGTAAACTTATACAAACTACAAACAAGTTTGTTTACATGCCGTCTTTGTCTGATCTAGTAAACTTCGCGCATCCACAAGTCACTTCATTTCATTTCCTAATTCTGAAAATAGTTATTCCAGTTTAGTTATGTATCCATATTTAGATATAATCGTTTTTCTGTTTCGCCTTGTTACTAAAATAGATCATTCCGCGTGTAGCATGCATGGTTTAAGTGATATTCAAGTCACTTGTGTGAATAGATAAACTAATCTTTTCAAACCGCCTTCTGATTTCTTGTTTATAAACGTGTGTATATTCTATAAATTTTAAACTCTTCCAAGGCGTTCATGATTCGCAAATGTGTAGTAGTTCCAAGTTAGACTTGAAATCCGTGTATTTGTGGTCGTGTAAGACCAAGTGGCGAGCGTAGTTAGACTTTGTATTGACGGAGTTGAGCTTTTTTAGTTTCTTAGGTGTACGTTCAAGGAAACATTTAAGAAAACCCATCCCCGTTTGATCAATGTAAAAGCATTCCTCATTTCATCCCTACACATTCGCGAAAAGGGCCGAATATGAACGCCTTGGAGGAGTTTGAAATTTATAGAGCATACGCAAACAAAAGCAGTCGCGGTTTCGTACTGAATGACCAGCTGAATTTGAAATCCTATCTGCTATCTGCTATACGATACAGCCTTGAATCTGCTTTATCAGAATGAGACGAACAACCGCTCAGTGGTCGCCCAAACATGACTAAGTGCGCACGTACTAAAGCGTACAGTGCAGTTACAGTTGGAATTTCAACTGACGAAGACCTCGTATAAGAGATTTTTTTAAAGAGCAGATAATAAAGCATATGCTTTGAAACGCGTGATTACTATAAACAAGAAGTCTCAAGGCGGACTGAAAAGGTTAGTTTATCCATTCCGTGTGTCTCTTTAGTTTGCGCATTGTACAATTTGCACCATTCTCGTTTTCATTGTTCGTGTTTCTGACTCATGCATACACTTTGATCTTAAATTTTAAACTTGTACCATTGCTTCTCCACTGGGGTTTTTTTTTTTAGCCGATAAATTATATTTTATTCATACGTTACAGAAACTTATTTTACATTTTCACCTCTTCATCTGGTGCAGTCTTTGTAAACTTTACAATCATGTTTTCTGCCGGAAAATCTTTTTAGTTTTTTGGTTGAGTTCTTTACTAATTTTTTCAGCTCTAGTGTATTTCCACTGCACTATCTGCAGATCTCAGAATTGAAACGATTCTTCTTTCCTTCTATTGGCGTTACAACTCGGATCGGTTTTGGTCTCTTCAACAATTTTTCTCCATTCAGCCCTCTCATTACATAGTCTTTTCCATCTTCTTATCCCCATATTCATTAGATCCTTCTCAGCACCCTCGATCCATCTCTTTCTTGGCCTTTCTCTTGAGCTCTTACCTGCTGGTATCCATTCTAAATTTTGTTGGGGAACCTGTTTTTTGCATTCTCATTGTGTGTCCCAGCCAGGTTATCCTTCTACTCTTTACAAACCTTGCTATGTCACTTCCGTGATTATTTATTTCATGATTCCTTCGTATTCTCCATGAGCCGTCATTATTTTGCACTGGCCCAAAATGTTTTCTCAGTATCTTTCGTTCTAATATTCTAAGATAATGTTCGAAAGAGAAGTCTTAAAAACTAACAAAACTTTATCAATTTTGAGTAGACGTAGTAACATTGGTTACCACTAAGGATTCTCGTTTGGATATCATTGTTTGTGGTCTTAGTGTAGTTTATTTGTGAATTATAGATAGGAAAATTCACTTGCGTGTTCTAATTCATGATTTGCGCATTGTAGAGGTTGTCTTCTACATGATGCTCTAGTTATTCCCATGTATTTCGCTTTTTTTTCAATCTCTGCTCAACAGTCCGTAAAGGACCAAGGCATACCGCGCGGCTTTTTTGTTTATTGTGACGGTTGCAACGCGTCGCCAGCCGCTAGTTGCGGTATCCGCAGCCAGATGTATTTCGCTCTATTATAACTTATTTTCAGTATTCTTTCCAGAGTCATCTTTCCATTACCTCGTTATCTATATTAATTACAGTTACTTTCAAAGAGTTTTTGTGTTTACTTATAATCGTCACATCATCAACGTAAGCAAGAATTTGTATGGTTTTTATTTCTATATGTCCCCTAATTTCCATCTTGTATGTACTATTTCTGGAGTAAAGAGGGCAGTGTAATGCCTGTGGTAATGGGAAATGTGGATGTGAACTGACTGCCAACTGGAACCAGCCACAGTCACTCCCACGAGTTGTGTGACTTTCTTTGGGATACCAAGTGATAACTGATCTTCCAACATCCTTGTCATTTTAATACCTTCAAAGCCTTGTGTGAAGTTGTGGTAACTTGAAAGGCTTTGTCCACCTATTTTTATTTGTTTACTTTGCTATTCTATGCGTCCCCAACAATGCTGAGACGGGCTATCAACCTACCGCCTACAGCATAGATACGCTGTATACAATAAGGAAGTTAATAAATAAATATAAATATACAGTAGAACCTCACTAATTCGTCACCTACGGGACCGAAGAGGTGACGAATTAGTGAAATAGACGAATTAGCGAGGGAGTAAGCAACAAACCCGATAAAGACAATATAAAACGTTTTATTACAACACTAGCGCTAATGTTACAACAGTACAGTACTAATGTTACGCTCGAATATATTTATTGCTGGAAATTTTCAAACGCAAACAAGATAAGTTGCAAACTCAAACAAGCACTGTAATTGGAAAAAAATGTTTAATAATTATAAAAAAATCTGTAATTTTCTTGTTTTATTTTCGTACTTTTCAAGAGGCAAATTATGTATTTGGCGCAGTGAAATTGTTTTAGGCAGTTCTGTTTCATCTTGGCCTTCGTACCACTTGTTGCTTTAGTCAGTGATTGAATGGCCTCCTTATGACAGATTAAAGGTTTTATTGGTTGGTCATCTTCTTCATCATTAGCTTCTGTACGTTCTGTGGATACGTATGTAACAATTCATCATCACTAAAAATTTCGTAGCCTACATCCGGTAAGTCTGTTTCACACACATTTTTGACGTCTTCTTCATTCACACTGTTAAATGCTGGTAGGGATTGGCAGATATCTAAGAATTCCGACGTGGAGTCAAGAGCTTCTGGTTTTGTAGACGCTGCTTGTAATTTAGATGGCCGTAACTTATTCCAAGCAGATTTTAGGCTGTTTTCCGGAATACGTTGTCAGGTATCAACTGCATTATACATTGCATCCTTTATAGTGTATGCCTTCCAAAATTGTTCAATGTCCACATCGTTTTAGCAAAGTGCCAAATTTTGTAAAAAGCACTTCTGTACCGCCCCGACTATAATTAGAGCGTATATGTTACTCGCTTGTTAATAAAGGAAAAGAAAAAAAAGCTTTAGTGGGTGACGAATTAGTGAGGTTCCACTGTAAATGTAGGCCTACGCACATGTACAATTTGAATATAAATTATTAATATAAACCATTAAAAAAATATTGGGAAAGACAAAAGATAGGAGTGAAGACTGTAGTGATGAAGATTGAATACTTACTCGTCTTCAGAGGAGGGCAGGCCTCCACCGCAGACGCTCCACAATAAACACAAGATGATCGCTGACTCTAGCAGCTCGCAAGTATTTCCCATATTAGGACATCTGCAACAATACAATAAATTTTATATAAGCATCTGCGACACACTTGTATTTCAGTCACATACTTAATCTTTAGACACAGACTGTAAAACATTATCTCCTCTCTTTCTCCCTTTCACACACACACACACACACACACACACACACACACACACACACACACACACACACACACACACACACACACACACACACACACACACACACACACACACACACACACACACACACACACACACACACACACACACACACACACACACACACACACACACACACACACACACACACACACACACACACACACACACACACACACACACACACACACACACACACACACACACACACACACACACACGCGCGCGCGCGCGCGCGAGGGAGCTTTTGACATGATAATGTCTTTTAGCTTGACATCGTTTGAAACTTTCTGTAACACGTAGTGCTGTATGACGTCATCATTGCGTGACACTTCCACACTTTGGATTCCCCACAGTCTAGAAATTTGGTATGTAAACGCATCAAGACAGAAATAATCGCTGCTGACATTGAGTTTAGCAAACGTTTTAGTGAGAATAAATTAGGTTTTACATGCTCTTTTGTCTGTACTGCATCGTTTGAAACTTTCTGTAACATGTAACGCTGTATGACGTCATCATTGCATGACTTTATTGGGATTGTTGTAAATAAAGGTTTGTTCTGATACGTCGCAATATGTAAATAGAGTATAATTACCTTATTATCCACTCTAGTGATACAAAGTTTCGTCAGTTATGACGCGTTTCGGGACTAAGTCCCATCCTCAGATACACTTATTTCAAATAATAAACTAATACAATAAAAATCGCAACCATGATACTGGTCAAGTCAATAAAATAAAATAAAATAAAACTACAAATCGCATGTGAAATGTTATACGAACCACGGCCGGAGCTCCCGCATGCGTTCACCCACAACCGCGATCGTCACGCGACTGGTCAAAGATTAATCCAAACCGATGGCAGTGTCGAACAAGTAGTTTGATGCAAAATTTATCTGGTCATTTAGTAAACTGTTTTTAGTGGTACTATTTTTTATAGCTTTATAAATTTCAAATTCCTCCAGACTATCCATCCGTTTACCTTTTTTACAAAAATGCAACGGTGTTAAATTTTCTTCAAAGCTCGTATATTTATGTCCGCTTGATATTAAATGTTGTGCAAAATTGGATTTAGTATTACTTGGCTTGGGAATATGTTCTAAAAATCTTGTATAAAAACATCTGCCTGATTGACCGATGTAGAACGCTTCACAATCATCACATTTTATTTTATATACACCAGATTTCTTTTTTAAAGGTACTTTGTTTTAAAAAAAGAAATCTGGTGTATATAAAATAAAATGTGATGATTGTGAAGCGTTCTACATCGGTCAATCAGGCAGATGTTTTTATACAAGATTTTTAGAACATATTCTCAAGCCAAGTAATACTAAATCCAATTTTGCACAACATTTAATATCAAGCGGACATGTAAATATACGAGCTTTGAAGAAAATTTAACAGCGTTGCATTTTTGTAAAAAAGGTAAACGGATGGATAGTCTGGAGGAATTTGAAATTTATAAAGCTATAAAAAATAGTACCACTAAAAACAGTTTACTAAATGACCAGATAAATTTAGCATCAAACTACTTGTTCGACACTGCCATCGGTTTGGATTAATCTTTGACCAGTCGCGTGACGATCGCGGTTGTGGGTGAACGCATGCGGGAGCTCCGGCCGTGGTTCGTATAACATTTCACATGCGATTTGTAGTTTTATTTTATTTTATTTTATTGACTTGACCAGTATCATGGTTGCGATTTTTATTGTATTAGTTTATTATTTGAAATAAGTGTATCTGAGGATGGGACTTAGTCCCGAAACGCGTCATAACTGACGAAACTTTGTATCACTAGAGTGGATAATAAGGTAATTATATAATAACTGATACGGTACGCAAAAAATAAGTAATTGTAAATAAAGGTTTGTTTTGTGTTGTGGTGAAATACACTACTGCTGATATATAGTAACCAAACGTGGCGACTGACTAAAACAGCGTTCGACAATGGATAGCAGCGACGAGAAGGCTCAGATCAAGAAACGACAAAATGTCGAGCGAGTAAGAAAGTGTCGGGAACGAAAAAAGCTCGAGAAGGAACAGCAACGAGCGGCTGCTGTCGGCGGTGAAGCTTCGGTACCATCGCAACAAAAACGAAAGGAAGATGACTTGATGCGCGAAGAATTGAACGAGTACTTAATAAATACACCGTTCGCGTCGACGATGACTGAGCGGGAGAAAATCGATGCATTCTACAACATGAAACTGGCAGAGAAGCGAAGGGAAACCAACGAACGAGTAAAACGTTGTAGATTGAATAAGAAAATTGAGATGGCAACTAAACGAGCGAACGAAGCAGCTGAATTCGAACAGGCAATAGCTGCGGTACCGCCAAAACGCTTGAAAACTGAAGAGATAGCAGCAGACGCGGAATTCACGAAACGATTCGACGACAACGAGTTCGGTTTCGCCTGCTCCGTGTGCGATCGCTTATGGTTCGAGAGAGATTTGCGACCACCGCCGCAAAAGAGTCAACACATACTGGCTGCTGAGTTCCCCGACGACGATGTAGCTACCTTCAAAGTGTGCGAAACGTGTTACAGATCCCTAGCACTCGAGAATATACCCAACTTGTCAAGATCCAATGGCTTCGTGTACCCCGAGTATCCCGATCATTTGCCACCGCTTGATTGTATAACTGAACGTCTGGTCTCACCGCGTCTACCGTTCATGCAGATACGACGCCTGCGGTTCGTCCGCGGCAGTCAAAGTATTATAGGACAAATAATAAACATGCCGGTCGATATAAACACGATGGTTCGAGCGTTGCCTCGTAGCTTGGACGACGATAGAGCGTAACTCAGTAACCATAATAATGCTGCGTTTAGCTGGCGGCTGAAAGACATTATCATGCTTAAGCTTTTACCATTTAGTAAACGGTACTGTATCTTTTTATGAAGATAAACAAGGGGAAATGCAACAAAACGGATGTGTAGTGGGACACACGTCAGAAGTGACAACTGGCGTGTCGAGTGACGAGTGAACTGATCCAGCGTGTAAAGTTGTTCGTACGTATTTGGAGTAAGAGAGACTTTCCCATAAAGAATTCAGATTCAAATAAGACTGAACGGATAATTTACTCGACGGGATGGCATAGTACTCTTTACGTGTAGGCCTACTTTGATATAACAAATCGATATTTATAATGAACATAAATAGAATCATATAACACGCAGTACTATTTTCAGTATACGTAAATATATACAACAATATGTAACAAATAATTTTTTTTCAACGTAGTAATATGATTTTCGCAAAATTTAGTTGAAAAGTAGAATGTGTACACAGATGTTCGACGTATATTAATTCAACTTTTTATAAAAAAATTAAAAAGATTATTGTTTTAATTAAGCTGATTGTGTAATCACCTAATCTTGTCTGATGCTGCTCTCTGATGGCGGACCTGAAGTTAATGCTAATGTAACGTGGTACACTATGATGAAAGAAATGACCGTAATGCTGCGCTATGGTGGCGGCCCCGAAGTAAACACCAAATATTTTGTCATTAGATGTGATCAAACGCTAAACAGATTTATTAAAAATCAAAATTATTTTTAATACTTCAGTTATTCTTGTAATAGTATTTAAACATTTGAGTGTGCTCATATTCTGTAAAATATTACGCTTAGCTTAATGAACACTTATTTGTGGCAGTGGGAGAAAGAGGTTTGATTGGCCTAGCAACACTGCTTTCTCGTTTCAGCTATTTCGTGACGATTTGAATTATTTTGCTACCGTAGGCGCGCGAGGTGTACGGGAGTGAGCCGGGCACCATAGTGCCGTATATGAAGTACTTACAGTACTTTAAAAATATCAACACTTAGCCTAGTAGTAATCTGAGGTCGGATTCTCGCATCGGAAACCGGAAGAACAGCGGATACAAACGTTTTGGAGAACATGATTTGGAGGGTGGAGCGAATGACGATATACGGTTGACTTTCGATTGATGAAGAAGGTTGAAGAATGAAGAGTAATGAATGGTGTGTGGTAAAGAATGTTTGACTGACTACACAGACGTTAATAAATCATACGTTAAATACGAAACAGCCTGGTGTAATCATAAAAATATTCACAAGGTTGCATGTAAGGCACAAGAGATAAGAAAGAAAGCATGGTTGATTAAAAAAGTACATAGAAAAATATGACGAAAGATGTAAAAGTAATACAGCGGGGGGAGGGAGGGAATTCAACACAAGTCACATATGACTAGTATCAGATACAAACATCCAAAAGCCGATCAAAGACAGGATTAATAATTGTATGGAAATTAATTTGGAGGAATTAGATCAGATCAATAAAAGATAAGCTTTATGAATAACAGATTTCCTGAAGTTTTATAAGATCATGGCCCCCCCCCCACATTTCTCTATTGGCCTGAGAATTGGACTTTAACGAAATCCGTAGTATTCAAACGGCCGAAATGAGGTTTCTCAGTTTATTCTCTCAAAGATCGCAAAAGGAATGTCGATGTACGGCAGGAGCTGAACAACTGTTGCTTTCGGTAATGTACAAATTCAAAACTTACAAAAGTTCGTACAAATAATTATAAACTGTATTTACTAATAGGGTTTGTGCCGGTGTGCACGTAGAAGCGTGCGCGTTCGTATCGTTACGGGCTGTAGACTTTTGCTTTGCCAGTGGCTCGTCGCTGCGCTGACAGCTCAATGAGTTGTTGTCCTGAGTACATTAAGTCGAGACGAGACGCGCTCCGTGTCATTTTTCACCGCCGCGGAGTTGACTGGCAGAGTCATTTGTCTGTTTCTGACGTGAGTCGTCTCGACTGACTTATAGAGTGCCCCGACTGTCTCGTCAACGCAAGCAAGCAGTCAATCAGTCCAAACTTGAGCTAAATTTTTTTTCGACGGTTTTACCTCCGATGTTTGTACAGTACAGTTCGTGTGAAACGACGTCACAACCAAAATAAAAGGATAGTTTACAGTATAGTAGTGGTACGTATCAAATAGTAGCCCATGATCCGAGGTTGTGTGGACATTTAAAGATAACACAGAGAAAGCATGAAAAGCAAACGAAATAGAATTTTGGAGACATCAGCCGAAAGAGAAAGAATAACAAACTATCAAAGTAAAGTAAAAAGCAAAATGAATTTTTAAAAATTATTATTCTTATTTACACGATATAAATTGCAATGTGACAAACACTCACACTCGTCGTCATCCTTTACGGCTTACGCTAGTAGCCTGTTCCAGTCTCAATGGAATTCATCCAACCATCGTTTATGGGGACTTCCCGCACTTCTCTTCCCCATTAAATGATAGTCAAGGACTCTTCTTGAAAATCTAGATGGATCCATTCTCTCTACTTGTAACCGCTACTCCGTTTTGTACCGGCAGATTTTCTCATTTAAGCTTTCAGCTATGCCTAGCTCCATTCTAATATCATCATTTCTGATAAGATCTCTCCTGGTACAACCCTGTACAGCCCTGAAGAACTTCATTTCCGTTCCTTGTATTCTAGATATATCTTTCTCCTTTCTAATCCAAGTCTCACTACCATACAGTAGTTGAGGTATGGTCATTACATTATAATATTTCAATTGCATCTCTTTCCTTGCTTTTCTTTTTGTTTAAGTGTTTAATGATACATCTACAATGCGACTGGAAGAGACTAATTTTGCTTTCACACTATGTGTGAATATATGGGGACATGTTTACAATAAGCCTTAGTGGGTATCCTGTGCAAAGGGGTGTGAATGTGATAAGACACTATTGTTTTTAGTATAAGAACTGCATGGTAACGTAGTTTAGGACGATTATAAACGACAAAAAACAACAGTGCAGTGTAGTGTGAAAGTGAATAAGTGTTGTGCGCGTAACGAATTGTGTGAAGATAGTTAACAGTAAGCCTATTAACAGACACACTGTTATTTACATTAGTGTGCAAATTGGAGTAAATAACTGTATTTTAGTATTAAATAAGTCTTAACAGCATATATTCAGTTGACAACGTAATTAGTTATGCTATCGCATGCAGTTGAAAACACGTGGTTTTGAAAGGTCTAGAAACGGAAATTCATAGTCACCAGCACGTGGTCAGTTATTTTGAACTAACTAAAATGTTTTAACGTGTAAAAATAAAGTCACGGGCGTAGGCCTATAAAAGCACTGGTTATTCTTGAGTTTAAGGAGTCTCTCAAATTCACTCTGAAGTTTGCAGTGGCAAATTCAAGTTTTCAGCCAGTCGTTTGTAAGCCGGAGTGTATCGTCGAGGGAGCGACTGAAATAGTACCACGAATTCAGGTATGGCTTCTAGATAGATCGATGACTGTCAACGAGTACTAAGTCAAGAGCAAATGGGACGGAGACAACGCCGACGAGAAACCCCTGAGATCGACATCCCGTGTGTGCACAGGAGCAGGCCCACGAGATAGTCCGGACCGACGCAACCCAACCCAGCAAATCCAGAAAAGCGGAATTATATATAAAAGAAAAATACTATTTTATAAAATATAAATAAATAAAGACTCTCTTTTTAAATGGGTAACTGTAAAACATATCGAAATTTATTCATTTATTAAATTCATAATTATCAGATATAAACTGTATATGTGTTGTAATAAAAAAAAACACACAAAAGAATGCATTAATTCAATCAAATATATTGCAACTTACCGTCTGCGGCTTTTTGAAGCAACGTCTTCACTATAATGTTTACATGTTTCGGGACACTTGTCCCATCCTCAGAACATTAAAACGTTCGTGTATCATTTAACGTTGATACAGTTGTCAAATAATTAAAATATTAAAATCCAATATGAAACAAAATCACAATACTTAAATGTTTAAAACGAGCGCGACGGTTAAACGATGTACATCGTACGGTGACTGACAACGCACGGTGCACGGTGGAGAGTGCAGCCAGCAGTTCAGAACCAAAATCTTGTAACCGAAACAAGGGTTGTTTTGTTGGCGTTGTACGAGGGTGGCGTACAGAGTTCTGCGTTGTGCTAAAGAAAAATCACGCCTTTTGAAAGTTTACCACGTTTTCTGTAGTCGATGTTTGATTTCAGTAACTGCTGTACCTCACAATAGTTTCAGCTGGTTAATATTTTACCTTTAGGCGCGAAATGAGTACGTTTATCCGCTGTGACGTTGCAATTGTTCATTGAAGTGTAACGCCTATATTTTCGTTCTTAATCGCAGAGAGAAATCTAGCAATTTTGAAAGCTGTCGATACACTTATAGATCTTGCTACCCATTTATGAGGTTATGAGTTAGAACAAAACGTTAATGCCTGATCAGGAGGAGAAAGAAAGTTTCTCTTTACTTTCTGACTTCCCTCGTACCCCGTTTAAGAGATTTTTGAGGATTTCATAATAATGTTACGACGGTCGCATGGATCGTCGTGTTGTTCGGTGGAAACAGAATAACTGACCTCAGATGAACTAAGTTGCTAATTACAACTTTAATTAGAAAGAAACAAAAGTTAGAAATAAAAAAAAACACTCTTCCACAATTCTATAAGTTAAAAGTTGTCCAACACACAACAATAATTCATCATCATCATCATCATCATCATCATCATCATCATCATCATCATCATCATCATCATCATCATCATCATCATCATCATCATCAACTTCTTCTTCTTCTTCTTCTTCTTCTTCTTCTTCTTCTTCTTCTTCTTCTTCTTCTTCTTCTTCTTCTTCTTCTTCTTCTTCTTCTTCTTCTTCTTCTTCTTCTTCTTCTTCTTCTTCTTCTTCTTCTTCTTCTTCTTCTTCTTCAAAGATGGTTTGTTCCGGTTTCAAACAGGCTTCCTCGGATGTCCCACTCCTCTTCGCCTCTTCGGCTTATAGTTTCATAGTTGCTTGGGGATGCGACAGTCATCCATTCGGCAAAGATGTTTCCAATAATCTCGCCAAAACTGGGCAACCCTGTCGAGTATACAAATAATATTCAGTTCCTGCCGTATATCTGTGTTTCTTCTATGATCATGGAGAGTATACCATACCACGTGCCTGGGAAATCATTTCAGCCGTTCAGCCGCTTAGATACGATTAGCCTGGCCAATTCTCATACCTATACGTTACCGAACGTTACCGTGTCATACCAATATGTTAAAGTCCAATTCTCAGACCTATATAAAGAAGTGTGGGAAGGGCCATCACCTTGTAGAATTTTAGGCGTGTTTCTCTACTTGCTGACTTAAGAGTTCGCCTGATGGTCCGCACATAAGGTTGAACTTATGCAACTTATTCACAACGTCGTTGCTTGTATTATAAGACACGCTGTAGCCCAGGTATTCAGAATTGCTGACTTATTCCAGGACAGTACCGTCTATAACAATGTTTGCCCGTACGGGATCAGTTCCGCGAAAAGACATCACCTTGGTCTTAAGTGTGGATATTAAACGAAACTTTTCATCGGAAATATCGTTTTCCCGCGTACTGTCGAGGACTGTGCAGCCTCACACCCGCAATCACAGCCGTCACAATCACAATTTTTGTTGCTCGGTTCATGCTGAATAAATGTTTGTTTTCACGATGCTTAACGCTCGCCGCAAAGAGAACGCAGCTCGTTGAATGTAACGGTTTGCCTGGCACTGGTTCAACACTGTGAATAATATTTACACTTACGCGCTGCTGACTTGATTTGCATAACAGTTGTTAAACTCACAGAAAATGCAGAGCATTTCAGAAAAACCAGTATTATGAAAATAACTGGCGAGAGAATCAGTACCATAGCTGTTGCGACAAAAAAAAATTTGTTGAGTTGAAAACACAATGGGGGTTGTGGTGTGAATTAAATCTGTACGGTGATGCGTAAGATTTGTACTGACAATGAAGTGCTAAGAACTGGTACTACATTTGAACTATCTTTAGTTTGTTCTGATTAATGACAAAAAAGAAAAAGGAAATTTATTAAAATTCAAATACAGTGGAACTTGGTTATAACGTCATTGAAGGGACCAAAAAAATAATGACGTTATGTCCGAGTGACGTTATAAAAGAGTCGTTATAAAAGACCCTTTTTAATCACTAGTAAGGAAGGATAAATAAAAAAAAAGATCTTTGCATTATTAACATTATTCGTGATATTTATTCTAAAGTTTACAAACTGCATTTCATTTATACAAACAGCATGAAGAATATTTTAAAAGATCAAAAAGAAAGTACATGTAACTTACATTTAGGCTTACTGTCGAAAGTAATCCGTAACTTTCTTTTGAACGCTCCTTTCTGAAAAATAAATTCTTTCTGTTGTGCTGTGGAGATGCTGCGCTGCATTGAAAGTGTCGTCAGATGTCTCTCTAAAGCAGTAAAATCGTGAAAGAGTTTCGGCGGCTCTCATTGCTTCCTGTACTGTTGGACAAACGATGTCGGCGTCCTCCTCTTGCTCAGCATCTTCTTCAACACTATCTTCTGCTTCTATGTTTTTTACTTCCGCGATAATTTTATGCGTCACTCAACACTTGGAATGTTTCTACTTGGTCATCCACTGATGCATAGGAATCAAGTTCATTTCCAAATTCATTTACGTCGAATTTCTTAATCCACTCCGAGAGCGGCAAGTCGTCGTCTTCGTTATCATCGGGTAAATTTTCATGTACGAGTTGTGCTTTACTAAAGCATTTTGCTATCGTCTTCTGTGTTACACTCTTCCAAGAGTCGTCTAGGAATTGTATTGCATCTAAGAGTGAAATTGTGGCAGGTTGCGCCGTGTCCATACAGAAAATAATTTTTTTTTAAAGTTGCTTGCGGTAGTGACACTTTAGGCTTCTAATGACGCCTTGGTCCATAGGTTGCAAGACACTCGTACAGTTGGCCGGTAAGAAGACCAGATTAATGTTTGTCAAATTTAACTTTGGATGGGCTGCACAGTTGTCAACTAGAAGTAGAATTTTTCTGTTTTTCGATGACAGTTCTTTATCCCACTTTCTTAGTTCATCTTCAAAAATACTAGAAGTCATCCACGCTTTTTTGTTGGCAGTGTAACTTACAGGAAGTTTTTTGATGTTTTTAAAACATCTAGGATGCAAACTTTTCCCGATAACTAAAAGTTTCCTTTTTTCGGTTCTCGTCATGTTCGCACAAAGAAAAACTGTAACTCTTTGTTTAGAGAACTTCCCACCAACGCACTTTTCATTTTTAAATTTGAAAGTCTTATCTGGAGTTAATTTATAAAAAATTCCGGCTTCATCTCCATTAAAGATGTCTTCATCTTTATATGATCGTCTAATTTCTGGCCAAGTGTTACGCACCCAATCGCCTGTAACGTTCAGATCTACGCATTTTGCCTCACCACAAATTTTTGCAAAGGAAATCGAGTGTCGGGTCTTAAATTGATCTAGCTATCCGTTGGAGCACGTAAAATTTCCAAACAATTTTCCGAATTCTGTAGCTTTCTCTTTCAGAATTGGTCCACTCACAGGAATATCTGAACATCGACACTGTTTGAACCATTTCAATAATGCTGCATCCACATCACCATGTTCGCATTTCCTAATTTTTTTAATTTTTTCTCCATGCTCCTCAAATTTTTTTAAAATTTTGTCCATGTTTTTTAAAATTGAACCTATACTAGAATTCACTAAACCAAACTCACGGCATACATCAGCTATTTTATGTCCGCTTTCGTATGATCTAATTACACGTACTTTCTCTTGAATAGACGGAACCTTTCTTTTTGTACTAGAACTTGCCATGATTACTGTATAAAAATGTAGACCTAGGCCTACGTATAAAATTCTATAAACAGTGGTTATAGTGCTGTTACAGTGCTTATCGCTTGCATACAATGTATGTCTGTAGCCATGGGCGTAGCGCGCGCGCACATATATACGTTTATATGAAATTTAGAGTAAAATATCTGAGAAAGTTTTGACGCTATAACAGAGTAGTACAATATTTAGTGACGTTAAAACCGGGAATTTTTATAATGTTAAAGATATCAGTTTGACCGGACTTATGACAAAATAACGCTACACCCGAGTTGACGTAACAGCCGAGGCCGTAATAACCAAGTTCCACTGTATAGTTTTAATATGTAAAAAAATTGTCTTGAGGGGATTTTGCGCAATTTTTTTATAAAATTGAGGAAAGTTTGTGGAAGGTGATTCATTTAAGGGAATTCAGGGTAATATGAGCAATGTGGGAAATATGAGCAGATTTAATACTCAACCATATTTGTTAAAGAGGTTAAGTTATTTCCTCGTGGTTGGAGTTGGCCACGCTATTTAGATTGTTATTGTGCAGTGCTGAAAGTGGCGCCACGCCACTTCTGTTTGACTAAGCAGAGGATCTCACCTCTGCTTAGTCAAACGTATTTTAAGCTAAGTGGTCATTTAAACTCATTACGAATTTGTCTCCATAGTTATTTAAGCGTCTATATAATTAAGATTTAATTACCAATATATTAGTGTTGTACAAAATAATTAATATTCTGCCGTAAATACTACTTAAAAAAAAAGTGCCCGACATATGTTTGGGCGAGATCAATGCAGGTTATATGCTTATGTCTTAAGTTTCGTTATGTCTCTACACTCGGGGGAATATGAGCAAATTAATTCACTTATGGAATGTGGCCGATGAGCGGGATAATTTCCAAAACTGTGTAACAAATGTCTGTACAAAGCATTCGTGTAAGTTCTCAGCTACTAATAGTTAAGTGAGCAACAAGTGCACAGAGAAGAAAGCAAGGGACTTCTAAGGAACTCACGTCAGCTGATTCTATTAAAGAACTTAAAATAAAAAGACAAAAGGAGGAATATTTAAAAAAACTTCCATCAACAGACTTTTATCTTTCCGCAAAATAATTAAAGAGGATAAGGATGCCAAATGCCCCGTTTGCAATGTTCAATATTCAATAAAGATAACAGTAGAGGAAGTGGGTACAGCGTGCAGAGTAAAAACATTGATTCAACGAGCTGTGAGTTGATTATGTTTGTGGTGGTTTTGTATGTGTTTAGTGTGCATAGTTTTGTATTTAGCATCAATTAAAATTAAAAAATATAGATTATGCTTTATTTTTTTTGTAATGCAATTATTAGCTGATTTTTACTTCTGAACGTTCCAAATTAATTGTAATTTTTTAAAGATTGTTTTAGTGCTCTACGAATTCTTGTTAAATATTTTCACCTTTTTTGTATTACACACGTTTTTGCTTTATGCTTAATTTTAAATGCAATAATGTTTTTTATATGTTTTTGGTAATTATTAGAGCATTTTACATAAAAAGCATGCGTTTTTTAACAAATTGTTGTTTTATTAATTTATTTTGAGTTGCTCATATTCGACACACACAAGAAGAATATGAGCAGATATTGTCAAACTTATACTTTCCTGATTTTTTCATATTTGTTTTTGAAAATTAAAAATTTTTTGTTCATTGATAAAAAACATTAGCAGACAAATCCAACATATTAATTTCAAAAACTTGTGATTAAATAAAATTTTAATTAGTTTCGAAGACTAAGTTGCTTATATTCCACCGAATTCCCTTATATGGTTACAAGGCGAAGATTGTACTAACACTATTATATGGCTTGGAATGTTTGTACTAGAAAATGGCCCTTTATATTAATTGCTACCAGATAAACATTGTGACTTCGGTAACATATCATAACTTTATAACGCATATTACGATTTAATGTTGTGGGCTATTATGATTTTTACGTCTGTGACATGGCTAGGACTAAAGTCTAGGCTTAAGGGAAAACATAAAACGATTATCAAAATGTAAATAAAGTCATTATAAACTGCGACAGACTTTTAAGAACACTGAAAGGAACTTAGAAAGAAATAGCAAATCCATTTCCATGAGGTGATGGTTGTAACACTACTATTGTATGGCTCACAATGCCGGATAACAACCGATAAAGTCTGAAGGATTTAAGGTTTGTAAGGAGATGAAAATCCAACGCCTCCAAGTGCTCCGTCATGATACCTACGAGGACTCCTACCACCAAATGAAACGTTAATGACAGGCGTTTCACGTTAGAGCACGCGTTAAGGCAAGACATAGTGCTTGTTTCGATTTCAAAGTTATTTTTGCCTCTCGTAGGATTCAAATATCACCGGAGATTACCAGTCAAAGATACATAAACACCAAGTTAATACTGTCTGTTTGCAACGACAGACTATTTGAAGCCCCATTGATTCTTAATGCAGTCTGCCGTAAAATTGTCAACAATAAATAACCTTAAAATCTTGATCCTACAAAATAATTCTACAATAGTAACTCAGCAGTACAGTAACCTCACGATATTGATCCCACAAAATGATTCTACAATAAAAATCCTGTAGTACAACAATAAACTTGCAAGAACAAGAACAAGCCAGCGACAATAAACTTACTGGCAACCATAACCTTATAATAATGTGCTCACAATAATGTATCTTCAATGATAATTCTACATTAACATTACATTAACAGTCATACAATATTTGTGGTGGTATTTCTACGATATTAATCCCACACGAAAGATCGTACAATAACATCTGCACAATAGCAATAGTTTTACAATAACCTAAAACACAAGAGAGAAGAATACAAGGTCAAGAGATGAAGTTTATAAGAAGAGTCAAAGGATGTAACCAGATGTGTATGATAAGAAACGAAATAATACGAGAATAAATTCTATTTAATTTACATGAAAGAATAACAGAAATCAGAATTTAATCAAACGAATATTTGGAAAGGATGGAAGAAAATTTAAAAGCAAGAATATTCAAAGCAAAAGCAAAAGGAAGAATGAACATAGATTGACTGAGAAAAAGATGGTAACCACAAGGGCAACAGTACCTAAAACGTGAAGTGAAGATGATAATGATGATGATACGATAAACTACAAACGCAGCCATAAATAATAATGTGTATAATAATGATCTTCTAAGTTTCCAATAGGTTACAGAAAACTTATGTTTCAATTACAGAAAATCATTACAATGGAGATAGAAATGAAATAACGTATTTTTAACATTACGTTGTTAAAAATACATTTTGAAAGGGCGTGTGGATTATATTTGTAAGATGTTACAACAAAGCAGGTATTTTAAGAAAGCAATATGTGAAGGAACGATAGGGGTGAGAGTGGAGTGTTTGTGTATCGAGCCTACGGCCACGTCATAATAGAAATTCGTAACCTTTCCGTTCGATACACTCAAGGAAATAAACACGGGATTTGTAGACCTCTGCTGGTTGACGTGATCATGTTTACAAAAATCCGACATAAGCCAATCGTCAGCACATAAACAGAAACCGGAGGTGATCGATATTTACTCAAGTGTACAACACTGCCGTTAATATACGACCCTTTGGAGAATTAACATTATAACAAATATTATTTTGGGGGTTTGATAAACCAGTGCTTAGCTACTAATTTAGAGGTTCCGCGATCGATTCTCGGCCAACAGCGTTGAGTCAAGATACGTTTATCAAACTGCGGACCAACTGGGACTGTGCAAACGAGTTCGTATGGAATCGCCTAGGCGGGCCAAAGCGTATACTGGCCACATAACCTTCCTTGTGTACAGCGTACGACTTACATAGACGGCCAATTCAATTACGGGCGAACTGTAGGTGAATCACACTAAACTAAAGTTGTTGAACTAGTGTAGGCTGTGGTGTCTATCCCTGCAAGACGTTACAACGTCTACCGAGTTGAAAGAATAAGACAAAGAAGGAAGAAAGAAACACAAAGGAGAAGAATAAGAAGCAAAAAAAGCAGAAGGAAAAGAAAAAGAATTAAAAGTATGATGTACATCTTAGGAGAATCAAGCATGTAAAAAAGGAAGAAAATAAAAAAGGAAGCTGGGTTAGGAGGAGAAGGAAAAGGAGATGAAGATAGAGGTATAGAAGAAGAAGAAAAAGAAGAAGAAGAAGAAAAAGAAGAAGAAGAAGAAAGACGTAAGAAGAAAGAAGAAAGAAGAAGAGGAGGAGAGGAAGGAGAAGAAGAACAAGAAGGAGGAGGAGGAGGAGGAGGAGGAGGAGGAGGAGGAGGAGGAGGAGGAGGAGGAGGAGGAGGAGGAGGAGGAGGAGGAGAAGAAGAAGAAGAAGAAGAAGAAGAAGAAGAAGAAGAAGAAGAAGAAGAAGAAGAAGAAGGAGTAGGAGGAGTAGGAGGAGGAAGAGGAGAAGAAAGAGAAGAAGAAGAGAAAGGACAAGTAAGAGGATAAGAGGATGTAGGAAGATAAAAAGTACAAAATATTGAATCGTTGTGTACGTTTATAACAGGTTTACTCGTGATAACCATATTAAAAATTAATGTCCTGTAGCGAGGGAAAATTTACTTTTACATGTGGAGGCCCGTTAATACGAACAAATGTTTGAATCTTGAACTGACCTCTCTTTGAGATGTCGTATATTATAATTTGCGTACGAGTTTAGCTGTATTTTTGCGTTATAGCGGTCCGATTTGAGACTTTACTGAAGAAGTTTGTGGCCGCTCACGAAACCTCCTAATTTGTAGTGCCGTAGTTTTGTCGTTGTACAAAAAATGTGAACTGCTTAGAAAAGGGTGGAAAGATCTGTGTGTTAGTAACAACAAGGCTAGAAATTTAAACCAAATTAGAAGAGACGGTGTCGTTACAGATTACGAAAATAAAAAAAATGACGTGTTAGGCGAAAAGATGAAAGATAGGCCTACTCGTGAACCGTAGCGTGCTCAGAGCGCCCGTGCTCTGAGCGCCAACGATGAAATCGTGCTCTGAGCGCCGATACTGATAAACCCGTGTTCTTTGCGCCGACCTTATCTATGCATCATTAAACACCTGGCTGCATATCTGTATATCCGCTGTTCGCCAACTTCGTAGTCAACACTAGCGGTTCAACGAAAATTTGTACAAGTACAAATTACAAAATTTGTACTAAAACCATTATCACAGCACTAGTAAGGTCTCAGAACAAAATACATTTATTATTAAGTTAGTTAATTCCAATATTTGACAATTATTCATATTATCAGAAAAATTACAAAAACCCAACTATTCTACCATTTTATTAGTAACATAACTGTACAATAAAAAAAATAAATATTAAACGTTTTGGACTATTGCGTTAGTTTTTTAGTTAAATTTGCAACCATAATACCTAAATGACAAATAATTTAGTCATACTACAGTGTCCCAACGATTGTCAAACTACAACTAAGGAAAGGTGCAAGTAACAAGCTCATTTACGAATCATATGGTCAACAAATTTAAGGTACTATCTAAGCCATACTATCTAGACGACCATACTAGCAAGTTTTGCACTCTTATCAACTCGCTTCCATTGTACATCCCGTGTTTACGCATATATACAGCTCAGGTCTCCGTCTCATAATCGTATTCTCCTTTATTATTTAGAGTTATTTTTAACCAAATTCTTTTATTTCTTCTCAAATGTTTTCGTCCCAACCAAATGAGAAATTCTGAGATAATAAAGAGGATTTTTCACCAAAGATGCATGTGCAGAGGCACTATTACAGGCATAATAAAAAATTTCAAAGTGTAATTTGCAGACGTCTGAAAAAAGTAAAGGAATAAGATAATAATATTTATCAGTTCCCTTTAAACAGCAGTAGACCTGAAGTATTCAACTACTTTTAAGACTTCCGCGGAAATAAGTTATTTATTTCTCTTTGACTGGCGCGCGCGCGCGCGCACACACACACACACACACACACACACACACACACACACACACACACACACACACACACACACACACACACACACACACACACACACCACACACACACACACACACACACACACAAGCTCATGTGTATACGAGTATAGAGTCGGTTCTAGTATGTATAGATGCGTGAAGCAGATGTATTCGTATAGGCCCACCTGGCTGCTAAAACGTAAAGAACTCTACATGAATATTATCTGTACCTACGATATGTGGAATATGCGTAATTGTGATTTGAGTGTGTTGGAGGGGGGGAATCTTTATGTGTTTTTGATAGGGGGAGGGAGTGGGAGAGAGAGAGAGAGGGGGGAGGAAGAGTGTGAACGTCGACGTCTGTATAATTTAACAGTAGAGACTATATTACTCTGTATAGACGATGTACTCGGTAAATATTATTTTACAACAATATAAATAATAAGTAATAACCACTGTCACATGATTGATTTGTTTACCATAATTTTGTGTTTGTAATATCAGTAGTTCTGTTATTTTGCACATAATTCTCTAATTTATGGATAAGTGTGTTCAGTGCTAGTAGTAATAATATACATTATTGAACATCTTACAATCTGCATTCAGCTATAACATATTTTTAGACATGTATTGCTATTTGCACCAATTCCAATAAACATTCAATGATTACTGGATCTATAATTATTTACAAACGTAATTAAGGGATTATTATATTATCAATAATTAAATTGTAATACTATATTAATTAGGTTTTGGAATATTGTAATTATGTCTATCTATTTAAGTAAAATAATGTGTAAGAAGTGTTATTATTTTGCCGATGTAAAACAACACTGTCTTAGCCCCCCCCCCCCCCAGACACACACAGGTATAAACTCTGCGTAAGCGTAAAATATGAAAGATGCGGATCGACAACTGCAACGAGTTTAAAACTAATCGAATATGTGTCATTATTAATTACTCGTACCTACTTTGAAACCAACTGATACTAGACAATATTATGACTGTCTACAACTGTAAGGTGCCTACAATATACACTCTATTTATAAACACAAACCAGAAGACATTGAAGACATTTGTACAGCTTTCTTTTGACCTGTAAAGATAATTAAAAGAACATATGTTTAGAAGGCAGTAGGGTGTTCTGGTTGGTAGTTATGTTATGTGTTTTGATTCTTCTCTATTGTCCGTACGTAGGTTCTAATGATGACAATAAATATTGTCGAAACGTCGATACAAACAATGTAAAATTTGTGTAATATTTATTGACCGATCCTCACTTTCCATCGTTAAAATTTATTGACCGACGGTCACCACTAAAATTAAGAATTTTATTATTATTGTTATTTAGTATTTTTAATATTATTTAATAATTATAAATCACACTTAACTACAGAGATCTGTGTGTGTGTGTGTTTTGTGTTTGTACCTGTCAATGAGAAATAAAATAACTTACATCCGCCGAAGTTGAGTATTTCAGGTCTACTGCTGTTTAACGGTAAAGGGTGAATATTGCCTTACACATTTTTCAGAAGCCTGCAACTTTCATTTTGAAAATTTTTATTATGCATGTATTGGTGCCTTTGGACATCGATCATTAGCGAATAATCCTACTTATTATTTCAGGATTTCTCATTTGGTTGGGACGAACAAATCTGAGGAGACAATAAAAGAAAGTGATTAAATACAACTGTAATTAAGAAATTGAAAATACAATTATGAGACAGAGAGCTGAGCTTTATATATGCGTAAACACAGGATGTGCAATGTAAACGGATTGATAAGGAAGGCAAAACTCACTTGTATGGTTATCTACCCGCATACCTTAAATCCGCTGACCATACGATTCGTAGATGAGCTTGTTATTCGCACCTTTCCTTAGTTGTGGTTTGACAATCGTTGTGACACAGTAGTATTAAAGTCGTGAATTTTGATCTAGATGGAGTCTACTTTTCCACGAGGAATATCAGTACCGGGTTCAAATGAGTATATTACATTCTGAGCGTGTCAAGGGTACATGAAAACAAAAAACTAATTTTAGAAGAACCAAGGGCCGAAAATAGAACTCATAGTTTAGAAAATTATAAAAGTTTATTTGGGGTTAAAGTTATGAGGAATTTTAGTTAAAATACAAAATCTGTATCTGTAGTCTGTATTTTCAATGTGTAGTAATTTGACAGAATTAGCATGTCTCAACACTCGTTTTGAATCGCTTTCAAAACGATTTGTGAACTAAGTCTCAAAAACCTCATATTTTGTTATCAGTTACAAGTATCTGTGAATAACGTTAGAGGTAGACCTACAGATATCTATAGAAACATACATAAACTGAAAATATATGACTAATTATTTATCATTGAGGTATTGTGGTTAAAAATTTAACTAAAAATCTAATACAGAAATTCGGAAATTTTATTACTTATCTTATAATTGTCTGCTTTAAATTGTTATGTTACTAATAAAATAGTAGCGTAGTTGCGTTTTCATAATTTTTCTGATAATATAAGAAACTTTCTAATATTGAACTTTAACTAACTTAACAATAAACTTATTTCGTTCAAAACAGTTAGATAGTTCTGCAGCTCCGGGAGTTTACTAGTGGTATAATAATTCGTTTTACCAATGAATTGTACATAGGACCGCTAATGTTGACTACGGAGTTGAAGAAGAATGGACAGACAGATATGCAACCATGTGTTACCGCGTGTAATTATGGACAGATAAGCTCGGCGCACAGAACACGGGCTTATCAGTATCGGCGCTCAGAGCACGATTTTAGCGTTGGCGCTCAGAGCCTCGTGAACAGGGGCGGATTTAACATTTTGCCGCCCGCAGGCAGTATAAATTTGCCCCCTCCCACAAATCTCTGATGGGAGGGGCATCACCATATTCCCTCTTTGGTTTTACAATCCGCACTAGTGTTCTGTTTAAATCCAAACTTTGCTACATAATCGCGTGTGCTCTCGTTCATTTGCCAATTAATAGGATCAGAATCTAAGACCTTCCCTACCTGATTTGATGACATTTCATCATGATTTTTGACGTGAACTGGGTCTTCGTTCTTCAAAAATGAAGGTTCCTCCACAACGGACCTCTCTGGCTGAACTGTGTGAACAGTATCTTCACCTTCACTGCTATCACAGTTATTGTCGGTATCACTAGAATGTCTCGATTCCTTAAATATTAGCTTGCCTCGGTTTCTGGAACAAACCTACAATTCGGTATTACATTGACAGATCTACATTTCTCAATTTGATCTGGATTGCCAACATCTAAAATCTCTCGGATGATCAACGCCAAATATTTCAACGGTTGAAAACATAAACATTCGCCCGTATTACTTTTGGGTGAAAAACGATAACTGCGTTATAGTTAAAAATTAAGTGGAGATAAATTTTATATTCGTGTGTGCTTAATTGAACTGGCTTTTATACTTATAAATTGGTTTGAATCTAAAAATATCATTTCTTAACTCAAATTTTGTCGCTCCCCAAAATTTGCCGCCCCAGGCAAGTGCCTAGTCTGCCTGTGCGTAAATCCGCCCCTGCTCGTGAAGATTGCTAGTTTAGAGACCATGAGACGTAAAGTGGTCATGACGACGCCCCTCTGTTCAGTGAAAAAAATGGTTACGCAACGTTTACCAAACTACTTAATGAACAGTAATAAGTGAGCGTTTACAATACTGTGGTGAGGATGCAATATTTTTAATTAGGCATACACAGAACATGGTGTGAAATACATGTGAAAATCTTAAAAGAGCTGTAACTTGTCTGAATAGCGGATACTTTAGAGACGCTGGTGTAAAAACTTACAAGAAAAAACGTAATTCTCTTCTTTCATATGGCACAAAGTCAGCAGTGAGGAACGACCTCTGCAAGGTCATTCTGCGTGAACATTAGCCCCAGTCAGTCACAGTATTGATTCCATGACCGCCGCATTCTGTATACTTATTTCTCTTTATGTGTGCGTATACAACATTACACAGCGAAGCGTTTATAGTTCGCCGCCCACGTCTGTCAACAAGGCATGTCAGCGCCTTCGTTTTAAGTTTTCGAGATACTTCTGTTCCCTCATGGGAAAGTGTTCACGTTAAACAATAGAACTTTGCAAAAAAAAAAAAAAAAATTTAAGAAACATAATAAAAGAATAAATACTATACTATACTTTATTTTGAACTAATTTCTTTTCAAAAAGATTCGACTTTCCATTGTTAAAAATAGTAACAAACGTTTCTCGTTAGAAAATAGACAATGCTTTTACTATCGCAAACAATATACGTACATGGTAACACACAGCATTCTTGATCGTTATGTAATACACTTTCAGTACGTCAAATGATCGTTACCTTCGTCGAAATCAGTATTTCCATGTTTCGATAACAATAAAAGTTCGTAAATAAATCAAAATTAAAATAAAACAATGGATACGGAGTAGAGCAGCGGGTATTGGGCTCGGTTACTTTAGGATGGCAGGTTCTATTCTCGGCAACACTATGAAATTAAGGAGCGTTTGTCACCTTGTCGAACGTTTGTCGAACTCAGCATGTGGAAATGAATACCTAAAGGTAGTTGGTTACACTGTCTTCCTTATATGCCATTTTCACTCATAGACCTGCGTGGTGGGAACTTTAAATAACAATACTTTTTTCGGATAATAGTGATATCTTCTTCTTCTTCTTCTTCTTCTTCTTCTTCTTCTTCTTCTTCTTCTTCTTCTTCTTAGCATTACCGAGCTACATAAACGACGTGTTGCTTGCAAACACAGACTTTCAAGGGTATACAACCGCGCCGTTGTACGTTCGCTCGACCAGCTTGGCGCTACAATATCGAGAGGCCGATGGCCCAGGCGCACGATCCATGTGATGTGCCTCTGTGACCGCTTCGCAAACCAAATTGCCGGCTGGATGTTGCCAGTAGAAGCAAGAAATCGTGCCACCCAACAGAACTGAAATTTTTTTTAGACCACTTCTGAGGGAATACGTCGAAGAACATACCATTGTATATACTGAAGTCTCGAAGTTTATATAGACTGATGGAAATCCACGAACGAATTTCCACTTTCATTGAGCAACTAGAATGAAGAAGAAAGCATACGGTCGAGCAATACCCATGGTCGACATCATTGGGCTAAAGACCGGTCTACGGGATGTGTACAAGGTCAGCATTGACATAGCTTCCAGCGTGCCTGTAACTACGCAATTATTCTCGACGCGTCACGCGGGAAACGGTAGATGTTTCTCGAGCTTCGGCTGGGTATAAATATACAGGGTGATTCAAAATTGCATGGCAATCTCTCGGAAGCTGATTCTATAGTTAAAAATAAGAAAAAGAGTTCATATAAACATAGGCCTTAAAACGGTTCGTTAGCGAGTTACGGCTCGCGAACCAGTTCGCCATGATTTCTGCTCCCTCGGTAAAATGACGCCATACTGAAATTCTTGGGGTATAAAGTAAAGGGTAAAATTAGTGGTTTCTTATGGGTTTTAATCTGAAAAATTGAATAAAAGAGGTCCCAGAGCTCTATCTCAATTAGTTTCTAAGAAAAAATGTGTAAAACCCAAAACATTGGAGTCGAAAAACACACATTTTTAGACTTGAGATACAATAACTTCCTTAATTTGTCAATAAACAAATAAAAATTTCTAACTAACCTTGTAGAGAATTTAATTATGAAGAAACTGATGTGTATAATGTCTGTTAAAAATAATTACAAATTGAGAAATTTGACTTTAATTAAACACAAAACAGACCAAAATGCGTCAGAAAAGTGTTACATTTTAAACA
The DNA here is from genome assembly GCA_034769895.1 of Magicicada septendecula. Lineage (NCBI taxonomy): Eukaryota > Metazoa > Arthropoda > Insecta > Hemiptera > Cicadidae > Magicicada > Magicicada septendecula. The sequence goes on along the minus strand of CM068373.1, from coordinate 417,952,295 downwards.
AAACAAAGAGTTTTGTAAACGTGTTACAACAAATGTAATTGAAAACAAATTAAAAACTTACATTATTGATTTTTTCTTCAAATAATTAAATATCAATATTTTTAAATTGATAATAAAGCTGCAAATGTTCATTCAAAGCAATTGTTCACTGTGGCCACCATTTTGTTGAATGCAGAATTCGGCTCGGCGAATCCAGGCAAACCGTGTACGTCTTGTAGCATCAGAATTATTCTTAATAGTAGCTCCAGCTTCTATTGTGCGAAGTCTCAATTCTTCTTGTGTGCTAATACGAGCTGAATAAACTAACGACTCCATCCAACCCCAAAGGGACTGGCGTGAGATCGGAAGATCGAGGTGGCCATTTTACTGGTCCGTTTCGACCAATCCATCGCTATTATTTAAAGGGTTCATCACATCACGACAGTAGTGAGCAGATGCTCCGTCATTCAAAAACCCATCTGCACTGTATCTGCAAGTAGAATATTTGCCAAGAGTTCCATCAGTTTCGTTTGAAAAAAAATGTAAGTATTGTCTTCCATTAAGCCTTGGTGGTAAGAATAAAGGGCCTAAGAGATCATCACCAAGAAGACCGCACCACACATTAAATGAAAAAGTATGTTGGTCATATCTTGCAGCAGTCTCGTGTGAGTTTTCTCAGTCCAAGTGTGAGCGTTTCAAAAGTTTGCAATGCCATTTCTTGTAAATTGTAACACTTTTCTGGCGGATTTTGGCGTGTTTGGTTTTTTATTAAAGTCAAATTTCTCAAATTTGTACTTATTTTTAATATACATTATACACATCAATTTCTTTATAATTAAATTCTCTAGAAGGTTAGTTAGAAATTTTTATTTATTATTGGCAAATTAAGGAAGTTAATTAAGGAAGTTTGACTTGTATACTGTAGCACATAACTTTCACGATCTCTTGTCCTAGTGCTTCCTTCCGACAAAACTTGTGTTCCTTTGACTCTGACCTCTTATGTACAACGGCTGTCTCAGTAGCTGCCTTTGGGTTGACACAGAACACCTGTTACACACGTTTGTGTAAGGAAGTTTATTGTATCCCAAATTTAAAAATGTGTGTTTTTCGACTCCAGTGGTTTGGGTTTTACACATTTTTTCTTAGAAACTAATTGAGATAGAGCTCTGGGACCTCTTTTATTCAATTGCTCAGATCAAAAACCATAAGAAACCACCAATTTTACCCTTCACTTTATACCCCAGGAATTTCAGTATGGCTTCATTTTACCGTGGGAGCAGAAATCATGGCGAACTGGTTCGCGAGCCGTAACTCGCTAACGAACCGTTTTAGGCCCTATGTTTATATGAACTTTTTTCTTATTTTTAGCTATAGAATCAGCTTCCGAGAGGTTGCCATACAATTTTGAATCGCCCTATATACAGCTAGCAACCGGCCAAGTTCAGTTTGGAACTTTTTCATTTTTATTTAGTTTAATAGACATCGGTTACATATGCAAGGGCTTTTGGTTACTTTATATGCTGAGAGCCGAAGCGTAGTATTATACCACATACTATGTAGTTTAACTATATATGCGAGTTAAACTATACCGTCCGATTCTGTCAATGTTGTTGTTCATTGCCGGTCTATTAGGCCGTGGTCTAATATTGTTTTCAACAACAGACGTTTTGGCCCCACCATTGGAAGCCATCTTCAGTGTTAAACGATTGAAAGTCGGTAAGTGGCAAAATGTGTGCCAATTCTCACAGTACTGTGGTAAAGATACTTTGGCGCACATCTTGGCAATTACTAACTTTCAATTGTTTAACAAGGCCTCCAATGGTGAAATCAAAACGTCTGTTGTTGAAGACAGCATTAGACCACGGCCTAATAGACCGGCAATGAACAACAATGTTATCTGAGTTGAAGCCGGTCGTGACAGCCTGAGCCATTCATTATTCCGTTTAATCTTTCTCAGACCTAGCTGCCATTTCTGATTTTCTCTGCAGACTTCGACTTCCATTTTTCCATTTGACTTTCCAGAGAGAGAGAGAGAGAGAGAGAGAGAGAGAGAGAGAGAGAGAGAGAGAGAGAGAGAGAGAGAGAGAGAGAGAGAGTGTGAGGGGGGAGGTTATTGGAGTAAGTGGTAGATAATTACCGATAGGACAATTGTCACATTGAAAGCTACGTTACCTTAAGTACTGAAAGACATTCAAGACAGGGGACGAAAGCCATAATAAAAATTTATTTGGTACTCCAAGACAGAAATAACGGATTGAGACAGCACCTCATCACCTAGAGGACGGTGTCACTAAAAAATGTACTACAAATTGCTATTACGATAAAATCAAAGTTTCCAGTCAAGTCAGTATTAAAATGACCTTAATAAGTTTTTAATGACCTTTACATTTTAGTCAACACAACGTAAACATCAAAACATGGGATAGTGCAATGAAAGTAAATCAGGATGTTTCGACCCTACTCAAAGAAAATGCAAATCGCTAATACCTGTAAAAAAGTCAACAGCTTCAATCTAAAAAAAAAAAATCGTTTACTAGATCAGTAAACAATTAAATAATAGACGTAAGCAAAATTAAATAAACGAAGACTTGAATAAAATGATGTGCGAACTTTTTGAGGGTGTAATTACAAGGGAGAAGAGAAAACAAAGGAAACAAGAGAAAAACAGAGGCGAAAAGGGAGGGAGAGGGGGAGAGAGAGAGAGAGAGAGAGAGAGAGAGAGAGAGAGAGAGAGAGAGAGAGAGAGGTTATTGGCGTAAGTGGTAGATAATTGCCCATAGCACAATTGTCACATTTGAAAGCTACGTTTTTAGTTACATTTTAAAGTAATTTTCTCACGACAGTAGTATAAATTACTAATGGAATTGCAAATTAAGAAGCAATTTCAGAAAAACCTATTGTTTATTATTTTTCTTGATATTACAATCCATGGTAAAGCAAGATCAGCTGATGTGCGTGCCTGGATACAGTCCAACCGGCTTCACTTTACCTCCGCCTACAGTAATATTATTTTCTTTTTCTTTTGTTGCAAGGCCAGACCGTCCGACTATCGTCTCCCGTCTGGGGCCACATCTAATGTTTGTACAGTCTCAAGGGATACAGTCTCTTTGTTACTTACCCTGTCTCTCCCACCTCCATCAATTATTCCTTACTTTTTTGTTTTTGACGCAGCGGATTTCAATTGTAGTACATTGGTGCTACTGTGTGCTTCCAGTCAGAAAAGCGGATAGTGAATATGTCTGCAGTCACTTTATTGGATTTGATAGTAAAATTGCAAGACATGAGCGAAATAATAATGAACAAAAACAAAACAACTGGACATGCGGACCATCTCAATTATCCCGGAACTCGTAGTAATGTTTACAGACATCATCTGATACTTATGAATCGAACTTATATATTGTTACGACGGTCTAACTGATCGTCGTATAGTACAGCGTACAACAAAATACAAAACAACAATTAAGTCACTAATCACCAGCCTTAATTATCACAATTAAACAGTTTGTAATCAACAAGATAGTCTCTTACAACGAATGAAATAAAAATTGTTCACACGCAATAAAAATGTCCACTAAATAGAGTACCGCACAATTATAAAACACATAATACCTCGCTTCGCCAAACACTCGATCCGCGCTAGCGAAAATCACTCACGTAACTGAACTGACAAGCCGGCTATGGCTTTATATAGGCCGCGCAGAGGTCCAGTACAGCTTTCCCTCCTTACTCCACGCTGGCTGAATGCGTATCTCAAGTGTTCTTGAATAAACTAGAACCCAGTTGAGAGCAGCCTTGACTGAACCTGCCACAATGGACGGAGGGAAGAGTGGAGAATGTTCTGGGTTGTTCGGTAGACTTCTCGTAACATAGCCTTCATTTTCATAGATAACAATATTAATTAAAGTGATTCACTTACTCCAGTACCTTATTGTTTCTCTTGTTTTCTGTTCCTTTGATTTCTAAAACCTAAATGTTTATAAGTTGTCACCGGACAAAAGGCTTGCCGCATGACAAATGGCGCCAATCGTACACTCTAGTGTTTTTGGTGGCCCTAAAAAGGACCTGGTGGCGAGAAAGCTGATGTTGGTCGTGCCGCGCTGAGATGTTCGGCGGCTGCCATCGCTGGCGCGGAACTGGAGGGCGAAGACGCAAGAACGCCGGTTCTATTCTTTGGCCGTTCCTTCCGGCTGACTCCACGTCGATGTCGACCGAGAGAGGAGAGGAGATGAAAAGATGAAGTGCGTCCGATGGCGTGGCGATGAAGTGCCGCTAAATTACACAACTGGGAGTTGCGCGGCCCGCGCGAAGCGCGGGTCGCGAGTTGTGCAGTGTCCCGAGTCTCAGGAAGGACTCCTGCCACTGCCAGGTCAGAGCTGTTGGGTTGCGCGTCGTGAGACGACCCAATGGTTTCCTAGTTCCGAGCCTCCGGTAGGGGCTCCTGCCTAGTGGTCCTGTCCAGACGGAATATTGTTAATTAAATTTTTAATGGTCGCTACAACGACATGCTCGTACTAGGTCGACTAGTACAGCATTTGTCGAGGCCGTTTCCAAGATTCACCTGGACGTATTCGGTACTTGCCAAGGCCAGCTATGAGTGGGTTTGTCTGGGTCCTCGCAGCTCGGACGTAAAATTTACGTGCAAGTCGCCTTGCGGTGTCATCCAAGGAGCGGACACCGAGTCCTCTTCTCAGGAGACGAGAAGAAAACCGATAGGGGACTTTGGCCGCTAGCCGAAGCCCTCTATCGAGAACGCTTTGCAACCTTCTTTTATGAACGGTCGCGAGGTAACCCCAGACGATAAGAGCGTAGGTAATGATCGGCAACAGATACGCGTTGACAATCAACTTACCCAGCTTGCGGGTCATAGCCTTGTTGGCAAGTATCGGAAACAGTTGCGCGAGACGAGCGGACGCTTTCTTTCGCATCGTCTCAGCGTGGGTACGCCAGGTGAGCCGACGATCAAGGTGGACACCGAGGTACTTAACTTCCCTCGACCAGGGCAGGTACGTTCTGCCGAGTCTCACTCGGCCTCGTGGTTCTTTCCGGCGCTTTGTGAATAGCACCGCGGAGCTCTTGGTTTCGTTGACGGCAACTTTCCAGCTTTCCGTCCACGTCGAATACGCATCGAGTGCGCGCTGAAGTCGTGGGATAGCAAAGTCTGCGTTCCGATCGGCGGTATAGACCGCCGTGTCGTCGGCAAACAAAGCCATCTGGACTCCAGGCTCTCTGGGTGCATCGTTGACATACACGGAGAACAGGAGAGGCCCTAGCACGCTACCTTGAGGTACCCCGGCTGTGATACGTCTCTCGGAAGAGACGTGGTCGTCTATTCGCACGCAGAAAGTCCTCTCCGTCAGAAAGCTAGCAATCAAGCGAAGGTAGCAATCTGGGAGCTGGATTTCCCGGAGCTTGAACAAGAGCCCGTCATGCCAGACACTATCAAAGGCCTTTTCCACATCTAGGAAACAGGCGACAGTCTGCTCTTTCCGACACCCGGCGTCCGTGATGTATTCCACCAGTCTCATCAGTTGATGAGTGGTGGAATGCCCCACACGGAAGCCGAACTGTTCGGGGACCAGTACATCGAAATTTCTTAGATGATCTAGTACTCTCCGTTGTACGAGACGTTCGAGGACCTTTGACGTGGCTGACAGTAGACTAATGGGCCGGAGGTTGCCGGGACGGGAAGCGTCCTTTCCCTGCTTCGGGATCAATATAACCGTCGCCTTACGCCATTTCTGGGGAAAATAGGCCAGTCTAAGACACGCGTTGAACAGCGCGACCAAGAAAAGTACTCCTCGCTCCGGGAGTCGAGTAAGAGCGGCGTTCGAGACGCCGTCCGGGCCAGGAGCTTTTCTTGGCACGAGTTCAACGAGCCGATCTGTGACCTCCTCCCTAGTAATGGGTTCGGGCTCCGTAGTGATCGGAAGAGACAGAAAGTCTTCCACTTCGTTCTCGACTTCTTTGTCGAAGTCCCAGTCCATGGGCGGCTAGCTCGTAGCTAATGAGGGGACGGGGCTCAAGGCCCCTGCATGGTAGCAGTGCCCGGAGTGACTCCTCCGATGACTGCAAGTAGGTCGGGCTCTCTCAAGGACTTTAGGTAAAACAAGGTCAAGTGGGTGGGATGGTGTGCTCCTTTTGCAGTTGGGTAGGGGAGAGGATCTCACAAGTGAGGTGCTCAGCCTAGCCAAAGTCTGGTAGAGTTTGGGCCCTGAAGCCAGCGGTGACGCGTCCGAGTCACAGCGGAGAAACCTCCCGGGACATATGAGTACCGGTTGGCCAACGCTGCTGCCTCCGACGTGGCCCCACTGTCCGCATAGCGGTGATCAGCACAGGCCCGTTGCGTATCCGGGGCGGGCGCCTGATGAAAGAAGGCACTTGCACAACTGACATAAGACAACCCCGCCGAGGCCGCAAACGACCAGGGCAGACCATTCAGGGCAGAGTGAGTGGTAATGCTACGTCTAAGGTGTGGTAGGTGTTCTGTTTGAGGTAGGGTACTAGCGGTAGGGTGTTGACTCCCTCAGGAGAAGGGCCCTATGTAGGAGACTATGGGGGGTCGTCCAGCAGAGTGCGGGGTCTCTTGACTACGTGGCAAGGGGGACCTTCGTCCCTGGCCAGGTCACGGAGGTGGGGGTATCGGGAGTCTGCAGCCCGGAAGAAGAGGCCCACAGAGAGTCTGAAGACAAACTCTTCCACCGTTTGCAGACGGAGGCCCGTCCTGATAGCTCTGTTACAAACAAACCAGGGCGAGTTGGAGAGGATACGGACGGAACTGTTTTGGAACTGTTCCAGCTTACGCTTCGTTGTGGCAGATAAGAGGGGCCACCACGCTGGGGCTGCGTAGGTGAATACAGTCCTGATAAGCAGGAGATACAGGGTGAGTTTAGTACGCAGTGAGAGGGGACTTCTGCGCGAGATGAGTGGAAAGATTTTGGCTCTGACGCCACGGGCTTGTCGGAGTTTGGTTTGGACGTGGCCGGCGAAGCTTAGTCGACTGTCAATAGACACCCCCAAGTACTTCACCGACTTCTTCCAAGCGATAGGGTTCCCATCTAGGGTGAGGGGCTGGCATGCGGTCCGCTTGCGCGTGATGCAGATCGCTTCGGATTTCTCCGCGTTGATCGCCACGCGCCACTTACGTAGCCAGGGAGGCAGAAGGTCGAGTTGGCGTTGTATCACTGTGCTAGCAAAACCAGGGTTCTGCGAGCTGTAGTGATACATGGCATCGTCAGCAAAAAGGGAAAGAGTGACGTTGGGATATACGGGCAAGTCGTTCGTGTACACGAGGTACAGAACGGGGCCGAGGACTGATCCTTGGGGAACGCCAGCGTCTATGGGGCGGTCAGAAGAGACCGCTCCATCTACGCTAATGTGAAAAGTCCGGCCGCGGAGATACGACCAGAACAGTCTCACAGTAGATGCGGGAAGGGGCGTGTGTGCCAGTTTATAGAGCAGACCTTCGTGCCAGACACGGTCGAAGGCCTTACTAACGTCCAAGAGGACGGCTGCGGTGTGCAGCTTTTTGTTTGCAGCGTCAGAGAACTGGGTAACGACGCGGACTAGTTGTAGGGTGGTCGAATGCTCCCTGCGAAACCCATACTGTTCGCTGCGGATGAACCCATCAAGCAGCGGTACAACACGGGCGTGCAGGAGGCGCTCGAACACCTTCGATAACACGGGCAGTAGTGAGATGGGGCGATAATTTTCAGGGAACATGCGAGATTTCCCGGGTTTAGGGATCATGATTACCCTTGCGTTTTTCCACAGGCGAGGGAAGTAATTGAGGCGGAGACATGAGTTGAACACGTCCAGGATGTGGTCAGTGACAACTGATGGGGCATTCTTTAGGGCGGTCGCTCCTATTCTGTCCGGGCCGCAGGCCCGTTTAGGATTTAGCCGTGCGATAGCATGGACGAGATCGGCTTTTTCAAAGGGGGGTGGGGGATCCGTCAAAGGTTGGGCGAGATAGTTTTCGAGGAAGTCCTCGACGCGAGCCATGTGGTCCGCGTCGAAGACGCCTCTGTGAGGGGTAAATTGTTCCTCAACGGAGTTTGCGAAGACCTCAGCCTTGCGCTCCGGTGAATGAACAACACCCGTCGGGGAGTCAAGGGGATGGCGAGTCCTCTTTTCGCCAAGGAGGCGACCAGTGGCCTGCCAGACGGAGGCGTGGTCGACTTCCAGGGATTCAAGATAGGTGTCCCAGCTATGCTGATTGACATCAAGCAGGAGTTGCTTGACGTAATCAGACTGTCGGCGATACTGCCGCTTGACAGCGGGATCGCGAGTGTTTTGCCAGCAGCGGCGAAGGTGCCGCCGCTGGCTGATGGCTTCTTGGACTTCGGCAGGGAGTTGAGACTTCCTACGATGTGCTGGGACAGTGTAAGAGTGGGTATCCATGCAGCGGGTAAGAGTGTCATGGAGATGCGTGACTTGGCGGTCCAGCTCCCTTCGAGAGGGCGCTGGGGCCTCGGGGGCTGATGGGAACCTACGGCACAGCTCGTCGTGGTAAGAGCGCCAGTTGACTCTCTTACTAGGACGGGCAGGCGGGGAGTCGCTTGTTCGTCGGAGCGTCACAACCAGCGGGTTGTGGTCGGACGATAGGGCTGAGATGGCCTCGACCAGGATGGGGCAGACAGCGTCCTTGACAAGAACTATGTCGAGAACGTCTGGCTGGTTGGCAGGGTTGGCGGGGATGTATGTCGGTTCGGCCGGGCCGATGACGAGGACGTCAGGCCTGGTCGAGGCGTATTGGGCGAGAGCACGACCGCTTTGATTAGTCAAGCGACTATTCCAAGACGGGTCTTTGCAGTTCATGTCTCCGACTGCAATGGTAGGCAGATCATGGTTAAGGAGCGCGTCAAGCTCCTGGGGGTTTGGCACCAGGCCAGGTTTGTTGTAGACGGAGACCAGCCGAAGCTCGGTTCCCGCTACGCTGATTGCGACCGCAGTCGCTTCGATTTGGGTAGTCGGGGGGGTAGGTAGAGGTCGGTGAGATAATCGCCTGTGGATGAGAATGGCTGTGCCGCCAGATGCGGCTCGGGTGAGTGGCACTGGGCGGTCCGTACGATAAGTAGCGTAAGCTGGTAGGTTAAATCGATGTTGGGGACGCAGGTGGGTTTCAGAGAGGAGGACTACGTCCGCGTCATACTCGCTCGCGAAGCAGGCCAGCTCAGCTCGCCGCCCGGCTACGCCATTTGCGTTCCAAGCAACGAGTGTGAGAGGCCTAGCCATTACGGGCGAGCAACAAGGACGTAAGGGAGGTCATGATTGTGACGACCAGAGAGTTCAGGTCGCGCGCAGCAACTAGTTTTGGGAGGAGATCTTCCATCCAGTCTTGCAACTCCGCGATCGTTAGCACGCCCTCATCGGGCTCGCTCACGGCCGCGGGGCGGCGGACTAGCTGGGGAGCTGGCTTCGAGGTTTCTGGGGCTGCCTCGGGCTTAGGTGGTTGGACCGATGGTAGTTGCTGTGCGGCGGTAGGGTTTTTTGTAGAAGGAGGTTTAGCAGCTGGGGGTTTCTGTTTGGGCTTCGGAGCCTTCGCGCGGCGAGGCGCGGATGCGGGTTTAGATGCGACGGCTGCCGCGAATGACTTGGCGGTGGAGGGAGGCTCCGTAGTAGTAGCAGGGTGTGGGTCGTCACTGGGACGACGAGGTTGGACGGGCGGTTGGCGGGCTGGGGCAGCCGCCGGAGTGGCGGTCTGCTGGACTTTGGTTTGGCGCTGAGGCCGGGTCGGATTGCGGTGCCGGATCTCGTCCATCTCCTGCTTCCGCTCAAGGGCAGATTGATAATATTCGCAGCCTCTCCAGTTGGCTGGATGGTTCTTGTCGCAATTTGCGCACTTTGCGTCGGCGTTAGGGTCCTTCGTGCAAGCGCCCTTAGGATGACCTTCGCCGCAGCGTACGCAACGGGGTGCCATGTGGCAGTTGTAAGAGGCGTGGCCGTACCTCTGGCAGTTGTAACACTGCGGAGGGCCGGTGGGGGTGTTATACCTGGAGACTTCAATCCGGAGGCATAAAAGCTCTCGGAGGGAGTAGATGAGTTGGTAGTCTCCTACCTTCTTGAGCTTGATAAAAAAGACGTTGACCTTCCGTTTCTGGCGGTCAACGAGTGGAATACAGGAGGTTGGAGTGAAGCCAAGGCTCTCCAACTCCTCGATAATGTCAGACGGGGCTACATCGTGGGGGATGCCACGGATGGTTACCTTGATTTCTTTCTCCTGAGGGAGACCAAAGGTGTGGAATTGAACGTTCCAGTCAATCAGGGTTTTCTGGACGAAGCGAAATTCGTCGGGAGTCCTAGTTTTGATGCGGAGAAGCTTCCCCTGGTGATAAATATCGATAGGGAAAGCTGCCGCCTGCTTGATGGATTTTGCAAAAGCATGCCACGCTGTGGGGGCGTCAAGAACTATGGGTGGCATGCGGAATGGTTCTGAAGACTGAGGGGTTGGCTGAGCACCTGCCCCGGTAGTGGGAGCCGAGCCACCACTGGGTTCCGGCCCGCCCGAGGAAGAGGAGAAGGTCCGTTTCCGGCTCTTCACCTTTTTCCAGGCAGGGCCGCCGTCAGTGGCGCCGGGCACAACAGTACCGGGGTGGTCCTGAGAAGGGCCAGGTTCGGAAGGCGGACTTGCCGGGGAGTCCATCTCCATGAACTCGCCGACGCAGTCCGCCGCCGGGTTGGGTGCTGTCGGCCCTAAAAAGGGCCGATCAGGGCGAAGGGTAGAGATAGGTGCTTGGGTACCGCAAGCGGTACCCAAGGAGCGATCGGATGTTTGAGAGGTGGACATGCCACCTCTCAAAAGCGGGTAGGGAACAGAGATCTACCAGAGGGGTAATGTACGGCTTCGTTAGATACCGAACTTTGTGCAATGTTCGGTTTCCACCGTACTCTTTACCTCGGAGGTGTCCAAGGTCGGTTACCACTGGTGGGGCCTTCCAAGGATCTCTCGGGGCAACGCTAACAAGGAAGCGAGAGAGCCGACGTCCACTCACCTGAGGAGGCTATCCGGGAGCCGGTTCCCACGCAGTTGCCCAGGTCCAATCCGTGAGGCAGTCAGCGAAATGCAGGCTGGTCTCGAGTTGTCCTGTCCTGTCCTGTCGCTAGTGGTGTGATAAAGTTGGCTGGTCGAGAGCAAGATGTTTCCTCTTCAAGAGCTGGAAGCGAATCGCGCTCCCGCTCCCATGGGCGGGTTAGGTGCGAACTGTTCCTGCCACTGGGTCATTTTGAGTTCCTTTTATATTATTTTATCTATGTAGGGGGGGGGGTCTGAAGCGACCTGCGATTGGTGGATTATACCACCGGGACTAATAGACGAGGTCGCTTCCAGGACTCACCTGGTCGCGGGGTGTATTTACCAAGTCCGGCAATGAGGGAATTGTGGGTCACTCTGTCGGAACGAATATAGAATCTACGCGCCAGGCGTCTCACGGTGTCATCAAGAGAGCGGACACCGAGTCCTCTCCTCAAAAGACGAGAAGAGTACCTCCGGGGGACTTTGCACGCGAGCTTCAGTCCCCGGTCGAGTACGCGCTGGAGCGTTGTTCTATGACCACGAGCCAGATATCCCCAAACAGGACAGGCGTAGGTAATCACGGGCAACACGTACGTGTTGACTATGAGCTTACCTAGCCGGGGGGTCATTGCCGGATTAGATAGCACGGGCCAGAGTCTACTGAGTTGCGCCGAAGCGCGTTGTCTGATATACTGTGTATGGGTTCGCCAGGTGAGTCGGGAATCCACGTGGAGCCCGAGGTACTTGACGCTATTGGTCCAGGGCACCTCGACGGGGCCTACTTTAAGCGGCCGAGGCCGCTTGCGTTTGCGCGAGAATATTACCGCGGCGCTCTTGGAAGCGTTAACGGCAACTCTCCAGTCATCGGTCCACCCGACATACGCGTCGAGTTGGCGCTGGAGCTTAACTGCCGCATAACTCGCGTTCGGCTCTGAGGCAAAAGCCGCAGTGTCGTCCGCGAACAGCGACAATTTCACTCCAGGAATTCGGGGCGTGTCGTTGACAAACAGCGAGAACAGGAGAGGCCCAAGGACACTTCCCTGAGGGACGCCAGCGGTAATACGCCTCTCCGAAGAGAGAGCGTGGTCTATTCTCACTCGGAAGCTACGGTCTCTCAGAAAGCTGCCGATCAAGTGAACGTAGCAGTCTGGGAGAAGGACTTCCGTCAGTTTGTATAGGACACCCTCGTGCCACACGCGGTCAAAGGCTTTCTCTACGTCTAGGAAGATCGCAGTCGTCTGTTTGCCCTGGCAGCCAGCCTCGGTAATGCATTCCACGAGTCTCATCAGCTGATGAGTCGAGGAGTGCAGCTCACGAAAGCCGAACTGTTCGGGGATCAGCACGTCTAGTCTTTCTAGATGGTCGCGGATCCTACGCTGGATCAGACGCTCAAAAACCTTGGACGTCGCGGACAAGAGGCTGTGTTATAACATCTTGGCTTATGTTATAACGTAGGGAACCCGCATTTATTGGTTATGCCAATAATACAGGCTGCCTTTCGTTGTGACGAGCTGAAAATTAATCACAACAAATAAAACATTTCTTATATCAGGATATTGGGAAGGGGAGACTGTTGATTTATGCACGCAGTTTACTCGGTACTCAGATGACATCTCTTTATTACATTATGAGGTAAAGTTCTCTATTTAAAGTTCTCAACATATATAGTTTACAGTATAATTATATATATTACTCTTTCATAAGGGCCCTCAAAATATGATGTACATCTATTTAATTTATTCCACGGATCCGGGATTGAATATATATTAAGTTAATAATGGTCACCTTGCCATATACAATATTTAAAATTGAGCCATTTGAAGAATGGACTTTATTAATCTTTCAAAACAAGAAACCTTTTAGCTTAAACATTTACTCTTTTGCTATAACCAGTGTTATTAGATTACAGACTACATGTTACATATAATGTCTGTCTTTTAAAATCTTAAAAGTGGTGAGTTAAATTGTCTTTTGTGGGTAATAATTTTAGTAACTCATAACCATGGAAGACAAGCCTCCATGTCACCTGGTTTTCAGTATTTGCTGCAGAATTGGTTCATCGGTCCTTGGTGTGTTTCCTGAAGGTCAGTCGTTGCCTTAGTATCCGGTGACGGTGAAGTTCCTGAAGTCTGTTATATCATTCGGGGTGAAGTACTCTCATCTTAGGCGACTGTAGTAATTCTTGTAGGATACTCTCATCTTAGACGACTGTTGTAATTCTTGTAGTTATAATAAATAAATAGAATGTTTGTTTCACAGTAATACACTTCACATGATTATTTATTAGTTGAATATCACCTTCATGTTTGTAGTAATGTATGAATTACATAGTTTGTTATTTATTCATTAGAGAAATGTCATCGCCGCACAAATTTAGTTATTTAAATATTCATTGAACCAACCATTCACATAATTATACACGCGTCGCGAAACAACGCTGTACGCAGCTTACGGCGTGAGCGCTCCATTGCAAGTGGGCAAAATAGTTAGGGGGAGAGTAGTAATCTCGCGACAATTACTAGTCAACATAAAAGTAGTTCCATGTTTCTAATTTAATTAAAGGACTAAAGTTTGATTAAATAATTAAATAGAGATATTCTTAGTTACAGACGTTATCAAAGTACATTACAGTGGTCTTATTTAATTATTTAAATAATAACAAATTTACAATAATATTTAGTTTGTTAGGGGTCGGAAAACAAGTTAATTCTGGTCAGTGCCTGTATATGCAGATTAATTAACAAGCTTTACCCTTTCTGTACAATTGTATTCCCTTTTATTTTATTATTAGACTTTTTATTAAATATTATTGTTATTTACTGATAGCAATAAGATTTAGTTTAAAAGGTGAGATTTCATTAAAAATTTAAAATTTCTCAGCTTATACATTAACAATTTAATTAATTAACATATTTTTATTAATGAAATCGTCACAATGGGCCTGAGGTTTTCCACGCGAGAAGAATTCTTTCCCGGCTTGGGTATCACTATGACGGTAGCCGTTTTCCATGTCACCGGAAAATAGGCCAGTCTGAGGCATGAATTGAACAGGTCAGTGAGGAACTGGGTTCCTCGCTCCGGAAGGCGATGGAAGGCGGAATTCATGACTCCGTCCGGGCCAGGCGCCTTCTGGGGCTTGAGCTGAACAATCCTCTCAGAGACCTCCTCCGGGGAGATGGGCTCCGGCTGGACTGTGATATCGGCCGATAGAAAGCGCTCTACCTCGCGGCAGATTTGCTCAGTGAAAGCCGGGTTCTTGGATGGGTTGCGAGCGAACTGTCGCTCTAAACTGTCAGCCAAGAACTCTGCCTTTTCGAGGGGGCGGCCAAGGGGTTGACCGCCGGGTCTGGCCAGTGCGGGGAGAGGCGCGCGTTTGCGCTTTCCCGTTAGGGCACTGGGGATCCGCCAGACATTACGGTCCTCGGCAGGGCCGCCCATCTGTGTCACAGCTAGCTCCCAGTTGCGTCTACGGAACGCCAGCATGTCGCGACGCAACTTGCCGGACGCTCTGTTGAACGCAGCCTTGTCAGCCGGATCACGAGTCCTCTGCCAGCGTCTCCGGAGGCGATTCCTCTCGCAAGCGAGCTGAGACACCTCTTCGGGGATACGCTGATAGTCGGGCGTGAGCCCCGGCTTCATCCGGGAGGACACGTCTACCGCCGTGACTACGGCTGTGTCGAATAAGGCAACTGCCTCATCGACAAGCTGGGTAGTGTCGAGCGGGATATGCTCTGGTAGGCGGCGACTGAACGCCGGGCCAAAGCGGTCCCACTTGATTACCCGCCGCTCGTCGCGGACGGTGGCGTTCTGGGTAGCTATATGCACACTGATAGGGCAATGGTCGGAGGACAGTTCCGAAATGACGGAGACGTGGACCGGGCAATAAACGCTCCTGACCGCGGCAATGTCCAGTACGTCAGGGCGGGAGTTAGCCCTCGAGGGATAGTACGTAGGCCCGGTAGGACCCATGACTGTGACCCGAGCCGCATCAGCATACCTGCGTAAGCGGGCCCCGTTTGGGTTCACCAAGCGGCTCCCCCAATCAGGGTGCTTACAGTTCAGGTCGCCCGCCAGGACTACCCTCCTGTGTGCTCCAAAGACGGCCTCCAGATCGTTCGACAGGAGCTCCGTTTGTGGAGGCTTGTATGCGGAAACCACGAGTAGACCGCCGAGATCACCATGGAGCTCAACCGCGGTGCACTCGAGGTTCCGCCGCTGAGGCAGGACAACGCGGTGATGGCGAAGACTCGCCTTCACCGCGATGGCTGTGCCCCCTTCTGCGCGACCCGACCGGTCGTCCCGGTGGCACACGTAGTTGGGCAGTCGGAAACGACGATGCGGGGTCAGGTGCGTCTCACCAAGAAGAAGCACGTCGGGCTTGTGTCGGGCAACGAACTCTAAGAGCTCAGAATGCCGGGAAGCGAGACCGTTGGCGTTCCACGCCACGAGCTCGAGGTCTCGCTTGAGGAATTGCCGTGGTTGTCCGTTCATAACAGACCTATAATACGGCAGGCTTCCATCAAGAGGAGGAACTTGTCTTGAGGCGAGGCTGTTGCCAAGCGTTCCTTGATTTTGAGGAATGTTTGGGCTACTTTCTGCAAGTCGTAGCTTGCCAGAAAGTCGGATACAACGGCGAGATCATCGGAAGATGAGGCCTGGGGAGAACGCTTGGCGGCAGCTGCGTAGCTGCGGCGGGGCGAGACGGTGGTAGCCTTGGGGGCAGGTTCTGGAGCGGGTGGTCGCTCTGGCTTTTGGTGGACGGGCTTGGGTCCAGTGGCAGGTAGCTTTGGCTGGCCCGTGTTCTTGGCCTGGGTCCTACCTTTCTTGCCCGATCGAGGCTTAGGAGGCTTAGGGGTATCGAGGCTTGGGTGGCGACGGCCGTGGAGGATCGATATCCTCTTTATCGTCCGGCAGCGGGACTAGAGTGTAGTGGGGGACTTCGCGTTCCGGTTCCGGGGGCGCGGTAGGTGTTTTGGCCTGTTGAGCTATGCTCGGGCTCACTGCACGTGTAGGTTTTGGAACCGGAGCAGACCTCGGGGCTGATTTCCGGACCACAGGTTCAGCGGCTTTGGCCGTTTTGACTGGCTGACTGACAACTTGACGAGGCTTAGGCTGGACAGGTTTGTTTAGCTTATCCAGCTGCTCCTTGTAGACTGTGCAGCGCCTGTTATTTGCAGCATGGGCGCCGCCACAGTTAATACAATTCCGGTGGTTGTCCGGAACAGCGCAGGCCTGCGTCAAGTGGTCATTTCCACAGCGGACGCAGGTCGGCGCGTTCCGACAACCGAAGCTGCTGTGGCCGAACCGCTGGCACCTGTGGCACTGGGAGATTCGCCCGGTCTGACGGTAGGGCTCTACGCTCACGCAGAGCCCGAAAAGCCGTTTCAAGTCTAAAAGGGCCTGGGAGGAATCGCCCTTCTCCACCTGGAGTCTGATTAAGGGGAGTGGTCGACGCGAGCCATAAGTGGTGTACAGCCGAGAGGCTCCCACAACCTTATAGCCCGCGTCGCGCAGTTCGTCGAGGACGACCCTGCGGATCCGCCTGTATGTCCAGGCCCGAAGGACGAGGGCTGCAGGCTTGGTTCGGTTTAAAGTGTAGGTGTGGAACTGGAACGATTCACGTTCCAGCCACTGGATTACTCCGAAGTGCTCGGATGCACTGCGGCTGGTAACGCGCACAGTCTCACTCGCAAGGAGCTTGACCGAAGCGTTATCTGCCAGCGCAACGACCTTATGGAGTCGGCGACTGAAGCCGATAATATCCTTGACGTTCGTGACGAACACCGGCGGGATCCTTCCTTCGGAGGTGCGACTAGGCGCAACCTCAGCGGAGGCTTTGAATGCCGCCGCCGAACTCAAAGAGGTCAGGGAGGGAGACTTCCTCGGCTTACCACCGTGCCCTACTACTACCCAGTCGGTGGAAGCCGAGGTCTCCATGGCTGGGGAGTCAGACTCCGGCAGAGGTTGCGGACTGCTTGGCCTACTGGCGGCCGTGCAGCCGGAAGGTCCGGCCTTTGCGGGCTTTGTTGGCCCTAATAAGGACCGATTGTTCTCACGAACTTGCGCGGGTTGAGCAGGGCTTCCCGCGCGAGTCGTAGGGTTCCCGACTGGCCCAAGTGGCCGGCCGGGGGGCTCGTCGCTGCCGCACAGTGCTTCGGGGGCACTATCAGCTGGTCCACTGCTGACTAACTCAGCTCTTTGTCCAGCGGGTATACGGGGGCAGAAGTGTGACACCGTCACAGTGGCAGCGCAACCCGCATCTCTATTCTTCGTCAGTCCTACTCTCGGACTCCCCGGATTACGCTGGACAGCGCTACCTAATCGACTTACCGGCACTGTGCGGCAGGTCCCAGTTGTGTTTTGGTTGTCTTCGTCTTGCAGGCAAGGCGGCTGGTCAACTTCCATCGCTGCAGCTGGATGGTGGCGCTGGCGATGAGGCGAGTCTTGATCCGGCGGTTTCTTCTTTACTGCCGCCGCAGTAGCTTGAACTGAAGGCCACTTCATGGCCGCTAAATTTTCTGCCGGCCCGGGTTTTATGCACTAACCGGGATCGCTGATTGACTCGCTCCGAGCACGTAGTTGGTCACGTCTCGGCTGCTGATCCCTGATTAGCTCGCTGTGTCCGCCGCTGGTACCGGAGAGCAGACGTTCGCATACTGCTGCCGTCACAAAGTATTGGTGGATATTTTAAACCACCATTTATTTTGAAAAAGCTTTTAACGAATGTAAATCTTCGATGAGTCGAATCTGCAAGGAGTTCGGGCTGCAGATCTCTACATTGAAGATCAAGATGACGGCTTTTCATATTACAAACAGTAATGCGGTGAAGAAGCTGCACGAGTTCAACCATACGTGTGGGACCATTAGGAGAACTCTAAAATCAACGAGTAAAGGGCCCTTCCCGCACTTCTCTATGGATCTGAGAATTTATGGACTTTAACGAATTACACAGGGAAGCAGCCTCTTATTTTTTTCTGACACATACAGACTTTCACGATAATATTTAATATTGAATACATCACGTTACATACAGTCAACACATACACTGCGCATTTATTAAAACTGCAAAAGAAAGGTCTTCGCTTTGTAACTAATGTGTCGTACCTCTGAAAGGCCAAGGCCAGCACTACCACGCGACCATATATACAAAAAAACGTATAGGCTTTCTTCGCGTGCAAGGTGAGCAACCGTTTAAATCCCAAGACATAAATTATATTCCTTTGCAGCGAGAATTGTAATAGAATGCGTCGGCTCCTGGTAAGTAGAGATATATTGTTAGACAGGAACACCGTTACATGGTGAGAGAAGAGTGGCCGTCTAAATGCTGGAATGTATTTATTTTCCTGGCAAGAATCGAACGCAAGCCGCTTGATTTAGTGAGCCCACGTGCTACGCTGACACCGAAGTCTATAAGGCACAGCATTCTGTCGCGACTGTGTTATCGATTTAACGGCATTTAGTGGCTTTGATACTGTGGAAAAAAAAACGTTTTGGCTACAGCGAAGAAGAAAACAACTTAATTGAAAAATGATTTCGCTCCGAGAAAGTTTGTATCAGAGTTACGAAAATGGAGCGGCGTGGGAACTGGATCAAACCCATCCCACCAGAATGCAGAAAGATTTCTTCGATAAAACAAAGAAACTACAGAATCAACGAAAATATATGTAAGCTACAAAGTTAAGATCAAAGTCGGAGATAGCACGCGGAGGTGATGTTTGATATAAGTTTATGTTTCACAGAAATCTCAGGAGTTTGATGTCATTATTGTTCGGTATTACCACGATAGCAAAATTAAACGATTAGTAACACTGAATTACATAAAGAAAAGTGACAAATTATTAAATGATAATGCATCAACGAGTTGAAAGTACCTTAGCACTGAACAGCCCCGAAGACAGTAATCTTCATTTAAATAATTCTGGAGATTCTTTTTAACGTCATAGGTGACCTTGAAAGGTAACTTACCTTTAAAGGTAACGTGACTGTTGAACGAAATATATTTATTATTAGGTAATATTAGATATTATTTCTATATTAGACAATTTTTGAATTATCAAACAAATTATAGAAACCGCGATTGCTCTTTTTTTTTAGTAAAATAATTTTAAAGCAGACAGTGATACAATATGCACTAAAAATTCCAAACTACTGCATTGGTTTCTTAGTAAAATTTGTAACCATAATGTCTAAATGGCAGACAACTTAATTGTAGGTTTAAGGTTAAGAACATTTTCATAGAACCTATAGTCTGATACATAGGCCTAATACTTTTCACAAATATACATAACTGATATATTATGTAAACATTTTTTGTAAACATAGCTTACAGAATTTTTGAAGGTGGTAAAAAATTTGCAAAGAGCGTTGAGAGATATTAATGCTGGCGTATTATCAAAGATACTGAATTTGTATTTTGAAAAAAAAAATCCTTATAACTTTTACAAAACTTTTAAAACGAACTTGTATTTTTCCAATAAAATTCCCTTTTGTCTGACAAGATTTTTCCAATTTTTTGACCTTTGCCAAGCTTTTCGATCCGCCTTGTAACTTCTTGTTTACAATTAATGACGTGTTTCAAAGCATATGCTTCACCATCAGATCTTTCCAAATTCCCCATATGAGGTTAAAGTATCAATTACATTTGCACTGTAAGCGCTAGTAGTGCGCACCTATTCACGTTTGGTTCTGATAAAGCAGGCTCAAGACGGTTTCGTATAGCGCATTGGATTTAAAGTTCAGTACGAATCCGCGACTGCTTGTGTTTGCGTATGCTCTATAACCGCTTTAAGGCGTTTCATTTGTGATTCGGCCCTTTTCACAAATGTCACGTGGTTCCAAATTAGAGTCGAAATCCGTGTAATTGCGGTCGTGTGAGACCAAACGGAGAGCATAGTTAGACTTTACGTTGATCGCGTTAAGATTTTTTAGTTGATCAGGTGTATGTTCAAGGAAGCGTTTAAGAAGATCCCCCCCCGTTTGACTAGTACACAAACAATTACAGTTGTCACATGATAGTTTGTAGATGCCCGTTTTCTTTTCGAAAGGCGCAAAAAACGGATTAATTAATATAAAAAAGTGTGTATATGATATTGTAAAAGTACGATGTAAGGTCTAATATCTACTGGTATATTCTAAGATTTACCGTTTTATGATGGTAAATGTCCGAAGATCCTTTCAAAATGTTTGCATTTCGTACTTTCACCAACAGTTAGTGGTAAATGTCAAGATTTACCGCTGCGTTGTGGTAAAAGCTGTGTACAGAAAATTTTATTAGCGTTGCAGACGTAGGAAACAAAGAGGTTACTGTTCTAGAAGTGATTAATAAATTATCTTTAATTAGAGGACA
Organism: Magicicada septendecula; assembly: GCA_034769895.1. Lineage (NCBI taxonomy): Eukaryota > Metazoa > Arthropoda > Insecta > Hemiptera > Cicadidae > Magicicada > Magicicada septendecula. Next base: position 417,931,956 of record CM068373.1, on the reverse strand, counting down.
AGGCTTCAAAAAGTGTAACTGTTTAAAAAATGTGTACTACGAAGACGTGTTTGTGCACAGCCTCATCTTTGTTGTGCAATTCTAAATGTCATAACAGTCAACCCTGCTGCAACAAGTAATTTTTCATTTTTTACTATTTTATTTTACTTTTATTAGTTTATTCTTTTATTAATTTTTCATTTATTTGTATCAATTAATTATTGGACTAAAAAAAACAGTAAAAAAGACTCGTATTTGTTTTCGTCAGTAAGATTACATTATCACAAAATGGTTAAAAAGTTTTTAAATGTTCTTTTTTTTTCACAAAATTGTTAAAATGGTTTTAAATGTTCTTTTTTTTAGGTAAATTTAGTTAATTTTATCAGTTTTTATATTTTTGGCTGTAGGTTTTTTAGTAGTTTACAACAATTTATTGTACATCGCTAAATAAAAATTATTTCAAAAACAAGCAGTAGTGTAATGCGTTATTTTTTTGTCTCCTTTCTTCTTCCAATTTTATGGAAATGATTATTTAAAAAAAATATTAACTATAAATTTCTTTAAAATTAAAAATATTACACTTTTACAACAATGCAGTGGTAAATCTTGATATTTACCACTAACTGTTGGTAAACATTTACCAACATAAAACGGTCAATCTTAGGATATACCGGTAAATCTTAAGATTTACCTTACTTCGCACTTTTACAGTAACATATACATATACTGGTAAAAAATTATAAAAGGACTAAAAGTAAAAAATACAAAGTTTTTATATTTTTTAGTACTCAGTTTGGCGCTCCGCTAAAAATTCAACCCGGGCTTTTAGCCAGTACTGATCAACAATCAACATCATGTTCTGAGTTTTCTGAATATTTATTTCCAAACCCCATGGCTATCGTTCACTAGCTTTTTTACCATTCCCGGCTTTACATCGTTTAATGCCTTCAATGCGTTGTCCGTGTCCGCGACAAGAGCCGCGTAGTTGCCGGCAACTAAAGGACAGAGCCGTTTCGTCTTCCGATTGTATTTAAGTTTCTGAACCATTAAAAATAAAAACAATATATCAAATCTTTAACAGAGTTAGAGGTAAGCAACAACATAGCCTCAGTCGTTTATTTTCATCGAAACCACACTAAAGTTTGCTATCCACGTGGAAGCACATAGTTTGGTATAGGTTACACAGCTGTTACGCTGAGGAGCGAAGAATGATAACGTTTATCTGTTGTAGTTCACAATTAATTGCAGATTAGCGGTCTGTTTATTCGTTATGTTGTGTGTAGCTCGACTTGCAAGCTGTAGTTCGTTGTGTTGATTTGTAACTATATACGCAAGGAGAGGGGTGTACGTTATTTCACTAGGGTAAGTTTCATCACTTTAGAAGAATCAACAAAGTGCCTCAGCAGGAAACTAAATCTGGAGAAAACAAAGTACCTTAAACGATTGTATCAGCCTCATAGGAACAAACATAGGCAATTCGTCAGGTTGGTTAATCACAAATTTAACTGTCTTGGTTCAATTGTAACCGAGAAAAACGTTAGAGAACAAGAAATATGAAGAAGAATTTTTCTTACTAACGGGGCATATTTTCGGTTTCAAATAAAATTTTCCTCCAAACTTCTATCAAGAGCGACAAACAGTAGCGTATCCAGAATTTAGCCTTGAGAGGGGGGGGTCGGGGTCGGGTCGGCTTAGTGCTAAAGAAAAAATTAGTCAACACTAATCAACATTACTCTCTTTAAAGTCGCTGAAATCAGTTCTATTAAAGTAAACGGTAATACGAGGATTAAAACACGCGTTATTGAAATATATTATTTACAAAATACTCAGGCCTGTTGACTGAACTAATTGTTTTGTATTTCATATTTCAAACGTAGACTATTTACTAATGCTGTGTAATAAACCTGTTTGTATAGGTTAAAATAGATTTACTACTATATTAGCTAGCTAGCCCGGGCGCTTGATGCGCTCGTGGTCCCGGGTTCAATTCTCGGCGGAGGCTCCGTACGGCGTGCACTCAGCGTCGTGAGGCCGAATTGAGTAGGCGTTGAGATAACAGCGCCGCCTCCTGGCTGTGAGTACCGCAACTAGCGGTTGGTGGCGCGTTGTACTAGCCACGCAACCGTCACATTGCACACAACAGCCGCGTGGTACGCCTTGGTCCTTTCAGGGACTGTTGAGCGGAGGTTTGACTATATTAGCGTACACAGCCGAAAAAAATAATAAAACAGCCTAAAAATAGAAAGATTAACAAAATTCGCCAACTTTTTTGACCATCTGGTGGAGGGGGGGAGTTCAGTCCAGTCCCGTTCGTCCCGCCCCTGGTGACAATGTTGCTTGGAGTGTGTTGCTGTAAGAATGAGAAACATGCGTTATGGGCTAAAGTGTGTGAAAAATCTTTAAGATACTATACGCTCCAATGAAGGACGACGTGTTCGGAAAGAGAGAACAATTGAAGATCTTTATAATTTACTGCATTACGTGACAGCAGTGAAAAGTGAAAGTTGAGACGGCTTAAATAGACAGGTCAGTTTATAATTGTCGTTGTAAGGTTGGATTTCCATGACCTTCTAAAGCAGAACTCAGATTTTGTTCTAAAGTAGATTTTCTTCTTGCAAAACCCAGATGACAAAAAAAAAATTTGGAAGACTAAATCCGAGGAACGAAAGGGTGGAATATACAGGTGGAGGGCGATTGCAAACAGTAGAGACATAGCGATTCTGAAAACAAGAAATTTAAACAGCGTGCGATTGAAGGACGACTTCAGAACATGGATTTCGGTCTGAATTGGTCTAAGTTTAGGTATATTTTATTGGTGTATAATTAATTTAGAAAATTTAATAATTATTAAAAGCCTTAAAGCCAGGGAATATTGATTTTGCTGGTTCTTTCAGACGTATGGAAAAACAATAGTCAAATAATTTAAATTTCGTACTTAAACAAATTTGGTACACTCGTAACGCGTAATAGAACTCTCATATGCATATAGTTTGATAATTCTGATAATTTGATTGTTTGATAATTGTGAGCTACAAAACCTATTGAAACAGAATAGAAAAATTATATTAATTCAAAATTTATTATTCAAGAGTTTTCAAATTGAACGTTGAATCTTTCACGTTTGGGTACTAACTTTAGTTACACGTTAAAGGGAAGTTGTCTCTGCATAAAGGGATGGAAACTAAGGATATTACTGCCCCGGGAACAAACGTGAGCCATGCAAACAGTTACTTAAGTGTATGGAAAGCTCTCAAGAGGCCTCTTAACTCTCGACCTTAAGTTATTAAAATCTTGAACTTTACCCAACGCTGAGCCTCCACCAAAATACACATCCCCGTAGGAAAAATCTGTTAAAAATTTCGTTAAAGATGTTTACCGACTCTAAAGAGATACTGTTTATTGTCCACGAGCGTCGTATAAATTATTCTTTGCATTTAGTCAAGCCCGCGTGTTACACTTTTCGTATCCATAGTTTCCCGTGTTCATTGTTTGTGGAATACCGCTAAGTTCGCGGAATCAAGTGGACACCATGTTCCTTCTAATATTACGGGCATGACATGTAAATTGTTCAGTTCACTGGAAGGTGACTAGAGAATGATGGACTCAGATCAAAATTGATTTCAAAAGTCCCGTTTTTATCTTCATTTAGTTTTAACTAAAGCCAAATCCGTAACACAGTGGTAGTGGTACAAACTGGACGTCTTGAATATCAGACTAGACCTTGAAATGTGTAAGAGTTAAGTTGAAATTCATCGTCTAAAAGATCAACTACAGTATATCACACTTTTCGCTATAATATTTTATAATATTTTTCATAATCTTCCTCGCGTTTTGAGAAAAATGCAGTGTTTGAATGTTACGTACTGAATTCAACTTATTTCTTTTTCTTATTCTAAATTATGTTTGATAAACTTCGTTTATAAAAAAAAACAAATAAAACAAAAAACATAAAAAAACGATTACCTAAAAACCCGAACTCCGAGTCAAACATAAACTTGAACTTAATTAACGTGACTTAGATATAAACATAGTCTTGACTTGGAATTTCAATACAAACCTTGACTTGTAATGTCTACTTCAACTTAAACGGACTTGACATAACTTGAACACAACAATGTACTTAAACTCAACATGGACTTAACAACTGCTGGCTAATAACCTTCAGAAAGTTAATTCAATGTATTATTGTTTTCAACGATACCAGATTGTTGGGAATGTATGTGTGATCGAGCAAATACATAAACAGGAATAATAGTACAGGAAAAATAGATATTATTCAGGAAAAATATTGCTCCGATACTTTCTTGAGCGAAAAAGGTAGATTTTTGCTTATATTTTATGAATATAGAGAGTCCAGAGCGAAATCGTATCAAGGGGTAGTTTTATAAGGGATGGGAGGGGTGAAAATACGGTATTTGGGGAATAACATTTTAATGGTTAATTTTATTTACAAATGTTTCAAACAAAAGTGGTAGCTTATGAAATTACATGTATTTTGTTTTTTCGACGACTTTCTACGACGAAAATTGAGGGAGATACGAATTTTTAAAAAGTAGGTATTTTTCGAGATTTTGAAATAGACCAATTTTGCGCGTGAGCTGTTTACGTTGTAACGAAACAAAATGTTACAAAAAGAATAGTAAATAATAGTGGAATCCGATCCAGAGAGGAACCAAGAAATAATAATTGATTAGCAAATTAAAGGAAACCTAGTTGGTTTGACCTATTTAATATTATTAAGAAACCCAGAAATAACCCAGTAGAATAGGGCAGTAAACAGAAAAAAGTTAAATAAATAAACCTAGTAGGCCTAATCAACTTACTCTGAATAACAACCAAACCCAATAAAGAGTACCTATCCATATAATAAAATTGTATTAACGAAAATTATATAGGCCTATAATTAAGGATAGACAAAGGGACACAACCCCTTACAGTGATATGAGTGACATAATATAAATAGTGGCACAAACTATAGTTAAACAGTGTGCTATTTATTATTTATAAAAAGTGTTATTATTATTATCATACAGACAATAGTTTAAAAGTATGAAATAATTAAAGTTGTTAAAAACAAGTATTATTATTAAGAGTTTTTGTTGTATGTTATAAGATTTTATGTCAACAGTTAATTTATGTAAATATATTTATCTCAGGGAGTCAAAGTAGAAATTACAATCAACCATAACAAATTGTTCCACCACATATCATAGAAATTCAAATTAATAAGGTTTTACAGTTATAAACTGAGGCATGTTTAGTATCAAATTGTTTATAATTATATAATTAATCATCATGTAAACATTGCATGTATCATTAGAGTATAATAATAAAATTATCTATTAAAGGTAATTTAGAAAAATGTAAAGTAATTAATGGGTGTTGATCCTATAACACTTAACCTGTACATAAATGGCCAATCAAAATTTAAGAAGTTTGTATGAGTTAGGTAACTAAAAAAAAGAAGAAATAACACTTAATTGTTAATTGTGATGGAAAACAGTTGAATAGTGCGTGTCTAGATGTAATTAAAAAAAATATATAAAAATAGATAACCCGTTTGTGAAAGAAGATCTGAATGACCATCATCGAAGATAATAATCCCTCCACTACAATTTTCATGAACAAGTAACACACACAAGCAAGAAATTATCCAGAATAAACCAGAAAATCTTCAGCAATATCGTCTAGATGTGTAAAGTATAATTTGACAATATTTTTATCCAACAAGGAACAACCACTAGACAATATAACAATTTACACTAACACTAATCACTAGTAAACATTTTAAAGTGAAAACAAATTCAATATCTAAACGAACAGTGATTACAAGGAAAACATTTATTGTACACATTAATAAACTTCATTATTCTCTGACACGGACAATATAGTAGCCATGATGTTGACATCGCTCTAACCTACATGCTTTTACGAAGCGTATTGAATATCGTCAAACCTTGTATGTTACTTAATATATAATTTTTGTAATTTTTTAGATTATAAGTAATATATTGTTTGTAAAGGTACTCTCTATTATTAGTTATCATGTAAAGGAACTTTTCGTAGCAGCCACAAGAATTCCCACGAAATATATTAACATTATTTAAGTAGTAAATCCTGAGATAAATATCGATTGTGACAACCGTATGTATCGAATGGAATTTTCCAATACTTTGAATCTATATTACAGAGATTAAACCATTATGTTATTAAATCATATCCATGCGTTATTATTTCAGGAACGTAATATATTATCAGCATTTATTTTATAATTAACAAGGATAAGAAGAATTCGGGGAGTCATTGGAAGTACGCAAACTGCAAAACCAAGATTAATCTCAAATAATAGGTTAAAGCCTAATATCGAAGGTGACTTGAAAATTTTGGGATGACTCGACCGCTATTTTTTGAATTGATTTTGGAGTTCTAACTACTGAATTGGAATAATTATAATTCTGACTCAGAAATCAAGGCAGAATAATTCAATTCTTTTACTTATATATTTAAATCACATTCGTAAACACACAACATAAATATTCCACGATCAGCTGATACACTATTTACAACTATTTATTAAAAATTAACATATAAAAGGAATAACACGGGCAAATCATTATACCATTAAGATACTACGGGTACAAAAGTCGTATTATAAATTGGCGCACCAACTAGTGAGGCTGAAATTAGGGAATATTAGGTGAAGAAATTGAAACAAGCAAATTAATTTCCTAATTTTTAGCTGGCGACTGCTATAAGTTCCAAAAAATAATAAAGATGCAAAAAAGGGCGTCGTCACTGCGACGGACGAAGGAGGCAGAGAAAGAAGTCAGGATGGAAGAGAAAGAAGTAACATCGGTGGAGGATGTGGAGACGGTAGCAAGAAAGGAAGATAGAGGAGACCCGAATCTTATAAAATTAATGGAGTTAATGAATAGTATGAGTGAAAAAATGGACAGAAATAAGGAAGAAACGAATGACAATTTAAGAAGCAGAAGGAAGAAATGAAGGAAGATTTGAAGAGCATCAAGGAAGAATTCAGTGAAAACTCAAAGAAACAAAATGAAATTTTGAGTAACAACTTATTAAAACAAATGGAGGAACAAAACAAGCAAACAAACGAAAAATTTGATAGCATCAAGGAAGATAACCGACAAACAAATGAAAAAATTGATAGTATCAAGGAAGATAACAGACAAACAAACGAGAAAATAGACGGTATGAAGGAAGAGATTAACGAGAACTCAAGGGTACAAAATGAGAAAATGAGTGAAAATTTAATAAAACAGATGGAGGAGAGATTTGACCAAAACAAAGAAGAAACTAATGAAAATTTTAGGAAACAAAACGAAACCACTAATGAGAGTTTAAAACGGATAAATGAGAAAATTGATAGTATTAAAGAAAGTACTAACGAAACCTTAAGGCAAACTATAAGTGAAAATAATAACCAAATGAAGGAAGAGTTCAGACAAATCAATGAAGAGAATTTAAGAAGAATTAATGGTAGAATTGAACAGGTCAATGATACAATTAACCAGAAGATGGACAAAATCGATGAGGAAAGGAAGCTAGAAATAGCTGACACTAATGAGAGATTGAGAAAAGCTAACGAAACCATTATACAAAATAAAGCAGTGATAAATACCAGAATAGACAAGGTCCAAGAAAATAGTCGTATTCAAATAGAAGGAATACAAAAGGAACAAGAAAATTTAGTGAATTTACAGAAACAAACCGGAGAAAGGTGTGACAATATTAACACTACGGTGAATAATTTAACTAGTCAAGTACGCCAAAATCAAGAAGAAATTGAGTTAATTAGAACCAGACCAAATAATATTACTCATGTTTCCACAAATGAAACCAGAGAAGGGATTAATTTCAAAAATTATCGGAGAAACCCCATGGAATTCCTGGCCAGAATCGAGGAACATTTTAATAAACATCGAATAACTATCTGGAGCTCGATTAGAGAGATGTTGGATGAGCATTTTAGGGAGATTACGGACAACTGGTGGACAGCAACCAGGAATGAGATAGTGGACTACGCTCAATTTAAAAAACTGTTTAAAGAAAAATACTGGTCCGACGCTATACAAAATATTATAAGGGACAACATTTGTCAGGGCAGATATGATGGAAATAGAGGTACATCTCCAACTACTTACTTCTGGGGAAAGGTGTATTTGGCGAGACACCTAGAGCCAAGAATACCAGAAGAATCACTAGTAACTAAAATGGCATACCATTATGACACAGGAATTGCCAGAGCACGCCTGGGAAGCCAGATTAAAACGGTTCACTCAATGGCTGACTTATTAGAAAATTATGAACACGAGGGTTACTACAAAAGAAGCAGACAACGAACTGATCAGTGCGGTTCAAGAAATAATAACCATGGTATGAATCCTAATCACTATAATAACATGAATAACCGGAATAGTTATAACTTTAATGGCAACGATCGTAGTTCCAACCAAAATTTTACTCCAAATAATAACCAACCAACAAACTTCAATCGAAATCTAATTAACCATAATAGTAACAACAGGCCCAATCAAAATTACCATCCGGGTAATAGAATTAATAATAATTATAATAACTACCGAACAAACCAAAATTATAATAATTTTAGAAATAACTCAGGAGTTAATACCAATAATAATAACCAGGGTAATTATAATAATAATCGTCCGTACAGACCAAGAATAAATTATATTAGTGCAGAAGAAGGGGATTACTGGAGATACCATCAACCTCGGAGGAACAGTTTTAATAACAGTTATGATCAAAGAGGAAATCCCAGAGGGATGAGTCACCATTATAACCGAGTAAGAAGTAGAAGCCAGGAGGACTTCCGAGAATCAAGGAGAAGTGAACAATTAGACAACCGAGTGGTTGAACAACCAGGAACCAGCACACCATTCCAGGCAAATCAACAGTCATGCCCGGAAAATAATCATGATAGCCTTAATTTAAACGGAGTGAGGCAGTAATAAACCCTCGCGACCCCTTACTGCTACTAACTACTGGGTACAAAAACCACCAAATTCAAAAACATAGTAATAACAAATTACTACCAACTAATTATGAAAAACTAATTGTGGAAAATAAAAGAATTTTGAAGTACAAAAACTACCAAATTCAAAAACATAGTAATAACAAATTACTACCAACTAATTATGAAAAAATAATTGTAGAAAATAAAAGAATTTTGAAGTACAAAAACCACCAAATTCAAAAATATAGTAATAACAAATTACTACCAACTAATTATGAAAAACTAATTATGGAAAATAAAAGAATTTTGAAGTACAAAAACCACCAAATTAAAAAAAAAGGTAATAACAAATTACTACCAACTAATTATGAAAAACTAATTATGGAAAATAAAAGAATTTTGAAGTACAAAAACCAACAAATTCAAAAATATAGTAATAACAGATTACTACTAACTAATTATGAAAAACTAATTATGGAAAATAAAAGAATTTTAAGGTACAAAAACCACCAAATTCAAAAACATAGTAATAACAAATTACTACCAACTAATTATGAAAAACTAATTATGGAAAATAAAAGAATTTTGAAGTATAACAACAACCAAAGTTTAAGGACGGATAGTCAAAATCTTACTATTATTTACAATTATTATTTGAAAAATCTTCGAGAAGAACTGTTGGGGAAACGGTGACAAGTAGAATCAACCAGCATAATGAAATTTTATACATAACCGCTCAAATTGAAGGAATTCCTTCACGAATAATGATAGATACTGGTGCAAATGTATCACTTATTAACGACGCTGAACTGGAGGGAATACAGAAACAAAGTAAAAATATAATACCTACCTTACCTGTCAATAATGTTATTTTAATAGGTGCCACTGGGCGTCAAAATAAAACAGTGAGAAAACAAGTGTCATTGGAAATAGAAAGCAAAGGTGTTACAATTAATATTATTGTCTGGTCGCAATCGGCCTACCATTCGAAATATTAATCGGATGCGATATGCTGAGGAAATACTCAGCCATTATTGATTTGAGCAAGGAGAAGGTGTCCTTGAACTCAGAAGGTGTTATGTGGACGGCAGAGTTAATAGGAAGCGATGGTGCCCCTCTGAACCGTACCCATCACCAAGTTAGGGAATTAAATTTTTTAAAGAATGACACCCAATGCAGAAAAATAATCTATAATATGACAAATGAAGACCTGTGGAACAGTAAATTACAGGAGATAAGAGAGTTTAGACACCAAGGCACAAAAATTTGACAGCAAAACAAGTAGAAGATCTCACTATGATATATAAGAAGTATAAACATGTATTTTCAGAAAAACCAGGAAAAGTAAAAAACTATCAGTGTAGAATACAATTCAAAGAACCAGCAGAATTCCACAGAAAATCCTATCCTATACCATATTCATTGAAGGAGGCGGTTAGAGCTGAAATTAATAAAATGTTGTTAAATGATATAATTGAGCATAGCCAATCACCATATACTAGCCCAATAGTAGCAATTCAGAAGAAGAACGGGCAGGTTCGACTTTGCTTGGATGCCCGAGAAATAAATAAACATATAGTAAATGATCGCACGTCACCTGGAGAAATAGAAGAAATTCTAAAGAAATTTCATGGTACAAAATTGATCAGTACCTGGGACACAGTTTGTGGTTACTGGCAGGTGGAGTTGCACCCGATGAGTCGAAAATATATGGCTTTTATTTTCGAGAGTAGAAACTACCAGTTTAAGAGATTGCCATTTGGATTAGTCAATTCGGTAGCAATTTTTGTACGATGTATGAACCAAGTATTGGGTCAGGAAGCGCTACAATTCACCACAGTTTATGTAGACGACCTGTTGATTACCTCATCCAACTGGGAGCAACATTGTCACAGGGTGGAATATGTATTGAGTAAGTTAGCAGAGAACAACATAACACTAAAACTCGAAAAATCCCAATTAATAGCGAAGGAGGTTCAATTTTTAGGTTTCAATTCGACTGAACAAGGTATTTCCCCATCACAAGAAAAGGTTACTGCAATCCAGAAGTTCCCACAACTAAAGAATAAGAGGCAACTCCAATCCTTCTTAGGACTGTGTAATTACTACCGGAAGTTCCAACGCAATTATTCCGCATTGACATCTAAATTTCAGGAACAGCTGTCTTCCAAAAACAAATGGACATAGGGACATGAACAGGATGCTACACTACAACAGATAAAGGATAAATTCTTAGAGACAGTAATCCTTCATCATCCAAATTTTGATCACCCATTCTTTTTGAACTGTGACGCAAGTGATGTCAGTCTTGGGACGGTATTGTACCAAGAAGACACAGAAGGAAACCATTTAGTCATCAGTTTTGCCAGTCGTGTGTTAAACCACTTTGAGAGAAGGTATAATGTTACGGAAAAGGAACTATTAAGCATAGTCTTTGCTTGTAGTAAATTCCGAACGTACATTTTGGGATATCCTGTAACTGTCAGAACAGATCATAAGTCCATCTCATTTTTAAGAAGTTGTAAGCTGAGTCACGGAAGGCTTACAAGGTGGATACTCGCCTTGCAGGAGTATAGTATCAAATGGGAATATATTCCAGGGAGTCAAAACGTGATAGCAGACGTGTTATCTCGAATAAACCTGGACACCCAGACATTTGAGGGTGAGAAAGAAAGGATTATCAAGGTGTACAACATTCTCAAAAGTAGATCTGATTTGGAGGCATTATTACAAAATATCAAAGGTAATCAGTTATTAGACCCAAAATTAATAAAAATCAAGGAACGTATGGCGAACCAAAACTCTTCAATAAACCAATTCTATTGTGAACAAGAAGGAATTTTATTTATAAAAAATACATTGAACCAAGAAGACTGGAAAGTAATCATTCCCAGAATCATGGAGAAAGAACTAGTGTTGGAATATCACATAAGATACGGACATATGGGTGCAGTAAAGGTAGTGAAAGCATTGGAGAAGAATTGTTATATTAAGAACATACACAGGAAGGTACAAAATTATATAAAACCCTGTCATATCTGCCAATTGGTCAAAATTAATAATGAACGAAGGGAAGGTGTAATGATACTTATATCGTCAGAACAAAAATTGGAAAAATTATTCATTGACATATGTGGACCATTTCCTAGGAGTGAAGGTAGAAGCCGGTATAAATACATTATAATCATTATGGACCACTTCACCAAATTCACCAAATTGTATCCAATCAGTCGAGCAACTACGCAGAAAATTCTTGAAGTAATAACTACTCAATACATTCCAAAAATAGGAATACTTGTTTCAATAGTTACAGACCATGGTACACAGTTTCGAGGCAGAAAATGAAAGAACACATTGTTAGAACTGAACATCAAAAGCTATAAGACCTTCCGTATACCACCCCAGTAAGAAGTTTGTATGAGTTAGGTAACTAAAAAAAAGAGGAAATAACACTTAATTGTTAATTGTGATGGAAAACAGTTGAATAGTGCGTGTCTAGATGTAATTAAAAAAAATATATAAAAATAGATAACCCGTTTGTGAAAGAAGATCTGAATGACCATCATCGAAGATAATAATCCCTCCACTACAATTTTCATGAACAAGTAACACACACAAGCAAGAAATTATCCAGAATAAACCAGAAAATCTTCAGCAATATCGTCTAGATGTGTAAAGTATAATTTGACAATATTTTTATCCAACGAGGAACAACCACTAGACAATATAACAATTTACACTAACACTAATCACTAGTAAACATTTTAAAGTGAAAACAAATTCAATATCTAAACGAACAGTGATTACAAGGAAAACATTTATTGTACACATTAATAAACTTCATTATTCTCTGACACGGACAATATAGTAGCCATGATGTTGACATCGCTCTAACCTACATGCTTTTACGAAGCGTATTGAATATCGTCAAACCTTGTATGTTACTTAATATATAATTTTTGTAATTTTTTAGATTATAAGTAATATATTGTTTGTAAAGGTACTCTCTATTATTAATTATCATGTAAAGGAACTTTTCGTAGCAGCCACAAGAATTCCCACGAAATATATTAACATTATTTAAGTAGTAAATCCTGAGATAAATATCGATTGTGACAACCGTATGTATCGAATGGAATTTTCCAATAATTTGAATCTATATTACAGAGATTAAACCATTATGTTATTAAATCATATCCATGCGTTATTATTTCAGGAACGTAATATATTATCAGCATTTATTTTATAATTAACAAGGATAAGAAGAATTCGGGGAGTCATTGGAAGTACGCAAACTGCAAAACCAAGATTAACCTCAAATAATAGGTTAAAGCCTAATATCGAAGGTGACTTGAAAATTTTGGGATGACTCGACCGCTATTTTTTGAATTGATTTTGGAGTTCTAACTACTGAATTGGAATAATTATAATTCTGATTCAGAAACCAAGGCAGAATAATTCAATTCTTTTACTTATATATTTAAATCACATTCGTAAACACACAACATAAATATTCCACGATCAGCTGATACACTATTTAGAACTATTTATTACAAATTAACATATACAAGGAATGACACGGGCAAATCATTATACCATTAAGATACTACGGGTACAAGAGTCGTATTATAACGTGCCAATTAAAAAATAATTCGTTTTTCGGAAAAACTAAAATACGCATTCTCAATTTTTAATTCACTACAGTTTAAGCCTTTTTATCCCGATACGACAAAAATTGATAAATATACGAAATAAAAAAAATATATATATATATATAGCGCGAAAGTTTAAAAGAAGCGCATCGCCATTTCAGGAATTTGAGAAGTCTGATGACATTATTAACGAGTAATTACTATTAGTTTATTTAAGAAACATTATGACGAGTAAAATATCGTAGGTTTTATATTATTTTTACAGATTTATATTTGCCAAATAATACAAATGTTTACACGAAAATGCTATTTTCACCGTTATTGTTAATTAATTGTTATAAATAAACAACAAAATGATAATTCTTATTATTATAAGAAAGTACATACAATTAACTGTAAAATGAGCCCAAGGACGTTTCCTTTCAACAAAAACTGTCGATGTTATGACGGTTTCAATGTTGTTCAAAACCAGGTGAAAATGGTAGTTACTCTGAAAAAATTCTTCTGACACCCCCAAAAAAGGGTGTAGGGAAAACATTTCTGGCAATTGTTTAAGTTTAAATATAACATAATTAATTCCAAAAGTTCATTTGAAAAAATATTAATAAACAAAAATTTCACGAAATTTCAAAAATCATCATTTTTGTAGGTCATAAAAATAAGCAATTTCGATAAATTTCGAGTTTGTAAGGCATTTTTTTCTGTTTAGGTTGATCGAATCGAAATATTACCTTTACGATTTCTGTATAGGCTACAATGTCTTAGCTTCAAATACAGCTATAAATGTTTGGTATAAACCCTTTGGGGGGTGTAGAGGCATTTTTCCGCAGTAACAACCCTTTTCACCTAGTTTTTACTAATAGTGAAACCGTCATAGCACCGAGACGTTTTGCTCAAATGAAACGTCCTTGGGCTTATTTTACAGGTTATTAAATATGCTTTTGATATATAATATTTATTAGCAATTAGTTAATTTATTTATAACAATTAATAAAGAATTATCTAAAAATCAAGAAAAAATATAAGAAATGGGGTCAAAAAGTATCTAATACGAAAAAATGTCTTTAATTATATTTAATATTTGTTTGTTTATTACAAATACGTTATATAAAAATAATATTTTTATTTATAATAATGAAATAACGTACCCTTATTTAAAAGCCCGTTTTTTAACAATTAATTAACAATTATCTAAAAAATTAAGAAAAACGTAAGAAATGGGGTCAAAAGAGTATCTATCACGAAAAAGTGTTATCAACAATATTTTAAATCTATTTAATTTTTATATATTAATGCACATAGTTGAGAAGGGTATAAAAATATAACGCTTTCAGACAATTATTTTACAAATACATACTATTATTTTTATTTCTATTTAAAATGTACAATGGTTAATAAACAAATACATAATATTATTCTTATTTTTATTAAAACATTGATAATAATCAAAATTAATATTAAACAGTTTAAAATGAACAAAGTAGGATATATGGCTCTGGAATAATTGCAGAATATTTGTATTATTTGGTAAATATAAATGTGTAAAAATAATCTAAAACCTACCATATTTTACTCGTCATAATGTTTCTTAAATAAAATAATAAGTAATTACTCGTTAATCATGTCATCAGACTTCTCAAATTCCTGAAATGGTGATGCGCTTCTTTGAAACTTTCGTGCTATATATATATTTACGAAATATTTCGTATGTTTATAAATTTTCGTAGTATCGGGATAAATAAAGGCTTACATTGTAGAGAATTAAAATTGCAGAATGCGGATTTTAGTTTTTTGATAAACGAATTATTTTTTAATTGGCACGCAAACAGCGCACGCGCAAAATTGCGCTATTTCAAATCTCGAAAAATACGTACTTTTTAAAAATTCATATCTCCCTCAATTTTCGTCGTAGAAAGTCGTCAAAAAAACCCAAATCCGCATAATTTCATAAGCTACCACTTTTGTTTGTAACTTTTTAAAATAAAATTAACCATTTAAAAGTTTTTCCTCACACACCGTATTTTCATCCCTACCAACCCTTATAAAACTACCCCTAGGTGCGATTTCGCTCTTGACTCTTTAGATTCATAAAATATAAGCTAAAGTCTACCTTTTTCAGTCACAAAAGTACCGGGGCAATTTTATTCCCGGAAACACCTTTTTTTCGTCTGTTTTTCCTGTACTATAACGTGACTTAATATTTTACGGGTTACGTATTATCAACGAGCATCTCACAGATTTTCATACCGCGAAACTGGCAATAAATATGTACGAAGCTTCTTCAAACGCAATCTCGTTGCTGTTGGATAGCTCCTGCCCGAACTCAAATTACAGTTTCTTAGAAATTTAGGGGGAATTACGAGAGATTATCCGTTTTAACCCGATTGTTAAATAAAATATTACCAAATTTCTAAGAATCAGTTAAACCGTATCCATTATAATTTACACGTGAATTGAATAAAACCGATACAGAATCATAACGCCTGTTTTACCAAAGTTGGTTTTGCCTTTAAACTTAAGTGACGCATGTCACTGTAATTTAGTAGGCAGTGGTACGGATAATTGACATTTCAATTTGTAGCGTACTCTAAAGTTGTGTTTCAGAGCTGGCCTTAGTTATACGATTAATATATCAAAATAACGTTTTGGACTCTGAGGTCCGTCATACTCCCACGCAGCTTAGAAAGTACACTCTTATGTTAATTCCACTAACATAGGCCTCATAATTTTCTGGTTTTAATCGACTGCGCCCGCTGAATATCTGAATATTGGATTGATAGGGTAAGTTGGGCTAGATATTATCTTTGCTTAACCGTCATTCTTTTTTCCGTCCCACTCTTTGTGAATATCCTGTGTGACATAGAGAATAATAAATTTAGGAATGTTTGTGATACGACTCACATAAATCTTAGAAATAAAACAAGACACAGCACAAGAATTAAATTTTATAAGACAATTACAGTACCCTAATTGATTTATGCGAGTGAGGCGTGGGACAAGACAAAAAAGGAATGCGGCAAGATTCAGAGTGCTGAAACGCAGTTTCTTCGAAATACATTAAATTATACATTGCTAGATAGAAAAAGGAATGAAGATATCAGATCAGAACTCGAAGTAAAGGACATAAATGAAATTAGTTAAATTTACAGAAGACAATGGTAGGATCATCTGCAAAGGTTGACAGAGGATCGATTGCCGAAAGCGGCACTGAACTATAAAGCCATTGGTAGAAGAGACGTTGGTCGTCCGAGGATGAGGTGGGTGCCGGAACAGGTTTATATAACCCAATCCTTGAAGAGGAGAAGAAGAAGAAGAAGAAGAAGAAGAAGAAGAAGAAGAAGAAGAAGAAGAAGAAGAAGAAGAAGAAGAAGAAGAAGACATAAAGAATACATTAGTACAGTTGTATATGATTTGGTATAAACAAAGAAACTCGATTTTTATGTGACAATTTTATTCACTCTTCACAAAACATATTACGAATGGAGCTTATCACCTTCAATGGAGCTGGCCCGTCGTGTCGTCGTCATTGTGCTGTCGTTGTAGCCGTTGGTCATAGATGTGCAGAGTCGTGTAAGCAACGTAACTACACTGACGCAACACACAAAATTGATTACCACTGATAACAGCTGATTTGATGCCGACTGTTATCCTTCTGATCGAGGAAGTCGTCGTCGTCATCCTTTACGCCTTAGGTTAGTAGCCTGTTCCAGTCTCAAAGGAATGCATCCAGCCATCGTTTACGGGGTCTTCCCACACTTCTCTTCCCCCCCCTTGGGTGATAGTCAAGGGATCTTCTTGAAATTCTAGTTGGATCCATTCTCTCTACTTTTAACCGCCACTTTTAATCCGTTTTGTACAGCGAGAGTTTCTCACTTAAGCTTTCAGCTATGCCTAGTCCATTCGAATATGATAATTTCTGACAAGATCTCTCTTGGTACAACCCTTTACAGCCCTTAAGAACCTCATTTCCTCTTCTTGAATTCTAGATACATCTTTGGCCTTTCTAATCCAAGTCTCACTACTATACAGTAGTTGAGGTATGGCCGTTACATCAGAATATTTCAATTGCGTTTATTTCCTTGTATTCTTTTTTAAGTGTTTAATGATACATCCACAAAGCGACTGGAAGAGACTGATTTTGCTTTCAACTTCCTTATCATCTTGAATGTAATGCTACATCCTAGATACTTGAAATCTGGCACCTGTCATATTGGCGAGTTCTAATATGATTTACCCCAGAAAAAGCCATAACTTTTGTTGTAGATAAGGAAATGGTTTGATTGCAGTCTGTTAAAATGTTAGCAAGATAAAACAACGACCTTTTGACGTCGTTTTCATTACAAGATCGTCTGCGTACATTAAAATATTTAAATAAAATCCTTTCCCCAAGTATAATCCTTTGGGAACGTCCAATTTCCATTTCCTTATGGCATCATCTATATAAATATTAAATAAAACAGGAGAAAGACTCCAACCCTGCCGAACGCCTTGTGTTATTTCAATGGGCTCTGATAATCTGTTAGTTTTACTCGTATCTAATCGAGAAAGTTATACACCTTTTTCTCATTTGCCCACAAGTGTTGTCCTACGTTACACTTCTCCGCTGTCCCTGTTACCTGCTGATACTTCGCTCCCATTTCAACCTGTAGTCTATTATCTTAATGAAGATTCTCAAATTGCATGCCCCACTTCTTGGTTTTTTTCTCCAGCCAAAACGTTTTCATTTATGCACTTATACTTTCAAACGATTTTCTATTATGTCGGCGATTCATTTCAACCTCTTTCGTAATTTCATTTATCCTATTTCCACTTTACGATATTTATATACTTCTTTCTTTTGTTCTCCATATATTTCCAGTCTCTAACAGTCGTCTTTATTCAATTTCGATGTGCTTGATAAGGATACTCAATTTTTCCTCTTCACCAAAGTATCTTCACTTCTTTCCGACCGTTTTTTTCTCTATGACTTTCGTTTTTAAAAAATCAAGATGCGGTTTTCTGCCGCAAGTATCCTTGGTTTTCCACCCAACCTCTGTACTATCTTCATACTTTATCTTCAGTTTTAATAAACATACAATCTGTTTGTAAACTTACAAACTTTAAAGTCTGTACGATGTAACAAAGATACGGAGAAAAACAGTTTATATAATATATATTCATAATTTCCGAGCGAGACACGTAATAACTAAGTAAGTTCTGAGAAAACTATTTCGTCTGTATTGATCATCAGAGCGAGGAGGGAGCGCTGGGGTCACCACCGCATGCACCCCCCCCGCCCTTACATACAACACAATTTGCATACCGTATCGCGGCTTCGCGTGCTTTAGTCTTTAGATCGGCGGGACGGGGCGGGCAAGTACTAAATCACGACCCTACACCGCTCAACGCTCCAACGGTTGTCTGCTGGCGACCTCGTCGGCTCCCAACCAATGAGTCGATTGCACCAATGTACATCATTATAAGACAGTATCTTATGTACCAGACTTTAACGAACGTAAATTCTGACAAAATGATAATGGTCTCTTTTTTGTTCCCTCTGACTATTGTTATCCGAGGCGGCTTGTAGTTCTGACAATTGTTCAACAATTCGTTCAAATGTCTGAATGTTTCTATTATGAGCCAAAACGTTTGTCCTATTCCAAATAGCACACGGGGTGGGTCGCAACATGAAGAAATGACTGTTGAAAACTTTAAGTACGTCTTAGGTTGTGTTTATGCTATTTGTAAATTATTCTAAAAAATAAATAGTTAAAATAAAGGGACAACTAAATGTTTCTGTTTAATATTGTAGCGTGACAGATATAAGCATAATATTGAATGGCAATTGATCATTAGAATAATGAAGTTATAATGTTTAAATTTGGAAGAAAGCATTAAGTTTAATATAAAAAGATTAATTCATAGCAATTGTGGAAAGAAATCATTATTATAAAGAAAATACAAGTTCAAATAAAAGGAGTTACTAGTGATGAGTCATCCAAGACCAGTCTCATAACCAAAGGTTTTCAAGGTATAACCCAGGAAGGTAAAAAAGTAAATAATAAAGCAGTACTGAATATGACCAAACCCACAACGAGGAAGAATAAATAGAAGAGAAACCCTAAAATAAGCCAAGATCAAACAATACAGGTGGTGTATTTCTGAAATAAAGAAGAAGATGGAGAAGATCCCAAGAAACCTGATGGCAACAAGAAGAAGATGGAGAAGATACCAGTCCCAGAAGGCAGGAGAAAAGAAGACTGAAGAAAGAAGAAGAGGGCAGCATCCTGAAGAAGATGTCATGCTCTTATAAAAGACACCCAAATCCAAATATCCCCAAAATAAATATCTAAAAATAAAAGTATAACGAAATAAAAACCACATGTATATAAATTTAAGAGAGAGGAGTGTATAAAGTAAAAGTTTCCTGTGAACTAAGATGAAACAATAATATAGTACCCATGGAACAAATCTCCATTGAAAAAACGCTAACCAATTTATTATGTTGATAAGACTATACGACCATTTAGCATTAACATAATATATAAGTGCAAAGTGAACCAGTGATAGTTTTGGGTATTATAAAAAATGAACCTTGTGTTTCATTCTTGGCAATCACAAACATTGGATGCAATGAAATATGCATTTTTCAATGACTTAAAATGTGTGCTGTGACAATATGTTATTCATAAGACATGAATCTGTTTAAAATAACATTTTGTTTTACATGAAAAAAGGAAAACAGAGTTCATAATACCTTTTGAACAATTAATACTATTTATTTGTTAATGACAGGGTACAATTCCCCAAAGACAATGTAAAAGACAGTATAAAAACTGTAGAATCCTACTTATAATAATGTTTAGAAATAAGAATATAAATATAAGGTTTTTATGTATATAGTATAAGAATGTTTAAAAATGTTTTAGATATAAGGACATTTGTTTGGGTCTGTAACAACTAACATCAGAACTATAAAAATAGTTACCACTTGTAAATAATAGAGGGTAATTAAGATGTTAGTTAGTAAAAAACCTTTTTCGTAAACCATGTTTCCATGTTGGACATGGGGATTTTGTTGCAAAATGTCTGACTTGAAGACAACCATTTATTTAAAAAAAATATTCTTTATTTGTTTTAACTATTATTTGTATTGTAACCAATACTAATTGTTATTGTGTAATTTGAAAACATGTTTAATTTATAATACTATATGTAAAAGTCAGAGAGGGTATCACACATCATATATTGTTTGTAAAATATTTTGTAAGAAAAATTGTTAAAAAATCATAGGCCAAAAGAATGGAAACCAAACTTCATCAAAACAGAGAAATTGCTCATTTAAATGCAAATAAACAAAAGGGGTTTAGACAAAATAAACTTGAGATCATGCCATATAATTGCACATACCATTTAGAGAGATTTTAATAAATTATATTCAGAATTATAAATAAAAATGAAAATGACTAAACTCAGAAATTTAGACATGGGAGTCATATATTTCAGAATAATGTTTCAGAATACAACTAATTCAATTAATTACCAGAAAATAAGGGAATAGGAACCTTTTAATACAATATAGAATTATTAATATTAAATATAACTGATAAAATGGCTGAATTTATATAATGACAGGAAGTAAATTTTAATGTTTTGACCTTTCAGAGTATACCTAACTGAAAGTGAAATTACTATTTTTTGGACAGAAAACACTATAAAATGGCATTATTTAATCTGAAAATAACCAGAATGAACTGAAAGATTAATTTAAATCAAATCTAGTGAATAAAATTGACAAATAACCAAAGTTTAGGCATTCATATAGTGAAAATGTAAAAGTGTACACAGGATGTGAAAAATATTTGAACAATGTTAAGGATAATATTATATGGGCTAAGAGTTTAATTGAAACTGAAGGAAACAGTTAGTTAATTATTGGTAGTTGAACGGTTAACATGACATACGTTTGATAACGTGGATAACCTAACCTATAATCGTCATACAAAGCGAGTGTATAGTGAGTTATTGTGAAATCGCGAGTGACTTGTAAAATACTTCTGAAACTATCATATTATAACAGAAACGATCAAGTAACACTCCATAACACAGAACAATATAAATCTACTCCGAAAAACACCATAAAACACTAGAAAACTGTATAATACATTAAACCAAATTAGTGACGGAATCGTAGAAAGTGTTTGAACTAATAATTATACGGATACACTAAATACAACTCAGAAACAGTACACCAATCACTACACAACATTTAACAAGAGATTTGCAGAAACAAGAACACAAATATTGCCAGAAAATACATTATTTGGAACACGGCAGGAACGAGCAACTTTTTGATCGACTTGACGGCAGCCATCTTTCTTTGACAATTCCAGTGCCTCCTCTTAGTTCAAAAGCTGTTGGGTGAAAACAATTATTATATTTACAAATTATTATTCAATGTCTGTGTTTGTTAATAACTATTAATTTGATTGTAACGTTATACTTTTTAAATATTAGCCCGATTTCTCTGACTTTGGTAATAACTGGCTGTTTAAAGAACCCTATATAATTTTTATATCATATACTTGTAACTTTTTTCGATATCCTGAGAATCGATACTAATCGATAAGAGTCAATATTGCTATTACTTAATAAAAAACATTAATACTTTTCAATACTTAATAGTTCTTTATTTCTTCAATAATACTAATTACCAATAATATAATTCTAATTGATAATCTACAAGGACTTTACCACCCGTAAGAGAAGATAACCTAAAATAAAAAGGTAAACAAGTATCGATTGGTTTGAAGACAGTCTTATGAGTGGTGATAGCTTATTTAAAATATACTAAAACTTTAATAAAAATTTTCAGAAGAGCATTACATTGTTTAAAACTTCACAGCCCTATATTAATTAATTGATCCTAATTAATTAATTAAGAAAATTAAAAATTTTTTTTTAATAATTATTTTTTTTTATAAACATAATTTTTTTTTTTAAATTTCCTTCAAAACAATAAATTTTGTTTTGAAACTTTCGGCGAAGCTGAACATATATATTACTTCATCGACATTACGCTACTCGACCAGTCTTGCTACCATTGGGAATCGACCAGCTGGGAAACTTAAGGAAGTGTTTCAGACCAGTAAGACGTCGAGAGCCACACCAATTACACACCAATTAAACATATTACATTACAATTTTCATTAATTATTACAAATTGGCGCACAACTTTAGGGGCTTTAATTAGCGATTGGAAGGCCAATAAATTCTGCCCAATCACTAGTTGGAGCTAGGCAACAGCTACAAAGCCAGAGAATTTCAAGGGAAAATGCAACGACGTGCGACATCTAAGAAACGGGCGGCGGAGGCCGAAAAAGAAGTCGATATGGACAACAAAGAGGCAACGCCAGTAGAGTTGGAAGAGGTATTACAATCGGTGTTGTCCAAACAAACAGAGCAACCAGAAGAACAACCGGAGATACCCACACAGACAGGGGAAGTCAATGTCCGGAAAGAACAATTAGAAAAACCCGCACAATTAGAGAATGCGGCAATACAAGAGATGCTCAGAATGATGATGGAAGAAATCAAATCCAGTAAGAATAAAATGGACGAAAATTGTAGGGAATTGAAGGAAGACTTGAGTAAGAAAATGGGGAGTGATAACCAGTCCTTGAAAGAAGAATTAAGTGGGATGAACAAGAACATGGAAGAGTTGAAGGGAGACAACCAGTCCTTGAAAGAAGATTTAGGAAATAAAATCGAAACAACAAACAAGAAGATGGAAGAAGAGATGGGGAAGAAGTTAGAAGAATTGAAGGAAGACAATCAGTCCCTGACGAAGAAGATGGAAGAAAACAGCAAGAAGATGGAAGAGAAGATGGAAGAAAACAGCAAGAAGATGGAAGAGAGGATGGGAGGAAAGTTAGAAGAATTGAAGAAGGATAATCAATCCACAAAAGAAGAGTTGACTGGGATGAACAAGAACATGGAAGAATTGAAGGAAGACAACCAATCGTTCAAGGAAGAATTCAAGGCGACTAAAGAAGAGTTGATTAATAAAATTGAAAATACCAATCAGAAAATAGATGAAACCAGGAAGAAGATAGAGAAGAACAACCGGCAATTGAAGGAAGAGTTGAAAGAAGATAACAGGAAGTTGGAAGAGAAGATGGGGGAGAAATTGGAAGAATTGAGAGAAGACAATCAAATTCTAAGAGAAGAGTTAAGGGAGGTAAACCAGGAGAATTTGGACAAACTGGACGAAAGAATGGAATTGTTGCGAGAAGAAATGAATAAGGAAATCAAGGTTAACAAAAAAGCGATGGATAAGAAGATGGAAGAAGAAAATATAATGGTCAATCGACAGATTCGAGAGATTGATGGAAAGTGCAACCAGACCGAAAAGGAGGTGAATGAGTTTAAAGAAGTGGTGAACATCAAGTTCACAAATATCGAAGAACATAGTCGTAGGAAGGTAGAAGAACAGAGGAAGGAAAATCAAGAAGAATTCGGAAAAGTACGCAACCAGGTCACAGAACGATGTAATGATATACAAGAGACCATGGCCAATATCACCGGTCAGGTGCGACAAAGCCGAGAGGAGATGGAAGCGATTAGAAACAGACCGACTCATTTCACCGGATTGCCCGTCAACGAAAGCCGAGAGTGGCTCAACTTCCGGCAATACAAACGCAAGCCGATGGAGTTCCTGGCTAGGGTAGAAGAATATCTGACCAAGCATAAAATTACCCAATGGAGCCATAGCAGGGAAATATTCGACGAGTCTTTCCGAGACATAACAGATAATTGGTGGATGGCCAACCGGAGTGAAATTTCCGACTACCAACAGTTCCGGAAAATGTTTAAGACAAAATACTGGTCTGAGACCACCCAGAACTTGATCCGTGACAATATTTGTAATGGAAGATACAGGTCACAATTAGGTAGCAGTATGACGGCATATTTCTTGGGGAAGGTGTGTATGGCAAAACACCTTGAGCCAGCAATCCCAGAAGAATGTTTAGTGAATAAGATATCTTATCACTATGATGAGGACATTATCAGGGCCCGGAGAGGTAGTCAGATCAAGACGATCCAGGGAATGACCGAGTTATTGGAGGGATACGAGAACGAAGAGTATTATCGGCAGAGCAGAAAGAGAAATGAGAGACCAGAAGTAAGGCCGACTACCTACCCCAATAACGGCAATAACCATACAAGTAACCGGAACCAGCCCAGTAATTACGACGGCCATAACAACCCGCCGCGTAATAACCAGTTTAACAGTAATTTTAACGGCGTCAGGAATAACAACCCCTACCCAAACATTAGAAACAATTTTTATCAACAAAATAATAATGTCCCATACAGTCAGAGAAATCCATATCCCAACAATAATGGTGACAGACCTTACCCACCTAACCGAAATTACTATAATAACAATTTTAATAATAACAATAATAGCAATAGTAATAACCGAGTGTCGCGCCCTAGGGTAAATTTTATAAGAGCAGAAGATCGCGGACCCAGGAGATATTATCAACCGAGGAGGAGCAGCTTCCACGGCGCCGACCGAAGATGGAGGAGTGCGCAACGTGACGGCCCAAGATACGAACAGGAAAGACGAAGTACCAGCCTGGAAGATCTTGGCAGACAACAGAACAGGGCGTTAAACATCAACCAGGGTACAGAACGTCAGGAGACAAACCAGAGTTTCCCGAACGATGCCTCGGTCAATAATAACATAAACACTGACCAAAATACTTTAAACGAGAGGAGGCAGTAATCAACAACGATGACCCGTTACTGCTTATACTTCCTGGGTTAGAAAAGGATGATTTGCAACAAGCAAACAATAATAAGATTATCACTATCATAAGTAACCATTATCTGAAAGACATACGAACTGAACTTTTGGAAGAGAACGAGAAGAGTCTCAGCAACAGTAATAATGAGATAATTTATATAACAGCGGAGGTGGAAGGAGTTCCCGCTAAAATAATGATAGACACAGGAGCTAATATTTCAATAATAAACTCCAATGAGTTGGAGAGAATACAATATACATGTGGAAAAACTTTGCCAATGTTACCAGTCAACAACATTGTGTTGGTAGGTGCAACTGGCCGCCAGAATAAAACCATTAGGAAGCAAGTTTCCTTAAGTGTCGTTAGCCGTGATATAGCTTTAGACATGGAATTTTTAATCGCCACCGGATTACCATTTGACATCTTAGTCGGTTGCGATATTCTTCGTAGATATTCGGCGGTAATCGATCTCAATTTAAATAAAGTATCACTTTTCCCAGACGGAGTAACATGGACCGCAGATCTGGTAGGAGGCACAACTATACTTCCCAGCCCTATACATCAACAACTTCGTAAAATAAATGTTATTAGAAACAGCCCTCTTTCTAAACCCATAATATACAATCATGGAGGAGAGGATTTATGGTCAGTTAAGATCCAAGAAATATGGAATTTCCAGTGTGGAAGCGATAACGAGAAAATACCAACACATCTGGCTGATCGTCTAATCGCTATATATGAGAAATACAAGGCGGTGTTTTCTGATGAACCAGGGAAGGTAAAAAACTACCAGTGCCAACTTCGTTTTAAAGAAAACGTAGAGTTTAACCGGAGGTCATATCCAATAGCGCAATCGCTCAAAGAAGCCGTGAGAACAGAGATAAACAAGATGATAGAAAACGACATAATTGAGATTAGTCAATCACCTTACACTAGTCCAATTATTGCTGTTCCGAAGAAAGACGGACAAGTCCGGCTCTGTTTAGATGCACGTGAGTTGAACAAGACAATTGTGAATGACAGAACTTCTCCCGGTGAAATAGAAGAAATCTTAAAGCGTTTTCATGGTACTAACTTTATTAGCACCTGGGATACGGTCTGTGGTTATTGGCAGGTAGAGCTGCATCCACAAAGCCGCCAGTATGTAGCGTTCATTTTCGAAGGGCGCAATTACCAGTTCAAGAGACTGCCTTTCGGACTTGTCAATTCTGTCGCCATATTTGTGGCATGCATGGACCAGATTTTGGGACCAGAAGCGCTCCAATTTACCACCGTCTATGTTGACGATTTACTAATCACATCCGGAACCTGGGAGGAACACTGTTACAGAGTGGAATTTGTACTAAACAAACTAGCGCAGAACAACATAACATTGAAGTTGGAGAAATCCAAGTTCATAGCGCGCGAGGTACAATTCTTAGGCTTCAACCTAGACGACCGAGGTATTACCCCATCAGCAGAAAAGGTGGAGGCAATTCAGAGGTTCCCGCAACCAAGAAACAGGAAACAATTACAATCTTTCCTCGGACTCTGTAACTATTACAGGAAGTTTCAGAGCCGATATTCCGAGTTGACCGCCAAGTTTCAACCACAGTTATCTGCGAAAAACAAATGGACTTGGGGTGAAGATCAAGATATTACTTTACGCTTGATAAAAGAGAAGTTTCTGGAGAGTGTGATACTTCGTCACCCAGATTTTAAGAAACCGTTCTTTCTAAACTGTGACGCTAGCGATCTAAGCTTAGGAACGACATTATACCAGGAAGATGAGGAGGGACAACATCTGGTAATAAGCTTCGCTAGTCGCACACTGAACCAGTGCGAAAAGAACTACAGTGTGACAGAAAAGGAATTGTTGAGCGTGGTGTTCGCATGCAGCAAGTTCCGGACGTACATTCTCGGATATCAAGTCACTGTACGAACTGATCATAAATCCATCTCGTTCCTTCGTAGGTGCAAATTGAGTCACGGCCGATTGGCTAGGTGGGTACTCGCCCTACAAGAATATGACCTGAAATGGGAATACATTCCAGGAAAGAAGAACGTGGTAGCGGATGTGTTGTCACGTATAAATCTGGAAGATCAGACTTTCGAGGGAGAGAAGGAGAGCTTAGTAAAAATTTATACCATATTCACGACCAGAGCCGATTTACAAGCTTTGTTAATAAATATCCGAATCCATCAGCAGTCTGATCCTAAGCTGAAAAACATTGTGAGTCGTTTGGAAGCCAATGATGAACCCATTTCTAAATATTACCACCTTAACAAAGGAATTTTGTTCATAAAAACCGCCTTGGACGATGAGACATGGAAGGTGATAATCCCACACCAAATCGAAAAGGAGATCATCATCGATTACCATGTCAGGTATGGTCACATGGGAGCGTTAAAAGTGATACAAGCTCTAGAGGAAAATTGTAAGATCAAGAATATCAACCGCAAGGTGAGAACATACATCAAGTCCTGTAAGATCTGCCAATGTGCAAAAGTAAACAATGAAAAGACAGAGGGTATCATGATACCGATAACTTCCAACGCAAAACTGGAAAAAGTGTTTTTGGATATCTGCGGGCCATTTCCCCGTAGCGGTGGTCGGCACAGATATAAATACTTGGTAATCATAATGGATCACTACACCAAGTATATAAAGCTATATCCGGTTAATCGGGCAACAACAGCAAAGGTTTTGGCGGTGATTATTGATTTGTATATCCCAGAGATCGGTAGACCATCTTCTATTATTACCGACCATGGTACACAGTTTAAGGGGAGGAGATGGCGAGACACTTTATTAGCACTTGGAATCAAAACGTATAAGACATCAATCTACCACCCAAGTAGCAATCCGGCTGAGAGAGTACTAAGAGAAGTGGGTAGGATATTGCGCACGTACTGTCACAACCAACAGAAAAAGTGGCAAGAGTACCTAGCAGCGACAGAAACATTCCTAAATTACGCCCACCATCCAGCTATAGGAATTCCACCGTACTCAGCCATGTATGAGAAGCCGACTCCCCGAGACATTGAACAAATCATTGAATTTCCAACGAACAACAATAGGAAATTCAACCAGTTGAAGTTTTACAATAAGGTAGCAGAAGATCAGGAAAAACGGCAAGCCAAATACCAGAAGGCAATAGGGCGAATTGTAACATATAAAGAGGGTGAAAAAGTCCTCCTAAAAAATAGAGAGCTGCCTAGCACCTTAGAAGGCATAACCAAAAAACTACTATTACTATACACTGGCCCATATGTTGTGGTAAATGATAAGCATAACAATACATATGAGTTGAGGGAAATCGTTTCAGGAAAAATCAAAGGAGTGTACAATCAAGCTTCTATGAAGAAATATTATGAAGAATGAGTTGTGAGTTCTAGAATTTTGAATTTATTTTATAAAAATTCGAAAATAATGTAAGTACATCTTACAACCTAATATTTTGAAAAGAACATTCTGGAGAATTATAAGAAGAAGGAATTTAGAATTTATATTTGAAAAAATCCTAAAATAATGTAAGTACATCTTACAACCTAATATTTTGAGAAGAACATTTTGGAGAATTATAAGAAGAAGGAATTTAGAATTTATATTTGAAAAAATTCAAAAATATGTAAGAACAACTTACAACCTAATAATTTTGGAACAAACTTTATGAAAGAAAAAGAAAGACTTTTGAATTGAAATATAATTATAAAAATTTAAAATTGAGTAAGTACTTCTTACTACAACCTGATAATTTAGAACAAAACTTTATGGAAGAAAGAGAAAGAGAGAGAATTTTGAACTTAATTATACGAAAAATTTAAAATTGAAGTAAGACCAACTTACTATAACTAAGTTTATGAGAAAACTTTATGGTAAATAATTAAGAAGAATTTGAATTTGGAAAAATACCAAAACATTCAGAAATAATAGTAAGATCACAGTACTATAAACAATTCTGAATGAAACAATTCTGGGAATAAATGAATTAAACAGAATTTGAATGTTGATAGAACGTCAGTACTTTGAAACAAGATAAGATCAACATATTACAAGGATTTATGAGAAATATTTTTCAATTAAATAAAGAGAATAGTTTGAATTTTACATTAAAACTAACCAAGTTCCAAAAAATAATTATGTGTCAATTATGATTGAATTGAGAAGAAAATAAAGTGGTTAATTCAGAAAAGAGAATTAACTTGAATCCAGAATAAATGTGGAAAAACCTAACATTTGAAGGAGTAGAGAAGACTAACAAAAAAGAGTGTAATATGCCAGAGAAGGAAAAGATTTGGAAGCAAAGAGACTAATTACCTATGAAACGATAATGAAAACAGTTAATTAAGAGCAAAGAAGAACAACTCATACCAAACATATGGAGAAGATGATTTTGAACCAATGATAATAATAAGACCTATATGAAATGCAAAGAGAAGAAATACCACATGAAAAATGATATAAATGAATTAATGTTAATGAATGCGAAGGCGTATTAATACCTTTCTAAGAGAAAGGAAAGAACCAAAATGTTTAAATAAAATGATCAATATAACAACCTGTATATCTAATGTAAAGATACAATGTTAAAAAATTAAATATAATATATTAAGACCATTCAAATAATGAATACGAAAGACTATTTATAAAGACCATGCTAATACTATGAATAACCAGAAGAAAGTATAAAGAGAATTCAGATGAAGAAGAAAGAGAGTTACACTGTAAACAGTAACCAGAATTATTAAAAGAAAGGTTTTCAACCATAATTAAATTAAATATATCAGACAAGTTAAGAGTTTTGAAAAAATATATATGTAATGAGTATAATAATGATTATGAAGATTTATTAAGATAGAAAACGTGAGATAATCTGAGAGACTACGAAGTGGAGAATCCAAAGATATTTTTATTAGTCGAAAATGAGACTACTTTTTATTTATTTATTCGATGACTGACTGAAGATAATTCCAGCAGCATTATGTTTTTGAGCAGGGATGGATATGCCCCTGTACTCAATTTATAGAAGTGGTGTATGGCCAGCAGAGAAGTAGCGTACAGTGCCCCTCTGATCTGCCCCAGCCCACGTGATAGGGAATGTTAGGGAATTAATATCCCAAGGATGCAACACGAAGTTGATAAAGGAAGAAAATGTATTACAATAATAATATATCTCAGAAGACACTAACTATCCGAAAAGGATCAGTAGTAAAACAAATAATTATATATATAAAATTAATTAAACTCTAATTATAAAATGTCGATATAAAAATGGAGAAGAAAATGAATTATAAGAAATGATGAAATTATCATAAGAAATTATTTCATCTATAAACATGTCTGAAATAATTACTTCTGGAGGAGAGCAATCTGTAGCGTGACAGATATAAGCATAATATTGAATGGCAATTGATCATTAGAATAATGAAGTTATAATGTTTAAATTTGGAAGAAAGCATTAAGTTTAATATAAAAAGATTAATTCATAGCAATTGTGGAAAGAAATCATTATTATAAAGAAAATACAAGTTCAAATAAAAGGAGTTACTAGTGATGAGTCATCCAAGACCAGTCTCATAACCAAAGGTTTTCAAGGTATAACCCAGGAAGGTAAAAAAGTAAATAATAAAGCAGTACTGAATATGACCAAACCCACAACGAGGAAGAATAAATAGAAGAGAAACCCTAAAATAAGCCAAGATCAAACAATACAGGTGGTGTATTTCTGAAATAAAGAAGAAGATGGAGAAGATCCCAAGAAACCTGATGGCAACAAGAAGAAGATGGAGAAGATACCAGTCCCAGAAGGCAGGAGAAAAGAAGACTGAAGAAAGAAGAAGAGGGCAGCATCCTGAAGAAGATGTCATGCTCTTATAAAAGACACCCAAATCCAAATATCCCCAAAATAAATATCTAAAAATAAAAGTATAACGAAATAAAAACCACATGTATATAAATTTAAGAGAGAGGAGTGTATAAAGTAAAAGTTTCCTGTGAACTAAGATGAAACAATAATATAGTACCCATGGAACAAATCTCCATTGAAAAAACGCTAACCAATTTATTATGTTGATAAGACTATACGACCATTTAGCATTAACATAATATATAAGTGCAAAGTGAACCAGTGATAGTTTTGGGTATTATAAAAAATGAACCTTGTGTTTCATTCTTGGCAATCACAAACATTGGATGCAATGAAATATGCATTTTTCAATGACTTAAAATGTGTGCTGTGACAATATGTTATTCACAAGACATGAATCTGTTTAAAATAACATTTTGTTTTACATGAAAAAAGGAAAACAGAGTTCATAATACCTTTTGAACAATTAATACTATTTATTTGTTAATGACAGGGTACAATTCCCCAAAGACAATGTAAAAGACAGTATAAAAACTGTAGAATCCTACTTATAATAATGTTTAGAAATAAGAATATAAATATAAGGTTTTTATGTATATAGTATAAGAATGTTTAAAAATGTTTTAGATATAAGGACATTTGTTTGGGTCTGTAACAACTAACATCAGAACTATAAAAATAGTTACCACTTGTAAATAATAGAGGGTAATTAAGATGTTAGTTAGTAAAAAACCTTTTTCGTAAACCATGTTTCCATGTTGGACATGGGGATTTTGTTGCAAAATGTCTGACTTGAAGACAACCATTTATTTAAAAAAAATATTCTTTATTTGTTTTAACTATTATTTGTATTGTAACCAATACTAATTGTTATTGTGTAATTTGAAAACATGTTTAATTTATAATACTATATGTAAAAGTCAGAGAGGGTATCACACATCATATATTGTTTGTAAAATATTTTGTAAGAAAAATTGTTAAAAAATCATAGGCCAAAAGAATGGAAACCAAACTTCATCAAAACAGAGAAATTGCTCATTTAAATGCAAATAAACAAAAGGGGTTTAGACAAAATAAACTTGAGATCATGCCATATAATTGCACATACCATTTAGAGAGATTTTAATAAATTATATTCAGAATTATAAATAAAAATGAAAATGACTAAACTCAGAAATTTAGACATGGGAGTCATATATTTCAGAATAATGTTTCAGAATACAACTAATTCAATTAATTACCAGAAAATAAGGGAATAGGAACCTTTTAATACAATATAGAATTATTAATATTAAATATAACTGATAAAATGGCTGAATTTATATAATGACAGGAAGTAAATTTTAATGTTTTGACCTTTCAGAGTATACCTAACTGAAAGTGAAATTACTATTTTTTGGACAGAAAACACTATAAAATGGCATTATTTAATCTGAAAATAACCAGAATGAACTGAAAGATTAATTTAAATCAAATCTAGTGAATAAAATTGACAAATAACCAAAGTTTAGGCATTCATATAGTGAAAATGTAAAAGTGTACACAGGATGTGAAAAATATTTGAACAATGTTAAGGATAATATTATATGGGCTAAGAGTTTAATTGAAACTGAAGGAAACAGTTAGTTAATTATTGGTAGTTGAACGGTTAACATGACATACGTTTGATAACGTGGATAACCTAACCTATAATCGTCATACAAAGCGAGTGTATAGTGAGTTATTGTGAAATCGCGAGTGACTTGTAAAATACTTCTGAAACTATCATATTATAACAGAAACGATCAAGTAACACTCCATAACACAGAACAATATAAATCTACTCCGAAAAACACCATAAAACACTAGAAAACTGTATAATACATTAAACCAAATTAGTGACGGAATCGGAGAAAGTGTTTGAACTAATAATTATACGGATACACTAAATACAACTCAGAAACAGTACACCAATCACTACACAACATTTAACAAGAGATTTGCAGAAACAAGAACACAAATATTGCCAGAAAATACATTATTTGGAACACGGCAGGAACGAGCAACTTTTTGATCGACTTGACGGCAGCCATCTTTCTTTGACAATTCCAGTGCCTCCTCTTAGTTCAACAGCTGTTGGGTGAAAACAATTATTATATTTACAAATTATTATTCAATGTCTGTGTTTATTAATAACTATTAATTTGATTGTAACGTTATGCTTTTTAAATATTAGCCCGACTTCTCTGACTTTGGTAATAACTGGCTGTTTAAAGAACCCTATATAATTTTTATATCATATACTTGTAACTTTTTTCGATATCCTGAGAATCGATACTAATCGATAAGAGTCAATATTGCTATTACTTAATAAAAAACATTAATACTTTTCAATACTTAATAGTTCTTTATTTCTTCAATAATACTAATTACCAATAATATAATTCTAATTGATAATCTACAAGGACTTTACCACCCGTAAGAGAAGATAACCTAAAATAAAAAGGTAAACATGTATCGATTGGTTTGAAGACAGTCTTATGAGTGGTGATAGCTTATTTAAAATATACTAAAACTTTAATAAAAATTTTCAGAAGAGCATTACATTGTTTAAAACTTCACAGCCCTATATTAATTAATTGATCCTAATTAATTAATTAAGAAAATTAAAAATTTTTTTTTAATAATTATTTTTTTTATAAACATAATTTTTTTTTTTAAATTTCCTTCAAAACAATAAATTTTGTTTTGAAACTTTCGGCGAAGCTGAACATATATATTACTTCATCGACATTACGCTACTCGACCAGTCTTGCTACCATTGGGAATCGACCAGCTGGGAAACTTAAGGAAGTGTTTCAGACCAGTAAGACGTCGAGAGCCACACCAATTACACACCAATTAAACATATTACATTACAATTTTCATTAATTATTACAATATTTAAAACGGGAAGTGACCTACCGAGTTCATTAATTTTGAATTTATCTTCAATAAAGAGACAAGAAAAATTTGTTTTTAAAGTAGACTGAACACTATTCATTGTACCAAATCAATGAACTGAACACAAAAATAAGAAACATCTGAACACTGAACATAAAAACACCAGCACACTTTGTAGGTTAGACACGCTTCGACCAGCTTAACGTTACTATAATTATTTAATGACTACATGAAACACACTTTCATGGCAAAAGTACGGAAAATAAAATATCGGTATGGAGAACAATACATGACTTCCATGTTCTTTGATTTATATTTAAAATCATTTTCGAAATGAAATATTTCCATAGAAACTACTTCTTCCTTCTGGTCACTAACGTATACCACCTCACGTTAGCGCACTCGATTTTCACTGATGACGGCAGTCGATAGCACTGCCGAAACGTCTGGTTTTGAAGAAAACATTGGACCACGCTAAACAGCCCGGGAAGGAATTTTAACAACAAACTCCTTCTTTGTTGCCGATAACGTAGCACGCATGACATATAAATAAAAATAATCCCCTCCCCCTTCAACTGTCATTTTCATTTATTGAAAATTACCCCCACCCCCTTCAACTAGCTTCTACATTTATAGAAACATCTACGTTTCTACAGTGGATTATTATGATCTTCTTTTCAGGATACTTTATTTATCAAAATTAAGTACTTAGTCTAGTTAAAACATAAAACGTTGCCAGTAAACTACCCTTTCCCCGTAACCGATCTTCACCAAAATCAATAGGCCTTCAGTCCTCTAAAACCCAGGCACATATGTAAAAAATTATTTGATTCTGTTTGAATGTGCGGCAGTTATCGTTCGTCATAGTAAAAATTACCCTTGTTGAAACATAAAACGTTGCAGGTAAATTACCCCTTCCCCTTAAACGATCTTCACCAAAATCAATAGACCTTGAGTTCTCTACAATTCAGAGATGTATGCAAAAAAATTATTTGATTCTGTTTGAATTTGCGGCTGTTATCGTTTACCATATAAAAAATTTCACACACACACACACACACACACACACACACACACACACACACACACACACACACACACACACACACACACACACACACACACACACACACACACACACACACACACACACACACACACACACACACACACACACACACACACACACACACACACACACACACACACACACACACACACACACACACACACACACACACACACACACACACACACACACACACACACACACACACACACACACACACACACACACCGAAAAATGATTTTTCTTCATGTTTTGAGGGTAGTATAATCAGAATTAGGCCTTATCTCGAACACCATTTTTTCGCCATCACCATACTTCCATTTCCTTATGGAACATGGAAGTAAAATGGATGACGCCTCATCGATATTGCCGCATTCAACAATTTTAGGAAAACCATCACATTCTTTCCGCATAAAGAGCTACATAAATATACTTGGCAAGCAAGAGGATCTCGTTCAATAATTGATTATCTTTTAGTTAATGGGAAATTAGGAAATTTAGTGGGGGATACTAGGGTTTTTAGAGGATGTGATTTTCTGCTCATAGGTATGGTGAATGTAATAGTTAAATAACAATTTTTTATTTAATTAGAAAGAGAAAGAGAATTTTATGAATAACAATAAGGTGAGTAAAATTTTTAAAATAATATAAACTCTTTAAACCCGATTATTACTTCAATTTTTTTTTGTTACCATTATTTTTAGATTAAGATTTCATTATTCCTGCATAATTTAGTATTTAATTTTTACAAAGGTATTTGGATTTTTATGATGTATGATAGATGATTTGCATGATATTTGTATTACATTATATATTTGTTTGTATTTCTACAAGAGTGTAACCTCTTCTGAAATTTGTAAATATATAAAATAGTCTTTCCTACACTTTGTTGTGGCGTTCATGCTGTTCACACTCTGAACTTTAACACACATCGACCTTCTTCCTTCACCTCTTCACGAACTACTCTTCCATCCTTATGTCATTATTATTCATCAACTTCGTTAGCTCACGTTTTGGCTTTTTTTCCATTGCCATTTTAATCGTTGATTGGTGGTTAGGAAAGCAAGAAGAGCCAAATTTCAAAAGTATTAATACGACGCATAGTATTCTGTTTTGGTGTCCATGTTTCGCATGCCTTTAGTTGGACTGACCATATGTAACATCTAACGAACGCTATGCTATTAAGAATTTCTTAGGCAAGTCACACTAGAAATGACACCGTACTTAAGAGAATAGAACATGAGCCCCAATAACTTGAGATTATAAACAGAAAAAACTTGCAGACTTGAGACACATACAAAGAGGACATCGATATGCCCTACTAAGACTCATTCTGAATGGAAAAATAGAAGGTTTGGTCGAAGGAAACTATCTTGGCTTCGTAATCTCTGACAGTGGTCAGGCCTAACTGCAGAAGAACTAATGCCCACTGCAGAAAACCGAGAAAAATATAAAGACATAATAGGAATGGCAGTCGCCAACGCCTGACTAGGCGTATACTAAAAGAAGAAGACAAAAAAATTATAATTTGAAGCTTGGTTTGTAATCTACTGTACTAACCAGTTTTCTTTTAGGAGGACATTTCCTGCGCTTGATTTTAGACTAGCGTGCTCCCTGAGATGGAGAGATCGCTCACTATTTTTCACAGAGTACATTTATCATTACACAAATTTCAATATTAGATAATTTTTCAATTACGGATTACGAAAATCCGTATGCTCTACTATTTTGTTAGTAATATGACAATAAATTGTAGAGCACTTAATCACATAATAAACACAAAAAATTCGAACCATTTGGATTTGAGTTACAACCAATTCCTTTTAGTCTCACAACCTGCCGGATTTCCACAATTTTCTCAAAATTTTTATCTCTTTTTTTTAGCACTGGGTTTCCAAAATTTTAAAATGTCTAAAACTTAACACTGCATTCAGATGTTAGTTGAAATTCACTTTAATTTGATACCGCACATGAATTTTTGCGATTTTATGAAAGTTTCACCCACTTTTTGGAACCCTGAAGTCCAACAATTTTTAAATTTTCAAAAATAAACACTATATTCAGATCGTGGTCTTAATTCTTTTTAATTAGATACCTCACATGGGATTTTGCGATTGTTTTCACAATTTTGTTCCCCACCTTTTTGCCTCCCACCGCAAATTTTTGAAGAGTCTTGTAGGGTAAAATATGGACACGCATGCCGAGATTTATGAAAATTGGTTGGCGAGTTATCTTGGGACATGGCCGAAATAGACAGAAATACAGACAGACAAATAGACAAATGGCAAACGGTCGAATCAAAACTAAGAACTCGCTTCGTTCGTTCAATTAAGTCCTGGATAGGCAACAGGCGTCCTTCCGCCGGTTACCGAATCGTACTTGAGTATATTTCATCTTATTCTGTAAACTAAAATTAGTTTCAAAATTGAGATTTAAAGAAGAGTAACGCTTCTAATATTTACGCTTAAAATGCTGTGTTCCAGAGAGGCGGCTGTTGGAAAACCTGTGGAGGGATATGGGTAACGCGCAGCAATTTAGTTTTTACAGGAATTTAATGAACAAATATTATGCTGTAATATTAAGCAAAATTTAATATTAAATTAAATTTCCAACAGCGTGGATAGTAAACGTGTTTATTTAAACGGTAACGAAGTAAGTCGCGCAAGGTTGAGAAGTTTAGCAGTAGGGATTTAACTGAAACAGCTTAGAGGAGATTTTTATGGAATACGTCTGGCGCTTGTAGAAAACGCCGTACTGAAATGAAAACGCATATAACAAGCTATGAAACTAAGCAAAGCACTGTATTTAGTGTTCTATATTAGAGTTGCTTTCTTATAAAGACTGAGAAAATTGATGAGAGACACAATTTGAAAAACTTAATAAAAAAAAAAATAAAGATTGAATTCCTCTGCAGTGGAATCAGTCAAGGTTAAGATGGTCTTTGAAAATGTGAGATAGGAACAAATATGACAGGGACTTTGGCTGTCGATGACGCTGTGCAATTTCTTTTTATGCACTGCAGCAAGATATATCTATATCCAGACTGCGGCAGCGTAAGTAACGACCGGCAGCAGATATGCGCCGACGATCATTTTGCCCAATTTCATTGTCATAGCCGGGCTAACCACGAGTGGAAACAGTAGGCCTAGGTCAGACGAGCGGACGGTTGCTTGTAAACTGTCTGATGATTACACCGAGGTACTTTACTTCGTTGGACCAGCGTAAGTACGTTCTGCCGATGCGAAGTTGCCTCCGCGGAGCTTTCCAGCGCTTAAAGAATAGAACGGTTACATTGTTGGACGCGTTTAAAGCCACCTTACAGCTATGAATCCAATCCCCGAGCGAACCGAGCTGGCGCTGTAGTCGTAGGTCGGCCCATTCTGCGTGACGATCGGCGGTAAATACTGTCGTGTCGTCAGCAAACATGGCTATCTGGACTCTAGGCTGTCTCGATACATCGCTGACGTAGACTGAAAACACGAGGGAGTCGAGAACACTACCTTGAGGGACGCCGGCAGTGATTTGTCTCTCGGAAGAGACAGAATCATCTACTCTCACGCAGAAGGATCTCTCCGTCAAAAAGCTAGCTAGCAATCAGATGAAGGTAGCAGTCTGGGAGCTGGACTTCTCGGTCATAAAAGTTTGCAAAGAAGACTGATGGCCCGGAGGATATCGGCGAAAGAAACGTCCTTTTCCTGCTTCAGGATCACAATGGCGGTTGCCTTTCCCCATTTATTGGGAAAGTAGGCCAGTCTAAGCCACGCGTTGAGCAAATAAACCAAAAACTGGATTTCAGGCTCGGGAAGAATACCACCGTCCGGGCCTGGAGCTTTTCTTAGCTGAAGTTCAACGTGCCGATCTGAGACTTCTTCCAAAGAGTTGGGTTCGGGCTCCGCAGTGATCGGGAGAGACAGAAAGTCTTCAACGTCCGTCTCGATTTGTTCTTCGAAGTCCCAGTCTATGGGCGGGTTGGGAACGAACTGGCCACAGAAACACGAGCCCTAGTACTCAGCCTTCTCCTCCGGGGGATCCAGTGGTTGCCCGAAGGGTCAAACGATGGCGGAAAGTGGAGGTCGTTGCGTCCGTCCCGTTATCACGCTAGGTAATCTCTACAGGTGACTTTGCGAGTCCGCAGTCCCCTTTCGGGCCACGGCGAGTTTCCAACAGCTTCGGCGAAACACCTTCATACTGCCACGCAGCCGTCCAGTGAGCAGGTTATAAGTTGCCTTATCGGCCGGATCACGAGTACTCTGTCAGCTTTCACGGAAGTCCATTCTGCTCTCCGATCCGTCTACGTTTATATAGGCCGCAGTCAAGATAACATGTGCTGAACGAATCTCGACGCCATGAGCCATCGCTCAATATTTGTAGACGTGTCGGGGTTCTTCTGACAGCTACTAGTCTTACTAGTGTGCATACTGTACTTAGTATACAACGTAGTCCTGCACTCCCTCCCAGAAACACACAGAGAGATTACGTAATCAACAACACACTCGTCATAACTAGCTGTTTCATTTCATGTTCTGCGTCACCGTGACACAGTATGTTACTTGTCTTGAGTAAACAGTAACACAACACGTGTATGCTATTAGTCTGTGTACATGTAATTTTATCAGGTGAATGTTTTATTCAGTAGTACAGGGGTGGTGCTCGTCGGACGGGAAGTAAGAGGATTCCCTGTGCAATGAAGAAATATCGGTTTTATATTCATGACGCGGTCGCGTGTACATGTGTTGACGATGGCTAAACCCAAGCAAGCATTCACGTCTGTTGATCATAAATTTAAATGTGTACACATACTATAAAAGTAAATTTTATTAACTGGTTCTCAAGGTGGCTTAGATAACCAGCAAGCTCCATGAGCTACAGATCTCGCTCACTATGTTGAACTATATACGTTTATTTATAGGTAAATTTTAATACTGGGTACCAATTTTTAGATTGTCAGAAAAGTTATAAAAATCCGTTTACTCTACTATTGTTTTTAGTAAAATAACAATTTTATAGCAGACTGTAATATAGTAAACACTGAACATTCCAAAGTACAGCATTTCTTTAGTTAAATTTATAGCCATAATGCCTAAATGACAAAACATTTAGTCCCAGCTTTTAAGTTAGTATACATTTCCACAGATACTGTATCACGTATTGTACGGTGGAAATAATGAAGAATGAAGTCAGCTTTAATTAGTCACAAATAACAATTTGAAATCATCAAGGTACTCTCATACAATAACTCCAGTTAAATTTGGCCACACGTATATTAAGGTCAACTATTAAGAGTGTCGCACTAATTATAACACAATACTCACGTTCCGCTAATCCGCAACAATCGCTTGATCCGCGCTCTACAATATCGCCAGGTGTAACTAACTTCTAAGCCGGCCGTATAACCTTATATATCCCGCAGAAGTTCCAGGATAATTTCCCATTCTTTTGGTGGTGTGCCGACATAATTTTTGTAGTTACAAGTGCTCGAACAATCTGGAGTGCTCGAACAGTACACGTCCTTGACCGAGACGTTGCACGTGCTCGGCTAGCCGAGAAATGGGTAAAATGACGCTCTCGAGGGTTACGCAATTGTCGTAGCGTATCAATAGGCCTATATCTAATACTTTTTACAAAATATAGTTAGCTGTTAACAACACACACAAATGTTTTGCCCAGATAGCTTACAAACTTTTTGAAGGCGATACACAATTTGCAAGGTGTGTAGACAGATATTAATTCTGTCGAATTACTACTGTTAATGATTCCGTATTAAAGAACCGTGTTAAAGATTTCGATTTTGTATTTTGAATAAATTCCCCATAACATAAGGTCCCGTCCCATATAGGCTTTTACAGACTTCTTAAAATGTTGAGTTCCATTTCATGGCTGTGCTACTCCTATTGTTAAAAAAATATTCATAGTAAATGCTGCATTGGGTATTTGGGTTATAATTTCTTTAGTATGACACCCAGCTAGAGTTTCATATTGTTTTAAGTATTTCATCCCTTTTTTTCGATCTGCGGGCGTAAAATTTTGCAGTTTCAAGATTGAACACTGTATTCAGTTTTGATTGATA
Source organism: Magicicada septendecula (assembly GCA_034769895.1). Lineage (NCBI taxonomy): Eukaryota > Metazoa > Arthropoda > Insecta > Hemiptera > Cicadidae > Magicicada > Magicicada septendecula. The sequence goes on along the minus strand of CM068373.1, from coordinate 417,890,622 downwards.
AAATTGATAATAATCTCTTCAACTGTATATTCCACATGATGTTATTAAGAGTTTTACCCAGTTTTTGAGTCCCATGGTTTTGAAATTAAATAAATGAATACTATATTCAGAATCTGGTTTAAAATCCCTTTAATTTGACACCTCACATGAAGTTTTGCAAGTTTTTCACAAGATTGACCCCCCGACACGTTTGCCACCTGACCCCCTATTTTTGCGTCAATCAATCTGAAAAACAATATGGGTCTGTTGAGTAAAGTATGGAAGCGCTTGCTAAGTGTTATGAAAATCGGTTGATGCGTTCTAAAGTGATTGCGAGACCCGAAACCTGAAATCTCTAAAACATAAAACGTCACCTTAATAATAGAATAAAGAAATTGTTACGACATTACAGAACAATCTACGTGTTTATCGAATGTTCCAGAGGAATCCGGCTGTACTGTGTGTGCGTACGTGATTCTCAACGCGTTAGCTAGACTGTAACAGAAGCCGCGCGAACTGTGTCAAGGCCGCAATGAATTACGCTCTAATGTTTTCCTTTATTGTTAGTGCGTAGTATGGAATATTCTGGTATTTCGGCGGGGGCGGGGTATAAATACAAGTACTTCAGCGAAGTTCATTGCAGTTTGAGGTGCCAGTTGTTATCGGACGATTACTCTGTGCGTTCAAGTGGTTATTAGTGAAAAGTAATTGTTATGGCGAAGTGTTACGTGTTTTATAATCGTGCGGGGAAATTGTAATACAATTGTGTTTTATATTTATAGACATTTTTATTGAGTGTGAACAATTTTTATTTGATTTGTTGTAAGAGACTATCTTGTTGATTACAAACTGTTTAATTGTAATAATTAAAGCTGGTGATTAGTGACGTAACTGGTGTCTTGTATTTTCTTTTCCACTGTACCATACGACGATCAGTAGACCGTCGTAACAAAATTTTATTTTCGTCTTTTTAAATTCAAGGATTGGGTAATTTTACGTGTCCATTTTGAAAATCTAGCCATTTTTTATAACATATTCTCTCTCTTACGTTTAGATGTGTATGTAAAAAATCAAACAAGAGAGTCTGCATTCACGCATTCTGAGACGACTATTTAAACATATACTATTTTAGTGTTAATACAAATAATAACTAGTATGCCCCCTGAGCTGCAGAACTCGCTTAATGCTTTGAAAGAAGTACATTTATTAGTAAATAAATTTCAATGTTAGATAATTTTTAAATTACGAGACAAATAACAAAAATCTCGATTATTCCAATATCTCTTTAGTAACATACCAAATGTAGAGCAAAAAATCATACAATAAACGCTTTAGGAACATTCCCTTTTATTTTGGGTTACAATTACTTTTAGTCTAACATGCTGTTGAATTTTCACAATTACAAGGAGCTATTTACTGGTTCTTACTAAAAAATTTTAAATTTCTTAAACTAAACATTCACATTTTAAATAAATTCCCTTTTTTTGGTATGCCACGTGAATTATTGCGATTTTATCAAAGTTTTCACTCACGTTTGGGATCTTGACGTCCAAAACTTTCACAATTTTAAAAAATAAACACTATATTCAGATTACGGTTAACATTATTTTTAATTTGATACCCCACCTGGGTTTTTTAATGATTTTTTCACAATTTTCAACACTTCCGCCGTACACACTATTTTTAAGAGGAGGAATCAATCTCAAAAACAATGCGGTTCTGCAGGGTAAAAGTATGAACACGGATGCCAAGTTTTACGAAAATAGGTTGACGGGTTCAAAAGTTATCGTCGGACGTACTCCACGTGGGCCGGTAGACAGGCAGACGGATAGATATACGATAAATGTAAAACGGCCAAGTTAAAACTGAGAACTCGCTTAGATCGTTCATTAAAAATACCAATAACAGCAGCACAGAAGTAGCGGTACTAGTTCTTGTTGTGGTGATGGTGTTGGTGTTAATAGTAATGAAAGAAAAAAAGAAGAAATATTAGTAGTTGTAGAAGAAGAAAAAGAAGTAAGTAGTAAGTAGAAACTGTTCTACGAAATTCAAAATAATTTCTCCAAGCACGTCGAAGTGTTTGTACGTGTGACAAGAAGACTACATCTGTTAATTCTATTGCTGTCTAGAGCTGCTGCCAGCACTTGGACTAAACTTAATTGTTTTATTAGTTCTGACAGAAGGTTTTCGTGTGTCTCTCCCTCGTTATTGACGTTCGGGTTTTCGTTAACTCGCTCAGTTGCAATTAAGAGTGACATCCGACAGCCCCCTTTTACATTCCTGTTTTAGCTCGTACAACGTGTTTGACTCAATTGTTAATCACTTAACAAACGTTAACCGTTACGAACGTTTTATTTTAAAAACCTTATCTTATCTATTCACGCTAAGATTGTACCTTTTTTTTAAATAAACCCTTAAATTCGTAGTGATCGTCACTCAATGAATTTTCCGGTGAAGGGCTTGTGAGGATCGGTCAAAAAGTATAACACAAATTTTAAATTATTTGTGTTGACGTTTCGACAGTATTTATTGTCATCGTCAGAACCTGTGTATAAATACAAAAGAAATTGTCAAACACGACAGATCAAATATTTGCTGAATGTTATCAAGAATAAAAATATATTGTTACGACGCGGAGTACAAGCCTTCATCTAGCATCAGAGGCTCTAATGAAACTCGGAATGAGAGAAAACTGGTACAGACAATAAGATAAATTTTTTTATCTAAAATATTTGTATTTCACGTCGTAATATTATACTTTGGTTCGAATTAAAAGTATTTTTACGTTTATAGTGTGATTTTATTATTACTATATCGATGCCACAAAACTAACGGGTTTCAAGAACAACTATTGGAAAAAATCAGTTCCTTTTCAACAAGAACAAAAGAGTTTAGTTTCATTTCAATTAGTTCCTTTTCCTAAGGGCAAAATTATTGTATTTTCATAATTCTTCTTCTTCAGCACTTCAGGAACGTGAGCCCTGGCTTCCAACACAAATCTTCTCCAAAGTCTCCTGTCCATTGCCATTTCATTGCAACTCCTCACATCTATTCTTCTGATGTCTTCTAGCACATCATCCAACCATCTTATCCTAGGTCGGCCCCTCTTTCTGCTTTTGTAGACTTGCGCTCTCAAGATTTTCTTTGGCATACGCTGATTATCCATCCGCTCTAGGTAACCTAGCCATTGTATTCGTTGAGTCTTTATGAATCTTACAATGTCCTCACGATTCAATAGCTCATCTGTCTCCTGGTTATTTCTTGTTCTTCATTAGTCATTTCTTTAACCGGACGAGAAAGACGCCTTACGATCTTTCTTTCAAATCTTCTTAGTGTAACTTGATCCTGTTGTTGTCGTCAATGTCCATATCTCACATCCGTAACAACTGGTCTGATATGTGTTTTATATATTTTTGTTTTTGTGTTGCGACTAATGAGTTATTTAGATAATTACATTACAATTTTTTTTCTAAACTATGATAACATTAGTATTACGTGAAATATGAGTTGACTACTTTTAAATAATTTCAGACAGAGTTAGAAATCCGCGCTATATAAAGCTTCTGTATGTGAAGCAGAAGGAATAACAGCATTCGCATTGGGAGGTCAACATTGTTAAACTACCGCAGGGCTTTTGCTATTCCTTGTGAACGCAAGTTGCAGCAGGCAGAGGGAAGAAGGAACGCTGTGTGTGTGTGTGTGTGTGTGCGTGTGTGCGCGCTCGCTCGCTCGCGCGCGCGCGTGATTAAGCGAAGTTTTGCCGTTTACTCTCGCAGTGAATAATTCCGTCCACTCTCTTTATATGTACTCGGCCTAATTAAGTCCGCTATATTCTGCGTATGGACGCACAGTGTAAAGATAACTACGTAATAACTTACAGCGAGCTTGTTCAGTGTTAAATCGAAAGGCAAAAAGGTCTGAAAGGCAATGTTACGTTAGACATTTTGATTTTCCCTCTCTTATTGAAGTGAGGACTTTATATACGGCACTATGGTGCCTGGCTCACTCCCGGACACCTTGCGTTCCTAGGGCAGTAAACTGATTCAACGCCTCACAAATAGCTGAAACGAAAAAGCAGTGTTACCAAGTCAATTAAACCTTTTCCCTACACAGCTACCTAAAATTTCCCCATTGCCACCAATGTGTGTCTTTTATTACGGAATTATAAAGGTTCACAAATATATTTCACAGACTAAATCTTTGTAAAACGTTTTATGAATGCTTCAGCTGGATGAGATTAGCTTATGTTAACCTAGGTTACCTTTTTTCAATTTTTCAATTACATTAGGCTTGGTTACGTCGAGGACTAAGAAACGTGCTTGATACGTGATCCCAGGTAACAAATCTCTGACCTGGTCTGCTAAGATCCATGTCAGGTTGCCGCGCCAAGAGCAGACTATATCAGTACGGTGAGTATTGCAACGTTGAATAGATAGGTAACGTGTGTGGTGGCTACGTGACGTTTTGACGCATTGTTTGAGCGGCAGGATTACGCGTTGCTTACATTCCTAGTCGACCTTACCAGACGTGTTGTCCAGATTGCGGTCGATTGTTCTACTCCCATCCAGGTCGGTTTTGCCACACACTGCGCCACACAGCCTCAGTATAAAAGCGCTGTTTCCGAAGCGGCCGGTCAGTTTTGAGACTGCAATTCATTGTGCATTTAGTATAAAGTGATAACTGTGAATTATTGTATACGACAATGTGTAAGGAAAATACATGATGTATTTTATTTAGTGCATCATTTTTAAATATGTGACATTTGTTGCGTTATACGTTAGTATACGAGGTTTGACCAAAACGTTTATACAGTTCTTGTTTATTTCAAAAATAATGCCTTCATTCATCCACACTTATACTGCCCCTCTTTGAATTAGTCTCAGTCGAATGTAACCCGATTAAGGCAGCCGGTTTCCGGTCTTCAAAATATTTCAAGGATGCACGTTTTGGTACAGGCTTGAGCTCGCATAGGACTTTTCCTTTTACGTCTTCAGCGGTCGTGAAACGTTGTCCTTTTTCGTGGAAATTGTTACTACTGGGAGGAGGATAGATCGCGTTGGGTCACAGCTAGTGAGTACGGCAGTTCCTGTGTCATCATTATGACGTTTTCTTTTGCCTAGCCTGCAAAATTCTTAACAAGCAATCACGTGCAATCGGGGTGCAATTTTCATAAATTATTCTTCTGTAAATCTGGCCGTTTTCTACGAATAGATTCATACAATTGGTGTAAAATGTCCGAATAGTACTCTTTATTTACCACTACGTCTAACGATGAAATTTCGTGGAATACAAAAACATAATCTCATCTGACAACCACGATCTTCAATTCATTTACGGCAGTCTTTGAAGCTTGTAAACGGCTTGTTCACGCAGGGCAGTCTAGCCAGAAGCCTTCTGAACGCGTTTACCAGGACAGATCAGTTTACTCACAGTTTACACAAAATTTAATCCATGTTCTTCATTCTTGCATTGTAGAACGACAAAAAATCGTCTGATACACCTAAGGTCGACTTACTCAATTAGCTGTGAAATCCAAACTGTACATCAAATACGGCTAAATTTTTTAACGCAGTCACTAACATGTGTACTACCATCACATAAAATCATTTTTTTAATCGGACACTTGTAACGGTGGAAATTACAAAATTGCACGAACTTTTTGATGAAACATCGTATGTTGGACAACCGTAAACTTAAAGACTTGATTTCATACGAATGCTCTTCAAACTAAAAGCGTATATGGCAAAGTGATTTAAGCACAAAAACATGTAATAAAGATATTTATATGCATGAAGGTTACGCGCGCGCGCGCGCGCACACACACACACACACACATAGTGTCAATATAATATTTTTATTGTTTCTCAGAGAACTGTAATCTAACATTCTTCTGTCTAATCTTAGCTTTTATGTGCCGTAGTTTAAGTTAACAGTTGATCAAAGCTACATTAAAATCTGGCAACGTTTGGGCAGTCAGTGTGTAATAATTTAACGATTGGCAGGGAACAGTGTTGGGACGAATCGGCTCTTGGCAGTTACAAACAATTAATTTTACGTGTGACAGACAAATCCGTGCTTATTTTAATCGTTCTAACTCTACGGCTGGTCTTAGCAGCTAGTAAACATTTACATTTTTGTAAATTGTTGGGTGAGCATATTCTGAGGTCAGTAGGTCAATCTGTTGATCGCCAGCTATATAAAATTCCATTTAGGCCTATATAGCAGTACACACACAGTTCAACTATCATATTTATATCACAATAATGGAAATATCAAATTGAAGATAACTAAAGTCAAATATTTGAGGTAAGCGCAGTTTAGTCTGCAGACTAACAGCGATTTGATCTAACTTAAACTATTATACTTTTATATCTGAAATGCATTGTTTCCCTAGGGGCTCACGCTTTGTGAATACGGGTGTGGCAACCCCTGGGTGCCTAGCTGGACTCTTATTTTGCTTCAACTTGACTAGGGAAAGGTCATCATCATCATCATCATCATCATCATCATCATCATCATCATCATCATCATCATCATCATCATCATCATCATCATCATCATCATCATCATCATCATCATCATCATCAGCATCATCATCATCAGCATCATCATCTCCACTTCACGGATTAGGTTGCACTGCCTGTTCCGGAAACCATCTCGTCCTCGGACACCTCACACCACGATACCCTGTGGGTTTATAATTCAAGCCAAGTTTGGGAAGGCGATCTTGCTTAATTCTTCCCAAATGCTCACACCAGTTGGCCTTGGTGTGAGCATATAGAATTCCGTAATTCTATCTTCTAATTCAAAAATTTGTAATTCTCGCCTTATCTGTACATTACTTATTCTGTCTCGTAACGTGCACCCTTTGACCGACCTGAGAAATTTCATTTCTGCTGATGTAACCTTACCTCTGTTTTGTGCCGTGGTTATATTGAAAGGTAAACACCGCGGCCAGTTTAATTGTATTTTCCGTGCGTTCGGTGCATTATAGGTGCATGTTACGATGCCCGCCTTGATATCGAGATTCAGTCATTCGCGGCGACCTTGAGTGGTGACGTCATTTGGCTGGCGGTGGCGTCCGCTCGTCAACGAGATTTAGTAAGCTATGTTAGAGTTTTTATAAGTTAGCGCAGCGTCGTCATCGGCCTCTTTTCTCTTTCAACTTTGGTGAGGCTTGGATTGTGACGGCGTAATAAGTGTGATTCCACTATGACGAGATAATTCTATAAAGAGCTTCAGGTGAGCCAGTATTGAGGGTTTACATTTAATATTAATCTAATTGGGGCTTGTGTGTGTGAAATGTAACGATCGTGTGTGCGTGTGGCTCAGGCGGCCCATGTTCGTGCCGGTAAAAATACGAGCACGTGGTAAAATTATTTTACAGTCAAGTTAAAGAAATAATGTTAGACACAGTTCAAAACTAAAAAAAAAAATAAAAGAATTAAAGCAAGTATGAATTTATAATGGTGATTCCATGAAGTCTGGTTATTAATTGAAATAGTTATAAAGGTAGTAGCAGAGACCACGTGCTCGTCAGTCAATGATAATGTGAAATTAAAAGTACGAGGTAACCCATAAAATTGTTTAAGCTTAAAGTGTAATGGTTTCTGTGTGACAAGGTGATATTTAAAATTCAAATTAAAAGCCCGAAGGGTGATTTTGACCGGAATTAATGACCGGCATTTGCGGTATTGAAATTGTAGTGACGTGTGTGATCTGAGTGCTTTGACGAAGGAATGTTGGGGTGGTGTGTGTATATATCTGAATCGAATATACAAGTAAAATTTTTCACAGGTTTCACCGCTTTAGTCGGGAGGAAAGGGGTCCACGTGATGGGCACTCTATATCTTCGCCCATCCGCAGAGTCTGCGTAAGAAGCCCCAACGCCGTCACGCCATCCGCCATCGCTTCACACACCACAGAAAATGCAGGAACATACTTAGTGCATCCGAAAGATCAGGTGGGAACTTCCTTTATTTTATAAACTTCACACACGAAGCGCTCCGCAGGTTATCGGGTAACACACACAATGAAACCTATTTTGTAGAAATTAGACTCATGCTTCAGAGTTAACATTACTGAACATGTTTCGTGAAGCTAAAGTGTGGACACTGATGACTGTGTTATGTATAACTTATAAGTATTGGTGTTTTGCATTTGCATAGAGTCAAGGGTTACATTTGTATTATCTAAATATTTAATTCTATTACTGCAAAAGAGAAGACCGAATTTTGAAATTTTTTGACAGAATCCAGACCTAAAGAAAATGTAATACTCGGAGAGTACTTGCATCTGCCTGTCATATGACTTGTGATCCTGCACGTTCCGATTCTTTCTCTTTTCTTCTAAATTTAATGGTCCTGTTGTTTAGTTACTTTTTTTTTTGGTTCAGTTTAACTATTCAATTATCATAGTACTATAATATTCCTATATCTAATTAACTTAACAAAAATGAAGACACATATTCATATTTATTGATCAACTAAATTTCTACATATTTTAATATTCAAGTAACATACTTAAACCTTGGTTTACTGTGATCACTGGTTTCAATTTAATGCGATTAATCCTAGTAATGGGGACCAGGTAGATGAAAGTACTGCTGCATACTTATGGAATTAGTTTTCTTTGAATTTATTATTAATTATTAATCTGTTTATTATTGTGTTATCTAATGATCATGGATTGTTTGCTCCAGACACTTATAATTATCATATGTTAATGAATGGTTCCTGCATTACTAATGAAATACAAACAATTTATTTTAAATACAATGCAGAAGTACAAGTTTATGATAAAAATAATAAATTCAGTAGTTGGCATGCCATTATTCAATTGTTGGAAATACTTTGATATATTCTTGTTGTTATTAAACCACCATGTGACTTTAAAGAGAGATCTGAATGGATGATAAGAATGAAGAAAAACTCAATCAAGATGATTGTAAAACCAATTGTTTCAAAAAAAAACATAAATAAAATTTTGTTATTGTTGATCAGGTGTTTTCTTGCAAGACCTGTCACTATGGGCTCAGCACAATTTATTTACATCTAGGCCACGCGCCTAGTCTTAAATATTACGAGACGCCTACCCCAAAAAAAAAAAAATTAAATTTTTTTTGGAGTTTAGAAAAAGGGCGTAAAAGAAAAATTATTCTGGGATTAAGGGGGCGTTTCAGTCTCTCTGTGGAAAGTACTCATGTCTCACTCCTATACAGCGCCACCGATACAGCCATAGTCTTATAAAACGTCTTTCCTAGTTTTTAATTTTAAGGTTCTATGGATTGTTCCACACATATGTTATTACTGGCAGAAACCAGAATAGCCTCGGAGTTAGGTCAAGGTCCCTTACTTTAATCTAGCCTGTCGGCTTCTCTTAACCAAATCTTTGTGTGTTCCACACATATGTTATTACTGGCAGAAACCAGAATAGCCTGGGAGTTAGGCCAAGGTCCCTTACTTTTATCTATCCTGTCGGCTTCTCTTAGCCGTGTTTCGACCCTGACGCTATTAGAGTATTCGAGGGCTACGGGCTTTTATTTTCCTGTTAACGGTTTCGAAGACGGAAGAAGAAATTACCCTACGGTGGAGAAGTAGGAAGAGCCTAGGAGGTGGGTCTGCAAATAAAACGCAGAGCACTTCCACATGCTCCAAGGTCTCTTCTCGCACAGTGCCCGAGACGAGAACTCTACGTTTCTGGCAAGTTTCGGACCGGACTGGTTTTAATGGATTTTTTTATTAAACTTATAATCTTTTTAAATTAAATAATTAAATTCACAATTTACATAACGCCTCTGAAGCCGTATTTACATCTACTCCAGAATGGAAGAAGAGGTTTTATTGTATGCTCGTAAATTGTGTATATTGTTATGACGGTCTCACGGATCGTTGTATTGTACAGTGGAAACAGAATACAGACTCCAATGAAGTCGCTAATTACCACTTTAATTAGTCAAAAATAACAATTTGAAATCAACAATGTACTAACATATAATAAACTAAGTTAAATTTGTCCACACGCAATAATGCTGTCAACTAATAGAGTTCCGTACTAATTATAACACAGTAATCACTTTCCACTAATCAGCAACAATCATTTGATCAGCACTCTATAATTTCTAAGCCGGACGCTGTTGCTTATGTAGGTCCCGCAGATATTGCAGAATAATTTTCCATACTGCTGGCGGCGGCACGCCAACATAATTTGCCTTGTTAAGAGTGCTCGAACGGTCTCGAAGCTACTTGAGTACACGGCCTTGACACAGACGTCGCTCGCTGGCTAGCCGAGAAACGTGTACAACTTTTACGTAACTGTACCTGTCGACTTTTCGTGAGAGTTCGTATTTGTCGTAGCAATATCTTATACCCTAATTATATCTTACCGTATTCTTCGAACAGTATATTTTTTTATTGTAAACTTTCGTAAGTTTCATAATTAATAAAACCAGCGTTAATTCGTATGTTCACAAGTTTTACCTTGACTGATACTTAACGTTTCACGCCTACTACGATGTGCACATATAGCTGCTGTGCTCCCAAAAATACTTCTGTAATTCTTAGAACAGAGCGTCGAACAAATTAAGAGGTTAAATCGGAGCGACTAGCAAAGTCGCATAGCTCTATAGGAGTCATAGGCAACCTTTGAATTTATGGGGACGCATATATAACTGAGGACCAGTTCGATGGGCGCACCCCTCCACACCTCATCAGTGGAAAATAGAAAGTTGCGGAGTTCAATAGCCGGACGTTACAAGATTTAACTCTCGCTTTATAATATCCTTGGGCTTATATTTAGCGACGTGGAACACCGAATCAAAAAAAGCTTTGTAGTATTTTCCATATACGGTAAATTTGTGAAAATTTTTCACATTAGGAGTAGGTCATCAACAATTTGTCATCATGCACACTCACGTTAAAACTAACAAAACTTTAAACAAAAACAATGGGTAAATAAACATTTTAATAAAAATAAATTAAAGAACTTACCACAATAACAGTATTTATTTTCATAAAGTCCATAGAAATATAAACCTTGAAAAAAACACTTTGGGGAGAAAGGTGTTTAAAAGCTCTGGGCGACAAGCACGACAATCGTATTGGGGGAAGACATAACGCGGTTCGATAAATGGTAGGCACAATTTAATAATACAGTGCTTCGAAGCACGTACAATGCGGGTGCGTTCCTTTGTTCAAGAGAAAATAAAATTACAAATTATTCCGCTTGCGCGTCAAACCTTATCGATGGGCGCAGGGTTGCCGACTGCTGATCTAGAGAATAATTTTTAAACGTAATATCCAAAAAGCAATTTATTTGTGCACAGACAATTCCAGCCCCGTGAATGGATAAATAAATTATATGAATCATTTGAGTGTGGATCGCAACAGTTGTACTCTCGCCGTCGACTCTGTGTCGGTGGTCAGTTTATCGCTGTAGTTTGTCTACATACAATAGCTACTAGCTGTTTTTTAACTGTGACTTCCTAGGGAAGAACCCTGTAAGAACGAAAATTGTAATTGATAGTAGTGTTTTGGAGCAGGTATCACATTTTATTATTTGGAATGTGATATCTCATATAGGAAAGGATAACGATATCAAGAGAAAGTTAAATAAATTTAGTTATACCTGTGGAACGATAAGACGGCTATTGAAGAATAAAAAGCAGAGGGAGACACAGCTAGAGTTCCACAAGTTCGTGGCTGTGCCTACTTTAATGTATGGGTGCGAAACACAAACTCTCCTGCAAAAAGATATTTCAAAAAATACACGCCTCTAGTTTGAGAGATCGTCTACAAAACGACGACATGAGGAAAGGCCTGAAGTTACAGTCAGATCTGGAGAGAATAAAGGAATACAGGCAGAACTGGAAGTTCCATTTGGAACGCATGGTAGACACGCGTATTCCTAAACAAGCGTTTGACTATAGGCCAGCGGGGACGAGAGATCGTGGAAGGCTCTGGAAAAAAAGGTCAGAGAATCTGTGAAGACGGAACGGGCTATAGGCCAAGTAAAGAAGAAGGAGAAGAAGAAGAAGAAGAAGAAGAAGAAGAAGAAGAAGAAGAAGAAGAAAAAGGACAAGACCGCAGATGAAGTAAAACATGATAATTAATAACGTTGAAAGGGTATAAATTGATGAAATGACTACCACAGTTGGTCAAAGAGAGACTAAAGACACACCTGTAGGGAAAAAGCAACAAGTAGAAGCGTTATAAAACGTGGAGAACAAGATAATGATTGGCATGAAAGGTCAAAATAACAAAAAGGAAGCGAGGTACGAACGGAGCTGCAGAAGTCTAGCAGAAAAGTTTTTAATTTAACTTTCTTGTGAAGTTACGTTTTTTTTTTACTTGCCCTTAGTAAGTTCTGCTTGCTTTCGTAAACGTAGATTGTCACCCATCATTGTTCCACTCAGTACTAAGTGAAAACAAGCAACGGTAAGCAAATTATGTGAATCCTTCGAGTGGAGAACAAACACTGAGCTCACAGGTTGCGCTCTCGTCCGCAAGTTTAAAAGCTGGTCAGAGTAGCTTCCTAATTTGCCTACACACAACGGCTGTTTGGTTCAGTACAGCTCCATTAGCTGTGAAGGTTTTGCCTGTTTAATTGATTTCAGGAAAGCTTTCGATCGAGTTAAACACGGTAAATCAATTGTATTTTAAAGGGTCTAAATTCCTGATAAGGATATAAGAGTGATACAAATATTTGTTTGACACAATTTGCTAAAGTAGTCGTTGAAGTGTCACAAAACATCCATGTAAAAAAATAAAATTTAATTAAATCAAAGCTGTTTATTGTGACTGATTTGTGACAAACGTTGAATAGAGAATATTCCAACTTTGATTAGTATAGACAAGGTACTTCCAGGATATTACTGAAGGTTATAGAAAATCGTGTTAACAGATTTGGAGTTAGTCTATTTGATGTTCGTATTCTGTGGCTAACGTGTCGAGCAAAAACCATTAAAATTTGTGTAATCACTTCTAACTCCGTAGATGTATTACGAAAAGTTGGCAAGATTGGTCGTTTGACGAAACTTGAATCTCAGCCAATCGACTGTCGACCCTTAATTTATAATAAAGGAATCATCATTTCCTTCTCTACATTACTCATGCTTACTAGTATTACACGCGGAATTTGATTCGTTGCCAAACATATGCACACATAAAATGCAAGACAGCATGACTCTTAATTTATGGTATAGGAATTAGTTGATTCTTCTTACATTCATCAGGTCTCTAACCAAAAACATTTATTTTTCACGTAGTATTTTAGAGATCTGTCTATGTAGGTCGGTTTTATACTTTGTACAGTATTCAGATAGGTAGGTGAAAATCTCTATAGACACTAGGAACCCCGTAGTTCCTAGTAGTATGGGACTCTGACCCACTAAAAACACCTCAGTTAATGCTACAACTGAGCAAGCTCATCCAGCAGCTTCTCCTTCATGTTTCCTTCACGGGTGATAGGGTGAAGCCCAGTGGCTAATCCCAAGATTATTCTGTCTTTCTCTAGTAGAGTTTTATGGATCTATACATAGTAATTTCTGTCTATTGCGATACCAGATCATGTGGCTTCTGTCTTGTGAGTCGCCTCAGGACGTGTGGAGCTTCTTCAACCACGTGTCGCATTATTGGGCTATCGAGGATCTGAATCCTCTGATCATGTTTGTCTGGATATTTTGTTATTATTTCGCTGTAAGTTGTCGTTCCTTATATACCAAGGGCCATTTGCTATGCTTCTGCGTTTGTTCTGAAAGGTTTGTATCTTTTCTAAGTTTGTTTTCTTTGTATAGCTTCACAGCTCAATTCCGTATGTCCACACAGGCTTCAGAACTTGTTTGTACAACAGTAGTTTGTTTTCAACGGTTAGTTGCGAGTTTCTTCTTACAGTCAGTATTATTTCTGTATTTTATGTTGAGCTCCTCCTTCTTTTTTTACATGCTCTTTCCATTTAAGCTTTGTATCCAGCGTCATACGTAGATACTTTGCTGTGTTAACATATGGCACTTCCAGCCCTTTAATATAAACCCTTACTGGATCTACTTTTCTTTTGGTGAAGTTGATATGAACTGATTTGGATTCATTAATTTTGATTCTCCACCGCTTAGTCCATGCACATACTTCTGCGATAGAGCTCTGGAGCTTGTTTGCTGCAGCTTCAACCTCGACGCCTACTGTTAGTATCTCAGTATCGTCAGCAAATATTCCCCGGTAACTTCCTCACGATTAGGTAATAGATACAAGATGGATCCCAGCACACTGCCTTGCAGAACACGCGCAGAAATCCTCTTAAATTCTGAGTACACGTTCCCACACTTAAAACAAAAATATCGATCTGCAATATACAACCCAAGTATGAGATAGAATTCCTCCGGAAGATCTCTGTGTAACATTTAAAGATCTTTTGTTTTTGGTGAAGATCGGTTGATGGAAAGGGGTAGTTTACCTGCAACGTTTTTTTATCAAGCGTATTTTCTATGGCAAACGATAACAGCCGCAAATTCAAACAGAATCAAATAATTTTTTGCATACAGCCCTGATTTGTAGAGTACTCAAGACCTAGTATTTTTGGTGAAGATCGGTTAAGGGGAAGGGGTAGTTTACCTGCAACGTTTTTTTATCAAGCGTATTTTCTATGGCAAACGATAACAGCCGCAAATTCAAACAGAATCAAATAATTTTTTGCATACTTCCCTGAATTGTAGAGGTCTCAATGACTTTCGATTTTGGTGAAGATGGGCTAAGGGGAAGGGGTAGTTTACCTGCAACCTTTTACGTTTTAACAAGAGTAAAGTACTTGAAAATTTATTTAAACTTTTTGAAACAATGGTAATTGTTAAAAATAAAATAATTTTGTTGCCAGGCAATAAAATTATAATTTTTTCATTTTAATATGATATAATATTTTTCATTTAATACAGCAATAAAAAGGCAGGTAAGACACAGCCTGGCTGTTTGGCTGAAAATGATTTTAAATATAAATCTTAGAATATGGAAGTCATGTATGGTTCTCCATACCGATATTTTTCATGTTTTGAGTGTAGTAGAATCAGAATCTGCAATAATCTCGAACACGATTTTTTTGCCATCACCATACTTCCATTCCTTAAGGAATATGGAAGTAAATATCGGTATGGAGAACCATACATGACTTCCATATTCTAAGATTTATATTTAAAATCATTTTCGAAATGAAATATTACCATAGAAACTACTTCTTTCTACTTACTGCTTCAGCCTTAACCACAGTACTGTGGTCACTAACGTATACCACCTCACGTTATCGCACTCGATTTTCACTGATGATGGAAGTCGATGGCATTGCCGAAACGTCTGGTTTTGTAGAAAACATTGGACTACGGCCAAATATCCCGGGAAGGAATTTTAACAAAAACTACTTCTTTGTTGCCGATAACGTTGTACACATATATATCAGTGGCGAAGTTACATGGAGGCAATTGAGGCAATGCCTACCCTAACAAATTCTGTAGAATAAAAATTATAAATACGTATGAACTACATAACGTAAATATTATACATTGTTACTGGGACTGTCAAATTTATTAAACCGAAACGTGCTTTATTGAGCGACCGCTAGATGGTGACAGGTGAGATTCAGCATAGTTCGTTTAAAGCGAATGAGGCAACCTGAACTTGCCTCAGCGTTTTTTGTATACATCGTATGTAAGCAATGTAGTGGTGTGATAGGGAAGTGTAGGGAGGGGGGATTGTCCCGCGCTGTACACATAGAGCGTTGAGGCATGCCTCACTTCTGTGGTCCAAACAGTTAAGTTAAAGCGCCTGTGTTGTTTCTAAGTGTTTATTTTATGCGGTTATTAAAAGTGTCACTGTTATTCCGCTGAACTAACAGATGATCAAGATTGTTATTTGAATTATTTGTAACATTAAACATATATATAGAAACTAATCAAGTTTAAAAATTTGAAGTTCAATCAGTTGTATTATTGTGTATGACTAATACAAGGATTGTTCAATAGACACACGTATAGAGCTGTAAAGCATTTTTTATTCAACGATTTTAAAAGAAGTCTCCAATAACATTAAGACATGAGTTCCACTGTTGCGCTAACCTGTAGATTCCCTGCTAGTAAAATTCTTACGGCTGTTTGTGGAACCATTCAGTTACAGCAACTCTACCTCAGCGTCCGACTTGACCCACCGTCCTTTTAGTGATTCCTTAAAAAAAATTTAAGATAAGATTTTTGCCTATCCATTCATTAACTACTAGCTTCGCCAGTAAGCAAATTGATGTCCATTTTTTCGGCTTGCACGCGTTATGTTGGTGTGGGTTTCGGCACTTTCCATTTAAAAAGCGTGCAAACGTAAGAAAATAAACATGAGTGAGGCCAGAAATAACGTGAATTGTGTGTTTGTGTCTTACCTGCCTTTTTATTGCCGTATTAAATGAAAAATATTATATTACATTAAAATTAAAAAATTATAATTTTATTGCATGGCAACAAAATTATTTTATTTTTAACAATTACCATTGTTTCAAAAAGTTTAAATAAATTTGCAAGTACTTTACTCTTGTTAAAACGTAAAAGGTTGCAGGTAAACTACCCCTTCCCCTTAACCGATCTTCACCAAAATCGAAAGTCCTTGAGACCTCTACAATTCAGGGATGTATGCAAAAAATTATTTGATTCTGTTTGAATTTGCGGCTGTTATCGTTTGCCATAGAAAATACGCTTGATAAAAAAACGGTGCAGGTAAACTACCCCTTCCCCTTAACCGATCTTCACCAAAAACAATAGGTCTTGAGTACTCTACAAATCAGGGCTGTATGCAAAACATTATTTGATTCTGTTTGAATTTGCGGCTGTTATCGTTTGCCATAGAAAATACCCTTGTTAAAAAAATGTTGCAAGTAAACTACCCCTTTCCCTCAACCGATCTTCACCAAAAACAATAGGTCTTGAGAACTCTACAATTTAGGGCTGTATGCAAATAATCTTTTGATTCTGCTTGAATTTGCGGCTGTTATCGTTTGCCATAGGAAATACCCTTGTTAAAACATAAAACGTTACAGGTAAACTACCCCTTTCCCTTAACCGATCTTCACCAGAAACAATAGGTCTTGAGTACTCTACAAATCAGGGCTGTATGCAAAACATTATTTGATTCTGTTTGAATTTGCGGCTGTTATCGTTTGCCATAGAAAATACCCTAGTTAAAAAAACGTTGCAGGTAAACTACCCCTTTCCCTCAACCGATCTTCACCAAAAACAATAGGTCGCGAGTACTCTACAAATCAGGGCTGTAAGGAAAAAAGTATTTGATTCTGTTTGAATTTGCGGCAGTTATCGTTTGCCATAGAAAATACGCTTGATAAAAAACGTTGCAGGTAAACTACCCCTTCCCCTCAACCGATCTTCACTAAAAACAATAGGTCTTGAGTACTCTACAAATCAGGGCTGTATGCAGAAAATTATTTGATTCTGTTTGAATTTGCGGCTGTTATCGTTTGCCATAGAAAATACCCTTGTTAAAAAAACGTTGTAGGTAAACTACCCCTTTCCCTTAACCGATCTTCACCAAAAACAATAGATCTTGAGAACTCTACAATTTAGGGCTGTATGCAAATAATCTTTTGATTCTGTTTGAATTTGCGGCTGTTATCGTTTGCCATAAGAAATACCCTTGTTAAAACATAAAACGTTACAAGTAAACTACCCCTTTCCCTTAACCGATCTTCACCAAAAACAAAAGGTCTTGAGAACTCTACAATTCAGGGCTGTGTACGAAACATTATTTGATTCTGTTTGAATTTGCGGCTGTTATCGTTTGCCAAAAAAAAAAATTTCCCTTGATAAAAAAAAACCGTTGCAGGTAAACTACCCCTTTCCATCAACCGATCTTCACCAAAAACAATAGGTCGCGAGTCCTCTACAAATCAGGGCTGTATGCAAAAAATTATTTGATTCTGTTTGAATTTGCGGCAGTTATCGTTTGCCATAGAAAAAAAATCTATAGACACATAGACACACAGACACATAGACACACAGACACACACACAGACACTTTTCGGAAAACGACTTTTTTCATGTTTTGAGTGTAGTAGAATCAGAATCTGCAATAATCTCGAACACGATTTTTTTTGCCATCACCATACTTCCATTCCTTAAGGAAAAAATATGGAAGTAAAAAGCGACGACGTTCCGTATTGTCATAGTGAGAGCGGTTACGACGGGAGCCGGCATGCGCGCCGCGGCTGTTACTAACAGCCACGTCATTACTGTGTACCTGCGGGGGCTCGCGTCTGCATCACTCGCTGTCAAGTTACACGACAGTGGATTGGCTGCCTTTACAGCTGTTCGTTCTGTTTGCAGTTTGCTGCCGGCCATACTGTGTTTCCTGACAGCCACTACTGACTCGTCTGTGTGAAAACAATCTCGGTTATGTCGTTTTATAAATGTTAGTAAAATAACTGCTGTTTATAGGCGAAATGAGTGATTAATCGAACGAACGATTGGTTCCTAATTTTAAGCAGACCGTTATTTTCATATATCGTCTATCTACTTGTTTGAAAAATGTCAGACAATAATTCTTCAATAAATCAAACGGATTTTCGTTACATTTATTGTCGGTGACCATACTTTTTCCTCGTAGACCTCTTACTGTTTTAGAGATTATTCGTCACCCTCCCCTCAAATAGACTGACGACAACAATGTTTTGCTCCGAAATTGTGGACTAAAATAGTTTTCTATTCAAAATTATTAGACCGTGGATGTTAGACCGTGGCCGGTTGCTGTATAACCTCGACATCGTCGGCAAAGTTTCGTATCTCATCCTCGGTATTATTCTTCAGGCCACAAAATGCGACAGAGTGTTAAAACAGACTTTTCGGGTATCGTTCGGCCAAGATATGCCTTAATTGTTTTCGTGACACACTGTCGCTTTTTGCGGACTGAAGAAGATCCCGGAGTGCGGGATACGAAACTTTGGCGACGATGTCGATGTATAAGCAACCGACCGTGGCCTAACTGAACGATATTTAATAATTACTTCCATGTTCCTTAAGGAAATGGAAGTATGGTGATGGCAAAAAAAATCGTGTTCGAGATTATTGCAGATTCTGATTCTACTACACTCAAAACATGAAAAAAATTCGTTTTTCGAAAAGTGTCTGTGTGTCTATGTGTCTGTCTGTCTGTCTGTCTGTCTGTCTATGTGTCTATAGATTTTTTTTCTATGGCAAACGATAACAGCCGCAAATTCAAACAGAATCAAATAATGTTTCGCATACAGCTCTGAATTGTAGAGTTCTCAAGACCTATTGTTTTTGGTGAAGATCGGTTAAGGGAAAGGGGTAGTTTACCTGCAACGTTTTATGTTTTAACAAGGGTATTTTCTATGGCAAACGATAACAGCCGCAAATTCAAACAGAATCAAAAGATTATTTGCATACAGCACTGATTTGTAGAGTACTCAAGACCTTTTATTTTTGGTGAAGATCGGTTAAGGGAAAGGGGTAGTTTACCTGCTACGTTTTATGTTTTAACAAGGGTATTTTCTATGGCAAACGATAACAGCCGCAAATTCAAACAGAATCAAATAATGTTTTGCATACAGCCCTGAATTGTAGAGTTCTCAAGACCTTTTGGTTTTGGTGATGATCGGTTAAGGGAATAGAACAGTTTACCTGCAACATTTTATGTTTTAACAAGGGTAATTTTTTCTATGACGAACGGTAACTGCCGCATATTCAAACAGAATCAAATAATTTTTTGCATACATCCCTGAATTGTAGTGATCTCAAGTCCTTTTGATTTTGATGAAGATCGGTTAAGGGGAAGGGGTAGTTTACCTGCAACCTTTTACGTTTTAACAACAGTAAAGTACTTGAAAATTCATTTAAACTTTTTCAAACAATGGTAATTGTTAAAAATAAAATAATTTTGTTGCCAGGCAATAAAATTATAATTTTTTCATTTTAATGTAAATCATGAATGAGAGAAAATATATCGTTCGTGGCAGGCAAGCATATCTCAATTATGTAATGTTTACGTTTCCATTTTATTATTATGATTACAGCAATAAAAAGGCAGGGAACACACACACACACACACACACACACACACACACACACACACACACACACACACACACACACACACACACACACACACACAATTCGCGTTATTTCTGGCCTCACTCATGTTTATTTTCTTACATTTGCACGCTTTTTAAATGGAAAGTGCTGAAACCCACACCAACATAACGCGTGCAAGCCGAAAAATTGTCCAGCGTGGATAGTGATTTGCTTCCTGTGGATGGGCAGTGTAACTGCACGTGTTTACAGAGGAACGATTCATAGACAGAATTTTCGTCTTTAGGGAATGAACCCTCTGCAAGATGCTGAGGGTCCATGAGTGACTTCGGAGCGCTCCTTCTTTTCCGCGTGTTTGTTCTGTGAAACGTACACTGTAGATTCGCAGCTTTACTCTAAGCAACGCTCAATAGGAAATGTTGAAAATTTTTGTCCACGGTGTACCCTCATACACACTAAACCTGCTCTGATGTTTTAATTACGGACATCATAATATTAAAACTTTGGAAACTTGAGCACTACTTAATGGAGATCAAACATTAACTTATACAAGCCATTAATTTTATGCATATTTTTTATATATATGTGTACAACGTTATCGGCAACAAAGAAGTAGTTTTTGTTAAAATTCCTTCCCGGGATATTTGGCCGTAGACAATGTTTTCTAAAAAACCAGACGTTTCGGCAATGCCATCGACTTCCACCATCAGTGAAAATCGAGTGCGATAACGTGAGGTGGTATACGTTAGTGACCACAGTACTGTGGTTAAGGCTGAAGCAGTAAGTAGAAAGAAGTAGTTTCTATGGTAATATTTCATTTAGAAAATGATTTTAAATATAAATCTTATATCATGGAAGTTATGTATGGTTCTTCATACCGATTTTTTTTGAGTAGGTTATATTGACATCAGCCGTGTAAGCTTAAGACAGAAATTGAAATAGTTTTATAGTTTTACCTCATAAATTCTAATCTTCCTAAACGAGTTTCTTTTAATAACTGCTACACTCAGTTGCTTTGTCATCCTTCACTATCTTTAACAACGTTAAACTTGTTTTGTCTCAGTCCAACAAATCTTTGTCATTTTCCTCCAGAACCGCATTTTCCTCTTTCAGATGCGTCCTCTCCTAACTCCCCTCCCCAAGAATTTCCGATCATTCTTTTATAAAACATTGTGTGTCATACCAGTGATTTATACAAAACATTCTTTATTATTTTGTGCATGAGCCTATTTGTTGAAACATTTTTCTGCCCATAGTTATTTGTTTTGTAAAGCCTATTTTCTTTATATTCATTTTCAAATACCATTAATTTACTTGTTCCAGAAAATCGTTTTGGTGTCCTACACATTCGTTTTCAAAAACTGCAACTACGACAATACAATCCGCAAATTTATAGTAAGTAGAAGAGCTTATAAGGAAAACAATGTCTGTTTATTCCACTCTCAATAAATTACCAAAATACACGTAACATCAAGAAAAGAATTTTAGCAAATATGTACAGATGGTTTTTTAAATCCGTTTCTATAACGAAAAACACTATAAACAGTTAAAAGTTTACATAATGGAACACAGATACGGATAAAATTAACAGCTTATCAGAACCAATTGAAATAACCCAAAGTGTTCGACAAGACTGCAGTCTCTCTCCCGTTTTATTTATTTTTATATAAATGATGATATAAGAAAATTGAAATTGGACACCCCGTATCCTAGGGGGAAAGATTTTATTTAAATATTGTAACACAACGTTTATATAAGATAATAATGATGTGTGTAGATACTCTCCTTTAAGCCCCACTGTTGGGCTAGTCACGTTATAACACAACGATAATAATATTTGATATATATTGATAATGTGTATAAGTGTGTTTTGATTGTATGTGTTGCTTGTAGATACGCTCCGGTATCCACAATAATGTTGTACAATAAAATATCCAAAATTATAATTATTATTATCAGTCTGATTGTGATTAGTAAATGTGTGGGTATCGCTGGTTAAATCTTTTGATTTAAAAGTATTTTTCGCACTCCGCTGGTAACCTCCCCACTTACCATATGTGGATATTGCTGTTCTGTTAGGTGACTGCTCAGCTGTAACACACACGCTACACATACAAGTAGATATTCTGTTTGAATATCAAACGTGATTAGCATGCACAATAATAATAATATAACAACTAAATAATGTTCTGAATTATCAGGAATATTTAAATTCTTCCGCCACCTTTTGATAGAACTGGCTATGGAAAAATGAACTATTTTAAGTTTGAAATTAAACTCTTCTTCCACTGGTAACAAAATATAGAGGTTTATTAACAGTTAAGAATGCTATAAAATCTTTTAAAAATTAACAATCAGTCATTAATAATTTTACTGAGAATAATTACAATGAACAAATTTAAAATGAAACTCTTCTTAGCCTCAGGCTGGTAACACTGTAGGTTATACTATAGTTTTATTTAGAGAGGTTATGTCCTCTTACATAAGTTAATTACCAAGTTCGTGTGATTCTTTTAAGTAACATGATGCCAGATACAAGATGTGGCGTTTTATAATGATATTTAATAAACAATTAATAAAAAACAAACAAACAAATATTAAAATTGAAAATTGGTACCATATAATAGATAATTATGGTATTATCGTACGCGGGAATTCGTACCCAGTATACAGTAGTTACTTTGACAATAAACAAGTGCGTTGATTTGCACTGCTAAAATGTATTATTATATTTTAATAGTTAACGATAGGAATTATTTATTTACAAGAGAAAAAGTTATAATAATAAAAAAAACTCTTGTTATAGCTTTCATCTGGTTTGTATTGTATGAGAACAGACTTACGACAAAAAGGTGGCAAATTGTGGTTATGATTTTTAGGTTATCTCATAACGTGAATAGTTATTAGAGTTAATTATATTAAGTATTAATTTCTTCTTAATCTAAGCATACATATATTATTTATAATATTTCTGATGCATAACTATCAGTAGCAATATTCTTTCGCATAGAAATTAAAATATTTATCTTCACTTGTAAAATCAAAAACAACGTTAGTCAATTGAGCGACTATTTGCTGTGCTCGTATTTTGTAATAAGTACATTAATCGTGATTCTTTTGATTATGAAAAATAATTAAAATATTTATTTATCATGTTAAAAATTGCGAAATAATTCTTTCGTCAATTCTGATAAATTTCATCAGCATTATTATACTTCGCTATTATTGATTAGCGTAGTATCTAAACAATCGGTTTTTACAGAAATTTTCATTTCTGTTTTATTGTTAATTAATGAAAAATATTGTACTCCCTGTTTATTTTCAACACAACACTCGAAAATACGACCGATATTATACACTGGTCGTATTTAATTCTTATTCACTCCGCACTGTACACACGTTAATGCTGTGTTTGTATTTAGGTTAGGTGTATGCAGTTTTACTGATGTTTCCGTGTCGCGCACAATTCAAAAATAAACTTCTTCGTTAATTTGGTCCGTAGAGTGATGCGTCTTGTCTAGTTGATGGTTGATAGATGACTGTCACGCTCCTCCAGAGCGTCTGTGGCTTGTCTGCCGATTTTCATTCATTTGATTGGCTGAATTCTTTGAACTCTCCGACCCAAAGTACCTTGACTTAGTAAAATTTTTAATTTATTACCAATTTTGCGTTTGGGTTTGAGATTAAAATGACGTAAGCACTGGTGCACAGAATAATTAAAAAGTTTAAAATCGTGATAACTTTCTTATTATATGTTTAATCGTTGAATGGTTAGTGTCAATAAATCGCGGACATCCTGAGCTTTAAATAAAGTCCAAACAAGATTATAATCCGTCCATTATTTAAATCACTATATCGATTTCACAAATTTTTATGGTGTATCTTATATTTAATAAGTCTATTATACCAAAACTTAACTAATTACACTAAAACACTTTTGATTAAACGGTCTGAGTCTATATCTCAACTTGTTTAATACAAAATTTGGGAATAATTGTTACCCAAACAATGTTTGGTCATGGCGTCTTTAGCGTCCATATTCGATTATTCACAATTGTCCTTAAAACTATTTTTCCTTAACTAATAACATCGGTATTGTACTCTAACAATAATATAAATGTTTATTTACATGGATTTGTACTTTAGTATATGCACAAGGTGGTGTTTTATATACTAGTAGTATTGTTTAATTATCTTCCTATCTCTTTTCTTCAAATTGTCACTTTGTTTATGGTTTTTTCTATATAAGGTATATCATGTTATAAATGCAACTAGTGTACAACTATAGTACCTAATTCATTTAATAGATTTGTTAGCTTTTAGCTATCTGAGAACCCTTCAAATTCTAGTAATGGGTTTGTTTACATTAGGTCATGACAAGGTAGTCAGTCATTTTTTGATAAATCAATAACTAAATTGTTATTATTATATTTGACATAGATTCTCAAAGTAGTATCAGACATCCCTCTGATCATTGATAACATTTTTATTTCCTTTTGAACAAGTTTGTATTTGCATTTTGCATAAACAACTTGCTACATATTGTTTGTTTACATTTTGATTCCACCATCATGGTCATTTAGTTTTTAATAATTTATCCATAAAATTACTATTCTTATGGTTATAGTCTGTTCTCATAGTAGTATTCGGTGTCCCTCTTACTACTGGTAACACTTTCATTGATCTCTATTTAAGTTTTAATAAGGTATTTTGCTTAACTAGTTGGTTACATTGCCTCTGCTCACTTCTGGCTATGCATTCATAGTCAGCTAGTTTACAATATTTTGATCATAAAACTATTATCATTATACTTATAATCTGTTCTCATAGTAGTACCAGATGTTCATCTAACTACTGGTAATACTTTCATCAATCTTTGTACATGTTTTAACAATGTATTTTGTTTAACTAATTTGGCATATTAGGTTCCATTTCCTCTAGCTTTGTGCTATCATATTTGGTCTACTTTATTTGCAGTGTATTTCAATATAATACACTGTTTACTAGGGTGTATCATTACTTATAATGAATCTTTGATTGACACAATTGTTGATGGTTGTTTGGTTAAACTAACATGTATGATTTTTGTTTCATAGGTGCCTTTCCTATGGGGTTATGTAACAATGTACAACATATTCTAATGCAGCATTTTGCTACTACTAACATGACTTCAGTATGGTATTCTATTACAATATTTTAATTGTTGATTAATACACATTTTTACACTACTTCTTCTTAAACAATAATACAAATATTCTTGAACTAATTATAATACCTTTCTTGTCATGGTTTGTAACTAATTTCTGTCACATTTGTTTGATATTTAACAAACTGCTTTGTTTGTTATTATTTTCTCTGGCCTTTCTTTGTATTGTATTCTGTTTTGCCGTGGCATTCAGTTACATTTCTTTTGGAATTTACAAAGGTTTTTTATTATCATGCTCTATGAACAATAATATAACTGTTCTATCTTACATTATTTGGTGGTCTTATGATTATCTATTTGGATCACAATCTTCATTAAACTAGTCACACTAACTGTCTGTGTATTTTTTGACTATTTAATTCTTGATGTTTCCATTATGAAAGTAACACATTTTCTTCCACTATAAACCTTATCACTGGAATTGTTTGTGGGGTTTATTAGGTTAAAATTAGTTAACTGGTCACATGTTTTCACACTTACATTAAGTATTCACTATAATTGTTTGTGATTTCTTAAATTTGTTAAACACTGTTTCTTCATAGTTGACAATCACTATTCTTCTGGTTACTAGTATTGTCTCTAGTATACTTGATGAATGATTATTCCTTGTATGGTCTATCCATCTTCTTCTCTCTTCAGGTCATGTTTCCTTGTCCTTCTCCTTCCTTTCTTCTTTAGGTTGGAACGTCTTCTTATTCGTTGTTTCATAATATTCATAGTCATTTTGTTGGTTCCCCTCACTGTTGGAATCCATTGTCTTCTTTTACACTTTTATTATAGTCACTATCTTCATTTGTTCCCCTCACTGTTGGAATCCTGTTGTCTTCTTTTACACTTTTATTATTTATTATTTTTGTTGGTTCCCCTCACTGTTGGAATCTATTGGGCCTGGTTTCTAACATTTTATTTTGACTCATGGTCGTTTTCTTTCTTTATTTTGAGTACGATGCTGCTATGTTACACTTTCTCCTTCATCGTTGGAACTTTACACTAATATATCCGTAGATACACACTTTTGTTCACATAGTTTTATTTATCTAGAAATACTTTCATGCTTTCCCGTCACTTGACGTTATAATTGCTTATTTTATGTAACTACCAAATTTGGTAACGTTACAATATCTTAATGTATGCAAATGATCTTGTGGTCATCCAAAAGAATGAGGACGACCTCCAAAAGTCGTTGTTTTGTCTTAACGACATTTTAACAGATTATAATCAAACCGTTTCCTTATCTAAAACAAAAGTTATGGCTTTTTCTGGGGCAAATCATATTAGAACAAAGATTGTCGTACAGGACTTACCAATACAGCAGGTGTCAGATTTCTAGTATCTAGGGTGCAGCATTACATATAGTATTACAAGATGATAAAGAGGTGAAAGCAAAATTAGTCTCTTACAGTCGCTTTGTAGCTGTATCGTCATATATTTAAAGAAGAAAACAAGAAAAGAGACGTAACTGACATTATAATGTACCGGCCATGCCCCTACTACTATTTAGTAGTGAAACTTGAATTAGAAAAACAAAATATATATCTGGAATACAAGAATCAGAAATGAGGTTCATGAGGGCTGCAAAGGGTCGTACCGGAAAAGATCTACCGGAAAAGATCTTCTTTTCTTCCTCTTCTTCTTCTTCACTTCAAGGATTAGTGAACCTGTTCCGACACCTATCTCATCCTCGGGCGACCCACGTTTCTTCTACCAGTGGCTTTATAGTTCAGTGCCGCTTTCGGCAATCGATCCTCTGTCATCCTTTGCATATGATCCCACCATTATCTTCTGTAAGCTGAAAAAATTTCATTTATGTCCTCTATGTCGAGTTCTGGTCTGATATCCTCATTCCTTATCAGACCAAGATCTTATCGATGAGGGAAAGATCTTATCAAAAATGTTCACACTAGAATGCAACTAGGCACAGCTGAATGTTGAAATGCTAAAATCTTCTGGTACAAAACTGTGAGGCGGTTACACGTAGATTTCCAAGAAGAGCGCTTGATTATTGTCCAAGTGGGAAAAGAAGTGTAGAAAGACCCTGCAAACGATGGCTGGATGAATTCCTTTGAGACTGGAACAGGCTATTAGCCTGAGCCGTAATGGACGATGACGAAGACGGTTTTATCACACTGCAGGTAACTTCAGTTGAGGGAAATACATTTTTTTTGTACATTTTGAGAAATTAATTTTTAGTAGGCCTATGTATTTATGTTGATTTCAGTCAGAGACATTTTATATGTTACTGATAGTAAAACGCATTAAAAAGCGTAAATTATAAAAGTACTATAGAAATTTGGCATATATAAGGACTTGATAAAATGTTCATTAGAGACCATAATAATAATTCGTTTGTGTTACTGTAGTCTTAGCGAAACCCGATTTTAGCGGAAACCGGCTGAAATTGAAGCGTGTGACTCAATGATTCACGCTAAACCGCTAATCCTGCAGTTCAAATACACACACATACGAGTCGAGTTGTTAATGGTGTAACACGCACCGGAGTGCGTGCTGTTGTACGTAATCAGTAAACCGCAAACACGACTTTAATATTTGATAAGGACACGCCACAGGCTTCCTCATCCTCCTCCTTCTTCCTTGTGTGAATTAGACTATAATATATTACTCTGACGTCATAGAAATTCAACCCTTCCTCCGCGACCGCGATCTCTACCTCGTCTTTGTTTTCGTTCTGCCTTCTCCGGTAACACCCCTCCCCACACACACAAACTTTAAACCTAGCTTTCCTAGGTTCGTGAACGTTATCTGAGGGGTTAGGTTGGACAGCAACCGCCGTAAAATTTATCACACAACGACACCAAGTTTCCACACTAAAAAATCTGTGGTCGTCTCCAGGTGTAACTAAAACTAGTACATTAAAAGCTCGTTTATCCGAATTTGATGGGACCGCGACCGTTTCGGATAAATGAAATTTCGTATAAACCGAAACTTCTATTTAAATAATGAAAGTACAGTAACTTTATTTAATAATAATAAAAATTTAAAAGTTACTTACAGTGAATATGACACAATAAACTATAAAACGGCTCCGCATTGTAAATTATAGTTTCTGCAGTACTGGAACAGTCCTATTGCTTGTTCGTACAGTAATCAATCATAGTTTTTTGTCTAAGCTTTTTAAGCTCGTTTGCTGGCTGCCCGATCTCAAGTTCGTTTCATTGTTAGAAGTCCTGCAGGGGAAGTTTCGTCTTGTCGCTCCAAATACGGATTATAGCGACAGAAAAGCGCTTTTGTGTATTTTTAAAATTTACTAAAAATTGTTTCGGATAAACCGGATTTTCGGATAAACGCGATTCGGATGAACGAGTTTTTAGTGTACATTAAATGTCGTATCTTGTATGACTGTAAACGAAAAGTGTATCAGTCAGCCCAGTAAATATATATTTAGAATTTGGATTAGCAATGTAAAAGAATATATATGTGGTGGTGGACGGTTTTAGCCGTGGGCGGGTCCAGGTCCAGGGTGCTTAATTTTCTAATTAAACGTGGCGTTGCTTGGTTCTGACGTTGTACGTTGTTAAAAGTGTGTCAGTGTGGTTGTGCATCCTGGTTCTGTCCAGCGGACTTAGAGGGTAAATAGCGGTTATTTATTATATACTTTTCCTTTAGCCGTGTTTAACTTTGTAGGTGGTTGTTGTTTTTTTGTTAGTTTTTGTCTTTAACGATTCACGCATATTAGTGAACCAATCTCGGGTGGGCTTGAGTCTGTATTTAATGTACTAGTGTTACTTACACCTGAAGCCAACCACAGATTGCTTAGTGGTCTAAACTTTGTGTGGTAAATTATTTTCCGGGTTGTCTGGCCCTGATTCTCTTTGTAGATTCAAAGGTTTCAACTCCAGCTGCGGCAGTCATCGTCAGTGGGCTTCTGATCTGCTCCTCTGGCGGGCGACTAAATGATGACGCGACTCCCCGACTGGAGGTTGCGCAGTGTCCCGAGTCTCAATTACGACTCCTGCCACTGGGTCGTTTAGAGTTATTTATATATTATTTTCTATTTAATTGAGTGCCTGAAGCGATCGTCGATAGTGGATTATACCACAGGGGCTAGTATACGGGGTCGCTTCCAAGACTCACCTGGTCTCGGAGTGTAGTTACCAAGTCCGGCAATGAGGGAATTGTGGGTCACACGTGCTGATCGAACATAGAATCTACGCGCCAGGCGTCTCACGGTGTCATCAAAAGAGCGGACACCGAGTCCTCTCCTCAAAAGACGAGAAGAGTACCTCCGGGGACTTTACACTTGAGCTTAAACAGAGGGGTCGAGAACGCGCTGATCTATGACATCGAGCAAGGTATCCCCAAACAGGACAGGTATAGGTAATCACGGGCAACACGTACGAGTTGACGATGGGCTTACACAGCGGGGGGGGGGGAGTCATTGCCGGATTAGAAAGCACGGGCCAAAGTCTACTGAGTTGCGCCGAAGAGCGTTGACGGATGTATTGTGTATGGGTTCGCCAGGTGAGTCGGGAGTCCACGTGGAGCCCGAGGTACTTGACGCTATTGGTCCAGGGCACCTCGACGGGGCCTACTATAAGCGGCCGAGGCCGCTTGCGTTTGCGCGAGAATATTACCGCGGCACTCTTGGAAGCGTTGACGGCAACTCTCCACTCATCGGCCCACCCGACATACGCGTCGAGTTGGCGCTGGAGCTTGATTGCCGCATAACTTGCGTTCGCCTCTGAAGCAAAAGCCGCAGTGTCGTCCGCGAACAGCAACAATTTTACTCCAGGAACTCGGGGCGTGTCGTTGACAAACAGCGAGAACAGGAGAGGCCCAAGTACACTTCCCTGAGGAACACCAGCGGTAATACGCCTCTCCGAAGAGAGAACGTAGTCTACTCTCACTCGGAAGCTACGGTCTCGCAGAAAGCTGCCGATCAAATGAACGTAGCAATCTGGGGGAAGGACTTCCGTTAGTTTGTAAAGGACACCCTCGTGCCACACGCGGTCTAAAGCTTTCTCTACGTCTAGGAAGATCGCGGTCGTCTGTTTGCCCTGGCAGCCAGCCTCGGTAATGCATTCCACGAGTCTCATCAGCTGATAAGTCGAGGAGTGCAGCTCACGAAAGCCGAACTGTTCGGGGATCAGCACGTCCAGTCTTTCTAGATGGTCGCGGATCCTACGCTGGATCAAACGCCTGAAAACCTTAGACGTCGCGGACAAGAGGCTGATGGGTCTGAGGTTTTCCGCGCGAGAAGAATTCTTCCCCGGCTTGGGTATCACTATAACGGTAGCCGTTTTCCATTTCGCCGGGAAGTAGGCTAGCCTGAGACATTGAACAGTTCAGAGAAGAACGGTATTCCTCGCTCCGGAAGGCGGTGGAGTGCGGAATTCATGACTCCGTCATGGCCAGGCGCCTTCCGGGACTTGAGCTGAACTATCTGCTCAGAGACCTCCTCCGACGAGATGGGCTCCGGCTGGACTGTGATACCGGCCGATAGAAAGCACTCTACCTCGCGGCAGATTCGCTCAGTGAAGGCCGGGTTCTTGGATGGGTTGGGAGCGAACTGCCACTCGAAACTGTTAGCCAAGAACTCTGCCTTCTCGAGGGGGCGTCCAAGGGGTTGACCGGAGGACAGGTCCACCACCGAGACTACGGCTGTGTCGAATAAGGCAACAGTCTCGTCGACATGCTGGGTAGTGTCGAGTGGTATACGCTCAGGTAGGCGGCGACTAAACGCCGGGCCAAAGCGTTCCCACTCGATTACCCGCCGCTCGTCGCGGACGGTAGAGTGCTGGGTAGCTAGGTGCACACTGATGGGGCAATGGTCCGACGACAGTTTCGAAATGACGGAGACGTGGACCGGGCAATAAACGCCCCTGACTGCAGCAATGTCTAGTACGTCATGGCGGGAGTTAGCCCTCGGGGGATAGTAAGTAGGCTCGGTAGGGCCCATGACAGTGACCCGAGCCGCATCAGCGTACCTGCGTAAGCGGGCCCCGTTTGGGTTCACCAAGCGGCTCCCCCAATCAGGGTGCTTACAGTTCAGGTCGACCGTCAGGACTACCCTCCTGTGTGCGCCAAAGACGGCCTCCAGATCGTTCGACAGGAGCTCCGTTTGTGGAGGCTTGTATGCGGAAACCACGAGTAGACCGCCGAGATCACTATGGAGCTCAACCGCGGTGCACTCGAGGTTCTGCCGCTGAGGCAGGACAACGCGGTGATGGCGAAGAGACGCCTTCACCGCGATGGCGGTGCCCCCTCCTGTGCGACCCGACCGGCCGTCCCGGTAGCACACGTAATTGGGTAGTCGGAATCGACGATGCGGGGTCAGGTGCGTCTCACCAAGAAGAAGCACATCGGGCTTGTGACGGGAAACGAACTCTAAGAGCTCAGAATGCCGGGAAACGAGACCGTTGGCGTTCCACGCCACGAGCTCGAGGTCTCACTTGAGGGATTGCCGTGTTTGTCCGTTGTTCATAACAGACCGATAACACGGCAGACTTCCACCAAGAGGAGGAACTTGTCTTGGGGCGAGGCTGTTGCCAAGCGTTCGTTGATGTTTCGGAAAGTCTGGGCTACTTTCTGCAAGTCGTATCTTGCCAGAAAGTCGGAGACAACGGCGAGATCATCGGAAGATGTTTGTGGAGAAAGCTTGGGGGCAGCTGCATAGCTGCTGCGGGGCGAGGCGGTGGAAGCCTTGGGGACAGGTTCTGGAGCGGGTGGTCGCTCTGGCTTTTGGCGGACAGGCTTGGGTCCAGTGGCAGGTAAAGGCTGGCCCGTGTTCTTGGCCTGAGGTCTTTTACCTTTCTTGCCTGATCTGGGGTAGCGAGGCTTGGGTGGCGGCGGCAGTGGAGGATCAAGTTCCTCGTCATCCTGCGGTAACGGGACTTTAGCATACGCAGGTGTCTCGCGTTCCGGTTATGAGGGCGCGACTTCAGGTGTGGCCTGTTTAGTTTTACTCGGGCTCACTGCACTAGGTGGTTTCGGAACCGGAGCAGACCCTGGGGGCTGGTTCCGTGCTACAGGCTCAGAGGCTTTGGCCGATGTTACTGGCTGAACAACATGACGAGGCTTAGGCTGGACCGGCTTTACTAATTTGTCCAGTTGCTCTTTGTAAATAGGACAGCGCCTGTTATTTGGAGCATGGGCGCCTCCACAGTTTATGCAGTACCTGTGATTGTCAGGAACAGCGCAGGCCTGCGTTAAGTGGTCGAGTCCGCATCGGACGCAGGTCGGCGCGTTCCGACAAGCAAAGCTGCTGTGGCCGTACCTCTGACACCTGTGGTATTGGGAAATCGGGAAATCGTCCCGGTCTGACGGCAGGGCTCTACGCTAACACAGAGCCCGAACAGCCGTTTCAACTCTAAAGGATGGGTTCGCCCTTCTCCACCAGGGGTCTGATTAGAGTCAGGGGTCGACGCGAGCTGTAGGTTGTATACAACCGAAAGGCTGCCACAACCTTGTAGCCCGCGTCGCGCAGTTCGTCTAGAACGACCTGCGGATCGGCCTGTATGTCTAGCCCCCGAAGAACGATGGCTACAGGCTTGATGCGGTTGACAGTGTAGGTATGGAACTGGAACGATTCTTGTTCCAGCCACTGGATCACTCCGAAGTGTTCGGATGCGCTGCGGCAGGTAACGCATACAGTTCGCGTTGTCTCTTCGTCTTGCAGGCAAGGCCATTGGTCAATTTCCATCGCTGCAGCTTGATGGTGTTACTGGGGATGCGGTGAATGTTGGTCCGGCGGCTTCTTCTTCTCCTTCCCTGCCGCCGCAGTAGTAGTTGATGGCCTCTTCATTGCAGTTCAGTAGAGGTCGAGGCGGTCCTCTTCTGCGTTGATCAACTTGATGTGTTCACTTCGAGTTCAAGCAGTCGAATAAAATCGAAGTATGGAAGGATAAAGGTAGACAAAGAGCGAGAGAGAGAGAGAGAGAGAGAGAGAGAGAGAGAGAGAGAGAGAGAGAGAAGATAAGACGTATGCGTTTAAGAAAACCGTGAAAAGGAAAAGAAGAGCAAAGGTATAAACGTTGGAACTGGATTATAGATGTTAAATATATATTAAATACGTTTAGAAAGAAATGAAGGAAGATGGTATGACAACAAATAGACAGTTTTGGTTTTTCGTTTAGACAGTTGAAAGACAGGAAAATGAGAATCACTTTTTAATTTATTAACATTAACCAGGTAATAACCTTCCACGAGCATCTGCTGTCTTCGTTTTCTACGTAACCGTTTGGTGAATAATTAAAAACATCAACATTATGTCAAGTTATTCGACGTACGAAGGTAAACGTGCGCCATGAATACGATAACAGACGCCAAGAAGGGAAGCAAGTGATCACGTGACTGCCATCGGCATAAGTCGTTATTGCCACACCAACCCCCAGTATTGTTACATTAGACGGTAGTAACTCAATTATACCGGGATTATACGACTCGGTTGATCCGTTCATCCACCATCTGGGGACGAAAACAAGGGGGGTTAAAATGACAACAGGTATTATCGAAACTTGTAATCTTGCCAGCGTCACTTTATCGCGTTATATTGTAATGAAACTTCGTTGTCTGTTTAGTTTTCGGAGTTACATTATTATAAGGCTGCGGGATTATTACAGCATGTTTTTACGAGTAAAACACGTTCGCTATATTTATACGAATTTTAAATTTTAAACTACAGGTTAATGTTCGGTATTTAACATTATTATTGGAAATGAAGAAAGAAACACACAAGAAAATCTTTAATTTAGAATACCTCACTCAATCGATTGACAATATCTTGATGAATTTCAGTTCAGCTCTCAGCGCCCATGAGTTAAACATAGCTCTACATGAGAGATGGATTAAATTATTTATCGGATTTCACTGATACGGAGACACGGATATAAGTTGATAATAAATTAACAGAATGATTTAGTTAACCAAACAAAGACTTTAGTAAAGTTATGAATTCTCTCATACTAATTAGAAAACACGCTGACG
This sequence comes from Magicicada septendecula, assembly GCA_034769895.1. Classification (NCBI taxonomy): domain Eukaryota; kingdom Metazoa; phylum Arthropoda; class Insecta; order Hemiptera; family Cicadidae; genus Magicicada; species Magicicada septendecula. The sequence goes on along the minus strand of CM068373.1, from coordinate 417,856,420 downwards.
CGCGCGCGCGAACGCAAGCACACACAAACAAACAATGTCTTGTGAAGAAGCTACTTAAGGTCAACGGTAGCCTATATGTAAGGCCACCAGGAGAGCTCTAAAAACAACGAGTAAAGAAACACGCCCCAAGTCGTACACGATCATGGTCATATCATGGTCATCTCCACACTTCCCTATGGGTTAACGAAATCCCACCCCAGTCGTATTGAAGCGGCCGAAGTGAGATTTCTCAGGGAGGATATACTCATCAAAATCACAGAAGAAACGCAGATATACAGGAACTGAATATTGTGAGTATAATCGAAAGGATACCTTTTCTCCTTCTTCGTCATGGCTTAGACTGTTTAGTCGGTTCCGGCTCCAAACTGATCGGACCATCTCTTCTTGGGTGTTCCCAGGTTTCTCTTCCGTTTCGGCTGATGCAATAAGGCTACCTTGGGGAGCCTCTGTCACTGCCCATTATGCTAATGTGTTTTCTCCAGCTTTCTCTATACTTAATGAAGATCCCATTCACTTCTTCAACCTTCAGTTCCTCTCTTATCTGATTATTTCTTTTCACACTGTTACGCCAATACAGAACGTTCTACACGTTTCTCGGCTATCCAAGCAGAGCCCAGCTGTACTGTTGTGCGCGTACGTGATTCTTAACATGCGTTAACGAGGTTGTTGCAGACTTCACCGGTCCGCGCACTGTGTTCAAGACCGCAAGCAATTAAGCTCTAGTGTTTTCTAGTAGTGCTGACGCGTATTATGGATTATTCTGGAATCTCAGCGGGGTATAAATACAAGCATTCAGCGACTCTTAGTTTCAGTTTAAGTGGCGATGTATTTAAGTGAGGTTCGAAGTATTGTGGCGAAGTTTTATGTGTTTTATAATTGTTCGGGAGTCTATTAGTTGACATCATTATTGCGTGTGAACTATTTTTATTTGATTTAAGAGACTATCTTGTTGGTTACAAACTGTTTAATTGTGATAATTAAAGCTGGTGATTAGTGTCTTAATTGGTGTCTTGTATTTAATTTTCCACTGTACCATACGGCGATCAGTTAGATCGTCGTAAAAATATCTAGTTTTGTGTACCCAGCTATGGAACGCAAAAATTTCATTTCTGTAGCCTGAATTCTTGATATTTGTCTACTTGGCATTGTCCATATTCCTAAGCCAAAAGCAAGGATAGGAACTCCCACGGGACAGGATCACTCAAAATCTAAAAGGACGGAGAGCTGTAGGACTTCCGAACAAGCCTGGAGTGACCAGGTCTAGTCTATTTGTCCGGTTTGTTTGACCGGAGCAAACAAGTTTTGGATTAATCTTTGCTGTCGACGATGATGACACACGCGCGCGTGTACATACAAGTACTTGAGATCTGTTACAGGAAAGGTTCGACAATGAGAATACCAGTGGGAGGAGAAATGCCACAATATTTACTTTTCAACGATGATAAGCTGCGTTTTTCGCAAGACCGGGAATGCATGGAATCCACATTGATTATATGAAGAATCTGTGAGATGGGGTTTAAAAATTACTATTAAACGTGTGAATGAATTTGCACTGGAAATGAGAAAACAGACCTATTTTTTCAAAAATTTGTGGATAAAAATTATTGTGCAAAATGGGATACGTGCTACGAATATTGGTACCATAACAATTGAGAAAAACCCAACTAAGTCTCTGCACAGACTGGTCTGTTGGAAAAGTACTACTTAACGGACGACATAACTGGTATCCCCCTATAATCGAAAACATAGTGACTTATGCGATAGGAAATTGTCCTTAAAAAAAAAAAAAATAAATAAATAAATAAAAGAAGAAACGAAATCAGAGCTGTGAGGCAAAGTTGTACGGAAAGATGCCTAAAAGCTACTCATCAAGATTAACGTCGAACGGTCAGCTGGTGCTTAAAATGTGGTCGGTCCAAACGCTCCAAATGGCGATTTGGGGAGGTACAGTTACCTTGTTAGTGAATCGAATTTAAAAGAAACAGCCGCTTAACATTACTTAGCGTTAATAACACATAAAAAATATACCGGTTTCTGGGCTTAATTTTCTAGATCTCTGAGACAATTTTAGTGTTTTTTTTACAGTTAACAATATAAAAATACACTCTTCTTCTTCTTCTCCACTTCAAGGTATAGGCTTACAGCCTATTCCGCCTTCACTGAAGCCATCTCTTCCTTGGTCTGCCATTATCTCGTCTTCCCTGAGGCAAGTATCTTATTACTTGTTCAGGTGGTCTCATATCTTCCATTCTTTCGATATACTGCCTCAATTTTATTTGTCCTTCCCTTATTCTGCTGGCCATAGAATATACATTTAACTATGTTTTTATATCTTCATTTCGTATTTAGTCTCTAAGGATGCAACCTCTGGTTTGTCTCAAGAACTTCATTTCACTTGAGGAAATATAATATAAATATAATATAAAAGTTAATATACATTTATATTATTATATAAAAGTTAAGAATTATAACTGAGTTAAAATTAAACACACGCTTAATCAATATGAGTGCCACATGTTTACATAAAATGACGAATCAGGATTGATGTATGTGATACAAGAACAAGTCTGTTACAACGAGGTGAACTTACAAGCGTGGGCGGGGGGTGAACGAGTGGACATGAATTGATTGCCTGCGAACCCCAATTCCAAGCTCCTCTACTGTCGGGAGAGCTGACAAATTGTCGAAAAGTTACACTTTCCTCTCGACGGACTTACTGTAGAGTCTAAAGTTGTCAGATTGAGTAACGACAGTGAATGTATGAGGACGAGCCTGACAATTATCAAACTTTATTAGCAGCAGCTTTTCTAAGAGTTCGGTAGGCGAATCGGCGTCGTTATCTGTAGTATTATTGATTGAGCATTAAACAAATGCAAGCTGGTTTTTGGGCGGGGAGATCAACCATAGAGCACTTATTTTGCTTGACGCAAATCATAGAAAAGAAAACTGCTGTAAACCAAAAAGTGCACTGCCTATTGTTGACCTTAAGAAAGCGTATGACAGTATTCCGCACACCAAACTTTGGCTGTCACTTTAATGAACAAACGTCGCTTCCACTTTAATCGAAGCGGTTAAGACTTTATATAACGGATTGAAAGCGCACGTAAAAATAATTGGAAGTAAAGCCTCAAAAGGATTTAATGTTAGTAAGGGCCTGAAGGAGGGATGTTGTCTCTCACCGACGCTTTTTAAAATATTCCTGGAACAAGCCCTCAAAACCTGGAAAAAGAAATGCCACAAAATGGGGATACCTCTAATTCACAACACAGTGTACACACTGTGTGTCGCTGACGACCAAGTCGTGGTAGCGCAGGAATATCACGACATGGAATAAATGACACGAAAACTTATAGAGGAATATAAGCTATGGGGCCTTGACGTAAACACAAAGAAAACGGAGTATACGTGGATTGGTGGGGAACAGAAGAATTTAATTTTAGAAGACGAACAAAAAATAATAAATTGCAGTAGCTATAAATATCTAGGAACAACAGTTACACAAGATGGTAGTCTAGATAAAGCGATAAGAGAAAATGACCTGGGACGAAAAACAATAACATTGCTGAACAGCATATTGTGGGACCAACAAATATCAAAACAAAATAAACATCGTATATACAATACAATCGTGAAACCAGTTACGTTATACGGGTGTGAAATATGGCCAATAATACAAAGAACAGAAAAGCTGTTGGAAGCTACTGAAATGGATTATTGGCGAAGAGCGGCAGGGAGGTCTAAAAACTGGAAAAAGTAAGAAACGTCAGAATCCGGGAGATAATGGCGGTACAGTACTCTATTGTCGACGACATTAAAACAGCTAAGATGGTTTGGGCATGTGCAAAGAATGCCAGATAATCGACCCCCAAGCAAATTTTGAGATGGACACCATATGGTCGTAGGCGAAGAGGAAGACCTAGGTTGAGTTGGAGAGAAGGCATCAACCGGGCAATGAGAGACCGGGAATTGGAAGAAGAATCTTGGTTAGATCGAGACCAATGGAGACTAGGGATCGGAAGACGTAGGATAACGTTATGAACCAATTTATATATATAGGCTATATTTAAAAAATGCACGTTCTTCCCAAAGATTGTATCCCTGAGACGCACAAGTGTCTCCAAAGTCACGTAAATTTGCTAAACCCCTTTAGCATTAGCTTCGACAGGTGTCGGAACACAACTCTTGTAAGTCGTCAGTATTCACTTATCTGTATAATGAAAGATGTCAAAGTTAAAGTTCTCGACAGTAGTTGACCCCAGGTAGGCGGTCCGGCCTCGCCTTCCTGCATAGCATCTGTGTGGCCATTCTTGAATGTTTTAACCTAGTCGTAGACAGGTTTCGTTGCACCAAAACTCTGTTGCTGTATTATAACGAAAGTCTTGTATAGATTTCGATTTCGTGTACATATTCAGACCGTAAAAAACGGATCACTGAATGGTATCTTCTTTGATGCAATTAAAAAGCGGAGCGGTGACGAAAAAACAAAACTAAACGAGCATTTAACTTGAGTAAAACTCAGACTGTGATAAAATTTGCAGTAGTGTAATAAATTATATAATTTAATAATGCATATTACGTGAATAATAACTGTATCTTGACGACATGTACGTTTAATTGTACCTTGATTGTCCCTTTAATATATACACTGACGACATGTTGAGAGTATGAAAATTCAGAGTGACTTCGGGAATACAGGTTAACAAATCAATTTATATGCGGGTGACATAGTTCTTATTCAAGAAAATGAGGATGATTTACAAAGAGCTATGTTTCAATTACAAGAAGTGGCAAGAGAGTACTCAGGGCCGGCCTTAAGGACAGGCCAACCGGGCCGTGGCCCGGGCGCAGATTTTTAGAGGGCGCCAAAATAATGGATAAAAAAATCAAGTTTTTCTTTCCTTTATGATTGCTAATAAATGAAGTTGTTCTCTCAAGCAGGTTAAACAGTTTACTCTGTTATCAATGAATGCCACGGTTTGGTACATAATAAGACAATCAATACAAATCTTCACAAAGCGGTATTATTTGACGTATTTTGACATTCACGCTGAGCCACAAAACGGCGACAAGATCATCGCCGATCTTGTCCATGATCATTACTTAGGTAAAACAATCCAAAATGAGTTGATTAGTTTGCTTGGGTCTGAAATAAAAAATTGATATCATTGAAAGAGCAAAGCAAGCCAAGTACTTTTCACTAATATTAGACTGTACGCCCGATATCAGCCACCAAGAACAATTGTCATTTAGAATTCGTTTTGTTGAATGTACTGAAACAGATGTTCGAGTAAAACAGCATTTTTTGTTATTTTTCCTAAAAGAGCATTTCTTGTCATTTTTTCATATTGCTGACACTACCGGAGAAGGTTTGACAACGCCCCTTTTGAAAGAATTTGAAGGGACTTGTGGGTTAGAAATGAAAAATTGTAGGGGGCAAGGTTACGATAATGGAGGCAACATGACTGGAAAATATAAACGAGTGCAGTCAAAAATTTAGTCAATGTTTCCTAAAGCTTTTTTCTATCCTTGTGGATGTCATTCACTTAACCTAGTAATTGGAGATGCTGTTGTTTCATCTGTAAAAAATGTTTCTTGTTTGGAGTTTTACAACGTCTGTACGTCCTGTTTTCATCATCTATTAAAAGATGGAAAATACTCAAGGAAAGTCAGTTGACTCTAACTGTCAAAGAAGTATGTGAAACTAGATTGGAGTGTAGAATTAACAGCGTAAACGCAGTCAGGTATCAAATGGTTGAAGTTTGTGAAGCGCTACAGGCAATGCAAGTGGAACTCATTGATCCAAAAGTGACATCTGAAGCCAAATCATTGGAAAACAATGTAACATCTTTTGACTTAATTGTCTCCCTTGTTGTTTGGCATGATATGTTGTTTCAAGTAAAGTTGGTCAGCAATATCATGCAAAACGCCAACAGTGACTTATCAACAGCTACACATCTTCTTGGAAAGTGCCAAACATGTTTAAAAGAATATCGTGAAACTGGATACGCAGATGCTATAGCAACAGCCAGAGACATAGCTGAAGACTTGGAAATTGATATTGTTTACAAGAAACAGCCTGAGAGAAATAAATAAACGCAATTTGATGATGAGTCCCTAGACGAAGCCCCAACAGATCCAGAGCAGTTGTTTAAAACAGTTGTCTTTTTAATCGCTTATAGATCAGGCTCTGACATCCATCGAACAGCGCTTTACACAACTTGAGACTCATAACCAGCATTGGGGTTTTTTGTACAACGTGCAAACTCTTCCAGAATCCGAAATCTTGAAACAAAAATGTTTGAATGTTCAAAAAGTTCTTCAAGATGAAGATAAATTAGGAGAAAGTGACAATGATGGTAACCACCTTTTTGAGGAGCTTAAACATCTGGGTGTATTTCTGAAGAACTCTGAGGTAAAAACTCCTGTTTAAACTTTGCAACTTATTTCAAAAAGTAACATGATTGACTGTTTCCCTAATATATGGATTACATTAAGGGTTCTTTTAACAATTCCTGTCACGGTTGCTAGTGGAGAACGCAGTTTCAGTAAGCTCAAATTAATTAAAACTTACTTACACTCTACAATGGCGCAAGACCGCCTATCATCTCTAGCAACAAATTCTATTAAAAATGACATTGCAAACCAGTTAGATTTAAGGAAAATTGTTAAAAGGTTTGCTGAAGCAAAAGCAAGAAGGAAGAAATTTAACTAAACTTTCAAAAACCAAAATATGTTTTTTTTTTATTTTTAAAGAAAAACTTGAATGCAATAAATCTTGGTGTGGCATTTTTAGTAAAAAATAAACTTTACATGTGAAAAGACGTTTGTGTTTTAATAATATCTTTACATATACTCATAATAATATGAAATGTACACTGACTGAATTAAAATTATAGTAAATTGTTTGAAATTGATTCTATTTATTTGATGTTTTCCCCTGGCATTGAGCGTCCATGTGAAACACTTATATAGGTGAGTCAAGTTACAGCTATATTAAGTTAAAATTTAAGAACAGGCCTTAGTGATAGTTAATGGGTTTCAAGAAAAATAAAAAAATTATTTGTTAACATTTGAAAAGTTATATAGTATAATCATTAAATTTTTTAAATAATTTCATGTAGACCTACAGAATAGTTTTTTGTGTGTAGGGCTTAACCGCCGCCACTAGTATAAAATAGTCATGATAAAACTTTTACAGTATAATGTTATTAAATTAGTACTGATAAGAAAATAAGCATCTCAATTTTGGGGGGGGGCGCAAAATTGTGTCTCGGCCCGGTCAGACCTAAAGGTTTGGGCCGGCCCTGAGAGTACTCACTGACAATTTCGGTAAGAAAGACCAAAACCATGGCCTTTAAAGGTAAATATCCAGTGAGGACTAAGATAGTTATAAAGAACAGCGCTTTAGAACAAGTGAGCCGTTTCAAATATCTCGGCTATGCAGGTATAACTACGAATATGATATAAGAGAGAAAATAAATAAATTTTAGGATTATTTGTGGTACAATTCATAGAAATCTTAAACATAAAACAAGACAGAGCAAAAAGATTAAATTTTATAAGACAATTGCAATACCCACATTGATTTATGCGAGTGTTGCGTGGGTCATGGCAAAAAATGATTGCGGCAAGATTCAGACTGCTGAAATGCAGTTTATACGAAATACTTTAAATTATACATTGCAAGATAGAAGAAGGAATTAGGATATCAGAGCAGAACTCGAAGTAAAGGACATAAATGAAATTATTTCAATTTATAGAATACAATGGTGGGATCATCTGCAAAGGATGACAGAAGATTGATTACCGAAAGCGGCACTGAACTATAAAGCTATTGGTAGAAGAGATGTGGATCGCCCGAAGATGAGATGGGTGCCGGAACAGGTTTATATAACCTAAGCCTTGAAGAGGAGAAGAAGATAAATTGTACCTTTGTTTTAAGCCTTGACTAACTGAAGTCGCAAACATTATATCCTATGTTCAACTACGCTTAGAGACATTGTCAGTAAAACCAGTATAGGCCTAATACCGAGTCGATTGTCAAATGATACCCAGACTGACGTCATAATTACTTCGACGTCGTCCTCTTCGCCGATGACATCATTTTATGTCTTCTTGTAATCGTTCACGCCGTTATGATCTGTGAACGGCAAAGATTTGAGACACGGCGATGAAAAACAAGAAATGACAAATTATTTCTGTAATCTGTGCGTAATGGTAAAGAACAGTCTATTCATACCTTCGTCGAGTACCAGCTCTGACGGTGTGTCCTGAAGATCAGTGTCAACGAACAAGCGAAGCTATCATTTCTTTCATCTGAAAAAAAATTTAGAGTTAATAATAACAGCAACAATAAAATAATAATAATATACTATTAAGAAGTCTGGCACTATATTATTACTAATAAAAATAATTCTAGCACTTATCGGCCAGTGCCAGAGCCAGAAATCCTAGTGATGTCGGGTGAGGTTCACATAGACATTTTGCCTCAAGAGCGAAAGCATCTCTTAGAAAGAAGAGATGAAATTGGTAAAGATGCAGCAAAGAATTGAAGCTAAAGAACGCACTCTCCGACACTGAAGAGACCGATGAAATAGGGAGGAGAGAGGAAGAACTACCGCAAGGGTCCTACCGAAGGTATGTGGCTATCCACGTGACTGTCATATTTCATCACAAAGCTGTCCACGGAAAGGAAGAAGGTGAGCCCACTAACCTCTGGGTTGAGGAGAAGAAGAAGAAGAAGAAGAAAGAGGAGGAGGAGGAGGAGGAGGAGGAGGAGGAGGAGGAGAAGAAGAAGAAGAAGAAGGAGAAGGAGAAGGAGAAGAAGATTAAGAAGAAGAAGAAGAAGAAGAAGAAGAAGAAGAAGAAGAAGAAGAAGAAGAAGAAGAGATTGTCTAAATGAAAAATAATGTAGTCCTACTTTCAAGTTTATCTATGTCTGCGTAAACATCTAACGGCGTGTAGCTAATACTTATTATAAATATACATAACTGATTAGAATATATAAAAGTTTTATTATTATTATTAGCGGGGGTCCTACAGTCTATGCCGCATCCCGCATTTCGATCGCCATTTCTCCCTATCTTTCCAGTCATCGTCTTTAATAGCTCGATCTCTCATGCTTTTCCTAATTCCTGTTCTCCATTGTGTTGTCAGTCTTCCTTTTCTTCCCCAGTTTTGTGGTGAATAAGTCAATGCTTTCTTTGGCCATCGCTTCTCCTCCATCCTCATTACGTGACCATACCATAGCAACTGTCTGGATTCTATTATTTCTACTGTTGTAAATGTGCGCCCTGTTTTCCTTCTTATATCTTCGTTTCTAACATGTTGCATTCTAGAAATATTACACGCTCTTCTTAAGAAGTCTATTTCCACAGTTTCTATCATCTTTTTCTCTTTATCTGAAAGTTATATATAAAGTAGCTAAAGGTTGGTAAAGGGTCTTGGGGACTGTATAGACGGCTGATGTCTATACAGTAACAAAACTCTGAGAAATGCCCACTGATTCCTGACAAACGGGTCGGGGGCTCGAGAAATCGAATTCAGCTCTGCCAAAATATCCTACTCTCACGTCCTCGTAGAGATACACGTATCTCGCGCAGCTGCTGGGTACATGGCATACAATGGGCGTGTGTTATGTAGCAGACGAGAGAGGGTGAAGGGCGAGTCTCTGGCGCCCTACAAATATCTGGAGCATATCAGCTAAGGGAGAAAACCCCTACAGAAAATCCTGGTCCTGCAAGTCTGAAGGTTGAATCGACGTGCCAGCGACTCGTCATTCGTAAAATAACATAAAGTGCTAAAAGTTTCGACAAATCGCCTCGGAATAAGGATGGATATAAACGTTTACGACCTATGCTAAGGAAGAGGACTATGAAATTTTGCAGGAATGTACAAGGCTTGAGAACGAAACAAGGAGAGGTCTTCCAAGAACTACAAAAGATGAAAATCGATATCTGCGTTCTCACAGAAACCAAAAAGAAAGGAAAAGGTAATGAAGGCATTGGAGAATACATTCATTTATATAGTGGTGTACAGAAAGATGATAGAGCTAAGAGAGGAGTTTCAGTAGCCGTCCACAAAAGTATTAAAAGATATATAAAGTTTTTGTAGCTTAAAAACTATTTGAAGGCAGTTGACAGTTTGCAAGGAATACTAAGAGATATTAATTCTGTCAAATTATTGAAGACCACGTTTGTGTTTTGAATAAAATTTCTCACAACTTGATCCCTTACACAGGCTTTTATGATTTTCATAGAACTGTGAGTTCCACTTTTGGTCTTTGGTGCCTCTAAAGTTAAACAAAAATTCATAGTACAGTACACACTACGTTCGGATTTGGATTAAAATTCCGTTTGGTCTGACACGCGGCTGAACTTTTACACTTTTTTAAAACTTTTTATCTTTTTTTTTTAGCTCTGGCAACTTAAAATTTTGAAATTTTCAAAATTGTACGCTATACTGAGATTTTAGTAACATTTCTTTTTCAACTTGACACTACACACAGATTTATGCGATTTTCACACACCCCCAACATTTTAGCCTCCAGCCTTCATATATTTGGGGGAAGACAATCTCAAAAGCAGCAGGAGTATGTGAAGGAAACGTGTGGACACGCATGTCAAGTTTTACGAAAATCGTTTCATGCATTCAAAATTTGTCTGGACACATACACCAAACAGACAAATGCAAAACAGTCGAGTTAAAACTGAGCTTCATAAATCGAGTGGGATACACAGCGTACTCGATAAACATTGGGACAATACTACGTAGACTATCACGACCGGGGTCATTGATGAAAGAATTTATATCAGGGCTGTTCGGCCGTAGTCGATACACTACGGCCCTATGACAGGGTGGGTGGGCTTGTGCTGTCATTTTGTTAAGGCCACCCACCGGAGGTCTTCTGGAGTAGAAAAAAGTTTAAAGTGTCCGAGGAAAAGGTGTAGAGCCGAACACACTCTATTCCGTGGTAAAAGCAATAAATTACGGAGGAACAGGGGTTTCCTATATAACATATAAAGCAGAACATACGTTAACCGAGGTAAAAGCAATAAGTTACCGGGCAACAGGGGTTCCCTATATAACATATAAAGCAGAATATACGTTAACCGAGGTAAAAGGGGTCCTCGGTGAGGAGTTACTTCTCTCGCCTTAATATGGAGTCGGTACAGACTCAGAAGCACGGCTGACTGACTGACTGACTCTGGGCTGCGTGGTTGTGCGTCGCAGAGACGAACCACTAAGGAATCTGAGTTCCGCCAAGTAGGGCGACTTGCTCTGTAGCAGTCCGTTTCTCGGCTGTTGTGCTAGCCTACACTAGCGCAGTATACACCGAGGGCGTTTCGACAAATCACCTGGACCTCAGAAGCACGGGGCGGAAGTCTGTCGTGAAAGAGGACTTAGCATGCTGTGTTACTGAGCTTATCAGAATAAATCTGTATTTTTATACTTCTGTAACGCAGTGGTGCTTCTGATTGGCTAGTGCGGCGCTTCGTATGTTATATAGGGATCCGGTAACTTATTGCTTTTACCTCGGTTAGGGGTACGTTCGTCTCTCCACTCTTTTGTCGAACACTTCATAAAGTTTTGTCTACTGAAGAAGACCTCCGGTGGGTGGCCGAAACGTTTATGCAATGATGAAACAAAGCAGTCGACCACGGCCAATCGATCCGGATATAAATTGTTCGAATAATACTTTTTACCCACTAGCTAAGAAGGCATAACTTTAAAAACTAGGATTAAAAGACGAGTCATAAAGTCAATTATGACTTTGTCAATGTACATAAAGTCGCGTATTATAATGATTCCAAAATACACTTATACCGGAGCAGAGCCAACCTAAGTGAACTAAATCCAAAGCCTAGCCAAAAATAACAAGTAGACCACTTCACTACATTTGAAAACAGACTGGCGAAATTCTAAAGCACAGTGGTGTAATTGTTGTTTCCAGTTTAGCATTTCACAGGGCGTGTAGGCTGCTTGGTCACCGCACGACCAGTAGCGAACACAACCGAGGGTTTCATGTTTTACTCGGTGTGTATGATCGCGTTATTTCACGTTCGTGTGTTGGCTTCATGAAAGGAAGAAAAAAAATCCAACTACACTGTGCATGACGAAGCAAGAAAAAACAAAAAACAAATCAATGAAAAATTTAAATTTTAAATGTATCTGATATCTCGTATGTTATACATACATAAATTGCCGTATTTATGGTAAACTGGACACGCAAGGAATATGCATATATTATTACTTCACGAGAATTTTTCCACGTTAACTGTTGCTTTTAATACGCCCCACCACCATTTCAAAGAAAACGGAAACTAATACAGCAGAATAAAATTGTATAAACACGCGTTTGCACCTTATCAGAATCTGGTCGTTCACCCGAAAAAACTTTTGCATAAGCAAAAATGCGTATAAATTTGTTTTGTCTTTATAGACCTGGAATGCGTATAATGTTCAGGCAAGTGATGCTTATTAAATTAAATTGCAGGAATGTCCGAAACACAAACAGTGTGTTATCTCAGTAATAAATATGTTTTACGACAATGATAAATGTTTTGTACGACGTATTATAAGACGTATATAGACTTTAACGGTGAGTAAGAAACCAAATGTCAACGTACGGCACCATGGGTGTTCTTGCCACTGTGTGTAATGACTGTTTTGCATGTAAGCCCTATGGGTAACCAAGCACTACAAGAGTCAAGAGTATATGATTTGACATTTACATTTACGCTTTGCTTCCGTGAAACGTTTGCCAAGAGAGAGAGAGAGAGAGAGAGAGAGAGAGAGAGAGAGAGAGAGAGAGAGAGAGAGAGTGAGAGGGGGGGGGGAACTTAAAAGAAAGGTTTATATACATATTTTTTTAAATACATTATTTCTGAAAGTATATTTTGATTTTAATCAGTACATATCTGGCGTATTTTCACAGAACAATCTGTATCATCATCATAGGTTTCAGTGTTGTGTTTCATAAGACACATTCTAATGATGATAGTTTAAACTATTGAAAAACTGTAAAATATTCAGAAAATATATAATATATTCTTGTAAGGAAAGAGTTATTTACTATTAATAATAATAACTGTTATATACAAGAATGATGTGAGCAAATATGAATATTTTATCAATTAATAATTAATTTTATTAATATTTATTAATTTATATCTGATTATGATAACTGAATGCTATTGAAAAACTGTAATTTACAAAATAATCAAAATAATAAATATATATATTATGTAACGTGATGTTTCCCTCTACATAAAGAATATACCCTAACCTAAATAACTGTCTTATCCTAATAATGAAGAACAGAATAATAAATAAGTAAGGAACCTGTATAATGTAAAAATATGTGTTAAATAGTAAAGTTGAGATGAACATGAAATAAAATAATAAGACCAAAATACCAAATATGATTATCTGGAACTTAATAATAAATAACTCTAGTAAACTGCATAAGTAAGGTTGTAAAAAATAGGTGAAAGCCTATACAGCAGAACTTAAATGGTTTACCAATCAGGAAAATTTATAAACTAGATAAAATTTGAAGTAAAAGAAATAAAGAGTCAGAGAATAATCATATTTGAGTGTGAATCAAGTCACTAAAACCATTCAGAGAATCTATATATATAAAAGAGAAATACCACTGACTCACTGATTCATCACGAAATCTCCGAAACTATAAAACCTAGAAACTTGAAATTTGGCATGTAGGTTCCTTATGTGATGTAGGTATCCGCTAAGAAGGGATTTTTGGAAATTCGACCTTTAAAGGGGGAAAAGGGGGGAAAGTTTGCCTGACTAACTGACATAGAATCAACGTAGAGCAAAAACTACTGAATGGATATCAATGAAACTTTGAACATAGCTTCATCATAGGTCTTAGGTGCTCACTAAGAAACGGTTTTAAAAACTTTCACTCCTAAGGGGCAAACCCCCCCCCCTAGAGTATGTATGTATCTATGTATGTATGTTCCACATCTCCTCCTAAACCACTGGACCGATTTCAACCAAACTTGGCACAAATATTTTACGCGACGGGAGAACCAACATACGTGAGGTGCTTTTTTCTATGGGGTCCTTTGGGGGATTCTTTGGGGTCTTCCACATCTCCTCCTAAACCACTGGACCGATTTCAACCAAACTTGGCACAAATATTTTACGCGACGGGAGAACCAACATAGGGTAGGTGTTTTTTCGATACGATCCTTCGGGGGTCCTTTGGGGTCTTCCACATCTCCTCCTAAACCACTGGACCGATTTCAACCAAACTTGGCACAAATATTTTACGCAACGGGAGAACCAACATAGGATAGGTGTTTTTTCGATGGGGTCCTTTGGGGGTTCTTTGGGGTCTTCCACATCTCCTCCTAAACCACTGGACCGATTTCAACCAAACTTGGCACAAATATTTTACGCGACGGGAGAACCAACATAGGATAGGTGTTTTCTTCGATGGGGTCCTTTGGGGTCTTCCACATCTCCTCCTAAACCACTGGACCGATTTCAACCAAACTTGGCACAAATATTTTACTCAACGGGAGAACCAACATAGGGTAGGTGTTTTTTCGATACGATCCTTCGGGGGTCCTTTGGGGTCTTCCACATCTCCTCCTAAACCACTGGACCGATTTCAACCAAACTTGGCACAAATATTTTACGCAACGGGAGAACCAGCATAGGACAAGTGTTTTTTCGATATGATCCTTTGGGGGGTCCTTTGGGTCTTAAAAACTATTAGATCCGGTTACTATGGCAACCCAATAGAATATATTCTGGTTACCATAGCATCGGTGGAAGTCTCCCGCGTAGGAAATAGAGTGGGAGTCGTCCGACGGGCCTTCCCCGGAGTTCATCCACGGAACCCGGGGAGTCTTAGGTCGGATCCCACGAAAGACGGCGGGGCCAGAGTCCACAGTTCTTATAAATAAAGATATAGGTTATGATATCAAAGGTGGTGTATGCATCTTAAGAAACTTCTTAATAGTGTGTGAATTCAGAGTTGTTTCAGTTTGAATTTAAAAGTCGATAAGTTAAGATCGAAGTAAGTTATAAGCGAGTATAAAAAACAAAGTTTTGATAGCAAATGTATTCAGATCATAGTGTTCAGACAATATAAATGCACTTGCTTGAGTTTGAATTTAAAAATTGATAAGCTGAAATCTATAGAGGTATTGTATTGTTAGAATAAGTTTAGGAGACAATAATTTAACAAATGCCTTATTTCAACATTAACACAATGAATTATAAAAGACAGTAAATACGCAGCGCGTGCAAGTACTGTAGACATTTTATTGAAAACTAATTTAGCTCTTCGCCCTCTCCCAGAGATAGAAATCGAGCAGGAGCATCACGCACAACAGAATTCTTCTCCAGATATAAGAATACAGTTTATGACATGTTCTTAAACAGGTGCGCTACAGATTATTCCTCCAGTGAGAATGCGAACGTAACAATATAAGGAAGATTATACAATATATAAGTAATATAACGTTAGAACAAGAATAGGTGCCTATGAGCCTATGAATAAATTATGAACCCGAGCAACGCTGGGTAAATCGGCTAGATATAGATATCTATATAAGCCAAATACCACTGACTGACTCACTGATCACGATATCTCTGAAACCACTGAATGGATATCAATGAAACTTTGAACGTAGCTTCATCATAGGTCTTAGGTGCTCACTAAGAAACGGTTTTAAAAACTTTCACTCCTAAGGGGCAAAAAACCAAATAATGAAATTTATCGCGGGAATTGCATACTTTGTAAATGAAGTGGTTGACATCTCAGTTTATTGGAAACCCCGAATACATTTAGTTCTGAGTTTTTAATCATTGTTTTAAATTGAAAAACTTCGTTGTTTGCAGGTTCTTATAGTCGAGAAAATTTCGAAGTTCAATTAATTAATAAATGTATGTCCTTTTTTTTCTCGGAAACGGCTCTAACGATTTTCTCGAAATAAATAATAAATAGCTGTTGCTATGAATGCAATAAACAAACTAAGAGTTGAGAATTTGTACAATCTATCTAATCCTATACTATTAAGCGAGCAATAATTGTACAATTACGTACAACGTGAAACTCCGTAGCGAAGCACGGGTATTTTGCTAGTGATTAGTATAAAATAAGTGAATAATAACAGTTTTAATCGTATATAAAAGTGTTATAATTAGGTTATGCACCATATGTCTATGTTAAAGCAAGACAAAGAAGTAAAGAAGAAAGTAAGATAAATTGTTTCATGATAAAAGTATGGACAACAAACAGAATAATAAATAAGACAAGTATAATTAACTATTGATGTTTGGGAACTAAGTAATAATGTAAATAGTAAAAAACTGATGAGACAAAAGCCTACATGTACTGGGTAGTAAAAATGATAACAATTTATGTAAATAAAACCTGTTAAATGATATAGTATAGATTATATAATATTGTATAGGAGTGGAGTAAGAAGGTAATAATAAGAAATGTCAGTAATAAACCATACATAATGTAAATAATAAGTTGTCAGGTTTGACAAACACTTCATACAGCTAATGTGAAAGTGTATAATAGACAGTACAGGAAAAAAAGCTTGTAGTGAAGTATAAAATATATTGTAAAAGTTCAAGTAGATCATAAGTGATAATTAAGAGTTGTTACTTTGTAGTAGAATTAAGTAATTTTAGTTTGAGAAAGGAATTAAGGTACCAATGAGCATGGACATGATTAGGCCTAGATGGCAGTACTAGGTTTTTATAATAAATTGATGTTTATAATTATTATTACTGTTGTTAAACCATATAATGTTAAAGTAAAACCAATTCTACAACTAAGAATTAAATGATGGAACAGAAAAATTAATACTTGTAGAGAATACTAGACTAATTCAATCTGTGAAAATTGTTATTTTATTATTACTGAACAGAACCATGCCTTAAAAGGTCTCAAAATGATCAGCATAAAAAATGCTGATTAATGGTAGTAATATATTTTTAATTGTGAGTAGCATAAGGAAGATACGTCAATTTTAAGATTTTTTAATATATTTGATCAAAAAAGGGACGCTTAACTTGGCGTCTGTTGATGAGCATCAACCAGAAAAAGGAATTTTTGTCATTAAAAAAAAAAAGTTTAATAATGCAACCAATCAGAATCTTTCACCGGTCAGGTGAATTAACCCATAATGCAACGGCAACGCATCAGTCTTTCGCCGGTCATCATACAGTAAAGAACGACTCCTCTGTGATACGAAAAATGTAAATAGTCTTGTCACCAAAGTCTTGATCATGATTGAGGTTATGTGCAGTGTAAACAAACCCCAGTCTAACTTCCAAATGGGAATGTAACCCAACAGTGAACGTCAAGCGTAGTGAAGTGGTATTAATCATTAAAGGACATTACAGTGAATAATTAATAACAGTGAATTATAAAGAAAATATAAAGAAAAGGAAAGTATAGTGTTTATTTTGAGAATTTATAACGAACTTAATAATTAATGATCACGATCCCATAGTAACTTGTAATAGACACTGGTGAACTTATGTTTATATCATCACTGTAGATAAACACTAACACTATTAATATTATTTCATGTGCAACTATAGTATTTTGTTTTAGTATTCAATGTTTAATTAAATAACTTAGCCAAACAAGGTTAACACCGACACCGGACACTGTACGAAAATACGAACTGTTCGTCACTTTAGATTTTACTTTATTGTTTCATAATATCATATTTAATTTTATACTGTAATGTTTTGTTCTTCAAAAAAGGCATTTTTTGTTAATTATTGTGGTCAAAAGAACTCATAAGAGTTATATTTCCAAAACGTAAACATAGCCTACATCTCTGAGATTTTTGAACTCATGCTACCAACGGTTGAGCTATCAATACGACAAGCCTGGTTAATTCATATTATGAGAAATGTTCTTCATTTTAATGGTAGAAGAATAAAATTTTAAAAGAAAATAAAAGAAAAACTGAAAAGAATTAATGGTGTATAACGTATTATTTTATAATAATTAACATTTTATAATCAACTTTGAACATTAGTGTTTACTTCAACTCTAAAAGAATAAGTTGGCAGCACTTATGTGGGCACAAACCGTGCTATTTAAACGAGTTAACTAGGTCAGTGAACTCAAATGAGATAAAGAGAATAGATTAGACGAAACTCACAAATAATCATTAATACAAACTTTTAATATCTTAAGTAATTAAAAAAAATAAAATAAAAGGAAGTTAGTCAGTTCAGTTTCTGGTCCCCGGATAGTATCAAGAGGTGGCAAACGTATGTTTATTTTGTGCTTCCGCTGTGTGTTTGTTGCATATTTAGTACAGTCAGATAATTCTGCCCCTTTTATCTCATACACGAATCAAATAAATTTTATGCAAGTTGACTGTTTTCTTTTTCTTTTTCTTTGTGGTGCAGACCCCTAGCCTGCAACCTATGTAGCCTATGCTTAAATCCGGTACTGACTAAGCAGTTGAAATCATAATAGTGTACATTATTACCCAGCTTCGCAGGGTAAGCCGCGTGAGCAAGCGGGAGAACCAGAGTTTGACCTTAGACCGCCCATTAAATTAAGCGCGAGATTGGGGTCGGATCCAAATGTTAATACAAATTGAAGTTGCTGCTAGCTTACGTTTCACTTCTTCTTCCGTTGTTTAATCTTCCGATAATGAACATCAACAATTTAGAATTATCCGTTTTTTGCAGCCCCACTTAGTTTCTTCGCCTATTTAAAACTGTTTCAACAATTTCTCATTGATGCTGGACAAAAATGCGGATACAATATTTTCGACCGAGCGGAGTGAGTTCTCAGTTTTGACTGGGTCGTTTGGCATCTGTCTGTCTGTCTGTTTATTTGGGTATATCTCACGATACCTTTTGAATGCATCAACTGATTTTCGTAAAACTTGGCAGGCGCGCCATGCTTTTACTCTATACTCCTATTGTTTTTGGAATTTATCCACCCCAAAAATAGGGGAATGGGAGGTAAAAATGTGAGGAGGTGAAAGTTGTGAAAAAGTCGCAAAACCCCATCCAGGGTATAAAATTAAAGAGAATTTTAACTGCAATTTGAATATAGTGTTCATTTTTGAAGATTTCAAAATTTTGGAAAATCAGGGCCCAAAAGGTGGGTGAAAAGTTTGATAAAATTGCAAAACCTACACGGGGTAACAAATTAAAGGGAATGTTAACCACAATCTGAATATACTGTTCATTTTTGAAAATTTCAAAATTTTGGAACGTCAGGGCCCCAAAAGAGGGTAAAAAGTTTCGTGAAATTAAAAAAATTCAAGTAGGGTGTGAAATTAAAGAAATTTTAACTGACATTTAAATTTAGTGTCAAGTTTTGATATCAAATTTTGTGATAAGGATGCCCGAATGAAATTTTATAAAACTGTGGCTGTCCCCACATTCCTGTATGCTAGTGAGACTCTTGGTAAAAGGGACGTGCAGAGGATTCAGGCAGCCGAAATGAAATTTCTAAGAGGGGCGCAAGGTTGCTCTCTCTTGGATTGGAGAAGGAACGAGAATATTAGACGCGATTTAAACATTGTATCATTGCACCAGAAGACTGAAGACCACAGAAGGAGACGGTGTGAACACTTGAATCGCATGCCTGATATACGTCTACTCGTAGCTGCCTTGGGTATCACCCTACTGGGTTATCACACTCTGCAGGGTGTCAGAATAAAAGTAATTTTTAACCAAATCCGAATTTTTCGAATTTGTAGTGTTTACTGTATAATTATCTGCTCTACAATTGCTTTATTTGTGGTGTTTACTGTATAATTGTCTGCTCCACAATTGCTATATTTGTAGTGTTTACTGTATAATTGTCTGCTCCACAGTTGCTATATTTGTAGTGTTTACTGTATAATTATCTGCTCTACAATTGCTTTATTTGTGGTGTTTACTGTATAATTGTCTCCTCCACAATTGCTATATTTGTGGTGTTTACTGTATAATTGTCTGCTCTACAATTGCTATATTAGGCTACTAAAGAAATGGTAGAGTAATAGGGAAATCAAATAAATATTTATGTCGAAATTTATGTAATAATAAACTTAGTTCGTTGAAAATAGTGAGCGAGTTCTGCGGCGCAGACAGTATACTAGTATACTTAAGAGAAAATGACATTCCTCTGTTATAGCGCGGCTGGTATTTACGAGATTCAACAGAGTTTACTAAGGGTAAGATATTACGTCCGCCTGTTGAAACGGTCAGCGTGAACGATGAGGGTCATTTAGGGGCGCTGGCGGGAGAAACGATGGTTCCAAATAATTTATAATAGCAATCACACACACACACACACACACACACACACACACACACACACACACACACACACACACACACACACACACACACACACACACACACACACACACACACACACACACACACACACACACACACACACACACACACACACACACACACACACACACACACACACACACACACACACACACACACACACACACACACACACACACACACACACACACAGATTAGGTACACACTTGTCCGCTTAAACGGTGAAGCCAATCGTTCTGTTTCTCTCTTTCTCTCTGTAGTAGCTAATTAACAAATTAAAAATACGAACGCTGCCAGTGGCGATGTTTTGTTTGGTTTTGTAATTAGCCGGACATACCAATAATAATTATTATTATCATTATTAACGTTACAACAACCAACAGAAGTCACTCTGATATCGTTTATTTTCACCACAGAGTATTCGATTTGATACAGATTTTTTTTTCGGTGTAAACACAAATTCCGTTCGTTGTAATTTATAATTTACATAAATACGTTAATTAACTGCAAATTATTACCCGCCATGTTTTAACTGAGTGCAACTTAAGCTTTGAGGATAATAACGTGTTAACTACAGCTAATAATTAGCGTTTCACAAAGCGCTGACTGAATAAAATTAATTGAAAAAACTATTTGAATACAATATTTTGTACAATTTTTTTACAGTTACATACGGGGTGACTTGAAATATGATTGCATCAGGTTTATGGAATGGTTATACAGTATGTATTAGCAATGAAGTAACATACCTATTCAAAAATATGTGTGTGTGTGTGTGTGTGTGTGTGTGTGTGTGTGTGTGTGTGTGTGTGTGTGTGTGTGTGTGTGTGTGTGTGTGAAGGTTTGAAAGAAAGATTGTGCGACGTGTTTATGTCCCGGTTAAGGAAGATGATGAATGGAGAATAAGATGTAACTAGGAGATGGGTGAGTTGGTGAAGCATGATGACATTGTAAAATTCGTAAAGGCTCAACAAATACTATGGTTAGGTCACCTAGGGCGGACAAACGATCAGCGTATGTCAAAGACAATGCTGAGTGGACAGGTGTATAAAAGCAGAAGGAGGGGTCGATATAGAATAAGACGGTCGGTTGATGTACTGGAATATCTCAGAAGAATGGATGTGAGGGGTCACGCTGAGATGGAAACGGATAGGAGACTTTGGAGAAGGTCGGTGTCGGAAGCTAGGACTCACGTTGGGGTGTAGTGCTAAAGAAGAAGAAGAAGAAGAAGAAGAAGAAGAAGAAGAAGAAGAAGAAGAAGAAGAAGAAGAAGAAGAAGAAGAAGAAGAAGAAGAAATTCCGCTGTTTGACAAATACAGTCACTGGAAGCCAGAAGAAGGGAATAGTGTTACTCTTCTTGTTTAATACTGAATACAGAAATTATCGAACACGTTTTGAACGGTATCAACTGCAGTCACTTAACGGCATCGTGCACAAAGCAAACGACATCAAGCTACATAAATACACGGCCGGGCGTGAACATGCAATAACAATTATTTGAACTAAACTTTGATCATAGACTGCTGCAGACTTGTTTTAAATTACACCGGCAGTCGTTTCACCTTGAACGACTCTTGATAACACATTACTTGCATGCGTTCTGCATAGTACAAACCCATTTATGTTGCGTTTCTTATTCACTTTGTGCAGAATCGATTGAAAAGAATATATTCAGGTCAGTTTCTTAATTATTGAATGACGTGTTATTATATAAATATGTACCGATACTGATGTACAATATTGATCGTTTATATAATCAATAGGAAATTCATATTTACTTAATGAACTTCTAGTTTTCTGTATTTATTCTTAGTTTTTACAGACAATTTCTTACTGATAATTATTTCTTATTATTCTCACAATCTTATTTCGGAGACTGGTGGGAAGTCACATTTGTGAAGTGGTCAGATCGTCTGTTAATCACACTTTGTTTTCAATAATTATTTATGTCGTATTTACAATTTGCTCGCAGGGAGCAATAAGTAAATCTAATGTAGTGTACAATATGAAGGAAGAACTATCCAGTGATGCACTCCATTAGTTAATAATACTTAATGGTGTCGCCACTAATTAGTCAAGTCTGAAGCCCACTGCTTTTTACTTCCATGTTCCATAAGGAAATGGAAGTATGGTGATCGCGAAACAAATCGTGTTCGAGATAAGTGTAGATTCTGATTGTACTACCCTCAGAACATAAGAGAAAAGCCATTTTCCGAAAAGTGTTGTCTGTGTGTAGAATTTTTGCTATGGCGTACGATAAGTAGCGCAAATTCAAACAATCAAATAATGTTTTGCATATGTGCCCGAGTTATAGAGGACTCAAGGCCTATTGATTTTGGTGAAGATTGGTTAAGGGGAAGGGGTAGTTTACCTTGCAACGTTTTACGTTTTAACAAGAGCAAAGTACTTAATTTTCGTAAATAAAGTATCCTGAAAAGAAGGTCATAATAATCCACTGTAGAAAGGTAGATGAAATATTTATAAATGAAAGGATAGTTGAAGGGCGTGGGGGTAATTTTCTATAGCCTATGTGTACTACTTTATCCGTAGTGTGTTATTAAAAATCCTTCCCGAGCTGTTTGGCCGTGGTCCAATGTTTTCTGCGAAATCAGAGGTTTCGGCAGTGCCATCAACTGCCAACGTCAGTGAAAATCGAGTGCGCTAACGTGAGGTGGTATACGTTAGTGACCACAATACTGTGGTTAGGCTGAAGAAAGAACTAGTTTCTATGGAAACATTTCGTTTCGAAAATGATTTTAAATATAAATCTTAGAACATGGAAGTAATGTATGGTTCTCCATTCCGATATTTTAATTTGTCTTGGGGCTTCGGGTGGGTTGTGTACACTGTTGACCGAGCCTTTTCGGCGAGGAAAAGCTTCCTGATGTAGCTTCATGTTATTCTTTATTCAACAGTTGTAATTTTCGTGTCGGCATGTGTGGTCTTGTTACTGACATACCCCGGAACGTACAGATGGTTTCATACTATATTCGTTTGGAGTCTCTGGACAATCTTAGTGTTGGATCGTCGGGTGCAATTCCACAGCTGGTTGGACATCGCATGACCATGACTGCTGAGTCTGATGACGATCTGATATAAAAATATTTGTTAGCAACAGTCAATTTTGATTCCCGTTCAAGAAGCCAGTAAAGTTATTGGACTTTATGTTTAATATGTGATTTTTTTATTGTAACTTTTTCTTAATCATCATCATCATCTGCAAGGACTAAATCAAGGATAGTATGTTCCGGTCTCAAACAGGCAAAGTCTAGAGCTGGTGTGCTTCTTCGGGCGTCCCACACCTCTCCGTCCCTTCGGCTTATAATTCCATAGTTGTTTAGCGATGCGGTAGTCATCCATTCGGCAAAGATGTCCCCACCAATTCAGCCGAGGTAATTTTTTTGTGTGAAATTAGGCCCAGGTACTTGGTCTCACATTGTGTTGAAACGGAACGTGTTTTACTTTAACTGCTGGGCACCAGACGTGGCGAATCGTGGAGGTGACTTGCGCAGATTTAGTTTCGTTGTTAGCTTGAGGGTCTATCCCCCATATGTACTACGCCATGTAGCTAGTAGGTTTAAATAGTGCTGAAGACGTTCCGCGGCCTCTTGGTGATCGAGGATTGTGGCTAGAATGATGCATACTAAGCAAAAGTTGCTATAATCGTAACGTTAGGAGATGTCAGCTATTGAGTGTACATATGAAGGGAGCAAGAGCCCTACCCTCTGGTACTCCGGACGGAACTTGATGGTAGGGAGACAGGCCACGGTTAAATTTAACTTGAAAGAAACGGGACTTGATTATTTAAGCTCGAGTTTACTGCTATCTGATCTTAAAAACGTTTTCTTGTCTCTTTGCCTGTCTTTCAGCAACATTTTCCTCTAACACATTAGTCAATTAGTTATTATATCGATTAACTTCCCCGCCATTCAGAATTATTTCTTAAAAGACTTTCTATAATTTTGTTTTCTCACATACCTTCTTCTCATTTCATCGCTCTGCATGTTTTCCACCCATCACATTTACGTTCGTTACTTGCCTCTGTTTGCAACGTTTCCATGGTGCAGAACTATACAGAGTCACGCACAACACGAAAGACTTCCAGACTCAACACAGTCATCGTTCAGAGAAATATTGAAGAATGAAACACAAAGTGAAACACAGCTGGACAGCTTTGTAGGGTACCCAACAAAAAGGTAAAGTTGGTAAAGTGCCAAATTTAATATATGGGAGTGAAACATGAACTCTCTTGCAAAAAGGTATTTCTAAAATACAGGCCTCCGAAATAAAATTTTTAGGACTTTCGGGGATGTAGTTTTAAGGACCATATTACAAACGATGATATAAAGAAAATTGCTATCAATTACTGATAAAATAAGAGATACATGTAAGATTTGAAGTTTTATGTAGAACGAACAGAAAAGCATTCCTAAACAACGTTGGAATACAAGCCTACACCGGTTGGTAAGAGCGATCGTGGGATATCCTGTAAACAATGATCAGAGGCTAAGTGAAGTCAGCCCGGGGTGTAGTACAGAAGGTTGGCAGCTTGAGCTGTACGGGGATGCAAATAAGGAAGTGTAGCCATTATTACGTCCCGCCTCTATTATTACCTCGTATATTAATTTTAAATTAACCGTGCCCACGAATCAAAATGAGGCCTCTGGGTTAGTAGGAAAGCTTCATATTTATTGGTACAATAAGCCTCTTATAATTTAAGGACGTCTTATAAAATTTAAGGATATGGGTTTTTAATCAGAAATTTTAGTAATTTTAGAAAGAAAATTGTAGGGTTTTTGTAGAAAGAAAATTTGAAAGCTTGTAACCGTAGAATTAGGCTGTATGAGAAATTACTGGTAAGGATAAAGTTTAAACAGTAGACGTACGGGAAAGTATAAGAATGACAGAGGCAGTAAAAAGCAGATGAGCGAGAAAGATAATACTTATGTTGAGTTGCAAAAACAGCTAGAAAAGTAAAACCCACACGTCTGTCATGGGGATTATATACTATCAGATAAATAGGCGTGAGAGGGGTTGAAAACTGACTGTAACAAAGCCCTACTAACCCATCAGAAAGTCTTGAAGGACGATTAACATCTAAGGGGAATAGTTAGTAAGAAGAGAGAGTAGAGAGACACGTTATCTTCTCGTTTTGTTGTTTTTTCCTTCGAAGGTTTTCCTTTCATTTCTTTCAACAAGAGGCGCCACGAACATTTTTAGGCATATCAGCAACTGTGAGACTATATACTTAGTGTCATGGCAGACAAAACCAGATTGAAGAAATTTCATAGAACATTTGGTTATTATCATGTCAATTTGCTAGGATTTAGCAGACTGAGATTTCTTAAAAGGGGAAAACCTCTAACGGAAAATCTTAAAAAAGAAGACGACTCGAATAAACTTTTGGTTTTGCTCATAACAACACAATGCGTATCAACTTCTGAAGTTAAAGATGGGACAGAAATCGATCTGGATGAAAACCTAAACAAATTTAGGAATACATGTAGAACAATTCACAGATACGTTAAAAATAAGACAAAGAACGAAGCAAGGATAAGGTTTTTTAACACTGCAGCGATACCAATTTTGATGTACGGAGATGAAGCCAGAGTTATGGCGGAAAAGAGACAAGGCAAAGATTCAGGCAGCGGAGATGAAGTTTACGAGGAGTACTCTGGGTTGTACCGTTCTCGGTAGAAAGAAAAATGTGGATATAAGGACGGAACTGGGGGTCGACCCGTTGTTGGAGCGCTAAGGAGGAACAAAAGAAGGCAGTGTGAACATTTAGGAAGAATGGCGGGTGACAGGATTCCGGTACTAGCAATGGAATATAGACCGGTGGGGAAGGGAGATGTAGGACGGCCGAGAGCGAAGTGGGTCCCGGAACAGGTTCAGGATGAGCCTAATCCTTGAGGTTGATGATGATGATGAACTTCTAAAGTCTAAAAGTGGCATCTTCATAAAAATTAAATTTTCTAATAAACATTATCATCGTCGTCGTCGTCGCCGCCGTCATTATCATTATCTTCTTCTTCTTCTTCTTCTTTTCTTCTTCCACACTTCACGAATTAGTCAAGTCTGTCTGTTCCGGAAACCATCTCACACGTCGGCAGTCAACGTTCCTGTATCCAGTGGCTGTATATGGACTAGCAGCACGAACCAAATTTCATTATCTAAATTATGTATAAATGCACGCATCAGTTAAATTTGTAACTTCTCATTTTTTCCTCCAAGTATTCCCGTTTCTTACATGACATCACATGGGCTCATCCACAGCCCGGAGAAATCTCATCTCAGCCTATGTAATCTTTCTCCGTTGTGTCTTCAAAAGGACCTAAGCTTCTCCATTGTACGTTAAAACAAGTGCGGCTTTCGTTTCGGAATTTTAATCGTATGACTTTTCTATCATATTTTTATTGATGTAATAATGCTAGCAATTAGAGATACAGTAATCGAAGAAGAATAATTAAAAAACGAAACGTGAACTGGGGCAGAGGCATAGAACTTCTCCAATAAGAAACGTGAACTGGGGCAGAGGCATAGAACTTCTCCAATAAGAAAACGAGCGAATAAAAACCCTTGCGTTAGGATAAAATCATTATTATTGTTTTAATCGTGACAAATGTTGGCAAGGAAAAGAACTGTTTTCTTATGTAAGAAAAATAAGACTGCGATAATTGGTTTTATAGAAATCTCCGCCCCTGATGACGTCATCGCGACGCACAAAAACTGGGCCACGAACGATGAAGAGCGAAAACTATAAAACGCTGTGGGGTGTGTTTATGGAAAATGGTTTTGTATTTCGTGTGTTGTATGTTTTTAGGTCAATCGATTAAACAGCGCCACCCTCGCCCTCGACCACCCTAGCCATAGTTATTCTATCCCCCTATGCGTGAACTTTCGCCGTCGTCGCCTTACAACCCCTAAAACGCCGCAACCCCACCGCGTGCACAAAGAAAATCGTTAAGATTAGAAATCTTCAAGGTCGTTCGCGTGTTCCAGATTGGCACCCAGTTCATACGTGTTTTCTCCAGTGAGGTCATAATTTACGTAACTGAAACTACACAACGTGTAGAGTTCAATCGTTTTTAACAAGAAATTCATTTTTATCTTTAAACATTGTTGATTATGGTCCAAGTCACGTTTTTGATAATAAATTACGTTATTTCATATCCGTCCTGTGACTTCGTTGCGTTGTTTTTGTTGTTACGCGTTTCGGGAACTATGTCCCATCATCAGACGTATCACTCGGGAAGGGATCGTCAAATATTAAAATTCATAAAAGTACATTATTTAAACACACGTGTCTGACTCGGTGCGCACCGTGTAACGTTCGGTCGGATACTAAATTCTTGGACTTCGGGTTATTGCCAGGTTGTTTATCTCAAGCAAATGCAACGCGGTGTCGTACAGTGGGTTGGATTTAAAATTCAATTTATCATTCAGTATGCCATCATGGTTGTTCGTGCTGTTATAACTTTTGTATACTTCAAACTCCTCTAATGCGTCCATGTACCGACCCTTGTTACAGTAATGTAAAGGTATAAGATTAGACCTTAAATCCGTGGTAAGTATGGTTGTTTGAAATCAAATGGCGTGCGTAATTTGATTTAATGTTTTCAAGTGAGTATATGTTATTTAAATTTTTGTGTGGTGTGTGTGTTCTTGAAATCTTTTGACCAAAGGTCTCCCTGTCTGGCGAATATAGGAACTATCACAGTCGTTACATATTAGTTTATATATGCCTGTTTTTATCTCCAAGTGGGTTTGAATATTTGGGCGAACTAATTTTCATAGACTATTATTAGTTTTGAAAGTAGTAGTAATACCGATTTTATTTAATGTGGATGTTAAAATTCTGGACATTATATTGGTGTAAGTGGTTGAAATGAATGTGGTCTTAGAATTTTTAACTGGTTCAGGTTTGGACTTTTTATATTTGTGCTTTCTGAGGATGTTATCAATCATTGAACTGTTGTAACCATTGGCTACTGCTATATGTTTTATTGTATTGAGCTCATCGTTGAAATCTTCAATGTCAAGGGGTATCGTTAGTAATCTGTGTATGAAGCTATTGTATGCTGCTATTTTTTGTGAAAAGGGATGATGCGAGTCGGCGTGTATGGTTACATCGGTAGTGGTCGGTTTTCTATATATTTTAAATTTCAGATTATCTATGTGTCTAATGACGGTTAAATCTAAGAACAAAACATACAACAGCATACAATAGCTTCATACACAGATTATTAACGATACCCCTTGACATTGAAGATTTCAACGATGAGCTCAATACAATAAACATATAGTAGTAGCCAATGGTTACAACAGTTCAATGATTGATAACATCCTCAGAAAGCACAAATATAAAAAGTCCAAACCTGAACCAGTTAAAAATTCTAAGACCCTATTCATTTCAACCACTTACACCAATATAATGCCCAGAATGTTAACATCCACATTAAATAAAATCGGTATTACTACTACTTTCAAAACTAATAATAGTCTATGGAAATTAGTTCGCCCAAATATTCAAACCCACTTGGAGATAAAAACATGCATATATAAACTAATATGTAACGTCTGTGATAGTTTCTATATTGGCCAGACAGGGAGACCTTTCGTCAAAAGATTTCAAGAACACACACCACGCAAAAATTTAAATAACATATATTCACTTGAAAACATTAAATCAAATTACGCACGCCGTTTGATTTCAAACAACCATACTTACACGGATTTAAGGTCTAATCTTATACCTTCACATTACTGTAACAAGGGTCGCTACATGGACGCATTAGAGGAGTTTGAAATATACAAAACTTATAACAGCACGAACAACCATGATGGCATACTGAATGATAAATTGAATTTTAAATCCAACCCACTGTACGACACCGCGTTGCATTTGCTTGAGATAAACAACTACTACTACTACTACTCTCCAGCACTACAGCCCATGGTGAGCCTTGGCTTCCGCTACGACCCGTCTTCACTCATCTCTGTCCATTGCCTTCAGTCTCCAGTTCCTAATGCCCATCTTTCTCAGATCTTCTTCCACATCCTGCTGCTATCTTCTTCGAGGCCTGCGAGGCTTGAGATAAACAACCTGGCAATAACTCGAAGTCCAAGAATTCAGTATCCGACCGAACGTTACACGGTGCGCACCGAGTCAGACACGTGTGTTTAAATAATGTACTTTTATGAATTTTAATATTTGACGATCTCTTCCCGAGTGATACGTCTGATGATGGGACATAGTTCCCGAAACGCGTAACAACAAAAACAACGCAACGAAGTCACAGGACGGATTTGAAATAAGGTAATTTATCATTTTTATCGCTATTAATTGAATATGGGCGATTCATATTTTGACAAAAATCACCACAACGAAATTAGACATTCAATATATATTTTATTAGGCCTATTCGTCAGTTCACCATTTCGGACCAGAACCCAATACTACTTCGACGTGATTCTTTCTAGATCGGCCCGCACGTCATCTGTCTTGATTTTATTGAAAAGCCTGTTGAGGAGTATGCCTTTCTTTTTGCGTTATGTGTTTCTGTCGTTCAGAGAGACGTAACTTTTTAAATCTTTCGTCTGATTTACAAATACAATTTTTTTGCGTATGCTTTACTGTGTAGGATGACAATGCTGACAATGAGGTCATGGTGAGGATTCAGAATGACTTATCAGTAGAGTTTGACTATGGAAAGGGAGTCCTACAAGGCGATGCTCATTCTTGCCTTAGAAAAAGCTACGAGAGATGCTGGAATAGATTCCTCCAGGACTGTATTCAACAGGTTGGTGCAGGTCCTAGGATACGCCGATTACGTAGATATAATCGGGAGGCCCTTCGAGCAGTCACTGAAGCCTTTCTTGCTCTTAAAGGTCCCACAAGGAGGTTGGTTCTCATAATAAACGAAATCAAGACAAAGTACATGGTCACAGGACAGGAAGCTACAGAAGGTGAGCACGTCCAAATTGGCATCTATTCCTTTCAAAAGTCAACAACTTTGTTTATTTAGCATCCCAAATTAACTACGATGGGGAAACGACATATGAAATAAAGCACAGAATCACCTCAACTAATAGGTGCTTATTTGGTCTCAATTCTCTGTTCCAGAGCAAAACAATTGCCAGGAGCATCAAGCTGCTCCTGTATAAAACTGATCCGCCCAGTTCTCACCTATGGTTCTGAGACCTGGACCATTTCTAGAAAGTCTGAGTCAAGCCTGCTGGTTCATGAACACAAAATCCTCCGCAGTATTTTCGGTCCAATATGTGTGGGAGGTGAATAGAGGAATATTGTCATCCATCAATCTTCGTATTGAGGTCACACGAGGAGGAGGAAGAAGAAGAAGAAGAAGAAGAAGAAAAAAAAGAAGAAGAAGAAGAAGAAGAAGAAGAAGAAGAAGAAGAAGAAGAAGAAGAAGAAGAAGAAGAAGAAGAAGAAGAAGACGACGACGAAGAAGAAGAAAAGAAGAAGAAGAAGAAATAATAATCCCATTAAACGAGTGAGGACGTTCAATATGAATTAACAATTGTATATCCGAATAAAGGTAAGATAACTAATAGCTAACAAGTAAGCTTCCTTTAAGGAAATGTTCATTTTTATGATCTCATTTTTAATAAATATTATTAACTAATATTAATTTTTGTACATTAATACTTTATGTAAGAATTAAAAAACAGTAGTCAAAGGACGGCTTAAAAATGAATGTATTCCGAGACTGTAGTTACAAGAAGATTAAAAAACTTTATTTTGTATCGAAAACAAAACAGAAAAAGATTAGATATTACCCCTGGGTCACAAACTGTAGACAAAGAAGGGGGCCATCCGACATGATAAGTTAAGTTACACGTCATCGTGATTCTGTTATTGGCGTCGGTGTAGGAGCCGGCCATTCTGCACCGCACTGCACACTTACCAGCTTAATATCTATTCGTTGATGTACACATAGAAAACTGTGGAACAAATAAACAAGGGAAAACGGAATCAGATAATAGAGCACGCTGGCACATATGTGCGGCCGCAGGCGACCACGATACGCTGACACTGTAGGCCTACTGTTCTATTGTGTCGTCAGTATCACAACACGGGCTGGGCCAATATTGCCCGCAACCACTAAATCTTTCATTGTTGCCAACCATTTACAGTTTGTACTCGGAATCGAATGAATGGAGTTGATACTGACGGTAAATTACGTATATTCCTCGCAGAGTACCGATAATGAAAACCGCCGAGTACCAAGTACTGAAATCTGTGCCCGTCTTCAGGTATTAAAAAAAAAACTGTGGTTACGTTTTAGTAGACATGGAAAACTAGACAAGACTAACGTAAACAAGTCAACTTGAGCGGCTTTATCGTACTGTCCCCAAAGACTAAACCAAATAGAACAATCAATCTCAGGTTACGCCGACCGTGTTGCTAATTAAATATTGAGACTGGACCAAAAGGAAATAATATATTACACTGATCGAATGGTCGCTCGGCCCTTGGTAGAACATTTTTGTTGTTGTATCGGCTATCTAAAGACCACATGCCAATTTCAATTCTTTACTCTTTGTTCTTTTCTTTTTTCCCAATATTTTTTCATCTTCTCACTGTGTCTCTTCTTCCTGTCTTCAGTTCACTTTGAACCTGCGTTTTTCTGTCTCCTACCCTGGACTCCCTCCATTTTTAACACTTTTGCCCGAAAAGCTTCTCTTTCAATTGCTTCTTCTGCGTGTATATTATTTTTTTCTAAATCCTTTTGGACTTCTTTACTCCAATGTGATGTTGGCTTCTTTCCCCACAGATATTTGAAGATTTGCTTTTGTCAGCCTATTGTCGTCCATTCTATATAAATGTCCAAAAAATAACAGTCTTCTTTTTCTCATTGTTTCTGTTATATTTTCTACACTTTGATATATTTCATCATTACTTCTTAATTTCCAACCTTCTGAAGTTTTTCGTGGGCCTAATATTTTTCTAGTAAGTTAATTCGTCTTTCCAATATTTCTAGTTTGTCTAAACTAGAAAATTTTATTAATACTTGAATTTGATAAATAAACAATTTAAACACAATCAATGCGGTCCAAGTTACTGTATGATAAAGTACAGGTCTTGACATACTACACGTGGTGCACCGTCAAGACATACTATAGTACATACATAGTACATGTCTTGACATACTACACGTGGTGCACCGTCAAGACATACTATAGTACATACATAGTACATGTCTTGACATACTACACGTGGTGCACCGTCAAGACATACTATAGTACATACATAGTACATGTCTTGACATACTACACGTGGTGCACCGTCAAGACATACTATAGTACATACATAGTACATGTCTTGACATACTACACGTGGTGCACCGTCAAGACATACTATAGTACATACATAGTACATGTCTTGACATACTACACGTGGTGCACCGTCAAGACATACTATAGTACATACATAGTACATGTCTTGACATACTACACGTGGTGCACCGTCAAGACATACTATAGTACATACATAGTACATGTCTTGACATACTACACGTGGTGCACCGTCAAGACATACTATAGTACATACATAGTACATGTCTTGACATACTACACGTGGTGCACCGTCAAGACATACTATAGTACATACATAGTACATGTCTTGACATACTACACGTGGTGCACCGTCAAGACATACTATAGTACATACATAGTACATGTCTTGACATACTACACGTGGTGCACCGTCAAGACATACTATAGTACATACATAGTACATGTCTTGACATACTACACGTGGTGCACCGTCAAGACATACTATAGTACATACATAGTACATGTCTTGACATACTACACGTGGTGCACCGTCAAGACATACTATAGTACATACATAGTACATGTCTTGACATACTACACGTGGTGCACCGTCAAGACATACTATAGTACATACATAGTACATGTCTTGACATACTACACGTGGTGCACCGTCAAGACATACTATAGTACATACATAGTACATGTCTTGACATACTACACGTGGTGCACCGTCAAGACATACTATAGTACATACATAGTACATGTCTTGACATACTACACGTGGTGCATCGTCAAGACATACTATAGTACATACATAGTACATGTCTTGACATACTACACGTGGTGCACCGTCAAGACATACTATAGTACATACATAGTACATGTCTTGACATACTACACGTGGTGCACCGTCAAGACATACTATAGTACATACATAGTACATGTCTTGACATACTACACGTGGTGCACCGTCAAGACATACTATAGTACATACATAGTACAGGTCTTGACATACTACACGTGGTGCACCGTCAAGACATACTATAGTACATACATAGTACATGTCTTGACATACTACACGTGGTGCACCGTCAAGACATACTATAGTACATACATAGTACAGGTCTTGACATACTACACGTGGTGCACCGTCAAGACATACTATAGTACATACATAGTACATGTCT
Source organism: Magicicada septendecula (assembly GCA_034769895.1). Classification (NCBI taxonomy): domain Eukaryota; kingdom Metazoa; phylum Arthropoda; class Insecta; order Hemiptera; family Cicadidae; genus Magicicada; species Magicicada septendecula. The sequence continues at coordinate 417,822,599 of CM068373.1, read as the reverse complement.
TGACATACTACACGCGGTGCACCGTCAAGACATACTATAGTACATACATAGTACATGTCTTGACATACTACACGTGGTGCACCGTCAAGACATACTATAGTACATACATAGTACAGGTCTTGACATACTACACGTGGTGCACCGTCAAGACATACTATAGTACATACATAGTACATGTCTTGACATACTACACGCGGTGCACCGTGTCGGTTACTGGTACGCTGATAGTGTGCTTACTCATTGTATGTTATGTGTTTATTTATTGTATGTTTGTTTTACCATGGATTTTAATATATAACGAGCTCCTTTGGAGTGAAGGTCTGAAGATGGGTCATATGGCCTGAAACGCGTAACACAGCTCAAATTACGTTAGAAGTCACTTGACGGAAATCATAAGGTAAATTATATCATAAATAAACACTTGGTATAGTTCTACAGATAATTGTTATTTTCCTGACAATTGTTTGACTAGTTACGTCAGCTTCAGAGGTTAGATTTGAACTGCCAGATTTGAAATGTATGTTAGGCAGGGAAGGGTTGGAGGTAGTGTATGACGAAGGGCGCATTGGACAAAGGTGTTCTATTGTTGTTAACAAAAAGTACCGTCACTGGCTTTACGAATCGTGTATAATATACTTTTGTATGGAAAAAATTCCAAGTCAACAACTTGTCACTTAAACTAATGTAAGTCTAAATATAAAATATGTATAGGACAAAGGTGATTAAAATAGGCCTACCATACAATAAGCTTTAATTTCTGATTGACAGTAAAACAATATGAAATTCGCAGTATATTGTAAACGACATTGTAACTATATTTTACGTATACTGGTTATATTATATAAGTTTTTATATATTAGTCTGAATCTCAAAATCTGATTGTTGAGGTGTTCGTGTTTTTAACGTTTTTTATGGTTTAGGGAAACCTGGGCTTTGAAGAAACCCACCGAGAAAAAAGTAATCTCGATCCGCGTTTAAAATGTGGACCTACAGAAGGGTCTTCAACGTGGGTACGCACGAAAACACATAAAAACGACATCCTAAACGAACAGACGCAATTCAAATCACACGCATTATTCGAACATATCACACCCCACACACACAACATCGATCTTTCAAAAGTCGATACAGTCGCCAACAGCAAGACTGACAGTGCACCCAGCGGCAGCCTCTGAAGAAGCTTTTTAAAAGCGAAAACCGGTTAAGGCTATAAGGTAAAACTTTTACGTTTTTACCTATAAAAAACTTTGTGTTCCGAGTCGGTAGTGAATTAATTATATTTAGTTAAGTAACGGATACGGCATGGACAACGAAATCTAATAAGTAATTTTATCTTTAATAAAATATATACACCCGTATAAATTGTGATAAAATTTTGTGGCCAAAATAACACTAAATTGGACGTAGATTTTCTTGTTCTACAGAAACTGCAGAAACAGAAAAGAAATTAACCGAACTAATTTAATAATAATTAACTGAGTAATTATAAAACACAGGAATCTGGAATAATAGGAAAGGATATTTTTGTCATACCCTAATATATATTTTAACCCCTCCCTCTTCTCAAACGAAACACAATACAGATTTCATAAATATGCGTCAATAACTATGTATTACTGTCTCGGCCAAAAGAATGACAGTCGGAAACCTTTGATGTAATAATGTGTTCTTAAAAGTGCGGCACTTCTAAGATAAAAAGATAAAAATATATACAACGTAAAAAATGAGAATTTCGGTTCACAGATGTGAAATCGATTATTCACACAAACCTAATTTAGGCTATACAAACAACAACACAAATGTAATACAGATCCACAAATATGGTATCAAATGCACGCACACTAACTCTATAATTAATCGAATTCTCGATAAGACTGACTAAAAACTAACATTAAACAGGAGGAACTGTAAAGTCACTATAAAAACCTCAGAAGCATGAAAGGACAGAGTAGGAGGAGGTTGACACATATGTGAAGACGATGGAAAAGAGGAAGAAGAAGAAGAAGAAGAAGAAGAAGAAGAAGAAGAAGAAGAAGGAGGAGGAGGAGGAGGAGGAGGAGAAGAAATAAGAAGGAGAAGAAGAAGAAGAAGAAGAAGAAGAAGAAGAAGAAGAAGAAGAAGAAGAAGAAGAAGAAGAAGAAGAAGAAGAAGAAAAGGAGAAAAGTAGAAGAATAAGGAGTAGGAGTAACAGGAGGTGGGCAAGTAGGAGAAGCGGAAGAAGAAGAAGAAGAAGAAGAAGAAGAAGAAGAAGAAGAAGAAGAAGAAATGTGACCGAACTAACAATAAACACTGACTGACTTACTTAGTTCCGTCTACCACTGCTTATATATACGGTTCGTAATGACATTCATCAACATGCGTCACTTACTAGAAAGTCTAGTAAATTTCAGACATAAATTCGATAATCTGGTAGAATAAACTATGTTTATCTATAAGTGTATAGTACTATTTGTTACAGAACATTCTAGTATATATCAGTATACATAAGTTATACAATACACGCGATGTATAACGTAAATATAGGTGAGTAACATAACCTACGTATTATTCTAATCTATAAATTCTAACTTATGTATTATCCTAACGACAAAGTAGTTTTAATAATATCAATCAATATTCATAATATTAATTTGAATTCTGTATCTAAGTCTTCCACGGCCGGCATCAACAGTGTTGGGAGAAAACTGCGGGTTACTAGGCGTGGTCCACTAATGTCGTTAATCACACCTGGAGGCCATCTTCAGTGCATAAACACGATTCACCAACTGCCGCGACGTTCGTCGGTTAACCGTAGGTATTCTTGTTCTATTGCCACAGTACTATGGTTAACTGACGAACGTCGCGGCAGTTGGTGAATCGTTTTGTGCATTGAAGATGGCCTCCAGAGGTGAGTCGAAACGTATGCGATTAACATCAGTGAACCACGCCCCAAAAGCCCGGAGTTTATTACCAACACTGTTAATTTGAATGTTGGTTGGGGGTTCCCTCTATACAACACAGTGTAGCCGGACCCGTCGCGTTGTCGTCATTCTGCTGTCGACGTAGCCGTTGTTTATTGGTGTGCTGCACACGTGCCAACAACATAACTACATCGATGCCAGAGAAAAAAGTAATTATGTCTGATGACAGTTGCTTTGATGCCGACGAATAAAGGTTTAAATGAGGTTACTATAACAATAAGTAGGCCCTGTATATCAGGACAATTTCGTCTGTCCACGAGACATAGATCTGGCAGAACCCTCCACATTTCAGTCGTATCAATTAAATGTTTGTCATATCCGTTAGAACGGCGCGATGTTATAATATTTTGTGTTAAAAAATCCTGAAACAAACCAATAACTGGAAGTTCCCAGTTAGTTTGGACAATCGATTTTCTGTTGTAATTTAACTTCTTTTGATTTTTTGCGTAGACAGAGTACACTGTGTTGAAAATGGAAAAGTTAATGAATTGGCAAACGGCGGTGAGCAAATAAAAGCAATGCAGTTTGTGTGTGTGTGTGTGTGTGTGTGTGTGTATGTCGTGTTGGGCGCAGGGATTATTGATTCACGTCTCTCCTACTCCTCACCACTCTCTCACTCTCTCTCTCTCTCCCTTTCTGATTCCTACTACTACACATGGACGACAGCTAACCCTTCTCTTACTCTCTAATACTTTTAAGTTAATTGCGTTTAATCAAAATTAACGCGAGACCGTTTCAATTACGTAAAAGCTGAAACGCGAGCAACAGATATGTACTGTATGTGCGCATGAATTTAATCAAACACAAACACATACGATTTACTTTTATTTTTTTACGTTTTGTTGCAGAAAACAGTATTTTTTTAAGAACAATCCTTTCATAAGCGCATCGTGCACACGCAACTACATATCCACATAGTTTTGCTGATACTCGCTACACAAATATTTGAATCATTGTGTACGCAACACACACACACACACACACACACACACACACACACACACACACACACACACACACACACACACACACACACACACACACACACACACACACACACACACACACACACACACACACACACACACACACACACACACACACACACACACACACACACACACACACACACACACACGGCATGAAGAGATGTTGAGAGCATGAAAATCCAGAGTGACCTTTGGAATACAGTTTAACAAATCAACTTGTTTGGTTTACCTGCTGTATGCAGATGATTAGTTATTATTCAAGAAAATGAGGATGATTTACAGAAGAGATCCATGTTTCAGTTACAATGAGTAGCAAGCGAGTACTAACTGACAATCTCTGAGAAAAGGCTAAAACAAATATCCAGTGAGGACTAAAATAGCTGTAAAGCAAAGTGAGCCGTTTCAAAAGCCGTAACGTAAACTATGAGAATCTGAAGCTGATATAAAAGACGAGATAAATAAATTCAGGAACATTTATGGAACGATTCACAGAAATCCTTGAAATAAAACAAGACACACCCCAGCACAAAAATTTCAGTTTTATAAGACAATTACAATTCTAACACTGACGTATGCGAGTGAGATGTGGGTCATGTCGAAATAGGAATGCGGCAAGATTCGGAGTCCTGAAGTGCAGTGCTTATAGTTTATATTAAACTATAATGTCAAGATGGAAGAAGGAATGAGGATTTAAAATACAATTAGACGTAAAAAATACAAATACAATTATTTCAACTTATAGAAGACAATGGTGTGGTCATTAGCAAAGGATGACCGAGGATCGACTACCAAAAGTGGCGCTGCAATATAAAGCCACTGGTAGAAGAGACACGGGATGTCCGAGGATGATGTGGGTGCCGGAAGAAGAAGAAGAAGAAGAAGAAGAAGAAGAAGAAGAAGAAGAAGAAGAAGAAGAAGAAGAAGAAGAAGTTTGTTTACGCATTACTGAATGAAACACTCCATTATACAAGAACTCCTGTTTCTGTACAACTGAAATAGGCTACTTAGGAGGTTACCAACATGAGCTGTTCGGCGCACAAGAAATGTAGTGTAGCAAACACTACGCTTCAGGCGACTGTTATATCATTAGGTGTTATCCCAGCTTCGAATGTTCTGCCGACATGGAGGCTGAAAAATGCACCTTCGGTGGTAATCGGGAGTCAAAACCTACTAACCACTAGGTTAAATAGTCATGCGCTATACGCACTGATCTGCTAAATCCCCAATAATCAAAGGAGCATTGGTACAATAAATAAAATGACTTATGCTACTTAAGCCACATAAGGCCACGTTACCGATAACACCAATTGTGTGTTTACAAAAAAAAGTCCGTGAAGTTTTGTACAAATGATTCCGTGTATCTGAAACTTATTTCCATCCTTTGCTAAAACCAGAAAGTTGAGCCTTCCGTTTTACGTGCATTCTGGTGGGCACCCACTAGTCACTTTACTCACGACACAAGGTGCATGTTGTTATGTGGTGGTGACAACATTTGTCTTAATACTATCTAATTGTGTGAATAAACCAGCAAGAACTATATGCATTCTTGAGATTCCGACTTCCTTCTTTCGGGCACTGTTTTCAAACTTAAAAATTTCGGATGTGTCGGTGTCGCAGGAGACTGTTGGCTTCACGGTCTTGCCCTACATTCACGGGGTGACGAATCGCATTGGCAGGCTGCTGAATCGGCGGGGCGTGAAGACCATCTACAATGCCGACCAGGGAGACACGACAGTTCCTGAGACCGGTGAAGGACGCAAGGGAGGCGTGTACAGTGTGCCTTGCTCGTGTGGCGTACGTAGGCACCACGAAGCACAGCGTCCGCACCCGCGTCGGTGAACACAGTCGCTGTTGTCGCTTGAGGCAGCCGGAGAAGTCTGCAGTGGCCGAACATGCGCTCTCCAACGCTGATCATTACGTCCTCTTTGAGAAAACCAAGATCTTGTTCTCGGAGAGTGCCTACTACCCTCTCCCGCACAAAGAGTGCGTGGGGATCTTCAAACATGGTTCCGTCGCTATGAATCGATGCTGAGAAAGCCGCCTACTAAGTAGGATTTGGCATGCTGTTCTCAGTAGCGATTCCTGACACGACAGGTGGGGCAAGCATCGAGTCTAAGCTCAATATAAACACATGTACAAAAAATGCCAATGCTGCAATCATTAAAAAAAAATAATATTCTTGTACGCATTCGTTTCTGTCGCTGTGAGAAAAATATTAATCGAGTGTAATTAGTAGGCTATGTGCAACAAATACAAGGCCAGCAAAATACAGAGAAGCTAGATGTACATCCACATAGCCAAGAATATTTCTTATAGTATTAGGTATTAAAATATCTCGTTACCTAGGTTTCGTTCAAGTTTTTGTTTAAGGCACTTAACTCAGGCTGATAGAAACTTGCAATCCAAAAACTTACAACCAAAACAATAAACAAGTGAAAAATGTGGCCGCATTGTCACCGCTAGCGCTCGTAGCGGCTTAAAGCACTGCTAAATGTGCTTGCTTTTTGCGTCTCTGAGAGACAGATGCTGTGCGTTTTAGCATTCTGCGTTACCAGCAAGCCATCTTACTCGTAGGTTAGATTATTTGAATATTCTGTTTGTGTAAAATCTAGCCTAATGTAAAAAAAAAGGCTATATAGTGAAAGCGTAGCTGTGAAATCCTAAATAAGCGCTAAGATTTCTGAAATTTTTGCCAAATCGTAGTTAATGCACCGAAGCATTTTTTGAAGTGATTGCCTTGGGCGCGGAGCGGTCAGCCAGCTGTTAAAGCAGCACACAGAACTGGAAGCGAAGTGGTAGTAGTGACTTCGATGAAATCAATGTCATTTTCACTGGAAGACAGGTGACAAATGCGCAGCCGATTATCAAAACGTGAGAGATAAGAAGGCATTTGAAACAGTTTTTAGTGACAACAATAATGTTGGTTACGTAATAATTTATTTACTTTTGTCTGATTTATTTGGGCAAGCACTGCTTGCGTTGCTTGCTCTGAGGATTCGCCTCTGGCTGTTCTGCAAAGCCAGTCAGACAGCACTTGAGGCTGTGTTCCAGCTTAGATTGTGCTGGTATAAAAATTTATAGAAGTGGGTCTTCTAGACAAAAATAACATAGTCTCTACGCCATCACTAAGGTGAATTGGGGGTCACCGTGCCAATTGTTTCCGACACTGAAGATGGCCTCCGATGGTGGGGCCGAAACATGTGCCCAAACGAACACGGCTTAAAAGCCCAGCAAATATCTTTACAAATTAAATTTTGCAAATTGAGAGTAGAAATTTCACAATATGTATGATGTTCTCTTTAAAGCCAAATTGTAACAGAGTGTATACTTGTTACGCTAGTAGGCCTACCACCCAATGAATTATCCGATGCAGAGTTGGTACTCTGTCTTCTGTGAAATGAACGAAGTGACGGATATGACCTTGTGCACTTCCTGTCTGCTGAAGTATTTCCATGATAACTTGCTAGTTTTATTTGGCCTAAAAGTCATTTTCATTTAACCAATACTTAATTTATTTTATTAAATTTTAACATGCTAAAGAGACGAGAAGAAGTTGGTTGTCTACGAGTGTTCAGCTTGAATTTAATCCTGCTTTAATCAGTGTTAGTTAAAAATTATTCTTAACTATTAAACTTCAGCTTTATTTGACCTAAAAGTCATTTTTATTTAACCAGTACTTAATTTATTTTATTAAACTTTAACATGCTAAAGAGATGAGAAGAAGTTGGATGTCTACGAGTGTTCAGCTTGAATTTAATCCTGCTTTAATCAGTGTTAGTTAAAAATTATTCTTAACTATTAAACTTCAGCTTTATTTGACCTAAAAGTCATTTTTATTTAACCAGTACTTAATTTATTTTATTAAACTTTAACATGCTAAAGAGACGAGAAGAAGTTGGTTGTCTACGAGTGTTTAGCTTGAATTTAATCCTGCTTTAATCAGTGTTAGTTAAAAATTATTCTTAACTATTAAACTTCAGCTTTATTTGACCTAAAAGTCATTTTTATTTAACCAGTACTTAATTTATTTTATTAAACTTTAACATGCTAAAGAGATGAGAAGAAGTTGGATGTCTACGAGTGTTTAGCTTGAATTTAATCCTGCTTTAATCAGTGTTAGTTAAAAATTATTCTATGCTATTAAACTTCAGCTTTATTTGACCTAAAAGTCATTTTTATTTAACCAATACTTAATGTATTTTATTAAACATTAACATGCTTGCATATTTTGTGTTTTGAACACAAAGTTGCTTTTTGCAAAGAGATAAATTTTTATATTGAATTTTCGCAAAACTTATGATCAGTATTGTCATGTTTAAATTTATTTTACATAGTACAGTTTTTAAATTCAGTTATAAATAGATTCTCAAGAACAGTGTTGTTATGGTACATTAGGCAAACTTTCTTGAACCTTAGTTTTCCTACTTCATAGGGTTAAAAGTAGCAATAACTTATATTACAAAATTTAATTCTGCTTTATAACATATGTTAAAGTCATTTAGCTCTGATACTTTTGATATTTTAAAATAAATTAACAAAATTTAAATTCCAGTCACTTTGTCTATATTTTTATAAATAAATGTATATACATATCTCCTGTTCCAATCAGTTCATAATAAGAGAAGCTCAAGAAAATATGCTGGCCTTATTTGAAACTTAATTAGGCCAAAACCTAAACTTTTCACAAACGTGTTCAATTATTAATAATTTTAAAAATTATAAAATTTTAATTTGCTATTCATTTTCTAAAGACATTAAAGAATCCATGTGATTCTTTTTACCATTTTACGTGTACAAACAAGAAAGTAACATGTTTAATATTATCACGAGCATATGTGGGTCAGGCAAATTATCCACGACAACGGACTACCGGGAATTGGTAAAGCACATATACACTTGATCCCGTGCAAGGTGTCAAGTGTTAAATAAAAAGCATATCTTATACTTATTCTCTTCTTCTTCTTCATTCCAAGATTAGGCGACATCACCTGTTCCAGTCTCTATTTTCTTTTGCGTGGTCTTCCACATCTCTTTTCCGTTCAGGCGCATATTGTAAAACTTGTGACGCAGCCTTTTCGCTTCCATTCTACCTATACGTTCAACCCAACTCAGCTTACATTTCTCGATTCTTGCATTTACAGAGAATTTACCCAATTCACGTCTTATCAAATCGTTTTTAATTCTATCGGTACGTATACATCCCTTTACGTAACAAATTCGTCTCTGCAGCTTGTATGTGATATTTTTAAGATAATGTTTCGGAACCGTATAAAAGAGTAGGGACAGCGAAACCTTATAGAAGTTCATCTGAGTTTCCTTTCTTGTAAAAAAAGCATATACATCTTTTGTAACTATAAATGTAATATACCATTATGTATCCAAGTTTTAAAATTCAATTAAAGAAGAATAAGGATATACTTTATGATTTGTAACAGGTATTTGACCTGATGACCGTTGTGGTTGATGCAGGCAGATGGTATTATTTCCTTTGGTATTTGGGTATCATCTCAAGTTGCTGCTTCCAAATTATAGATTATTGTAGGATTTGTGCTGTAAAAAAATATGTCTAACTCTTTTCTATACAAATTATTCAGTGCAATTATAAGGTGGATTATCCTAAACCATCCTTAGGCGCGTTTTCGTCAGCGTAGGTTCTCGTATCACAGTGACAATAGACGGGAACCACATAAAATTACTCTCGAACGCGTGGCCACGACGGATTCTTAAAGCCAAGGATGTGAGCTTTGTTTGAACACCCGGCGTGTAAATCAAATAATCCTTGGGAACATACACGAATATTCTGGCAACGTGCTGTACATAATTTAGCGTGGAATTTCGTCTACAATTACTTAATTATTCCCAAAGAGATTTGTGTGACTTTTGGAAGATTCGTTTTAAAGCTGTTAATGGTGTGTATCTGGTCCAGTGATGTAGAAATAACAACATTTTTCTATTGGTTTGTACCATCAATGCTACTGAAGTTCAAGAAGAATATCTTTAGCAACCGGTCTACTTCCCTGAAAGTTCTTAGTCCATACGGACATAGAAATATAGTCAGCAGATTTTTATCGTTAAAAAAGTTTTTTGACCAACTAGTTTAGGAAAATCTATGTTACTTTGATTGCTTCAAAGGGCAGTGAAGGAGTGTTCGCTGGGAGTATGTATTAACTGCTAACACACCGTTTCTAAGGAATATACGTAAAAAAGTGTTCCCCCTCAAAAAAAAAAAAATAAATAAAAAAAAAAAAGGACGTCTGTAAAGCATCCTCGTTTTCAAGAATAATAAGTAATCATCTGCATGTAGTGGAGAATCAAAAAAGTTGATTTGTTAAATAAATTATTACTTTATCCCATTACATAGATATGGGACGAGTTTGTACACAATCACTACTCCAAACATAAATTACATTAATTAGTAATGTTACCTAATTACAAGGGCAATTAACGCGCTCAAAATAAACACGGAAGTGATGTAATGGCTACTGAATCTTCGTCTTGTTTAATGTTAAGTTTGCATAACTCGTAAGGTATAACAGACAACGAAAACGCGGTGTAATTGAATTAAGTCGGCATAAAATCAAGCTGAACTAACAGTTAACTTTGCTATAACAAAATGTATAATGGGGGTTTTCAAGTTATATTACAATGTATGAAATCCATTTCAATGTATAATGGAGTATTTCAGCGAGTGGTGCAGAACTGGAACAAGTACAGTATAATCATGTTGTTACGAAGGTCTCACGGATCGTCGTATTGTACAGTGGAGACAAAATGCAGAAACCAATGAAATCACTGATTACCAGCTTTAATTAATCACAAGTAATAATTGGAAATCAACAAAGGTACTCTCATACAATAATTCAAGTTAATTTTGTCAACACACAATAATAATGTCACCTTATTACAGTATCGCTCTAATTTACACGATAATCACTTTCCACTAAGCCGCAACAATCACTTGGTCTGCACTCTACAATATAGCCAGGTGTAACTAACTGATTAAGCCGGCCGCTGTTGCTTATATATATCCGGCAGGAGTTCCAGAATAATTTTCCATCCTTTCGGCAGCGATCCGTCACAATTTGGTTAGTTACAAGAGATAGAACAGTCTGGAGGCTACGTGTGTGTGTACAACCTTGACACAGACGTTGCACGCTGAGTTAGTCGAGAAACGTGTAGAATGTCACTCTCGACTTTTCAAGGACGTTACGTAATTGTCGTAGCCGTAGGAATATTAGTAATTAGTTAACAGGTGGTAGAGTCAACCGAGAATAGACCTTATACGGGCCATGATTTGTCCTTGTATACACTTAACACAGGACAACACCTTCAAGTCAGACACAACAGAAATAACAACTGGTGTGAAACAAGGTTTTTTCTCTCATCAATATTGTTTCTGATTATACTGCAACTGATGAGTAAATAAACAATGATATGAGGATTAAGTAAGAGTGATCAAGAAATATAATAATATAGTAAATACTACTACGCGATTGACTATATTAAATATAGTAATTTAGTAATAAATATATGAGTTACTATATTATATTATAGTAAATATAATAATATTACTATACTACGGGACTTATCGTAATAAGCTTCGAGGTTACGCAATAGTAACCGCTCTTCCCCGCCCTTCGCACGCCAGCGTTGTCGCACCTTACACTTGGTTATGCGTAGGCAAAGGCGGGGAGGGGAGGTCTGTTGCAAACACCGGCAACACCACAGTGGCCTCGAAGCTTATTATGGTATGTCCCACATAATAAAGATCATTGAACTAAAGAAAATACCCAAAAACTAAATAAATAAAAAGAAAATTAAACTAAAATTATCGAAAGAAGAAATTAATAAAAGAAAAACAAAAAGAAATATTGGAGGGAGTATATAGTGTTGGAAGAGACAGAAAAATGGGATGATATGGCTATTTAAATGGAAAGAAAAAAGATCGAGTATTGAAGACTTTGAGAATAATGGCATGGAAAGAAAAAAATGTAGGGCAACCGGGAGTGGTGGAGGATAGCAGATGAAGTGAGGAATGAGGGAACAGAACATAAAAGTAAGAAGGAAAGGAAGCCTTGGCTTCCATATATAGCTTCATCACCATGCCTTTGAAGCTGTGGGGTAGCAGTATAGGAAGTCGTCCTTACAATCTAAGTCCTCTACTCGTTTACTGATGAAGTCTAGGGCGACAAGTCTTTAAGAGCTCGGTAAGAGACAGTCAAACAGATGGAATTCATTGCGTACTTCAGAATCATAATTATGACGTATTCTATTACGAGACGCTTTAGATCGTACCGTCTGTTTAGTCCACGATATTGGGTGGTAACTGTACAAACCTGCCGCGGTACTGAAAGCCAAAACGTTTCGCTCCAGAGTCGGTTGCTGATTTTACTCTCTATACCAGTGGATCTCAACCTTTTCAAGCCCGGGACCCACCTCGAAGGATATTACACCTCAAGGGATCCATAAGCAACGGAACGACAGACATCCGACTCCTTGAGTTAAACGTCAGAGAGATACCGGTAAAAAGCAATGGTAGAGTGCGAATACAGAAATTTAAAGCTTAGACTATGTACAAAACGGGTTGAGTTTACAATTGTTAAAATAATATATCTTAATAATTAAATGTAATATGTTTTTAAGGCATAGTAAATACATTTTCGAGCCCGACTTCGCGACCCAACAAAAACCTCCCTGGGACCCGGAAGTGGGTCGCGCCCCATTGGTTGAGAAACGCTGCTCTAGACCTAACACACACGCGCGCGCGCGCACCGCATACCACATACCACACACAATACACCATACTCATATAAACGTTATAGAGAAATTTGGCCCCCTCGGTTTAATTTTTCTAAGCAGTTAACTGGTGTCGATGGTATGTATGTCAGTCCACACTCCCTTTTCTTCTTTTTTTTTACGTTTTCCTTCATTCCTCGTTTCATCCTTCTTCACTCTCTGTTGTTTACATTCTTTCTCTCCGTACTATCGCTCTCATTGGTTGTTTATTAACAGTCCATTTTCTTTTCTTCGACTCAAATAACCACAGCATCACATTTTTCTGTTTCCTCCAACATTTCTTTTTGTTTTTCATTTGTTAATCTTTTCTTTGCATATTTTCTTTAGTTCAATTACCCCCTAGATCAGTGGTTCCCAAACTTTTCAGTCCGCGGACCCCTTCAAAAAAATTAAAATTTCGTGGACCCCGTCTGAGTTATGAAATAAACCAAACAGTAAATATGATACAAACTCTCATACTTTTATTAAAATGTATTAAAATCAAAATTCTCTTAACTTGCAAAATTATAATATTAATGATATCAAACATTGTTTAATGTGAACAATGAAGCTGGTTTTGAAAAATTAGCTCTGAAATGTTAGGTTTAATGTCTGATTATTTCAATATTAAGTCACACTCGACATCAAGTTTATTTCTTAACTTTGCCAAACTCGGCTCTATTTTTCTAGCCGCACGTGTCGAAATTCAGGTACTTAGGCATAAAACCAGCTACACGAAAAACCTTATGCTTATTTACAGTGTTTATACGTGAGATACAGTGCTTATATACGGACTAAAACAGTGCGATTAGTTCTGCGTTGATGCGGCGCTCTAGTCAGTTCGTCTGACAAACAGATCTGCTACACGACGTCATTTAAAGACATTGTTAAAGCAATTAGTTTGAAATTACTTTTAAAATTACAATTAGTTTGAACAAAAAAGTACTGGAATCTTCTATTAATTGTTTTGAGATTTTGAACTACAAAAAATTAGTGAAAATTACAGTGTATTCTATTTTTTCTTAAAAGTGTCTGCGGACCCCCTGAAATACTGTCGCAGACCCCCAGGGGTCCGCGAACCCCACTTTGGGAACCACTGCTGTAGATAATTGTTTCTTTCAAATATTTATTAATTTTCTTCATTACTCTTTCTTTTTCTGTGCGTGTTGTGTGCAAATATACATTTAAAATATTCTTTAAACGGCCGGGCATAAAATTTCATTTTCATATTATGTAAAACCCGAATAGGAGTATTCAGAAGTAGATGTAAAATGCCTCATGTCGGACAACCGGTTTTTATACGAAAATGACGGCAATTTATTAAACACGCCAATAACTGTCGTGACGGTTCGTTATTCAATACCAGTTTAATAAAAGTTATTTACTTTGGGATGTCCAACGAGATTAACGTCGTCTATTTTTGGCATAGAAATGCTGGCGTTTTAGTCGACTATCGATTATTGGAAATCGTATTAGGCAAACAAACGTTTTCTTCTTCCTCCTACGCAGCATTCAATCTCTCGCAAATGCCAGTGTAAATAATTTCGCCGAAGGAAAAGGCACCCACCTGTCTGGCTACACGCCAAATTTATTGCTATTGCTACACGAACGATTATTTAATATCGTTTTCATGACAGTAGATTCGACGACGAATGACAGTTACATGAATGCCGCGGGATTGATGACTTAATAATATATTACCGTGCCGGTCGAGTTGTTATTGACCGGCGGAAACCGGGTTTTTGTGCTGTACCGTTCCGCAGCCATCTAGATTAGCCTGATGTTCTTACAGAAACGTCTTTTACGTATTTCTAGGTTATAAATCACATTTGAGGGAAAAACGTTTGCTGGGTTGAACCGAGTGACAGCCGATCGTTAACTTGGCGGTAACCAAAAATATTTCTACCAAAACAGGCAATGTGTATTTTAGAAGAAATATTTGATTCGCTCACATGTAAAAAGGTTCCACTGTTTATAGACAACACTACTGCTATCTATTTTTCCATCCTTTGAGAGGACCGAATAATGCTCGTGGTGTGAACTGAAACTAAATTGTGTTATCTAAAGATTCAACTCGCTGCACCCAATCCAAAAGAAGTGATTCAAGTATTAAGGGTGTGACAAATGGCTACTGATCTGACTGAAAAAGTTAACGATTCTGTCAGATTTATATCCGGTAGGAAGCTCATGAAGATATGGTATATACTTTTAGTTGTACGCTTATTGACGCGTATTATTAAAATGATGTATTTTGCCCAAGGAAAGGAAGAATGGAACATTAAATGGTCACTCTGCGATGAGATATTCTCAGCGGTTCGAAAGAGTCGCGTGTAAACCGTAAAAAAATGCTATAATGTAAGAAATGTTTAGTGACGACAAAAATAAGTTGTCTACTAAACTGAAATACGAGGTTTGATCAAAAAGTTCATGCAATTCCTGTTCATTTAAAAATTATTCCTTCATTCGTCGACACTTATACTGCCCCTTCAAAGTAGTCTCAGTCGAATGCAACACGATTAAGCCAGGCGTTATGCAGTCTTCAAAATACTTTAAGCATGCATTTTTTGGTACAGCCTTTAGCTCGCTTAGCGATTTCCGTTTTACGTCTTCAACGTCGCGAAACGTTGTCTTTTCGTAGAAATTATCACCATTTGGGAGTAGGAAAGATCGCGTTGGGACACATCTGGTGAATACATACGGCAGTTGCCGTGTCATCATTATGACGTTTTCTTTTGCCTAGCCTGACAAAATTCTTAACAAGCAATGACTTGCGTCCAGGCCCATTATCGGGCTGCAATTTTCATAAATTATTATTTCGCAAATCTGGTCGTTTTCTACGAATAGCTTCATACAAATGCGTAAAATGTCCGAATAGTACTCTTTGTTTACCACTGCGCCTAGCGGTGATATTTCGTGGAACACAAAAACATATTGTTATGACGGTCTAGTGATCGTCGTATGGTACAGTGGAAAACAAAATACAAGACACCAATTAAGTCACTAATCATCAGCTTTAATTATCACAATTAAACAGTTTGTAATCAACAAGGTATTCTCCTACAACAAATCAAATAAAAATTGTTCACACGCAATAAAAATGTCAACTAACATAAAACACAATTATCCCGCACAATTATAAAACACATAAGACGTCGCCACAATACTTCGACCCACACTGTGTAAATCGCCCGACAATAATTCAACTAAGGGCCGCTGAATCCTTGTATTTATACCCCGCTCAGACACCAGAACATTCCACATACACAGTGCGCGCGGCTGGCGACGTCTAGAAAAGTCTCGAGAACGCATGTCGAGATCACGTAGGCACACAACATTACAGCCGGATTCCACTGGAACGACCGAGGAACACGTAGATTGTTCTGTAATGTCGTAACACTAATCTTCGTCTAACAACCACGATCTTCAACTCATTTTCGACAGTCTTTGAAGCTTGTAAACCGCTTGTTCACGCACATCAGTCTCGCCAGAAGCCTTCCAAAAACGTTAACCAGTACAGAGCAGTTTATCCCACAGTTTACATAAAATTTAATCCATATTCTTCAATCTTGCATTGTAGAATGGTAACAAAATTTTCTAATACACGTACGGATGACTTACTCAATTAGATGTGAAATCTAAACTATATATCAAATAGTGCTAAAAGCTTAGACGATTATCACTAACACGTAAACCAACATCACATAAAAACAGTTGTAATCGGACACTTGTAGCGGTGGAAATTGCTAAATTGCACGAACGTTTTGATCAAACCTCGTATAGTAACGTTCTGGAAAATGTAAGTCACAAAAGTAAAAAAAAAGTAGGATGTACATATTGTTCTAGTCATGATGCTGAAGACGATGATGATGATGACAACTCAGGTAGTTCACAGAATTCGCAAGTTCAAGAGAAACGTTTAGTAGAATTAAAGTCATAAGTTTTAGTAAAATTATCTTCATAGCTGATGGGCCGTGTACGCCAGACGTTTGGACTGGAACTGCGGCAGTTGGAGAGGTGTTCTGTTTCCCCAGCGACATGTTATACCGTCATTTGTGACATGTATCGACGTCTACGGTGTACAAATTTTACAAATTTTAATAAATATAATCAATTGTTATGATAAATTTACTAGGTTTATTTGTTTCATAGTTGAAAGGTGAAACAAACGCCCTCACAACACCGCAACCAACCATCACCATTTTAACCAATTAATTAACAATGACCATTCCAAGAACAAATGCATTATCAGACAACTTATGACGTCTATACAGCATAATGCCCGTAAGCAAACAGATCATGACAGCACACTTACAAAACATTTATTACGTCATAAAAGAGAACAAAAGAATTTATCAAGTGTGTGTGTGTGTGTGTGTGTGTGTGTGTGTGTGTGTGTGGATGCATGTGTGTAAAACTAGGCACTGTACTTTTTCAGATATTTAATTAATAAAATTGTGTTAGTAGTTATAATCACAAACAGAGTTAACAGTGTTGCACACCACTAAGTATAGAAAAATTATTTCGATTAGCGCTTTCAAGCTTCACAGCTTATCATCAGATCGGAAATAACAATAACGGGAACTAGACAACTTCTTTATACCCCTACTTGCCCTACAGCGCGTACACATTTTCGTAAACAATCTTTAAGTTAAAAAAGTACCGACACGGGTGACTGACCTCGCTAGTTACTAAAAGCCAGAAAGGGCGTTTAACTTAAAAATTGTTTAAGACAATATGTACGCGCTGTAGAGTAAGTGGGGGTGTAAAGAAGTTGTCTAGTTCCATTATTGTTATTTTCGATCTGATGGTGAGCTGTGAAGCTTGAAAGCGCTAATCAGAATAATTTTTCTATAGTGGTGTGCAACAGTGTTAATTCTTTTTTCAGATATGTTTAGTATAATGTACACCAGCAGTGGGTAAAGCATTTGGCTACAGATCTAGAGGACCTGTTTGCGGCTCATCAAGTTGTACTTTTCAACCTCTGGTCTGCTCAGCCTGTGGATATGAGTACCTGGGATAATAATGAGGTGCTGAAGAGTAGTGGTGGCCATACTACCTTGCTTGTAACCCGAATGGCTCACATAAGACAACCTACCCTGTCTGGGCGTGTGTGCGAGAGTAATGTTTAAAAGGCCTTCCATACGGTGTACGGTAGTTTCAGCTGACGACGCGTGTCTCAAAAAGCGTAGAAACGAGTTAAAGAAAGTTACAGAACGGAATAACGCGTAAGTTTATTTTTGTGAAGTTTGTCTGAGTGATTTCAATATGTTTGTACTAGTGAATTCGGTTATCTGAATATACAGTGAAATTTGCTAATAACGAGATTTAAGGGACCGGACAAACGTGCTCGTTAAAATCGGGTGCTCGCTACATCGAGTTGTCGACTCGCAAACCTAAGTTTTTATAACGTGATTATCGAACACGGAACATAAACGTCTACTATAGAAGAGACTTTGCACAATAAAATTTCTACATGTTTTACATTCTACGCTTAAAAGTGAAATTTAGACTTTAAACATTTTTTTGACTCTAATATTCTTTGCTGAATATTGGCATATAGTGCATTTGCGAAATATAGTAAAAGTGACTGTAGGAAAACTTACCAAAAATCAACTGGCTATCTGGCAAAAAACCAAAACTTTCCATAACACATGTACACAATTTATTTTTAAATTACAAGAAAATTCAGTCTAATTTGTGAATTGTGATCTTTTGTTCTTTGTTCTAAACGGAATTGTCAAAATTATATTTCGCAAACAAAACTTAATTAACCTTAAAAAGTCATCTATTTTTGTTTGTTTAGTATTTCTGTATCTTTAAATATCAAAACAGTTTTATCATTTATTTAAATATTCCACGAATTTATCACTTACAATATTAGTTTCACTAAATTGAATTAATGATTTTAAACGAACGTATAAAATGCTGTATTGTAACGAACTTTTTTGACTTAACCAATGCGAATAACTTGTTAGACCTGAACAAGCCTGCAACAAAATGCTCGTTATAACCAAGTCTCTAATGCGTTCCTACTCATTAAAAGCGAGTTTAATTATCATTACTAAGATACAAAACCAAACAAATCTCGTACTTTTGCTCGTTACATCCGAGTTCTCGTTATAAGCGAGCTCGTTATTCGCGAGTTCGACTGTATCTTACTGCGTACATTTGGTAAAAAGTGTGTGTGTGTGTATGTGAAATCCCGTCGTTACTCTTCAGAAAGAATAACGTTTAAACTGTCCTTACTGAAGCTGGAAACGCTTTATCTAGCTCTGCACTCGACGCGACCGCCCGTTCTTTGTTCTCTGACAGATATTGCTGCCAGTTTAATAAATACTGAAGTCCTACTGAACAAAATAAACAACTGCGGTTATTTCCAAGGGATGAGCATTTTCTTCGTTAAAGCATAAACATGTTAAAATAAACGACTTGAGAAATACGTGTTCTATACAGTAAAGTGGATCCTTAAGTACAGTGGTTGAAAAAGGGGGTTGCAGTTGGGTTGGATAGAATTATTTTGTTTTATTCTCTGAGTAGAAAACGTCTAAGTCTCCTCCCCTCCAAACAATACACAAGGAAAGCAAAATATGCAATTTTAGTGTCACACCCACATAACTTCAAATATTGATTGTATAAATCTTTTTTAAATTATAATAATAATGGCTCCCATGTATACCACCGAAGTAGCTTAGGAGTAGGCAGGGTAGGCTGCCTAATGTGAGCCGTACGGCATACAAGGAAGACAGTGTGGCCAGCACTACGCTTAAGCCGCCAATTATTATTCCCAGGATGTTATCCCAGGTACTCATTTTCAACAGGCTGGGTCGACCTGGGGGCTGAAAAACGCACCTTGATTTTATGGTGCGGGCCCGGGAATTGAACCCGGGACCTCTAGATTAATAGCCAGGTGCCATACCCACTGGTCTACTGAGCCGCCATCTTCTTTAAATTTACGATTAAATATTGTTTCCTGATTTTACACTTTGATTAAAATTTTAAAGGTCTGGTGTAGGCGTAGGTCTATCTACTGTCATAATTTCAATTTTTTCCTCAATCGGACGTAAACTGAACGGCGTTTTCGTCAAGCTTTCGACAGAATTCATTGCGTCCTACCAGTTAAATATAATAAATATCTTACACTATGACACCTTAATACTTTATATGCACTATTATTTACATTTAACAATGAATTAGACTGACACTAACAATGAACTTCACAAAAAATTCAACTAATATAACAACATAACCTTACAAATTCCAAACTGGCGCACCACGTGTTATTTACTAACAAACTGGTGGCGCCGTGACGTACAAGCGGGGTTTGCAGCCCTTAATCACACCAAGCGAGCCTATACCGCTGTAATAGGGACAACCGAGTCTATCCAGCCTGAGCACTACTCCATTGTATTTCCCCATATACAAAGCGCGTCACAGTTGGTGCACACTTGCCATGTACACCGCGGCAAGAGCATACGGTTTTTAGTAGTATTGCTCTATGCTTTCCTATCGGCAAATGATTAATTTACGATGATTTAGCTTGAAAACACTATTATTAGTTATTGTTTTATTCGTAATTCTATAATTTAAAATACAATTCGGGATTTAATGAGGGTTGTGCAACCGTGAAACCTAAGCACGGGGCGCCACTGCTTAAGTAGTATATAAATTCAACGGTGTAAAGAATACCCGCTTTTGTATCCATTTACTGTTGTGTTGACTGTTGCAAAGCAAAAACTATTTTCGCAAATAGGCTTGTCTTTGTGCTTTGGTCAGATAAGTCAAAACTTTTTTCAGTGTTCAGTGTCACAGATGACAGCGATTATAGAATAATAAAAAAAATCGGATAGGGAAAATATTGTTTCTAGATTCGGCGTTTTGTCAATGAAAATAAATTAACGCCAGATACAGAAAATGATGAAAACGGTAGTTCAAAAACAATTTATTTGACCGTTACTTTACATACTATAGTCGAACCTCGATAACTCGAATTCCTCGATATCTCAATTTTTTTCTTTTTCCTTAACTTTCCCTATACAGAACCACGTTATTTTATGTTTATAACTAGATTTTGTTTTAAAATAAACGTTGATAACTCCAATTTTTGTCACTTTCTGGCCATCCCACTGAACCTCTAGAACTCAAAATAATGTACGTGTGGATCTCTGCCACTCGAAGTTCTATTAAAAGTCTTTATAAACCAAAGTTTTGTCGTGTAAATTCTTTAATTTGAAGGTAGCGTGTTTTTAGAGTAGAGAAGTAGACAGATTAGCTTAAACAGTGTATTTTCTGTTAAAATAAATAAATAAAAATCTTATTAACGATACAATCTGATTGGTGCACAGAGACAGAATCGGATAGCGCCGAACTTTTATAACACATTATTACATTAAAGGATCCGATTGTCATTCTTTTGACCGCGGCAGTATTAACAGATTAATTTATTCTCCTGTCATTACAGATATCCAACTCACACTACAAACAACAGTAATTAGAGTCAGTAAATTGATAAGTAGCAGTCTCCCAGGACAAATAAATAATTGTCCTAACACTTAATATTTGCACTAATGGTGATCTGTATTAACCGCTGTAAAAAAACAATTGGAGAACTGGCTGCTAGAATTGCAGACGCACTGAGCTTTTAAATGGATACCCAGCGTAATCAACTGCGATACCGGATAAGTCGGTTGACTTATTTACTCCATTGATTTTTATAGACCACAGGAGAACCTTCGAGATGAATGACGACACACTAGAAGTTTCCGGTTATTGACACAGCCCATGCTTTTGCACTGTCGCACTAGTTGCATGGCCGCAAATATGCATCGGCCTAAAAATAGTTGCATTCTTTATAGCGCGTCTTCGTGAGAGTACAAAACCTTCACCGAATCATTAAAACTGTGTTTGCGAGTGAAACGAATCTTACAAGCGTATGCTAAATAATATCGTATTTTATGGTTATGATACTTATGATATTTTTATTTGAAATCAGTGGTGACATTATGCTGTGAGAAAAAATGTATTTAATCATTTACTTTGGCATGTAGGCCTACCACTGTAAGGAAATGTTCAGTTTCATTCATATTCAAGTTTGAAATCGAAAGTGAACACAACAGAAGTAATAAGAAAATGGTTGCCGTAGTAGTAGTCGTCGAAACGGGACTGCAGTAGTGAAATGAAGAACTGTCTGAGGTCACGTGATTCCGTGAGCAGGCCGTACCACGGCCTTCGCAATCTGTGTCACATTCACCCCTCTCGTACCAGGCACGGACCTGCGACTCAGCCAGTTGTTGACCTTTGGTATACATTATTTCAGATGAAATGTTAGGCCTATACAGCCATTTTTATTGTTTTCGTGCATAAACTAGTAAACCATATGCTGAAGTCGTAACGAGGCAGTTATGTATCTCGAACATATATCTTTTGCTGTATATCATTCAAAATATCAGCGTGAACTGTTGAATAAAGATTTCCAAACAGTATGTTCGTCGAATTTTGTATTGTCACATGCCAATAAAGAAGTTTACAAAATATGCTTTTAACTTTGTAGTTCCAAACAATTTAGTAAATTACCAACCAACATTTCACCAGTAATACAATAAAGTATTTTACTAAATAAAGCCTTGTAAATAACAAAGCAGCATTTTATAGGTTTTAAATGGAAATAATATCATGTATCTACTAACATTCGCCCTTGAAATTGATCAGTCATACAGTTGACAGGAATATTTTTAAAAATTAATTTAAAGGAAAAATTTGTGCAGCCTGAAGAATAGTAGGTAACAGGCTTTGGAGGGGGGGGGGCGCTAAACTGAACTCTAAAAAAAGCTTCCGATTTTTACTTTTTGGCAGTTTGACGTTTACAATTTTTTAACACTGTATTTATACATAATTTTTATATTAATTAAGCGGCATTGTTTACAGTCAGATAGTATTGGGCTGCAAAACGCTCTTACAAAACATTTAGGCCTATATACATTTTGGCAGACCAATAGCAAGGTGGCGAGATACACTGTGTCGGAACAAGCAATATATCTAATCCGAGAAGGAAAGACAAACAAGAAGAAGAAAAGGAAGAAAACAACGATTCTAATGTCATTGTCGAGTCTTAACAATACAACAATTTATTTCGCTATTACAATTGACCTTCGAAACCCGAGTTCCTAACTAAATAAATGTAACTACGAGCATT
The DNA here is from genome assembly GCA_034769895.1 of Magicicada septendecula. Classification (NCBI taxonomy): domain Eukaryota; kingdom Metazoa; phylum Arthropoda; class Insecta; order Hemiptera; family Cicadidae; genus Magicicada; species Magicicada septendecula. The sequence goes on along the minus strand of CM068373.1, from coordinate 417,799,686 downwards.
ACATTACAATCTGTTAGACAACTACCGCGAACTAATAATAAAAAATAATGGCAGAAATATTTGTTTAAATAATTTTCCTGTTCAGATAGAAAAATAAAAATCCGTCAGCTTTGCCATTTGTTGCCGGACTGCTGTCTGCTGCGTTGTGCTGAACAAGACCTTTCGATATACCACCGAACCAGCTAAGTTACTTTGAATTTGATAATGATAGTGACACCGAAAGGCGTTGTTTAGCACGATGCAGCTGCTAGCTACAAACGACAAGGTTGGTGTGATGAACACTGCTAACAGGAAAACCCTGACCCTGATTCAGGAAAAATATATCTATGAAAGAAAGGTTCTTTACAAACAAAATTAACCAAGTAAGCTTACAAGTTCGAAATTGAGATTGCCAGTATGAAAATATGAAGTAGTAAATGTTTTCATTGAAGAGGGGCGCCAAAAAGCCGCCTTGCCGGTGTAAAAATTTTATATTGAGCCACCCTCGTAACAGTAAGAATGTGAGAGGGGTACTCGAGGTAGTATAAGTCTTGATGAATGGAATTTATATTCATAGTATAATAAAGTGTTCCACTATAGGTTTGAAAATATGATCAAGCTAAAAGCGAAGGAGGTAGGAAATAAATAAATAAGAGAGAGAGAGAGAGAGAGAGAGAGAGAGAGAGAGAGAGAGAGAGAGAGAGAGAGAGAGAGAGAATAATAGATAGGAGGAAGAGAGTGACAGGGGGAGAGAGGAGAGAAAGAGACGGGAAGCAGACAGACGCAGATTCAGAGACACACGTACACATAGTCAGAGTCAGCGATTCCTGAAGAATACAGTTTTTGTGGTGGTAAGAGGGATGAGTATGTGACCTTCATGTGCTTTATTAAATATGATCATACTTTGCGTTGTGCACATTTTTTATACAATGTTAAGTTCCAAGTTAAGAGCTTATGTGAATTAATTAATTAACAAGTTTTATATAATCCGCTAAAAGTATTTCCGTGCAAACATTATGTAGCACACCGTACGATAATTAGTGGAACGATCTCTACCGTGTTTTGACGTCATTCATGACGTCATTCAAACGCTAGCGAGTGTTATTAAGTTATTGTAAACTGTACGGTGGTCTCGAAAGGGCGGCTGCCGAAACGATTCTGTGGACACTAAAACTGGACGGACGTCAGGGGAGATAGGACAGCAAAAGAATATGAAAAAGTGGAACTAAATTCCCACGAGGAATGAACAAATTCTTGTCTTCCCGAATCGCTTATGTGTGACTGACGTTTGACGTTTTTGTAGCAGCAATCTTCAATTACAATCGATACCGAACGTCATTTCCCATCAATCGCTTCCTATCCGTTTAAATTTCTCACACACGCAGTCCAACCGTCCTTTTAGCCTGTTCTCCATTTCCCTCTGACGCCATCTACATTTTGCTCACACAAATTTCGATCCACAGAGGTTTTATCCGTACTCGAACTCAACTCATAACTCTCGTGTTTCAAAAGTGTATTTTCAGACCAAGATCGGCTCATTCTGTTAAACTACGATAACATTCTCTGTAGCTGAAGAGTAATACTGGCCTCAGCTTAAAACTTGTGTCCTCAATTAGAGGGTCCTATGTGCCAAAATGTTGAAAATTTCCACAGTGCAGATCATTGCAGACACTTCTCGCTTTTCTGGATAAAGTGATACTCCATACTTTTTCCTCGCGTTCGTTCTATTCCGTCCACTCAAAAAGCACCTGGGTACCATAATTAAGGAATATTTATTTAAAGGAAAATTTAATTTATATTTATCTGTGAGTCTGTCAGAGGCATTTTTTGTTCCAATTGATATTTTTTCAAAAAATTTTTTGAATATATGTCCACATTTTGCGAGTCTTATGTGCCCAAATTTTGAAATTTTCCACAGTTACACTATTTTCTGATCCTCCTCCCTCTTCTAGATAATTTTATAATTTCATCCTCCATAAGTTTTCCTCGCATTCTTCTTTATTCCGTCTACACAAAAGACACCTGGGTGTCACAGTTAGTTAATATTAAAGATGAAACATTGTTTGTATCTATTTGTACGTTAGAGGCTCTTTATTCAGTTTAAATCTCTTTGTAGCCTACGTAAGTGGTTCTTTCCTCATAAATTACAATACAGCAATCTTGATGTATATATGTCTGCATTTTGCAGGTCCCAGGTGCTGAAATGTTGAAATTTTCCAAAGTACAAACTATTTTCAGACTCTCCTCTCTTTTCTCGATAAACCTACCCCCGTACGTTTTCCTCGCACTCTTCTTTGTTCTGTCTACACAAAAGGCACCTGGATGCCGTAATTAAACAATACTAAATGTGCAATTTAATTTATATTTATCTGTCTGTCTGTCTATCAGAGGCATTTTATGTAGCAATTAAGTTTATCCATTTTTGGGAATATAATTCTTTTTCTAAGATACTTGGATAGCAAAAAAGAAGACTTCTGTGATTTGTACTTTGCGCAGGTTAGCGACGTGTAATACGTTATATGGAACAAATATTTATTTAAAAAACCGATAATAAAATTCTCTGGGGTTATACGTATGTCTCTGAGATTTTGGAGCAACAAATATGTACAAGTAGTCAATACCGTAACTACATGATTCTCTAACTTCATTTAAAACTGTTTTCCAACAGTTCAGTAGGGAAAGTATTTGTTTTTATTTTTCTACCAGAACTATTCTGGTAGAAAATGTGATGAATCATTTCATCACAATTCCCTGATTATATGATACTGAATTCCAATTTATGACCAAATAATTGTAGAAATAAAAGTAGTTACAATATTTGAAAATTAATAAAATAAAGTTAGAGATTTCATCATCACCACCACCACCATCATCATCATCATCATCGTCGTCGTCATCGACATCATCGTCGCCACTCCAAACAACTAGGGCTTAGGCCTGTTCTGGAACCCATCTCCTCCTTGGTCTACCCATTTCTCTTCCCAGTATGGTGATAACCCAAGGCAGCCACAGGTAGACGGATATCAGACATGCGATTCAAGTGTTTACACCATCTCCTTCTGTGGTCTTCAATCTTCTGGTGGAATGATACAATGTTTAAATCGCGTCTAATATCCTCGTTTCTTCTCCGATCCAAGAGAGAAAACCTTGCGTTCCTCTTAGAAATTTCATTTCGGCTGCCTGAGTCCTCTGCACGTCCCTTTTGCCAAAAGTCCACGTCTCACTAGCATACAGGAATGTGGGGATAGCCACAGTTTTATAAAATTTCATTTGGGTATCTTTCCGTGTTTTATTTTTCAGGTACCTATGAAGCGTTCCACAGATGCGCCTAAATTTTGTTAGCTTACTGTCCCAATCAATATCAGTTCCATATGAGATATTAGAGTTTTCTTAAAATTAAATCACTCACACTTGGTAAATAACGCACTCATTTGCAACACACTTCACGTAGGTTTACTCAAAAACTTTGAGACGCAAAGAATTTATAAAATGTATTTATAAAATTATACGGGAAGAATCACGAATATCTCATTTTCTGTGAGGAAAGCAGGGAACCCAACCTTGAAGCCAGTCTCTCCCCCCCCCCTGGTCACGCCACGTACAAGCCGTCTCACATAACATGTGTCATATCTTTGTCAGTCTCTGGAAGGGGTAGAAGTGTTTGCTCGTGTCCGAGGTACGTGTTCATATAGCGAAACTGTCAGTTTAGTGGCGTGTAAGCTGTTTTTTTTTTAACACCGAGGGATATCCTTTGTTTGCATGTGAACGTCCAGACAGCGAAACTGTTGCCTACAGCGTCTAGTAGAGTTGGGCCGATATACCTATAACAGGTATTTTGGAAAGATGTTTTTGTGGAATGGATATAACAGTGACTGAAAAGATGAAATACCTCTTCCGATTCAACACTAACTGAAAGTCGAAATACCCGTTTCGATTACTCCCGGTTCCAAGTCGGGGACTCCCTACTCAACTAACGAGTAAACAAGTACACAAGTAACAACAAGTAAACGAGTACTACAAGTATTAGGAGTATTACGAGTACACGCGTACGAAGCCACTTTTTGGTGCTGAATACTTCATTCTGCGCATGTGCCGATTGCCATACAAGTACGAAACGAAATGTTCAGAATGTAACATGGTTCAGAATATCTCGACGAAACTGTTTTTAATAAATAAAAAAATTCATACGGATGTTACAATTATTCTCGTGTGTTATGCAGATACATAATACAGACTACAATAACAAATTATATATTATACTAGTCACCAACTTGGTAAATTTTTAAAAATGTTTTGTGTTATTGTGTATAATTATATTCTGTTAAAACCTACAGAGTGGCTGATTGGCCAAATAGTACTTTTTGTTAATGTGATTTCAGAGATAATGTTAACTTCACGCACATCTAACGTAAATGTTTATACATTATTTGTATATGCTATTACGTGCACTCTAAATTTCATTGCCTGAATTTTACAACTATTTTACTAACCAAAATGGAGTCAATAATTTTTTTATATTAAAACTATGTCAGTTTGTTTACTCCTAGTGAAAACTTAAATTAGTACTCCCAAAGGGAGATAGGCCTATATATTCTCTTATTTCTTTTTTTTTAACGGTAACAGCTTAATAAAGTCATAGTGTAAAGTAACGCTGTTAATACTTTTAGTTTCAATTTATTTCTTATAACAAATTATATAATACAGGTATATGTATAATAGGTATATAATGACACGTATTTGTACGTGTCATTTTTTTTGGAACGGTTTCGTTCGTACCTGTATTTTCAAATACTAGTTTAGCATAATATAATGACACGTAGGCTATTTGTACGTGTCATTTTTGGAACGGTTTCGTTCGTACTGTTATTTTAAAATACTGGTTTACCACACATCTAATTGTAATGTCAGTCAGTGGCGTAACTAGGAGGTGCTTCAAAGCGGGGGGGGGGGGATGAAACAAGCGACTGTGTACCTGGTCATGAACTACTCTGCATCCACTGAAGGCTAGGTTGACTCTGACAAGATTTACTTCTCTCTCTTAGGCACTTGCTGCAATCACCTCTGTTCTCTCAGACTCTAGTTTTGCTATTTCCATCCCTCGGAAATAATTCTTCTATTCTGTAGGACCCACGTTCCTCTTTTTTCTTTCACGGAACCCCTAACCTTTAATTTCGTTATCTATAGGCGTCAATTTGCTCTTCTTACGGGTACATATTATACTAAATAATAATGTACTATGTGTCACCAAATCCCTAATATTTAAAGAAAAGTCTATGTCTGGTGTATAACGGTATAACGTTGTCTATAGGGTGCGCCAGCTAAATCCGGACAAAATTCAATTTGAATTTCCCGTCACATCTGATTTTAGCAGTAGTTGATTGTTGGCGTTTAGGTAAGCCAGGTGTACGTGTAAGACGTGCATAACCTCAAAATTGTTGCGTTTGTGAGATCGAGTGCGAAATATAATCGAGAGCGGTGGTAACTGAAGAGCTTCGCGCCGGGCGTTCACCGACTGAACTTATCCGCTTCTTCGGGTATCCGAAATCGACCGTTTATGGCATCGCACAAAAGTATACATACGCGGAGAGTTCGTAGAAGGTTCTACGAACCCAGTTAGGCAAAGCCATTGGGGAGAGAAGAGTGCAAGGAACCCAAGTGTCATCCAAAGTGCTCGAGAGCTTATTTCGGTAGACCCAGGGATGCTGCTACGTAAATTGTCCACCACACTTGAGATGAGTAAAGCCACCATGCGTCGAATCGAAGAAAAGGACCTGAGATACACGTCTTATGTGCTCAAGGTACGATAAATGCTGTCTGAGGTCAAGTTCAAGAGAGTTGCCCGCTGCAATTTGCTTTTTGTTCACTGAAGCACTAAGCTGCGGTATTTTTATGATGAGAAGATTTTGACTACTGATGCAGAAGTGAACCGGAGGAATGACTGTTGGCTTACCCATGATCCCGAGGATGTTCCAGTAGTAGCCAGTGTTCACGTCGTCTTCAGTGAGGGTGACGTCATGCCGCCACATTTCTTTATAATGGGAGAAACCATCACGATGGAGGTTTACCTCCAGATTCTGAGAACTGTAGTGAAGCCACGGATGGAAACTGTGGCCTCCGGGAGACCATACATCTTTCAACAGGACGGTGGATCGGCTGACACAAGCCATTTAGTGCACAACTGGATTTCCGATAACGTGGACGCATTCTGGTCTAACGAATTCTGGCCTCCCAATAGTCCTGATTTAAACCCCCTTGATTATTACGTTTGGGGCGTTATTGAAAGGGTGTCTAACAAGTCCAGGTACCCTAACGTGGCAACCCTTCAGGCGGATTTGGACAAGGAACAGTTGAAAAGAGCGTGCTCGTGCTTCAGAAAAAGGATCGAGGCAGTGATCACAGCAAACGGAGGTTATATTGAATAACATAACTCAGGAAGGGTTCTTAAACAATGTTTTTTTACAAAGTTTTTTTTGTAAGTGTAACTTTTTAATGAATAAACAAGTGTTTTAATAAACTATTTGTCTTGTCCGGATTTAGCCGACGCACCCTATATATTGTTTCCCTAAGGTCTCCGTGTCAGCAGTTTTCATCACTCAAACTTTGTCGTACTCTGTTGCAGAACGTCTAGCTTCTGCGTCGTTCAGAACGAGGCCTTTCGGTGTTATCGCCATCATCAAGTTCAAACGACAATCAAATAATCCGTTACACTCGTATGTATATTCTAAAACCCTGTTGTACTGGTCACAACCGTCTACATTCCTATTGGTTCAGCTCCAGCTGGCCACACCCCCAGCTTTCGTCACTGTACGTCCTGGTTAGCCACGCCCGGCTCCGTTAACTTGCTCATGAGACACAAATTGTCATTTCTGTAGGCCTACTTAACTTTTCAAAACTTAATAGAATAGTTCTTCATTACTAAAATCTACTTTAATATTCGTCAGTACATTTCTACTTTTATTTTGTACTTTTAATATTCCAATTCTTCATACTTATTGTACTTATTGTACTTATTATTGTACTTATTTGTTTTTTTCTTTATTTATCCTAATTTTGTTTTTTCTCTCGCTTTCCAATTGTAAATTCTACAGTGAAAATTGTTTAACTAGCGCAGACTCAGAGCCAGCTCTTTTGAAAGTCAATTTATCCCTCTCTCCGCCCTTTACAATATTCCAATTTACATCTGGTGTTAATTAAACTTCATTATAATTACCCCCACGTCTGTCTCTTCGTAACCGTGTTTGCAACTCGAACTGTTTAACCCAATTTCCAAGTTGAATTCTAATTACGCACTTGTACACTTTAAATTGGCGGGAGTTGTTAATTGTTTTAGGCGTAGTCCCCAACGTTGAATAGCAGCAGCGCTTCTCCATTGTTATCGTCCATCGCCGCCGTCATAACAATGACACGTCTGTCATCGTCACTGTGTATCACGTTTCATAATCGTTTCCATCATCGACGTGATGATCACATCTTACAAGCATCATGTGCACGTTTGTCGTACTTCTTCTTTTCTTCCAACATCTTCCCCTCCTACTCCACCTTTTTATCTTTTTTCTCCTTTTATTTTCATTCTTTACTTCGTTTGTTTTCTCTTTTCTCCTTTCTTTATCTCGTGTTTTCCTTTCCGATTTTTCCTCATTCTACTCCTTTTTTGTCATTCTCGTTGCTTTTACTTTCATCTTCTCCTTTATCTAATGTCTGGAGTCTTCAATACGAACACTGGGGTTTATTCGAATATCTTGTCTGTAATTTTTTACAAAATATCGCTACGTTGAGATGAAACACAATTACGTGATATGTATCACGTGTACACGAATGAATATACTGTATATTCAGGCCGGAAGGAAGCAAGTGCAATGCACAATCGGAGATTTAGCGGTTTGTAACTTCACTTCCTTTGTAAAATGCTGTCATACCGATATCCTGTACTTTCCTCCAGAAAAATTGTGTAAAGTAAAAATAACGTCCACAAACGTTGACTAAAGCAAATACCACCTATAACGCTGACAATAGCCGGAGACTCAAAATCTACAGTACCAAGGTTCCACTCGGCAACTTCTCGTAGGAGCTGTTAAAGCAAACTTAAGTTTTCTTTCATATCGCCAAGAGGAGTAAATACGACTGGAGCAACGTTTGTTTCATGTGTGTGCTTCCTAACTCAACGTGATGTACGTGGTATATGTTTGTGCAAAGCAGTGGCGGCTCGTGGTTCTGACAGTTGTTAGTTCTACTATAATAAGAGCAATTATCCCATTCCAAATAACACACGGGGTGGGTCGCAACAAGAAGACAAAGAAGAAAAATTTGTATTTAAACTAGATTGAAAACTATTCATTTTACCAAATCAATGAACTGAACACAAAAATAAGAAATACATGAACACTTAACACACAAAAATACCAGCAAACACTTCAAAGGTTATACACGTTCCGATCAGCTTAACTTTTAATATAATTATTTAGCCTAATGACTACATTAACACACTTCATTTCCGGAATACAATTACTTCACTATTTTGTTTGATTTTTAGACTTTACTGCACACATTTTCATTGCATTCTAAATGAAATAGTGTAATCTGACAACAAAACTGAAGGAAAACGGACAAATTATGTAGTAAAAATCATAATAATGGCGAATGGCGGTATTATGAAAATGTTAAAATTCCCGGTCAGTGCGGTTCGGCTCTCGTCGAAACTATTCGTCTCTGTCGCTAACACTCGTGATTAGCGACTGTTGAAAGTAATTTTGCGTATACTGATTTCCTCCTCCAAAGCTGTCTACACAGTCTAGGAGGTGTTGAGAGCTGCTTTGCACCTCAAGCAATAGTAGCTAGCAATTCGCCTATTACGCGAATCCATTACTGTTCAGTCAACAAGAATAATCTCGCAAATGTTGTTATTTAAATATGAAACCGTTATCTCAACAAATCCCTAAACATATTTAAATTATTTAGGGGGTTCATTGAACCACTGAACCTTATGTATGAGCCGCCACTGGTGCAAAGTGACTGCTACTGCAGCTTATGAATATAACATCCATGGAAAACGGCTTGTAATCGTTCAACCTGTCTTTTTGGCTCCACTAAAAACCAGTAGCTTACCTTGCACACCTTGGAAAACTGCACATGAGGCGAAAACTGCTCTCGTCGGAAAGAGAAGTTCTTGAAAAACATTCTCGGAACACGTCGGATCTTCTATAAAAGTGACTTCAAAATAAAAAATTGGGGACTTTATATGACGATTTCATAAGGTCTGTTTAATAAAGTTCTTCGTTAAATATCTAAGGTACAGTCGCGTTTTGGTCCTCCCAGGTTTGTTTCTTTGCTCGTAACACTACTTTCTATACAGGATGTAGAGTTGCTTCGTTCTGAATACACTCTTGGTAAGTCACTGCCATCTCTACATGTTTCTGGGAAACTATTCCTTTACACCGCTTTTTCTTGTGTTGTAAACATACCTATGTTACTGCACCACCTTGACTATCTCGTAACTTTCTATACGAATAGCCACTGTATAAAACACAAGGTTTTATATATAATATAATACTGTAAAATAACCCTGCTGATAAGGGTGTTTGCAAGTGGTACTGGTTGCAAATGGGAAGGCCCCTTGACTACCAAACGAAGTAACAAAGGAAAACAAACTTGTGCTTTTGTCATTAAATTTATTTAAAGTCTCATTGACTGACCGCATTCTTTCGTGACTTCATAACTAATATTTATTTAGTCGTATGTTACTGCATTCACATTGTGCTTTTTGCTAGTTATTTGAATGTCTCTGAAATAAATACTCCCTGGCTATATTTACCCATTGTGAAAATACTCCAGACGGACACTTTTACTACTATGATTACCAAAATTAGAACAACAAAGCATGTGTGTACACCGCGAGCGCACATGCGTGCGATATACCAGAGTGTATATTGCTGGAGTCAATGCAAGCTGCGCGCGCACGCACTGATCCCCAACACGCAGACTGCATCGCAGGACATGATGTGTCGACTCAAGCGGTGCGGTGTGAGTCTGTACGCGCAGGAGTCACATGCTGTGCGTGCGAGGATGCGTGCTGGAGTCAATGCAAGGCGCGCGCTTGCATGGGCCCCAACCCCCAAACTGCGCGCCAGCATGTATCCGCCAAACGGGTGTGTGTGAGTGTGATGCCCGTGTCCTAATCGTGACAATAATAATAATAAAAATCCCATTACCTGGAACGTTTCACAATGGGCAACTGACCACGAGAAAATTTATTTGCAGAGACATCGACTGTAAACGTTGCCTGTTTAAATTTAACTAAATAATTAAATAACATGTATTAAATTTGATTAATTGCCTGAAAACGAAAAATGTATTGTTATTAACAATTACAATAACGAAAATTTTAACAGATTTTTCAAAGCTGTTTACAAGTTGTAAATAAAGTGAAATTATTCATAATAATGCACTAATTAAACTAAAACAAGAAAGTAAGATTTATAATAGGCTTAACTATAATTCGTTGGCTTCTCATTGTCTGCGAAAATAAATATTAAAAACTAAAATATCATAAGCGAGTGTCTAAATCAGATACCGTATAATTGTTAGCAAAAACATAATCTAACTTCCCCAATCCGCCTTCATTGAAGAACGCAGTAGTAAGCTAGAGATAGTGACTTGAAACAGTGACAGACGTAGATGGAGTTAAACCTACTAAAGAATATTTAATGAAGAAAGTTGTGTTAGTAGTTATAATCGCAAACAGAATTATCACTGTTGCACACCACTATAGAAAAATTATTCCGATTAGCGATTTCAAGCTTCTCAGCTCATCGTCAATCGGAATAATTTTTCTATAGTGGTGTGCAACAGTGATAATTCTGTTTATTACTAAAGAATAAGTGGCGACACTGAAGAATAGTATCACGACATATTCTAATGAAAAGGAAATCATTTTTATTTTGTATTTCACAGAGTTTAAGAAAACGTGAAAAAAGTAAGAGAGGCTATTGAATTTTCCGGTAAGTTAGTTTGCCTATAAACGTCGCAGTTGTAAGGCTGCTCGCTTGCTTCTACAAGTGCACTCGCATGTGTATGGCTTCAGTGTGCAATCCGCGTAAATCTCCAAACGGTCGCGGCAATCGAATTTGTCACCCCCTCCCACCGAACGTTTACCGGAAAATTATCGCTAGGCAACAACGTTTCAATGTCCTGAATGCAGTTATGTGTTATTTACTCCATTTTTGCACTCCATTCAAATCTCCGTTGCGTAACGTATTTTTGTTAGTTTCTCATAACGTCTTCCAAGTAAGTAAAATTTTGATTACTTAATGATATTCTTACGACGGTCTCACTGATCGTCGTATAGAACATTGGATACAAAATACAGACACCAATAAAATCACTTATTACCAGCTTTAATGAGTCACAAATAACAATTTGAAATCAACAATATACTCCATACAGTACTTCATGTTAAACATTTTCCACACGCATTAACTATATCAACTATAAAGAGTTTCAGACTAATTATAACACAGTAATCGCTTGCCACAACTACTTGATCTGCACTTGATAAATCGCCCAACGTAACTGACTAACTAAGCGGCCGCTGTTGTTTGTATATAGCCTGCAGATGTTCCAAAGTAATTTTCGACGCCATTATAATTTGCGTAGTTAACAAGCACTCGAAATGTCTAGAGAGTACTTGCGAAACACAGCCTTGACAGAGACGTGCACCTGCTCGGCTAGCCGAGAAACGCGTAGAGCGACACTCTCGACTGTTCGAGAGCGTTCTATAATTATCGTGACAATATATTTTGTAGAGGTTAGCCAGACTTTAAATGTATGTTGTACCTACGTATTTTACCATCTCTTTAGCTGGTTCTACATAGTGAAACGTTGCCAACACCTGAGCTACCATTTGAATGGGAGGAACCTAATAATGAAAACGTTGGTGGAACTTTATAGTTTAAGTTTTATTTGTAGTCTATAGTTTATAGTTTAAGAGTCTGAGGTCTCTGATCCTTCGAACAGTCATGAGACTCACAGACAGTCACATCTTATTGCATAAAAGGTACTGAACGATCTTACTAGAGATCTTGGTATATCCAAGGGAAAACTCAGCTTCTATCTTCACTATTAAAGAAGTGCACGCTATTTGTTAAAGGCTCTAAAGTTTCAGTATTCAGAATAAAATCCATTCTTTGTGTTTTAACATGGAAAATTCAACGTGCTTCTGCAATGACAGTGATACTGCTATAACATAAATAGGAATCACTTACGATGAAAAATAATGGCAACTGTTCGCATATTCGTCAAAATTCTGTTTTAGGGTCGTGCTATTGCACAATCGGAATAAAGAAAAGCTGTAGTTTCAGCAAACTACATTCTGTACACTGTATAGGGTTAAAGTAATCATTGAAAGTATGTAAAGAATTCTCGATACTGTGTTGAAATATAATTGACTTGTGTCCGGGTTGTTAGGTCGTGATCCACTCCCGCCGCTATGAACAGACGTTTTGGCCTCTCCGCCGGAGGCCATCTTCAGTGTAAGAACGATTCGGGAACTGCCAAAGATTCTTTTGCTACAGTACTATGGTTAACTGGTAAAGACCCGTGCCAGTTCCCGAATAGTTCTTACACTGAAGAACGTGACTCTCCTCCAGCGGAGAGGCCGAAACGACTGTTCTTAGCGGCAGAAGTGCGCCACGGCCTAACAGCCCAGAGACAAGTCAATTATACATCAACACAGTTGATGCCGGTAGTGAAACTCTTAGGTATCGATTAATTCTCGAAAGTTTGATGATTATAGTCGTAAGACCAACACTCTTCATAGGAAAAAATGTCTGCAGAGATTGCAAAGAATGCAACACTCAATTTTAATGTCTGCAGAGACCCAAACAAAGTACAGTGTTATTCTAGTACATACTTATCAACATATTGTGTGCTTATCAACAAAATTAATTGTCATTAAACGAGAATTATTATACATTAAAACGACTGGTGCAAACTTTTACCTACGTACAATTACAACTGTACGTTACTTTAACGATTGATGAAAATGGTTTCAGTTAAGAACTTTGAAGATTTCTATAATTTTAATAAATTAAAAAAAGGAATTATCTAAAGGCAACATTGAAAATTCAAAAAATATATTTGTATCATCAGTTATCATTGTCGACGGACGAACAAAGAGTTTTTAACGATATTTCTTCTTCATCACTTCAAGGATTAGGCTTGCAACCTGTTCCGTCTTCACAGGCACCGTTTTCTTGGTCTGCCTCTATCTCGATCTCCAAGAGGCTTATACTGGATTATCTTTTCTGATATCCGCCAAAACCTGTCGCCAGTCAGGTTGCAAAAGGGTGAAGGGGGAGGAGTAACAATCTCGTTAACAAACGAGGGTTCATCTGACCCGGATGATAGTAGCCTAAAAGGGCCCCTGCCAGGGTTACGGCGAAGCTGCTGCCTTGCAGTCCGGCATTGGTTCGTCAAAGGCTAGAAGAAGGAAACCTTGATTAAAAATTACAAAACCACTACATTGTGGCGTGAAAGGATCGTTAAAGGCTACGGGAGAAAACCCCAACAGAAAATCAGGCACGTTGGGAAGCATTTAGGTGCAGCTCCATCACCCAACTACCTAGCGGCAGGCTGGTTACCTCTGATTGGGAAACCACGCCTACTCATAACCTTCACGATATTTCTTAAATTAAATAGATAATAACTGCTCATTTGTGTATCGCCGAAGTAGCTTCGATGACGGAGATATACGTACGCTACTAGCTTGAGCCTAAGTTACTGGGATATAAGCGTCCAGATTGTATTACAACAGATGGTGTTCCAGCTAGTCACCTACGAACGCTGAATCAACCTGCGGGCCGAAAAACGCATTTGGTTTTATGATACTGGCCATCCCGAATTCACACCTGGGGCCTCTAGGTCAGCAGTCACGCGCCATACCCCAATGGAATACTAAACATCCTTTTCAAATTATAACTGAATTGAACTGAATCAATTTTTTTATGGTTGAATAGTGTATTCACTTGAATTTAATTATTATTGAACCAATTAGATATTGATTGTATAGGTGTGCTTTTCTTTTTAAGTGTAATAAAATTTAAAAAGTAAATAAAAATCCGATTTCTGTGCGGATGTTACAGATATTTTTTATTTCATTAGCCTGTCCTAGACAAATGCGTGTAGGCATATCACACTAGCACATCACACGGGTGACACACACACACACACACACACACACACACACACACACACACACACACACACACACACACACACACACACACACACACACACACACACACACACACACACACACACACACACACACACACACACACACACACACACACACACACACACACACACACACTCACTCACTCACTCACTCACTCACTCACTCACTCACTCACTCACTCACTCACTCACTCACTCACTCACTCACTCACTCACTCACTCACTCACTCACTCACACTCACATAATTATATCGTTTAAAAACAATTTTTCTTAAATTATGGATGTCGTACATTACAACTTTGTAGTGGACTTGTAGTGCCTATGGATCACGATATTTGGCACTGTCTCAATATTTATATCCATTGCGGACCTATGAATTGAATTATTACTGAATTTTATTAAACTGATGTGTCTTTACTATAGATCTAATAAGAATTAAAAAATAAATAAATATCTGAATTCGTGTTCAAATCTAGGAGAGTTTTTTAAATTATCCTAGACACACACAAGTTTTATTAATAAAAATATGAAATATTTTGAAACCACAGTCTACAGTATGAACGGAAAATACAACTATCCCGTAACGTAGGCATACATTCTACAATCACGACAAATATTGATTTTTGCAGTGAACTTTGATTGTGGGCGTTGCGGGTTCAAATTCTCCGCCCTGCGTAATTTATCTGACCGGTAGTCCTGTTGGCATCAATTTATTTGTTCGGCGTCAGACGTAGCCGTCCCAATGTGATAGCGTCCTGCGTGCGTGCGCGTGTGCGTGTGTCTGTTTGCTTAATTTTTCTTTATATCGGCTTATAACATTCCACGTCATCCGATACCCAATCGCCATCCATCTCTATCATTCCACACGTCCTCTTCCAATCCATGCTGTCTCATCCGTGCCACTGCGTGTTGCCTCCTTCCTCCCAGCTTCCGCTGCAAAATCTGTTTTGAGTAGTACTCTTCTGGCATTCTGAATATGTGTCCGAACCACATTAATTATTTATCTTTAATATCATCTACCTTTATTGTGCGTGTTACCTTCATTATTTCTCTTATTCCATCATTCGTTACTCTTTCCATTCTCGATCTGTCTGTCGCCCTCCTACAAAACTCAACTTTCGTTCCCTCCAACATTTTTCTGTATTATCATCAAGTAGCCATACTTACTAGCTATAGATTAATATACTCTTGAGAACAGTATGGTATATCTCCTTCTTATTCTCTTTCCTAATACCTTTATCCCTAATATACTGTTTAACATTGCATTAGCTTTGCAACTCTGCACATTTATATTTCGTGCTCGAATTGCTTTGTGCAGGGTTTCATTTTGTGTGATTTTTAATCCTAAATACTTGTGATCGGTGCAGCGTTTCATATGCTGGCTATTGTCAGGTAGTAAGTCCTGTTGGTGTCTCCCAATACACGTGTATTCTGTTTTATTCAAATTCACCACTAACCCCCATTTTGCATATTCTTCTACAAGCTTGCGCGGCATTTAGTTGATATCTCCGTAATCCTGTGCTGATCATCTGCGAAACACATGGTGTGTAGGAAGTTATCCTTAATCAGAAGTAAACCCATTCTTAGGTATTTCTTCTTCCATTGGATTAATGCACATTCCAAATATATTTTAAATAATGTTGTTGAAAGAGACAACAACCTTATTTCAGTCCTTTTGTTACTGTGGATCCTTGTGTGACGGTATTTCTTACATTAATTTTCTGTGATTGTGTAAGGTTTTTAAAGTTTTTTTTTTTAGTTCTGTATTGACAATAGTTTTGCGCAGCTTCATTAGCGGAACACTACCATAAAATGTTTTTAGGTCGACGAACAGGAAATGCACTCCTTGGTTATACGCCAACTCCATTTCGTACCGATTCTATAGTAGTGTGCAACAGTGTTAATTTGTTAATTCTGTTTGTAGTTATAACCACTAACACAGCTTTATAATTAAAAATTCCTTTTCAATAATTTGGGTAATCGAAAACAAACGATAAACTGTGGACCTACTGGCTTAAAAATATTTATGTTTTAATATTCGGTGGCTATTCTGTTCTTTACGGCTTGTCTATTGTCCTACTAATTATTTTCGTGACTGCAGTCCCTCGATAATTTTCAGGTAGGTTTCCAGCTAGTTTCCTTGATACTTTTTGTCTATGATACGTAGGTCACTTCCTATTTGGTTGGTATTTCTTGCCAATTTACGCCAATTCTGCAAGAGCTCTTGTAGATGTCAATGTAGTGTTTGTTTGCGCATTTGGCAAAGCAATATTGCCACTATAAATATGTAAAGGTTTATGGTTACATACTGTAAGTAACTTAAGCTTAGTATTATAGCTTATCACTTAATGTAAGTATTATTCTAAGCTTAAGCAATGCAATGTTGGCACTATCAGTAGTGCTAAGTCGGCACGTGCAGTTACGTAAAAGTTTTACACGTGTCTTGGCTAGCCGAGTAGGTGCAGTGTCTCTCTCAAGGTCGTGTACTAAAGTAGCTTCCAGACTGTTCCAGTACTATTAACTAGGCAAATATGCCGGCACGCTGCCAAAGAATGGTAAATTATTCTGGAACTTCTTCAGTGTATATACAAGGATTTATGGCCGGCTTAGAAGTTAGTTGCGCGTGGTGTTTTTGTAAAGTGCGGATCAAGTGATTGTTGCGGATTAGTGGAAAGTGATTATCGGTTATAATTAGTGTGGAACTCTAAGAGTTGACATTGTTATTCCGTGTGGTGAAATTTAACTTGAATTATTGTATGAGAGTACCTTGTTGAGCTCGGAAAAATAAGTCTCGAGTGCGCTATATCGTGTGATATTTTTTCTTTTGTTAAGTACAAAAATTCTTATGCTTGCTGATGACTTTCCTTCTCTTGTTTGCATTAATCACAACATTCAATTGTGTGTGTGTGTACAACGTACAGATGATAGTTTTTCCTGTTCCGCAGTAAGTGTTGAATCACATTTGCCTTACTATCGATAAAATCTTGAAGACGTTATCAGCGGATTGGTTGTCGTAGATAAGATTAAGTGCACAAACACAACACTGTGAGGGGGTTCATAAAACAAACAAAAATTGTTTTTAAAATGTTTGGAAAAACTTTAAAACTACAAACAGATTAGGAAAGAGTTGGAAAGGTAGGAGAAAGAATAAATAAACAGAAGAAAGTGTAACATAATATGGAGCTAACGTACCCTATGCGGATAAAATCGATAAAACAAAACTGTTATTGACAACGATGGACGTTTTGTGACAAAATATTGGCGTGTCTTGGCTAGGAAGTAGATACTGTATTAGAAATGACACATATTCAGAAAAAAAAAAATCATAACAGAGGAAACAGAAGTTTCGTTTCGTTTTTGCGGTTTGGGAATGTTATAGAATGGCAAGTGATAAATGATACAAAAACGGCTTTATAATGGGAAAGTGAAGAGAGAAAGGAGAGAGGATTACCGATGCGAAGGTGGAGGAATGGAAAACTGAAGAAGCGATAGAAGGACAGAACCTGAACACAAACGAATGTAGAAACAAAAACAAGAAAAACTAAGCGTGGAACCACGACACATCTGTAGGAATCTGTTATATAAACAGGAAAAGTTTGAATAATACTGTACTGCGAGCCGCGGAGTACGCAAAAACCACGTTTTGCATTTCTACGTCTACTTTGGGCCTAAACACAGCGAGGCCTCGAATTATTAATCGCTTTTATTTGCTCGTTGTAAATAAAAGCAATACAAAGTACATTTTGAAAACAAGATAGATTTTATAAAATTCCTTGTATTTTGTTCTTTGTATGTACTGTATTTTCTTTTTGCAAACAACAGTTTTCGTGAAAAATGACTCGAAATGTTTGTAACTAGCTACAACAAGGGCTGACAAATAGCTTTCTTTATTTTGTCGTCTCCTGGCAAAGACAAAATTCATTTGTTTTCTGCAAAACTGACGTTTCTCGTTTTTTTATTATATATTTACATATACAAGTAGGCTTGGCATAATTTGTTACTGACAAACCGGGACACCTGTTTAGCGGGAGGGGGGTGAAAAGAGAGGCTGGAATTAACATATAAACATTAGTGTTATTTTTTTAGGTATGTAATGTATAAATATAATTCTTAACACATAATAAAGTGTAATTAAACGAAAATATTTTTTACAAACTATTGTTCATTACTTTAAATTGTGTTCAACCAAAAAATTACTCACTACATTTAGAATTTGCAAAAATTGCAAAACTAAAACTTTTTTTTTTAAACCAGAATATTTTTCACTTGAATGCGCCTTTCACAATGTGTCCTTTTTGATTTTTCATTTTGTCAAAAAATTCGTTCCAAATAAGCCCAAAATTTACTTTACACAGAGGATCAACGCACGCATTGTTGACTCCTGCATTAAACCTGTGTCATCTGCCAAGCGTTGTTCATCAATGAGAACACTGTCTCTACAGGAGCTGATGTTCCAGGAAGGCAAAAGTTTACTTAATTATCAGTCCAAGATTGCGTAATGAGATATCATTTCTAGGAACCAAATGCACGGATCGGAACATTTTGGTAACCGGGAGGGACACCGGGACTGCACTCTGAAACCGGGACGTATGGCAAGTATATATAAGTAACTTTTTAAAAGTCATTTCACATATCTAACCACCCCAACTCACATCTAATCATTCAGTATTTCTCTGTAAAAATTTATTTTGGAGGTTTACCCAAGCACAAAAAGGAATTATTATCGAAAATAACATCCTTAGCTTTAAATTTATTGGTTATTGTTAATTTGAAATTTGACGATACATGTATCGAAACTGGATTTTAATATATCCTGCGTGTCTTGTATACATATGTTCTATAGTTTTGGTACATTATTTTAAAGAGACATTTCAATTTAGCGAATACTTTTATTCGTTTTCCCTCTGATTTCAAACTCCTTGCAACGGGTTTGTCCAAATTTATGCTTATAAGAAACAAATCCTTTTCAGATTGAGAGAATGTAGGCTTGATTTGTGAGATTCCATCTATTGACTTTAGGGGTGTTCATAATTTTACCCTTTAATCATACAAAAACGGTGACTTCTTCATATTAGTGTGAGAAACTATTAAATAGTATAGGTGACAACTATTAACCAAATTCTGTTCATTGTATTTTCTTATGTCGGCTATAATCTAATTTCACATTTAGTTTTTTATTTCTTCAGCTTGAAACCCCCCTTTTATTTTATTAAGTGTTTTATGAATTTTTGTTTGTTTTTTGTGTTTTTTTTGTAAAGGGGAGAGACATAATATTTAAAACTAGGTAATGAACCTAGAGGAAGCCTAAAGTGTGCTAAGACCCAAGCCACAATTTCAGACATGTCCACTGGTTGGATGACAGGACTTGCAAATAAGCAACTCTATTAACAGTACGGTAACAAATTTATATTTATTTGATGTCCAGTCTGTACATAATATAATAAGCGTGAGTGAAGTACAATTATATAAATGCCACTGGGTACTATTAAAATACAAATATATATATGTACATCCTTGATCAAGTCCTAAGCATAATGTGAATGTATGCAAGAATTTTTTTAATCACCAAAATGTATTGCTCTGCATATGACAGTCATCACTATTATAAGTTATGTATATATATATATATATATATATATATATATATAATCATTATGCATGTACAATTATTGTAAAACACCATAGATTTAGACAGGAATGCTTAATGCAGTAAAAAAATAAATGCAACTCAAGGATTGATATTTGATATTAACATCTAATATTCGATATTTGATAATTAATATACGGTATTTGATATATATTATTTGATATATGAAATTCAATATATGATAGTTAATATATAACACTGGATATTTTATATCTGATACATGCTATTTGATCTATGATATTCCATATAGTATTTGATGGCAAGGTAGCCTAGAATTACTATTTCTGTCGACAGTCCTGATAGCACATGTGCTATCATTAACATTATATCATATTCCCTTCTTTTTATTTATATCAAGAATTACACATAAACACGTACTACACACACATATAACACACACCCCAATTCCTGCATCAACCTTCTCGCTATAACCCATCATATAATAGAAACTTTACAACTATACCCAACTTACAATTCAGCAACTGATTTGCCCCCACATTACAAGATAACTTAAATTTGTTATTTAATACAGGATTCATGCAGTCTGGATTAACAACTCAAAGAAATAGCCATAATTACTATTAAGGCCACAATAATGGCACGAAATTCAAACACCCCAGTCCTGCATTATGCCCACATGGAAGTACATGATTAAGCAGGCCACAACCAACACTCTGATACATTGAACACGAGAAACAAGGGAACTCAGAGCTGTTCATCTAAGTACTTGTATATGTGTAATCCCTTACATAGTATAAGAGTGTCTTAAATATACATAAGGTGTTTATCTATGTACAGTGTCCGAACATGCAGGCACGAAACCTAACATGTGTTTGCAGATTTTAAACAAGTTCTGAGCGGATTTTGTAAGTCTGTTTTTGAGAGTGTCTGCAGATGCACCGTGTTGTGGTAGATGATGGTGTTAAATTAAATTGAGATGGATCACACCTGAATTGTCCAATGTAGTAGGTGGCCATGTGCCTAGGTTGAGCTGTAGTTGAAACGGATGATTTCTGGGGGGCAGAATTTCGCTAAGAGTTTGCATCTCTGTCCCGACTGACGGCGTCTCAAGGCTTAAGTAGTTTCTCTGCACCAGGGGTTGGCAGGTCTTAGGCCAACCCCGACACCCATCTCGCCATTGGCCGAGCACCTAGGACAGGCAACTTGCTATACAGGGTGTCATAGACATAACACAAGCACCGCTCGCACTCACGCCACAATTATAATGCTATAGAGAAATCACACTTTAATATTCAGCACGGGACAAGAACCTTTTCACAAACACTTACTATGTTATTAACAGTCCGCTCTAACCACAAGATGTGCATTATTTAGTTTTATAAACCTTTTATAACTCCTTTTATAATTATGAAATTACTTTCTACCTAGGCCTTTCTCATTTACAATTTCTGAACGAGTAGCTGAGTGTAAGATAAGTTTAAATTGATTTGACCAAGTTAATAAGTTGCATTTAATTTAATTAGACACTGTTGCATGCCTGGAAATTTACACACACACGGATACCTTTTAGTAAGAACACCTAACAAAAATGTTTCGAGGTTAAAAATAATTGAGCTATAATTAAGGCTATGCCTACCTGGAGCTAGCTTTAAATTATTTATCCATAGTAAAGGGCTTCAACCAGGCAGAATGATGCAGGCGCCGTCAGTCGTAATCAATGAAGATTTCTCTGAGAAGGTCGGTAGATAAATGAGACAGAATCTATGGCCAATTGTACCCACGAGACCCGCTTTTTATTTTCAGGTTACGGCAACAACAGCTGGCCCATGGCCAACATAATTTTCGTCGTCGCAACTAACAACGTAGCCCGCTACACACGGCGACGATGCACCCTACATGGCAATGCGTGACGGGGAGAACGCGCGAGGTTTTAAAATGAAGTGATTTACGCGCATACCACCGAACTTAGCATTTTAACAACGGAGCGCCGAACGAAGTACGGCACAAGCTGCCTCCAGGCCGTTCCTTTATTTTAGATTGTTATTTGTGTATTTTGAGCATTAAAAGCATGACTACAGGAACCTGGATAGGTGACCTCGCGGAGACTCGGGTGGCTAGGGACTCTACACTCATAAGGGTAGACAGAGGGTGACAATTACATTGCATAACATATTTGTGTTATTTTTTATCTCTTTGCATAACTTATTTTTAACATAAATGAATATGAGTATGTACGTGAGAAATTGCACGTTTGTGTAGCTCATACATAAAACGTTAGTCTATTAATTATACTATAAAAAAAAAAAATTATAGGTTTCGCGTTTTCATTCACTACATGCGACTGAATGTTTCCTTGAGATACTTGTTTCACCAAAAGAACAAATATTCTCGTGTAGCGTTACAATAATCCTTGATTATTCCATCTTACGTAGAATCACTTAATAAAAGTTTAAATGTCTTTAACTTCTGTAGGAGTAAAACTACACACTAAATCGTAAAAGTGTTGTCAACAGGAATCTCACACTGCACCAATAAAAAATTATAATTCTTCTGTTACGAGTAACGATTCCGAGGAACTTAGAAACGTTTCAAGTTGAAGACCTCAATAGGAGAATCGATTCTCAGGGGTTTAGAAGAATACGCGCCTTTTGAAAATTATATCGTTTGTAAATAAAACAATATGGGAATCGTTTCCAAGGGATTACCTTTTCCGCTCACTTGAGAATACTCGTAACCAACGTAACAAAACCTTTCGAGGTCGTATACCTTATTGTTTATCATTAATAAATTATGTGACGGGAAAGTTGGAACTGGCAGTTTGAATAATCTATTAAACCGACATCGTGAAATATGGTGAATGCTGCGTTGGCAACAATGCTCTGCGTGTCGAATTCATGGCCCCAGACCTTGATACTAATTTTAACCACGTTGCGTGCCCGATACAATGGGAAAATAATTTCTACAATTTTCTTGTTTGCAGTTACGCAAGATGAGAGCGCGCCCTTGCGTGAGTCGCTATACTTGCGTGCATTGTTTCGGCCTGCTAAGACGTCCCCAGCGCTCCGTCCAAGTTACCATTGTCTATATAACCGAAATGAACAAAAAACTCGCAACCAAAACTCACAGCAACACTGCGGACACTACAGACGGTTTGGACTTCCGCGTAAATGTATAAATGTGTAGAGATTCGGAGTACAGACTTTAAAGACTTTGATAGTTATTGTCAGAAAGTGCTATCAATTATGAAATATCATAGAATAACGGTCACTAGTTTTATTAATAACTTTTTTATAAAAAAAATTCACAAGTCGTCAATAAAATAATTGTTCTGTACCACTAATGACAACAATTATAACATTCAAAATGTCAATTGAATTTACTAGACTGCAATTATAACAAATAAACACTGAAGGTCATTTGTGATATTACTCCGCACCCTATAAAAGTACTCTACTCACAGTAAAACAACTATCTAACTGACTGTCCACTTCTGAATGGTGCCGTAGATGTCAAGATTGACGTAATAGCCATGAAAAAGCCCAAAGTGGTTATTTAATTTTTCCCAAAACTTCCACATCGTTCTGCAACGTATTTGTCTAGTTTGTATTTTTACTAGAATACTCTTGATTACTCTGCGTATTCTCGATTATTCTATTTACAGTTGTTTACGTCTGCATCTCTATGCGATGAGTCATCGACATGCAATGTCTTAACAATACGCAATTATTTTAGACGCTTTAATCACATTATTGACTTAGCCAAATTACTACTTAAAATAGAGCTGAATTAAAAATGCTGTTTAAGAATTATTCTACTTTCTACGGTTATAAGTAAAGCTTTCTCCTCGTTTAGTTACGCATTTAGCCTCTACTTAATTCTAATAGCTAGTATCTAATTTCAGATATTTAACATATAATACCTAATACAGAATACCTAACATACAGTAGCCAAAAATCAGTATTTAATATTTAACATCCAATGCCTAATATATAATACCTTTTTTAGTCATAAACCGAATTCAGGTCCTTGTATCTCTAATTTTTAATTAAAAATTTAAATACAAGACAATAACAATCCCAAGTCTTTTTTCAAAATTTATAATTCAATTGGACGTATTGTACTCAATATTCTTTTGACATATACGTTTAAATTGGTTTGTCTAGATATTTAATACGTGCGTACAATTAGATATTGTACACACTACTGATAGGATCTTTTTCAACGACTCAATTTTCTTGTGTTATTCATGTTCACTTATAACAAACTTAGAAAATTAGTTTTCCAGTGCACAGCTGATTGGTTACTTCTGAAAGTCATCTGTTTCTTAGATACGCTACTGCTCAGCGACTTCTGTATTAATCGATGTTATTATTATATGATATAGGCCACACATCTATCGTATTAAACGATTAAAAATATTAATGAATTTCACAACAATGTCGAGCAATGTATTCGGAGACAGGAGACATAAGGAAGAAGTAAAAATTGGGCGAAAACAAAAAGTAGTGTGTTGAATACTCCTTTCAGATAATTGGTCTAGAGGAACAAAGATATGTGTTGCAATTGGACAATCAGACTTTAGGTGTATTTTTCAAGCAGAAATGAAAACATTATGTTTTTTAGTAGACTATTTTTGTTTCCTATGCTTTACGTTAATTATATTTATACGTTTTTAAAATATATTTTACACTTATGATCTTTTATAGGTACGCATAATGTTATATTCATACAATATTTTTTTAAACACAGATCCTATATTTATTTTTTACGTAAAATAAGAAAAACAAATAAGGAATAAAATAAGGAATTTTTGCTTAAGTAATTTTTTATTGACGTTATCAAAGGCAGGAGAATGTTGTTATATTCTGCCAATGAAACGTTTTAATTATTAACAAAAATAATATGTAATATCAATATCCGCCTTACCCTTACCACTTTATCGCGTTATTAAAACAAAATATTTAAATATATTAATCTTTTTAATCGCCTCAATTTCTAAAAATGTAGATACTTTTTTAGATAAATAATTACTGTTTAATACGCGTCTCATTTTTCATGTAATTTACAAATCACTTGCATTTACTTGGTGTTTAAATGCCTTATATTTGGAAGTAATCATGAAGAAGAGCAGACAATACTTAACAAGCACATTACGAAGATACTCCAAACTGGCGTCGGTTCGTAGTTGCTACCATTATCACAGCTATACTTTCTCAGTGGGGAGATTAACATCTATTTCCTCGGCAGGAGGTCAGGCTTCCAACTCCCCTCCAGGGAGTTCTATTACAACGGAAGTAGTAGCAGTGTTATTGCATATTATGCCGATCGAATTTGTCGTCTTGACTCGTACAATTACCTTTATCTCACATTACCCTACTTCTGCTACTGAATCGTTGTCACAGTACAGACACCTAAGTAATCTACTTTTCACTGTGTAATGTGTTTCCCATATGTTGATTTTCTTATTATAATTTAATTAATTAAGTTACTTTGCGGTGTCTCCACAATTCTGAATTCCTACGCGTGGGACCACGTTAAAAATTGACTCGATTTTGGCAGAGACACGGTACCTCGTCATCAAATGGTACCATGAAATTCATCAGATCATCAGATTACATATGTTGGCTGGGACACGTTTAAAGAATGTCTGAGGAAAGAATGCTGAAGGAAAGATTATATACTAGTAGACGTTCCAAGGATAAGACGGTTGGATGGCGTACAGAAGATCTTGCTAGCATGGGAATCAGAGGGTGAAGAGGAAGAGCGGAGAATAGGGAAGAATGGAAGAGTGTTGTTGGTGAGACTAAAGCCCACCAAAGGCTGTAACGCCAGGTAAGAGATGGTACCTCGTCAAACAACAAACATCCAGTTAGTTACACTGATAACGATTATACCTGAAGATTAGTTTGTACCTGGCTTATGAGAAACTACATACATAGCAAAACGAAGCAAAACAATTATATACAAGCATTTTCTGTACATTGTCATTATCGAAAGCCACTATTTTTACTTATTACTACTCTGAGGTAATAACAAAAGTGGCTATATGAGATTTCACACGCGGCAGTGCTCGAGGTTATTCTAGACACGCATTCCAGGCGTTTGCCGATCGTTCAACCGGCATTAGGTCTGTGTACCAAGGTTGGACATTGACATAGTTTCAAGAGTATTCCTGCCCATGAAACTACACAATTATGGACATTCTGGATATTTCTCGACGGTTCGTGTGGAAAGTTAGAGGAATTTTAAGATTTTTCTCGAACCTCGGCAGGACAGAAATAAGCAACTAGCGGCCGGCAACTTCAGTTTTCGCGACCAACGGTATTACAGCGCGTTTTGGAGTATTCGTTTTTGTGACTTGCAGTTTAATGTAATGTGATTACTTAGTGCGACACTGTTAAGAAGGTGACATTGTTTATTGTTTATATTACTCTGGTATGTAATGAACAATCATTAGATTGAAGAATGTTAATGCTTGAGCTTGAGCGTCTTTGTTTCTTTTTAACTGTAATTAAAATGTACTTAGTGACTTCATCTGGTGTCAGTTATTCTGTTTCCACTGTACAGCGCGACGATTCGAGCGACCGTCGTAATGATATTAATTATTTATAGATTCCAAATTTTACAAATTTTTTTATAATGATATACGTTATAACTATTCATTTTTTGGTCTTTGTGTGTGTTCTCTTTTTTCTTAATTATCTTGTTTTGAATGGTGAAATATTTATGAAAAAAAAATTTTAATCAAATATATTTGTTTCTCCTTTTTAATTTTAATTTGTTTAAGTTAATATTTTATTTGTTTAATTATTTATTTACGGATTATTCGGTTAAAACTCATTAATTAATACTTATTTGACTTTCCTGGGTTTGGTAAAAAATTATTAAAAGAAATGTTTTGTGTATGTTCAGTTCGATTGTGATATCGAATTGGCTAATGTAGGTTATCTTCTTATTTCTTGGTTCCGATGAAGATCCAATTGCCATTGTGAGTTCTCTCTTCTTCTCTCATCTAAACATCTTTTAATCTTAATTTATTTTTTAAAATAAAACTCCTTTCAAACCAATTTATTATTTTTTTATTAACTTTTATTTTATTCAAATTCAGTTCTACGACTCTTAGGTTGAAATTGTTTAATTTCCCGGATCGACTCTTCTCTCTCAGTTCGACTGTAACAAAATTTATTTTTTTAATTTTTATAATATTACTTCTTGGTTCTTGGTTAACTGCTATTATTAAAGTTAGAAATGCATACTTGAAGTGCAATACCTCACAAATATTTAAAAATCTTAATTACTAATACAAACAGATTTAATTTTATTTAAGTGTAAACAATAATAATTTAATTTAAATGTTCCAAAACCACACTGTCATGGCGTCGCTTAGAGTTTGAGTTGACAAAAATTCCAAGATGGCCGCTTGTGGCTCACCTCAACTAATGAGAAAATTATTCGTCACTGGTTTCTTTTAAATAAATGAATTTACTTGTAATGTTCACCGTGATTATAGTTAATTCTCTTTTCTTTTCACTATTGTGCTGTTAAAAAGTGTTGGTGAAGTTAATCTTGTGTTGTGTAGTTGTAAACTATGATTTTTAGAATAAGGTTAATTTCTCACCATGTCTAGTAGAAATACTTTTTCACTTTTTATTTCCGTTGGTTTTCCTTTTTATTTGTTCTTCTCTTGATTTATATTTTTAATTTATATTCTCTTAATTTTAATGTTTTTCCTGCTTTTGTATAATGTTTCTTTTTTTCTCTGATTCGGATTTGATTCTCTGCTGTACTTGGGTTCTTAGCTACACAGAGCTGACCTGCACATTTTTATATCTAGCAATAGAATAATCAGTTTTTCTTACTCTTTCAACGGTCTTGACCAAATTTAGCAAATTTCTCATTGGTCAATACAGTTGAACTTAGGTATCACGTGACCCTTATTATTTAAAATATATGGTTTCTTCCTTTTCCACTACAAATTACTCTCAAATTATTAATTAAATGTACCTAAATTGACCTATACAGTGATATTCCTCATTAAAATACAAACATTTTGGTATCTCATTTGATATGTGTGTTACTTAATAGGTGATTTATCGCCTTTACAAAATTTGGTTTTACATGTCTTTATACAGTTTGACATTTTCAAAAAACATTTTCTAATTCATTTAAGTATTGAAATTGTGATTACCATTATAGAAATATTGCTTATCTTGTTAAATTTATCTATTTTGTATTAATTTATTTTGGTTTGTTACTGTACTAGCTATTCTGGCAATAGTTTATTTATTTTAACATTGGCCTATTTCATGGTGTTGCTTTCATCACCATGTTACACTTTGTTATTTATTATTTTGCCTGTCGGTTTGAACCCTTCTTATTTATCACAAATGTTCTGTGTTATTTTATTCCATTGGATTAACATACTTATTATATTCTTATTCTATTACTTCATCAACAAAATTTACAAACATTTTAACTTAATGACATGTTTTCATGACAATGATTCTAACGAACATTGGACAAATGAACTAACTTTCATTGAACCTAAACAACTGTTTAACACATAGTAATAACATCTCATTTCAATCCATTTGGCTTTGTTAATTTATTAATTATTCCAAGTCACCTTCGCATTGTTTACTCTAATGTGAATATGTTATTAATCATTGTTTGTATTACCATCAACGGTAGCCATTTCACTTGAACGCACCTCAATAAGTCTAAGGAATAGGGAAAATTAACTACTATTATTAAAACTGTAAAGTGTACAATTAATATCAGAACCTGACTTGGGATAACTGCTTTCTAAACACTTTGTTTATTATTGTTTTGGCCATATATTCTTTATGTGTTTATGGTGATGATTATCCTGTTCACCTTAACACAGGTATTAATCTTCCCAGTCCTGTCTGAGTGATTAACACTTATTACAACTCACTTGTTTATACACTTTGTCACTGATTGTTTTTGTTTCACTTATACATAGCATACAGCTACTTCCTTATTCATTATCTGTGGTCACAAAAATAACTAATTAATCTGTACAGTCTTATCTGTTTGAGTAATTATTACTCATTTTTCCCTCATCACTTCACTCTTATTATGAAATATAATTTACAGTATTCTCTTATAACCTGTAGATGCATTAGTATTCCTTTACTTACTGTATTGTACTTCAGGGTTTATTATATGGTTTTAATTACATTTATTTTATGGATTTTTATATTGAGTTTTCATATTTATTTGGTCTCCTCATTCTGTTACATTACAACGTATATAAAAAACTACACTTGGTTTAAGAGAAGGTTTTAGGGCTTCTCATTCATGTTAATTATAACAACTCCAAACCTGTTGACTATAAATTCTGCCATTACTTTCTGGCGTGTATGCTTTGAAAAATACATTGTGAATCATGATTTATTATAAAAAAAAAACAAAGAAAGACTGGAAGCTTTATAGACATATAGTGTCGGAGCAGCATGTAGACGATTCATGGAATGATTAGGGGTTTACAAGAGATATAAGAACACGGATCCGTAGAAAAGACTCACCAGAAAAACGATGTCGTTGATTGGCTCACGTACTTAACCACTATAGCTACATGACTATGGAATTAGAGAGAAAGACTATCAACAAGACCAAGAAAGAAGTTTTTAGATCTAGTGGCTGTAGAAGCTGGTTGGGAAGGACATAGAGATTTCAGATGGGGCACGATCAACAGAATTACTTGACGATATGACTAGTAGCTACCCGTTTAAGGATCGGAGGTTTGTCCTGGACGTTTCGCTTCAGCAAAAATAACCTTTATGAACCTTATATCTTAATAAGGGTTTAGAGGAGATGTGGAAGAGGAACAGGAAAATAGTACTTGAAACAAATGATAGAAAAACAGCAAGTAAGAAGAGCGAACTAAAGCAGAATTAAGCAGGGTGTCGTGAACAGGGAAGAGTATTCGGAAAAGAGGACTTGAAGCTTTATAGGGCGGGTTATTGGAGTTATCAGCAAAAGAAACTAATACGTAAAAGAAAAATTAGAAGAAGAAGAACTGTAAAAAAGAAGAAGAATAAAAGGACCAGGGAAAAGAAAAAGTAAGAAAAGGAGGTAAAATCGAAGAAGAAGACGAAGAAAAAGAAAAAGAAGGAGAAGGAGAGAATAAGAAGAAGATGAAGAAGAAAAAGAAGAAGATGATGATGATAATGATGATGAAGGAGAAGAAGAGAAGAAATCAAAGAATAAATGGAAAGAAAAGAAGAAAAAGCGATGGGGAGACGGTTAAAGAAGTTTATTTTGTACTTTTGTAAATCAAACTGATCGCTTAAGAAGATTATGAAGCTTAGAAAACAGTTACATCCAATTGTTGGGCAAAACAGAGTCTTAAGAGAGACAAGTGGAAGACGGCAGTGACAACGACGAAATAATTTAAAACTCATGGCGATGGGGAACAGAAGTACTCTGTATTAGGCACACGCCTGACATCAGTAAAACTCATCGTTTATTAAAGACATCCTTGATGCTTATCTCGTAATGCCTAATGCATTAGTCATTGGTTCCCCTCTCTGCGCTTGCCATTAGAGCGCTAGAGAAGAAGACAGTGGGAAATACGGGTAGAGAGAGAGAGAGAGAGAGAGAGAGAGAGAGAGAGAGGTTTGGATATAAAACTCAAAGGATGTTTCACACGGTCAAGGCTGCCCAGGGAATAGAAAAATTTTTTTTTATTTTTTTGTTTCTTTCTGATAATATAAAATGTCTTCTCAAACATGTTGTGGTGTAGGCCGAAGTACCATGATATTTTATTTACAGAAGTCGTTAAAATTTTTTAGTCTCCATTCAAGCAAAATTTATACTTTTAGCATCGTTTAATCGGATCAGTAAGTAGTGAGGTCATCGAGCGTCCGCAGGTGTAGGAGAAGGCAGGGAACGAAAATATTTCCTGCTTTACATATATGCAACAAGATTAGTGAAGCAAGGATTGATCGTCTCAAGACAAAAAGTTTCCAGTACACAAATTATTCTCTCAAAAATGTATTTTATGCTATGTACTGTTGGATATTTATGATAGAAGAATGCCTACAATTATTTCACCTAAAAGCAAAAAAGGATTAATTGGTATCAAGATTTTTATTGAAAATGCCACGTGAAAATTCTACAGAAAATCAGTAGAATTTGTTGATTTTTCTTAATCGGTGAAATTCGTGGACAAGCGTATAAACATGGTACTGGATATACTCGTACATACTGATTGGTAACGGGAACACATGATCTCAGTAAAAAAAAATCTTAGTCACCTTAACTATACTGTCTCTGCTGATGGTGACTTTACAAACTTATTCCACAGTGGTTCAACGGCAAAAATCGCCGAATCAATGGAAGAAGCGGATCCTGATATGGCAATCTAGGTATTATCTGGGTCTTAGCTCTCACAGGAAGATATTCAGATGGGTAAAAGATGTATTTGCAGTTTAAGTTATTAGTACGATAAGTTAATATTAAATCTATTGCGATGGGACAAAAAGAGATAGATAGACAAACAGACATACAGACAGAGAGCTTGATAACCGTGGCTGGCGATGGTAGGTTTAGTTTTCTAAAGAACATGTACACTCAGAACACGAAAACGTAAGTGTTGCGGCAACTAAGCAAAAGATGAAGAAGAAGGAAAAGGAGAAGAAGAAGAAGAAGAAGAAGAAGAAGAAGAAGAAGAAGAAGAAGAAGAAGAAGAAGAAGAAGAAGAAGAAGAAGAAGAACAACAACAAGAAAAGTATAAGAATATGATGATAACAGTATTCCTTTAAATCATTTACGAAAGAAATGCAAGTGCAAGTTTTTTATATTTCTGATGGTGTCATCAGCCTACCCTCGACAAATGTGGCATACTTATAAATAATAAGGATAAAATATTCATATTCCAAGAACAGGTCTCTTTAAAGTGAATGCATCGCAATAATAGTCAAGACACAACAAAGTAACATTGTGAAGGAAAAAAGGACAGTGAATCAATAATCAAGAACTAAAACGACCGAAACTCAAAAACTTTATTTTGAAAAAAGTATTTCGTGGCAGTCTTTCGTTTTTTTCCTTTTCACAGCGCCATTTGTTTGCAGACTGTTACGGGGTGCAACCCCCACCTACCTTACAATCTGAAACAACAGTTTTCGTTGGTATTTTATTCAGTGCAGCCAACGTAACAGCAAAACATTTCCCCACATAAATATAGAGTGGTTGCTGCTACGGATACGTGAATGTATCTGCAGTCTTGTCACGTTCGCGACTCTCGTTGTGTCTCCTTTATCCCAACGAATGTTCCATTTCTGTCCACTAACGCGCTGCGCTTCTCAACAACCCTGCTAACCAAATAATAGAGGCCTATAAGTCTTACACACACATCTAATTGAATGATGAAATAAAATATATAATATAAATGATTAATATTATCTACCCATTCAATAAAAATCAGCATACATTCCCAAATTTAAGTAATGTTAGTTTATTAATATATATCTCTAATTAGTAAAAAAAAATGAACCTTGGGGAAAATTTTAAAATATTGAAACAAAAAATAAATATTAAGTTAAAACCTGAACAAATTAAAATGATTACCCCAAAACGATAATGTTTTCAAAAATACTAGTTTAATAAAATATTAAATATTTATATTATAATTTTCTATTCATTTATGTAACAGATGTTTGTATACGTATAAAACATACAATCATTATAGCCTATATAAACAGCTATCAATAACAATTGATTTCAAATTTCATTAATAATTTTTTTAAATTTGTAAAAGACGACAGTTAGAACTGCAGTAATGTTGAAACATTGTAAAACCAATTATATAGAAAGAAATAATATTGTGTAAAATAACAACTACTATTAATAATATATTTTTTTTCATACTTACTAACATTATTCTTATTCACAGTTGTGTGTTTGGCGTCAGCAACAATTGTCCTGAAGATGACAATAAATATTGTCGAAACGTCGACGCAAAATAACTAAAAGTTGTATTATTGACCGATCCTCACTAACCATCCACTAAAACATTCACTGATTGACGGTCACTAAAAATTTAAGGATTTAATTATTCTTATTCAAAATTATTAAATACTGATTAATATTTAGGCCGTGGTGGGTTGCTGTATAAGCTTGACATCGTCGGCACGTTTCGTATCCTACCCTCTGAGATCTTATTCAGGCCGCAAAAAGCGACAGAGTGTTAAGAAACAGTTACGGCAGACATAGGCCGAACGATACTCGACAACTTTGTTCGGGTAAGAGCAACAGCCGGCCGGTAACACGGCTAATAATAGGTCTCAGCCTGGTATCGTTATTTATATTAATAATAAACGATACTTTATATTTTTTTTAAACAAGAATGCGGTGTATTTTTTATTGGTTTTACAGTGTTTCGACACATTTAATTTAATTTTCTGTCATCCTCAAAATTATAATGTATCTTATAATTATAATTTCGATGGTGATAACAAATTAAATTAAAACTGTCAAAACTTTACAAAAGAAATAAAAATACATATTCTTATTTTTAAGAAATATAAAGTATATATATATATATGAATATGATGAATCGATTAATTAATTAAATCAATTAATTCGTTCATTTACAAACCTCTAAGGATAGTGATATAGACTATTCAGTGAAACGTTTGTCAGGTGAATTGAAAGAATAAAAATACATTACAACTACTTGGAGAAGAAATTATATTTGATTATATATATATATAATAATATATATATATATAATATTATAATATTATATATTATTATATAAAACACACACACACACACACACACATGTTATTATATAACTATATATTGTACGGTATGACGCAAAGGTATTTTTCTCTTTTATTGCATTTATTTTTTTTTTAAATCGATGCAGAAAATTTGGTTGAACCTTATTTTATACAATTCTTCTCATCATTGTTATTATTTATTACTTATGAGCCATTGTTTATTAGTTATGAATTATCGAAGCTATTGTAGTAGTTGGCAACCATCATTTGTTACGTATATACGAGGTGCGTTTTTTAAAAATAAGGCCAGTTTTGATGTTACTGCTGATTGTGCTCCGTGTCGCAATATGACGTAATACGTCAGATACACGATTGTGGTGATGCGTGAGCGATTTAGTGCTACGATAGAAAATCCCGCCCAGAACTGTGAGGCTCGCCCTGTGATATTTTTTGTTAGGAGAAAAACAATACTACTGACGAAACTCAGAAGCAATACAGACCAAACGTTTAAAGCGTTAAAAATCTCTTGTTTATATATTCATTTGTAACAGCGACCCACTCTTTCTCAGTGTATTTGTCGGTAGCAGTCTTAATTAACATCTTTAGACTTGGCGCGTAGTTTCTTAAGATCCATCGCATGAATTGTGCAATCCAACCCCCAACAGAGTAGTTTAAATTTTCAGTATCCATTAAGCCACCAAGTTGATCCGCCTTGTTTTTGTCTATTTTACTGGCATACTGAGCCTTTTTGCTGCGTAAACGAATTGAGCAATGATTCGTCTGGATCACTGTGAGTTGGATTCTTTACTTAAGTGACATGCTTCAGCAGTTGCCACTTTTGTTTGAGTCTGTTGCAACATAGAGTGCGTAGATTAAGAAACTAAGATGCAAATTTTTACCGCTCAATCTACTTCTCCCCAGAGATTTGATAACGCTTAAATTAGTTTACAAAGATAAAGCCTGTATTTTAAATTGTCCTAAATGTAAAGCTCTAACCGACGAGGACACAATGAGGTGTATATCCAAAGATGCTTACTTCATACAAAAGACACATACAGAGTTGTATGGGGCTAATAAAATGGAACTTAGGATGTACATAAATGTTAGTATAGTATTGTGTCTGTATATGGTGAGTGAAGTTACACAATGATGTCGTTTGTTTATGGAAGGGTAAACGAATATTCATCACTAATATTCACCTGACACAGATAGCGGTATATCTAGAATTTGGCCTTGGGGGGGTCCGGGGGGTGGCCGGCTTCATACAAAAGAAAAAACAAGTTAAGACTAATCAACACTACTATCTTTAAAGTGGCCGAAATCAGTCCCATTAAAGTAAACGGTAATAATAATACATTAAAATTACATATTAAAAATACGCGTCATTGACAAATTGTTTACAAGATACCTAGTAATATTGACTGAATTGATTTTCCTATATTTCATATTTCAAAAGTAGGCATGTACCCTAATGCTGTCTAATAAACGTGTTTGTATATTTAAAAAAGACCTACTACTATAAGCGTACATACCTGAAAAAAATAAAACAGCCTAAAAATTAAGAGATTAACAAAATTCGTCAAATTTTTCGACCCTCTGGGAGGGGGATCCGGGAACGTTCGTCTACCCTCCCCTGTAAATACCCCTCTGAACACTGATGAAGAACACTGATTAGCGGTCCCAGATGTTTTACTGGAAGCAAAGTGAATGCGATAATTCGTTAAAATCTACGACTTGTGTTTCGGAACTGTCTGTTATATTTTCTAACGTTTCACAATGGATAATGTGAAAGAATGTGAATTGACAGAGAAAGTTGGTTACAAAAAATTGAGTGCGAAACTGTTAACCGATACACACAAGCGGTAACGTCTATATTCATCTCAAACGTTCTGTAGCGTTTTGAAAATAAAGGGGACGGGTTGTTTGATCACGTCGTCGTCACTGAAGATGGAACCTGGTCCTCCCACAAAGAACGGTTCGGTCTGATTGACAACGAACTGAACAGCGTTACTAACTGGTTCAAAACCAGTGGCGTATATAGAATTTGGACTTGGGGGAGGGGTCCGGTCGAGTCGGCTTCATGGAAAAGAAAAAAACAAATTAAGACTGATCAACATTACTATCTTCAAAATGATTGAAAAGTGTGTGATAACATCCTGAAATCAATCCCATTAAAGTAAACTGTAAAAACACAATAAAATTATACGTAGTTGAAATATTGTTAAGAATATACTTATTGACTGAATTAATTTTCTTAAAGCCTATTTCATATTTTAAACGGATTCGAAAATGCTGTGAAATAAATCTGCTTCTATATCTAGAAAGGGAGTTACTAAGCACATATTAGCGTACACAAATGACAAAATAATAAAATTCCCTAAAAATTAAAAGATCAACAAAATTTGTTAACTTTTTTCGACAGTCTTGGTGGGGTCCGTTCCCGTTTGTCACCCCCCCCCCGTAAATACACAGGCGGAGGACAATGGAACAAAGATGCTGCTGAAATGTGAAAAATGCTTGGAAGGCAATGGCATTTACACGGGTAAATAAAAAAAGTGAGTAGGTATTTTAATTCATCATAAAAATCATTTCTATCATTCAATGTTTTCTTCTTACTTCAAAATGGACCTGACTCAAAAAACGTACGTTGCAGAAAATGATAAGCAAATCAATATTTAATGAGTTTGTAATATCTTAATTTATATTAATATTTATTTTACCATCTTATTCGTTTCATATAATTAAGTCTGTATATAAAATTAACTTTATCGTATCTTTTACTTTACCCCAATTTTACTCCAATTCAGCTATTATCAGACATGGATAGTTTGAAAAATGAATAATCAGGCCCCGGACAATAGGAACTTGATTATTTTTTCGCTTGTTTGTTATAATTCCTATTCTGGCTCTTCCGACTGCCAATTTCCAAAAATCTGTTTCGGTTAATTTAAATGCTTTTCCTATTTCTCAAAACTATAAGTTATTATGCGTTTTACTATTACATTTTGTTATTTTTTGTTTCTTGAAAATGTACGAAGTCCTCGATATAAAATTCTGAAATTATGTAGCCATCGAAGGAAATGAATGAAAACAAATAAAATGCGAATTTTGTACGAATCTACAGCTTTCATTAACTACCCAACTACGAACTTAGTGTCGGTAGAATACGGCATTCTTCGTGTTCCTTCAAGTTCAATGGTCTGACGGCGGTTCACCTAATAACTTAACGCTGTTACATAAAGTTAAGCCAGTTTGCGATGTGTCACTGGCTATTAATTTACGACAGCGAGAAAGAGGGGGAGGAGGGGGAGAGAGTGCGACAAAATATACAGAGATCTAGCTGCTTCTTGACTTTCACCGGTCAGAGAGAGAGAGAGAGAGAGAGAGAGAGAGAGAGAGAGAGAGAGAGAGCTGGGGATGCTATTTACAACTTGGCAGCCTGTCCATGTGTCAGTGGACACGATGTCTGTTCTGTTCACATCCAACGTCATTTCTTTCCTCTGTATCATAGGCACGGCGAACCCACGAAACTCGTGTCCGTAGTGGAGTAGTCTACTACTAATTTCTTGTTGAAAAACGTTATACAGAATCGACTATTTGCAAAAATAGTTTTATACTTGAAGAAAAGTTACCGAAAGTGTAAATGGACTTGTTCACCGCGCTAAGACTTTGATACGGTAGAGAATACAATTAACAAAGCTTTAAACAGTAAAGGTTTGTTTGAAGGAATTAAAATATTCGGGACTTTTGTAAGTTTTTTGGACTTAACTGTTTTAGGATACGAAATGTAATTTTTAAAAGAAAAACTGAAGACAGAATAAATAGTGTAAAAATTTATATTTTGATTTACAAAATAAACGTAAAATAGGAGCAGGCTGTGGGGAATAATGGCAAAGAAAGGGATCCCGGAACACCTCATTAGAGCCATGCAAAGTTTAACTTTGCATGTGGAAAAAAATCTTAATTGAGACTGAAAGACCGAGCACACCTTCTAATGTTGACCCGATCATTTGTGAAGTACAACAAAGGTGCCCCTTATCACCTTCTCTTTTTAATTTATATATAGACAGTGTCATACACACTTGGCAGATGAAACTTCTGGAACATTTAATAATTGATCACTGTGCAATTGACAGGCTGTCGTTTGCTGATGACCAAGCTATCCTGTCGAACTAGGAAAACAGCTTAGAGATGGCTGGACGCTCATTACATCGAATCTCCAGGGATTTCGGATTGTAGATTTTTATTTGAAAGACTAAGGTGATAGTTTTTCACGGAGCTGATCACATACGAGCAACAATTGTTGTAGCCGGTACTGTTCTGGAGCAGGCCAACAATTTTAAATATCTGGGCTGTAGTGTGTCTTATATTACAAACAATGACGTCGTGAATAGCTATACAAAACCGTACGTAAGGAGAACTCAAAAATCGACAAGTAAAGAACTTCTACAAGGTGATGGCCCCCACCCCTTAAACTTCTCTACGAGTCTGAGAATTGGAGTTTAACGGGTAGCAAAAAACGGGCGCACGCGCAATACCGGCTAGTATACTTTTGTACTGTTGCATGCAAATCCGCCGTCCATTTTGTTTATTTCTGCTCTCGTAGTGACTTATAAAAATAAACATGGAGCCAATTGTAAGGTGCGTGATGGCAGTTGTTAAAACGTCCCACAGTCTTTGTCCTGAACTGCTGGATAGTGTCGGACGTCGAGACTCTCGGGTCGATGGAAAGGAAACCGTCCGGCGCTGTCGAGGCGGTGAGGAACCATGCCTCAAACGAGTCGGCGTGGACGGCTGTAGCCTCGGTTTATCGTCATCGGGTAAAAAGGTTGTCAAGTGACGCCGTAGATTCCCTTCGCCGGGTACCCGCCAGTGTGGGGTGACTCCGCGTATTTTAGAGAATCGAACTTCAGGGGAGCTCACAGGCGGGAATAGCGGACAATCGTACTCCTGCCCTGTCGGCGGCGGACTCGAGGCCGGTACCTCGCCGGACTAAATCCGGATAGGGATGCCACCGTGTCGCCTGGATGATGGTCTGGTTGGCTACCCAGCGTTTTGACACCAATGATGATCCCGTTAGATGCATCAAATTTTGGCCGGGTACCTTGGCGGCAGCGTTTTTGAATGCAGGACTACAAACTCTGGTGCAATAATACAGTACGAACCTATCCGTGTGTGGTGATTATCCAATCGTAAGGCAGCAGCTGGACGTGCCCCAGAGGTTTGCAGTGTCGGGCAATCCCGATGACTGCCTGATGCAACAGTTAACCTGAGTAGCCATGTGCCTGTCTGAGGATGAGTCCTCCTAGTTTGGAGGGATGGAGGCTGTTGTTAAGGTTCTGGACCGCAGTGCGATCCGCAACGGCTTTTTGTTGCACGGATTGAGACGGACGAGTAGAGAAAGCGGAACGGTGGTTAAGAATATTATTTGTTTTATTTGTTTACCTTGAAGAGAGAGAAATTATTGATTTGTATACTTTTCATTTACTGTTTAGTGGGAAAAGTACGAATGGTCAAGCGACGCAAGGGCGGCGGTGTGTTCTTATCGGGAGGGGGGGTCGAGCAAGAATCTCGGGTGCTTACGTCTGCGTGGATATAAGCAAAGCATACGTCTATATAGGTGGCGGGAATAGGATAGCACGAGGTAGAGGCTTGTGCAAATGTAGCATAGCCAAATGAATTTGTAGCTTTCGAAAATACTTACCTAAAGGCCGAAAACTCAACACAACTGAACAATACGAAATATATAAACACCACACAACACAACCAAACAACATACTCAACGATCAATTACAATATAAATCACATACACTTTTTGACACAATTTTACAAAAAACAAACATCAAGTTGAATCCCTGCACCAATCCCCTTCCTCCACACACCACCCCCACTACACCTTCCACACAAAAACCGTTACGAAATGATGGCAGTCTGACTAAAAGCTGAAGAAGGCGGATACTTAAGCCGAAACGCGTCCGACGAAAAAAGTAAGTTTTTCACAAGATAAAGTTCATTTTTAGTAAAGTGTTCGAAAATATTTTTACATATTTTACTGTTTCTTTACCTGCCAATGGAGGTTAATTTTTTAATAGACTTGTATTTTCGGAGGACTGTGCAGCTTTTATATTACTCTTACTAATGCAATGCTAAAGTAAAATATCACAAGTTATTACATGCAAAATGTAATGTAATAAATTGTGCGAAAAGCTACGCGAAAGGGACAGAAACCACAACGCTACAAAATTACACAAAGGAAAATGAAAGACGTAACGTAGAAGACACAACACATTATTATACGGACTGCGCAGAAAGTAAACAGAAAAATTTAACATCTTGCTAACGTTTAAAGCTAAAATCTTATAGTGGCAAAGCGTGCACTTTAGCGAATTGTAAGCGGTCGCAAAACAATTCCCCACCCATCCGCCCTTTCAATGTTAACTCGACTCTAGCCACAATCGACGTTATCTTTTGGCCGCCTTCTAAAGGTCTTTTACGACAGTAGGCTACGTTTGAATATACGCTTTATTTACTCTTCTGGCTGGATTCAAATATATTTGAAACCATAAACTAAAAATCACTGACGATGTCATACAAAATTGGCAGATGTGTCTTCCAGAGCATATTACGATTGGTCACCATACAATTGACACTTTGTTGTTTGCGGACGATCAGGCTATTCTGTCAGACTCGGAAAACAGATTGCAGGTGAGGATACATTTGTTAAATCGAATCTGCAAAGACTCTGTATTACAAATATCCACATCTAAGACCAAGGTGATGGCTCGTCGTGGAACTGATCTCTTACGGGCAAAAATTGTTATAGATGGTACTGTCCTAGAACAAGTTAGCAATTTTGAATACTTGGATTACGGTGTGTCTTATAATAGAAGCAACGACGTTGTGAATAAGTTGCATAAGTTCAACCTTATATGCGGGACCATCAGGCGACATTTTAAGTCAGCAAGAAAATAAACACGCCTAAAATTCTACAAGATAATGGCCCTTCCACTCTCCTTTATGTCTCTTAGAATTGGACTATAAAGAAAGGCCAGGCCAGTCGCATCAAAGCGCTTGAAATGAGATTTCTCAGGCACGTGGCAGGGTATACTCTCCATGATCATAGAAGAAACACGGATACGGCAGGACCTGAATATTATCAGTACACTCGAAAGGATTCGCCAGTATCGGCTGAATTGGTGGGAACATCTTTGCCGAATGAATGATTGCCGCATCTCCAAACAGCTATGGAACTATAGGCCGAGGGAGCGGAGAGGTGTGGGACGTCCGAGGAAGTGCTCGAGTGACCAGCTCTAATCTTTGCCTGTTTGAGACCGGAACAAACCATCCTTGGTTTAACCCTTGAAGATGATGATGAGAAACTAAAACTTAGCAACACCATGAAAACAAATATAATGAACTAGTTATTTTATGAGTTATTGTTGTTACCTATGGTGAACAATGTACCCTACGTAACATTATATTGTTACGACGATCTCTTTGATCGTCGTATGGAACAGTGAAAAACAAAATACAAGACACCAATTAAGCCACTAATCACCAGCTTTAATTAATCACAAATAACAGTTTGTAATCAACAATCTATTCAACAAGATTACACTCGTACAATAATTTAAATTCAATTTGTCCACACGCAATAATAATGTCAACTAATAGAGTCCCGCAAAATAATCACTTTTCACTAATAGCGACTTGAAGGCACAGAGTAATCGCCCGACGTAAGCTGACTTCTAAGCGGCAGTTGTCCTTGTTTAAATAGATAGAACAAGTGTTCCAGGATAGTCCACAATACGCGTCAAAGGTACTCGAAAGTACTAGAGCGTAATTGACTGCGGCTGGTTTGGCTGAGCGACGGGTGAAGGATGCTCTCGGCTATTCCAGTCAGTTCCATTCGTTTGAAAGTTATATCGCCCTAAGAAAATGACAGTTTGGGTGCCGTGCAGTAACTACATGAGTAAATATGCAGTAACAGATTTATACGCGGAATGATAGGAGATGAAGTCCCAAAAATAGATAACGGTTAGAGATTAACGCAACGGTTGTCTATATAGGGATGTAGAGACAGCCGTTATATAGGGATGTGGACTCGCCTCTTCTCTGAGACATTCGGCTGTATGGTGTACAGTGGCAGGGAGCAATGCACTCTGTAGGCACTCGCTACACGACCCGGTCGGGTAGCGTATATTGGCGAGCGGTACTCACGCGAATCACCGCTAACTAGTAAATACACTCCATCCGCCATTGATTAACATTATCTCATTTTGTTTGTACAGAAAGCTTTTAGGTTACAGCATCGCAGATGTTAATAAAGTTAGTACATTTAACACAAAAAATGTTTAGTTTACCATTGATTTTTCACCAGTAAGCGATGCTTCCAAATGGACTCCTTGCTACCGAGTTTATAACAAAACAGCGATACTGGTTTTTAATTACATTATTTCCCACCGTTTAACTCGTTATGAAGGATTTTTAAGTTTGCAACAATCAGGATTATAACGAGCTTTCGGTGGCACGTGAACATCAACAGAAGGATTAGGTCGCACAATAACCATCATTAGAATTTATCACAGACATTTTGGATCACTAAACAATCTGTGATCGTTGTTAAATTGAGTTCCCTGGCTGTTTGCCCGTGGTCCAATGCTAAAATCCCTTAGCAAACGTTTCGGCCTTGCCAACGACGGTCATCATCAGTGCAAAATTTGAGTTTGCGTTAACGTAGGGTGTTCACGTTAGAAACCACAGCCATTACACAGTATTGTAATTTTCAACTCAAATTTTGCACTGAAGATGGCCGTCGATGGCACGGCCGAAACGTCTGCTAAGGGATTTTAGCATTGGACCACGGGCAAACAGCCCGGGAACTCAATTTAACAACATTGACTCCGGCCGCGCAAGCCTTCGAAGTAACCTGTGATCGTCTTCAGACATCAGTTAAATGAGTTCGTTGAATACAAACTCAAGCTTACCCGAGATTCGTTTGCCAACAAGCGTGAATCTTCGAAAGACTTAATAAATCACCACCCTCCACAGAGTTAAACGCAAGTACAGAAAAACTGTATAAAAAGAACGGCTACTTACCCCGTAAGACCGCTGGACAGACCTGGAGAGCACAACCACACTGACCCAAGTTTACATAACAAACAATTCTAAGTAGAAGGAGTTATAATGTAAGTACAAGATCTTGATGAGACTTTTTCCTTTCTACACTTTTCATAAATTCGGACTGTGCTTAGTCGTTCAAGATAGGGTTTATTTTTTGTAGTCATAACTTTTCAAAAATATTTTGCTGCACCTAAAACTTCCGGATTGGCTAAGTCTTCATAAGCGTTTTTTCATTGGCTAAACGTTTCTGCTCTACAGTCTTGATATTTTATATTGTTAAAAATACCTTGTGTATCCAGGTTTCCTACCTTGCAAACATCTTTTTTTTTTATATTTTATACTCAACGCTTTTCGAGACTTATAGTCCCATCATCAGGTGATAAAATATGTTGACTCATATGGAGTATGTCAGTTAATAAAAGTCACACACATCCTGTTATTTAAGCGACTCCCAACCCGCGTTATCTCAAGATGCGCTTCGCTACGTATCTCGCCAGTGACTAACGATTCCACATCATACTGTGCCCGCACTTATCTATCATATTGTTCCAGCATGCGTATGGCTGTATCATATAACTCGTTGGTTTTGAAATAAAGTTTTTCATTCAGAAGCCGATCGCCCTGAGTTTTTAGAGGCTCTGTAAATTTCAAACTCTTCCTGTGCGTCCATGAGTTTGCTCTTTTTGCAGAAATGCAGTGGTTCGAAACTGTTTTGAAAACTGGAATAATTATAGTTATGATTGATGACATGTAAGCCAAATTTAATTTAATTTAATGTTCCTAATGTCGCCTTTTTGCAGATGTTCCTTGTACCTATCCACGAATTTTCTGCCTGTCTGCCCAATATAAAAATTATTACAGTATTCGCACTCTTATTTTATACACCCCCGAACGGCTTTCTACTGCTCTACTGGACTTCGGTCTCAAAGCTTTTAAAATGCAGTTATTCGCTTCAAAAGAAAATGTGTATTCATACTTTTTGAAAACGTTATTTACAGCACTGGATAAAAGTTTAGTATATTCTGTTGATATGCATTTCTGATCCCTTATTGGGTGTTTCATTCTTATTTATATGTAAGGTCTTTCTTTGTTTCGTTACCAGTCTATCTATAATCGTGCTACTGTAACCATTGGTCATCGCGATGTACATTATAGTGTTAAGCTCCTCAATGTAGTCTTCTGGCTCTAACGGAATTTTTAATAGTCTGTTATAATTTTTAAAAAATTAAAAAATTATAATTTTATAGTCTATTAAAACTAACTTTAACCGACACAGTTTCCAAAATTAAATTCCTAGGAGAACTTATTGACCCCTTCCGAATTCACACTGGCGTACGTCAAGGGGACTCTCTCCTATTCTCGTTAACTGTGTCCTAGATAAAGTTATGAAAACCTTCCATAAAGTCAATTCCACTAGGGTTAGAATAGGTAACAAATCCAAAGGCTTAGAATTAAGCTGTTTAGATTTCGTGGATGATCTTGCCATCTTCGCCCACTCAGAGAGAAGCAAGAAAGCAGGTAGAAGATCTAAAAGAGATAGCGGAGAAATCTGGCCTCCAAATCTCTTTTGTTAAAACGGAAATTATGACCACCATATTTAAATTCCCGAAAACGTGCTTGAATTCTACGTATGGAGAAATAAAATATAATAAAAATTTTAAACATATTGGGGAAAACATATCCCGAAACGCCTCAGACAAATAAACCTTTAAGATAAAGAAACTCAAATTACCAAAGGCCTTTACTCTAACCCGGGAACTGTACGGAAAGAAAAACCTTTCCAGAAATGCGAAAGTCCGCCATTACAACACTGTGATCAGGCCGGTGATCATGTACGGAGTGGAAACAATGTGCTTTCAAAATTTGGAACCTCTTCTTAAAATTGAACGAAGAATTCTTCGGAAAATTTATGGCCCCAAGAAAGCCGAAGAGGTACAGGCATAGGCCCAAAGAAGAGTTGTACAGGGATCTGGAAGATCTGGAAACGGCTTTCCGAAGGAAAAGACTG
The DNA here is from genome assembly GCA_034769895.1 of Magicicada septendecula. Lineage (NCBI taxonomy): Eukaryota > Metazoa > Arthropoda > Insecta > Hemiptera > Cicadidae > Magicicada > Magicicada septendecula. The sequence goes on along the minus strand of CM068373.1, from coordinate 417,754,984 downwards.
AGATTCCTTGGACATATGGTTCGGATGGATCGGTCCAGATTAAATAAACAAATTTTCAACTATATTTGGCAACTTTCCAGTCTGAACGGATGCACCAAACAACTCAAAGAGGAAATGATGAAACTGGGTATCTCTTTGTGTGACTGTGTGGATAGAAATACATACAGAAACAAAATTCAAAATCTTGAGGTTCTCTGCAGTGAGAAGAAGACGTGAAAGGGGTGGACAGTGGAAAAGGAAGGTGGCGCACAGTGTGCGAATGAGGGCCTTCTGGCAGGAGAAGAAAAGGAAATGATATTCGCGTGGTCAACGGCTGCCTGTTCGTGTAAAAAAAACTCTATAAAATATAAAAAGGGAAGTTGCAATGAAGGGAACCTGGATACACAAGGTAATTTTTACAATTTAATTGTACAGTACACGCAACTTGGAGACCACAAGAACTATGTATATTCAAATTTTTTATAAAGCGGTATTCTTGATTGGATTATTAGGATTGTAATTAACGCTGAACTAAACTAACGCATTCCTATATGTAATTCAGTAGCCTAGTAGTCTAGCAAACATATGTTTGCTTAACTAATCCAATAAAAAATGTTGTATTCGTCTTTAACTTTACTCTTTTAAATATTAGATGTTTTCAGTGTTTATAAGTTTTGTTTAGGAATTTACGGCTCCACGTAGACCTCCAGAACAAGTTGCTTTTGTTTTTCTTCTTATCCCCTATAGGTTCATATTCCAAAATTCTCTCACGGTCATGTAATGATATAATCTTACCACTGACCTGTGCTAACGAGTTAACCGTTGTCGATGGGATATCCATGATATTACTAACAGAAATGGACATACCAGATGTAGCCACCAAGTTGTACTTAAGAATACATAAACAGTGTGACGTTAGCAAGTAGAAAATTAAGCTACGACAGTAAAAAATTAGAAATATATCACTAAAAGTGCTACCATTTATAAGGATTTACGATTACCGAGGAAGCGAAAGCGTAATGAGGGGATTTTTAGCAACAGGTTTGAAAGGTCAACAGCAAGGTCAAGGTCAGGATAAAAACGAGGCAAACGATAACGAATGCCAACACAGTTTATTCCGGGGACTGACAGAAATAACAGCTTTACAGTTATTTTTGAAACAACTGCGTTTTAGCGAACAGTTTGTACCGTTTTCGTTTCATCGAACGGCAAATAATCTGTCAATTAAACACGATTAAGTAGTTCGAATATAATTTCGCACAGTAGTGATAGAGTGACCAGGAACCTCGTGGAACCAGGTGGTGGTAAAGGTTTCATATGTTATTCTTCTTCTCATCTTCAAGGATTAGGTTACATAAACCTGTTCCGGCACCCATCTCATCCTCGGACAACCCAAGTCTCTTCTACCAGTGACTATACAGTCCAGTGCCGCTTTCGGCAATCGATCCTCTGTCATCCTTTGCAGATGATCACACCATTGGCTTCTGTAAATTTAAATAATTTCATTTATTTATATCTTTTACTTCGAGTTTTGCTTTGATATCCTCATTTCTTATTGTAACTTACAATGTACAATTTAAAGCATTTCGAAGAAACTGCATTTCAGCACTCTGAATCTTGCCGCATTCCTTTTTTGTCATGACCCACGCCTCACTCGCGTATGTCAATGTGAGTATTGCAATTGTCTTATAAGATTTAATTATACATTGGCGACATGTTGAGAGCATGGAAATCCAGAGTGACTTTGGGAATACAGCTTAACAAATCAATTTGTGTGGATTCACTGCTACATATAGTTCTTATTCAAGAAAATGAGGATGATTTAAAAAGAGCTATGTTTCAATTAGAAGAAGTGGTAAGAGAGTCCTCATTGACAATTTCAGTGCCAAAAGACCAAAATCATGGCCTTTAACGGTAAATATCCAGTGATGATTAAGATAGTTATAAACAACAGCACTTTAGAACAAGTGAGCCGTTTCAAATATCTCGGCTGTGCAGTAAGCTATGAATCTGAATGTCATATACAAGAGAAGATAAATAAATTTAGGAATATTTGTGGTACGATTCATAGAAATCTTAGAAACATCACGTTATTAGCAGTCTTCGTAATTCCAACTTTGTCGTGCTTATTTGGTAACCTCGACTTTTCTCTGTCATGCTCAGGACGAGGCCTTTCAGCGTCTCTACCATTATCAAGTTGGACACCACGAAATGATGGAGACACTAAAAAGGCCTCGTCCGGAGCACAACAGACAGCAGTTTAGCAAATAAGAACGACGAAGTTGGATAAAGGTTTCTGTTCTAGTCCAAGAGGTATGACGCTGGATCGAGGACTTCGCTGTATGACCTACTTTTGTCTTTAACATTTGCATATTATTGTTAGAGGACACCTACAATACTTATCAAAAACTGTTAGCTGCTGTACGGCTATGAATTAAAAAAAATATGATGACGCGTTTCGTTTATTAAACCATTTTCTAGTCTCCGCTGAATATTGGAAACGCTGTTTCAATTGCGTTTAAAAAAATTCGAACACGTACACTCCGTTAACACTTATAATAATAGAGGAAACATTAAGTTCCACCTCTTATGTTTTTGCATTCTCATTCTCTTCTACAGTTACAGTACGGCGTCTAAAGATGTATCCTACAATTCTATAATTTTTCTCTGAATCGTAGAAGAGGTAGAAGCGAAAAGTAGACGAAGAATAATCTGTTGGACTGTAGAATGGTCGGAGAACGTATTAACGGAGAGTTACTTTTAGTGCCGAGACATTTGCCCTGTAAAACAGAGTCGCAGAGGATTCTCTGCATTCCTAAACTAGACTGCAATGCTAAATCAACATTAGATTAGAATCGTGCAGCGTTTGGCAACATTTTTACCTCCTTATATCACAACAACCCTTTTCTACAAATAATACTCATCTTTAAAAAACGTTGTTTATAACTAATATACATTCATAGTATTGTTCATAGAATCCTATCAAACCGCATAAACATTCTCCACCCCCCTGTCCGGTGTGACAGGTGTTACAGTCAAGGCCGCTCAAAGTAGGTTCCAGTGTATTCAAGAACACTTGAGATACGCATTAAGTGGCGTGAAGTGAGGATGGAAAATTTCTAGAAGGCGTGCGCTACCTATAAAAGGCCATATCAGCCGGCTTGTCAGTCAGTCGTGTTGAGCGTTTTTCCTTAGCGCGGATCGAGTGTTTGTAGAAGTATTCTATCGAAGTGTTGTTGTGTTATAATTAGTGCGGGATTCTTTATAGTTGACATTATTATTGCGTGTGGACAATTTTTACTTGAATTGTTGTAAGAAACTATCTTGTTGATTAAAAATTATTAATTGTGATAATTAAAACTGGTTATTAGTGACTTCATTGGTGTCTTGTATTTTGTTTTTCACATACCACACGACGATCAGGGATACCGTCGTGACAATATTTAGGGGTTGAAGACAAGTTAAGGAAATGGTGCAACGTAAATGTAAGCTTATATTTCATTCATCTTATATTTGAAACCAGAATTGATAATACTCCAATTTACATGTCACTATTTATAAGAACATATAACTATTCGTGAGCATATTTGAAGTATGTATAAATCAATTTAAAAATGCAACGTACAGTCTCCATTCAGGACATACATTGAGTTTATTGCAGGATATACATTGAGGTCATTTTGTATAAAGAGGAAACATTATCCATTAACTCACTATTTACAAACTTGAGGGAAAGTTAAGTAAGTTATTATATTATTCACTGACTGAACGTAAAAAAGGCATTTAGCTTTAAAATCAACTATAGTCAGTTGGAAGTTCAATAAACTTTTACATCAACAGATAATTTTTCTTGTTTTAAATAATATATTTCAAGTAATGTACAGTCGAATTATTCAGTAGTTTTTCTACAGTCCACTATAAGCAATTTTTTTCGGGTATTCCCAGCTGCCTATCACCATGGGCAGGTAAAGTTAGATACCGAAAGTTAGATAAATAGTAGGCTATATTCTTTTGATTATAGCAATGGTCCCGTTTATTAAAATTAGATCCAAAATAATACGAAGTACTACTTGTTACTATGTTTGTTATGGAGTTAGTCTTTTGTTTAGCGTTTTGCTTCTTTATGCAAGATCACTGAGTTGAATCTGTTACTGAATGAGTTTCACCGAATCGCGCGAAATTGTATTCCCACAAAATTAGACAGTATTAATCAATGGCGGATGAAGGATACAAAAGGCGGTGAACAGAGACGAAAAAGAGAATGAAAAATAAGCGAATCAGAGAAGAAGGGAAGACGAAAATATTGACGATGATGGTTCCTCTCTAACGATAAAAACTTCTAACATATGGGGTGTTTATAAGACATTGATTTGCGTTTTAAATAATTTTTCCATAGGAGTGATAGTATAATAAGCCAAGATTATTAAAGCGAAACAAACACATTGAAAACGGAAAATGTCAGTTTATTTAAAAGTCAAAGTTTATATGTTCTAACGGGAAAAATGTTCCATGAAGAACAACAATACAATACATGTTCGACAGTGCAGTAAGATGAATAAATTGAAAAAGAATTTGGAACGCGAACGTAAAGATCTTAAATGTTTTACTTGATACGTCAACATCATGACGTTCAGTGTTTTGCCGTTTTTAATTTTCCAAGATGTCACTTCCGTCAAGAAACGAGTGGAATGACATTTATTGAAATCCGTGAAGTTCTGGGGTGACAGGAGCACTAACAAACGTCCTCACCTTCCTCCTTCACGAACAAACGCACGCCCTTCCTCAAAGTAAATTTTCAATTATTAATTAGAAATGATGAAACTTTACGGGTACGTTTTGCTACAAATAGTCCTACTAATATTGATTTTGTAAACGTATGTATCTTATCTAACAATGTGTAGATAATACATTTCTAATTTAAAATTTAAGAAACAATTATTTAATTTATCTTATACTTGTGAAATAAACAAATATAAATTCAAGATTTAAACTAATTTAATTTAAATTAAATTTAAATTTCATTTACGAGGTTTGTCGAAAAAGAAATGAGACTGATAGTATAAAATTATTTATTGATGCATTAACTACAAAACAATTCTATGGCTTCAAAGTAGTTCCCTTGGGAAGCCACACGCTTACGCAGATGTCCTTTGATTGAAACAGTGCTGGAAGTCTTCAACTGTCAATGCCTTTATCTGGTCCGTCAAAATATCATTTCATGAACTGTCTGGTGATTTAAATTTAGTCCATAGCAATTATTCTCACCGTCAAACGACGATCAGACTTGATGAGATCTCTCTCTTTCAACACTTTTTCGTCAGTTCGTGCTGTGCTTGGCCGTCCAGAACGGTGTTCATCCTCCACGGTTTCACGGGCATCCAAAAATGCTTTATGCCACCTAAAAACCTGAGCCCGGGACATGGCTTCATCTCCCGTAAGCTTGTTTTAACTTGTTAAATGTTTCTGTTGCACTGTCTTGGAATTTGTCTGTGACATGAGACAAAACAAACACTTACAAAAACTATGGCACAGCCAAATCTGTTAAAGTTAAGAAGCTGAAAATTTTTACGAATGTTAACAAATGTTACAGCTATCAGCTGTTGTATTGTTGGTGTCACAGTGTTGCCACTTCCGGGGAAAAATTCCGTCTCATTACTTTTTAGACAAACCTCGTACATGTAACAGAAACGTTGTTGAGTTCATGTTCTATAGCTGCATTATATACTTGCATCCGTTAAATTTAGCACTCAGTCATCGAATTAAAAAAAAGATATCGTTGTAAGACATTTTGATCCAACTTATTACTTTGTGTAAGAAAAGTAACAACACAAATAAAATAAGTTACCTCATATTCGCATGCATTCATATCAGCGCATCCATTGAGCTTAGATAAAACTGGTTAATAAAAATAAGCGACTTATTAAAGATACACAATATTAAATATGAATTAATTCTTTACAACACAACAGAATTTTTGTAATTCTTTTTCTTCTTCTTAGTCATCCTCTTCTACCTGTCGGGTGTCGAGGTTTTCGAGAGAGCTCGCCATCTCGTCCTGTCCAGTGCCAAAACCCTGGCACGGATCAAAACTTCTCCTCTGCCTTTTACACTGTTATCCTTCCGTTTCGTTCTGGGCCGTCCTCTTCCTCTTCTGCCTTCTGGTTTTGCCTCTCATGTTCGTCTCGGGTGCCTTTCCTCATTCATTCTACAAACGTGGCGAAACCAATGCAGCTTTCAATTTTATCATTTAAAGAGAATATCGAGGTATAGAGGGAACTTGAAGAGGTAGCACCTTTGGCGCTCGAATGGAGACCCTAGCTTTTATCCCGCCAAGGCTGTACTGCGTGATGAAGAGCCACATCATACACGAGGTGACCCTGTTTTCGCAGAACAGTATGGATCTAGACCGGAAGGTCGATAAATATTCCTGGCGGAGGGCAGCAGTATCCACTAGTACCAAGTTAAGGCGCAAAGGAACCTGGAACGGCTTATCTTTGGAATATTGCAGGCGTGAATCTGGATGATTCAGACGGCTGTAACACTGCGAGAAACGGGGAGGGGACCTCAAAGCCATGGAGAAGGCAATCCTTCTAGGACAAGGGAAGTCCGAATTACGTCCCCTCCTTTCAGATGGAGGTTGTGCGGATAAGGCCAGTAACCCACCCACGGAACAAATATCTTACAGGGTTAAAAAAAAAGCCTCGGGAATGGTGTTAATGGTTGGGAAGAATGGCGGTTGACAGGATTCCAGTGCTGGCAACGGAATATAGACCGGTGGGGAAGAGAGATGTAGGACGGCCGAGAGCGAAGTGGATCCCAGAACAGGCTCAGGATAAGCCTGAAGTTGATGATGATGATAAAGAGAATATCTTCAAATTCTTTCGGATATTAACGTTTTTCACCCTATCTCTACGAGTTTTGTAACCCTTTTTCATAGACGCAAAAGACGCGTGCCTTGATCTGTCCCACCGCTCCGACCCTGAACGTCGAGTGAAAATTATGTTGAACTGTTTGTAATCACACAACACGCGATGCTTAGGCCTTCGTCTGAGTCACACACCCTATAGACCTGACGACAGACATTGGAACAGTGGCTTAGAGATGCGAAGTGTACAAACACCTCGTTGCAATGCTAACAAAATTTTCATTTATTTCACAAATGCGCACAACAATCTTGTACAGTGTTTCATAGTGTGAACATCAGCTGCAACAAGGCTGGCCAGGACAATAGAAGAGGGAGGCATGTGTTTCATGTGTGTGACAGAGAGGGAGATAATATGGAAGTGAGATAGTCGACTGTTATAGCGTCTGTTATTGGCCAGGACAATAGAAGAGGGAGGCATGTGTTTCATGTGTGTGACAGAGAGGGAGATAATATGGAAGTGAGATAGTCGACTGTTATAGCGTCGTCTCCCCTCTCTTCTCTCTACATAGCTTAGCTATACTTGTAAGTGGGGGTAGGTCGGCGCAGCTTACTGTTCAGGAGCTACTGTCGGGCGTTCACCTCTATTCTCAGAACAAGTGTCCAACCACTTAAGTCTCTGACTGGTTACAATTAATATGCTATAATTTATTACTTCAGTAATCTTGGACGTAGAAGAGTGTATACGGGTTGAATAACGAATGTACTAAACTCGTAGTTAAAACTTTGTAGGGTTGATTTTTTATTAAGATAAGTAGGGTGTAACCTGTATCAACTGAGACGGGCGTAAGCAGATAACAGCCCGCAGGAACTGTGACATTTACGTCTGTTAGCGGTAATCCTAGTGGGTACCGGTATTAGCTTTGCGCCGTCAGATTAGCCTCCCGTTTTGTATTGCTAGACTTAGAAATTCATTGTAAATAACCTTCAAAGCTATTATGGAAACGTCTTTAAATCGTCAGTGAGTAAGTTTATGGTATTTGTGCGTGTCGCGTTATCAAAGCCTTTGTTATAATTACGGCCTAATAAATTTATCACCCTTAATAACAGTTATTAAAGGAGTATTGAAATTCACAATATTATGATGAGGTCAGAACTCACATACGGATTCAAAGCGAGAACACGCACAAAACGATATGAACAAATTCTGGATATGTTTAAATGGACAAGAATGCATGGCTCAATCGGGCATGATGGTGATTGGAAAATTGAGGCAGCTGTATGAAGCTGAGTTTATGTACAGTATATTATAAGAATTACTACAATTTCAAAAGGTACCAACGGGGTCAGATATGTAGGAACAGTAACCGACGATAGAATTTGTGAAAGACTAACGAAAGGTTAATTGGCAGGACACCAAGGACGCCAAGATAATATAAAAACCTTTTGGATGCGCTGGAGACGTTTAGCGATTGGAGTGAATGGATGTGTTGGAGTGGGAAATTAGCAAATTCCTGCGAGAAACAGAGATACTTCGAGATGTATGCTGAAAGCGGTAAGGTTTAGTCAGGGCTGTAATACCACTGGAAAAAATACAAAGAAAGTAGAAGAAGAAGAAGAAGAAGAAGAAGAAGACAGAGAAGGAGGAGGAGGAAAAAGAGGAAGAGGAAGAGGAGGAGGAGAAGGAGAATAAGAAGGAGAAGAAAATGAGGAAGAGGGAGCGGACAGTAAGAAGAAGAATAAAGAAGACAAGTTCAATTTTCATTCATCAAGTTCATTAGTTCGTTAACGCAAAAAAAGTAGAAAACAAATACACATTCATTAACACAGGAAAATGATTACCAACTTCTCGTGATGTAGTATACCAGTATACCAGTGTTTATAAACCGTATGACTACTCCGATGATATTTAATAGTGTAATAATTCAACTCTTATAAGATCACTACCCACGCCACTTTCATTCCAATACTCTAATCTCCGCTGTTCATAATGTTAACGAATCACATGATGATGATGATGATCATCACCACTCCAAAGACTAGGCCTTGTACCTGGTTCCGGAACCCATCTCCTCCTCGGTCTACCGACATCTCTCTTCCCAGTAGGGTGATAACCCAAGGCAGCCATAACTAAACGGATATCAGGCATTCGATTCAAGTGTTCACAGCATCTCCTTCTATCGTCTTCAATCTTCTGCTGCAATGATACAATGTTTAAATCGCGTCTAATATCCTCGTACCTTCTCCGATCCAAAAGAGAACAACCTTGCGTCCCTCTTAGAAATTTAATTTCGGCTGCCTGAATCCTCTGCATGTCCCTTTTACCAACATTCCATGTCTCATAGCATACAGAAATGTGGGGACAGCCACAGTTTTATAAAATTTCATTCGGGTATCCTTCCGCGTTTTATTTTTCAGGTATTTATGAATCGTTCCACAGACGCGTCTAAATTTTGTTAGCTTACTTAGGAATAACATTAAGTACTATTTACTCTGTCAGCTGACGTATTATTGGGTCATTACAGATGGTTAATAAATAAAATCTTATGTACTTAACATTTTGCGCCTCGATTCAACAACTCAGAGACGAGTCACATTGTGAGCCGGATCTGTTTAATATTGTTTTGCCAACAGTCCTTTTAATCTGTTTATAAGGAAGTTCTGTAATACGTGTGACAAACGTTCCGTATTGAGCATCTAAGAAACAGATGAATCTTTTCGTGTTACGTTCCTGGTACCTAAAAACCAATTGTCTTATACATAAGCATATAAACTTATAAAGTCTCCTTCTTTATTTTTCGGTAAAGGGTTTCTGAGGATCGGTCAAAAATATAACACAAATTTTAACTTATTTGTGTCGACGTTTCGACAATGTTTATTGTCATCTTTCATAAACACTGTCGAAACGTCGACGCATATAAATTAACATTCGTGTTATATTTTTGACCGATTCTCACAAACCCTTCACCGAAAAATTCATTGATTGATGGTCACTACGAATTTAAGGATCTTCTTCTTAATTTTATTGGAATCAATATAGAAAATTTATTAACTGCATTAGGCAAATTTTTAATTTCAATTACATTCTAAAATTTATTAAGGAAACAAAAATAAATTATTGAAATTGCTTATCCTTGTAACTTTGAATATGTGGGCTGCAATGTGTCTTACAATACAAAGTATTATGAGTGTAACAATCTGTTTAAGCTCAACCATATATGCGGGGTCTCCAGAAGTCTGAAGTCACCGAGTAATAAAACGCGTCTAAGGCTCTAAAAGATGGTGGTCCTTCCCACACGTCTCTATGGATCTGAGAAATGAATTTTGGGAAAAGGCTAAGCTAGGCCAGATCAAACTGATGAAATGAGATCCTTGAGGTGTGTGCAAGAAATATATTTCAGGATTACAGAAGGAATACCGATGTACGGTTTAAGCTGTTTATTTTGAGTGTACAAGTCAGATTTACCCAGTAGACCTATATGCTAAATTGGTTGGAGCATCTTAATGGAATGGATGGCTGCTGCATCCCCAAACAACTACTGAACTTCAAGCCGGAAGGGCGGAGAGGCGTGTGACGTCTGGAGAAGCGTTGGTGTGATCAGCTCTAGTCTATATGCTTGGGAGCGGAACGAATCATTTTTTGTTTAATCCGTGTAGAAGTTTGATGATGATGATTTCTTATCCGCCACTTGTAATGAAATATTTATGTGCCCTTAATCATGAATAAAATAAAGTTTGGCAGATAATCACGAACTAAAAAAAATGTAGGAATCCAAAAAAATACCCTGTTATTTTAGGTCTTACTAATTAACAGAGTTAATGAACCGTACCAGTGCTCAATGCTAGACTTTCCATGACATTTAGACTTTTCCCTCTACCATCCTAGACAGAATTTATGGTTTTCATAATTACAGGCCAACAACCGTCTAATTAGAATATACCGTAGCCTCTTTATCTGTTAATACTGACAGAATATGGAGTCTTTTAATAAAATACAGCAGCTATAACACATGTAAAAATGGAGTAACCAAAGCGTAAAAAAAAAGATATAAAACTTGATCTTGTAACGTAAAGGAGGTTACATTCAAAAGATAAAATAGAAGTTTATCTTGAAACGCCGCCAAAGAGAAAAGCAATTATATGATTGGGAGAGGAAAGTTTGCTCAGCGGAGGTATTATGTAGGATCTCGTGTTGCACCGGACACAGCAGATACCAAACGCAAGCCTATCGCAATAACGACATCCATAAACTTGGGATTTACTCAGACACACAAACACACTAAACCACAATTCTGTTTAGTTGCGAACCCATTGTTCACTGTCAACGTTTGCACTTGAACATTCACAGTATTTACAATTTACAGAGATACAATATGATATTATTTTGAATGTCCATCACTACTTTTTTCACAGTACTTAGTAATTATTATTTAAAGGTACTTTCACTTGTGAAACTTTGAGGAAATATCAACAAGTAAGTTTCACAAGTGAAAGTACCTTTAGATAATAATTATATACAATATAAAATCATAAGGTAAAAACAAGTTATAGTGTGAGTGTAAGAAAAAATTTACTTACTGTAAAGAAAAACTTATAAACGGACTGTGATTCTAAAGTTATGAATTGTTAACATATAATTATTAACTTATTTAGTCAGGGTCAAAATCTACAATAAGTTTGTATTATTGACAACAAAATTATGGATACAAGTAGTTTTGTCATTCAAAAAAATGCAAATTAGGGTAATTAAAATTGTAAAATGTTGCTTAAAGCATTCTTAAATAAATAAGGTTTGAAAGAAAGATTGTAAAACGTGTTTATGGCCCTGTTAAAGAAGACGATGAATGGAGAATAAGAAATACCCAGGAGACAGATGAGCTAGTGAAAGATGAGGACATCGTAAGTTCGTAAAGGCTCAACGAATACAATGGCTAGGTCACCTAGAGCGGATGGATGATCAGCGTAAGAAAATCATGAGGGCGCAAGTTTATAAAAGCAGAAAGATGGGCCGACCTAGGATATAATGGATGTGCTAGGTGATCTAAGAATAATGGGCGAGAGGGGTTACACTGAGATGGGAGTGGATAGGAGACATTGGAGAAGATTGATGTTGGAAGCCAGGACTCACGTTGGGCTGTAGTGCTAAAGAAAAGAACGTGCTCAAACACGTGTCTCCCCACCTCACACACGCGCATACACTTTTTAGTAAAATATATATGTTTGCGAATTCGGCAACATCAAAACCGTTTTTTAAATCCTAGTCTCAAAAAGTCCTTGCCTCCTTCTTGGAGGTTTCTGTCTCTCATGTCTGACGATATTCCGTCCTTCCATTTTTACTCCCATGTTCCATAAGGAAATGAAAGTATGGTGATGGCAAAAAAAATCGTGTTCGAGATAATTGCAGATTCTGATTGTACTACACTCAAAACATGAAAAAAAGTCATTTTTCGAAAAGTGTGTGTGTGTGTGTGTGTGTCTGTGTGTCTGTGTGACTGTCTGTCTGTCTATCTACGTATCTGTGTGTAGATTTGTTTTATATGGCAAACGATAACAGCCGCAAATTCAAACAGAATCAAATAATGTTTCGCATACAGCTCTGAATTGTAGAGTTCTCAAGATCTATTGTTTTTGGTGAAGATCGGATAAGGGAAAGGGGTAGTTTACCAGCAACGTTTTATGTTTTAACAAGGGTAATGTTTCCTATGACGAACGATAACTGCCGTAAATTCAAAGAGAATCAATTAATATTTTGCATACTTTCCTGAATTGTAAAGAACTGAAGGCCTATTGACTTTGTTGAAGATCGGTAAAGGGAAAGGGGTAGTTCATCAGTCACCTTTAATGTTTTAACAAGAGTAATTGTTTCTATGACGAACTATCACTGCCGCACATTCAAACAGAATCAAATAATGTTTTGCATGCATCCCTGAATTGTAGAGGACTCAAAACCTATTGATTTTGGTGAAGATCAGTTAAGAGAAAGGGGTAGTTTACCTGCAACATTTTATGTTGTAATAAGAGAAATTTTTTCTATGACGAACGATAACTGCCGTAAATTCAAACAGAATCAAATAATATTTTACATATGTGCCTGAGTTGTAGAAGACTCAAGGCTTATTGATTTTGGTGAAGATCGGTTACGGGGAAAGGGTAGTTTACCTGAAATATTTTTTGTTGTAATAAGAGTAAAGAGTAAAGTACTTAAATTTGATAAATAAAGTATCCTGATAAGGAGATCTTAATAATCCACTGTAGAAACGTAGATGAAATGTCTATAAATGAAGAGGCTAGTTGAACGGGGTGGGAGTAATTTTCTATAAATGAAAATTATAGTTGAAGGTGAGGGGAAAATTTGTATATGTGTACTACGTTATCGGTAACAAAGTAGTAGTTTGTTGTTAAAATTCCTTCCCGGGCTGTTTGGCCGTAGTCCAATGTTTTCTGCAAAACTAGACGGTTTCGGCAGTGCCATCGACTGCCATCATCAGTGAAAATCGAGTGCGATAACGTGTGGTGGTATACGTTAGTGACCACAGTACTGTGGTTAAGGCTGAAGCAATAAGTGGAAAGAAGTAGTTTCTATGGAAACATTTCATTTCGTAAATGACTTTAAATATAAATCTTAGAACATGGAAGTCATGTATGTTTCTCCATACCGATATTTACTAATAGGTATATTATGAAATTCATAGCAGATTAATTAAAACTATACAATTTTTATTTCTTCGTCTATCCATTCTTCTACGTTCTATAGGTGTCCACTTTAATATTATTTGTCGGCCATCTTTCCTCCTTCATGCTTTGCGCGTGGGCGTACCATCGTGGGCTTTTTTGCTTCTATTGTAACAATTATTGACGTACCTACACCCACCTGTTCTCTAGTTGGCTCATTTCGTTTACAGTCACGTAATGTAAGTCTACTACAGCTTTGCCAGAATCCAATTTCCACAGTTTTTAGTCTCTGTTTGGTGTGTTCTATAGCTTCTCAACATTCCGTACCGCAAGTTATCATATTTTGCACTACCGTTAGTAAAATTCTTAAGCGTACATTCAGGCTCGCAGCTCTTTGAGATCAGATTAAAAGTCAGCGCCCTAGCCCTCGTATGTGCAACGCTTTGTGTTGCTAACCAGTCATAGGTCTGTCTGCATACTGTTCCTTCTCATTAAGAAAGATTAGCTTACTCTCTGTCTCCAGATAAACAAATACAGGCACTAGGACTTAAGCTCTCACGGCTTGCCTCAACATTATTCATATTATCTATAGACAGACGGTTAGTTAGCCCGTGTCGAAACGTTTTGGTGCCACCATCGGAGGCCGTCTTCAGTGTCAGAGATAGTTTGGCGGTTATTCGCCAGTTAACCCCAGTACTGAGGCAGACTGGAGTAGACACCAATACTGAGGTCATTGTCTGTTACTGAGGTCATAGTAAGTGGATGCAGTAGACTTTGGCTGTCGTTTTTATCCCATGGGCCTATACGTGATTGGCGACTCTTACGGAGTACGCGTGCTACTGACTGCAGACCGCCGCTCTAAATGTTTGTTCGATAAATTATTCCCTCACACAACTTACTGCCGCTCAAAAAAGTCCCGCGTATACGTTTTGAAATCTTAATAACGCTCACCCATTTTTCAAACCATAGTTGCACCACTGTTTTGAACAAAGTTTTTTTAGCATTATGTAGAAAATATACACATACCTAAGTTTACTCTGCTAATGACTGAAAATGAATGTAGTGAAAACAGAATGTTTACGTGAAAGACGTAATTTAGGCGTAAAAGAAAATACAGGTACTTTTTCCTTCCGTCGTCAAGGTTAATTAACATATTTTTATATTAATACAAAATTTGCATTACTTTTTAGCGAAAAGGAGTTGATTTTCAGAAAGCGTCACGTCACCACTCCCCTACGGCTCTGAAATGCAAATAGGAATATTCAAAAGGACAAATTTGAATTTCATATTTTTATTTTCCCTGAAAGAAAAAATTCACCTGACCAATAAATAAAAATATTTCTTTACATTATATAATGTAAATGTAATGAACGTCGGTTTTTAAGTTAGAAAAAATTTTGTTTGCATGGATCTTGAAACAGAATCGTAGAGTTTGTATAAACTCATAAAAACAAGGATTATTTTAACCATTACTAACTGCCAGGAAGCTGGAAGCCATTTTAAAATACAATTTCAAAAACACTGTAATCTAATATTGTTACGACAATTACGGAACTCTCTAATGTAATTTAACGGAATGTGATGTAATAATTATGATAGCACACCGCCAGAAGAAGGGAAAATTATTCTGGAATAATTGTGGGCTATATATAAAAAACATCGGCTGGCTTACTTAGTTACACCCGTCGAGATTGTAGAGCGCGGATCAAGTGATTGTTGTTGACAGTGATTATTGTATTATAATTAGTGAGGAACTCTTATTGGTATTTGTGAGCCATTAAAGCTCACCAGATCATTAAAGCTCATTAGTGATTTCATTGGTGTCTGTATTTTGTTTACATTATACCGTACGACGATTCGCGAGACCGTAGTTGGTCTAAAGTTGATAAAATGTCTTTTACGATTTGAGTAGTTTTGTATACGATTGTTCTGCTATAGCTTCATTCGAAGTTCTTGGGACAGAATTGGGCAGACCTTGCGTGTACTAACTAACTCATGCCCTTGTATATAATCTTACTCCTGTGAAATATAACTTGAGTGGCAACCCTGAACGAATCATCAGTGTCTCTTTACAAGTTCGGCTGACGTTGCTGTTGAAAATTTTCATCCGCTTTCTAGGCGGTTTTGGCTGTGTGATATAGCCTACACGCATCACCGAGGTAGTCGAGTGGAGTAGCATCTTGGTGGAGTATAAAAATAGAGGTGGTCAACTGCTTATTAAAATTATCTGCATTTATAGAATATTTAGCAAGCTATGAAATTGGTTAGCTATTTTTTCAGGTATGGCATATTTTATTAAAAGGCGTAACTTAAATATTGTTACGAAAATCTCACGGATCATCGTATTGTACAGTGGAAACAAAATACACATATCAATGAAGTCACTAATTATCAACTTTAATTAGTCAGAAATGACAATTTGAAATCAACAAGGTACTCTCGTACAATAATTCGAGTTAAGTTTGTCGATAATAATAATAATAATAATGTCACCTTATTACTGTAACGCATTAATTAACACAATAATCACTTTCCACTAATGCGCAGCAATCACTTGATCCGCACTAAAGAAATCGCCCACTGTAATTAACTGACTAATTCAGCCGCTGTTGCTTATGTACAGCCCGCAGAAGTTCGAGAATAATATTCCATTCTGTTAGCGGCGTGCCGGCATAATTTGCATAGTTACAATGCTCGAACATTATGGAGTGCTACGTTAGTGGACGGCTTTGACATAGACACCGCAAGCTGGGCTAGTCGATCGAAACGTGCAGAATAACGCTCTCGATTTCTCCGATACGTTACGTTTCACAGACAATACGTTACGTTTCACAGAAAATACTGTTCATTACGCTTACACAACTTGTAGCCTATGGAACCGACGTGTGGGAAACTTCACACTCTAATAGAGGCAAGGTTTAGATTTAAACTGTTCTAACATAAAAAAGTTTCAATGAGCACGTTGAGCAGTTATTTGTTTTATATACTGTATTTTAAAGACTCTGTATCTATCGCAGTTTACGTAATCGCTAATCTCATATCAGTGGCGAAACGTGACAAAATAATTTGGGTAGACATAAAAATACCAGTCAAAAGTAACCTCTTACTAAGATTGGTGACGTTCTTAATGCACCAGTAAAACTATGGTAAATAGAGTTAATGTTGCCTCTGTTAGATAATAGCCAAGTGACTGTCTGAAACACACGCATTTCGCTATATAATTTGGCCTAAACATCAAGGAAAAGCTATCGTATTGTTATTGGTGTCCTTTATGAATCTTAATCAGAAAATATTGCTAGGAAAATATAAATTTTATTCACATTTTTTTTAATGGTGACAAATCCGGATTACTGCAGGCATTACACAAACTTTCATATTTTCTTGTAAATGAGTTTTACACGCCGTGTCTTATGTTTTCTTAGTTTTAGCTATGGAATCAGCTACCGAGAGATTGCCGTGTAATTTTGAATCACTCTGTGTATGTTCTTTCATGAAAGACTCTTCCGCTGCCAATACATTTTAAGTTTCTTAATAATTACCCTTACTAAGAGAGACTGTATTCATTTTGCTCATTTAAACTAAGTAAACAGTATGTTTAAAGCACTCAAAAGGATGACACTTAAAACAATGTATTATTAAATAATTAGGACGTAAATGGTTACACACTTCTTAGTCTATAACGCTATTTTCAAAATTAAAAATAATTTGTAAACTCAACAAGAACAAATATACGCGAGCACAATGAACCAAACGCAGGTGGCCAGGTGAGAATTCTGTGCTCTTTATTGTGGGGGGGGGGGGGAGACGTGTCTTCTGTTGTGATGTACGGGACGCATTTTTATGCTGCGCGCGCAGTTCCGCTCCCGTTGTCGTCAACCGAAGCTCACTTCACCTCCAGCCTTGTTAAAAAGACATTTCAAGTAACGTCTACCCTGTTTCCTGCGACAAGGCTCGCTTCAAGCACTCGAGGAGCATCAGGCAGTCATCGGGCCCGCCCGGACACTGCCGTCACCGGGGCACGCCTGCATTGTGCCCCTACATCTTGACGTCTACCCTGACACTCACCGCACAATTTGTAAGGTTCCATGGCTCATACTCGCGTCATGTCGCGTGATATTTAACTTCTTAAGTTAGTTTTGTATCCTTTTAGTAACGTACACAACTTAATTCATAAATAAAAATGTTGGGGATAAATTATTTTGGGAGACACTGTCTACCTTGTCTCCCCTGACGCTTCGCCACTGATCCCATTAATGACTCCAGTAACTCCAGTAATAACTTATTACTCTGTTTAGTTTTCAGTGTAGAAAAGTACATTTAGAGATATGCGTGCTATCAAACACAGAAGACACCTTCATCACTTTTTGAGTGTGGATGCTGTTCCCTTAATATTGCAGTTACTTTCTGCATTTCTGTCAGGTTGCGTTGCATCGAAGAGTCGTCTTACATCTGTGGGTTAATTGCAGCGTCCGCTTGGGGCACGATAACCGCCAGAGGAAAACAGCACTGAACAGTAAGACAGGTACCTAGAACTGCAATGGTTGCCCCCAACGCGATTGTTCTCAAGACGACGCTGGATTGGGACTTGATGTCGTGACACTACCACTGTTGCCGTTTCGGACGGCAGGTGCAGCCCGTCGCAGGTCGAGGCGTTGAGGCGTCTCTCGCTTCCAGCGACTCAGAGAGCGTACGTGCCGGTGGCGGATTGTATGCAGCAGAGCAAGCAGCATTTTCGGAAATGATTGGAGACGGATTTCCAAGAGGAGAGAGAGGGATGCTATGTCTTGATTGTTCAAGCTCCGGAGGAAGGGGCGACTAATCAGAAGTGGGGTAAGAGGACTTTATTGTGGATCATCTAGAATCGTCCGACGGCATTTTAGTGTTTGGCCCGCATTTGGAGGTCTGTTGTGGTGATGGCTCCAAGAAAGCGGAAGAAACATGTCGTGGCTGTAGCGGAAAGAGTTTCAGCTGCGACCGAACAAAGGCGGAGTGGGTAGGAACTCGAAAATCTCCGCTAATTACGTAATTTCTGACAAACCGTCTGGATCCCAACAAGAAACGGAGAGTTCTAGACTGGAGTTTTTTGAAGGCCAGGAGGGTCGGTTAAAATGCCTACACGAATCGGATGGAGCCCACTAGCCGCCAATTAAACCAACTAGGTTAAATCAGTATAAATAACTATATAACAAGACTGCAAGTGTGTAGTTTATAGTGTCTTTTCATACAAACGTACATACATATGTATACATATTCACACTGACAAAGGCATGCTCGCACGCACACACATCACGAGCGCTTGCATGTGAGAAGGAGAGAGAGAGAGAGAGAGAGTGAGAGATAGAGTAACAGAGAAGAGAGAGAGAGAGAGAGAGAGAGAGAGAGTGTGTGTATTTGTTCTTTCTTGGAAGAAATCGTGAGAAGTAGTCTAGGCCTACACACAGATATAAATTAATCAACCGAAGTGAAACCTTGTAACGAAAAATCGGAACTCATTTTTCAGCGCGACAGAGCGAGTCGTGTTGTTCATTATTTGGATTGTTTCGTGTCCCAAACGTCCAATGACAGGTAACTGGATTACAGAACAACAATCAAGTCGCGACGGACTCGGACCCGTAGCCGTAACAATCATCAATGAACGTCGGGGAACAATTCAAAACGCTTCAATTGTGTACCGTACAAAGGCATTTTGTACAACAGCACAAAGGTAGAAACAATATCTGTCAGCGTTAAACACAGTCGACTGTATAACGAACTAACTGGGGTGATGACGGTCCTTTGTAACGAAAGTTCGATACACTGAAACCATCAGTATGTTACAAAAGTAAACCAAATTAAACACGTGTATGTTCCTATGGCGTATTTTGGCTTGCTGTTAATACGGTTAACCTTACAACCTATTATTATTTTTTAAATCAAGTCAACTTCTTAAAGTACGTACTTGTATTACGCACTATAATGTAAGCATTAGTTGGACGACAGTTTCAAATACAATTCTTGAAATAACACTGACTAAAAGATCATTTTTTACGCTCTACATGGTCTTACAAATACTACGCTTGAATAACCTATACGCACAAAAATAACAATTCTAAAATTTTAATTATGTCTTATCAATCAGGATAAAATGAATACATGGACAAAATCTCTCTTCTTTAGTTAGCAATCCTCAGATTGGTTTGTAGCAGTTCTCCACACCGATCTCCTCTCTGCTTCCCATTCCATCTCCTCATAAAACTTACATCACTAATAATCTGTTTTAAATAATGGCGTCTCGGTCTTCGTCTTCCTCTTTTCCCTTCAATTTAATATTCTATTATTCTATTCTCCTGACGAATAATGTGGCAAATAAGTTCAACCCTTTGTTTCAGAACATTTGACAAAAAATTGTTTTTTCTCCAACTCTAGTCAGAATCTCATATGGACAAAACATGAAAGCAATAAGAGTTCAAATTTTTGACGTCAACATGATTGAACTGATTAAAAATTGTGTTATGTCTAATAGTCTACCTCGACTAATGTTGTTTAGTTTTAATTAATTCCACAAACTGTCTACAATTTTCACAAACTTAAGATATCTTGGTCAGTCGACAAATCGATAAATGAAGTCATCATACCAATATCTTTACGAACACTAAATCCATGGTTGGATTTGTTTATTTCTTCATCTTGATAAGAATCGTCAGAGTCAATATCACACACTGAAAGAAATTATGAATTATCTCCTCATCTATTAAGGAGACTGTCACGGGGGGAGTCAATATTAAAAAAGTTTGTAACTACCGGGCTATTGGGCCGTGTCGATAGCTCGATTGTTCTGTCATTTTTCACCTAAACATTTCGGCCATCCACCGGAGGCTTTCTTTACTTTTAAAACAGTTGGACGCGGGACGTTGGGCCGAACGTAGCCCAAGCCTTCTCGCATTACGTCAGCTTGGAGTACGTTCATCCTACAATCCCGCGTCGAACTATTTTACTACTGGAGAAGACCTCCGATGGATGGCCAAAACGTTTAGGTGAAAAATAACAACACAATCCAGCAATCGGCACGGCCCAATAGCCCGGTGGTTATAAACTCTTAACATCTCACCATCGTTCATTACTTGGTACTAAGGATCGCGATCGTCGTATTACAACCAATCTGGCAAATCGTTTTCGGTAATTACTGTTCTCCCCTTTTTTATAACATTTGACAAAACTCACCATCTGCACGTAGATATTATTTAAAACTCATTTGCTACAGCGTCATTCTCGTCCGTGGGGAATAGAAGAAGACAGCTGAGCTACAAAGCTAGTAGGCCTACGTTGTTTTGAAAGTCCGCTACAAAGGAGGTGTGCCAATGTACCGGTAATTAACACTATGGGTCGCCTAGTCAATTACATCCTCAGTACCTATATTGTCACCGTAAGATGTCTTATCACAGGCGTTTATATTTAAGTAAATAAAGAGTTAATGGTTTACTATATGTCGTCTTATTCTTCATTTCCGTTCCTCTTTTAAGCTTATCGACCTATTTCTGTTAAATTGAAGAAAAGAAAACTTATGAGAGTTTTAAAGACATAACCGTCCAAAGAAAATTTGAAAATTAATGGAGGATTGTTAGAAAAAGTAAAAAAGTTTAAGTATTTGGGAACAGTTGTCAACGAGAAAAACGACTACACTGAGGAGATCAGATTAAGAATTGGATAAGCAAGAACAGAGTTTAATAAGATGCAGTAACTATTTTGCTGTAAAGGCCTAATTCTGACTCTCAAGATTCAAGAGTTGAGATACTGCGTGTCCTCAGTTTAGCTGTATAGAATGGAAGCTTCGACTATGAGTAAGAACGTCACCAGTAGATTGGAGGCGTCTGAAACGTGGACTTACCGAAGAATTTTAGGAACACATAAAGTCTCTAATATTGAGGTGATGAGAAGGATGCAGAAAAGAAAGAAATTATTATTTATGTAAAACAAATTAGTAAACTAGAACACCTGAGACACATAATGCGCAAAAGTGGATACAACCTTCTGCAAGTTATTTTGCAGGCAATGATCCAAGGGAAAACGAATCCGGGAAGAAGACGTACTTATTGAAAGAGAAATTGCTTCAACTGCAGCTTTATTGACTGCAGCTTTTTTAGACCTGCTGTGTCTAGAGTTTGCACTGCTATATTCATAGCTAACGTTTTTAGAGGAAATGGAAATTCTTCTTGAAGAAGAAGGCCATTCTTCAATCCCATCTGTTCAGTAGGCGATTCAAACCTAACTGTTCAGTAGCCGATTCAAACCTATATTTTCTACGATTTATAGCTTAATGCCGCTTTAGAAATATTTCGTTTTTCTCCAATTTTGTTTATGTTGGACTGTTTATTTATTTATTTAAAATATACGTTTATCATATTTTTGTAATTTGTTCTTCAGATATTTCGTCCAATCTAGTATAAGAATTACTTGTTGACTTGTTGAAATTTAAGCACTGAGAGGCGATTGACCTATTTTAAGAAAGGAAAGTTGTAAATAGGAATATAAATATTAAATTGATACAATTACAGTTTCTTGCCTACAACAAAGACTTATCAGCTTTCGATAAATCTGTATTGATTTATTAGCAGTCAATAAAGGGGTTAGTTACGTCTGCTAAACACTCTGGTGGGGGGGCACGTGGCTCTATGAACCCGTTACTGGATACGACATGTTATAAGAGGAAAATAATATAAGGAGAACTAGTCTCCTTGATGGCATAGTGGAATCAAAAAGGAGAAGAGGAAGGAGAGATTAGGGGCACGGAAAAGGAATAACTGTAGACGAAACTGGCGTACGTAACTATAATCGGATATTGTAGATGATAGTACTAGAGGGGGAAGTCTCAACGTTACACATGTGATAAAATTGTCCATTAGGACTGAACATGCATGTGATTCGTTCAACAACTCTGTTAATGAGTTCTGAAACAGTTAGATATTTCTTTTATGTTTCTACAACATTTAATAATATTATTCATTTAAATTTGATTTTACTATGAACTACTAAACTCGTACGGAAATATTAGTACATGTTAACGATAAGTTAATCACAGTATGAAATTTCAAATATTCTATTTTTATTTTCTCAAACGATTAAAAATATCATTAACTAATGTTAAAAGTATACTCGGAAACTGAATTTTCACGTGGTCTCTAATGTTCTGTGTAGTCCTAGAGTGACACGAACAACGTAAGAAAGGTTTATATGGAAACTTTCAGACACGTGAATCTTGTATGTATCGTTGTGGCGTGAATGGGTTTGATATTCCACGAACAAAACAAGTTTACAATTAATTCTGTTTATGTCTGTGTATTACAGCATTGGTTCTACAAGGGCAGAGCAGTAATAATAATAAATTCAGTTTGGTCATCTGTTACCATTGTTTTGCCGTTACAGAAAGAGAAGCGTAAATCTCAGAGGCTGTGAGCATTATTGCGATAAACAAAACTGTTTGCTAACTTTGTTTTCTAGGTCAAATGGGCATTTCGTTATTACAGTTACAAAGACACACGCATTGCGCGCGTGCATACACACACACACACACACACACACACACACACACACACACACACAACGGTATTTAAAACTGGTTCACTAAAATGAATACAACAGACTGATGAGAAGATGTAGGCAACAGACCTGATTGACGCTACAGTCATCATTCTGA
This sequence comes from Magicicada septendecula, assembly GCA_034769895.1. Taxonomy (NCBI): domain Eukaryota; kingdom Metazoa; phylum Arthropoda; class Insecta; order Hemiptera; family Cicadidae; genus Magicicada; species Magicicada septendecula. The sequence continues at coordinate 417,731,801 of CM068373.1, read as the reverse complement.
AAATAAGTTTTGTATTAAAGATGGGCAAAGTAGTTCATCCAGACGAACTTATCATAGCTAGGTCGTAGATATAAGTGGCCGCATATCTGTGTTTCTTCTATGATCATGGAGAGTACACCCTGCCACGTGCCTGAGAAATCTCATTTCAGTTGCTTGGATACGAGTGAACTGGCCTTTCATTAAAAGTCCAATTTTCAGACACTTATAGAAGAGTAAGAAGGGCCATCATCTTGTAGAATTTTTAGGCGTGTTTCTTTACTTGGTGACTTAAGAATTCGCCTGATGGTTCCACACATTAGGTAGAACTTACGCAAATTAGTCACAGCGTGGTTGCTTGTATTATAAGACACACTGTAGGCCAGGTATTCAAAATTTCTGACTTGTTCCAGGACAGTACCATCTATATTTCAGCCGCTTGGATGCGCCTGGCCTGGCCTTTCGTTAAAGTCAAATTCTCAGACCCATAAAGAAGTGTGGGAAGAGCCATCACATTAATTAAGATTTTATTCTTCACATAAAGACTCTGTATAGCTTTAATTAAATGTTGTGGGATTCATTTCCTTGCCATTATTGCCCATAGTTTGCTCCGATTCACCCTATCAAATGCCTTCTCGAAGTCGAGGAAAGCTATGTATGTGGGCAGCTGATACTCTCTACGCTTTTCAATGAGCTGGGTTATTGTAAAGATACAATTCAAACATGATCTGCCCTTTCTGAAACCGTACCTCTTAAAGCATGGTATCCATTATTTCATTCAACCGTGTTATTAATACAGATTCATATAATGTATATGAAGTATTAAGAAGGCTAGCTGCTCTGTAGTTCCTGCAGTCATTACGATCACCTTTCTTGAATATGGGAATTACCTTTGCAATCCGCCAGTCGTCAGAACACGACCAATGGTCCAGCATAGTTCAATGAACTGCAGCAAACGATCATGCAACAAAGCTGGTGCATACTTTATAATCTCCACTTTCAGTCCATCAGGGCCTGATTCTTTGCTATTTTTACAGCGGTGTAGAGTAGCTAACAATTCATCCTTTGTTATTGGATCCACACAATATCACTGATACCAGCAAATGTTGTTTCTTCCAGTTGATTCTGGGTCCATAGCTGCTCATAGTATTCAAGCCATTGTTATTCTGAAATATTACTGATCTTCAGGTTATCCCTTTCCTTTAAGGGATTTAATGCCTTAATATTTTGTAAGCCTTGTCCTTCCTGCCATTTACATCGTATAAAATAATAATAATAGGTGTAATGAACTATAAACAACACGTCTCCGATTGCTATGAAATGTCTCAGGAAAATCGAGCGACTTCTCTTACCGCTAAGATAGTTTCATGCGTCATTAATGACCTTGGGTGCAACCTACATAAATTTAGATGAAACGCAGGTTCATTTGAGTTAGCTACTTGTCTTATGGCGATTATTTAGTGCATCGTTATTGGTGCCAAGCGATAATTAATACTTATATGTGTATAATTGTTAAACTAATCGTTGTAGTTTTTTAATGTGTGATTTAATGGATTGTGGAGGAAAAGTGCAAGGTGAGAGAATTAATATGTTAAGATTTGCAGATGGCATTGCAATTATGGGTGAAAGTGAACAGGAGTTAAGCAAACAGTGCCGTATATGGATGAGGTTTTGAGCAAAGTGTACAATTTAAGAATGTACAATTTAGTTAATAAAACTAAAGTGATGGTCTGTAGTAAACACGGACAGTCCAGTATGAATATATTGGCGAATCGGAGAAAGATAGAGGAAGTTAGAGAATTCACCTACTTTGGAAGTAAAATCACAGAAGACGGAAAAAGTAAAAGAGAAATTTTGAGTATGATCGAACAAGCTAAAGTTGAATTTAACAGTAAATGGAAATTACTGACTTCTAAAGAAATAGCCCTGGAAGGAGTATAGCTCTATATGTATGTGAGACGTGAACAATTGGAACAGATAAATGGAGAAGATTGAAGCACTGGAAAGTTACTGAAAGTGAGACGGAACGACAAGGTTAGTAATGATGAGATTCTGACAAGAGTTGTAGAAACAAGAAGTTTTTAGCAAAATATTGTAAAGCGAAGTGTTGACTTATTGGCCAAACTATGCGTCACGACAATTTGATAAAAACATTAAGTGGAGGTTACGTTGAAGGGAAAAGAGGAAGAGGAAGACAAAGATTCGAATATATGAAACAGATTATTGATAAGTTGTGATTCCTATGATGAGATAAAACGGAAAGCACAGAGAAGATGGGTGTCGAGAACTGCCCGAAACCAACCTGCGGATTGGTAAGTCAGTAAGTAAGATAGGAAGGAAGGAAGGAAGTGTGTTATTGCTATTCGGGTAGACGGATTTCAGTCTAAGCGTTCAATAACATTTCTAATTGCTCAACTGTTGGAATTCCACAGTACTAAACGTGTCAATACAACAATGCATTTAATTTCATTATTTTTTTTACAAATAAAGAAACCCTATTTAGAAAGTCTATTTAAAAAGACACCCTATTTCTTTCCTTCATGTCGCAGAGTCACAGTATCTGTGTTCTGTTAGAAACAACAATGTCTTGTTGCTCCTTTGTCTTGTTCGGTAAAACTTCAATGCGAAATTGAACCGCTGCAAAGTTCACACAATGTCTCTGTCAAATGGAAGTGTGCAACGGCCTTCGTAGTATAAAGCCCGTACAGCATAAATAAAAGGAAGCATTTGCATAGCTTTTGTAAGCAAAGCAACAAAGCGACGGAACGTAAAATACTCATCCACGAACACACAGGTTATTGAATTGTTCAAACATATTTTTAGTTTAACATGGAAACAGTTTTCTGTTATCTTTACGTAATTGTTAAATTTATCTATTGTTTTAAGTATCCGACATTTTTATTTACTTAAGTAGATATAATCTTGATGTCGGGTAGCCGACAAGGCGGCAACGCATAATGCACCCACAAACTACATGACATTTCACACATTCAGGCGGGCTTGCGCGCGCACACACATACATGCACATGTGTGTTTGTGTCTGCGGTTATGTATAAATAAACATATTTATAAATAGACATAAATAGACATATTTATTTATTTATTTCATGTAGTTTGGATAAGAGGAATAATAAATTTATGTCATCCAAAAATTATGAAATGTTTAATAGACACTCTGTAACTTGAATGAAAAACCAGGAGCAGGAGTTGCCCACCTGATGTGACACCATGAAGAGAGAGAGAGAGTGTGTGTGTGTGTGGCGTTATTTGTATGTGTGCGTGAGATCTGCATCGACAGAAAATTTGACATGCGTAGATTAAACCAAAATCTACTAACAGGTAACGAAAAATTTTTTTGTAACTAACATCTCTCTTTGTTTTCTGCAGTATGATCGTGGATAATATAAACGTTAAATTTATATGAATGTCTTCATTGTGGAGTCTATCTCTTCGTGTATAGCATTTAACAGAATCTCATCTCCGATTCTACTAAAATTAAATGATTTAAAATTTAGTTTCTTTAAATAAAATTTTTTTTTAATTTGAAGTATTTATTTCATTTGACGATAGTCTCTCTGTAAACGTTTTTTGTAGGTATGTAACATAGCGCTTGGACGTAGCTCAAATCCCACAACCTGGTTGGGTACGTAAATGTATTACACGTAGCCTACGTCCAAGCCGTACATAACGTAACGTGGGGCTAGTGGTAAAGCCACCCAAGTCCACTCATGTGAATTTATGGAAAACTGAAATTAATGGTTTTCAAGCGCAATGATAAATCATAAAACTGATTTTCGAGGTTAATTTTTATTATTAATAGAGTTTTATTAATGATTATACATCTATTAAAAAATATAAATCAGGAGAATTGCATAAAAAATGTCGTTATTGGAACATCATGAAACATCATTAAAACTTGGACTTGGGTGTTTTTACCACTAACACCTCGATGGCAGGAATAGGACGTAACGTCGCAACGTATTCTAATACGTTTCTGCAGCCCGTTTTACTTTCGGTGTTGTTGATTTCCCGGATGTGCATCCCTTCTTCCTCTCTATTTCCACATCCAAGTTTCCACGTTTTGTTTGTTGTGTGCCTATTTTCTGTTATGGCTTGTGATTGGTTAGAGATGGCCAGGAAGAGTTGGCTGGAGGAATTTTGAGGACGTAACAGGCAGTACCTTGCCTATGCCGTGTTGCGAAGATGGTTTATGACGATTCTCTAACTTACAATTTCATCCTTCTCATAACATTAATAGAGAACTCACCACACTCAAATAAACCTCACAGAAGAATGGATACACCGCCAGCCAAATCAACGCAGCAAAATTATCATCATCATCAACATCACAACACGGCTCAGGCAAGGTGCTGCCTGTTGCGCCTTCAAAGATCATCCAACCATCACTTTGTGAGTATACCCACACATCTGTGTCCTATAGGTTTGTATTTCCACATCTGTTTGGCCAGTCTGGAATCTAACATTCCTCCTAAGTGCCCTTTCCACTGTTGTTTGTACTCTTTTAATTTTTCATTCAAATTAAAACTTGTATCTCTTTTCTTATGGCATCATTTCTTACAAGGTGAAGTTTAGAACACCATTTAACTCCTCTTAAGAATGCCATTTCCGAGACCTGTATTTTGCTGTCTTGTTTTTACTGTCTTGTTGTCCATAACTCATACGCATAGGACAGTACAGGGACTGGCATAACTTTGTAAGACTTTAATTTTGTATCGTGACGTAGGGTATATTGTTTTTAAAAATAAGGTTTTCTGGAACTTACCTAACTTAACATCAATATCATAATTTCTATCATAGCCAATATCATTTCTAAAATAATTAAAGTGGCTCACTTGTTCTAGAATTCGAACACTAATCATTCAATTTAAAACAATTAACATTAGTGAATTTAAAACGATTTAAATTTTGCGAAGTCATGATGTGATGACGCGTGGAGATAAGGTTGATGTTGATAGGTTTCTTGTGTACGGTGTGGGATCTCATGATCCCAGGTGTGGGTTAACCTGACGGAGTTTTGCTCTAGTTCTGTGGTAAACTTCATACTTTTGTGTACGTTGTTGGGATTCTTGCAGTCCGTTCTTCCCATGCAGGCATACCACGAAGATTTCGTCTAAATATCGGATAAGGATCATTTTAAAAACCATTATCTCTGTAGCCAAAAGAAAAGCACAATCACGGAAAACCACGATATCGAGAGAAAGTTTAATAAATTTAGTTATACCTGTGGAACAATAAGACAACTACTAAAGAGAAAAACGCAGAGGGAGACAGTGGTAAAAATCTATATGGTCGTGGCTGTTCCGACTTTAATGAATGGATATGAAACATGGACTCTACTGCAAAAAGATATTTCAAAAATACAGGCCTCGGAAATGAAATTTTTAAGAGCAGTTAGGGGACGTAGTTTGAGAGATCGTCTACGAAACTACGCCACAAGGAAAGACCCGAAGTTATAGTCGGTTCTGGAGAGAATAAAGGAAAACAGGCAGAATTGGAACTCCCATATGGAACGCATGGTAGACACGCGTATTCCTAAACAAGCGTTTGAATACTGGCCAGTGGGAACGAGAGATTATGGAAGACCCTGGTAAAAATGGCCAGAGACTCTGTGAAGTCGGAACGGGCTATAGCCCAGAAGAAGAAGACGAAGAAGAAGAAGAAGAAGAAGAAGAAGAACAACAACAACAACAAAAAGATTTTTATAATATTAAAAAGGTCCCGTGGGAAGTTTAACTTTACTCACATCACAGCATCGTAAGCTGTTAATATACATGCGTTCAATTTAGTTATTTATTTATACGTGAATTAGGAACAGCATACTGATGCCAGAAAAACATACTGTTGTAGCCGGATCCCCTGTTCACGGATATTACTATGCGCAAAATCCTCTGCAGTGTTCCACGGAAATTAAGTAGCATAAAGGATTAAAGATGAGAAATTACGGTTAGCCGAGCGAACGGTCGGCAAACATTTTGATCTCTGAGCGAGAGCTTGGTTTCTTTCATCTTTGCTTAAGCTTATACAGCTCGTTTACGCAATTTAAAGTTAAAAATGTAACAGATTTAATTTTAAATTCTTAGTCCTTAGAACATACAGGATTGCCTTAAAGGGCATATAGGAACATGTATAAAGGCTTAGAAGGTACAGCAATGAATCAAATATTAAAAAAATATATTTTCGTTGCAGTTTCCTCTTTGATTACTATAATGAGGTAGATCAAAAAATTTGGGCCTCTAATAATACATGTGCCGCTATCTGAGATGTTTGAAAAATAAATTAAGGTAAGAAAAAATGTTAAAATAATCTCATCCGTTGGTATTTTCAGAAACGAAACTTTGGTGCAAAAAAGAAACAAAGGAAGAAATATACAGTATATGAAATATTTCTGAAAAACTTTACGGGTCCAGCCAAAGAAACATTAGAAAGAATGATGCAAGGAAAGAATAGTTTTAAATATTTAATCTGAATGAAAAAGGTTCAACGCAAGATACGAAGAGGACCCAAGAAACTGCGGTACCATTAAAGGATAGAAGATATAAAAACCAGAAGAAAGGGAGAAATGAAGGAGGACCCACGAAAAAATTGGATCCTTAATAGGTAAGGTGCCTAATACACATTTTATACTATAGTCTTTTATAGTACGTAATGTCTGAAAAATCCTACCAATACAGTAACCTCTGTTTCCAATTAGATTCCATTACTGATACTCTAAGTTATTTACTTTAACTTAGGTATATATATTTCGGAATATAAAATAAATATTGGCACAGGTTACATTATGTTTTCTTTACTGAAGATACATACTCAAAAAGGCATACAGAGTAATAAATTAAAAAAGCTATAAGCGTTTTCCTTCTTCTCGTATAATAAATCTATTGGATTGTTTGATCTATGCATATCGCCCTAAGAAGATCAATTTTACTTTTTGTTACCTTTTTTCTACAATCTGTTAATACCTAGCAATAAACATAATTTTCGACAGAATACTTGGTATGGAGATAACTACTCCAATGATTAGATCTCTGTATGAGTATTTAAAAGTTACATGTTGTATACAATATAAGGTTCTAAGGAGAAGTCTAAAAACAACAAGTAAATAAAGACGGCTAAAATTTTACAAGGTAATGATGGCCCTCCCCTCACTTCTCTATGGGTCTGAGAATTGGACGTTAACGAAATCCCGGTACAGTCGTATTCAAGCAGCCGAAATGCGATTTCTCAGGAACGTGGCAGGCTGTACAAGATCGCAAAGATCACAAAAGAAATGTCGATGTACAACAGGAGTTGAATGTTATGAATGTACTCGATATGAGTGCCCAGTGTCGGCTAAAACGTTTGGAACATCTTAACCGAATGGATGACGGTCGCATCCCCAACGACTATAGAATTATAAGCCGAAAGGACGGAGAGGTGTGGGACGTCCGAGGAAGCGTTGGAGTTGCTCTAGTCTATCTGCTTGGGACCGGAACAAACCATTTTTGGTCTAATTGTACCTGGAGTTGATGATAATAATGATTATTTGCATAACGAAAGTAGACATTTCTAGAATCACTATGAGGAGTATAATATGAGGAGTTATGCAGGTCGGAAAATGAGAAGAAACAAAACCTGTAGCAATAAAGTATATTTTCTTAGTGTACACCACACTCGCCACCCTCAGATCCCTTTATCACTATCTTCTTCTTCTGCATATCACTGAGTAGGCACTTTGCCTGTTCCGAGAGTATCTCTCTATCTCGCTCTCGGTCTTCCTACATCTCTTGTACCAAAGCGTCTATATCGAAACGCAACTGTAGGTAGTCGTCCATCCTCCATTCTCTCCAGATGCTGTAACCATTCCCTGCGATATTGTGGATATTATCATTTATGGAGAATACCTGTAGCTCTTCTCTAATATCCTCACTGCGCACACGATCCTGTCTCCTACAGCCCTTTGTTCTTCTCAGAAACTTCATTTCCGAAGTTTAAATCTGGTTTTTGACATGGAATCCATAGGTATGTAATGTCTTACTCGCACGTTTCGCGAAAATCGACCGTTATGTTTCAAATGTACTTTCGGCATACCACTATCTCACGAACCGCTCGACCAATCCCAGCAAACCAGATGTCAGGTGATCGAGTCACTCGGCCCCCTTCCAACAATAGTACTGAGAATTTTGACAACTGACTTCAGTCGCCTCTAGGCTTTGTCTGCGTGAGGGTGTTTTTGCGCCGAAAATTTCTAAATTGCTCCACTAAAACTTAAATATCTCGGGAACTACAAGTCCGATCGCGAAAATACAAAGTGCGTTGTGATCCCCAGAACTAAATCTCTCCAATAACACCAATTACGAGTATCAGAAGCACTCACAGAAAATAATAACAACATTTGAACTCAAAAATTTGAAATGCCTCGACCTAAAAATCGCGATAAAACTCGAACCAAAAATTTCAAACCGAGAACCGGCAAATCCTATGCAGAGCGTCAACAGGCCTATCGTTTGAGACTAAAATCAAAGAAATCGGAAGAGAACTTAGAAAATGGCAACCATTTGAAGATTGACGAAACCCCGTCAGCGCCCAAGCGGCCCGCATCTCCGATACCTGGGTCATCCGGCGTGCCCCCAAAGCGACTCAGATCGAGCGTACGGCTAGCTAGCAAGAAAACAGACGATGAGAGCATTAATAACTTGTGCTTCGACAACATTGGACCCTCGATGCTCTGCGCAGAACAGCCCGGTCCAAGTCGCCTCTTCAAAGGAGTCGACGAGGAATTCTCTAAGCACTTTATTAACAATCCGTTCGGCTCGGTGTGTGGGATCTGCGATCGTTTGTGGTTCAAGAGTGATCTAAGACCGTGCGTACCATCATACATAAGTCTCTTGGCCACAGTGTTCGGAGCGGACGAGTACTCAAGTGCGAGTAATATGGAAGGCGTGTGCTCTACGTGTGTTGCAAGTCTCAAACAAGGCAACGTACCGCCGCTGTGCAAATCATCGGCGATATGTAGCTGTTTATTTAACCAACCCTTCATTCCTTCCCAAAGCACAAGTCTGCCCATGATTCCATGTCTACCGGTAGTCCCACGACTACCAGGTTTAATTTTTTTAATCTTCTTTGTAGGAACCCCTGTTTCACATCCATGTAGTAAAACAGGCACTGCCATTGCTTTATAAAATGTAAGCCTTGTCTCGTTCCTTGTCTTTTTGCTCAACTTTCTATGTGTGACGCCACACATCATCTGGAACTTCGATATTTTTATCGTTATTAATATTATTATTATCATTACTATTATTGTTGTTGTTGTTTACATCGTCGACTATGTCATCATATAATCATCATCATCATCATAATCGTTATTATTATTACTGGTTATATACTTTACCTTCTTATTATCGTTCAAAACATATTAAATTTTTGTATTTTTTTTTAATACTTCTAACCTGACAATGAGCAGATGGAGAGATTTAAGGGTGGCGGGTACTAACTATAAAAAGACCTTGCTGAACTGGTACCTGTCATGCTACGGACGAGGCCTTTCAGTTTTTCCGCCATGTTGTGGTTTAGGACTTGATAATAATGGATACATTGAAATTCTTCTTCCGGAGCATGGCATGTAGCACTTCAGCAAGTAAGCACGACAAAGTTGGTACAAAAAGACCCATAATGTTCGACTGGTTTATTATCAGTTTGGAAATACTTTAAAGTTACAGTAATAATTTATTGTTTTATTCTGAGGTATGGTAAGTACAGTAAGTAACAATAAATAATTGATAATATGATAAAAATAACAATAATGATAATAAATAAGTCAATGCGTGTCGTTAGTATTTGTTGAGATAAGCGAAAAATGAGAACAAAGGATGGTCGGCGGGTCTGAATAAAGATCTACGGCGAGATGCAAAACGTTTGAAGGTTTTGGAAGAAAGTGAACAAAAGAATGGAGATTTATGAAGATGGAAATGGAATGACAGGGACGGACGTATACAGCGTTTGACGATGTAGGAGGCAACGACAGCTGGAGACAGCCTTATACGATAATATGGCGTTGTGACCGGCCCACGGAACGGTTTGAAAGGAAAAGAAACAGCAACTTGTTCCAAACCGCAATGTGAAATTACATAGCGCTTATTTAAAGTATAATTTGAATAAATTGCGTTGGGCGCGTGTGCCAGCGGTGACTAATCTGTGACGGGCACACGGCCAACCGACTGTGTGTGCGATACTTGTCATCTAAACGTCCATCTGTTTACAGCGAACACCAACACTGTTGTGCGACGCGATGTTGAAGTCAAGATCATTGTCAACAGTAACAACACCGTTTGGAGGCCGCACATTTAGCGAATGATGTATTAAACTATCCGACCGACTTCTTCTTTGGTGTTTGCCAGTGAAACATATACTGTCAAGCATTTGGAAATGAGGCTTGCGGACAAGGAAAACACTTAAGAACAGTAAAGGGATTTACCAGACCATATAAGAAATGAAGATGTAAGAAAGGATCTGAATATACTTTCAGTTAGAGAAAAGATAGTGTTGTATAGAGAAAAATGGAAAGCCATTTGAAGCAAATGGGTAATACCCGCATTCCACAGTTAGCCTGGAAGGAGAGCCGTTGGAGGACCGGTAGCAAACGAGGAACATGAGGCCGGAAGAGGAGAATGCTCCTAAGCCTTGAAAGGTTGATGATGATGATGATATATTCAGCTATATATTTTACCACTTCTGAAGACGTGTTTAACAATAGGCACGAGCCTTCCCCCCCACACACACACAAACGCGCGCGCGCTCACAGTAGCGTAACTATGGGGGGTCAGAGGGATAAATCCCCTCCTCCCGAGCTATTAACAATTTCAACTTTGATAATTAGCATATTATGTTTAACCTATTAATTTGTATATGCATATAAAAACAAAAAGTGGAAGGAAATTAAAAGCAAAAAAAAAAATCAATGAATGTCTTATAGTCACCTCCCCGCTGTGTTTCTCGTCTAACACTAAGAATAATACAAACGAAGAACTTTACTTACAGATTTAAAAATTAAAATTTATTATTTTGATATCATCTAGTAATAGTATTTTGTTCGAAACAGTGACCGAGTTCTGCAGCTCAGAGGGAAAGGGGAGTCGGTAGGCCCTATTCTGTCAGTGCTAAATTACCAAAATTTAGGTACAGTTTTGTCTGAAACCTGATGACATAGACTCTTGAAATTTTTGTAGTCCTTTTATATATACGTTTATAATTGTTCAATTTTCTTGTCCACAACAAGATTTATATTTATTTTAGTATTATAAAAATTTCAAGGATAGTTAATAAACCTTTATTTTTACAGCACCTAAAGTACACTTTAGTTTGACAATTCTGCTTCAGTAGGTAGGGACGGGTAGCTTACAGCAGCCCTGAAAATTGTAATATTCTACGTAATATAATTTTTAAGATATACCTATGTGTTGAAAAATATGGTTTTTCAGAAAACGTGTTTAAAGTATATTAGTGCGAGCTAATGAAAATTGAAACTCATGACCAAACACTATTTTCAGGCACAGAAACAAAACAAACATGTAGCCATATTGTTGACTTCAGAGTTGCCAGCATGAAGTACAAGATATCTTCTTTTACACAGTGAAAACAACATCATTTTAAGTTAAGCTGTTTATGAAACATGTATTATTGAAAGGAATCGTGTACAAAATTGGAATTATTTTATTCTGTGCAGACGTACTCAGATTGTTCATAAAATGTGTTTCTGAGTTTATAATAATAATAATGGCTCCCATGGATACCACCGAAGTAGCTTAGGAGAATGCAGGGTAGCCTGCCTAATGTGAGCCGTACGGCTTACAAGGAAGGCAGTGTGGCCAGCACTACGCTTCAGCCGTCCATTATTATCCCCAGGATGTTATCCCAGGTACTCATTTTTAACAGGCTGAGTCGACCTGGGGGCTGAAACACGCACCTCGATTTTATGGCGCGGGCCCGGGAATCGAACCCGGGACTTCTAGATTATTAGCCAGGTACCATACCAATTGGTCTACTGAGCCGCCTTCTGAGTTTTTTGTATCATAAATTATGTACCATTTTATTCAGAAAAGTAAAAATTTTTAAAAAGCAAACATTTTTTAAAAATTAAAATTTTAACTTTTTTATCTTTAGACTCCCCTTAATAATATTGTATTATAATCACTATTATAGACCTATTGAATATAAATAACAAAGGTTTGTTCTGAATATTTGTAACAGTACATAATGAGAAAAAAGTATAATTGTGCGTGCCATAGATGATATTCTGTGAAGAAGGCCTTTGAACCAAAGACCAGGGCGAAGACCTGTATGACCTCTGGCTCTCGCCATATGCTGAATGTTTCAATGCATGCTACACATTCTGCCATTGAACAAAAACGAAACTTAATTAAGTGTAGGCTACTTGCAATTTTTGTAAAAAAGAAACAAATGAAAAAGTGTTATAAACTCGGAAGTATAGAGATAACAGCCAAGCGATAGAGAGAGAGAGAGAGAGAGAGAGAGAGAGAGAGAGAGAGAGAGAAAACGGAATTTTGTTGCGAGATTCGTTTGTCAACTGGATTTGAGCAAATTCAGCGAACTGTGAAAAATTTGGGAAAGACTATTTATGCTTGGCTGCGCTCTTACTGGTCGTGTTCAGGAAAAACATAAAGCATGTTATAAAAATATAATTTCAACATCTCTGTATCGAGTGAAACAGAAAGTATTAAAATTTTAGTAAAAAACTTCCACAATTCGGTTTTTAATATATATCAGTGACGTAAGGACATTGGTGCCACTTTATCGGACGTTTGTCACCACTAAAGTAGGCCTAACGTTTCTGAACCGAAATCTTCCGCAATCGTCATTAGGTAGTTTATATTATATTTTACATAGACAAGAAAATCATAAAAATTCAAGTGTCATATACTCAAACACGTACGTACGTTAAATTGATAGGTAAATGATTATACAATCATCATGTAAAACGTACCAAAACATTGGAAACACACTCTTTGCAACCAAAGCAGAAAAATGGCAGATTCCAGGTAACAGTACGAGAATAAGTCTGACAAAAAAAATGCATACACAAACTCTACAGCAAGCGTTTGCATCTGGAGTAAGTGTTCTGCTTACCTCTGTCTTTACCTGCACTTACAGCAAGGACTGCTCTGATTCTGTAAATTCTAAATAAAATTCGCTTCTCTAAAAATTGTCCACATTCAGTTCCATTATCAGTCTCAACTGGCAATAATTGTTTGCACGTTTGGCGTTTCTTATCACGCAGGCTACATGATGATGAGCCTGCACTCCTTTATGTATTAGCTATTACACATATTCCTATTCGGAGAGTTCGGGCGGCACAGTTGTTGTTTCACTCGCTCAGAAGAGAATTTAAATCCATTTCAGTGTCCGATTTAGGCCTACTAGCCGGCCATTGCGCTGACTCAGTCCTAATGGGTGTCTGGAGACATTAAATATTTGGGCTTATGGGTGGTCACATTGCTCTAAAAATTTACTTTAACTCAGAACAACGTCAAGGGAATAGCAGGGTAACTTGAAAATTTGGGGGAAACGATCTAGCCTTAGGAATAGTCACATTGCTCTAACTCCGCCTGTGCCAAATGAAAATGTCTGGTTTGAGTATCACTGCCGGTGCCAAGCCCTGGTAAAAGAGGAGAATTGGTGGACCAGATTAGCCACCTATCCACTGGACAAAAAAAAAATGGATGTCTCAAAGAAGCAACGGACAGCCTCGTAGGAGGAGCACTGTTCGGCCAAGGAAGGGGTAGAGTGACAGAACGTAGGACAGAACAGAGTCCAAACAAGGAAGTCCTAAAAGAAGAAGAAGAAGAAGAAGACTCTAAGTCATGTCAAAGGTACAGACCAGTGGTTTCCAACCGGTGGGCCCACGACAGCTTTTAGTGCGGCGCGCGAACTTATCTCGGAAAACAATTTAATAATTATTCTATTTACTTTGATAGACGCGTTTGTCCTATGTTACAGTACGTAACCAGTCGCACCTGTTATTCAATGTGTTTTCAGTTCGATGTGGATGTTCCTGTTTTAGTGCCTCCAGAAGATCGACCTCAGTTTCCACACTGAAAATTCTATTTAAATATACGGTGCTTAATGTCTTTCTCATATCTTCATTATGAAACTGACACAATAAAGCTCTTATAGTTAAATATAGGTAGTAAGGTATGGTAACTGTAAATTACCACGTTTTACACATTTAAATTAAATATTGCCTTTTTTTAACGTTACTTCTTGAAAATTGGCCCGACGAAGATGTTGAAGATTGGCCCGACGGTAGGCTCCTTAGTTTAAATATGGATCCTATGTTGGAAACCACTGGTATAGACGAAGTAACAGGGGAGACAAGTCAGGCCCTAAACTCAGAGCAAGTCACATTGTTGTGCCAGAATACATGGACTCTAAATATCAATAACGGTATAGACCGTGTAATTCAAGACCTGGGACGAGGTAGAGACTCAGGGCTTGTCACATTGTTGTGCCAGAATACATGGACTCTAAGTCCTGTAAAGCGTATAGAAGGGGTAAGTTCAGCTGTAATAAAACAGAATAGTCAATAGAGCGATCTACAATACGTCACTAAGACAAGGTAAGGGAAAAGTAGAAACTGAAATTTAGAAGTAAACCGGCAAAATTAGACATAGCAACTCGTATTATATAAACTTTTTACGAATGTCTTCCGTTAATACAGTTGTCAGTCCGTATTTTTGTCAAATACCGTTGTTGTGATACTCTTTGACTGAAAGCAATATTGAGAAAGCTACAAGTGATAATTACGAAGTTGGGAACAACTTCCAATAAGCCAGTTGATCAGCTGTAGGCCTATAGACAAAAGGCAGAATTGGAGAAACATCATCTTCACTTTATCCCTCCAACCGCTCGCCGATCACTTCTACTGCTCACTTCATTCGGACGTCACTGTCACATCCTATTCTTATATTTGTGTCCTCCAAAACGTTCTCCCAGGCCATTCTCGGCGTTTCTTTCCTATACAGGTTTTTGAAAATGTTAGCGACAAAGTCATTATAACTTTCGATACATCTTCTAATTTAATCTTAATAGATTCTATTTTTTGTAATGATTTTCCCCATGCAGGCCCCTTAATAGGCTTACCTCTAAATATAGGCGTATTTTTCTTTCAGTGCACTAGGTTTTAAAATTGTCTACGTATTACGCTTTGCGACAAGATTTCTTTTGGCTTACAACTGGCCAGTTCAGTTGGCCAGTGGACGTTATTTCTAGTCGCAATTTTAGTAAAACTTTCCTTGTCTCTATGTTGATATGCTTATTTGTTATCTAAATTTTCCTTTCAGTAAGTAAATTTTGTTAAGTGTTTTCTTCGCTTAACTTCTGTGTTTTAAATGTTTGTTTGGCTTCAATATTTAGACTTAATAAGAAACAGAAACAGAATCTATGGTTTTCATTGATCGATTTAATGTTTAGTTTGCTTTGTTTCTTCCATACTCTCTCTTACACATAACAGCCTAGTTTTTTCTTTAATTTAGCTATCAATTTTTACATCTTTTTCTCGATTTTCAGTTTCAGTAATTCCTTTACTGAAATTTGTAAGCTTGTGTAAGCTTGTGATAAATGACAATTATAGAACAAGTAATGCAGGTAGACTACTGAGGAACAAAGCTTACAAGTAAAAATAGGCCAGATGAAGAAGTAAAACATCAATTGATGAAAGCAAGAAGAAGTTCTGGATGCATGAATAACCTTTATGAAATAATAGATACTTCACACAAGAAGCAAAAACTAGGGTTTACAAAAGCACAATACGTCCAGTAATATCCTACCCATCAGAGACCAATCCACATACAGCAACAATTCAGATATAACGACAAACTACAGAAATTACTATATTACGGAGGGTAATAGGAAAGACAAGGTACGATAGGCTGCCAAACAATAGTATACGAGAAACGTGTAATGTAACAGATATTTATTCTTGGATTGCGGATAGAAGAAGGAAATGAAATGAACACATATCAACAATGGATGACACAAGGCTAGTGAAAAAGGCAAGAGATAGCCAACCAAACACCAAGAGGAGTATTGGTCGACCAAGGAAGAGGCGGGATGACAGCATGTATAACCGTTGTTACAGAACAGGACCGAGTCCTAACAAGGAAGTTAAAGAA
This sequence comes from Magicicada septendecula, assembly GCA_034769895.1. Lineage (NCBI taxonomy): Eukaryota > Metazoa > Arthropoda > Insecta > Hemiptera > Cicadidae > Magicicada > Magicicada septendecula. Next base: position 417,715,644 of record CM068373.1, on the reverse strand, counting down.
GAAGAAGAGGAAGAAGAAATAATTCCTTTATTTTTACTATTTTATGGGAATAATTTTCATAGTTCCGCTTTTTTCCGCCAAATATAAATTACGATGCTTTTTATCTGATACAAAAAAATGTAATATATAGGTAATTACTTGTAACAAATAAGAATTTAGTAAGTTCAAGAAACTTGGTACAAGAAAAATTATGAAGCGGTGAAGTAACTTCAAACCGGCTGCAATAACGATAAACTCATCAAAAGGCAAATCAGAGTAACATGATCTAGCAGATGAAATACCAGAAACCAAAAATTAGTTCCTGGGAATGGTTTAATGTATGAGTGTACATTAGTGGGATTCAAACTGTTCTGCGAATATCCTAGAAGATTTAACTAACCACAAGCTCGTTATGTGGCCCCAGTTCATGAAGAAAGTCTACATATCAATAAAGTGCGTTTCATCTCTCTCTAGCATTACAAGCAACTGTATAATAATCTCTTGATAGAGTTCTTCATTGACTATGTTTTCAGAAAAATAGGATTCTGTTCTTGTGAAACAGGAAGGTTACACCATACGAAGAACATTTTCTTGCCATGTACTTTATTGTATACTATTTCCGTTCTTAGTTCAATCCTGATGTAAACAAAACCACGTGGCAAATCTGAAACGCATTTGGTCAGGGGTGCTGACACTGTTCACACAGTAATGAACATTGCCACATTCTGACAATGAAGGGTAAAGTTAAAACTTTTATCAACCAAGAGGCATATTATTGAAATTGAATTGATAATAATTTTAAAAAATTCAGTCCCATGATTAATAAAAATTAGAGTAAATACATTTTAACTCGTCAATATCTCAAAAAACTGTAGGAAAGAGGAATTGAGATAATATACAAAAGCCTTTCAGTTCATTCATTAAGAAGAAAATGTAAATTCAGCAGTATTCCAGTACATGAGTTCTTGCAGTATATGAGTGGAGTTTTTTAATTAAAAACCAGTAGGCTACTATAAAGAATAATTTCGACGAAACCGAAACATCGAAGCATGGTAATGTTTTTAGGCTTTAAAAATAAGATTTCTAGACTGTGGGGAATCGAAAGTGTGGAAAAAATATAGTGTTAACATCACCTGGGGCGTTACATTTTTCGATGACGTTACACATTTTGCATCACGCATTTTGTGGAATGACCCCCAACCTAAAAACATTATCATGTTAAAAAATTAGTTATTATATATTCGAGTGTACACGATTAACAAGTAATTTAAAACAATACAAGAAATATAAGTACATTAATACGAGTTGAAGGAAAAAGTATAATAAACGCTTGGGCAGTAAGAAAAATTATTTTTGTTTTTGTTGATACTGTTACAGGACGGGCGGAGGAATATCGATATATCGAGACGAGTTGACACCACCACTTAAAGCACAAGTGAAGAAAAAGAAGACGAAAATGGAAGAGGTTAGACAAAAGGTGTGTTGTTGACACTCGCTCCGTCCGTCCGTCTATTTAACTCTCTTTCTCTCTCACACCTGCTTGTTAATACACTATATCGTATCGACAAAGTACTCCTCGGTGTATCAACACGGGAGAGTGAGAGGACAGGTGCGCATGTGCCGGCGTCTACTTGTGACGTCATCGACGCCCTCCTATCGATCACCCCGTACCCCCCGCGCGTACACAAACTTTATAACCTTATCCTTCTGAATATAACCTATTTAAATATACCGCTACCTCAATCCCTTGTGTGACTCTGAACACCCTAATTATAGATTGTCGTTAAAGAAAACTACAATAATAACATGTAAAATGTATTCGTTCGCTGTGTGTATACGTGTGTGTACGTTTGTGCGCGTGTGCCTGTTTTTCTGAAACCATTATGTGTATAATTGGTATATTTAAAGGGGATAATATATAAAAAGAACATACGTACTTTTAAAAGAGAACTACTTTTAAAACAATTTATTCTGAACACAGAGAGCTGCGAGTTTTCTCCACGTTCATTGGGTTTTAATTACAAAGAAATTACATCTGCAAAGTATTTTTCTTATTTTTTCTAAGAACAAAGTATATAGTCTTTTGCTAAAATACACACTTATACAACGATACAATTTTTGTAATTACAGCGGTTCTGTTTCTGTGAAAAACCTTTGCGTTCCCATTCAAATTATTTTACACCACTATTCAAATTAAGAAACGTTTACTAGATTTTATCATTGCAATCTACAGACTACGACCTTAACCCTGCAACAACTATCTTTTGACGTTTGTTGCCATTTTAACTTTTACCAGGTATCACATTTCATTCTTCTTTAGATATCTCCGAAACACTTTTTTTCAGTCTTCTTAGCCCGTTTAATCCTTAGATACGTCTTCCAGGATGTTCGCGATGTCGTCGTGCTCTACGTCTCATGAATGTTTCTATACTCTTGTTCTAGAAGGAAATTCTTACTTTTTTTTTTACTTTCTTTAATAACTATATTCTAATTGTTCATATTTTCATCTTTTATATCCATAAATACTTGTTTTGTGATTCTAATTCTCTTTACTCTACTGTTTACTACTCTCTTTTTACTCTAATCGAATTCTTCTTTTTACTCTACTGAGCATTGTTGCTAGTAAGTATAGTTTCTAGATAACTTCTCTGTAAATTAGTGACCTGGGGTAAGCTATCGTAGACATACAGTAATACTGTATTATGTCCTTTCCAGTTAATTGCACGCACGGCAACTTCCTGAGGAATATTTAATTCGAATTTGGTGCACTGATAGGCTTCATGCAGTGTTGATCATACCTTTATCAGTTTATAATGTATAATAAAAGAATAGAAAAATTTTAATACGAAAAGCGACTCAACAAAAATTTTATAAGATAATGGCTGCGCCAGTGTTGTTGTAAAGTTCTGTAACTTGACTTCCAGCAAAAAAACACTGAACCATCGGTACAGGCACCGGTACACGGATACAGGAATCGGTGATTAGATCCTTGCAAGGGTGCACACCATGAGGTAGGCTGCACAATGAAGGCTTTCGTAAAGAGTTGAACATTTTTAATATCCAAGATCGTAATATAGAAAACAAAAGAGAGATGGACTGCTCGTCTGAACAGGATGTCAGATCTGGCAAACTACCTAAGGAAGCTTGGAAATAGAAGCCTATTGGATAACGAAGTATAGGAAGACCTAGCAAATTGTTGGTGAAGTGGATATACTCCTTTGTGTCAGGAACAGGTGATCTCACTGGTCCCTGATAAACGAAGAAGAAGAAGAAGAAGAAGAAGAAGAAGAAGAAGAAGAAGAAGAAGAAGAAGAAGAAGAACAACAACAACAACAACAACAACAACAGCAGCAGCAGCAGCAGCAGCAGCAGCAGCAGCAGCAGCAGCAGCAACAACAACAACAACAACAACAACAACAACAACAACAACAACAACAACAACAACAACAACGACAACAACGACAACAACAACAACGACAACAACAACAACAACAACAACAACAAGAACAAGAAAAAGAAGGTAACAAAACTATTTTACAGAACTATTATTTGTCATTATTTCTTCATTATACATGAAAGATAAATTAAAAATCTCCCGAAGGTTCCAAGCGGCGGAAGTGGACTTTTGGAGACTTTGTAAGTTTCCTAACCTCAATGAATTAGACACGAGAATATATGGAGACATGTTGGCGAGACAATTGTAGATCCCATGCGGTACTGCGACGTGGACGGACGCCAATTGATCGTCGACCCAAGAAATTGCTAGACTGGGTTCCATCTAGATGACGGAAACAGGGTAGACCCAGAGATCGTGGGAAGAGGGCACATAGATTAGATAGGGAAAAGAAGCTCGCAACGTGGTGATTGGAACAACAGGCCAGTGGTGTATCTAGAATTTGGCATTAGAGAGTCCAGTCGTGTCGACTTCATATAAAAGAAAAAACGTCTTGATATTAATCAATATTATAACCTTCAAAGTGACTGAAAGCGTGTGACAATATCTAAAAATCAATTCCATTAAAGTAAACGGTAATACCACAATAACAATAGGTGTTATTGAAACATTACTTACAAGATACTTATTGACATTTTACATTTTTTTAAATGATAACTACAGTTTTAACAAAAAAAAAAAGGTAAAACAAGAAAGTTTTGTACAGAAAAAAAGATATACTAAAAATATTTTAAAACTTGATTCGTCTTGAATTTTTTACCATTCCGTTAATAATTTCTCAGTTGAATTTCCTTAATTTCATATTTCAACCGTTAAGCTAATGCTATATAATAAACCTGTTTGTATACATAAAAAAGAGTTACTACTATATTAGAGCAAACAGATGAAAAACTAACATAAACATTAAGAGAATAACAAAATTCCTTGTCAAATTTTTCAAAACTCTGGGGGGTCCGGTCCCGTTCGTAGCCTCCCGTAAATACCCCCTGATAACAAAGCCTCTGGTGTGCTGGACGCGACAAACGGCAATGGTTGTAGAAGATTCGCTACTTAGGGATGGATTTAGTCTATTTTCACACAGGAGACATAATTAAGACAAAAGATATACAAGAGACAAGCATTCTCACTGGAAGCCTAGAATTGATAAAACTCAGATTTCATAATTATTATTTTCACAATTATATTATTTCCTAACTATAATTATTTCTAAAGATGAAATGACTTCATTAATGACCAAAAAATGTCCTTAAAGCAAAACTATAAATATTCAGGAAAATTAATATTTTTAGAAAAATCTTAAAATATTGTTACGACATCACAGAACAATCTACGTGTTTCTCGAACGATCCAGTGGAATCCGGCTGTAATGTGTGTGTGCGTACGTGATTTCAACATGCATTCGCGATACTTTGCCTCGCTGACTGTGTGAAGGCCGCAGTTAATTACGACGTAGTGTAGAGATAACGCGCAGTATGGAAGAAACTGGATTTTCGGCGGGGTATAAATACAAGTACCCAGCGACGCTCAGTCAGTTACAGTTGCGATATATTACAGTGCGGTTCGAGTTATTTGTCGGGCGAATACTCTGTGCGTTCAAGTGGTTATTAGTGAAGTGTTGTGTTTTATAATCCGGCAGGACAATTGTAATACAATTGTGTTTTATATTAGTTGACATTTTATTGCGTGTGAACAATTTTTATTTGATATGTTGTAATAGACTGTCTTGTTAATTACGAACTGTTTAACTGTGATAATTAAATCTGGTGATTAGTGACTTCATTGGTGTCTTGCATTTTGTTTTCCACTGTACCATACGACGATCAGTTAGACCGTCGTAACAATATATACAAATAATAAAAAATAATACTCGGAAGTGAAAAATGATAACCTCTTCAAAGTTTATGGCGCGGCCATGGTCTCGTAATTCAATTTTATATTGTTTCTAATTTTGTTTTTAAATACTCTGCGGACAGTTCAGCATATAATCTGAAATTTACCTATTTTTATGTCACTAGTTCTGCCATAGTCCTAAGCAACATAATTTTTAAAATAAATAATAATACTTTGAAGAGAAGCGGGGTACCAAATCATGTAACAGAAATTATCCAAAGTATGTATAAAAACTCAAGAATAATGCATAGCCGGGTGTAAAAGCAAGTTGGAAATTGTGAATAAAGGGCTGAGAAGGGATGCAGCCTTTCTCCGATATTATTTAATGTGTACATAGATGATCTTCTACGCGAGTTGTACATTGCTTTTAGCTGACGACCAGGTTGTCATATCCAAAAACGAAGATACTCTACAGGGAACATTGCACAAACTTCGCAAAATAATCAAGAAATAGAATTTAATTTTTCTGTCGAAAAATCTAAAATAATGGCTTTTATGGAGCATTTACAAAGAACAAAAATTTTGACTGAAAATAGAACAAGTTCCACCGTTTAATTTCTTAGGATGCAGTGTATCATATCCTGGGGAGGTTGATGTACAGAATAAGATATATAGCATGAACAGCAGTAACAAGCGTACCTTAAGGAATACAGTCAGGCAAGATATGTTATTAAAATTTTACAAGGTGATGTCTATTCCAACCTGTCTATATGGTAATCGAAACAAGGACAACGACGAATGCACATGAAAGTCGACTGTAAAGGTCAGAGATGAGGTTCCTTAGATCAGTAGTATGGTATACCAGGTTAGACACGAAAAAGAATGAGGACATCTGTCATTTGTTGACTGTCCGACCAGTGAATGACATGGTGAGAGAGTGTAGACAGAAACGGTTTGATCAAGTAGACATATGGAGCCACCGAGAATACGACACGAAAATATATGCCTAACGTAGAAATTTGGGACGGTCGATGAAAAGATAGATAGATCAGTTGTAACAAAGGACGACGTAATAGGATTTAAGCTTAGAAGAAGAAGAAGAAGAAGAAGAAGAAGAAGAAGAAGAAGTGGAAGGGGAAGGAGAAGGAGAAGGAGAAGGAGAAGGAGAAGGAGAAGGAGAAGGAGAAGGAGAAGGAGAAGAAGAAGGAGAAGAAGAAGAAGAAGAAGAAGAAGAAGAAGAAGAAGAAGAAGAAGAAGAAGAAGAAGAAGAAGAAGGAAGATTATATTGCCTTACTGTTTTATCAGCAATCTCTAGCTTACATCAAATGGGTTTTGCTCCTCAAAACGTTAGATGTATTTGTCGATATTCAGCTAACAACTTATATAGTCTATATAAGACTATCTGTAGTTTTGTTACTAGCTTTTCGCCGCGTTACAAATCCAGGGAACCCTTCGTAATTAAACTCCGTTAATCAGAAGGGCTGCCTACGTTGTAACAGAATTGATCACAAATAATTAAAATAACATATTACTTATTAGCTGTGTAATTGTTTACTTTGTGTAAGGAAACAATGGCAAGGTATACAATTGATTTAAGCACTCCTCAGATGTGTGTAACAAGAAGACTTCTCTTTATTCAACATTTAAGAAAAACATATACTGACTGATGCCATGACATTACTAACTCAATCATTAAATTATCGAAAGGTTTCTTTAAACTTTGGCATCAAACTAGATTCTATATATAGTTATACCTCGGATCCGGGTGAACTTTCTGTATTAAAACTTTTAATTATACTCTTTTCATGATATTAGCTTGCAAGACTTTCTTTTAATTCAACATTTAAGAATGGTATTATTGCTTGAGTTATATTACTCTACATTAACATATAAACTGTTACAACGTATGAAGTTAGAATAGTTACACGAAATATTAATTAATAAGATATAATCTTATAAACATTAGATTTAATTTATAAGTCTTTACAAAGTTAATCATTTCTGAAAAGTCTCTTTCAAGATGTGTTGTTTAACAAATATTATTAACCCTCGATAGACACGCTATCGAGTCACCTTTTAATTGGTATGCAGAAGACTCCTCCTGGGGTATCAGTCTTGGGAAACAGGAACAGCTACGTCGTCATCTCGGTCTGGCTTTCCTCTGTAAAGGGCTCCAAAGTTAGCAGAGAGAACAATAGGTCATGTAGTTATCTACGATGATCATGTAGATTCTCGGATGTCCTGATCTGCATATTCTGTCACGTGCAGTAGAGTTTGTGGCTTCTGCTAGTTCACATCTCCGGGTATTACTTTGGAATAGTTTTTATACGTTGAAGTACGTAGTCATCTGGTGTTACACTTTTTGTTTTACATAACTTTAAACTTATTGTCTATTCACATGACTACATTAATTAATACATCCAGATGCTTTAAACAAACTACATCTGGTACACTTTCTGAAGATGAAACCAAATATGATACACATATTTGAAGAGCATAGCTCTTACGTCTACACTGTACGGAGTCGCCCTTGCAAGAGAGAGAATTTACGCTCCCTTCGCCAGGTACTGGACAAAAGTTAGTGGGACAACTTCCGCGCGAGAATATAGTTCCTAACTATATTTAAGTTAACATTTTTATTTATTTAAACTATCCCTAAACAAATATATATAATTTAAATCAGTTGTTTTAGCGACTATTTCTGTCTTCAGATTTTATTATTATTAACATTAGTTTTTTTATCTTATTCTTACTCACACAAGACTCTGAAAGCATGTCGAGTCTGGAATCAACAGGAAAGCGCCTGCTTACAAGCAAAGGGTTAAATACGATATTAATAACGCTTTACAATTTATCTTTTTATTTGAGTATCTTATAACTAATTAATTATAACTGATTAAGTTATAACTTATAACTGAGTACATACAGGTATCTTATATTAAAACAGTGAGATTTAAATAGCTTAAGACCTCGCAACCTTACATTTTTAAAATTTTTATTTTCTAGATTATTTCTTTTATTTAAATCGTCACAGTTTATCCTCATCGTCTTCAAGACAGCGGATATTACTGGTGGTCTGCAAACGTAAGCGTATTTATCGACAAGTTTTTATTCAATGCAATTGTGGTATGCTTCTTCGAGGTTCTGAACAAATCAGAAGCTCTGCCACGCTACAGACTGATATCCACATAAAAGCGTTATTAATTCCATCCCCTGTTTTTTGCATATCTTTACTGTGCAGTTTATATGGAGGCTGTGTAAAAATAGCTTTCCTTATTGCCAGAGAACTCGATAATCATACCTGTGTAAGAAACGGATATATTAAAGGGAGACACGACACCACGTTACAACGCAATGGATACGGTTATTGCAATTGCGACAATTGCCATCCAGGGAGTTGATAGCACTTAAGCAGTGATGTTTCCTCCAACACTATAGAAATTAAACATCACTATTGCTCACTGCACCAAAGACAGGAAATATTATTTGACTTTTAAAAACTTGTATAATTTCCATTCCCATGCCAAATAAAAGGTTGTACAAAAATATAAACACACACACACACACACACACACACACACACACACACACACACACACACACACACACACACACACACACACACACACACACACACACACACACACACACACACACACACACACACACACACACACACACACACACACACACACACACACACACACACACACACACACACACACACACACACACACACATGTATATTCAAACACTTTTTGCTACAGTCTTGATGCACATATAATATTGTTACGAGAAGCCTACCGAACAACCCAGAACGTTCTCCACTCCCCCCGTCCAGTGTGGCAGCTGTGCGTCATTCAAGTAGGTAATTCTAGTGAGTTCCAGGAACACTTGAGATACTACGCATTAAACCGCCGGCGTCGTCCAGTTAAGGAGGGAAAGCTGTACTCGGCCTCAGCGCGGCGTATATAAAGCCATAGCTGCCGGGTTGTCAGTCAGTTACGTGAGCGACTTTCGCTAGTGCGGATTGAGTGGTTGTCAAAGTGAATAATTATTGTGTTATGTGTTTTATAATTGTGCAAGAATTCTTATTGTGAATGTGAACGATTTTTATTTGATTTGTTGTAAGAGACTGTGTTGTTAATTACGAACTGTTTAACTGTGAAAATTAAAGCTGGTGATTAGTGAATTAACTGGTGTACTGTATTTTGTTTCCACTGTACCTACGACGATCAAGTAGACCGTCGTAACAATATATTTAATATTTATAATAACTTTACCTCAAGATGTTCTTCCCTTATTTGGAACATGTTTCGGGAAACGTATTGTTCCCATCCTCAGCCTTCTTAATTTTTAATCTTGTGGAATACTTGTGTGTTGGCTGCTTGTTGTTATGGTTTCCTGTTGGTTTTTGATATTTTAAACCGGTATTATTGTGTATGAATATGGTATATATATATATTACTATTTTGTGTATTTTCGACGTTGAGTGCTTTGAAAAATTGTGTCACGTTTTGTATTTATTTGTATTTGTTCAGGTATTAGTTTATTTGTGTTTGTATGTTTGTAATGTTTATATATGTGAATGTGCCCCATTTTAATGTTATAAATAATAATAAAATGACAAAGCTAACAAAACTATTTTAAAACACAGACATTAAAATGGCATACAAAACCAATAAAAATAATTTACAAAAACTAAATAACCCACACAACAACCAATGGTAAATACAAAATTGAATGCCAAGATTGCAATAAATATTACATAGGACAAGCAAAAAACAACTGAAAAAACGTATTTTGAACATCTAAACGCATACAAAAAAAAAAAAACAGAAATACATAAATCTAATTTGGCAACAGATGCGATAAACACAGGACATGAATTCCCAGACATAACCAACATGACACTAATAAAACACATACCACACAAAGGCACCATATTGAACATTTGGGAAAATTTACAAATATACAGACACAACACAAACTAATACCCGAACAAATACAAATAAATACAAAACATAACACAATTTTCAAAACACTCAAAATCGAAAATACGAAAATACACTAAATACTAGTATATTCAGCCCAATCACACACAATAATGTCAGTTTAAAATATCAAAAACCAACAGGAAACTATAACAACAACCAACCAACCAACATAAAGTACTACTCTACAAGATTCAAAATTAAGAAGGCTGAGGATGGGAAAAATAAATTTCCTGAAAAATGTTAAAAATAAGAGAAAAACATCTTGAGGTAAAGTTACTACAAATATTAAATATATATATTATATATTATATATATATATATATTTCAATCACTTTCTGCTACAGTCCGTTTCTTGATGTATTATAATACTATAATACTTATAACTATTTTACCTCAAGATGTAACAAAATAAAAAATAACAAGGCGTAACAAAATTATTGTTGCATAGATAGGTTAGGTGACATTATCAACACATACTCTATATCTGGAGGTAGGAAAAATTTATTAACTAACAGATTAATAATTATTATTGTCTTATTGAGATTTTAACATAATTGAGATTATTGAGATGATATGATTGCTTATTGAGATTATTTATTATTGAAATGTCTTTTAAATAAAGAGTCTATTGGGTTTGTTTTACATATACCGTTACTTGATCGTAGAATTCGAACAGTATTATAGACGTCCGGCGCTCCGCTGTCGTTCACTCCTCGTGCGTCGCTCGCTGACCTCCGCGTCGTTCACTACTACGTCTCACATACACGCGCTGTGGTTCTTGGACTTTTATTGTATTTAAAATTTATCTCAGGGCTACAAATGGGTTACTATAAAACCCATTATAATATTATTACTATTATTATACATATATAATATATATAATATTATATATATATATATATATATTATACATTACTATAAAACACGATTTTATAAAAGATCGTGTGTATTGAGCTTACACAAACTCCCGCTTCTTGAAGTGTTCTCGCGTCTAATTAGCAATACCGCGAATTGGTATTTCTGTAATTAAACCGGAAATCTTCCACTATGGGCGAAAAGCACTAAATGATCTATAATAATTGTAATTGAGTTCTTCGATTGGATCCGAATACGATAAACTCGTATCGTTTACCAAAATTCTAAGTCACGTAGAAACAGGACTTGTCCTGACACGAAAAACTCGCGACAGTCAGTACTTCCTTCTATGATGAGACTTCGAAGCGAACTGTCCCATCCGTATTCGGAGTTCGGATGACCGACTCAAATAAATTTTAGACTTTCTGATTGGTGGAAAATCTAAAAGTGACTGTGATCTAAATCTAAATTGGATGATCACTGTGATAGACAGACTTCAAGTTAAAAATCTGTCCGATTCTGAAAAGACCTGTCTAGGTTTAATCTACAAATGTTATTACCCTCTTGCAGATATCGAGTTAAAAGAAGAATTGATTTCATTAAAAAAAACATATAAATATTATAGTTTTGGAGAAGTAAGTATATGAAAAATTTAGCCTTCAATACTGAGAATACCCTGTCCAAGTTTCAAAAAGAAATGTCAATTATAAAAGATCTTATTAAATAAAATGTGAATCACACGCGCACCCGCAAATGTCGCACTTGACTTGAAAGAGTAAAAAATTATGAGTATTTTGACATACTTTATTTTTTTACCGCTAGGGTAATGAGGGGCAAGAGTCCGCACGGGGCAAGATTCCTAATACGTCGTAGTTACTAGTTTTCTTAATAACTGTCGTGAGTTGGTGTCTGGGCTGTTGAAGAAATGCATTCTGCTGGCTGGACACAGCAAACAAGGAGTATAGCGCCATTACGGTGAGTGAACTTGCATTATGCCTACAATTGTTATTAAGCGTTCCAAAAGTGTGTGCTGGGGAGTCCTGCTGATTTCAAAGAAAGAAGAGGAATAACGTGTTCCGGGAAATTTGATTATTATTGCGGAGGTTGTGGGCACCTTTACGAATCCCCCCCTACAGACTGCATCATTTAGTATTTTTTTTTTAATATAACACTGTTTCAATAGTATTAACTATCATCATCAGATATACAAATTTATAAATTTAAACAATTTTTTAAATCAATTGTTCAAAACAGCTGTTGTATATGTAGAGTAAATTTAATGTTTTATATATGTATATAAAAATATGTTACATAACTAATTGTAAAATATAATATAAATGTTTATCATTTTACTAAATTAGTAATTTTGTATTAATTTATTTGAATTTGTTCTGGTATTAATTTATTACTTGTTTTATGTTTTAACATTTCTAAATTTTCCCGTAAGGTAATTTTTGGACCTTTGGAAATGTGTTTTAATAAAGTGATATTATTTAAATTTGAAAATGTGTGATAATTTATGTTCGAGTGTGTAGCTAAATTTGAATTGTACATATCTGGTTTTAAATATGAATAACGTTGTTGTATAAATATGTCTTTTAAACGCTTTTTACTTCCATGTTCCATAAGGACATGGAAGTATGGTCATGGCGAACAAATCGTGTTCGAGATAACGAGTGATTCTGATTGTACTACCCTCAAAACATGAAGAAAAGTCATTTTTCGAAAAGTGTCTGTGTGTCTGGTGTAGAATTTTTTTTATGGCAAACGATAACAGCCACAAATTCAAACAGAATCAAATAAGTTTTTGCATGCAGCTCTGAATTGTAGAGTACTCAAGGCTTATTGTTTTTGGTGAAGATCGGTTAAGGGAAAGGGGTAGTTTACCTGCAACAATTTATGTTTTAACAAGAGTAATTTTTTCATGACGAACGATAACTGCTTTAAATTCAAACAGAATCAAATAATTTTTTACATATGTGCCTGAGTTGAAGAGGACTCAAGGCCTATTGATTTTGGTGAAGATCGGTTACGGGGAAAGGGAAGTGTACCTGCAACGTTTTACGTTTTAACAAGAGTAAAGTACTAGAAAATTCATTTAAACTTTTTCAAACAATAGTAATTGTTAAAAATAAAATAATTTTGTTGCCAGGCAATAAAATTATAATTTTTTCATTATAATTTAAATCATGTATGAGTCAAAATATATCGTTCCTGGCAGGCAAGCATATCTCAATTATGTAATGTTTACGTTTCCAAAGTTTTATTATGATTACCGCAATAAAAAGGCGCACGCACGCGCGCGCGCGCGCACACACACACACACAATTCGCGTTATTTCTGGCCTCGCTCATGTTTATTTTCTTACATTTGCACGCCTTTTAAATGGAAAGTGCCGAAACCCACACCAACACAACGCGAGCAAGCCGAAAAAGTGTCCAGCGTGGACAGCAATTTGCTTTCTGTGGATCGCTGGCCAGGGTAACTGCACGTGTTTACAAGAGGAACGGTTCATAGACATATTTTTCGTATTTAGAGAATGAACCCTCTGCAAGATGCTCAGGGTCCATGAGAGACTTCGTAGTGCTCCTTCTTTTCTGCATGTTTTTTCTGTGAAACGTACACTGTAGATTCGCAGCTTTACTCTGAGCAACGCTCCATAGGGAATGTTGAAAATTTTTGTCCACGGCGTACCCTCATACACACTAAAACCTGCTCTGGTGTTTTGATTACGGACATCATAATATTAAAACTTTGGATACTTGAGCACTACTTAATGGAGATCAAACATTAACTTTTACAAGCCATTAATTTTATGCATATTTTTATATTTGTACTACGTTATCGGCAAAAAAAGAAGTAGTTTGTTGTTAAAATTCCTTCCCGGGCTGTTTAAGTCTAACGTTTTATGAAAGACCAGACGTTTCGACAATGCCATCGCCTGCCATCATCAGTGAAAATCGAATGCGCTAACTGGAGGTGATATACCTTAGTGACCACAGTACTGTGGTTAAGGCTGAAGAAAGAAGTAATTTCTGCGGAAATATTTTATTTCGAAAATGATTTTAAATATGAATCTTAGAACATGGAAGTCATGTATGGTTCTCCATACCGATATTTATATTTTGGATTTCAAATAATGTTGTAATTTTATGGTTAATAGTGCCTATGTATGTGAAATTATTATAGACATATATACATATGAATTAATTATGCCACAAGCGGAATGTGTAAATGTTAAAATGTTATACGATAAATTTATTATGAAAAATTTAATGTTGCTTATACATTAAAATTTATGACCTATATATTATACCCTATAAGAGGTAATAGAATTTTGTCGAAAGACTAAAGGATATAAAACTTAATAAAACATAGACGAAGATCTGTGAATATTACACGCGCACGCGCACATACACCCTCACATACACACGCACGTACACGCGTATACACACACACGTTATATAATATATTATCAAATAATAATTACTTTTGAAGTGAATTTTTCTTATGTTTTTCACTGTACCTGACGCGCGTTCCTGAGTTTCAGTCGGTAACTTCCGACGTTTCTATATTAACTTATGAATAATCGACTTCATTTCGATTTAAATATTTTAAATTGTTGTAATGTTCATTTACATAATCAGCTGTTTTAACGGTTATATTAAAAATATTTAATGCATATATTTTATTTATGTTAATAAATTTATAATTTCAAATAAGTCATTTTGTTTTGATTTTATTTGTTTAAGTAGGGAATCATTATTATTGTGTTTGTAAATATCGAGATTTTCCTAAATATCCCATTTTGTGACTGTTTGTACATAATTCTTTATGTTTCACTTAATTTAATATTTTGAACGTTTATCATTAAGACAATGTGTATGGGTAAATTAATTTGTAAATATTCGGCTTTAAATAGCATTGCGGTCGCGCGCGCGCGCGCGCGCGCGCGCGTGTGTGTGTGTGTGCTGAGTCCCGCGTTGTCGTTTGTTGTTTTCCGCAGTTTTTCGCTTGATCAATCTCTACTACCTTCAGGCAAATTCATTCCCGATGACTTAGGATGGATTGGAGGATAGGGTGGAGTGACTTGGATGGATTTTTTTCCTAGGATCGGCCTGTAGTTACGTGTGAGTTGAAATGTTTGTTTCTGTTGGTTCGCGGTCAGACACGTACGTCTAAGCATTGACATGTCTTCTTGTGTGCCCGAATATATACCTGTGTACTATTGGAGTCTTGCGGGCACGCGAGCGCGATTGTGTGTGTGTGTGTGCGTGTGCTGAGTCCCGCGTTGTTGTTTGTTGTTTTCCGCAGTTTTTCGCTTGATCAATCTCTACTACCTTCAGGCAAATTCATTCCCGATGACTTAGGATGGATTGGAGGATAGGGTGGAGTGACTTGGATGGATTTTTTTCCTAGGATCGGCCTGTAGTTACGTGTGAGTTGAAATGTTTGTTTCTGTTGGTTCGCGGTCAGACACGTACGTCTAAGCATTGACATGTCTTCTTGTGTGCCCGAATATATGCCTGTGTACTATTGGAGTCTTGCGGACGCGCGAGCGCGATTGTGTGTGTGTGTGTGTGTGTGTGCTGAGTCCCGCGTTGTCGTTTGTTGTTTTCCGCAGTTTTTCGCTTGATCAATCTCTACTACCTTCAGGCAAATTCATTCCCGATGACTTAGGATGGATTGGAGGATAGGGTGGAGTGACTTGGATGGATTTTTTTCCTAGGATCGGCCTGTAGTTACGTGTGAGTTGAAATGTTTGTTTCTGTTGGTTCGCGGTCAGACACGTACGTCTAAGCATTGACATGTCTTCTTGTGTGCCCGAATATATACCTGTGTACTATTGGAGTCTTGCGGGCACGCGAGCGCGATTGTGTGTGTGTGTGTGCGTGTGCTGAGTCCCGCGTTGTTGTTTGTTGTTTTCCGCAGTTTTTCGCTTGATCAATCTCTACTACCTTCAGGCAAATTCATTCCCGATGACTTAGGATGGATTGGAGGATAGGGTGGAGTGACTTGGATGGATTTTTTTCCTAGGATCGGCCTGTAGTTACGTGTGAGTTGAAATGTTTGTTTCTGTTGGTTCGCGGTCAGACACGTACGTCTAAGCATTGACATGTCTTCTTGTGTGCCCGAATATATGCCTGTGTACTATTGGAGTCTTGCGGACGCGCGAGCGCGATTGTGTGTGTGTGTGTGTGTGTGTGCTGAGTCCCGCGTTGTCGTTTGTTGTTTTCCGCAGTTTTTCGCTTGATCAATCTCTACTACCTTCAGGCAAATTCATTCCCGATGACTTAGGATGGATTGGAGGATAGGGTGGAGTGACTTGGATGGATTTTTTTCCTAGGATCGGCCTGTAGTTACGTGTGAGTTGAAATGTTTGTTTCTGTTGGTTCGCGGTCAGACACGTACGTCTAAGCATTGACATGTCTTCTTGTGTGCCCGAATATATACCTGTGTACTATTGGAGTCTTGCGGGCACGCGAGCGCGATTGTGTGTGTGTGTGTGCGTGTGCTGAGTCCCGCGTTGTTGTTTGTTGTTTTCCGCAGTTTTTCGCTTGATCAATCTCTACTACCTTCAGGCAAATTCATTCCCGATGACTTAGGATGGATTGGAGGATAGGGTGGAGTGACTTGGATGGATTTTTTTCCTAGGATCGGCCTGTAGTTACGTGTGAGTTGAAATGTTTGTTTCTGTTGGTTCGCGGTCAGACACGTACGTCTAAGCATTGACATGTCTTCTTGTGTGCCCGAATATATGCCTGTGTACTATTGGAGTCTTGCGGGCGCGCGAGCGCGATTGTGTGTGTGTGTGCGTGCGCTGAGTCCCGCGTTGTTGTTTGTTGTTTTCCGCAGTTTTTCGCTTGATCAATCTCTACTACCTTCAGGCAAATTCATTCCCGATGACTTAGGATGGATTGGAGGATAGGGTGGAGTGACTTGGATGGATTTTTTTCCTAGGATCGGCCTGTAGTTACGTGTGAGTTGAAATGTTTGTTTCTGTTGGTTCGCGGTCAGACACGTACGTCTAAGCATTGACATGTCTTCTTGTGTGCCCGAATATATGCCTGTGTACTATTGGAGTCTTGCGGACGCGCGAGCGCGATTGTGTGTGTGTGTGCGTGTGCTGAGTCCCGCGTTGTTGTTTGTTGTTTTCCGCAGTTTTTCGCTTGATCAATCTCTACTACCTTCAGGCAAATTCATTCCCGATGACTTAGGATGGATTGGAGGATAGGGTGGAGTGACTTGGATGGATTTTTTTCCTAGGATCGGCCTGTAGTTACGTGTGAGTTGAAATTTTTGTTTCTGTTGGTTCGCGGTCAGACACGTACGTCTAAGCATTGACATGTCTTCTTGTGTGCCCGAATATATGCCTGTGTACTATTGGAGTCTTGCGGACGCGCGAGCGCGATTGTGTGTGTGTGTGCGTGTGCTGAGTCCCGCGTTGTTGTTTGTTGTTTTCCGCAGTTTTTCGCTTGATCAATCTCTACTACCTTCAGGCAAATTCATTCCCGATGACTTAGGATGGATTGGAGGATAGGGTGGAGTGACTTGGATGGATTTTTTTCCTAGGATCGGCCTGTAGTTACGTGTGAGTTGAAATTTTTGTTTCTGTTGGTTCGCGGTCAGACACGTACGTCTAAGCATTGACATGTCTTCTTGTGTGCCCGAATATATGCCTGTGTACTATTGGAGTCTTGCGGGCGCGCGAGCGCGATTGTGTGTGTGTGTGTGTGCGTGTGCTGTGTCCCGCGTTGTTGTTTGTTGTTTTCCGCAGTTTTTCGCTTGATCAATCTCTACTACCTTCAGGCAAATTCATTCCCGATGACTTAGGATGGATTGGAGGATAGGGTGGAGTGACTTGGATGGATTTTTCTCCTAGGATCGGCCTGTAGTTACGTGTGAGTTGAAATGTTTGTTTCTGTTGGTTCGCGGTCAGACACGTACGTCTAAGCATTGACATGTCTTCTTGTGTGCCCGAATATATACCTGTGTACTATTGGAGTCTTGCGGGCACGCGAGCGCGATTGTGTGTGTGTGTGTGCGTGTGCTGAGTCCCGCGTTGTTGTTTGTTGTTTTCCGCAGTTTTTCGCTTGATCAATCTCTACTACCTTCAGGCAAATTCATTCCCGATGACTTAGGATGGATTGGAGGATAGGGTGGAGTGACTTGGATGGATTTTTTTCCTAGGATCGGCCTGTAGTTACGTGTGAGTTGAAATTTTTGTTTCTGTTGGTTCGCGGTCAGACACGTACGTCTAAGCATTGACATGTCTTCTTGTGTGCCCGAATATATGCCTGTGTACTATTGGAGTCTTGCGGGCGCGCGAGCGCGATTGTGTGTGTGTGTGCGTGCGCTGAGTCCCGCGTTGTTGTTTGTTGTTTTCCGCAGTTTTTCGCTTGATCAATCTCTACTACCTTCAGGCAAATTCATTCCCGATGACTTAGGATGGATTGGAGGATAGGGTGGAGTGACTTGGATGGATTTTTTTCCTAGGATCGGCCTGTAGTTACGTGTGAGTTGAAATGTTTGTTTCTGTTGGTTCGCGGTCAGACACGTACGTCTAAGCATTGACATGTCTTCTTGTGTGCCCGAATATATGCCTGTGTACTATTGGAGTCTTGCGGACGCGCGAGCGCGATTGTGTGTGTGTGTGTGTGTGCGTGTGCTGAGTCCCGCGTTGTTGTTTGTTGTTTTCCGCAGTTTTTCGCTTGATCAATCTCTACTACCTTCAGGCAAATTCATTCCCGATGACTTAGGATGGATTGGAGGATAGGGTGGAGTGACTTGGATGGATTTTTTTCCTAGGATCGGCCTGTAGTTACGTGTGAGTTGAAATTTTTGTTTCTGTTGGTTCGCGGTCAGACACGTACGTCTAAGCATTGACATGTCTTCTTGTGTGCCCGAATATATGCCTGTGTACTATTGGAGTCTTGCGGACGCGCGAGCGCGATTGTGTGTGTGTGTGCGTGTGCTGAGTCCCGCGTTGTTGTTTGTTGTTTTCCGCAGTTTTTCGCTTGATCAATCTCTACTACCTTCAGGCAAATTCATTCCCGATGACTTAGGATGGATTGAAGGATAGGGTGGAGTGACTTGGATGGATTTTTTTCCTAGGATCGGCCTGTAGTTACGTGTGAGTTGAAATTTTTGTTTCTGTTGGTTCGCGGTCAGACACGTACGTCTAAGCATTGACATGTCTTCTTGTGTGCCCGAATATATGCCTGTGTACTATTGGAGTCTTGCGGGCGCGCGAGCGCGATTGTGTGTGTGTGTGTGTGTGTGTGTGTGTGCTGAGTCCCGCGTTGTCGTTTGTTGTTTTCCGCAGTTTTTCGCTTGATCAATCTCTACTACCTTCAGGCAAATTCATTCCCGATGACTTAGGATGGATTGGAGGATAGGGTGGAGTGACTTGGATGGATTTTTTTCCTAGGATCGGCCTGTAGTTACGTGTGAGTTGAAATGTTTGTTTCTGTTGGTTCGCGGTCAGACACGTACGTCTAAGCATTGACATGTCTTCTTGTGTGCCCGAATATATACCTGTGTACTATTGGAGTCTTGCGGGCACGCGAGCGCGATTGTGTGTGTGTGTGTGCGTGTGCTGAGTCCCGCGTTGTTGTTTGTTGTTTTCCGCAGTTTTTCGCTTGATCAATCTCTACTACCTTCAGGCAAATTCATTCCCGATGACTTAGGATGGATTGGAGGATAGGGTGGGGTGACTTGGATGGATTTTTTTCCTAGGATCGGCCTGTAGTTACGTGTGAGTTGAAATGTTTGTTTCTGTTGGTTCGCGGTCAGACACGTACGTCTAAGCATTGACATGTCTTCTTGTGTGCCCGAATATATGCCTGTGTACTATTGGAGCCTTGCGGGCGCGCGAGCGCGATTGTGTGTGTGTGTTCGTGCGCTGAGTCCCGCGTTGTTGTTTGTTGTTTTCCGCAGTTTTTCGCTTGATCAATCTCTACTACCTTCAGGCAAATTCATTCCCGATGACTTAGGATGGATTGGAGGATAGGGTGGAGTGACTTGGATGGATTTTTTTCCTAGGATCGGCCTGTAGTTACGTGTGAGTTGAAATGTTTGTTTCTGTTGGTTCGCGGTCAGACACGTACGTCTAAGCATTGACATGTCTTCTTGTGTGCCCGAATATATGCCTGTGTACTATTGGAGTCTTGCGGACGCGCGAGCGCGATTGTGTGTGTGTGTGCGTGTGCTGAGTCCCGCGTTGTTGTTTGTTGTTTTCCGCAGTTTTTCGCTTGATCAATCTCTACTACCTTCAGGCAAATTCATTCCCGATGACTTAGGATGGATTGGAGGATAGGGTGGAGTGACTTGGATGGATTTTTTTCCTAGGATCGGCCTGTAGTTACGTGTGAGTTGAAATTTTTGTTTCTGTTGGTTCGCGGTCAGACACGTACGTCTAAGCATTGACATGTCTTCTTGTGTGCCCGAATATATGCCTGTGTACTATTGGAGTCTTGCGGACGCGCGAGCGCGATTGTGTGTGTGTGTGCGTGTGCTGAGTCCCGCGTTGTTGTTTGTTGTTTTCCGCAGTTTTTCGCTTGATCAATCTCTACTACCTTCAGGCAAATTCATTCCCGATGACTTAGGATGGATTGGAGGATAGGGTGGAGTGACTTGGATGGATTTTTTTTCCTAGGATCGGCCTGTAGTTACGTGTGAGTTGAAATTTTTGTTTCTGTTGGTTCGCGGTCAGACACGTACGTCTAAGCATTGACATGTCTTCTTGTGTGCCCGAATATATGCCTGTGTACTATTGGAGTCTTGCGGGCGCGCGAGCGCGATTGTGTGTGTGTGTGTGTGCGTGTGCTGTGTCCCGCGTTGTTGTTTGTTGTTTTCCGCAGTTTTTCGCTTGATCAATCTCTACTACCTTCAGGCAAATTCATTCCCGATGACTTAGGATGGATTGGAGGATAGGGTGGAGTGACTTGGATGGATTTTTCTCCTAGGATCGGCCTGTAGTTACGTGTGAGTTGAAATTTTTGTTTCTGTTGGTTCGCGGTCAGACACGTACGTCTAAGCATTGACATGTCTTCTTGTGTGCCCGAATATATGCCTGTGTACTATTGGAGTCTTGCGGGCGCGCGAGCGCGATTGTGTGTGTGTGTGTGCGTGTGCTGAGTCCCGCGTTGTTGTTTGTTGTTTTCCGCAGTTTTTCGCTTGATCAATCTCTACTACCTTCAGGCAAATTCATTCCCGATGACTTAGGATGGATTGGAGGATAGGGTGGAGTGACTTGGATGGATTTTTCTCCTAGGATCGGCCTGTAGTTACGTGTGAGTTGAAATGTTTGTTTCTGTTGGTTCGCGGTCAGACACGTACGTCTAAGCATTGACATGTCTTCTTGTGTGCCCGAATATATGCCTGTGTACTATTGGAGTCTTGCGGGCGCGCGAGCGCGATTTTGTGTGTGTGTGCGTGTGCTGAGTCCCGCGTTGTTGTTTGTTGTTTTCCGCAGTTTTTCGCTTGATCAATCTCTACTACCTTCAGGCAAATTCATTCCCGATGACTTAGGATGGATTGGAGGATAGGGTGGAGTGACTTGGATGGATTTTTTTCCTAGGATCGGCCTGTAGTTACGTGTGAGTTGAAATTTTTGTTTCTGTTGGTTCGCGGTCAGACACGTACGTCTAAACATTGACATGTCTTCTTGTGTGCCCGAATATATGCCTGTGTACTATTGGAGTCTTGCGGGCGCGCGAGCGCGATTGTGTGTGTGTGTGTGTGTGCGTGTGCTGTGTCCCGCGTTGTTGTTTGTTGTTTTCCGCAGTTTTTCGCTTGATCAATCTCTACTACCTTCAGGCAAATTCATTCCCGATGACTTAGGATGGATTGGAGGATAGGGTGGAGTGACTTGGATGGATTTTTCTCCTAGGATCGGCCTGTAGTTACGTGTGAGTTGAAATTTTTGTTTCTGTTGGTTCGCGGTCAGACACGTACGTCTAAGCATTGACATGTCTTCTTGTGTGCCCGAATATATGCCTGTGTACTATTGGAGTCTTGCGGGCGCGCGAGCGCGATTGTGTGTGTGTGTGCGTGTGCTGAGTCCCGCGTTGTTGTTTGTTGTTTTCCGCAGTTTTTCGCTTGTTCAATCTCTACTACCTTCAGGCAAATTCATTCCCGATGACTTAGGATGGATTGGAGGATAGGGTGGAGTGACTTGGATGGATTTTTCTCCTAGGATCGGCCTGTAGTTACGTGTGAGTTGAAATGTTTGTTTCTGTTGGTTCGCGGTCAGACACGTACGTCTAAGCATTGACATGTCTTCTTGTGTGCCCGAATATATGCCTGTGTACTATTGGAGTCTTGCGGGCGCGCGAGCGCGATTTTGTGTGTGTGTGCGTGTGCTGAGTCCCGCGTTGTTGTTTGTTGTTTTCCGCAGTTTTTCGCTTGATCAATCTCTACTACCTTCAGGAAAATTCATTCCCGATGACTTAGGATGGATTGGAGGATAGGGTGGAGTGACTTGGATGGATTTTTTTCCTAGGATCGGCCTGTAGTTACGTGTGAGTTGAAATTTTTGTTTCTGTTGGTTCGCGGTCAGACACGTACGTCTAAGCATTGACATGTCTTCTTGTGTGCCCGAATATATGCCTGTGTACTATTGGAGTCTTGCGGGCGCGCGAGCGCGATTGTGTGTGTGTGTGTGTGTGCGTGTGCTGTGTCCCGCGTTGTTGTTTGTTGTTTTCCGCAGTTTTTCGCTTGATCAATCTCTACTACCTTCAGGCAAATTCATTCCCGATGACTTAGGATGGATTGGAGGATAGGGTGGAGTGACTTGGATGGATTTTTTCCTAGGATCGGCCTGTAGTTACGTGTGAGTTGAAATTTTTGTTTCTGTTGGTTCGCGGTCAGACACGTACGTCTAAGCATTGACATGTCTTCTTGTGTGCCCGAATATATGCCTTTGTACTATTGGAGTCTTGCGGGCGCGCGAGCGTGATTGTGTGTGAGTGTGTGTGCGTGTGCTGAGTCCCGCGTTGTTGTTTGTTGTTTTCCGCAGTTTTTCGCTTGATCAATCTCTACTACCTTCAGGCAAATTCATTCCCGATGACTTAGGATGGATTGGAGGATAGGGTGGAGTGACTTGGATGGATTTTTTTCCTAGGATCGGCCTGTAGTTACGTGTGAGTTGAAATGTTTTTTCTGTTGGTTCGCGGTCAGACACGTACGTCTAAGCATTGACATGTCTTCTTGTGTGCCCGAATATATGCCTGTGTACTATTGGAGCCTTGCGGGCGCGCGAGCGCGATTGTGAGTGTGTGTGCGTGTGCTGAGTCCCGCGTTGTTGTTTGTTGTTTTCCGCAGTTTTTCGCTTCATCAATCTCTACTACCTTCAGGCAAATTCATTCCCGATGACTTAGGATGGATTGGAGGATAGGGTGGAGTGACTTGGATGGATTTTTCTCCTAGGATCGGCCTGTAGTTACGTGTGAGTTGAAATGTTTGTTTCTGTTGGTTCGCGGTCAGACACGTACGTCTAAGCATTGACATGTCTTCTTGTGTGCCCGAATATATGCCTGTGTACTATTGGAGTCTTGCGGGCGCGCGAGCGCGATTGTGAGTGTGTGTGCGTGTGCTGAGTCCCGCGTTGTTGTTTGTTGTTTTCCGCAGTTTTTCGCTTGATCAATCTCTACTACCTTCAGGCAAATGCATTCCCGATGACTTAGGATGGATTGGAGGATAGGGTGGAGTGACTTGGATGGATTTTTCTCCTAGGATCGGCCTGTAGTTACGTGTGAGTTGAAATTTTTGTTTCTGTTGGTTCGCGGTCAGACACGTACGTCTAAGCATTGACATGTCTTCTTGTGTGCCCGAATATATACCTGTGTACTACTGGAGTTTTGCGGGCGCGCGAGCGCGATTTGTGTGTGTGTGTGTGCGCGCGCGCGCGTGTGTGTGTGTGTGAACCAATCTTGCCCTACCTCTTCAATACGCATCGGGTGTATAACCACCCACAAGGGAGAAACAGACACAAACTGATCTTAGCATTTTGGGGGGGGGGGGCGACGGAGAGGAAGAAAGCGCTCACGTGCATTATTGCATATTACATACATTGTTTTGCGAATGCAGAGGCACGTTTAAGTTTCCTAAGCAATGTAAGGTATGCTGTGAGCTTCGCCAAATGGCCAAACGTCTAAGAGATAATATTAGTCAATGAAAATGGACCGACAATTATTTTGCCTTTTAAATAAAACACGTTATAATGACTTATTTGTGCCTGTTGACAAAGGATCAAGGAGGTCATTTGACAATGCGTAACAGAGGTAATTTTTATTTTATTTTAACATCTTCTCATATAAAATTCTACAAAAAAGGCAATATTAACCGTTATATTAAATTACCTGAAACTACTAACTACTTCCTATTAATAAAACATCCGTTGAATATTTGATCGGGTTGGTGTCAAGGATGACGAATTACGTCGTTCTGTAATTTATCGGCAAAAATGTGTATTATTATTTGTTTCTATTAGTTGACCAGTGTAAATGAAATATTTTTGTTACTGACTCGAAGGGATCCGTCCTTCTCCACTGTTCTTATACCCTGTGGTTTTGTGCTAACATTACTTGTAATGTATTATAAGAGTTGAAGTCGTCTTGCAAAGCCGTCTATCTGAACACCCAACAAGTCTGACAACGTGGTATTATATCTGGGTTTATGATTGGGTGACGAGCCTTTCTTACAGGTTTTATAGGGAAAGGGTGGACTTGTTTTATGACGGGCGGTGAAGCCACGAAATGGCCTTTCGCAACGGTAATAACTTGTCCTTCGTTTGACATTTTAAAAGGAATTTTTAATTTTTTACAATTTTTTTCTTCTTTGATTTTGGTCAACTACGGACGACAACAAATAACTTTTTCACGATTTTCTTTTTTTCTCGCCTTCCTATCCTTCCATTATTCTTTCATCCTTTCACTATGTTCCTTTTTTCCATCGTTGCGAACAGAACGCTTTTATTAGTCGCTTCTTTTTTCTGAACTTCCCAAATTTTTAACCCTTCTGCTAAAGATATCCCTGTCTAATATATCGTCTTCTGTAGGCTTGGTTTCTGCGAGACCCTTTTTACTTCTGTGATCCAAACGATTTGTGTTTAGGGAAAATTATCGAATAGTCTTTTTGTCAGTCTTTCTGCCTTTATCCAGACCAAGTACCCGTGGAATATGATCTCTCTTTTCCTATTTGTATGCGACTTTTTTAAATTCCTATTCTTCTATCCAACTTCCCATCTAAAATTCTAAACTCCAAACAAAGGATTTAATTCTTCCTAATATTGATTCATATGTGCCTATTATATAATAAGGTATTTTCGTTTTTGGAAGACTTGTTTTGCCAACGTTAACTTTGTTTTAACTTCTTGAAGGCATTTATTATTAGCGGTCATCACATTATTGAAACAAAAGACAACAAACAACATGAACGGTCTATAGACACACACTGTCTAATTTTATATTTGGCCATACATTGCTCTTCTGTTTTTCTATAACGATGATGTTGTTTCCTGCGAACTGATTTTCAGCTCATACTTGTGAAGGGGTTTGCTAAGAACTCAATAGAATCCTTTTCAATTCTCATTAAAACATGCGTGTGCATATTAATTAATCCTTTCTACTGACTTCATGCAGCCCCAGAAGTTGACACCAAATTTTGTCGAAACGTCGAAACAGATATTTTATATCATTAATTGATCGAACGTTTAATTGATAAACCTTTCATCATTTATCTAGGTATTCATAGTTTTATAACACGATTTTGTATGTTATAACACTGATTTATATCGAGAGTGTTATAATTATTGTACTAGACGGAAAGTTTATAATTTTCCTGCAACAGCTTTAACGTGGCAAATTAACAGCTATTCGCTTAAATGAAACGGTACACGTTGAAGCCTACTGAAAGAAAGTACAGTGTATCACAAGAAGTAAGTAAAAAGGGAAACACAATATCCACTGCTTTGTGATTTATTCTACAACGGCGGAGGGGGAGGGCAGCTACAGTGGAACGGACACGCCTGTTACATGCTTTGCTACCTTGTACGCCCCACGTGTTGTATCCCTTGACCCCGGTTTTGGTGTAGTCAGGCTTGAGTGACCAGACTTCTACCTGTGGCAATACTTACTCAACGGTTTTTATAAGACACTTCTCTCTCTCTCTCTCTCTCTCTCTCTCTCTCACACACACACAAATCCTTTCTTTCCCTCTCACCGTATCTCTCTCACTCTGTCTCCCTTATAAATATTCTCATTGTACAAGTAGCATTTCCTTAACAAGAAAACTTTTCCTAATGAGTTTTGTATGGAGCATTGTCATGCATGGTTGCAAGACGTGGACAGCAGGTATGAAGGAAAAAAGAAAACTTGACAATTTTGAGATATGGTATTATCGCAGGATGCTAAAAATAAAATGGTCTTACATAATTACAAATGAAGAGATGCTGAACGGAATAGGCAACGAGAGGTGTTTGTAGAAGAGCACAATTACAAGAAGGGTAGAACTTATTGGTCATACACTGCGCCATGAAGGACTACTAAAATTGGTGATGGAAGGAACAATCGAAGGTAAAGAATATAAGGGGAAGACCAAGGCTGCAGTATATAAAGCAAATTATGGAGGATGTAAAACTTATGAGGAAACGAAGAAGAAAGCACAAGATCGATCACAGTGGAAGACTGCTGCAAACCAATCTTAGGATTGAAGACATAAGAAAAAGATTCCCATTATTTCTCTTTTCCGCATATTCTTTGTCGTGTCTTTTCTAGGACTTCCAGCTGGTCGTTTCCAATAATTTAGAATGTTCTTAATGCGTGTCTGGACGGTAGAGACTCCTCCGAACCAACAGTGGCACATCGGTTGCACTCTGCCCAGTGTAGCAATAACATAAAACGTGACCCTACTATAATTTTATCATATCAATCAGTTATCGAAGATTGCCCACGAAAAGACAATAAAGGATACTGTACACTGGGTAATTTTCTAAGACAATACGTATCAAATTACCGACATGTATTTACCTATAGGACAAAAGTATAAGTACCTGTACTGCCACTTATAGGGAAAGTCATTATGAGACCACACTTCATTTCGTAACTGGTATTATTATAAATAAATCAGTATAAAATAAAGTAGATGTTACAAATAAATATACTAAAAAAAGATAACAGAGCAAAACTAATTTATTTATAATGAAACCATTAGCAAAATTGGTTTGCGTTAATATGCATATTTCCGCTGTTTTTACAAGTTTAAATATTTTGTTTACCTGTTACTGTGTAGGTATAGTGTAAAACATAATATTTTAATGTTTAAACAGAGCAACTGTATCAACAAACAAATAATTTAAATTGTAAATTAACGCTCTGATGGCTTTGGAGAGAGACTGGTAACAAAATAAGATCCAAAGAAGTAGACATGTTAGCAAAACATTAAAATAATTGTATTCGGAAACATTCTGAACAAAATAAAGCAGTTATATAAATCTAATGAAGAAAGTTGTGTTAGTGGTTGAAATCACAAGCAGAATGATCACTGTTGCACACCACTATATAAAAATTATCCCGATTTGCGCTTTCAAGCTTCACAGCTCATCGTCAGATCGGAATTGAAAGAAATAACGTGAAAACAAACCCTTCACCCCATCTCACCCCACCCTGCTCACAACCCTTATGAAATGGCGGCAATCAATTAATTTTGTTACAGAGCTCAGAAGTGTTTAAAAGAGACCGAATCAAAAGAGAGGGAGTTAAAAACGATAAAGGGAATTGTAAGGAATAATAATTATAACACCAACATAGTGGATAAAGTTATGAAAAGGGTTACCATACAAAAAGCTAAAATAGAACCAGAACAAAAGAATTATGCAGGGTCATTGACATACATAGGTTCACATACTAGAAAAATTATAAAATGTTTTAATAAATACGGAGTAGATATAGCTATTAAAAAATGTGAAACGGTATTTAATAAGATAAGGAATAAAAATATAGAAAAAATTCCAGTATTACAGAAAAGCGGAATTTATAATTTAAAATGTAAAGACTGCAACAAAGTGTACCTAGGTGAGACAGGACGAAAATTCGTATGCAGGTTGTCTGACCACAAACGTGGAGAAGGTAATAGAACAACCAATTCGTTATATGCAAGACATTTCATAGAAGACAACCATAAGTTTGTTAATCCTTTGGAAGACTACGAAATTGTAAAAGTAGTAAATAACACAGTTGAAAGGAAGCTTAGGGAGGAGTTAGAAATGTTGAAAGAAAGAGCAAAAGAGTTAGACAATTTAATTAATACTAAAATTAAATTTGATAATGAAGAAATATTTTATAACATAATTAAGAAGTAAATGATAGAGGACAGATAGATAAGATTAAGAATTAAATTCCATAGTACTAATTGGATGTTTTAAAATAAGGGTGTGTGACTGACCCACGTGTGTGGAGAGGAAGACGGGTAGGTTTAAAAGGAATGCACACACACACACACACACACACACACACACACACACACACACACACACACACACACACACACACACACACACACACACACACACACACACACACACACACACACACACACACACACAACACTGAAACACAAGGAATTTGCTAGAAAAATATGTAACTGTCCAGATGGAGGGACAGGGCTCAGGCGGTGGGGAAGGGACATTTTAATTATAGCTTGTTGTATAATGGTGAGGTATAATGTGAGCATGGTGAGGTGAGATGGGGGTGAAGGGTTTGTTTTCACGTTATTTCTTTCAATTCCGATCTGACGATGAGCTGTGAAGCTTGAAAGCGCTAATCGTGATAATTTTTATATAGTGGTGTGCAACAGTGATCATTCTGCTAGTTATATAAATATCCAACGTAACGTGCGTGCGTGTATGATTTAAATAAATTAAAATACTCCTACAAAAATATATTCCCACTTAATGTAAGACGTGTTTGGCTCCTAGTTTGTACTCTGTGTGTGTGTGTGTGAGAGAGAGAGAGAGAGAGAGAGAGAGAGAGAGAGAGAGAGAGAGAGAGAGAGAGTGAGGGGGGGGGAGAGGAGGGCAACCCGATCTAAATTTTGATTAATATGACAGTTTACTTTCTGTTTAGGAAGTTTACGTAAAAAATTCGGTATTGAGAACCATACATGACTTCCATGTTCCAATTAATTTATAAAATTATTTTTGACATGTAGGCCTACACTCAGAACGAAACAAGAAAATACTCTCAACATGCTTTTGGTAAAAACGCTGAGAAAGGTAATCAAAATACGAATTGTACCTAGTTGTTAATATTATAAAAATAAAGAATTGATTTGATTAAATTATCTTTTATTAAGCAACGCGAAAGAAAGCGAATACCTCCCAACGTTTGATATCTGTGAATTTCTGAAAACGAAAAATTATTTTGTTTACGTATCCGTGGTGACATAGCATGGAACGATATCAATTGTTAATATTTTATTCAAACTTTTAAGTTTTCGGTCGAATAAATTTATAAAATCAATACAAAAATTACCCCTTCCGTCTTCAAATACCCTTTTTATTTATAGATATTTCATCTACCTTTTTACAGTGGATTATTATTACCTTCTTTTCAGCATACTTTATTTATCAAAATTAAGTCCTTTACTTTTGTTAAAACGTAAAACGTTGCAGGTAAACTAATGAGTTCGTTTTTTTGGTTGTAACGTAAACAAATTGTGAAAATGAATAAACACTCACACATCAGTTTAAATTTTAAAGACGGTCAGAGAAATATTTTCTTAAATGATTAGATGGATACACCTAAAATGTAACGAACGAAGGAAATAAATATTATTGCCACCACCTTAATGTAAAAACTGAAAGGCAGACAGAAATAATGGAGACCGGTGGAGACAAAAGAATGAAATTAAAAAAAGGTCAATAATAGACTACAGATCAACTGGTAATTGAGTGGAATATTCAAAGGTAAACGAAGTTAACTAAGTAATACAAATATAATTAAGTCAACGGAAATTGTTACTTTCAGGAGACATTTTAAAATTAAGTAGACTAAACATGAGGAAATCTGAGAAAGAATGAGAGAAAAATACAAGGTTAACTAGATGAGAGCAAGGTAACGAGATACGGATATCAAACAAGAGCGAACTCAAGCTGGCGAACAGCAAAGATAAATGAGAGAACCTCGTGATAAGGAATAGAAAAGGAAGAAAAAGGGGACAGAATATCTGGAAAGGATGAAATTGAAAAGATGAAAGAGAAGAGAAACTGAAAGGCAGGCTGTGGAAGAACAGACAAAATGAAAAGTTGCTTGCTTGAGAGATGGAAGGCACAACGTCCTGGTTTGATGGTGATAAAGACAACTTGTCATTGGAAGAGGAACAACGCTAGCGAAAATATGAAAAATACTTATTTATATTCAATTATCGAATACTATTGAAATTAACTCTAATTTAAATTTACGGTAATGCAGGTAACAAGTCATTAATGTACACTGATATCTTCTTTATGCCTATCAAAAAAGAGTAATGTTTTCGCGTGTATGTAAGCTACTTTATTCCCGTGTAGAGTCTAAACGGCTTGATTGATTTTGATGAATGAGATAGATATCAGGTTTCGCGAGTGACACTAGACATATCATACGATGTATAAATCAATATTGCGGACTTTAGATGCCATATCACGCTGAACGAAAAAATTGAAAGACATAAACCTCTTGCTTAGTATATCAAATGAACGCATTTGACTAGAAAGATTCCAAAAATATATGGTTTGTAGTAATACGGTACAACGGAATAAAAATAGGAGAAATTAAATGTTTTTAAAATATGCTCAATGGGTGTGATGCGCATGAGTAACTTATCTTTGTTCCGATTTACGTATGCATTTGTTTACATGCTGTATTCTTAGGTAGGGGGGCCCTAACGGATAGCTCCAGTGAAGAGGCACACGCTTACGCTCAGGAAGAAGCGAGCCCGTTACTTCAAATGTTTACGTTTGCTGGACGATAAGGGGGAGTAGGGGAATGAAGAAAGGACTCAACCGGCTATTTTGTGCAGCCTTACGCTTCCTAATACTTGACTCGAGCGGCAGATCCAGAGGCGTGTTACTACTCGCTGCTCGTGCTTTGGCTCTGGGCGAAGGAAGAGTTATCGGGAAAGTCTAAAACGGGAAGAGAAGCATTTTGAACCAAAATACATCCATTACGTTCGTTACAGGAAAGCTGTGATGAGAAAACTGTAGCTAGATGGAAGGCTGAAACTCAGCAAGTCGTAAGGTGAAAACTTGTCGACGGGCGTCATTGTTGAGAACGGTTTCGACTACGAAGCTGATCGACATCTGCTGGCGAGCATTCTTACCAGCGAAGAACGGACACATCATCGGCGATGCGAGGAAGTGCCAGCTAAAGACTGGACGACGGATCAGCATCGCTTAAATAAGGCTGTAGCCTTGCTTGACAGAAGGCAGAACAAATACTAAAAAAAAACAACTCGGAAAGGTTACCTTAGGGTCGTTACGTGTGAGCAGAAGGACGAATACCGGAAAACGTTCACCTTGAAGATGTTAGACGACTGACGTCATCCGTCTGATAACAAGAGCGTATCAGTTACTACGCGTACTGCTGTAGCAGCTAGACTGATAGGCGAGCGCACTCTGTAAGCCTACTTCAGTCTACACTACCTGCCGAAAAAGGCAAAACCTAGGTTTTTCGTCCACCAACTCGTGAGTGGCTGCAGGTAACTGACGCTTCCCAACGTGCCATGCGCTTTCAACAGCTAACGCAGGAACAAGGCTACTTCAGCAACGTCAGCTTCCTTCTATTAGGAGACCTAACGCAACTGCCGCTGGTGTGTATGACCATCGATCCATCGAAAGCTTCTACTCCTTCTGTCAGTCTCAGCCACTGCACATGGTCTCCGAAGTTAATTTCTGGCATCGTTTGGCTTTCGTGAGATACGGCAAAACATGAGACAGGCGGATCACACCACCTTCGTGGACACTCTCAACAATACGCGCGTCGTCGTGAACCACGGATTCGCGTGGGGAGCGGATCATGGATCAGCTGTAAATCTTGGACAGCTGCAGACTGGGTCCTTTGCCCACTTGGAAGCGGTGAGCATTTTCCCATCCACGAAACAAGTGGACGTGTTCGATTTTACAGCGGCTGCTAAGTTGGATAAATTCTCAAAACTCTAACATAAATCGCTGATTCCCTGTTGGACGGTGAAGTTATACAACATGTAAGGGACACTGTCCGACAAGACTGTTGCAGAGTTGAGTTTACAAGTTTAGTAAACAGTCAAGCCTACAAAGCTGTGAGCCAAGGCAGTAGCCGGTTTAGCTGTCAGCTTACCTGAGCCCAGGAAGAGGTTACATTTTTTACACTACCAAAATTATTTAAAACGTAAACTTCATAACACCGATATGACGGGACAAATAGAGACTCTTATTAAGTCGTAGCTAGAGCGTCTTCTCCTCCAGATGAAGTGCTTATTGCTTATTGAAGTGCTTTAAACTTAGATATAGTAGGCTTACGTTTAGAAGACAGTTGTCAGTGGAGTCTAATTTGTAAATAAACAGACTAAGAAAAAATGACCCTATCTTATCTTACCACACTCGTTCTTCATCAGCTGACAAGTAATGAGAGGAGAAATAATTATAAAGCTTAAAATAAAAATACATTATTAAAAAATACCAACTGAGGAAAATTTAATCACTGGTAACTAAAAGGAAGAAACCAGATGGAAAGTAGTGGACCGATGTCAGTTGCGACACAATCTTACAACACCCGGTCAGTTGCCCCCGAGATGCAAATTTTAAGCCGGTCTAATTTTTAGTCTTTAATTGCAATCGAAAACATCGACCTATCAGCTACAGACATTTACAGTCTACATACTGAACCCATATGTGACAGACCTCTGCGCTCGCTTCGCTGGCCCTTCGGCAGCCTATCGATTTGAGGGTTACTAAAAAACATCATTCATGTTTCACAGACATCTAATCATTAGATCGCAACGCTTGGCCCTTCAATGAACCATTTCCGTTCTCTTCGCTCGCAGCTAAGAGCTATCACATGCGAGTCCGCCGCATAACAAAACTTGTAATCATCTAAAAGTTGGAAAACAGGAAGTGAAATGTTTCTACTAGTTGCCACGGATTCGATCAGTTGCGACAAAGCGAAAGTGCGGGGCGCAATTGACCGGGTAAGCACAGGTAAAAACGTCGTTTGGTCGTAACTGGCCGAGACCAAAAATAATCCTGTTATATCTTGTTCAAATTACGTTGAGATCGGGTGGCAAAGAAGGGCAGTTATAATATCTATCAACTGTTAACCGTAGAAGGCTGTGTCCTAAAGTCTCATTTGCTCAGTCTGAAGAACGTGCATAGGCGTGAAAAACACAGATTTCGAAAACCAACAAAAGAAAGAGAGAAATTAGGTCCTCCCCTGATGCGATTAACAGTCGATTGATAAAACTATCTTCTATACCACTCGGTCCCGACGTAATTTGAACAAGGTATTGACATGATTTTCCAGCTTTTTTCTTCCTTTTAGATACTAATGAACAAATTTGCGCAATAGAGTTTTTGCTATTTAAATAAAGTATTTTTATTTTATTAATTATTTGATATACATTCCTTTTTGTGTGGTTTCTTGCTAGTGATAATATTGTTTCATAGAATAGCATATTCATATAAATAATTTATGCATCCAAACTTCCAGTATTTGAAGTTGAATTTCAGCTACTTTTATACACGTTTACTCCTTGTGTTCAACATTAAACTCCGATTTATTTTATCAGTGATTACTTAAGACGATGCTAATTTAAACGCCTGGCAAATTTACAGTGAGTATTTCAGTATCGGGCTCGCGTCCAATACCCGTTGTTTCCAGCGTGTTGCGGTCTAAATGTTCGATATCGATTGTGCTAAGTGTGAAACACATCGATTAGTTTGAACAGCTGCGTGTTAATAGGGTTCGAGCAGTCGCGTTTAAATTTAGCCGCAACATGACATGTTAACATCGAACCTTTGATATTTACATCGGGTTAGTTTGTGCAAATGGATGAGAATAAAGTGAACCTCTGTGTGTGTGTGTTTGTGTGTCGTCAGCATTCCAGACAGCTCGTTTCCCACATTTGTTTGTTCGTTTAACAGTTGTTTCATAATTACACGGAAAATTTGTCGGGGGCGCAAAAGTTTCCGAAACATAATGTACTTGAAATTAACGATAATTGATTGTTATTTAACTGATATTACTTTATCGTTGACCTTCCTGCCGAAGATCGACTCAATTTGTAAAATTAATACTTAGGGAACTGTAATAATAATTCTATTAACAAAATAAAGTAATTTGCTATAGAAGAAAGGATTCATAAGATGGAAAGGGCATATGGTATAACTAAAGATATTTACAATAAAAAGTGCATATCTAAAAATGCGAAAATAAGACATTACAGTATAGTAGTGAAGCCAGAACGCCTATATCCAAGTGAATGTCTAGCATTGAATTATAATTTAGACAAATTAGAAGTTTTGGAAAGACGAATTATTAGGAAAATATTAGGCCCACGAAAAACTTCAGAAGGTTGGAAATTAAGAAGTAATGATGAAATATATCAAAGTATAGAAAATATAACAGAAACAATGAGAAAAAGAAGACTATTACTTTTTGGACATTTATATAGAATGGACGACAATAGGTTAACAAAGCAGATCTTCAATTATCTGTGGGGGAATAAGTCAACATAAAGTTGGATTAAAGAAGTCCAAAAGGATTTAGAAAAACATAATATACACGCAGAAGAAGCAATTGATAGAGAAGTTTTTTGGGCAAAAGTGTTAAAAATGGAAGTAGTCCAGGGTAGGCAAGAGAAAAACGCAGATTAAAGTGGACTGAAGACAGGAAGAAGAGACACAGTGAAAAGATGAAAGAATATTGGAGAAAAAGAAAAAACAAAAAGAGTAAAGAATTGAAATTGACATGTGGTCCTTAGATGCCCGATACAAAATAAATAAATTACTTCTCAAGTCTATAATATTGAAAAATCAATGAAAAATTAAATACTCCAATAAGTATTCTATTTCTAATATCAAGATCGACATTACATCGAGGACATCGAAAGAAAAATAAACAGATGTTATGAAATGTTTATAATCAAGAAAGGAAACTTGGGCGAAATTCTATAAATTATTGACCTAATTGTTTAGCACATGTCAAAAACATGGGTATTGTGTAAAGAAAGTATAAGTCATATACCAGCAGGAGAGACGAGAGACTTGAGATAGTAAATGAGTGACACGAAACGCTGTAATTGTCATGATGGTTACTAATTGTCAGTGGCCTTGGCCAAAAGTTGTTTACGGAAGTCCGTGACCTTACACAATGCAAGGCAACAAAACCATTGTACTCTCTCTAGGATCAGTTCACTGAAGGCCCCCTTGCTTTGAGAATTCAAAGCTAATTGCAAATTCTTGAATTGAATTTTTGGCAGATACATTGGTTTAACAGTGTTTGTGATAACAGTGATTCTGTATTACTCAATGAAACACGGTTAAACAGTAAAATGTTTATAAAAGCGTAAGTATTTGTATTTAAATAGGATTGAATTAATATCTACTTTTATATCTTTCAATAACTAAGTACATAGAATAATAGTGACGCGGAACACAAATTATGATTGATAAAAATTATTTAATTTTTACCTTCTGGCCTAAACTAGGTTTTGATCGTTAGAGCTTAGTCAGAGGCTGCCGCTAGGAGCGCTGTCCATCCTGCTTTTGGTGACGGCGCCATCGTTCGAAAGATCGTTGTTGTGTGTGTGTGTTGTGTAATATGTTCGAATAGGATGTGTAATTTAAATTGTGTCTGATCGTTTAGGATGATGCGTTTAGGGTGTTTCTATCCGTTTTTGTGTGTTTGTATATTTCTAGTTGTTCAAGAGTGTCTAGTTTTTGGCTTGCGTTTTCGTGTAGTATTCCCATGTTGTTTTTATGTTTGTGCATGTGTGGTCTGCATGCATTGGGCCAGAAATAACGATGAAAGCTAATTTAGGCAGTAATGTAAAAATTTAATCATTTTCATCAATAATAATTTGTGTTATTCTATATAGTTAGTTGATAACATCGGACATATTACGAACAACAAAATCCAGGCTTTTAATACGTTATAAGATTTGAAATTAAAAATTTTTTTTAGGACGCATGAACAAAGCTTCATTTGTTTTATAGCAGATACGTAATGGATACGTAATGTCTGATAGCACAAAACGTTTTGTTAATATCAACAATATGTCCCAAACGGATTACACCTATTGACGTTATTAGCCAGCTGTTAGCTTTGCTTTGTTGAGATGGCGTACATGTACATTTCAGATGCATTTGCGGATCGAACCATCGATATTTGTCTCACCAATTCAATTGTAACTGACGCACTTTAGTACTGAAAATGAAATAAATAAATTACATTTAATGTTTATTACCAATAATCATTACGTGGAATTGATCTACCGCCCGCTGCGCCATTGTTTGCACAGACCGCAAGATTCTCGTTTAAATTACGTATTTGGTTAGCGAAATGTAAACACGTGACGGGCGTCACAGGCCTGAGAGCAATTATTATTACACGGGCCAAACTTCACACGGAATTTAGGGTTTGTAATGAACTTTGGCGTAACGATTCTGACTCTCCCTCTCTACATTAACAGCTGACACAAGTTAATTCGCGCCCAGCGAACTCTCTGCATCGCTTCGTTTAGACGCCAAATAGACGTTTCATCATTATTCTAACCTGTCTTCTCTGCTAGTTAAAATTATGTCATTTCATTAACAACTGTATTTAAAAAGTAAAATTAACGCTACTAAGTTAATATGATCTGAAATAAGTCTTTATTAATTCTAGAAATATGTTTCAAATTTAACTTCTATTTGACATTTCCTTTATTTCGATCGTTTAGTAATAGCCTGTATGGTTATATTCTACTTTTTACTCTCTGTATTTTTTTAACTTGAAAAACGTAGTTTCTAATTATTTATTAATTTTTGTTATCTAAGTCTGTTCAAGAAAGTATAAATTTCTCCTTGTCGGGATAATTTATAACCGTTGTATAACATGATTCAATATATAACTGTAAATTTTGCAAGGTCTTCACTCATTCGTCATTAATAATAATATACCGATATTAATTTCGTACGTCAAGAAAACGAACCGTACCAAATTGTATATATTATTGAACGAGCGAAGCGAGTGCTCAGTTTTAACTCTACTGTTTGGCATGTGTCTGTCTGTCTATGTCTGTATCTGTTGTCTATCTGTCTAATTGTGGTATCTTACGATAA
The DNA here is from genome assembly GCA_034769895.1 of Magicicada septendecula. NCBI lineage: Eukaryota > Metazoa > Arthropoda > Insecta > Hemiptera > Cicadidae > Magicicada > Magicicada septendecula. The sequence goes on along the minus strand of CM068373.1, from coordinate 417,678,194 downwards.
ATTTGAACGCATCAATCGATTTTCATAAAACTTGGCACGAGAGTCCACACTTTTATCCTACAAAGCTCTAATGTTTTTATAGGAGGCAAAATGTAAGGGGGTGAAGATTTTGATAAAAATCTCAAAAGTTTATGTGCGGTATCAAATTAAAAGACGTTTTAACGATAATATGAATTTAGTGTTCATATTTGATAATTGAAAAATTTTTGACGCCGAGGGCTATACGGTGGGTGAATATTTCGATAAAATCGCACAGACGTTCATGTGGAGTATCAGATTAAAAGGAATTTTAACTAAAATCTGAATGTATTGTTAAGTTTTAAACATAACCAACAATTGGATCAAAAGTTTCGTAAAATTCCAAATTCCATGTGGTATATCAAATAAAATACAATTTTAACTAAAATGTAAATATATTGTGCAGTTTTGAAATTTTCAAAATATTTTAAGTCTAGGGATAAAAAATGGGATAAAAAATTTGAAAAAATTGTAAATATCTGGCCGGGTTTCAGACTAAGGGGAATTTATCACAAATCCGTTGTTTGGAATATTTAGCGTTTATTGTATGATAGCTGTACAATTGTTACTTTACTAAACAAAACAAAAAAATAATAGGACAATCGGTATTTTCGTAATCTTTCTGATAACTGAAAAATTATCTAATATCAAAACTTATTAAATAATAAATGTGTATAGTTCAAAATAGTGAGTGAATTCTGGAGCTCTGGGAGCAAACTAGTACATTACATATTGTACACTGTAGAAGTATTATTTTCTATTATAAAATAATTCAATTTTTATAGAAAACTTGAAAATATTTATACTACATCAAAACACATTTCCACTTTTAGGTCTATACTTGCTAGAGGACGATCAGCCTTCTTTGAATCCATAAATCTAACGGTCGATCACGTCGCCTGGATTAAATCTTGGAATTACTCCGACGGCCGTTAATGGCATCATAAAATAGAAATAAATATATTATAACATAACACAAATTCAATGTAATTTAATTTGGGTAGCCTCACGCTTTTGGAGCGCCAAATTTATATAACACACAAATTCAATGATGTTAGGTGTAATCGTAATAAGGAGAATGCGTAATACGTTTTCTAAATCTTTACATTACTTATTCAGCAACCTCTTTACTTACTTCGGCAATACAAAAATTCATTATTCATCGCTTGGGCGATCTTATGTATGTGTCTTCTGGTGAATAATTTATATCTAAACAGGTTGTATAAAAATCTTATTATCTAATCTTACTTATAATTATTTCTGCTCTCGGCTTACTCATTTAGTGTGGCCATCTTTGCAGTTGCTTATCGATTTATTTCAACAATGAATTTACTTGGCTTTAATTCTTTTCTACTGCATATGCATTTCTCTTTTATCAATTAAAGACTTTACTAATTTTTAATTTACTTCAATTTAAAAATCAAACATTGCTCTCTCATAGCATTTACGTTATTCCAATATTAATTTCTATACATGAGACATTATTCTAAATGAACAATTTAGACTTTACATTACTATGTACAAATTAAATTCAGTTAGCAACAGTTTTGAATGTCTTTCATTCTAGTTTAAACATTGTCTTTCGATTGTCTGTAATTATTATGGGATTTTATCACCTCGTTTGATGTGGCAAATTATCAGCGTGTCCTTGGGTCCTCGGGTCCTCGGTCCTCTTCCAGTCCTTGCTCCAGTCCTTCGTGTCCTTGGGTCTTCGGGGCCTCTTCCAGGATTCCACTGCTTGTCTTTCTTAGTTGTTGTTGTCTCTGCTTACATCATGGGTTGTAGGTGTGTCTATCGAACCTCTGTTCTGCCTCGCAGTTCGTCAGGTGATGCTTACTGTAGATTTACGATCGCGTAGTTGACTGACATAGCCTCCTACGGCAACGGTTGAATATAGAAGAAGAAGCTTTATTAGCGCGACCTGGTATTTATAGCCACATCGTCCAAAAGCTCTTGTCTGAACAATATCTGTCTTGTCAGAGTTTGTCGACGCGTCCTTTCTCCCACTCTCGTCCGATTCACTAATTTCGCTTATCTTCGCGAATTGCGAAGTCTGTTTTACACTACACGATACTCAATCGATCGCTAATTTTCATATGTCTATTATATGTAACTTACACTTCTTTATTATAATTATTCAGGGAGTTATTCACTTTTCCTTCATTGTACTTTCACTTTACGTCACATTTAAACGGTTTTTTAACCCTTTGTGCATTTTTATAAAATACACACTTTGGTGTCTTTTGTTTTACATTATCATATATATTTTTCTTATAATTAAAATTATACTTAAAATCTAACATCATTTGAATAGGGGTGGTTACTGTCCAGGAACGGACAGGCTTCACACACACAAACAAAATACACATGTACACACAGCTAGCGACAGGTGGGCCAGATATGCGTGTACATACCTGAACGGTGTGTTCCCTATATTTTAAACAATCCAGCTTGTAATCTGAATCATGTCTATTAATCATAGATTTATTTATTTTTATTAATCATTATGATTATTTTTCCAATGCACAGTGTCGTACACGGTTGTACTGTCGCATTATACTAACAAATATAAAAAGTAAAAAACAATTTTTTTACTTTAACCTTGTATTTTTAATTAATAGTATCCCCTACTGACTTAACAACAAAATCAACAGTAGGCCTAGAGTAATTGCTATTGTTCCCGTTTGTAGGTTTGCACGGGATTAAATTCGTAGCCTTATCGCATTTACTTTGTGCACCACAAACAAACAGAGCGTGGCATGGACGAGGTCTGCGCCCTGCGTGCTCCCGAATCGGCACAACGCACCGCGGGGTGGCAACTTCTCCACCAACCACTATAATTAATTTTCCGCCTTATCCGGCGTAATAAATTATTTATTATTTTGTTTTCTGTTTGCTTTAATTTATCAGAATTCCCCCCCCCCCCACTTACCGAATGCTATCTTCAAATTCCATCGCGTCTCATTAATTTTCTGTACGATGGTGCAATTTTCTGTTTTTTCTCTACGGAAGGTCGCTCGTACGTTACGTCATCAAAACTCATGTACGTTGGATTGTTAACACCATTTCTCTTTAATAGGTCTATTCGGATATTCGCAGTAGCTTCATGTCTTCCTATTTTTTTTTTGTCAGACAAAAGAGTTCTATACATCACGACTCACATTGGGCCTAAACAACTTTAAATCAAAGGTCAGAGCCCCTTTGATTTTTCTTGTTTTTTTTTGTAGTCTTTCAGATTATCAATATTTCTGAACGTGACCAATTTCGAGAATTTTCAAAAAGATGAATCAATCCAAATATTACGCTGGAAGTTCTGTTGAAAACCGTTTAGGAATTTGCTTATTTTGTCTCAAGAAAATAAAAAATTAGACAAATAAGAGCTGCTGTGAGAATAAAAATAAAAAATTGTACATGCTATACAATTTGATCATAAAGACAATCCTATTCCTCAAAGATTTATTTCCCAAAGGATTATGTAGAGTTTTTTCATGTCACTGATTTTTGTTCAAAAACGCAGAAAGGACTTGGTTTCTTTAATGAATTGGCCACGGAATCTTTACAGTCTGGTTTAAAAAAAAACTTGAGGAAAGTTTAAAAGTACAAGACTCCATTCCGACTATGCAGATAAATTGCTAAAGGCCGCGCGGGAGTACAATGGACGCCATATTTAATGTTTTCTGCACATTAATAGTTAAACAATTTTGTGTATTACCATAGCATCCATTTTTTGTTTTGGTAATGAAGATTTAATAACAAATAATAATACATCTCTTTTTTCCGGTAATATTATAATTTTTTGCAGTAAATTAAAATAACAAAACGCAGTATGCGTTTTACTTATGATTTAACGTTTTTCATAAGAAAAGGTAATTCTTGTTATCCATATTATCGTGTATTTTTTATAATAATAATTAAAGTTATTACTTGTTATTAAAGGCCAGGCCAGTCGCATTCAAGCGGCTGAAATGAGATTTCTCAGGCACGTGGCAGGGTATACTCTCCATGACCATAGAAGAAACACAGCTATACGGCAGGAACTGAATATTATGAGCATACTTGACAGGATCGCCCAGTATCGGCTGAATTGGTGGGAACATCTTTGCCGAATGGATGACTGCCGCATCCCCAAACAACTCTGGAACTATAAGCCGAGGGGACGGACAGGTGTGAGACGTCCGAGGAACCGCAGGAGTGACCAGCTCTAATCTTTGCCTATTTGAGACCGGAACAAACCATCTCTGGTTTAATCCGTGAAGAAGAAGATGATGATGATGATGATGAACAAGTAAAATTAATAAGTTTTTGATGATAAGTTCAATTAATTTTCAGATATACAATGTTTGGCGCTAGATATATTTTGATAAAAGTAACTATTTTTTTATTATGCAAAACACTAATTTATCCTAAAAAATAAATTTAAAAACGGCCAGGGGAATTTTTAAAAATTGGACTTAAGTTAATTCAAATAGTTCCAGAAATCATTTTAAACTTTAAAGGACCAATGTGTACAAGAGAACTGTGCAAATCCTGTACTAAAAATGGTGTACAAATAATTTTATTACGTCGTTATGAAAGCTAGAAAACAGTACATGACAACTGCAGAAATTTGTTCAAATGAGAGGTGGAGATTTTTTAAACTAAGCATTAAACTAAGTAATAGAAGAAAGAGGGTGTTTAAGTTTGAAAAAAAAAAGAAATAAACAAAATTCTACAAAGGATAAATAAATGAGTTAGATAAAAAATTAAAAGAAAGATTAATAAATAGATTACTAAAGTATAGGGAAAGACTGAAGTCAGAATCACAAATAATAATGAAGTGCAGTCCTTGGAGTCAAGAGATGGGTAGAACAACAATTGAAAAGTTGTCAAGAAATAAAGCAAAAAATTAAGTAAAATTCCTCTGAAATTATTTGTGTAAACTTTAAAAATTAAGTAAATTTTTAAACGTTTCAGTCTTCAAATGTTGTGCAACACATTCCTAGAATCGTGCCCGTTAACGTAATTATACATCCTGAAGCTGTCTGCGTTATTACTTGGGAGTAATGTAGCGTGTGAAGTGATGTCTGATAATAACAGTATATAAAACCATCTGTAGCGAGCATGTGGGCTGCGCCTCTCTCATCCCTTTTCATCTCACGTAACTTCCCCTAGCCAGACTAATACAATAAGACATCTAATTGTTTCTGTGCTTCTAAATATGTAGAAATGATTTGCATGGTTTCACTAAAACGATACAAAACAATGGAACGTTTTGTTTTGTACGAAAAGGACTTTCAGAAACCAACGAATAAGGTCGCGAATGATTTTCATGAAAAAACGACACCAAGCTTTTCAGAGGTTCTTTCCTTAGCAATATAATACTACAAGAGTTTATAAAATAATGTCCCTATTAATTTGATAAGTTTTACTTCATGGATGTTTTCAGAAAAATCATTGTTTGAAATATGTTTTCTAAACACTGTGCCGCCAAAGTTTTTGCACGCTGATATAATAATTTTTGTTGGTCTTAAGTTTACTGTTAGATGTAATCAATAAATTAAACATAATATATTTTACAATCTTTAAAACATCTGATGACGCTCTAATTAATTTTCCGACACAAAGCACAAAGTCATTAAAATGAGTGTAAACGCTCAAGTTATTGTCATTTGTCATCAGTAAATGAATGCACTCTTCACACCTTAACTTCGAAATAATTTTTTTTACAATAAAGCCACACAGATAATACAGTATATTATCCTTATAGTATAACCTAACGTCTTTAACCCCATTCATAATTACCTTAAAGTTTTTAATTTCTTCACTATCCGTTTCACTGAAATCTTTCTCTACTTCTGAAAAACTTATTATTGAAGTTTGGTTAATGAAATCAAAATTTAACAATTACTTTTGTTAGATACCTGGACACTGTTCCTGAACATAAGTTTTCTCAAGCCCCACTGAAACTGTTTAACATTAGGATTGTTATTATGTCCTCCAGTGGATCTAATACAAGAGTTCCAAGTGGTCTTGAGAAAACTTGTAAGTCAAAATATATTTATAGTGCAACTAATCCAATAAAATATCCGCCTTATTAAGCACAAAATTTCAGTAGAACTGAACCCAAATGTAATAATTGTAAGCAGGGGCGGATTAACCATTAAGCTGACTAGGCTGTAGCCTAGGGCGCGGCTCTTTGGGGGGCGCAAAATTTTAGCTAAAAAATAATACAATTTTACAGCTAAATGTAAAATTGGTAAATAAGTTACAAGGATAAAAATTTGAGTTCATTTTAAACACAGGCGCCTGTTTGCGAGAAATTATGGTAAAACAGTACATAAATAATCGAAGCGCTTTCCAAACGGTTTTCTCCGGTTATGAGTCATCGGCGGCCGGTGCTCATATAACTATGCTGCCGCCCGACTTTCGTGGAATTGCCGACCACGTTATCTATTCCATCCACCTCCACCCCCTCACCATCTCATGCATCCCTTTTCATTTACAGACAAGTTCGGTATCGCTCATATTTGCATATTCAAAACAAACATTTTTACATTTTTGTTATGGTTATGTCGATGTCGTTATGTCGTAGTCACGGTCGTATATTTTTATACAGATGGTGGGGGGAGAGTCGCTTATGAAGTCCAAAAATGTTTTGACCCAAATGTAAAATGGTTAAAGGTGTAACACTAAAACAATCTCTGAAAAGAAGCCTCAGTTTTCAATTCTTGAGAGTATTTCCAAAAACAGTAAGATATTTGAAATATTCCTAACTAAGAAATATATTGTAGGGTGTTTAAAGCTTCATTCAGCCCCTTGGAAATGAACGTAAGAGTAGCCTGTGGGAGGTGAGGGGGCACTAAAATATAATCAGCCTAGGGCGCCAAGATAACTTAATCCGGCTCTGTAAGGTGTCAAAACAAGTGCATTACTGACTGAATGACTCGTTTAGTACACGTGTTAACTTAGCGCTAAACGGTTTATCGCCCCCCCCCCATTGTGTGGAAAGCTGTACGTGCTTCGGGACGTTTTCTGCTGTTCACTTTGCCTGTCAGCACGCGATCCATATAGTATACATCGCTGGTTTGACAAGACATACATAGCTTATTATGGCGGGAACAGGGAACGTCTGGAGAAGAAAATTGCAAGTCAGCTCTAGGGAAACGTTCAGAAGATGTCAAAATGAGATGGTATGTGAGAATTACAATCAACTGGAAAGAACGGCAAAAGTCAAAAACGAATGGTTGTAGCAATACGTCATAGCCGTTTGATAATGACGACGATGGTGGTGATGATACTGATCATGTACTGTTATAATATACTTCGTGGACTAACTTTAGACGAAAGGAAAGTATTGATTATGATTCACTGAAATCGGACTGAAATTCAACTGGCCACTTGGCATTTTAGTTAAAAATTATTTGAACGAGCGAAGCGGAAGCGAGCTCTCAGTTTTAACTCGACCGGTTGACAATTGTCTCTCTCTGTCTGTTTGCGGTATGTCTTATGACAACGTTCGAACGCATTAACCAACTGTAAAATTTGGAGTACATATCCTTACTTTGACCCTACAGAACACCCTTACAGACTGATTTCCCAAAAAAATACGGGGTGAGAGGCAAAAATAGTGAAAAAACGCAAAAGTCCATGTGGTGTACAATGTTAAAGGTAATTTTAACCACAATCTACATTTACAATTCATTTTTGAAAATTTCCAAATTCTTGGGTCGCCAAACCCGTAAAAGGTGGGTAAAAATTCAGATAAAATCGCAGAAATTCATGTGGCACATCAAATTAAAGAGAACGTTTACCAAAATTTGAATATAGTGTGCAGTTTTAAATATTTTAAAATTTGTGGACCCCAGGCCCAAACAAGATATTGTAAATTTGAAAAATTGTAAAAATCCATACGTGTGTCAGATTAAGTAGAATTTTAACATAAATCCGACTTCTTGGATATTTTAACGTTCATTGTGGATTGCATCCTCTACGATTGATATTGTATTTTTATAGTAAAGTAGTATAATCGATATTTTTGTAATTTTCTGATAATTGAAAATTGTACAATATCAAAATTTATCTAATAATATAAATAGTCTAGTAATATAATTTGTCTACTTCCTTTAAAATAGTGAGCGGGTTCTGCAGCTCAAGGAGATTGCTAGTGTAAAGATTTTTTTTTTAAACTTTGGAGGGTTTATTATGAAATGCAGGACGAATGTCGAGCGATGATTTGGGTAAACGATAGCAATTTTTTAGTAAAGCTTTGCAGCCGACACGGGTCGAATTTATGTGGAATAAATTTTGTCCATTTTGAAACGACGGTTTTTACTGTCCTTTTATTAGCGACAGATGTCACCTATAGCCAGAAGATTTATTCCTGCCATCGCACTAACTAACCAGTCTTATACGGTCTTTAACACATTCGCCGTCAGTCACTAGAATAATGACTGTACCAATCTTGTCTATCCTTTGTTAACCTCTTTACTTCTCTCTCCACACACAGATCCTTCGTCTCTTCCTCTCAGCATTTATCCTCAGATCTTTCAAACACCGTACCCAACTAAAGTTCTCCCTCTTTCATAGCGATATTTATCCATAAAGTCGACTGTTTTCTTAGACTCCAAAGCTCCGATCTTAACACAGCTTAGTTTATTATCTAATACATGTTCTATCGCTACAATTCTTCATAGACTTTGGATTTAAAAACGTCACTTTTAGTTGAATTTTTATCAGAAATCAACTTATAATTCTGACCTTCTCTGCCGAGAGTCGCTCCATATCGTAGCTACTCAGTTGAATTATTATCTGTTACTAAACCTAATTTTGCTTCAGAATAAGCTTATGTACAGAGAGTATATTACAGATGTGACAAGTTGTTTTAAATTTAAGCAACACTATGACTGTCTTCTTCAAACGTCTGAAAATACAAACGAAGTTAAGAATGTCGAGAAATCATAATGAGAGTACGTTTCGTGAATAATGAGAGTACGTTTCGTGACATTGGAGGGGGGGGGGGAGTGTGTAATGAGACGATCTGTATAAAAAAATGTATTTTGTACAAAGTTAAAAAGAGTTCAGCAATAATTGTCAGTCAAAAAACGAGGGTAGTTAGCCTTTTTTTAAACAAATAATTTCGAAGTACACAACATCCAGATCGTCTGTGGCCCTGCGGCAGGAGCTCTATCTGAAGGTCGGGACGCAGCACACGAGCGGGCGACGGACTTGACCTTCGCGACGCACAGCCTCACTTGACGACTGAGTACATAATTCAAACCTGTCAAAACATTTCGCTTACAAATTTCTGTGAAAGCGTTAAGAATAATAAAATACCAGGAACAACGTTTTCCGTACACTAGTGCGACGTTGACAAATATTCCCATACTGTATACTTGCATGCTAGAAACGGTGTTCTATTTGACAATTTGTTAGTTTTTATTTGAAACAACTGGAAACAGAATTTTATGAAGCTTGGAATATTGGGAGGAAACCAGTACCTCCTTACCCTCACCAAGTTTCGCCTACGAACGGAAAACATTTCAATATGTCCTGGAACGTTTTGTTAAAGGAACAGTCATAGGACCGCTTGTCTTCGATTAAACACAGGTCCACTTAACATAGAATAGTCCATAAGCTTGTTTGTAAACAGACATTATTATAATTGAGAAAGAAAGCGTATACTCGCCTATTGGGGTGTGTACCAGAACAAACTAACAGCAATTATCCAAATAACTGTTTATAACTCAACTAATTACAGTTATTTTCGAGTAGGTCTTGTTTGTTTTTAGTCCGTTTTCTTGAACAGAGTAAGTTATGAACACTTTTGATGGGCCGCAGTAAATATTACGTGAGGGCAGAAAACTTTTTGATTAACAGCATTAATGTTTCCAACTCCCGTAGTTGGGGTTATTATCATTTACAGACCTAATTATTATAGTTTACCTCTCTCTCTCTCTCTCTCCATTCTTTCTTCCTGTAGTCTGAGGACGACTGATGCTGATTCCGCGCTCGGATGAATCGCAGATGACGTATAGCAAACATAATGTTACCGGGATAGCGTGGATCTCGAACTCAGAACAGCGGAATAAATCGCTAATCGCCAGAGAACATTTACTAAACTGTTTTTATAAGCTCGTATTATGTTGTTTCTCCTAAGTCAGTGCTACACGTTGCGTATATTAACAGTTGATAACAATATTGCAAAAAAATTAGTCAGTTCTAACTATATGTACACTAATCCCGTAGTCAACTTGTCGGAAAACAACTAGCAGAACTGACTGACCGAACTGTAGCTGTGCTGTGTTTCTAGACAGACGCCGGCAATGTTACCAACTGCGGTAGCGAAGAAAGCACTAGACATGTTTACTCAGTTCTTCTAGGTCATGATGAGCAACGATTCTGATTTTAATTCGCGTGTTTCGACAGAAATACATCAGTTATACAACTGTTCTCACACTATCAATCTGCACATATTATTTACGACGTGTCAATATAACGATAAAGTTAAGGGAGCACCCGAACAGTCAGTAGCGACCGATCAGCGCGGCATCACTATTCACCGTCAAGTCGTTCCTGTTTTTTCCCGCTGAGTGACGTCATTCACCGTCACATTGCTGCCGCTAGATCACGGTACCGCTATCAAAAGGAAACCAAAACTCAGAACCGCAACGTATACAGACGTAAGTGGAGCGCAGTACACAGAGTCAGTTAGCGAGTTTCTTTGGAGCGACATAGTTGCGCGTTTGCTGAAATGAGTGCAACCTGATTTTAAAGTTCAACTTATGTTTTCAGCTGCGTTTCAATGTGCTTACTACCTGGCAGATTAACACTGTTTCTGTAAGCGGTGTATAACAGAAATTTTATTTGTGTAGAGTTATCAGATGAACTGTAATTTCAATAAAACTGTTATAAAATGATATACAATGATAAATGATATTATAACTGTTATAATGTTATAGTTTATCCGATATTCAGCATACCATGATCGCTATCTATGTAGCAGTTCTGGTTATGATGTTTCTATTGCTGATAATCAGCGGCCATCATTAGAAACAACATCAGCTTATTTAAACCGAGATTACATCGAATAAAGCGGATCTTTCTTCTTTTCAGATTACTTTTCCTCTGCCTTCACATCTGTGCCAGGTGCGTGACATATAGTCTATCCAGGGTTTCTCATCTTTTTGGTAATAGAGACTCTTAAAAATTATTTTTTTCTCGCGGACCTACCCCCCCCCCCTCTAGCAACTCCGACACACATACTCAACTTATACACATTAATGGTTTTTATAATTAGGCCTATATTAATACGGATAGCAGTTAGATGATATAAATTCATGTATGCGAATAATACAGTTAAACGATATATTAAAAAAACTATTTAAAATTCCTATATTGTTTAAATTTAAAACATTTGTATACTCATAATCAACTTTTTTGTTTAATTAAAGGCAGCAATAGTGTCACCTTTTGAAATGTTAAAACATGTAAGGCTTATTATTCTTTATTAAAGTATAAATTCGTTAAAAAAGTAAAATACAATGTGAATCTACCAAGCGTTTGTTTTCAAACCTTTGTAGTATGTTTCACCAAGTGCCCCACGAGTCTTCAATCTACATTTCTCATTAAAATAGTAATTTTATTTCTCACAAGTATATATTTTTTAATTTTGTTTACATTGTTTAAATTGTGAAATAAAAAAATATTTCTTCAACTGGGAGATAAGGAACATTACTACTGTTACGACATTACAGACCAGTCTACGTGTTTGTCGAATGTTCCGGAAGAATCTCGATCTAATGTGTGCGGCATACGTGATTGTCGACGCATTCGCGAGACTTTTCTGGAAGCCGCCAGCCGCGCGGACTGTGTCAAGGCCGCAATTAATTACGTCGTAGTTTAGAGATAAGGCGTAGTTTGGAATCTTCTGGTCTGTGCGCGGATGTATAAATACAAGGCGGCAGCTGCCTTAGTTTTCAGTTATAGTTGCGGTAAATTACAGTGCGGTTCGAGAGTTATTATCGGGCGATATTACTGTGTGCGTTCAAGTGGTTATTAGTGAAGTGTTTTATAATCGGACGGTATAATTGAAATACAATTGTGTTTTAATATTAGTTGACATTTGATTGCGTGTGAACAACTTTTATTTGATTTGTTGTAGAGACGGTGTTGTTAATTACGAACTGTTTAACTGTGAAAATTAAAGCGGGTAATTAGTGACTTAATTGGTGTCTTGTATTTTGTTTCCCACTGTACCTACGACGATCAAGTAGACCGTCGTAACAGTGGTGTCAAAACTGGGATAGAACGGTTAACAGTGGAAACAATGGACACTTTGTACAAGACGAGTGTAATTCGTAATTAATCGGCAAACAATGGATGCCAGTCAGATGATGGAAAATTTCCAGGGGATGCTGTTGCAGACAGAGGAACGACGCAGGCAGGAAAGAGAAGAGGCTGAGGAACGTCAGAAGGCGCTAATGGTAGAAACAGAAGAAAGACAAAAAGAAGAACGTAAGCAGGAGGCAGAGGAACGGAAGCGTGAAACAGAAGACATCAAAGAGTTAATACAAGAGCAAAAGCAGACACAAGACAACCACCACAGAGTTGGGTTTCCTACAAGGTGAGCTTAATAAACAAGTTACTAAAATATTGGAGGTACAAGAATCAATGACATTAAAAATAGCTGAAGTAGAGAAATCTGTTTTGAGTGTTGAAGAATCGATGTCTACAAAAGTATCTATCATAGAAGAAACCATGTCAAATAAAATGTTTGCAGTAGAAATATCAATGGCAAACATAAGAGAGCAGTTCCTGAAGATACAACCAAAACAAATGTTTGAACAGACTGTACCAATGGTAAAGACAGAAAAAGACATAGAAAATAAGTCAGTAGAGGAAGTCACTTTGCCTCCAGTTGGGACAGTTCATGTCAAGGCCCCAACCTTTGATGGAAGCACACACTGGGCGACGTATTTACACCAATTTGAAGCTGCTGCATGCGCAAATAATTGGACAGAGAAAGACAAGGTTGTTTCACTCGTTCTTCTATTAAAAGGACCCGCGGCAGAACTACTACAGAAAGTGCCTCCTGACAGCCAGAACATCTATGCCGAGTTGATAAAAGCTCTAGAATTACGCTACGGTGATAAACATTTGCGAGATGTGTACTACGCTCAGTGAGAACAAGACGACAACGTTCCGGGGAGAGTCTTCAAGAGTTTGAAGCAAGTATCGACAGACTGATTAGATTGGCCTATCCTGAAGCACCAGAAGATTTTCGAATAAGGTTTGCGGTGCAGACATTTATTGATGGCATCGGAGATTGTGAACTTCAGCAAGTGTTACGAATGGCAAGACACCGAAATAGCTCAGAAGCTCTTGTTCACCCCCTAGAGTTTGAAGCTGCCAAGTCAGCGTCCCGCTACATTAATGGGTTTGTGCCATCACATTGCAGTCAGAAGATCCCTGTATCACATTGCCGTTACGATGGGTGCAGAAAAACAATGTTGTCGGACATACAATTCAGAAGTTCAAGAGAGTCGCAACGATTTGAACGATGGGAAAAAGACAGAAGACCGAAATGTTACAGCTCTGGAAAAAGTGGTCATCTATATGACCACTAGAAGACTGTTGGAAGAAGAAGATACCGAGAGAAGAGAGTGATCGCACCAATTAGAGAAGTAAAGTCCCAGAACAGCACACAGTTTCCACGCTACATAAGACCAGTGGAAACTTGATTGTTAATGGATTTGCGGAAGGTAAACCAACATCATTTACAGTTGACACGGGCGCAACAGTGTCCATTGTGCGTCCTGACTTAATCAGGAACCGACGGCCTCAAATTAGCTCTTGTACAATACAGACTGTGACTGGAAACCCCATCAAGATGCTAGGAAAGGTAGACGTACGTGTACGCCTGGGTCTTCTCGAGTTTAGCCACCAAATGCTCGTTGCAGACATTGTCGATGAAGTGATTCTTGGCACGAACATTATGAATGCCTACGAATTCGTTGTGGACTTAAGACAGAATGTGTTGAGGGCCGGCCAAACGAAGATAAAACTTGCATGGCTAAAATGACAGGGTCTACCAAACATTCGATTAAGCGAGTGGCATTAGTCGAAGAAAAAGTCAAAAGGTCTGGTCAAGAGGAACCCTCCCTATTGTAAGCGGAAATGGAGGAAGAACTAGCAGAGGAAATACAAATAAGTGTAACGACAAAAGAAGTGATGGATAGCCAACTATGGGTGTCGAGACAAAACTCTTGCTTGTTCCTGAGCTGATAGAAGCGCCCGAGGGAAAAGTGGCTGAAGATGAGGTTAGGCAAGAGGTTGCTGACGAGAACCAAACAGACTTGGATCAGCCAGTGGTGTTTAGGTCATCAGTACATGACGCAATGGGAGTGATTCCAGCAAAACTTGTGGTTGAGCGGAAAACTCGCATTCCTGGGAACGTAATGTTCGGATCAGACGAGACTGAATTCGAAGAACCTGAGTATTTCGATCGATAAGGACGACCTCGCGTCAGTCCTTAGCCGACTGAAGAAAGGCCCCTGGCCCCGATTGCATCGGTGCCGCTGCGTTACAAAATCTCCCACCTTCGGCAGTTGACGTTCTTCTTGAGCTGTACAACTCCTGTCTCCGGCTGAGGTACTTCCCCCGCTTGTGGAAAACCGCCAACGTCATCATGCTACCGAAACCCAAGAAGCCGCCCACGCTTCCTGGAAGCTACCCCCCGATATCGCTATTGCCAGCAATCTCGAAGATATTCGAGCGTCTTCTCCTGGCCCATATTCGGCCCCTGGTGGATGGGTTCATCCGCGAGGAGCAGTTTGGGTTTAGGCCGAGCACTCGACTACTCTTCAGCTAGTACGGGTTATCACCTGTCTAGCAGGCGCCGTCCTGTTGGATGTGAGCAAAGCCTTCGATAAAGTCTGGCACGAAGGCCTGCTCTACAAACTGGCGCATTCGCCACTCCCGGCATCTATCGTCCACTTGCTCCGATCCTATCTGACGGATCGCACCTTCAGGATCAGCGTCGAGGAGGCGTTCTCTCGGGTTCGCCCTGTCGCTGCCGGCGTCCCTCAAGGATCTGTCCTCGGCCCCGTTCTGTACGTCATGTACACGAACGATCTGCCTGTTTATCCCGGGGCCACATTGTCTCTATTTGCCGACGACGCGATGTTTCATTTTAGCTCGCTTTCGCCTTGGCGGACGAGCGTTATGTTACAACGCCAGTTGGCTATGCTTCCGGACTGGCTAAGGAAATGGCGGGTAGCGATCAATACGGAGAAATCCGAGGCGATCTGCTTTACTCGTAAGTCCATTTCCAGATGCCAATCTCTCTCCTTGGAGGGGAGACCCATCAACTGGACCGAGACGGTGAAGTACCTAGGCTTTCGGCTCGATCGGCGCCTAAACTTCAACGCCCACGTGACCGCAACTCTCGACAAGGCTCGTGGCGTCAGAGCCAAGCTATCACCCATGCTTTCGCGGAACATCCGCCTGGCTGTCAGTACCTACTGACCATCTATCTATTGTTCCTCCGGACAGTACTTACGTATGCGGCGCCCGCTTGGTGGCCTCTCCTGTCGGCCACCAACAAGCGTAGGCTGTCGACGTTCCAGAACCGGACCCTACGCTCCCTCTCGGGGTCCCCGTGGTTTGTACGAAATTCCGCCATTCACCGGGGTCTCCGTGTTCCCACCTTAGAGGCCTCCGTCTGGTCCTTGGCGACGAATTTGTTTGCCAAGGCCGGCGAGTCCCCTTATCCGCACATCCAAAGGCTGAACAGCATGGACAATGCACCGCCCCCTCGCCGGGTCAGGCGCCCTCGGGCGCTATTATACGACCCCCCTTAGTTCATCACATGAACCCCACAGCATCGAACCCCCCAACCTTCTGGAATTCTGAACCGCTCTCTTAATATTCCCTACCTGCGCTTGCCGACTCTGTAGTCAATCATGCTGCGGGAGATTGGACAGAATAATACATTGCCAGCATCGGCTTTGCCGACTCGGCAGGGCTGTGATCCGGGACACGGGCTCCCGCGAGGTTGTGCAAACGCCTCCCTTGCGCGAGCCGCCGGCCCGGTGTTGCTTCCCTTCGATTCGGCCGCCGCCTTCGGGCGGTCGTGCCTCTTGTCCTCGTCAGCGCGTCTCTATGTTTACGTGCGCGAGGCCCTCGGGGACCACGGAGCCGCGCCCAGGCGTGGCAATTGGCTGAAGCCATTTCAATTGTTGTCTGTCTGTCTGTCTGTCTAAGAACCTGAGAATTATCTTTCGCACGGACGTCCACCTAGATCGCCTGGTCGAGTGCTACTTCAGAGACGGTTTGCCAGTTCGGGACGAACAGGCTTAAGAAGGAGGCAGTGTTATGACATTACAGAACAGTCTACGTGTTTGTCAAATGTTCCAGAAGAATCTCGCTCTAATGTGTGTAGCACACGTGATGATAAAGTAAGTAAGTAATAAAGTTTTGAGTATGTAGAAGAGGCTAATTACAAAATTGGTTAAAAAGTAGCCAATACTTTAAGTTCATTCTGCTGACCTCCTACCCACATACCGCTGACCCCTTAGGGGTTGCGGACCACCGGTTTAATTCAAGTTCCATTATATCCAAGTCGGTAATTTTATTGTGTAGATGTGTCGATATTTTCACTGATCGGTGCAAACGTTTGTTGATTTTGTCGTTGTCGGTTAACAGCTTAGACTTAATAGTTAAATTTTCTGTGAACTTTTGTTATCCATAATGTTTCTGGGTGAAGAAGAATGTAAGAAATTAAAGTTACTACTTTGTAGTGTCGGCGAGGCAGTCCCCCTCCCCCAACCGCTGCCCACTGCCGCCGTTGGTTTAGGTAATAAAGTTTGTCCCACTTGGCAGTACGTACGTCTACCCTGGCTATAATAAGACTGTTGTGACAAAACGTACCGTAATCCTATGTATTATTTGGAATAGCCAAATGTAAAAAGAAACCACTTTACTGTCGACTGTAAAATGTACCAGTACTCGTAAAATTCGATCCCAATAAAACATGTGAGCCATTAAAACTTCAGTTGTTTAAATAATTCTTAAAGATTTTTTAAATTCTTCAGTTCTATCAAACATTGCAAAGAAAGTTTTCATTTAATCGATAGAACAACGTTTATTATTAGATTATTACTGATTAGATGTGCTTTGCAATGAGGACATACGGATTGAGTTTAAGGTGTCTGCACTGTTTGAAAACCTTTATGAATTAATAACAGATTGACTTTAGGAAGGGTCGCTCTACAATCGATGTCATTTTTGGATTGGAGAAGGTGATTAAGAAGAGACGGGAAATTAATTTAGAAATTCATATGGCCTTTATTCACTTTTAAAGGCATTCGTTAGTCTGTATAGGGATATGATGGAAGATTATGATGAGCAGAGGTTTTCCTTTACATCTTGTCAAGGTGATTAGAAGTCTGTATCAGAACACCTCTGTTGTCATTGGTAGGGGACAACGATTGACAGTGCGAGTTGAGACAAATAAAGGGGTTAGACAAGGTAGTTCTATCTTCCCTTTTTACTATCTGTTTGCACGATACTTTTTAAAATCTGTTTGCACAATATCATTAAAATATGGAAAGAAAATTTTAAATGTGGGATTAAGCTTTCTCCGCAATGTACTCTTAATATTATTTTATATGCAAAGTTATGATGTTGTTATTATACAACAGACAGAAAATGACTTGCAGAGGTGAGTATTCATCTCGAGAAATTTAGCAGAGAAATATGGCTTGGTGCTATCTTCACATAAAACACAAATATGTATCCAGTAAGGACAAAAATAGAGGTAAATGGAAACAACTCGAAGCAGGTATCGAGTTTGAATTACTTCGGGTGCGAAATGTCTCCCGCAGTCGATTGTGATGTCGATAATAAACTTAATAAATTTAAACATATATGTGGGACAATCCATAGAACCATAATATACAAGACTAGGAAAGGCCGAAGCTTAAGTTTTATAAGGTTACGGCTGTACCGGTGGCGCTGTATGGGAGTGAGACATGGATACATTCACAGAGCGACAGATAGAATGTTACATGGAAAATAAAGAGAGAGACTGGAAAATAATTAAAGTTATAGATGACCTACTAATTTCTTTAAAATATGTCAGTGATGGGTTATGGACATTAAGCTTACCAGAGGGACGAACGTCTTCCATCACTGTCTTTTTTTATGCGGATAAGTCCGTCTCTCTAGTAGGCTTAAACGACTTACTAATTAGTCTTTAAATCCTTTTGTAGTTTAATGTATAGAAATTAATGTTTTATGTTTATTCGACGTAAAAATACATTTCTTATTAATTGTTTTATCAAATATCTTAATGTTCTGTGAGATCTCTTAAAAATATGATAATTCAAACTTAGTACTACACCGAATAAAACTATCCGAATTAATATATTATGGAATTAATATAGGTATTACACAGTAATTATTAATTATATATTAACCCTTAAAGTAAACGCAAGCGAAGGTTAGTCGAATCAGACCAACGCAGTAAAAAAAAATATGTCCCAAACTCTAACCCACAAAGAGAGAGTGAATGTTAGTTTAAAAATAGAGTAAATGCGTTACTGATAATAAACTCGAGGAGAATTGAGAATGAAGTACTAAAAATAGACCTATGAGAGACCGAATTAAGAATAATAAACTGCACAGAAATGTAGGTATGAAGCTACTAGAAGACAAATCAAAAATTGACAACTAAGATCGTTCTATCACCTCGTAATAACGTATGACTATAGACTACCAAAGACAGTCTAAAAATATACAGCCAAAAACTGAGCAAGTGCAGAGTGAATAAATTGAGTTATTGATAGACTTAGCAAGATCTGGATTGACGACGTACTGGAAATCATAATATTTCGCCCATAAGATAGGCAACCTGCGTGGTGCGTTTGTCATTCGGTTAGCGCTGTGTTACAAAGTTGGCTTCCTGTACTACGTATTGTTCTTGACGCGTGGCCCAGAAAGCGGTAGATTCTTCTCGAACCTTGGCGGAGTATAAATACAAGCGGCCGGCCAGTTCTGTTTGGATTTTATCGCGCGTTAACGGAGTGATTGTTACTGTGATTTGCGGATTAGTGTAAAGTGATTGCGTGCATTACTTAGTGTGGCACTATAAAGTGGCATTTTTGTTTGCTACATTACTGTGGATTGGACAATCATCACCTTGAAGAATTGTTGTATATGAGCGTCCTTGTTTAGGTCTATTTGTAACTGTAAGTAAAGTTATAATTAGCTGGTGTAATTCATCTGGTGTCGATTATTCTGTTTACACTGTGTAACACAACGATTCGTGCCAATGTCGTAACAATAACACAAGAACACAGAGATGCGTTCCAAAAACATAATGTTCTGTAAAACAAGAAAAAACAAGAAAACTAAACCAGGCATGTTTGTAAGAACGTTTTATATAAACATCTAATAGTAACAAATTATTTGTATATAAATATTACGTAAAACGTTGTTAACCGAATATCGTTACGTATTGTATATTATTTTATCTATCTCAGAATTTTGGAAACAAAGATCAACTAAGCGTTGTATCAATTGATATTGCTTACTACTAATAAGTAATACTTGATATATTTACTAACCACTAATAGCACAGCCGAACGCATCTGAGAATGCGTAACTTCACAGCAGTTAATAGTACAAATAGATTACCTGCGAACACACAGAAAAACACCAAAATTAGTTATTAATTATTTTTACATATCTATATACGAGGGGCGGCTGATAAGTAATGCACAGTTGCATACAATAGGAAAACAAAGCAATGTACAGCACGACGTGTGCTGCCATCTTGTAGCGACATTGCTGTATTACAAACGTCCCAAATCTCGTTGACCAACTCCTCCTCGTTTTCTGTCAGTCGCCATTGTTACGGAGTCGAGTACGCCAGCTGTGCCAACGCATCTAAAACAACGAATAATGACTGAATTTTTAACAGCTGAAAAAAAGAACGCTAGTGACATTCATCGTCGTCTAAAAACCGTTTATGGTGGTGAAACAGTTGATCAACGTACCGTGAGAAGGTGGGCAATAAAATTTCGTGCATCGAAAGGTGGTAAAGGGAATATTGAGGATGAACCTCGCAGCGGTCGACCAGTTTCTGTGACTAATGAGAAGCACCAAATGGAGGTAAATGAATTGATTCAAAACAACCGTCGCATCACGCAACAACGCATCGCCACCCGGATAGGCATGTCGAAAGTACGAGTAGAACATATTAATTGCAGAACTGAGGTACCGTAAATCTGTTTGCTGTGGGTGCCACGAAAACTGAGAAATGAACTCATCCCACTTTGGTGATGCACTGATCACCAATGAACTGATCAGATTTGGTGATCAG
Organism: Magicicada septendecula; assembly: GCA_034769895.1. Classification (NCBI taxonomy): domain Eukaryota; kingdom Metazoa; phylum Arthropoda; class Insecta; order Hemiptera; family Cicadidae; genus Magicicada; species Magicicada septendecula. The sequence continues at coordinate 417,657,811 of CM068373.1, read as the reverse complement.
CGATTTTCATTTTTTCCGCATTTTAAGAGGCATATTAAAGGTATTCATTTTACCACAGATGATAAACTGAAAGACGCAGTAAGGTCGTGGATCAAGGAAAGACCACCGACATTCTTCATTGACGGGATGAGACAACTGGTTCAACGTTGGAAGAAATGAGTAGCTGTAAATGGTGATTACGATGAAAAATAAACGTAAGTTTTTGTAGCAAATAAAGTGTACTTTTATTCCATATTTGTTTCAAGGGACTGTACATTACTTATCAGCCGCCCCTCGTATATATATATATATATATATATTACATTACACATCTACATATCACACTAAATATTATATTTGAAAATCCATCAACTGACTAAAACAAAATTGTCGTTGCACCAGTTGTTAAAAAATGTTGTTTGTCAGTAGAAGTCGGATGCCGGACAGCAACTGTTCGGAATAATCTGATTTTCGATAAACAAACATAAATAAAATAAAATTTCAATCTGATTGGTGCACTTAGACAGTGACGAAAACTGCCGCACTTTTAAAAACTATTAATTATATCAAATGATTCCGACTGTCATCCTTTTGGCCTGCGCCGTATTACTTGAGGTTACACAAGTTCTGGACAAAATGGATAATTAATTACCGTAAGCGATATTTGTGCAGATTTAAATGAGATCGACACTGTACTGACACAAGGTCCCACCGTGGAACGACTGTGTCAATCGATACTGGAATTTTAAAAAAATTTGGTTACTTTCAACGCGATCCGTCGTCGCAATCGGGTTATAAAACGAGCTGCGAATCGCTGCCACGTATATATATATATATATATATATATATATATATATATATATATATATATTAAAAACCAAATTACGTTTGTGACGGTAATCCTACAGCAGGATCGATCACCTGCGGCACAAACATGTATTGGCGACTTGCCAGTACCCGAACTACTGGCCTCGTTCGGAAAATATACCAAATGCATTTGAATTTGTGTTCGCCGTTCAAAAATTATCATCCACTGGCACGTCGCTGGATGTAGATGTTTCTATGCATTTTTGTGTTTGTTTACAACTATTGTTTTATTCTCTATACAACCTCCGCCTATACGTAAGAAAAGAGTATATGAATGCGAACGAAGAATCAAAGATTTTCAAAGACTCTGAAAATAGAAACATCTGTTATCTGTTCCTGAACGACTAGAATTCAACTCTTTGTACAGTAAAGCATTAAACCAACAATCGACTGTTTTATTTTCTACAAATGTGAATATAGCGTTGACAGTCATTATATCACAAGCTGGTACACACCTTCACCACAAGATATAAAAGGTTGTAGAGAATGTTGCGGATTGTTTCCACTACCGTTCCACTTCCATATAAACTACGCGATGAAGGATTTCATGAAAACCAGCAACAATGGAATAATAATAAAATATCGGTGTGGAGAACCATACATGACTTCCATGTTCTAAGGTTTATATTGCTACCGACGGTCTACTTGATCGTCGTAGGTACAGTGGAAAACAAAATAAGTACAAGACACCAATTAAGTCACTAATCACCAGCTTTAATTTTCACAGTTAAACAGTTCGTAATTAACAACACAGTTTCTTACAACAAATCAAATAAAAATTGTTCACACGCAATAAAATGTCCACTACTATTAAAACACAATTGTATTACAATTATCCCGCCCGATTATAAAACGCAACACTTCACTAATAACCACTTGAACGTACACGGTAATATCGCCCGATAATAACTCGAACCGCACTGTAAATATATCGCCACTATAACTGAAAACTAAGGTCGCTGGCGCCTTGTATTTATACATCCGCGCACAGACCAGAAGGTTCCAAACTGCGTCTTAGCGCCAGTGTGTACTACGTAATTAATTGCGGCCTTGACACAGTCCGCGCGGCTGGCGACTTTGAGAAAAGTCTCGCGAATGCGTCAAGAATCACGTACACCACAACATTACATTCTGGATCTCTCTGGAACGTTTGATAAACACGTAGATTGTTCTGTGATGTCGTAACAATATGTAAAATCATTTACTACAATTCGGATCGATAATTTCTATACAAAAAAAAATCCCCCTCACCCTCAAATTATTTTTACTATTTATAGATATTTTTGTTATTATGTTATATTATGTTAAGTCCTTTAATATAATGTTATTTTCTAGTCACTTTATTTATAAAAATTAGGTAGTTTATTCTTATAAAGAAACTGAAGTACGCAGATAATCATCTCTCCTCCTCAACTGATCCCCACCATTAATGATATATACACTTTAACAGAGTAATAGTGCTATCATATGTAATTTCTAAGGTATCTTATCCTTCATACCTTATGAAGGACTACCTTATCCTTCATGGCTTTTCTTCATGTTTTGAGGGCAGTCCAATCAGAATCAGCCCTTATTTCGAACACGATAATTTTTCGCGATCACCAACTTCCATTTCCTTACGGAACATGGAAGTAATGATGACACAGGTAGGTTATAAAACCATCCGTTTTGCTGATGACATTACGGTTTTAGGAAACAACTAGGAAGAACTACAGAATGCACTTTAATAAATAAACGATACCATAAAAGATAAATGAACAAGGAAAAAGTCATGAAATATTCATGGAATGGTATACAAAAGGATGAGATATTTATGAACGGTATAAAGCTAGTGCACGTTGATGGCTTTAAATATCTTGAGATCTAATTTACATCAGATGGGAGATGCATCAGTGATGTACAAAGTAGAATTTCACAAGCAAAAGGAGCATCGCTTACGAGCAATTATAATTGAAATCATTGCGGTAAGCAGACGCAGTATGGTTGATCATTTACTACTGCATTCAAACTGCTTCATCACCCTGAACTAAGGGATGATTGAGAGGCGTAGTGACATGGGAAGGCCTAGACAGGAGTATATAGACGAGACGAAAGGAGGAAGAAGAAGGTACGTGGTGATTAAGAGGCTGTCTTCGGAAGAGAAGAATTTGTAATCCCATCAACATCTAGCTTGACGACAAGAAGAATAAGATATCTTGGCCGGCGTGTATCAGATCAGATCAGACTGTCTATTGTAACGTGTAGGACTATATGTATTTTTAGTGTAGTGAAATTTTATAAATTGATTGCAATACCTGTTCAATCTACGCCAGTGAAATCCGAACAATAACGGGAAAAGCGGAATAGTTAATGTTAATTAATTGTAAAATAGGTGTAAATGAAGTTTTAATGTCGAGTAAATGATAAGAGTTCAAGAAAGTAATGAATATGTTACGGCGAACTCACAGTCGTCGTATACAGTGGAAAACAAAAAAAAAGACAAGACACCAATGAAATCACTAATAATCAGCTTTAGTCATCAATTAACGATTAGTAATCAACTCGTACAATAATTCCAGTTCGATTTGTCCACACACAATAATAATGTCAAATAACAGAGTTCCACACAATTTATAACACTTCACAGAATACTTCGACAAACACTCGATCCGCGCTATAAAAAATCGCTCACGTAACTGACTTGACAACGCCAGACGGTCTTGCTTTTATAGGTCGTGCAGAGGTCCAGTATAGCTTTCCTTCCTTACTGCACGCCGGCTTAATGCGTATCTCAAGTGTTCTTGAACACACTAGAACCTCCTACTTGTGCGCGGCCTTGACTGAGGCAACACTGCCACACTAAGCGGGGGAACGGGGCGAAGCCTCTCTCGCCTATTCTAGGTGGTTCCGTTCGTAACAATATATAAGGATCGGACTAAATGTATTGTTTATCAATAATAGAACAGAAGAAAAAAACAACATTGGACGAGGCACGTTTACCGAATTGTAGTTAGGATAAAAGAGGGACTACAAACTGACTAGAAGTAGAGTGTGGATAGTGTCGACAGTCGATGGACGGAACAGGCTGTATGTAACTCGACACCACGGAATGAAAACGATATCGACGATTTGTTTAACTGAGACTTTATTACTAGAGCGTAGAAGATTCTTTACCTTAATTACTTATGTTGTATTATTCACTAAACCTGACTACACATTTATTGTGGATCCGAAACGTCGCTTTTAAAATCATTTCAGAAACGGCTGAAGTCCTTAGTTTTCATGGTGTAATTGAAATTAAAGCTGTTACAACTCACAACTCGTATGCGCGTAACACAAAGTTGCAAATATAACAAACACAAAAATAGGCCTAAATAAATAAAAACTAAAATAATAACAAATTTTTTTGCAAACAGTATGCCTTATTACCGAAAATCGCTTGGACGAAATACGAAACCACAGCTACAGTTAGTCGCTGGTAAACCTTGTTTTGTTTGCGCGTTAAACTGGGTCTCATCAATACCGGTCTCGGCTCCGTCACCCGCACTGTGATTGGGTCCATCGCTTACAAATCATGTGCAGATGTGCAGTACACACTTGCGACATTTTGTGTATCTGTGTGTGTGTGTGTGTGTGTGTGCGTGCGCGCGCGCGCGCGTGTTGTGCAAACCCATCGCTGTTACAGTCGTCGCAAGACGGCCCAACACAGCTGTTTATATTTGCAGATAATGTTTCTGTTCTACCGCCGGGTAAAATGATTTTAAGAAGAACTTTCAAATTCATGGACGATATTGTTAACCGTTAGTATAATGTTGGTAATAACAGGTAAAGCGGAATTATTAATACGCTGCAAACAACCGGATTAACTAAATGCCAAAATAGACATAAATTTATTTAGTCGGACCACTTCATATAAACACCGAAAGAGAAGATAAAAGGGAAATGAAAAAAGGTTCATTAGGTATACATTTGTTAAATCGAGTCTGCAAAGTCTCTGGATTACAAATATCCACACTTAAGACCAAGGTGATGGCTTTTAGTGGAACTGATCCCGTACGGCCAAAAATTGTTATAGATGGTACTGTTCTGAAACAAGTTAGCAATTTTGAATACCTGGACTACAGTATGTCTTATAATGCAAGCAACGAAGTTTTGAATAAGTTGCATAAGTTCAACCTTATGTGCGGGACCGTAAGGCAAACTCATAAGTCAGCAAGTAAAGAAACACGCCTAAAATTCTACAAGGTGATGGCCCTTCCCATACTTCATTATGGATCTGAGAATAGGACTTTAACGAAAGGCCAGGCCAGTCGCATCCAAGTGGCTGAAATGAGATTTCTCAGGCACGTGGCATGGTATACTCTCCATGATCATAGATGAAACACAGATATACGGCAGGAACTGAATATTATGAGTATACTCGAAAGGATCGCCCAGTATCCGCTGAATTGGTGGGAACATCTTTGCCGAATGGATGACTGCCGCATCGGCAAACAGCTATGGAACTATAAGCCGAGGGGACGAAGAGGTGTGGGACGTCCGAGGAAGCACTGGAGTGGCTACCTCTAATCTTTGCATGTTTGAGACCGGAACAAGCCATCCTTGGTTTAATCCTTGAAGATGATGATGAAGATGGAAAAAGCTTCATAGAGGATGTAAAACAAACAACAGGATAAACTACAACTGTCTCCAGCAACAAAAAGACGCAACTATGCGCAGAATTGTTATCAAGTGTAGCAGCGAAGGGGTTTTAGAAGGTGGGGGAGTTAAACATTCCAACGAGGGTTTACTGAAAATTCTAAAATTAAATATCGCTATGGAGAACCATACACGACTTATATTTATAATATTTATATTTAAAATCATTCACTTCAATTCGATTCGATAATTTCTAAAAAAATATCCCCCACCCTCAAACTATTTTCACGATTTTTAGATATTTTTGTTATTATGAGGTAGTCGTTTAATATAATGTTATTTTCGTGTCACTTTATCTACACACATTAGGTACTTTATTCTTATAAAGAAACTGACCTACGCAGATAATCATCCCTCCTCCTCGACTGATCCCCACCATTAATTATAACTACACTTTTATAGAGTAATAGTTTTATTATATGTAATTGCTAAGGTATCTTATCCTTCAAAGTTAAATACTCGTACTTTACTTGATATCAGCAAAGTAATTTTCAAAAAATCACCCCCTCCCCCATCAACTACCATTTTTATTTATAGATCTACCTTTCTACAGTGGATTATTATGACCTTCTTTTCAGGACATTTTACTTATCAAAATTAAGTATTTTATTCTCGTTAAAACGTAAAACGTTGCAGGTAAACTACCCCTTCCCCTCAACCGATCATCACCAAAATCAGTAGGCCTTGAGTCGTCTACAACTCGGACACATATGCAAAACAATATTTGATTCTATTTAAATTTGCAGCAGTTATCGTTCGCCAAAAAAAATTCTACATATAGACACACAGACACTTTTCGAAAAATGACTTTTATTCATGTTTTGAGGGTAGTACAATCAGAATCTGCCCTTATCTCGAACACGATTTTTTTCGGGATCACCGTACTTCCATTTCCTTACGGAACATGGAAGTAAAAATTGTCCAGGTAACAGTGTAATCATATAAGTCAAATTTCATAATGATTTAGTTATGTGAGTACAAAAAATATTATTTGCGGTCCACATGGTCGCTTCGCTTGCTTTGAGTCTGGCGATTCAAATTTTTCCCAGTTTTGCTAATATGTCCTCTTAGCGATTGGGAAAGACGCTTACCCATCGAACGTGTTAATTCATCCCGCAGATATCCAACTCGATTTACGAGTGTTATAATGCAGTAATTTCTTTCATAACAAAATCATTATCTTAGCAATGATTAAAAGAAAATGGTTTGCTCCGACCCCACGCAGACAGGCTAGACATTGTGCTATGGGTGTGAATTATGGATAACAACCAAGCAACAAGACAGTAAAATACAGGCGTTGGAAATGGCATTCTTAATAGGAGTCCAAAAGGTGTTCCAAACTTGTCCGTATAAGAAATGAGGCGATGGAAGAAGAGTTACAAGTTTTTAACTTGAATGAAAAATTAAAAGAGTACAAACAACGGTGGAAAGAACACTTAGAAAGAATGTCAGATTTTATACTGGCCAAACAAGTGGAATACAAACCTATAGGACACAGGTGTGTGGGTAGACCGTGGAAGAGATGACTGGAGGATCTTTGAAGGTGGAACAAGCAGCACCTTGCCTATGTCGCGTTGTGAAGATGATGAAACAGAAGTGTTGTACGCGTACTGTAACGTTCAAACAGTCGGTCGGAATAATTCAGTTTGTGTTAGGTCACACGAGCTTGTGAACGTGGGTGTAACGTTGTGACAGCTCGGTGATAACACGGATGATTACTGATACCCCAGACACCATTACCGCTTATACAGTGAAAGATATCGTGTCTCCGTACGAGCCAAGATTGGTCTTCTGTGACGCAAGCCCCAACATTATGTGGTCTTTACACAGAGAAGATCAAATTTGGAAAAGTACCTTATTCTCAGAATTCTCCTATGCGTAGGCCTACTAGTAGGCCTACATGTGCAGTTAATAATCTTATGGTTGTTCGACTTAATTTTAGTTTTAAAATTCAAATTAACGCATGCCGTCAGTTTTACAGTTGTTTATTTACGTATGCAAACTTTATACTAATTCGATAAAAGTGGACAAGTTGTATATTGTAACGATGGAACTCTCTGGAAAAGGCGAGAGCGTCCTACTACACGTTTCTCGGCTAACCGAGCAGATCGGTGATTCTGCCAAGGCCGCACTCAAGTACCCTTTAGAGTTTTCGAGTGCTTGTTGACGCATATTATGGAACACTATAGTCTGGAACATCGGCAGGATATACATCGTTACGAGAAGCCTACCAAACACCCCAGAACATTCTCCACTTTTCCCCCGTCCAGTGTGGCAGGTGTTGCCACAGTCAAGACCGCTCTCAAGTAGGTTCTAGTGTATTCAATCAAGAATATTTGAGATTCGCATTAAGACAGTGTGAAGTAAGGAGGGAAAGTTATACTGGACCTCTGCGCGACGTATATAAAGCCATATCACCCGGCTTGTGAGTTCAGTTACGGAGCGATTTTCCTTAGCGCGAATCGAGTGTTTGTCGAAGTGAAGTTTTACTGTGTTATAAATTGTGTGGATCTCTATTATTTGACTTTATTATTGCGTGGGGACAAATTTAATTTGAATTATTGTACGAGTTGATTACGAATTGTTAATTGTGATAATCAAAGCTGACTTAGTGACTTCATTGGTGTCTTGTATATTGTTTTCCACTGTACCATAGGAGGATCAAGGAGACCGTCGTATCAGTATATAGCGACAGCCGCCGCTTAGAAGTTACGTTGAACGATTTACTCAGTGCGTGTCAAGTGGTTGTTGTTGAAAGTGATAATAGCGCGGAACTCTATTAGTTGAAGTTATTATTTCGCACGTGGACAAATTTAACTTGAATTATTGTAAGAGAGTACTTTGTCGATTTCACATTGTTATTTGTGATTCATGAAGCTGGTAATTAGTGACTTCATTGCTGTCTGTATTTTGTTTTCCGATCAGTAAGTCCGTCGTGACGATATTATAACCTTATAGATCTTCCGATAGACCACAGACCCGAAGTGTGCATGATGGAACAGTTACGCAAATACGTATACGCGTAGATGATATCTGTGGCCAACGTTGTAACTTCACGTGCAAAAGATGACGGCCCTTTAACCGGCATCTAACGCCTGTTAGTTCGAGTCTATAAAACTATTAGTTCGAGTCCAGTACGTCGTTTATAACGTACCTATCTATCACTAATAATTTTGTGAAATTGATAATGAGATGATGATGATGATGATGATGGTGGTGGTTGTAGTAGTGGCGGTGGTTCTAGTTTTTGTTATGGTTGTGATGATTGTTATGACCAAAATGGTGGTGATGGTAACAAAATATGAGCTGTTTAAAACTGCATTGTACCCGTCATTGAGCGAGCGAGGCGAGTTCTCAGTTTTGACGCAACCGTTTGGCATTTGTCTGGCTATCTATCGGAATGGACATTGGGGTGTGTCTCACGATAACTTTTGAATAAACCTACCGATTTTCATAAAACTTAGCGTATGTGTCCATACTTTTATACTGCAGATTTCAATGGTATTTGATATTACTTCTCCAAATGAATAATGTAAAAGGGGTGAGGCAAGAATGTGTGAGATCAAAATTGTTAAAAATCCATGTAGGGTATCAAGTTAAAGGGAATTTTAACTAAAAACAACATATAATGTTCACTTTAAACATTTTTTTTAATTTCGGGACGCCAGGGTCCAAAAAGTGCTCAAACTTTTGTAAAAAACGGAAAAATCCATGCGGGATATCAAATTAAAGATATAATAGATATTTACCATATATCCGTCGTGCGACTTCGTTTTTCTCGTCTTATTTTGACGCGTTTCGGCAACGAATTGCCATCTTCAGAAATCTTAATCACTCATAGGAGATCGTTAAAAAATTAAAAACACTAAAATCATTACGGTAAAAGTGCACTTTTACGACGTTGGAAACTCACAGACGCGAACATGAAAGTTTATGTTTCTCGCGTGGACAATATCGATCGACTGCTTTCGCGTGGACAATATCGATCAACTGATTCACTGTTTATATAGCCACTGATAAACCTGTTTTGCTTATTATAGCCCGTATGTACTGTGACATTTCATTTACCGGCGCCCGTGTGCAAGTATTGCCGTGTCGTACAATATGTTATGTGAAAATGTAAGTTTATCATTCAAGACATAATCACTGTTGATTTTGACGGCTTTATATATTTCGTATTCCTCAAGCGCGTCCATGTATTTTCCTTTCCTGCAGCAATGCAAAGGCTGGAAATTTGTCTCAAAATCACTGTAGTTATGATTACATAGTATCAGGTGCCTGGCAAAATTAGATGTTGTTTTATGTAATTCCCTTCTGGGAAGATGTTCGTTATATCTTTCTTCAAACGGTCTGCCTGTTTGGCCTATGTAGAACATGTCGCGTGAGCTGCAATTCATCTTGTATACGCCGGTTCTTTTTCTTTCTGGTATACTGTTTTTCCGGCTAAGAAGTCTCTGAATGTTGTTATTTGTACGGAAAGTTACAATTACATGGTGTTTCTTGAGTTCGTTAACTAGAATATTTGGTAAAATGTTTGTGTAATCTGCAGATATGTATTTATTAACCGGAAGTGTGTTATCATTGTTCGACTTTTTAAATTTTTTCTCTTTGTGTTTACTTATTAATTTATCCACTAATGAACTGTTATATCCGTTAGCCGCTGCTATGTGCTTGATGGTATTAACCTCTTCAATGTAGTCTTTTTCACTTAACGGTATAGTTAGCAATCTATGCACAAAACTATTGTAAGCTGCCATTTTATGCGAGGTGGGATGATATGAATCGGCATGAATTGTGATGTCCGTTGTTGTGGCCTTCCTATAGATTTTAAATTGAAGTTTTCCTTCGTTTTTTAAAATGGTTAAATCTAAGAAATTTAATTTATTTTCTTCTTCTATTTCAGATGTGAATTTAATCTTATGGTGTATGCTGTTTATGTGACTATTTAAGTTTTGTATTTGTCTTTTTGTTCCATTAAATATCATAAACGTATCGTCGACGTATCTACAATAAAAAATGATTTTATTCTTGTATAATTTATTCGATATTATGTTCATATTCTCATAATAATTTAAATATATATCAGCTAATAGTCCTGACAGTGGCGAACCCATAGCCAGACCGTCATCTTGTGTAAAAAACCCGTTGTCAAATGTAAAGTAATTTTCTTCCAAGACGACTGTAAGTAGTTTTATAAGTTCGTTGATTTTTTTGCATGCTAAGTTGAGCTACTTCCTTTAAACTGTTATTTACAATTTCTATAGTTTCCCTCACGGGGATATTAGTGTACAAATTAGTTACGTCTAACGATACCAATTTATATTGTGGTAGTATTTCTATCTTTTTAAGTTTTTCAACAAACTCATAACTGTTCTTTATACTGTAATTATTTGCTATACTGATATTATTCTTAATTAAAGTCACTAACAATTTAGCAGCTTTGTATCCGGGAGCTGTGGTGTAGTTTATTACTGGTCTGATTGGTGTACTTTCCTTGTGGATTTTAGGTAGTCCTGTGAATTTTGGTGCCGTGGCATTAATTGGTTTTAAATATCTGCGTGTTTTCTCATCTAACAAAAAATTACATTGATTAATGGTGTTATTCAAAGTTTTTACATAAGCCTTTGTGGGATCCCGGTCTATTTTCTTAATATTATTATTATTTATGAAATCAAATACCTTTTGAGTATAATCTCTTTTCTGCATGACCACCAATGTGTCACCCTTATCTGCCTTACTTATAATTGCATCATTTTTCTCAAGTTTACTTTTTATGGTTTTAAGATTCATGATATCCTGCTTATATTTACTTTTTAAAAAATTGTTTTGACTTTTACATTTATTACTATTAATTGCGTTATTGAGTTTGTTGTTGATAAAAACCCTTGCTTCATTCTGTGCAACGGAACCATTTAATCTTTTAATAGCAGCTTCAGCATTAACTACCTCATGGACAATTTCGTTTGTCGTATTAAATCTTGGTACATAATATTTCAGACCTTTATTAAGCGTGTTTATTTCTTGGTTAGTGAACTCTATGTTGGTTGTATTCGTTACACGTTCATAGAACACATGTTTACAATCTATTGGTCTATTTTCTTTTTTATCTTGAGTACGATATAATTTTGTATTTTCTTATTATGGGTTAATACTTTATGATAAAAACAATTGGATATTAAAGCGTTAATTTTGGTAATGATAACATCTATAACTGCAGGGTGAATTTCCTTTAACATTTCTAAATGCGCTTTATAAAGATCCGTATTTAACCTGTTTTTCTTTTTGTATAATTGTCTAATTTCTTGCGTTAACCACATTTTTTCTGCTATTTGTTTCGTCTTGAGTGCCGCCGGTGTTCTTGAATTAATATTTATGCGTGCATATTTTGGTATGATATTCATTTTTATACACATTTTATTAAATTTAATGTTTTGTGCAACTTTTAGCATTTTGATTTTAACATTTTTGTATTTGTAGACAACACTTGCCTGACGGGCTTCAATATAATACATTTTAGGTTAGTTGTCTCCAAGTCGCTTATATTAATATAATAGATATTTACCATATATCGCACGACGGATATATGGTAAATATCTATTATATTAATATAAGCGACTTGGAGACAACTAACCTAAAATGTATCAAATTAAAGAGACTGTTATCCAGCATTTGAATGCGGTTGTTATTTTAAAAGAATGTAAATTTTTGATGTCATGGCCCAAGGAAACAAAATTTTTAAAAATTACAAAACTCCAGTCAGGTATTAAAATAAAGGGCATTTTAACTGAAAGCTATACGTAGCGTTTACCACGATTTTTTCTTAGAGGAAACCATGGGCCAAAACAAACCTCAAATTTTCAAGAAACTAATAACAGTCTATGTTTTAAATCAATTTAAGAGGGATTTTATTCAAAATACAACTTGGTGATTACGTAATTTGACAAAATTAATACCGCTCAGCCGCTCAATATTGTCTAATATTGAAATTTACGTAATAATAAATATATCGTCATCAGCCGTGGCTCTACAACCCTTGGTGGATCTTGGTCTGCTCCAAGAGTCGACTCCGTTCTTCCCTATTGTGTTCCATGCCTTTCCAGTTTCTTATGTTCAGCATTCTGAGGTCCTTCTCTATCTGATCTTTGAGTCTACTTTGGAGTTTTTCCCTTGTTCTACTACCCATTGGTTCTGGCAGAAAATATGTTTCGTAGACTATCCACCTTCCATTCTCTCTATGTGTCCAACCCACCTTAGCCCGTATATTTTGATTATCCTGACAATGTCCGGATCTTTATAAAGACGGTACAGTTCATAATTATAGCGCCTGCGCCACATTCCATTTTCTTGTACTCCTCTAAATATTGTTCTTAGAATCCGTCTTTCAAAACAATATGGAGGTCTCTCGCTATTTTTTTTTATCGCCCAGTTTGCCGAAGCATATATCAGCATTGACCTGATAAGTGTTTTGTAAATTTTGCATTTCGTGCTTCTTGGGATTAAGTTAGATGTCAGGTGATTTTTTAATCCATACGTTTTATTTGCAAGATATATTCTTCTTATTTCAGTGTTGGTGTCGTTAGCGCTGTTTACCTGAGAGTCAAGATATATAAACTCTTTTACTGCTCTATAATTTTTGTGCCTATTTCAAGGTTTTGAAGGGTTGGGTTTAGTGAGTTTGTTGGTAGCATACATATATTTTATTTTCTCCAATTTTATATGCAGTCCAGTTTTATTTGAAGCTTTCTCTAATGCTGTAAAGGCACTTATGAGATCTCGTTTTGTCCTGACAATTGGATCAATATTGATCAATTGTCACAGATCCAATGTCACAGAAAAAAAAGAAACGTCTGGAATCATCCACTACATGTGCATAAATTTTGGCATCCTTTAAATGCTCACCGTGGCCTACGATCACCGTAGTTCCACAAGAAATGGTTTTTCCGTGAACAGGTTTTCAGCCTGCTGCACAACCCCCCAATCTGGGGGAACAGGTCTTTAGATTTTAGGGCACACAGTTCCTATACCGACTGCCTTCTCTACAGCTGATGAGTCCGGTCTGCCCATATGGGATAACTAGGATGACAAAGTAACCTTCTTCTGTCCGCATTGTGACTTCTTTTTTATATACAGATGACGCTTTTCAAAGCATATGCTTTATCATCAGATCATAAAATATCCCTCTTAGGAGGTCGTCATTGGTTAAAGTGGTCGACCAAACATGATTAGGTGCGCACCTACTGACGCTTGTACAGTGTAAAATGATATTGGATTTTTAACTAATGACGACCTCCTACAAAGGATACTTTATGATCTGATGATAAAGCTTATGCTTTCAAACGCGTCGTCTGTATATAAAAAAGAAGTCACAAGGCGGACTGAAAAAGGTTAGTTTGTCCATTCATACAGGTTACTTGGAAACCGGTGTGACCATGCATGCTAAACTAGGAAGAGCACGGACAGACAAGGACATATGAGAAGAAATAGGTAGTTGCAGGTCATCTTAGTCTGGCTCCTTAGTCTGGCTAATACATTAATCTAAGTTTCTGACACTGTTTTTAGTTTGTTTTCATCCGTAGTTGAAAATGCCAACCGATCTCCACGTAATAATCTTCGTTCTCCACCTATGTGAACAAGAGACCAAACTTTTTTTGGAAACTTAACTCATACCGTTTTTCCAAAAAGTTAGTTTTACAAAAATTTCCACCAGCATTGAGATTGGTATGAAACAGCTTTAAAAATTTAATATCTGAACTGAACTTTAATTAAACAAGCTCTTAGTTAATTAAATTTTCCTCCTTGTAGTGGAATTAAAATTTCTGAGCCGGAGACTGATTAAAAGTAAACACGACAAGAAAATACTCTACGCTGTCGTTCTTAGAAACTAAGTTGGCGTTTTGAAAATTACTTCAGATTCGTCTTCGCTCTCATCAAAGTGTAACGCCATGGTGCTTCGTTCGTTCCAATTATGAATTTTAGACAAGTTTTTCTTTCAATTATTTTCGTGTGTAGGTGCGTTATAAATACATTCGTAGTTTTCGTAGTTTATGTGCATTATATCTGTTACTAGCTGAATCTCGAGAAGTTATTTTTCAAATTTAGAACTACAAGAAAAGTATAAGCGTCGTTGAAGAAATGTTCACAGTACTTGTTGAACCGACTTTCGTTATGTGATTCTTTTCCAATGTATAAATTCAAACTCAGCCTTTTACATAGAATTTAAATAAAAAATTTACCAATAGTAGGCCAACATTATTCTGTCAATCGTCTGACTGCTTTGTTCTAGGCAGATCTTTTGCTATCTTCACCTGTGTGTACACTCTTTGTTGCAGAACAGGCCGTGATAATAGCATGAATTATGGTAGAGTGTGGCGTAGAACACACCCACACACGATACCTCGAGGGAAAGTCTCATAATAGTCCCCGAAGAGCCTCTTTGACCTATGTCCACCCAACTGTCAAACTACATACGCTTCCCAGGGAATGGCAAGAAAAGTCCCGTACATTGGTGACGTCAGCGAACCGGTCTGCAACCGTCTCCTCGCAAGGAAACTAACGCAGTGCGCCGCTTTGTTACGAGACACAACGTTGCCCAGCAGGGGCCTCGTGGAGGTACCGAGACAACCGGACCGAGTCAGATACAGGTTCCTGCAGCGCCGGGACACAGACCCGTAATCGGGTCGCGACATCTAGGGCTGGACGCACGCTTTGCTCCGATTGTCAGCTCTCACGCCGCCGAAAATCGGGTAGCTCCGCGCCTTGAAAGGCAGCGTGTCCCAGGATACGGGTCACGGAAGGTGAAGGAGCCACCGGTAATCAGCTGTACAGCCCCAAACCACAACCTCCACAGCGCTCGTAACCCCAAGTCCACCTGGCGGGGTTTAGCCAGCAGCGTGACAACATATTCTGAACGGCCCTCTGCCACCAGAATAGAGGACGCTGCGTCAAGGCTCCTCCTGCTACTACGGTTCACTGCACAAGATGTTGGCTACGATAACTGGGACAGGGGAGGTTTCCTGGTGCAGATACTTCCCATGGACGCTGGAACCCTGGTTCCCGTTCGCCAGACACCAACTTTAGCCCGGCATCAATCAGCGATGAAACGGCGGCCGTCAGGTAGAAATGGCAGAAGTCGGAGCCATCGGGAATGACGGTATAAGCCCCATCATCATGCCCACGGTGGTCAATAACCCCAGGACCCCACCTTTGGGTGCGTGGTAATAGTAGACACGCCAACAGATCTCGTCCAAAACGAAGTGAGCAGCAGTCTGGCAGCGTTTACACAGAATAGTAACATCGTGTCCGCGGTCAGCCATGATATCTTTTACCAGCGTATGTCCAGGCCATTATATTCAACGTGCTGTCCTTATACGTTAATAGTATCGAGAGAGAAAAAGAGAGAGAGAGGGGGAGATAGATAGACAGACAGGCAGGGAGACAGAGACAGACAGTCAGAGAGAGACACTAAGACCACGCGCGCGAGATAGATAGATAGATAGATAAATAGATAGATAGATAGATAAATAGATAGATAGAGAGAGAGAGAGAGAGGGAGAGAGAGAGAGAGAGAGAGAGAGAATTTCTACTGAGCCTAAACTCATACAAATGACGAATGTCCTTGTGTTGTTTTTGGACTAACTCTTCACAGAGGTGACAGTGAATGCTAACGGACGTTATGTATTCCGCTCCCAAAATTTGTTTTATCTACAGTAAACACCACCACAAGACGCAAACTTTCTTGGTGCCAAGCAACACACCCATTCACAGTGTAGAATTTGTATTTCTCTTGCGACATTTGATATTAGATGTTCAGTAATAACACGTTGTCTCCTTTCGGTAACAGCTACAACGCCAAAATGTTTTTTTCTTTCTTCCTTTCACAAACACAAACAATTACAAATAATAAATTTCTTATTAAATGGCAATTTATTCCTTTTTAACTATAATGGATATCTACGTGAGCAATTGAGTATTTATGTACTTATAAATATCTTCTCCTGCTTCTTTTTCTTCTTCTTCTTCTTCTTCGTGTTTTTCTGCTTTTTCTTTTTCTTCTTCTTCTTTCTCCTCCAATTTTCTTTCCTGCTTGCCCTGCTCATGTTTCTTCTTCACCTTCGACCTAAGTATTATACTTCACCCCCTTCTGACTTCACAAAGTTAGGACGATTGTTTCTATGATCTGCAACAATCCTTCTTCTTAATTGTTTGTAAGTAAAAACTTGTTTATGAATAGGGTGTACGTCACTTTTGACATTCTCACTTCTATTTATTCTTTACCAGTCTATAGCCAAGGCTATCTCGATCTCTATTTATAATCATCCGAATCGCGTTGCTTGTAAAGTATTCTCGTAGGTCAAAAAGGTCACGGGATAGGGGACTTGTAACCCGTTTGAAACAACCACTTAATTAGAATACCATAAAACCTTATTGCGGCCCATCCTAGCTTTTGTCTAGCTCCAAAGGGGCTATGAGATCTGTCTCTACGTCAAAGAAATAGAAATAAAGCAAAAAGTGAAAGAAGAAATTATTATCTCTTGAAGACTCTATTCACGTTGGGATTTGAAAAAAAAAATCAAGAGGCAGTCTAGACAGAAAGTTTAAAGAGTCTGACAAAAATAAGTGAAAACAATGTCAGCCTAGAGTAGTAGATCTCAGAGATATGAAGACGAATAGTGATAGGCATTTTGGAGGCTGATTGTAACGGTATTAGCCACCAGGCAATGAGGTCGTCCATCTCCGCTGAACGATGATGAGGCTCATATCTTACACTAGTTAAAGAACCAAAGATGCCGACTGCAGTGGCAGATAGCATTTGGCTGTCAGATCGCCACTTTCCTATGCTAATTAGACCACTAAAGGGGCTGACTGCAACGGTGTTAGCTACCGGGCAATGAGGTCGTCCACCTCCGCTTAACGATGATGAGGCTCATCTAGTTAAAGAAACGGAGATGCCGACTACAGTGGCAGATAGCATTTGGGTGTCAGATCGCCACCTTCCTATGCCAATTAGACCACTGAGGGAGCTGACTGAAATGGTCAGGGCTATGAAATGATTGCTATGAACCGTTTTAATATCAGAGCCATAGGTTCCGTATAAAACCTTGCATTAAATCAAATACAGTCCACATAAACACTTGTTTCTACCACCTGGGGTGCGCAAAGTGATGTATGCCCTCCCCCACCGTGTACGTGCAGGCAAATTGTGTGTGTGTGTGTGTGTGTGTGTGTGTGTGTGTGTGTGTGTGTGTGTGTGTGTGTGTGTGTGTGTGTGATAAATACCAAGGTCCTTTTACTTTAAGTCCTGTAGCGTACAACAGCTGCTTATGACGTCATCACATGTCTATGCCAGTTAAAGTACTGAGGAGTCTCATTGCAATGATACATACTGTACATGAGGTAGCCACCGTAGCGTGCTCAGAGCGCCCGTGTTCTGAGCGCCAACGCTGCAATCGTGCTCTGTGCGCCGAGACTGATAAACCCGTGTTCTGAGCGCCGAGCTTATCTATGCAACATTAGACGCGATAACACCTGGCTATATATCTGTCTATTCGCTGTTCGCCAACTCCGTAACCAAACTATCGGTCCTATGAAAATTTCTACAGATCATTGCTAAAGACATTATCACAGCACTAGTAGGCTCCCGCAAATTTAATTTTCGCAGATATACGAACTGATAGCAATATATATATATATATATATATATATATATATATTGTAACGAATAGATTCTGTCCTCTCTGTAATTATGTATATATTGTGTTGTGTGTTCGCCTCACACTGGTGTCGTTACTTCAATGGCATGCAGGGCTAACGAAGTCTGCAGCGATGTTTCAAATTACCAGTACAACGCGAGTGGAAAACTTACCTGTTATTCCATAGGGGTTTATGAATCCCGGGTGGCGCCAAATTGTTTATCTAAAACAATTAAATTAATAAATAACGTGACAAAAGTGTTTTAAGCTATGACGGCCGGGAGTATTCGAATTTGTTCCCGCCTTCGTACGACCTACTGACTCAAGCAGGTAGTTTGTCGAGTTGCAGCGTGAGCGCTGGCCGTCAATTCTGGAAGTTCGCTAAAATGCACTAATTATACAATACACTTCCCTATGAAATAAAAACAATGGTTACACTCTGTACTAGTTTCTTTAATTATTGATTGGTAATTATTCAGTTTGACAAGAAAATTATATTTGGTTATTCAACAATTTTGCACCGACAATTGATATGAGACAATCTCTCTAGGGTTGGCGAAATCGATTTTGAACGAATCGTCCAGTCAAGTATGGCGACTGTGTTTGTTGTTTTACAATTATTTCGTTCAAAGTCTGGAGTTCTTGTGATTACAAGAAAAATTTTAATAATGATTACAATAAAAAGTACACTACCTTACATTATTCGTACTTAAATAATATAATGTGTAGCTACAATTTGTTCCTGCTGTGTAGTAAAGTGTGTTTCAAAAGTTCGCAGTTTAACATTAGGTTATCTTCTTAATTAATAAATTTTCAGTGTTTGTTTTATTTTACTTAATCTTTGAAATAAATTATATTCAGTTTATAGTGAGAGTTCAGATAACTGTGAGAAATATTTAAAGTGAGTTTATTTCAGGAAATTGGGTAATTCAATGATACTTATCAAATCAGAAGGCTTGTGATAAACCGTTGTTCAGGTGAAATAGAATAGTCATCAATTTTGAATGAATTGGGCTGCTGGCATCTTTTTCATATTAGCTGTGGTAATTTCTTCATTTAATTTTTATTCAAATTGGTCCTTGGCATCAGTTAAATGTTATTGCTCCTCGTCTTCTTCTTACTTGTTCATGTTTTTCAATTTTGACTACTTTTTATACATTTTAAATGAAAATCTAGGCCATTCAAAATCTGGCGTCTAATCTGCATGAGCGTCACTTATAGAGTACTATAAATTAACGGAAAATTCGTAACCAACGTCTGTTGTCATGGTTACAAATTAATCCTGATTGGTTAATCTTGGCTTATAACCATTGTTATCAAATTTGAATTTTTATTCAAAATTACTGTATATCTTCTGAATGCTTTTATTCCTCTGTCTTCCTTCCTGAGTATTAAAAAATATTATCACTACTGTTATTATTTCCTTTCAAAGATTATTTTGATATCACATAAGGTTGGGTTCTTCGAAATATTAATGTTTGTACATTTATGTTCATATTTGTTAATTACATTTCTCTTTTAATTTAAGTCCTTTTACTAACATTTTTCTTTTAAAATGATTTACAATTTATCCTTGGCTATTTACTCGCCTTGGATTTGTTAATTTCCTTGTTGATTTTATACAATTTGTAGTTATTCGTTTTTGACAGTTAGGCATTTCCTAGGCCCTAGTAGCCATTGATTATATTTACTTATTTTATACAAATTATATCTCATTTTATTCTAATGTGTTTTGTTTTGTTATTATAACTGATTGGTTTATTTGTTGGTGTGTTTTGGATTTGTTTTTATCCTATTTTTATGTTTGTATTATTTTCTACATAACTGATTTTCTAGTGTAATTAGAACTGTATTGTTTCAACTTCTTATTTATCTATTTTGCCCTTGTTAACAGTATGACTACTACTTATTATTCTTTATCACTTAAAACATAACATTTAGGCCTATGGTCTGTACAATTCCTCCATCCATATCCTATTCATAACTTTAATTAAACAATTTTTTAACAGTTATTAGGTAAAGTTTGTTTAAAATTCATTTCATTCTTTATTATTGTTTGGGTGATAAACATCATCACACCACTTAAACTTCCTTAACTGATTATCCCTTATAACATGGGGTGTTTATTGACTTCATTTTTAATTTCTTATTTCTTAAATAATATCTACCTTCTATCCATGGTAACACCAACTGTTTACCCTTCATGGGATTCTTCCTTTTAAATACTATTGTATATAATTAAACTTAATTTTTTAACCATAAGATTCTTTTTTAAATAATACTGTCATCATCACTCTTCAGCGTTCATTTCATATTATTAAGTGTTTACATCTAATACTATCGTTAATAACATTCTTAATTATTAATATGGTTCACCATTAATCATTTAGTGTTTATTATAGCTTATTTATTAAACGTTTTTTATTTATCACTTTATTTCCTAATTATTTTGGGGTTTTTACACTTTCACTTTTGCACTTCTTAAATGTTTTATTTTAAGTGTTTATAAATGGGTAATCCCTATAATTACTTTTTCTTTGTCACTTAGTTAATTTTATTTTCTCACCATCTCACTATCTCTCTCTTTATAAATATTATCTATACTATTAACAAGTTTATGTCTTTATAGAGTTTTTTATCACATCTAGCTCTAATTCTTGGGTTAGTGTACTTTTATTTTTCATATTACTTTATTGGGTTTTATCAAATCATTTACATTTATTTTTGAATCGATAATAATACTTATTTTTTTCATTGGTTAGTTATTGGTTTCGTTTCCAATATTACACTTGAGTGTACCATTTTTCATATTCTATATTATTTGTTTGTGTCTTTTGATTTGGTTAACTTTATTTCCTTTACTTTGTTTTATGTTCATTTTCCTTCTTCTTCCCTTTCATCTTATTTTGTTTCATTTTATTTTGGTTTTCCCCTTCTCATTTGGTTTTATTTCATTTGGTTGTATGGAGTCATTCTCTTCCTTCAATTGGTTTCCTTCTTATTTGGTTTCGTCTTTCCCTTCTTCTTTTGGTTCTTTTTATTTGGTCAATCACTTGGGTTAGGTCATGTCGTCGTTTGTCGCGTCATTGTCATTTTATTTTATTTTAAACATTTTATTGTACGAATTATT
This sequence comes from Magicicada septendecula, assembly GCA_034769895.1. Lineage (NCBI taxonomy): Eukaryota > Metazoa > Arthropoda > Insecta > Hemiptera > Cicadidae > Magicicada > Magicicada septendecula. Next base: position 417,636,469 of record CM068373.1, on the reverse strand, counting down.
TTTTATATTGTAGATTCATCTTTTTTTTATCCCTGGTATTGGGGTGGCTTATTTGTGTTGTAACAATATATATATGTATATATATATTTTTTTTAACAGCTTACAAACTTTTGAAAGCGATCCAAAATTTGTAAGGAGTGTTGAGAGATATTAATTCTGTCAAATGGATCTATTACAGATCGCATTTTGTGTTCTGAATAAAATTTCTCAGTTGATCGTCTTATAAACTTTTAAAATTTTATAACAATTTTGAGTTCAATTTTTGGCACTTGGTGCTCCAAATCAAGAAAATTGTCGTAGTAAAGGTTGCATTAGAATTATGGTTAACATTTCATTCAGGCTAAATTCGGCAAGATTCCTGCAGGCTAATTTCTGCAGGCAGGCAAATGCCAAACGGTCGACTTTAAGCTGAGGACCTGCTTCTCTCGTCCAATTACATACAAATTAAGGCATGGTTACTCGACTTAATTCTAGGAATGGAAATGGACGTTGAAAGGGAATTTATAAGTTTCTGTTTATTCTGTAGTTCAAGCAAATCTAAACATTGTTCTAATATTCTGTACCGGTGCTGGATAGGTTTGAGCGTCTTGTTACAAAGATCATTGTATAGAACATCTCGCTCAAGCTAAACAAGTTCTTAAGCGCAGGTGTGTTTAAAATATTTTTGTAATTCTAAAATTAAATATTCAAATAAGTTTTTAAATATTGCTTTCAGTTTTTAGTTTTTTAAATTATTTATTATCAATTTTAAATTTTAGGCAGCTAGTTGTAACGTCGTGTTTTCTTTCTTTCTAATTCTTTTCTGATTTGATAAAGAGAATTTCAGTTAGTCAAGTTCTTTTCTGTCCGCAAGACCTACCTCAAAAGTCGCGATTTGAGTTGTAATTCTCTGCTTCAGTTTTTACCAGTTTTAAGTTTTCCTCTAATAAATAAATATTAGAGGGCGTAGAAATATCTTCTTAGTAGGACGTAGAACACTTTCTATCTTTCTCTAAAACATTCTATAAATAAAGCAATATATCTTAATTGTTCAACCACTTACGATACGACATAGGCCAAAACCAACATGCGTAATTCGGACACATTTCCATAATCACAAACAGCAGTACTGAAATATCTAAACAGACTTGACAGCTATGGCTGCAGCCATCCTGCATGTCGAAAGTATTTCTTCACTTTCTTTATAATTACCGACGAAGCGTACATTTTGAATTTTGCTGCAGAAACATTCGTTATAGTTGACATTATACCAGTTCCTTCAGAACAGTAAATTTTTGAAGATAAGTTTCGTATTTTTTATTTTGTAAGCTAACACACTGTGAGATAAATAGTCGTTTTAGTGGCTTAACTCTAGTATCCTTTATACAGTGGGTGTTCAGTTTCGATAAAATTTTATAAATTCGGGCAAGTAATGAAAAGTTTAAATTAAAAAAAAAAATGTTCTGTCCCTTTCCAATCTTATTGTTACTTTCAAAATTGGTGATCAAAATTGTGTTCCGTAAGAGGTTTCGTAAGAGTCGTTGAGGAAGAATTCTTGACTGTTAGCCTGATTCTGCATAGTTCCTAGAGCTTTCTCAATTTTTTACGATTCACTTTGCGGTATTGTGTTTCGGTACTTTTTTTACCATATCGAGATCCTCATTAGGAACTGATTGGAAATTCTCCCGGAACCTGATGAACATCTTCTTGCGCTGTTTTTTAATGCATTTGCTACTTCTGGTTCTGTTAAATTTGGCGCACAACGACTGCTCCTGTGAAGCCACGATGATTCCGTTCCTTGTTCTGATGAGCCCTCGTTAACCTGATGTTTTTTTTTTATTTCGTACACAAGTAGAATGCAATATGCTTGTTTGAACTTAGCTCTGTATTACTAGCCCTCACGATGAATCAGAGCTTTCCCTTTAGTTGATGTAATAACCTCCATTTAGATAAAAAACTTCAAAACTGACCACAAGTAACAGTACTGTGCGTACAACCAAATGTCAAATTACAACTAACGAAAGAGTGCGAATAACAATAAGGAAAGCGGTTAGTCAATACTCTTCAACATTCTACGACTCCACTCAGGTAGTGTGGTAGAGATCAGTGACCGAACAACTAGGCCTAAACACTACTGACTCGAATAGATTATAAACCATTAGTCTAAATTTACACAAATTCATGTAATGTTATTTACGGTTATGTAAATACACAATATGTGCCCTTAAACACTTATTTTTAAGAACCCGTAGACCAACCTGTGTGTAACGCAAAAATATGTAAGTGCTTAGTAATATACAGTATGTTTAATTACCTTCAAATAATGATGCATTTCTACATCACACTCTTTTTAAAAAGACTTGTCTCATTAATGTAAACAGACAGCTTACGATGTTGCATGTGATTTTCAGCTACAATTTTTATTGTCTATGTCAATTAAAAACACAAAGGGGATCAATTACTGCTGGATTAGTAAGCTGAAGTAGTAGTCCATTTACAGCTTTCATAGCATGGGCGCTCTGGCCACGGGACCGAATAAACAGTTTTAAAACAGTCTCAACGTTTTGGCAACATTTACTACCATCATTATCATCGTCATCATCATCACCATCACCACCATGTGCGGGGTCGCGTATACGGGCAATACAAAATTAATTAATATGTACCCTATAATGACCATTAACATGTGTCGGATGTTATAATTGTACAATATGAATACGCATAATAACAATGGTATGAGTAACCCATTACGTATGAGTAATTATATTAATCTTTATGTAGCAAATACGCACACATTCACAAAATACAGCACTCAGGTGTAGGGCAATTAATCCCTTTTGTATTGAGCGTATTTAATTAGGCCTACTCGTGATGACAGTAAATTTTGTCTAAACGTCAACTCAAAAGTCTGGTAAATAAATGAACCTGACAAAAACTTTAATCGCTTCTTGAGTCATAGTCATTATTAAACTCGACATAACTACTTGTGTTACGCGATTGATGTTCGTGTTAAACGATTGACGACCCATGTAATAATACAAATTATATAATAATAATTAAAGTAAAATTAGTATTAAATTATACTATACAATATATATTGTCATCATCAGGACCTGTGTATGAATACAAAAGAAATATCAAACACAACAGATCAATTATTTGAGTGAACGTGTTTGTGTATGTGAGTGTGTGTGTGTGGGCGCGCGCGCGCGTATGTGTGTATTATTGTATTTGTGAAGGAGTTGAAACAGTAGGAGTTGAAACAGTTTGTTTCAACTCTATAACAGTCTACCAGATAACAGTCTACAATATTATCTGGTACATAATTCTCTAATGTAAAGAGAGAGAGAGAGAGAGAGAGAGAGAGAGAGAGAGAGAGAGAGAGAGAGAGAGAGAGAGAGAGAGAGAGAGAGAGAGAGAGAGAGAGAGTGAGAGTATGTCTCAACACTCGTTTCTGATCGCTTTCAAAACGTTTGTGAACCATGTCACAAAAAACTGTATATTTTGTTATCAGTTATGTGTATTTGTGAACAATGTTAGATACACACCTATATATATATTCTATAGCATGACAGAAATTCCACCACTAATTAATTCATATAAGATAATAAAAAATAATTACATTACATATACTAAAAGAATATCGAATGAAATTCAATTACTTCAAAGGAAAAAACCTCAATAAAAGAAAAACAATCAATAAATTATAAAAAATACCACTATTAAAGATCAAAGAAAGAATTAAATATAACTCACATTCAACAACCAGGAGATTACCCAGGAGGTTAGGAGCAGGAGACAAATAAGATACCACAAAATCAAGAAAAGGGAATCAGATTAGGAGTGGTGAAACAACAAAATACCCGCCACAAGAAGAAAGAAGAATAAAGTTTATTATCAGGAGATAAACAATACCCTGAAACCAAGAAAGAAGAGTAAAGTCAGTATCAAAAAATAAGGAAGATACTCCGAACCAACCATCAGTCAAGATAACACGGAGTACCTTGGTTTACCCAAGATTGAAAACAAGAAGGAAGACGAGAAGAAAGGAAGAAATAGGATGGAAGAACCATTATAAAACCTATTATTAACTACCATAAACCCCAAACCCATAGATACAATTAAAGAAAGTATAACATCCCGATACCCTATAAAATTGTAATTATTGATAAACGAAAGTGTTATATAGTATGATAAGAGGTGCACCAACTAAAGTTATTGTGTGATAAAAAAATAAGCAAATCTTCACAGTCCATTCTGACTAAAGGTCTGGTCTGAGAATAATAAGACTCAATAAGTCAGAACCACCAGTGAAAGTGTACTAGTGTAAGTGTTTTTGAAATATAATAAACTTAAAGTTGTAGTGTTACTATGACTTAAACTATATGCTATAAAACAACTTTTATATTTGATAATTAGCAAATCATGAAATAATAAAATGGAAGGTATTTCCAATATTTCATTATTTTATATCACTTTGTTATTACAAGACATTTGTAGAAATGACAATAACTAAAGTATGGGTGAAAATGTTTACTATATATGGGGATGTTAAATAATAGTAATAATATCAGAAAGGACTGGTAATAGTTTAAGTGTTCATAGGATTAAAACGTTTAAATGGCTAATATTGTTCCAAGCCATGAACTCCATATTTTTTAAAGAGTTCTTATACAATAAGATTTATATGTTTAGAATAAGTTATATTAGTTAAATAACAGAGCATACATACCAATTAAAATGTTTCAGTATGTATGCTGTATTAATTAACAAAAGGAGTTAAATGTATGTTAACTACAATTTCAGCAAACATGTCCAACTTTACAGAATGCTGAGTGATGTTAATTATTATTTTTATAACAGTAGCATGAATTAGATGCTACACATCTCAATGAGTTTGTAAACAATTTTATTTTATGTCATAATAGCTATTAAGGTCAGAGGAGGAGTAGAAGTAAATTTATTTGAAAAAACCATACATGTAAAATACTAAACTCTAGGCCAAATAATGAATTCACAGAAACTCAATATAAACCAGTTAATTCACCTATGAATCATGTAAACTGGCAAGATTTAAGTAAGGTAGATCAATTAACAACTACTGTAAATGAACCTATGATTTAAAAAGGTAATATAGAAAAATACCTTAAATTATTGAAAATTTTTGAAATGTATAAATTAACTATTTTTAAAGAGGAATGTTAAATTCAGAAATTATCACTAAAAACCAGTTCAAATGTTCAATTTATATGTAATTAAGGAAAGGAAGGGATTTATGACCATTTGAAATTGATTATAATGGTATTAATGACACTTAAAATGGCAGTAAAAGTATATGAAGGCGGAAACCAAGTTTTGGGCCTAGATTTCCAAAAAGAAAGAAATTTGGTAATTTTAACAAAAATCTCAACAAATATGGACTATGTCATATCAAATTAAACAGAATGAGATAAATCAACCAATTATATGGTTAATAGTTCATGAAAGCGAATAATAAACTAAAATTATTCCATATATAATGTAATTTGTAATCATGTATATGGGAAGTAAGAATTACTTTTACAATACTTTTCCAATATTAACTTGGCAAGATTTTTACTAAAGTGGAGGAAGTTAGTTAGTTCTTTGTTAACGCTCAACCTGAACAGTTTATGTGAAATTGCGTTCCTTAAAAACCGTATAATGAAGTACTAAGGTTACCTAAAAAATTTTGTGAGAACGAGAGTTACTCAAATAAACACCTTTCCAGTAAAAACATCTAAAAACTTCAACGACAACAGTGAAAACGAACACCACACTACATAATACCAGTGATATAAGACATTAAAACTACATATCAGTAATAATTCGAGCTACCACAGAATAACCGTTTTTTGCGTAGCGAACAGACATGAGTGAACACATATAATATAACATAATTAACACCAGTGGACACTGAACACTCATCCAGACTATCCCAAACAACATATTAGACAGTTTACACAAGTTCGGGGATCTTTAAAACAATTATAAAGTTGATTTTATTGTGAGATTTGCTCGTGACAAATATTACGAATAACCTCTTCACTTTTGATGTCCGCCATCATGGAATCGAGCTGCACTGCCTCCAACATCGACTGACTACAGCGCCTGCAGTATTGGTTTGAAAATTCAACTATATTAAACATTTTATAAAGATTATTCACATTTGTTAGATAATAATTATTTAAAATAATTTATTGTAAATGTTATACTTTCTCGTCCTGCCCTTCTCTGACTATTATAATATAATCGCTCCAAGAACCTTTTATAATACTTATAAGAAATTTTAACCTGTATGAACATATCGATTTATACCTGAGACGGAGTCGACAATTGCTCGAAACCGATTTAATATCGATCATTATTTAATTCTGTTAATAAACCAATTTATTTCAATTGTATGGATTTATAAATTATTTCACATGGTAATTTAAGGTTTTAATTAAGTAACGAGACTTCCTGAAAGAAGAAAATATTAACAACAAGTGAGATACTGGACCAGCACGGAGAGTCGTTAATCGATTGCTGACAGGAGTTAATCTGTTTAACTCCGGACTTTGTTAAGATCTTCAAGAAGTGCGAATTAATTAAAAATTACCTTCTTAAATTTTAGAAATTCAATTAAAACAATAAAACAGAATTAATTCTCAATTATATACATCATAAACCAAATAAATTTTTTTTTTCAGAAACATTTTTTTTTTAATAAAATTTTTTCTTTCTTTATCTTTATTTGTAACTTTACAGAATACAGGGTCTGGTTACAATATATATCTATCTATGGAAGCATACATAAACTGAAAAGTTATGACTAAATTATTATACTTAATTATTCAAGAATTATGGTTACAAATTTAAAAATCCAATGCAGAACTTCCAAAATTATAGTATTTATTTTATGATTGTCTGCTCTAAAATTGTAGTGCTACTAATAAAATAGCTGGGGTTTCGTAATTTTTCTAATATAAAAAATTGCCTAATATTAACATATATCTAACTTAATAATAAATGTGCAGTATTTCGTTGAAAGCAGAGTTCTGCAGCTGCGAAAGCTTACTAGTGGTGTGATAATGTCCATATACAATTAATTTTGTACAAATTTTCGTAGGACCACTAGTGTTGGCTACGGAGTTAGACAACAACGGACGGACAGAGATATGCAGCCAGGTGTTACCGCGTCTAATGATGTATAGATACGCTCGGCGCACAGAACATGGGCTTATCAGTATCGGCGCTCAGAGCACGATTTCATCGTTGGAGCTCAGAGCACGTAGCCGTAGCCACACGTCTATGCCAGCTAAAGCATTGAGGAGTCTCATTGCAATGATACATACACGAGGTAGCCACTTCCATCACACCCAAGAAACGTATGTGAAACTGTACACTGAAACACATTTGCCGCACGATTGTACAAACATTATAATTTTCACACAAAGATAATTATAAATATTGTTGAAAAATATATTAAACATGTTTGAATATTACATAATTTTGTAAATGAAGCTAATTTCAATAAGTGTGTTTTACATACAAATAACTTGTGTGTGAAAACGACACCTGTGCATAAATAATTCTGTATAAAATTAAAAACAAATTGTTTACACCAATGAAAAAAAAAAACAGTTTGTTTCAGTTATAAAACCGACGATAATTAATATGTTGCAGCATCAGTTAGTCAGTTGATTAGGTTTGAGCCGCTGGTACATTTTAATTATGGGGGCCGATATCTACTTACTGGTGTTTACCGCATGGTAAATATTTATTTTAAAGCAGTAATTAACATACCCAACAAAGTCAAATATTTACATGAATGAAATGTTAATGAATGCATATATTGGAATTGACATTCAAATTGCGTATGGAATGTAGCAGACAATAAAGCATATGATACCATATTGGAGGAGGCATTCTCAAGAGGAGTTAAAAGGTGTTTTAAACTTGACCGTATAAGAAATGAGACCACACGAGAAAAGTTACAAGTTTTTATCTTTAATGAAAAATTCAAAGACTACTAACACCGTCGGAAAGAACACTTAGAAAGAATGTCAGACTCCAGACTGGGCAAACATGTGTGGAAATACAAACCTATAGGCCACAGGTGCGAGGGTAGACCCAGGAAGATATGGCTGGAAGTTTCTTGAAGGCGGAACAGGCAGCACTTTGTCAATGCTGTGTTGTGAAGATGATAATGATGATGATAACATATAAAGACCTTATATGAAGAAGCAGATTGCAGGTTTGAATACTGTAAATTACTTGATAAGGAACTTTTTAAAAAATGTTAGTTTTAGGCACTTTTAGACTTGTAAAACAACTTTAAGTGCAGTGAAATGACGCTTATCCGCATGTGTAGTGCGCGTGTGCTAGGGTACGTGATGTTCTTTCATGGGATATTATTTAAAAAAGCATCAATCTAAATAACTATTGAAATATTGATCATTTTGAGATGGGACTTATGCCAGAATACTTGTAATAAGAAGACCTTACCTGATGACAGCAGTAATTTTAAAAATCAGTAACTAATCGTATGTGTTTTTTACGTAAAAAGGTTTTATACACCATAAAATATGGGCGTAAAATATTTCCGGCTTTTTGAACAAGAATTATTATGTTCCCAAACTTTCTTATACAGGGAATCTATAGGGTCGACAATCTTTCCTGAACAGTAAGCTGAACCGACGCAATGCATGAATTACCCCCACTTAGGAAAGTTATCTAGACAGAAGAGAAGGGAGGCGACGCTATAACAGGTCACTGTCTCACTTCTATATTACATTGAAATTTATATACAGTATTTCATAATATTCAGCTATAACTGTACTGTATATGTTTTATATAAATAATAGGAATAACCAATAAATGTATTAAATCGTCGAATCAAAATTTATTTCTGCAAGTGCAGGCAACTTCAAACCTGTTACCTTGCAATATATTGTATGAAAAAGACTAGACTTGTGAAGTGGGACCGGGACAGAGAGACTCATGTCCGCAAGTCGCTAGCAGTTTTTTAATTGTCTGTGTAATTAACCCAGCGAGTTTTGCAGAGAGTTGTGTTATGAACAATCACAAACTCAGCCAAGAGAGACGCGGAGTTTCTGTGTAAATACGAAACGAGTTAGCGGCAGTGTCTGCTGTAAACAAATGTATAGAACGGAGTCGAGTGAAGGTGAAGAATGCGAGCCGCTGTTAATGAAGAGTAATGGACGGACCCTCGTCGTCGTCGGTAACTTAACGGGGGTATACACATTACCCCGTTGTAGGGTCCCATTCTTTTTGTTGTTCCTTACAAACACTTCGGTGCTCTCAATTAATCACGCTCACGCGAACACACGCACACGCACAAGTACGGACGCTATTCGGAGAATACTAAGAAAAACCCTCTTACACTTTTAAAGTCGTAGTAGCTTGGAAAGTATCAGTTTTCCATTTATAAACGGTAGGCCTACTGCCCTTGTTGTTAGTGGTTACTTATAACACCTTGTTAGATATGCTCAACATGGTGCATCAGAAACCTTTTTTCATAAATCCCCAGATTGTTAAGAAGTAAAATAAGCAAAAGGAAATATATTTTGCTAATTTTATATATTATTGTGTATAACTTTCCAGAATGACTTTAAAACCCGAATTATGAAGGTGTGAGTGTTCTACGTTGTTCAGTGGGAAAACCTTTGAACATTCGCTTTCCTAGGAGTATTCTGTACTCCGAAACGTTTTTTAATAACTGTTATCGCTTCTGTTTCCGTGTCTGCAAGTAATAAGTCACGAGTGAAAAGAAATAGTACTTCTTCTTCTTCACTGCATGGTTTGGGCCCGTTCCGACTTCACAGAGTCTCTAAACATTTTTTCCATGGTCTTCCACGATCTCTCGTCCTCACTGACCTATATTCAAACGCTTGTTTAGGAATACGCGTGTCTACCATACGTTCCACATGGGACTTCCAATTCTGCCTATATTCCTTTGTTCTCTCCAGAACCGACTGTAACTTCAGATCTTTCCTTATATTGTCGTTTCGTAGATGATCTCTTAAACTACATCCCTTTACTGCTCTTAAACATTTAATTTCTGTATTTTTGTAATATATTTTTGCAGTAGAGTCCATGGTTCATATCCATACATTAAAGTAAGCACAACCACGTCCTTATGGAACTTTAGCTGTGTGTTCCTCTGCGTTTAATTCTTCAATAGTCGTCTTATTGTTCCATAGGTATAACTATTTTATTTTTAATTTTATCTCGATATCGTTATCCTTACTATATGAGATATCACATCCCAAATAATTAAAATGTGATACCTGTTCCAAAGCACTATTATCAAATTACAATTTTTGTTCTTACAGGGCTCTTCCCTAAGGAGGCCATTACGTTTGTCTTGGTATTTGAAATATTAAAGTTGTATTTCTGGCAGATTGTATGCAAGGTGTACCTTTGTAACTCATACTGACTAAAAGAAATATTTATCGAGGAATTAAAACGGATGACAATGAATACTCAAAACGTTTTTACCACACAAAAAAAGTTTATGAAAAAGTAACAAAAATTAAAGAGAGAGAGAGAGAGAGGAGAGAGAAATAGGAAGAGAGAGCAAGAGAGAGAGACGTATGAATCCCTAAAACGAGCCATAAACTTGGACGAAATAATGGTCTAAATCGGAGCCAAATTGAATTCCATAAAAATAGAATCAGCCAATAAATAGACTGATAAATTCTAAAGACCAAATACAGTAAAAACTCTGTCCGTGAAAAGTTTTATATAGAAGTACAAATTAGAAGAATGGTAAATTTAGAGAGAGAGAGAGAGAGAGAGAGAGAGAGAGAGAGAGAGAGAGAGAGAGAGAGAGAGAGAACGAAATACGAAATTCAAAATTCATAACTGTTATTCGTTGAACAAAGTGAATGTTTACCGATTACACGCTCGTTCGCGATACAACTGTAGAAGGGAATTATGTTACGTCATTCAACGGCGTGTTTCTACTTTTTATTTTCAGTTCAAAAATAGAAAAATCAAGTAATCAAATTAAACTGTGTGACGTCTCGAGTGTTTGTAAATGTGCATTGAAACCAAGCCTGCCGGAATTGTCAGGCCCGATTAGTAGGCAGCAGTAACGTTCGTTTCTCTCTGAAGATTGTAAACTGCGAATAAATTCAACTACCATTAGAAATCGTACAGTTAACTTGGCGCTCTACAAGGCACTGCAACAATTGAAAATTAACAGTACCACCTTCTGCGCGTTAGATATTTATAATAATATATGACCACGCAGTGAATTCAATGCTAACCAAAACTAAATTAAATTTTTCTAACAACTACATTGTAACATTTCATGCATATTATCTTTAGTTACATCTTTTCGAAGTTGCCTACTGTTTGCAGTTAACGGGTGCTGTTATTATGGCTTTCAATCAAGGAAATAGCGGTGGAGCAGGAACACGCTAAATGCCCTTTATCTTGTAGAGTAACTGTAAAAATCTCGTAACGTGAACTCAAAATTATTAAATACCAGGCTGTTAGGGCGTGGTCGGCTGCTTTATAATCTCGACATTATCGGCAACGTTTCGTATCCCACCCTCGGGTATCGTCTTCAGGCCAAAAAAAGCGATAGAGTGTTATGAAACAGTTACGGCAGATCTTGGCCGAACGTTACCCGTCAACTTTTTTCGGGTAATTGAACAAGTCAGAAATATCTTTGCAAACAAACAGAATAAGTGTCAGAAAAGACGAAATAAACGAGGCGTTATCGTAAAAACCTTGTTTGTTGTCTTATGAATATGAACAGAGACCCCAACATAATGCTAGAGACCCGTATCTTGGGTAGTAAGCTATGTTATACTTCTCCGTACAAGGTTCCTGTTAGAACTTGGCCACTCCATTAAATTAGCAGACAGTTCATCCCGCGCCGTGGACGCGCCTACAGGAAGAACCAGGTGGGTTTAGAATTTTCACAAAGCCACTGAGTTTGAATTAACAGTCTTGAGTTGTTCAAGACTGAAAGCAATTTTGGTTGTATTTATTAGTTTTTATTGTTTTTGTATTGTTTTTATATAATTTTCTTGATTTATTTTTTATTTTTTTACTTTCATTTCTTTATTTGTACAGGAAATGTCTGTCTGAGTCTGTCGATTCTAAGCACGCTATTTTGTTCCCTGAAATCTTCTTTTGCTTACCTCTTTGTGTTATTAGAAACAACGCTTCGGTGTTGAAACATGCTCTCGGGGTCCTGATTATTTTTGCCGTACAAAAAGGTCTTATTGGCACATCTCCATTTGCAGGCTCATGACGAGTTTGTTGTCTTTCGACGTCGTCGTCATCCTTTGCGGCTTATGCTAGTAGCCTGGCCCAGTCTCAATGGACGTCATCCAACCATCGCTTACGGGGTCTTCCCACACTTCTCTTCCCCCTTGGATGATAGTCGAGGGCTCTTCTTTAAGATCCCGTATTCTGTCTACGTGTAACCGCCACTCCGTTTTGTACCGGGAGATTTTCTCATTCAAGCTTTCAGCTATGCCTAGCTCCATTCTAATATCATCATTTCTGATACGATCACTCCTGTTACAACTCTTTACAGCCCTCAAGAACCTCACTTCCGCTCCTTGTATTCTAAATATATCTTTGGCCTTTCTAATTCAAGTCCCACTACCATACAGTAGTGGAGGTATGGCCATTATATTATAATATTTCAATTGCGTCTTGCGTCTCTTTCCTTGTTGTTTTTCTTAACGTGAAATTTTTATAACACTTAAGAACATTGCCTCGTTCACTTAACACTTACCCACGTTGTTACATTCACTTAAAAAACGAAATAATATCTGAGGGGTGACGGGTAGAGGGAAAGGGGGAGAGAGAGAGAGACAGAAAGAGAGAGGAGAGAGTGTAATGCAGGCGCACGAATGTGTGTGTGTGTGTGTGTGTGCAACTGACCGCGAGCTCAGCCGACAGGTTTGTGTTAAATAGAGTGGAGAACATTTGGTTTGGGGATTAAACCGGGCGCAATCGATGGACGGCCGAGTTTCATACTGACTGTCATGTTTCAACATTCTTAAACGTATTATAGTTTATGACAATGAAGTCTGCAGGAGACAAATGCATTGCGATTGTCCAATGGCGTTTAAGCGATAATTAACGGAAACTGTTTATACTATTAATATAGCCTATACTATACTTACCGGGTTGACAGTAGTGTATATACGTGAACAAATATTTTTATAATGTAAATCCGTAATCTAATACGGGAAATAAGAAACGCACCTGGAGTACAAAAATAAAACACTTCTGGAGGACAGAGAGAAGAGATTGAACTCAAACAAACATTCTGCACGAGTACTAAGAAACGGGAAAAGAGTAAAAATGGAAATAAATTAATTGGACTTGAACAATGGATGTTGTTACTGGCGTCGGAAGTCATAACTTGTAGCGTTTTGTTTACATTTAATTATTGGTAGTAACGAGAAGTGAATAACTGATTATATACAGTAAAAATATCGAATGTAAAGACTCTTCTTCTTCTTCTTCTTCTTCTTCTTCTTCTTCTTCTTCTTCTTCTTCTTCTTCTTCTTCTTCTTCTTCTTCTTCTTCTTCTTCTTCTTCTTCTTCTTCTTCTTCTTCTTCTTCTTCTTCTCCTCCTCCTCCTCCTCCTCCTCCTCCTCCTCCTCCTCCTCCTCCTCCTCCTCCTCCTCCTCCTCCTCCTCCTCCTCCTCCTCCTCCTCCTCCTCCTCCTCCTCCTCCTCCTCCTCCTCCTCCTTCCCCTTCTCCTCTTCCTCCTCCACTTCCTCCTACTTCTCCTCCTCCTCCCCTACTCCTCCTCGTCCATCTCCTCTTTCTTCTTCGCCTTCTCCTTCTCCTCCTCGTCCTCCTCCTCTTTCTTCTTCGCCTTCTCCTTCTCCTTCTGCTGCTGCTGCTACTGCTGCACCTCCACCTTCTTTTTCTCCTCCTCCTCCTCCTCCCCATCCCTCTCCTCGTCATTCATCCCCTTCTTCTTCTTCTTCTTCTCCTTCTTCTTCTTCTTCTTCTTCTTCTTCTTCTTCTTCTTCTTCTTCTTCTTCTTCTTCTCCTCCTCCTCCTCCTCCTCCTCCTTGTTGTCCTTCTCCTTCTCCGTTTTCTTCTCATTTCTTTCTTCTTCTCCTTGTTCATCATCCTCTTCTTCTTCTTCTACTAATTGTTTTCCCACTTTTATTAGGTACTTAATATCGCAACTCTCGATTCGGTAGTGGTGGTGGTTGTGATGGTTTTGGTGGAGATGATGATGATGATTATTGATGACGTTGAAGTTGCTGCTTATGAAAGTTGTTGTTGATGGTGGTGGTGGTTTTGGTGGTTATGACGACGACGACGACGCCGACGATGATGATGATGTGCTTAACAAATAATAGACATCCAGAGTTAGGAATTGTTGACCGAATAACCTCAGGGTTAATTGGGTTTGGAAAGATGATTGATGTTATGGAATATTATTATTATGGAAAATATAATATTATGGAATAACAAACTATTATTGTGTTTTTAAAACCAAAATTGTATGCAGTGTGTAGTAACTACATGGAAATGAACACGGCAGTGGCACGGAACCTGTAAACTGAACATAGAATCTGGAAATTAGCATAGAAATGACTATGTTAGTGATCAGAAGGGAAGAGTTGAATAGGTAAGCAACAGATCGTTTTGTGAATGAAATCATTCTCCCGTTATTGAAATCATATTGAGTATTGACAAAAAAATATAAATAAAGAGATGATTCAATTGATTAGCCGAGATTTCAGAAAGTCACTAAGAGGACGCCAAATAGATTGGAAACCAAATGAACTATACGCTAAATTCCCTCAGGGGAGAAATCACTAGGAAACAATTGAAGGTGTTGTGTAGCGAAACTAGCAATTTTGTGAATATGAATGTATGTGCGTGTGTTTCTATAGAACTATGTGTATACACGGGTACACATGACATAGTTCATATGTGATACACACACGCACACACACATATTACACACATTTACAGGTTCGAGTAAATAATATTAGTATTAGTTACTAGCTGTTACCCGCGGCTTCGCAAGCAAATATTTGACTTTTAATACGTATTTTAATATAAGTATAATATAATATAAGTATTTTATTGTCTATGTCTATATGGTGTTCTGTCAGCACGTATAACAATTTTGTACTCATTAGTAAAATTCTCTCCAAAGCTGTTTTCAACACTTGTACTATTTTAACTTGTACTAAATTATTATGTTGATGCAACAGCCTTTGGAGATTTAAAAGTACCCGTTTATAAAGCCTTTGGAGATATTTATAAAGAACCTGTTAAATCAAAAACGCTAAATTCATTATTTTAAGTGTTGCCGTGTTAGAAGCATTGTATAACACATTAAACGTTATGTTTTCTTGAACCATGGCTTTTATTTATTTCAGCAGTAAACTAAAAACCTAAAACCGTTGTCATCTTACCTCACAAGTGAAAACAACACGTATTTTCGCTTTGCCTTAAGTAAAAGGACAATTTACAATTAGTACACTTCTTCTTTTCCACATCGTAATATATCGATACAATCATCGCATATTATATAAAACATCGAAAATGTACTGCAGGCATGGATAAATATACAGTTCCGATGCCGCTAAATAGCTTTTGTTTATTTACTTGTTACTATGGTAATTAATTCTGGTCTCCATGGTGTTTTTGACATCTTTATACGCGTCAACAAAAAGGCATAATTAAAAGGGCCTAAATCGTGCGAACGGGGCAAAATATCAAATTCCAAGTTAGACAGTATTTTTCGCCTTGTGACAAAGGTTACCTGTGAAATATTTGGTGGCAATCGGTGTAACGGTGAGGATTTGTATTCAGTACCCAAAATCCTCAGACTTTGAGTTATATATATATATATATATATATATATATATATATATATATATATATATATATATAGATAATGTCATATCAAGGTTTATAAACTACTACTACTACAAGGTATATCCTTCTGGATAGATTGGCTGGGGCACACTATGAGGATGAAAAAACTAGTACCGTACTAAAGGGGCGGTGGAGTGGGCGGACCGCCCCGAGCCCCACTTAGCCACTACTCCAGATTTGGAAAATTAAGTTTTTTCGGTAAATTTTTTAGTTTTTCTAAATTTTATGATAAATTTTCAAAAGACGAGATTACAGCAGAAACAAAAAGGCTGAGACGTCACATTCAAGCAACAGGAATCACTACAGAGGAAGCTCTTCAAGTTTTACAATTTGTTATTGAGAAGAACATTCAAGAGTCGGTTTCATGCCTGTCTTTGTCCTTTAAGTTGGTTTTAACAATTTGTATTTCAGTTTCTGCTTGTGAAAGGACCTTCTCTAAGCTGAAACTTAAAAATTATTTGCGTTCAACCATGAGCCAAATCAGACTAAATTAAATAGCAATTTTATCGATCGAAAACAAGGTAAATAAGCTTTGGTGATACAATAAAAAAAATTTCCGATACCATAACTAGAAAATGGCAATTTTAGA
Organism: Magicicada septendecula; assembly: GCA_034769895.1. Taxonomy (NCBI): domain Eukaryota; kingdom Metazoa; phylum Arthropoda; class Insecta; order Hemiptera; family Cicadidae; genus Magicicada; species Magicicada septendecula. The sequence goes on along the minus strand of CM068373.1, from coordinate 417,619,980 downwards.
AAGTTTACCTTATTTACACTATAACTGGTGACTTGAAAAAATAATTGCCATTTATTGTTTGCAGCAATGATAAATTTGTTTTTCACTATACAAGTTTATTGTATATTATAAAATACTGTAAAAAATTTAATGCAGTCTATAAATAATACTACTTCTATTATTCCTCTAAGTTTTGTACTTACAATGTGAAAGTGGATTTTTATTTCAAACGTTACTACAGCTCCTTATAAATTTTCCTGTCTAGATGTATCAATACAGTAATACTAATTAGACAATAAATATATAACAATAAAGTGTTTTTGCTATGTCTTACTTACAAGATAAATTGGATTATAAACACCTGTCTTATGGAAGGAGGGCCTCAGAAAGAAATCCGCCCCGGCCCTTCAGTGGCCTAGGTACGCCACTGGAAACAACACAGAATTTCCAGAAATCTTCTAGGTAGGACGAAGTTAAGAGGAAAGCCAAGGAAGTGATGGATAGAGGATATTGAGGAGAATCTGAGGAATGTGGGGAATAAGAAGACTATGTAATGAGAGGACTGAATAGAGAAAACTCGTTGAAGAGACTAAAACCCATACTGAGTTGTAACGCCAGTAGAAAATAAGGGATTAATAATTTCATAATGCATGTGTATCTTATATATGATAATGTACTTTAGATGTTGTTTAGGGGAGACGTGGACCTGGCGCGTACGCTAGCTCTTTAGCGTACAAAAGGAGACTCGCCAAGCACTACGCTTCAGCCACCCAATATAATTTTTTACAGACTGAGGCGATATTTAGTGACAATAAATACACATTGAGATCACAACGGAAGAACCCGTGACCGTTTAGGCCAGCTTTCGAACGTCATGCTCGCTACACTAACACACTCCATGTTCTATAACGATAATAACACTGTGTACAAAATTAATTATATTTTTGTCCCAAATGTGAAATGGGTGAATCTAATAGCATTTTTTGCGCTAAAATCAGATATAGATTCAGAAAGTTTCTATCACGTAAGGATTTTTAGAGACATCTATTTTAATTTTACAACATTACGTATTTAAAATGCATACTCAATACAATATTATCTTACTTAAAAAGAAGTAATGTTGGATTTTCTAGATATTTTGCATCATGAACCAACATTGCCTCTCTTTAGGGTCCAACAATAGTCAGCTAGCATGCTTAGACTCCACTTGCCATGGTACCGCTTTTCCATGTCCAAAATATCCTGATGGAACCGTTCACCACTTTCGTCGCTGACTGCTCCTAGATTTGGTGAGTCCAAGAAATCTAAATGTGAGACCAAGAAATGAATATTCAGTGACATGTTGTATCCCATGATTTTATAAGATTTTAAAAGATCATCCACTATTTCTTTGTAATTTTCGGATTTATGGTTTCTTAAGAATTTCTGGCAAATGCTCTTAAAAGACTTCCATCCAACTTTCTCCACCTAGTTTAACATGCTATCAAAGTTGTCATCTTTAATTAAGTCTCTCATTTGAAGCCCTAAAAAGATCCCATCTTTGATTCTTGCGTCACTGATCTTTGGAAACTTGTTTTTTAAGTACGTAAATCCAAGCCCATTTCGATCAATTGCTTTCACGAAAATTTTTCCTAAACTCCAGTTTATGTAGTGGACACAAGCTCCAGTTTTTTTTTTATTCAACAAGTGGTGCATTAACAACATTCTTCTTTCCTGGAGTTAATGATGTTTGATTTGGCCACTCTTTCTGTGCGTAATGATTTTTTCGGTTTCTGCTGTCCCACTCGCAAAGCAAACAACAGTACTTGGTGAAACCAAGTTGAAGACCTAGCAAGAGAGCAATTATTTTTAAGTCACCATAGATTTAAACTTAAATTCTTCATACTTTATATTATCCAGCAGAAGTTTCATGTTCTCGTAAGTTTTGTAGCATAAGCTAGTGGCACTGATGGAAACTTATTCCCAATGTGCAGAAGCTCGGCTTTCAGACTAACTTTAGAAGAATCAATAAACAAACGTCATTCCTCTTTTTCATACTCATGACCAAGCGATTCCATTATGGAAAAAACATTGTTACAAAAAACAAGTCCACCTTCAAATGAAAAAAAAATTCTTAAAGTTAATATGCCTATTTCTAAAACACATACTTTTGTTTCGTGGTGGAGAAGGTTCCAGCCTTTTATCGTGAGCCTAAAAGTTCCGCCTGCCTTTTTGATAAATTCAGATCTCGTACAAAGTCATTGAGGTCCCCTTGTGTTAGCAAGTGAGGTTCAGGAGACGAACACGAAGCTTCAAAGTTTGGATCACCCTTACACCATCATTACCGTCGTCTGCGAAATCTTAAGAGGGGGAAACTTAAAAACCAAGTGTGATAGAAAAATTATCTCAACATTTTTGAATTCATGGGAAAAATACACATAAAAACCCTTTTACTTGTTCTGTGACAAAATCTTTGCTTACCAGTGATAATCAACACTATAGATACAACCGTATGTGCTCGCAAGCCTGCAACTTTATCACTCAGTTAACAGTTATATTGTAATTTTCTAAATGTACATGTATATTTTTCTCCCTCGTAATCCGAGTGGAGAATTACCGACTGTTTGTTGTCAATATGGAGTAAATTGCTACAGCGCTGTTGCAACCACTGAAACAACGCTCATACATACGGTATTTACACACCACTACATACGCGATGAACAATTCATTTCCATCAGACACAACCGTTTATTTGAGCAAATCTGCTAGACTGTATACATTAATATATTGCTTGTTTAACGTGTACTATTGTCGCATCGCCGCCACAAAACGACAGTTGTTAATAATAATTCTACTTGTACATCGGAGTCTCTGTTACAATAGAATGTACAATTAATAACTAAATTTTAAACACACTCAACTTTCTTCAACTCTTTTCTGTCTGCTTCAGGTTCTTTGCGTGGTCCTATGGTTTCCTTTTCTTTATAGAATGCTTGCGACTAGTTTATTCTTCCAGTTGCGACTAGTATATCCTTTCCAGTTGTGACTGGTTTGATCACGACTTATTTTTCCTTAGTTTCCTGTGTTTTCGTTATCATATTTTTCTTCCTAGTCTTGTCTCTTGTACTTCTTAGGTCCCTTGATCGCCGTTATCATCTACCTTTTTCTTGGTCTTGTCTCTTGTATTTCTTAGGTCCCTTGCTTACCGTTATCATCTACCTTCTTCCTGGTCTTGTTTCTTGTATTTCTTAGGCCCCTTGGTTGTCGTTATCACACCTTTCTTCCTGGTCTTGTCTCTTTTATTTCTTAGGTCCCTCGGTTGCCGTTATTATGTCCCTTTTCCTGGTCTTGTCTTTCGTATTTGCTGCAAGGATCGCCATCAACAGTCTTCTTTTTACAAATTCAAGTCAAGGTGGATTATATTCAATAGCATGATCCAAACGCTTACCTTTGCAGACAAGTTTTTTTAATTAATAATCGATGTCTATCACACGTCAGAGAAACCTTCATATTTTTGAATGAGGCAAAGACTGGACACGAATATGCAAACGACAGACCGCGTGTTGTAAACAGCTCAAAATAATGGGAAAGATGTGCGGAAACCAACAGTATTCTGCACCTGGTGACTAGCTGTATCCTACCCTGTAACCTGATAAGTATGATTCTGATATAGTTAACCAGTGTTAACTACTGTGGTTCAATTGTCAGTGAAGGTAGCTAGAAGGTGGAAAATGTGATAAAAAGAATAAAAATAGGGCGTACTCTATTTCGCAAAAATATTGTTACGATTGTCACATCGATCGTCGTGTTGTTCAGTGGAAACAGGATAACTAACACCAATGAAGTCGCTAATTAAAAAATTTATTTAGACGCAAACAGCAGTTATAAATCAACAAAGCACTCTTATACAGTAATTTAAATTAAACTTGTCCAACAATAAATGTCAAATTATTACAGTTTTGCATTAATTAACAAAATAATCACTTCTCAATAAACCGCAAAAAGCACTAAAAACCACGCTTGTAAAAGCGCCAGGTGTAACTATTTAGCTGTTCTATAATTGGTTAAAATTGAATTATTGTACTAGGTACATTAATTATAACATATAATATAAATATTATAAATACATAATATAATATAATATAATATGTAATTATAAGTATGTAGTTAGTGTCACATTCTACTTTTCAACTAATTATTTTGTAAATCATATTGTTACAGTGAAAAAAATTATTTGTTAACATATTGTTGTATATGTATACATACTGAAAATAAGACGACGTGTGATATGATTCTATTTATGTTCACTATAACTATCGATTTCGTATACTAAAATACAGGTGAACACTACTATGGCCTCATCTTAAAGAATTAATCGTTGACGGTTATTTGAATCTTAATAATTTTTATACTAAACACATATTCTCTTACTCCAAACACATAGGAGCAACCTTTTACACGTTGAATCAGTTCACTCGCCGCTCGACACTGAAGTTCTCAGATCTGGCGTCTGTCCCACGATACGCCCAATAATTTTTTAATGTTCTATATATTTTACCTGTTGTTTTAATTAAATTTACAATTTTATTGTTATACCAATTTCCTTCTAAAAAATAAATTGTATCGTCATAAACAGAATGCATTTATTCTTTTGCTTGTCAACCGTCCATATGATTGTATTATAAATAGCGGGGTTTTTATTTTGCATAAAAAGAATACTTTTTAAACATACCATTGAAAAGGAAAAGGAAAAGGAAAAACTGTATACTTTTATAAATTAATATATTAACTTAGATCCGTCGTGTGACTTTGTATTGTTAGTTAAAATTACGTGTTTCGGAACATACGTTCCATCATCAGATTCCTTTACTCAACTGAGATACTCAGCCTTCTGAGCATCCGGTCAGCCATCATAGGGTCCGCACCCATACTAACGTGTGTTTTTAACAATTAGGTATGTGATTTTAACATCTGACGATCTCAACTAAGTAAAGGAATCTAATGATGGAACATATGTTCCGAAACGCGTAATTCTAAATAATAAAACAAAGTCACAAGACGGAGCTAAGGTAATTTTAATTTATAAATAACAAAGTGACTTGGATGCCAATAATAATATGTATGTATTGTATACTTCTCCTCCTACATAAAGTCCCGCTCGCGCGCGCGCGCGCGCCAGTCGCAGATCCACGAGGGAGGAATGGAGGAAATCCCCCTCCAAAATGGTCACAGCAGACGAAATTTTTTCGTTGTGTTGTACTTGTAGAATGGTTCTGTGATTGTAAATACGATACAACGTTCGTATCACGTTATGTACGTAAGTTCATAGTTTTCGTTGTGTTGTAGTTGTAGAATGGTTCTGTGATTGTAAATACGATACAACGTTCGTATCACGTTATGTACGTAAGTTCATAGTTTTCGTTGTGTTGTAGTTGTAGAATGGTTCTGTGATTGTAAATACGATACAACGTTCGTATCACGTTATGTACGTAAGTTCATAGTTTTCGTTGTGTTGTAGTTGTAGAATGGTTCTGTGATTGTAAATACGATACAACGTTCGTATCACGTTATGTACGTAAGTTCATAGTTTTCGTTGTGTTGTAGTTGTAGAATGGTTCTGTGATTGTAAATACGATACAACGTTCGTATCACGTTATGTACGTAAGTTCATAGTTTTCGTTGTGTTGTAGTTGTAGAATGGTTCTGTGATTGTAAATAAGATACAACGTTCGTATCACGTTATGTACGTAAGTTCATAGTTTCGTTGTGTTGTAGTTGTAAAATGGTTCTGTGATTGTAAGTATGATACAACGTTCGTATCACGTTATGTACGTAAGTTCACAGTTTTCGTTGTGTTGTAGTTGTAGAATGGTTCTGTGATTGTAAATATGATACAACGTTCGTATCACGTTATGTACGTAAGTTCATAATTTTCGTTGTGTTGTAGTTGTAGAATGGTTCTGTGATTGTAAATATGATACAACGATCGTATCACGTTATGTACGTAAGTTCATAGTTTTCGTTGTGTTGTAGTTGTAGAATGGTTCTGTGATTGTAAATATGATACAACGATCGTATCACGTTATGTACGTAAGTTCATAGTTTTCGTTGTGTATAGTTGTAGAATGGTTCTGTGATTGTAAATATGATACAACGTTCGTATCACGTTATGTACGTAAGTTCATAATTTTTTTCTAAAATTACTTTAAATTGTGACAATACCTTGTCGCCATGTTAATTTTTGTTTGATACATAACTTAAATGAGTAGTGTTTACTTTAAACTGTAAGTGAATGTTATTAAAATAACAATAAACTGACAAACTGTGACGTCTCCCTTGTTAAGATATCACAAATGTCGGGAATTAGTTCAATTTGTTACCTGTTAATTGAACTAGCTGCCGTTGTTAGTAAACCTTAATCACTAACAAATTATAACACTTTATTATTCATGAATTAAGCAAGGATTGTATAAATTTATTCACTCGTTGGGTGTTAGCAAAAACATCTCTTTATTAACATATTTATCTCTCATACTTTACTTTACTTTTAAAACTCAGATTCTAAAATTTCTGCATTAATTACTTTGAAAATTTACTTCTTATTCTTTTTATATCAAAAGCATTCAGCTAGATATTGTTTTTTAGTACCTCGGATCCGGGTTTAAACTTAGTTATGTTTTTATTACAACTTCAATCTAATTATTAGAAGAATAATTTTGGTTGCAAATTTTAAAATTAATTTAAATCTAAACATCGTAATGTCATTCCTACTTCATTACAGTGATTACAAAAATATATATATATATATTAAACTTTTAAATTATCAAAAGTTCTTTACTGTTCTTTTGTTACTGGTCTTGTTGTTTTACAATGAATTTGTGTTACAAATATTATGTTTTGATATCACCTGAGTATAACAATGTGTATGCTGTGGGGTTCATGATGGTCATCTTCAGCCCTCTTCTAGGATGTGATCCACGGTTGCTCTTGATGTTAAATGAGGTTGATTGTTTCTGGTAGTCTCTTCCTAGACGATTAGATTTTGGTTCTAGAAGTTCATCCGGTTGCTGTCTGTGTTATCTTCTTTCGGAGTCGGTAGTTTACATTTTACTTTTAGTTACAGTTTTTATTTTATCAGCACTAAAATCTGGTAATTAACATTTCTCACCATTGCTAAGAGATGTGTCGGCTAAGTTTCCTTTTTTATTCTATAATGTTTCCTCACGCACTACATTATAATTTTGTTTTTATTATTATTATACTACATAGGTCAATTCGAACTCATTATAAACGTGATTAAATATTGCTTAACGGTATACACCTATGTGTATGTTCACAACACAGCAGCTACATCCTTACATCTCGGTGTCTATCGGGCGAATGAATGCAATGTTTAGCGGCAAGGGGTCAGTAGCTGGCGCGGTTTTACACACTGAGAAAATAGTTCGTTCTTTTAAGTTATATTAATTATTTACTAATTAAGTCGTAATACATTATTTTACCCTTTGGTTACGAATTATGAATTTCTTTGTTTATTTTGTACATATTTTATTTAATTAAAGTAATTATTATTATTAGCTAAATAACACCGTTCTTAACGTGTTGGTACGGGACAATTTGCACGTTGTTGCATGAATCTAGGCATAGGTAAGGGGTGGATAATAATCTTACTTATATTGAAAGCAATTTTTTATTTGTGCGATTTAAATATTTTTTTAAAATCGTCACATCCTCCTGCACTTAACGATGAAGTTGGGGTGGTGTGGTAATAATTAAAATCTAATAAACACAATTACATTTTTATCTTTCGTGAAATTCCCTTTCTCTCGTTCCTTAACTACTACCTTAATATTATTTACACATAAATAAACATTACTTATTTATCCATTTATTACTTTTAGTTTCCGTAAGTTAACAATATTGTGGCCCGACTGATTACATTGCATACTCTAACCATATTGGTTAGCTTTCTGCGCTTTCTTTAACTTTTGTAAAGAACTTTCTTTAGTGCGGCGCCATTGTGACTGTGTTACGTATTTATCCTTATATCTCTTAATTCTACTACAGTAATCTAAAGTCAATCCCATACTTGACCTTAGATCCTATCTTAACACTAATTACTTATTCTACTGAGATACGCGGAATTTCACAAAGGGGAATCTTTATTTATTTTTAAACAATCGACTTTTACAAACTAAGAGGGGTCGAACACTTTATAATGGACGCATTGTATCATACACAGGGAGGTTTACCATTGTTTACTTCGGTACCAAATCAAGACAATAGGGGTGGCTTACTACAATATTTTCTGCACGAACGAGTTTGTCTCTTACTGGCAAGGTGGGGGAAATTATTTTGAACTGGCCACGACCGGGTGTTTACACGACTCAAATAATTTTATTATTATTTTCTCTTTACTTATTTTACTTCTACACGTTATTTTTATTTAAGCTATTATTAAACCTTTTTTATTTAAAGTACTTATTATTTATTTTATTTCAAACACTTATAAAATGTGAATTCATTTAAAAACACATATATCTCTTATTACATATAGAGTCTTATATTAATTAATCAAAATAAACTTATCTCACAACAATTCAATTTTCTGTACTGTCATATATATAATTAGTCAAAACAAAACGCTAATACCATTGTATAGTAGAGAGAAATTTCATATACGATGTTTCATTGCTTTAACAATAGCACAAAGGGTCAGCTGTTTTGGGGAGCCTCGTTGTTTGCATAGGGTGGTAACACAGGTAGGACAATTCAGAACAGGAAAAACTCGTGTCTAGGATTGTCTGTTAGGTGAGCGAGGGGAGGTTTTGAATGAGATGCGTGCATACAAAAGGGGAGAGTTTACATTCCTCAACACGTATTTAACATGAACCAGCTTGTTCATACCGACAGGTTTAGAATGGAATATTTACCAGCGATGACTTGTTTATAACGGCAATCTCACGATACTAATATTATTATATCTTAACTAAAACTTTACTCATTTATTTGTTCCCGATTTCAGAGTGAATAAATTTATGTTTGTCAAAGTTATTGTTAAAGAATTATAACAATATACAATATAATTATTAAAACAACAACACAATACACAATTATTATTATTTTTACAAAGCAGCGGCAGTGGTGCAATTTTGTACGTCACGATGTTCGCAACTATTTTAACTTTATGCAGAGTGGCGCAATTTTGTATGCGTCACGATGCTTACAACCTTTTATATAAATCAGCAGAGTGGCGCAATTTTGAGACGTCTCCCTTGTTAAGATATCACAAATGTCGGGAATCAGTTCAATTTGTTACCTGTTAATTGAACTAGCTGCCGTTGTTAGTAAACCTTAATCACTAACAAATTATAACACTTTATTATTCAGGAATTAAGCAAGGATTGTATAAATTTATTCACTCGTTGGGTGTTAGCAAAAACATCTCTTTATTGACATATTTATCTCTCATACTTTACTTTACTTTTAAAACTCAGATTCTAAAATTTCTGCATTATTAACTTTGAAAATTTACTTCTTATTCTTTTTATATCAAAAGCATTCAGCTAGATATTGTTTTTTAGTACCTCGGATCCGGGTTTAAACTTAGTTATGTTTTTATTACAACTTCAACCTAATTATTAGAAGAATAAGTTTGGTTGTAAATTTTAAAATTAAATTAAATCTAAACATCGTAATGTCATTACTACTTCATTACAGTGATTACAAAAATATATATATTAAACTTTAAATTATCAAAAGTTCTTTACTGTTCTTTTGTTACTGGTCTTGTTATTTTACAATGAATTTGTGTTACAAGTATTATGTTTTGATATCACCTGAATATAACAATGTGTATGCTGTGGGGTCCATGATGGTCATCTTCAGTCCTCTTCTAGGGTGTGATCCACGGTTGCTCTTGAAGTTCCATGAGGTTGATTGTTTCTGGTAGTCTCTTCCTAGACGATCAGATTTTGGGTTCTAGAAGTTCATCCGGTTGCTGTTTGTGTTATCTTCTTTCGGAGTCGGTAGTTTACATTTTACTTTTAGTTACAGTTTTTATTTTATCAGCACTAAAATCTGGTAATTAACATTTCTCACCATTTACAGTTTGCTAAGAGATGTGTCGGCTAAGTTTCTTTTTTTTATTCTATACATGTTTCCTCACACACTACATTATAATGTTGTTTTTATTATTATTATACTACATAGGTCAATTCTAACTCATTATAAACGTGATTAAATATTGTTTAACGGTATACACCTATGTGTATGTTCACAACACAGCAGCTACATCCTTACATCTCGGTGTCTATCGGGCGAGTGAATGCAATGTTTAGCGGCAAGGGGTCAGTAGCTGGCGCGGTTTTACGCACTGAGAAAATAGTTCGTTCTTTTAAGTTATATTAATTATTTACTAATTAAGTCGTAATACATTATTTTACCTTTTGGTTACGAATTATGAATTTCTTTATTTATTTTGTACATATTTTATTTAATTAAAGTAATTATTATTATTAGCTAAATAATACCGTTCTTAACGTGTTGGTACGGGACAATTTGCACGTTGTTGCATGAATCTAGGCATAGGTAAGGGGTGGATAATACTCTTACTTATATTGAAAGCAATTTTTTATTTGTGCGATTTAAATATTTTTTTAAAATCGTCACAAAACACAGATATGATTTTGATTTTATACTTGTATGGTAATAAATTTACTCTGTTGATTATACACACTATGAAAATACACACTGTATTTTTATCTGCACTCATTCCTATCATTTATACAGTAGACCATTAAAGAATGGTCCAACTTTAGATATCCCCTCCAAAAGTCAACTCTTCCCCTCCCCAAATTTCTTACTGGATCCGCCGACACATGCGAGCGCGCGTACACACACACGCACACATCATGAGCGGGCAAATTTTATGTCTTCTTCAGTGTCACATAAAAGGTAATAAATGTTTCCCAACACCCCGTATAATAATATGCAAGTCGTGCGTTACAATTATTCATAGCCGAGTTTGTGGTATTTTTGGACGATACCAATCCTTTATCCTTAATACGAGCACGTGTTCCATTCACTTTGAAGCTCAGAAGACTTACCTTCCACACACTTATGCGGTGACCTGGATACATGAAGATTTTGTATTCAAACCGCTAACCTACTGGTTCTTTGTTTATGCATTTTTCTAAGCTCATTTTGTGTACAGTCTGTTGAAGCTTACGCCGAAGATATAAATATTGAGCGTTGCTTTTGTACATCCTATCATCGGTTGTCTCTCGTTTGTTACCATATTCATGTTCCCCGTTAAGCACTCCGTCGCTGAAATTATTCCTGCTTTAAAATTGTCCCTGTGCATCGTTTTGTAATCCTTTTGGCAACTAATATTTCTGCCTGGATTTGTTTAAATCGTACGCCACGATTTTGTACAAACAAAATCGTTCAGTTTCTGTAAAAAAATAATATGAACGTTTTTGCGTATATTTATTGGCAATATTAGTATTATTTTAAAGGTTCTGCATGAATTTATACATATGCCGCTAAACTGTATCCAAGTTACAAAGATTCCTGAACTTGCAAATATCATTTGAATAATTTCTTCTTAAGGCATAAAATTACTTTGTGCAATTACTATTTTATAGATTTATCATCATCAGGTACTATTGTATTAATGGATAATCGATTTGTAGTTTGATTTAAATTATTTAAATGTATGTATATTTAAATTAATTTTGTAATGTGTGTGTGTGGCGCGCGCGCGCGCGTGTGGTCATAAATTCTTTATTTATACCACAATTATCAAAAACTAATTGGAATCGATTTCTTCTGCAAGGAAAGAGACTTCTTTATATAAAAATCCAGATGATACAAATCCGAATGCAGACTATCTGTTTAAGACAGCATAGTTTTTGTCTAATGCATAAAATAATCACTTACTTTATCGGACTCTGAAAGTATAAACGAATTACATATTTGTTTTATGATTTGATTATTTCAATTTTTGTAACGTATGTTTATGTTGGTAGTCGTCTAGAAAATTTAATTATTTGTGTTCTTACGAGTTATAATTAGTTTGTTAACATTTTCCATATTGAATAACTCATCTTATTTAGATTTCATTTGATTATTAAAAGAGTCTGTAATATCCGGACTACTGGGCTGCTTTGTGAAGACATTTTCACGTTTTCTAGATGTTTCGACCACCCAACAGAGTTCTTCTTCATTAGTAAAAATTTTTAAACAGTTCGACAAGGGATGGTAGGCAGAACGTACCATTAATTGAGGCAAACCCCTAACTACATTACTACAAAAGTATATTAGCAAACCCCTTTCACCTCATTTAGGGAGCATGTACGGATTACCATCCCTTGCTGAACTTTTTAAAAATTTTTACTAATGAAGAGGTGGCCAAAACGTCTAGAAAAGTGAAAATGTCTTCACAAAGCAGCCCAGTAGTCCGGATATTATAAACTCTTGTAGTGATGATTCCGCCCGTCACAGCCTACGGCAATAGTCTTCATTTTGTTAGTTTTGAGATTGTGTGTGTGTGTATATATTTTTACTTTCATAGAAATTCATTTCCTAGAAATTCGTCTTTATATTTTAAATTAATTTAACATTCTGAATATCCGGAAACTGACCGTTTTTTTGTGTACTTATTTTCATTAAATTTGGTCTTAGGTTTTATTTTATGTAAACTGTCTTATATAATTTATAGCGTATTATTAGGTCTGTATCTTAGCTTATTATTTAGCTTACTTAGTTATTTTTTGCGTAACAATGTCCATGATAAGTAAACGTTGTGTATTTTTTGTTACTATAATCAACTTTCACTTTTCAATGCATGTCTACTTTGTACCTACTGACTTATCTTTTATTTTAGGTTCTCGTCATTAATAGTATTTATTGTATGTCGTTTATATATTTTTGTTTGCTAACAATCAAGATTTATTAATATCTGTTTATGATACTTAATAGGACTCTGAGCAATCGGTATGTCAAAGAATTAAGTTATCTGTGAGTATGAATGGTTAGAATTACTTTTACTGTTAACTTTGTTTGAAAAATTGTCTACATATTGAATACTAAAATGTTTGCTCGTTTTTAATAATTGTTAAGTTCAAATAATTTAGTTCTTTATTAGTTTATTAATCTAAAGCATAGTTTATATTATGAATAGATTATTTATAAAGTTCACTTTTTTTGAAATATTTGTATTTGATCACCTTTTTTCCAGTATTCCATCGCTTCAATCATTTTGGTTCACAGCATTCTGGCCTCTTATTTTCGGTCGTCTATCTTCTCTTTTATTCCACGTGGCCCATATGTTTTTCTCAAGGTATTCTTGTCTTAATATGGCAATATCGATTACTGAAATGATGGAGATTCAGTTTCTGAGATCACAACCAGTTCGATGAAAAAGCGATTGACATTAAAACAATATAAGACGTTGGTTATTTTATTCCTTTTGGAATTGAAATTGGTTGAAGTTGTGACAGATATGTCAGTACGAAAACATGTAAATTTCAAATGATGTATAGGACTGTCCAAAAAATACTAGAAACTTAATTTATGAGACGCACAAAATGAAATTTACAATCTTATTGCCAAACCGGTTTTGCTATGAGGATAAGAAAACAAGGCACCGACTAGCAAGCTAGCAAGAAGAACAGTCTGGGAAATACAGTTGTTACATAAAGTGAAAGTACATTAACATAAGGTTCTAGTAGATTGGACGAATTGAAGAACATAGATGTACAAGAAGAACTAGGAATAATCATTGTACTGAGGATGACATGAGGGACTACCGACAAAGACTGAAATCACGTGTGGAAGACTGACAATTCTATTCTACATGAAAGGCACAAGAAGGCATGGGAAAGTATCCTTCGAAGTCGGAACAAGCAGTACGCGTAAACCCTGAAAGTGCAGAAGGAAAAGAAGATCATTTTCTATCAGATATATCCAGTACACAGACGTGAACCTTCCATAGGCGACAGGTCAACAAGGAGTCGCCTAGAGCTTCGCGCCTACAGGGGTCTCGCGCAAGTTCAACGTAGGAGGGAAAAGACTCTTTGTATGTAATATATTCATGATATAAATCCAAATGCAAAAGACGTGTTAAAAACAGAATACGTTTATGTGGTTACTGACAGGATTGGCCAGAGTACTCTCATAAGATTTCCAAACTTAAGAAATTACGAAGAAAACTGTAGTTTTGTTTATTATATTATAGTGTTAAAATCCGTATCCCATCCATAGATATAATCACCTTCAATAAGTGGTACTGTGCAAATCAAAGATATATCCATCACACTGCAATATAAACGTAGAGAAGATCTGCCAAGAATTGAAGACGTTTGTCAGAAGTGTATCAACAATATTTGGGAATTGGTTCAAAAAACTGAAAAACATGATTAAGAACAATAAAACGAATGTTGATTCAAACATCGATGAGATTGTAAGAGTCGTCTTGATGATATCAATGTTTTTTGTAGCTGTTTCATATTTTTCCCACTCAGATCCATACAGACAATGAAACCGATTTCTGACACAAAAGTATACTTTTCTTGTACTGTCCAAATAATTTGATACAGTTATACGTTGGACGGTCGTTTTTCAAGTTAAAGTAATAAAACATTATCTTTGGCTAATCATGTCTAAGGAAAGTTGTCTTCACTTGCGAACTTATGGACTGAAAGTAACGTTGCGTCAAAATAAGATTTTCCTAACGTCATCGTTAAATTCGTAACTACAGAAGAGCAGTTTTATATAGTACATATTTCTTGTACATATTATTTTTATTATAAATAAATCACCTTATATCCGTCGTGTGACTTCGTTACGTCGATTAAAATGACGCGTTTCGGAACATCTGTTCCATCATCAGATAAAATCGCTCTATTGAGGTCGTTAAACGTTAAAAACACATGTTACACATAATTGTCCACTACGTAATTCACTTGCTTCTTAAATGGTGCGCACCACGACGAAGCCGATCGGACACTGAACTATTATCTGAGTGATTACGCCTAAGCAGGTTCAAAGCTGTATCGTATAGCGGGTTGGATTTAAAATTTAAGTGGTCATTCAATATGAAGTCTCGGCTGTTTATGTTATTATATGCTTTGTATATTTCGAACTCCTCTATTGCGTCCATGTAACGGCCTTTGTTGCACACATGTAGGGGTATTAAATTAGATTTAAAATCAGTATAATTATGATTGTGTAAGATTAAGTGGCGGGCAAAGTTGGACTTGATATTATTTAACAAAGTGAGATTATTTAGGTGACGTTTTGGTGTGTGTTCCTTAAATCGTTTGAGGAAACCTCTCCCCGTTTGACCAATGTAAACACTGTTGCAGTCGTTACATGATAATTTATATATGCCGGATTTCTTTTCTAAAGGTATGGGTTTTCTATGACGTAGTATTTTTAATAAGCTATTGTTTGTTTTGAAGGTAGCAGTAATATTCAATTTATTAAATGTGGAGGTTAGAATCTTTGGCATTATATTTGTGTATGCGGTAGAAATAAAAGTTATTTTTGTATCCTTATCTATTGGGGGCTTGGATTTTCGAATTTTATGTTTCTTGATGAGATTATCAATCAACGTGTTTTGGTAACCATTAGCTAAAGCTATATGTTTAATGGTATTCACCTCCTCACGATAATCATCATCACTGACAGGTACTGCCAACAATCTGCGGATAAAGTAATTATAAGCTGACAACTTTTGCGAAAATGGATGATAAGAGTCAGCATGTATTGTCACATCAGTGATAGTCGATTTTCTATAAATATTAAATTTCAATTTATTTACGTGTTTAGTGACAGACAAATCTAAAAAATTCAATTTATTATCCACTTCAGTTTCCAACGTGAATTGAATGTTTTTATTAATATTATTCATATAATGTTTTAGGTTTTCGATCTGTCGTACAGTACCATTGAAAATTAGAAAGGTATCGTCTACATAACGAGCATAAAATATTATATCATTTTTGTATTTGTTATGTGAGAGCAAATGAGAGTTTTCATAAAAATTCAAGTAAACGTCAGCCAATAGACCAGAGAGAGGTGAACCCATGGCCAATCCATCGTCCTGAATGAAAAATTGGTTATTGAAAGCAAAGTAATTTTGTTCTAAGATAGTTTCAAGTAAACCAATTAACTCGTTTATCGTCTGTATATTTAATTTATTATTCTCTAATAAATTTTCTTTTAAGATATTTAGTGTTTCTTTTACTGGTATGTTGGTATACAAATTTACTATATCAAACGATGCTAACTTATAATTTGGTAGTAGATCAACATTTTTACATTTATTAATAAAATCCGTGTTGTTTGTGACACTATGATTGTTCTTTAAATTTATGTTTTCTTTGATTACTTTGACGAGTTTTTTAGCTGTTTTGTATGCGGGCGCTGTGGTAAAATTAACGAGTGGTCTGACCGGTATGTCGTGTTTATGAATTTTGGGTAGGCCAGTGAGTTCGGGAGCTTTAGCATTAATAGGCTTAGCACACGTCGCTTCCTGAAGCCTATTAATGCTAAAGCTCCCGAACTCACTGGCCTACCCAAAATTCATAAACACGACATACCGGTCAGACCACTCGTTAATTTTACCACAGCGCCCGCATACAAAACAGCTAAAAAACTCGTCAAAGTAATCAAAGAAAACATAAATTTAAAGAACAATCATAGTGTCACAAACAACACGGATTTTATTAATAAATGTAAAAATGTTGATATACTACCAAATTATAAGTTAGCATCGTTTGATATAGTAAATTTGTATACCAACATACCAGTAAAAGAAACACTAAATATCTTAAAAGAAAATTTATTAGAGAATAATAAATTAAATATACAGACGATAAACGAGTTAATTGGTTTACTTGAAACTATCTTAGAACAAAATTACTTTGCTTTCAATAACCAATTTTTCATTCAGGACGATGGATTGGCCATGGGTTCACCTCTCTCTGGTCTATTGGCTGACGTTTACTTGAATTTTTATGAAAACTCTCATTTGCTCTCACATAACAAATACAAAAATGATATAATATTTTATGCACGTTATGTAGACGATACCTTTCTAATTTTCAATGGTACTGTACGACAGATCGAAAACCTAAAACATTATATGAATAATATTAATAAAAACATTCAATTCACGTTGGAAACTGAAGTGGATAATAAATTGAATTTTTTAGATTTGTCTGTCACTAAACACGTAAATAAATTGAAATTTAATATTTATAGAAAATCGACTATCACTGATGTGACAATACATGCTGACTCTTATCATCCATTTTCGCAAAAGTTGGCAGCTTATAATTACTTTATCCGCAGATTGTTGGCAGTACCTCTCAGTGATGATGATTACCGTGAGGAGGTGAATACCATTAAACATATAGCTTTAGCTAATGGTTACCAAAACACGTTGATTGATAATCTCATCAAGAAACATAAAATTCGAAAATCCAAGCCCCCAATAGATAAGGATACAAAAATAACTTTTATTTCTACCGCATACACAAATATAATGCCAAAGATTCTAACCTCCACATTTAATAAATTGAATATTACTGCTACCTTCAAAACAAACAATAGCCTATTAAAAATACTACGTCATAGAAAACCCATACCTTTAGAAAAGAAATCCGGCATATATAAATTATCATGTAACGACTGCAACAGTGTTTACATTGGTCAAACGGGGAGAGGTTTCCTCAAACGATTTAAGGAACACACACCAAAACGTCACCTAAATAATCTCACTTTGTTAAATAATATCAAGTCCAACTTTGCCCGCCACTTAATCTTACACAATCATAATTATACTGATTTTAAATCTAATTTAATACCCCTACATGTGTGCAACAAAGGCCGTTACATGGACGCAATAGAGGAGTTCGAAATATACAAAGCATATAATAACATAAACAGCCGAGACTTCATATTGAATGACCACTTAAATTTTAAATCCAACCCGCTATACGATACAGCTTTGAACCTGCTTAGGCGTAATCACTCAGATAATAGTTCAGTGTCCGATCGGCTTCGTCGTGGTGCGCACCATTTAAGAAGCAAGTGAATTACGTAGTGGACAATTATGTGTAACATGTGTTTTTAACGTTTAACGACCTCAATAGAGCGATTTTATCTGATGATGGAACAGATGTTCCGAAACGCGTCATTTTAATCGACGTAACGAAGTCACACGACGGATATAAGGTGATTTATTTATAATAATTTACTGTTCATACGTGACTTGGATACCAGAACTAATATGCATTTTAAATATTATTTTTACTTAATACCGGTCACAAACACATATATCTGAGTAGTTAAATGTGTTATGTGAATGAATTCATAGTACACATCAGATACAAGTTAATGAAAATTATGTTCTCATAATAATAAACCCAGTTGATATATTGAAATAATATTGAAATAACTGAATGGTTAAGCGGATGAAGGTGCTATAGAGGCTGGTGGGTATTACATAGTGCTGTTATACACATTTGATACTTTTCTAATATTTTTAATCTCTTTTTAATGGTATTAAGCATATTACTGTGATTATTGACTTATTCAATACCCTCTCACTATTTCAATTTTTTAAGGCGCATCTTTATAAGATTCACATGGGGTCATGCAAATCTCTTGGCCACATGTACCAGTGCAGTTTTTCTCTTTTTGCTCAGGATCCACGTTTCGAAGGCATAATGCAGTACCTGAACTATTACTGTGTTATAAAGATCTTCTTCTCTGTAGTAGCGTGGAGATAAATTTTCTTGGCAATCTAAACGGCAACACATGCGATTTTCTTGGTTATGTTAGGAACGACAACACATTCGTCTTCAAATGTCTTACTCCATAATATTTTTTATCGGTTACAACTAATCCTTTATTAGCATTATGCAAACGATTCACTTAGCTTGTAAATCAAAGCAACAATAAGATTAAAATTCGTACATGCAAACTGTTAGAGGTGAGTGCTCAGCCGCTGAACTTTCAACATTACACGAAAGAGAATACATTTTAATATATAATAATATCAGGCAACTAAATTCGAATTAAGCGTGAAAATAAATTTAAAAAAAAAACAGAACGTGGTTTTCGTGAATTACTTTCATGTGCGTGCATAGTTAGGCGTTAAACAAAAAATGGTAATGACAGGCTGCTACGTTTAGTGAAACATTTTGCTACTTAAATATTCAGAAATCCCGCAATGTTAAATTTTCTTTAATATTTAAAATTATTTATTATTCTTTATTATAGTTATTATTTATTCTTTAGTATTCCTGTTAAAGTTTCAATGATATACATTTAAATACAAATTAGATTATAAAATTTCAAAACATGAAAAATTTTGAAAACTTGAAATTTAAATACAAATTTGGCACATTAAACGTAATGAAATTTTTGATACAGTAAATAAAGGTTTTACAAATAATTTGATACAGCCAATGAAATCTGTTTTCACACAGAAATACGTTTATCTGTTCTGTCCAATCATTTGGTACAGCCAATGTACGTAATATTTTTGGCACAAAACTATAGTTCTCCCATAGAGTTTAACCAATCTGGTACAGTCAATAAAAACTGTTTTTCATACAGAACTATAGATTTTTTTTATTTTGTCAAAACAGATTGATATTCAAAATGACACATAACTACATTTGTTCTGTTCTGTCTAAAAGAGTTTGACACACCCAATGGAAATATTCTGGCACAGGACTATATTTGTAGAAACATTTGTGCAGGAGTCTCTTGTTGGCTAATTAAAAAAGCTGAGTTATTACTCACTCCAGGTTTTCTATTACCAATCTGTTCCCGACCTGGAAAGTCACTCATATTACATCCTAGTCTTCATTCAAATTCTTCCTCTTCTTCAAATTGCAATCACAGCCCCTCGAAAGTTTTCGCCTTGCTCCTTAACTCTGCTCTTTCCTTGGCCATCCCTTTCCGGTTTCCTACGTTCCACATCATCCCTCCATCTCTTCCCAGATCTACCCTTTATTCTTTTCTGTAAAGATTTCACTCAAAAGTCTATTTTACAATTCTACTCTCATCCGTCCGCGCAACGTGTCCAATCCATGCGATACCTAGTGATTTCATATGGCTCACTATGTCGGCTCCTCCTATAATTTAGTAGAGTTCATGATTCATCCGAATTCTCCACGTACCTTCAATGTTTCCTATTGCTCCGTACGTCATTCTTAACGCTTTGACTCATTTAAATTACTTTAAAAAATGTATATTACAAATCCGATTATTCTATACAAAATTCAACGTACTCGGGTCATCCTGCTTCACACACACACACACACACACACACACACACACACACACACACACACACACACACACACACACACACAGAGGCCTGCGTATATATCGTTTTATTGTAAATGTAGGATGTTTTTTGCGTATGAGCCACTGTGGACTACGTTTGGCTCAACTGGTTCCTCCCTTCTTCTCATCTCTCACATCTCCTCTCCCACATCTCCTTCATTCTTGATCGATGTATTCTTTCGTCAGTCCACATGGCACCTGTACTCTTCTTCGGGTTTTCCTGAAAACCTAGGGCATTATTTACTTTCTTTTTGAGTGGCAAGCATTCTTCAAAGTCTTCTTGAGTAATCAGGAGTTCTTCTATGTCTTTTACTGTTTCTTTGAACCACGTATTGGACATTTTGAGCTTTTTGAAATAGTTAAAAAGCTTCCCTGTTAGTCTGTGAGGGTTCATTCTGTGAACATGTCCGTAGAAAGTAATTCTTCTTTCTCTAATTACGTCTGTGATTTTCTCAACACGTGTGTACAGCTCGCATTGTGGCGTCTTCTCCATCTTTTTCCAGATTTTTCTTAATATTTTCCTTTCTGTAACTTCCAGTTGTCCCATCATCATTTTCTTGTTTAGAGTCAGACACTCAGCTGCATAAAGTGTTTCCGGGCCAATTAATGTTGAATAATTCCTAAGTTTGACATAAATGTAGTATTTATTTATTTTATTTTTTACTAAAAACTATTTTTTTCGGGTGTTCCACGTTAAAAATAAAGACATTTTTGGCTCTTCAATTTTAAGTAAATATTATGGTATAAATATATTCATAGTATATTCGGGCTGTGGACATAAGAGTCATATTAATATAGGCATGTATTTATTTTTTGTCTGTGTCACTGAATGCGGTCGGAATTGGTAAATATACGAAGAAAATGAATGTGGTAAAATTCATGTCTGTGGTATTGAAGTGTGGTGGTGTGTTCTATTTAAATAGGTCATAATTGTAACAGAAACAAAACTCTCGACTACAGAGAAGACCGTAGTAAACTCGAAACTCGTATGTTTCTGCATTGTTAAGTTGTAATCGTAGCCGGGCAACGTTAGGCCGTCGTCGGTCGTTGTTATTAGTGACACACCTTTCGGCCCCATCAGCGGAGCTCATCTTCGGTGTCGACAGTTTTTTGGCAGATATTCGACAGTTCACCTCAGAAATGAGATAAACGTTTATTATTATTATTACGGCTGTACAATGTTTACACATTTTCCGGAACCAAAGATTACAGAATTGATCGGATTCTCATCTTCCACTGCTGCTTGTCCGTCCAAAGATCTTCTTCAATTTCTCTTTCTTTCAATATAGTCTGAATTTCTTCTATCCAAGTGATAGGTGGTCTTCTTCTTTTCCTTCTTCCTGGTGGGGCCCATTCGATGACTCTCCTTGGTGCCATTCTATTTGTGTGTCCATACAACTGTAATTTTTTGTTTGAATAAAATCAGCAATTGAATTTTTGGTAAACGTTTATACCTCATACAATATCATATGACTAATATCGATATTAAATGTCTCATTATATCATTGTCTATCTCAGTACTGAAGTGAATTGTCGAATATTTGTCAAAAAACTGTCGACATTGAAGATGGCCTCCGACGGTGGTGCCAAAACGTTTGCCACTAATAACAACAGTCGACCGCGGCCTAACAGCCCGGCGATGAGTAATCTTAACCGTGTTGGTGCCGGCCGTCAAAGCTTCAGGACTAGTCTTCGTATGTTTCTACTGGAGGAAAACGTTCATGAAGAGCAACAACAAAATAATTAACTTGCATTACACTAAATTAAAGTATCTAAGGTAAGTAAAAAAAAAAAGAATTCAATGTCTTATTTTATACTTTGAAAGTATGACGTTTAGTGTCCTCCACTTTTAAATTTATGAGGTGGTGTAGATCAAGTGTTATTTATGAGGTGGTGTAGATCAAGTGTTATTTCCATTATTAAAATGAACCAAATCACCATAGTTACCAAACTTCGTGCAGCAGATTTGTATTTACAGGACACTATCACATGACCTTTCTCCTACGAAGTCGTGTAATCTCTGTCGATTTGATTCGATTGAATTTAAGACTAACGTTGACTTTTCGTGGATACCTACAAGTAACTGGCAAGATTCAGACAAATCGAATGATATCTGCCAACATGTGATCCAAATTGTCTATATATAACGTAAGCCATTTGTTTTCCCAAGACAGTACATGGCTTATGCTTTTGACGTCGAAGCCCTGCTGTGTACGTATTGGTGCAGCCGTTATTTAATTACAAGTGAACACATCAACTTACGTACTCTGTACAGAGCCGCATACCTTCGTCCTAGCAACACCGGATGACAATATACATACGTAATTGTTTATACCGGTGTCAGCCTATTTATCAATGTAGGTAAGAAGATATGTATGTGTTCAATCCTGGAATTAATATCTTCCTGGATTTTTTTGTCCATGACGTGTCCGTTGATTAACTTATTATAAATAAGTACTACTGACTCGGAACACTAATTCTTTATTGGTAAAAATCTAAAATTTTTACCTTGTAGCCTGAACCAGTTTTCGCTTATTACAAAACTTCGTCAGAGGCTGCCACTAGGAGCGCTATCCGTCTTGTTCTTGGTGACGGCATCGTCGTTCGATAGGTCGATGTTTTGTGTGTATGTGTGTGTGTGTGCGCGCGCGCGCGCGCGGTGTGATATATTCGAATAGTATGTGTGATTTGCATTGTGTCTCTTCGTTTAGGATGTCGTTTTTATATGTTTTTGTGTGTTTGTATAATTCTAGTTGTTCAAGAGTGTCTAGTTTTCGGCCTTTTGTGTAGAATATCCATATTATTGTTTATGTTTGTGTATGTGTGGTTTGCTTCAATGAGGTGGTTTGCAAAGGTGGATCCGGTGGTGGAGTGTAAACCGCCTATACAAACCACCTCATTGAAGTAAACCACATTTTTACCAATAAAAAATTAGTGTTCCGAGTCAGTAGTATTATATTTATAATTAATTAATATCTGTTGCATTACACGTTTCTCTTATACTATTGTTTGGCAACCTATCGTACCTTGTCTTTCCTAGTACCCTCCGTAATATAGTCATTTCTATAGTTTGTCGTTTTCTTTGAATCGTTGCTGTGTCTGGCTTGGTTTCTGATGCATATGACATTACGTCCAGTATGACATTACATGACATCCAGTGTTATGCTTTTGTAAACCCTAGTTTTTGCCTCTTGTGTGAGGTATTTATTATTCCATATTTAGGTTATTAATGGATCCGGCAATTCTTCTTGCTTTCATCAATTGATATTCTGTTTCTTCATCTGCCCTATTGTTACATGTAAGCCTTGTTCCTAAGTACTCCATCTGCATTACTTGTTCTATTATTCTGCCATTATCACAAGCTTACGCCTTAATGAGTCATGTGCAATTGTAATTGATTTTGTTTTCTCTTCCGCTACCTTTATGTTATATTTTTAGCGGGCTTTGTTAAAATTACACACAAATCTTTGTAAGTCATTTTCATTTTCCGCAATTAGTATAACGTCGTCTGCTTAACATATTATACTAAACACACTTATACCCATCCTATATCCTCTCATATGATTTATTTCGTTAACTACCTCGTTAGGGAATCCCCCTGCCCGATCCCTTTGCTTACAGGATCTGATAATTCGCTATTGGCTTTTGCTCTCATTTAAGTGTTCGTGTAGATATCTTTTATTAGAGGTGGAATGACAGCATGTAGAACCGTTGTTATAGAACAGGACACAGTTCTAAAAAGGAAGTTAAAGAAGAAGAAGAAGAAGAAGAAGAAGAAGAAGAAGAAGAAGAAGAAGAAGAAGAAGAAGAAGAAGAAGAAGAAGAAGAAGAAGAAGAAGAAGAAGAAGAAGAATACTTGGCACTGTACAAAACGCTGGCATAAATAACATGTCGGTTTGAAACAACATGTATATCACAAAGGTTTTTAAAAAACACACAAAAACTTCATAGTTTCACAAATTATGCTAAACCTATGACAATTTTTTCAGCCTATTAGTTTATTCTCGAAGAGCTGCTAAGAACAACTAAATACAAAATACAAGGAATGTGTAGGGTGATGAACATGTGTTAAGAGTGTGTAAATGGACATGTGTGAGAGGCGTGTATGTTGGAGGGTATGGAGGAGCTAGTATAGGAAAGGCCAAATGACTGCAGAAACTAAGTACATCTTGTTATTTGAATTATCAGTCTCTGTAATTTCAACTTTGTCGTGCTTACTTGCTGAACTGCTACCTGTCATGCTCCGGACGAGGCCTTTCAGCGTCTCCACCATTATCAAGTCCTAAACAACAACGCTGAAACCATTTATCAAGTCGACGTGGTTTATTACTTGATAGTGCTGGAGACACTGAAAGGCCTCGACCGGAGCACGACGGTAACAGTTCAGCAAGTAAGCACTACAAAGCTGAAAAAACTAAGTAGGCAAAATAGTAATGCAAATTCTAAAAATTAACTAAACTAAATAATACCTTTTAATAAAGGTGATACAAAGAATTCTATCTGTTTGTTAAATTTTTGTAATTTCAATTGCTTTTCTAATTTTTAAAATGTCCAATAAAATTCATTTTTTACGTTTTTGTATCTCTGTACCTTTTTGTGCATTATATTTTATATTTTTGTATTATATTTTTTGTGTCTATAAAGTGGTTGGTTTTTAAGCAATGATTTAAAGCACAGATAGTGCTTTAAAAACCTACAATGTGTTTTGAAACCTTTGTAGTAATGTGTTTTACCAAGTGCTCGACGAGACTTCAATCAATATCGTGGATTTGTGGATCAGTTAATCGTCTATTCCTAACGACATTACAATTCTGTTGTCCTTTAATGTCTCCTCTTCATTATCCTTGTTTATCTCAGCCTTATCGTTACGGATAACTATTACTTCTTACGATGTGTGCATAATTTTCTTTTTTCCACATTCTCCACATATTAAACTTCCGTTAAGTGTTTCGAAGGAACGTTATCTGAAAGGAAAAATTCTAAACGGTTTCAAGCGATTTTTCAAGTGAATCCCTAAAAAAGTCGTCACATACTAATATAAACATGCTAAACGCATACTAATAAAGTATGTATAAAAGTTGCTAAATGTAATTTCAATTAAAATATGTAGAAAAAAAGACAAAACTGAAGTCCACTTTCCTAGCTATTAGTTGGTATTGGATTCTACATATAAGTAGTAGGCCTACGTTCAGCTAGCGAACGGAATTAGAGCCGCTCCACTGAGCTCTTCTGATCCATTTAACTTACGGGGGGGGGGTCACTCCACATTTACGTCTTCATATCTTTACATGATGTTATACTTCACTTTATCTGTTATGCTGTTTCTCTTCTGTTACTTTAACCCTTCACTTTCTCTCGTTTTGTCTCAAAAGGTTTTATACCTCTAATGAGTTCTGACCCTTTTGTCGTACTGTTGCCCTCCCTCTGTTGTGACTTCCGCTTTAAAATCTTTCTTAATATTGAATCGTATTCTTTCTATTTTTATGACCCCGTTTATCAGTCTTTATTAATTTAACTAAATTTTCCGTCCGCGCTATTTCACTTTTCATATTTTTTTTTAATTTTCTATGCACAGATCTTCAGTTATTTCCCTTGTCTACACATGCGCGCGGACACACACACACACACACACACACTCACTTTATTCTTGTTATCCAAATTAATAATAAATAATGCTCTAAACTTTTAAAACAAGGATATTATTTTTTGTTTTATTTTTACAGTGTTTCGACAGTTTCATCAGAATTATAATGTATAAATTAATCGTTAAACAAATTTGAAATCAATTGTTATAAAATCTGTTTTACATATATTAAAATTACACACACACACACACACACACACACACACACACACACACACACACACACACACACACACACACACACACAACATGGAGTATATAATTTCGTAGTTATATAAAAGTATACATTATTTTGTTAAAATAATAATTTTAAACATGTTTCACTTTTAATTATTATTAATTTTTACAATTATATATAAACTTAATAAAATAATTTATACTTTTATGTAATTACCAAATTCTATATTCCATTGTGTGTGTGTGTGTATGTATGTGTATATATATATATACACACTCATATAAAACATAATTACTTAATTTAGAAATATGTAAACAGAGAGGTTATAACAATGTCGAATTTGTTTAACGATTCATTTACACATTATAATTCTGATGATGACAATAACTGTCAAAAAATTGTAAAAATAAAACAAAATTTATTCTTTTTTTGAAAGTATAAAGTATTATTTATTAAACACACACGCGCGCGCGCGCGCGCGCATAAAATAATTATTGTCCTCTCAAATACTCTTGATTCCACCACTGTATGTGTGGAATGTTGTCTTTGGCAATAAGTTAATACCGGACTTTTTTCATGCCATTTTAACTAATAATAAATACATGTATTGGAGTTTAACGAAATACCTGGCCAGCCGTATTCAAGTGGCCGAAATTATGTTTCTCAGGCACGTGGCAGGATACCAGGATACACTCTTCAAGATCGCAAAAGAAACGACGATGTACGGCAAGAACTGAATGTTATGAATATACTCAGTAGGATTTCCCAATTTTTGGCTATAATGGTTGAAACATATTAACCGAACGGATGATTGCTGCATCCCCCAAAAACTGTTGAATTATAACCCGAAAGGGCGGAGACATCTGAAGAAGCGTTGGAGTAACCAGTTGTAGTCTGTCTGCTTGTGACCGGAATAGAACATTTTTGGTTAATCCTTAAAATGATGATGATGATGATGATGATGATGATGATGATGATGATGATAATTACAAGTATGACTAATCTCCATGGTAATGGTTCATTCTTTATACATAATTTGCCTTTGTAGTACGACTATATTTTTAGAGCAATTCCTATGCTACTTTCATTCTTGTTGCATATTCTTCTGTGTAATTGAATTAAATTTTATGAAAAAGGAAATTTATGTTACACCTTAACAAAAGAACGTAAACTCGCCCGACTTTGTCTTTCTTTTTACTTAATTAAAAAACGGCCGTTAAATTCCAACGACATTTATTCGAAATTAATTCTTTTTTTTTTTAATAACTCAAAACTACCACCACTACTTCTGCACTTTAGCGCAAAATCGTGATGCGCATATTTTACAAAGCTTAATCCAGGGAATCCGGTTTGCCTGGACAAAAGTAAAAAGCTGACTGCAGCCGTTAGTTAATGCTCGCGCTCGCACGCGCTCTTGTGTGCATGTACTTCATGCAACATATTGATCCTGTCTCTCTCCTCTCGCTCTATCTCTCTCTCCGTCGCCGCTACCACCGCCGTCTCCTTGTGGACTGTCTGCACGTAACACGGGCACGCGCGCTCGCGCAAACTAACGCGGTTTGGCTCGATTCGTTATTTAGTATTCCAATGCAGTTTGTCTTCTTCTTCTTCTTCTTCTTCTTCTTCTTCTTCCACCACACCGCTTTCACACTCGTGTGACAAACTTTCGAATCTAGGCCGGAATAATATTGTCGTCTGGCGAACCTTTTCGTCTTCAAAGAGAAAGCCTAAGGAGGGTTCATTTTTTTATGTAGAATTTCAATCGCACAAATATTTTTAAATTCTTTATACGTATATATGTATATTGTCCATTTAATTTTATTTGAAGTAGATACGTATTCGTATTAGGATTTAACTAAATAAAATGAAGTTGAGCAGGATATGAATAGAACAAAATTTACCTCTTTTGTCCGTCTAGTGGCTTTCCTTTTTTTATATTTCACTATGCGTTTCTGGACATATGTCCTATCTTCAGGTGTAATCCTTCAGTAAAGTTCGTCAGATAGTTAAAACAAATTACGTATAATTTACACACTGTCGTAAATAAATATAAAATATATGATCACGGAACACATGCGGTGTTGTTGGACTGAATTTAAAACTGGACAGGATATTTAGTTAGACGTGAATGTAGCATATTGCTTCGAAATTACGTAACGCTCTCGAAAAGTCGGCAGTTGCAGTTACGTAAAGGTTGTACACGTTTCTCGGCTAGCCGAGCAGGTGCAGTGTCTCCGTCAAGGCCGTGCACTCAAATACCTTCCAGACTGTTCGAGTACTCTTAACTACGCAAATTATGCTGGCACGCCGTCAAAAGAAAGGAACATTGTTCTGATTGTTCTGGATCACCTGCGGAACCTATATAAGTAACAGCAGCCGGCTTGGAAGTTAGTTACACCTGGCGAGATTGTAGAGTGCGGACCAAGTGATTGTGAAAATTGATTACTTTGTCACAATTAGTGCGGAACTCTTAGTAATTGACATTATTATTGGTATGGGCAAACTTAACTCGAATTATTGTACGAGAGTACATTGTTGATTTCAAATTTTTATTTGTGACTAATTAAAGCTGGTAATTAGCGACTTCATTGGTGTCTGCATTTTGTTTCCACTGTACCATACGACGATCCGTGAGACCGTCGTAACAATATGATGATTAAAGTTGATGGCCGAGAGACTACAGCATGTATAAGAGACCCGGCCACGGCACGTTGTAACATGAAGAAGTGGCGTCACTGAGTACTGTGTACTGTAATACAGCGAACTGGACAAGAAGTCCTCAAAGTAGAAATCACTGTAGAATGACTGGACTGCGCTCGCTTGACAGTGGGGGCGGACACGTGCTGATGATTATGGCGAGGACGACGACGACGTTTAAAATAATGATGATAATGATAAAGACGACAATGACGATATGTAGCCATTTCGGTTTGGTAAAGCTTGCCCGCACAAAACTCTCATTTGTTCCCTTATTTTCATTTCTCTGTAAAAATATTATACACAGTTCTGGTATGTGCCGTCAGATAGTACGTTATGCTCTTCTTTGAGAGCATCACAAAAAAGGTCAGATTCTTTATTACAAGGAGACATTTATGAAACACATATTGATAAAATTGAGGAAATTAATAAAAAAATATAAAATAATCTACTTGTTACATATTTTAAGCTGCGATCTAAAATCTCTAAGTAACGATTAAAAGATGAAGAGAAACACATGGTCAGCAATGGTTAGAAGGTTTCGAGTCATAGATACTACGTATTTATATAAAAGAATAAAGTGACTAATAGCAAAACGTTTAGGAAGGCACAAAGAAAACATTGTGCCAAAGCCTTACTATTTGGAAACAGTAGTATACTGAAACACTTAAATGACAGCAATAGCTAAGTGACTGCCGTATAGAGGAAAAAAGGTTGACGAGAAAAATGTTAAAAATGAGATAAAGTGATCTCATATCACCGTGACAACACCGCAAACAATTAAGGTCATATTGCTGTGACAACAAAGTTATGAACGATTATCACTGTTCTAATTATAATTAATTCACTACCGACTTGGAACACAAAGTTTTTATGGGTATCCTCAAGTATAGTAAAAAACAAGAATCCTCACAAACAATGATAGACACTGACATATAATACTATATTGGCACAGATGCGTTGACGACATTCTAATACTATACAGGGGCAACAAAAGACAATGTGAATAGTTACTAACACACATAAACAAAATACACAAAAACATAACCTTCACTGCCGAATACGAACACAACAATAGCATAAACTTCTTAGACCTCTCCATCACAAAATTTGAACACAGACACAAATTCAGTATATACAGAAAACCGACTACAACTGACACACTAATACACAACTCCTCCAATCACCCAATACAACACAAACTAGCTGCCTTCAGAACTATGATACATAGACATAACAACATCCCACTAGATGAAAAAGACTACAAAGGCAAACTAAACACGATAAAATATCTAGCAGAATCCAACGGATACAGCAGAACAATAGTCAATAAACTCCTACACAAAACACAAACCAAACAACAGACAAAGACAGAGAACAACAAATTCATAACACTAACATACATCAATAACCAAACTGAAAAAATACCCCACAAATTCAAAAAAGCTGGACTCGCATACAAAACTACATACAAAACAGAACACACACTATCAAAAAACACACACAAAGCACAAAACAAATTCAATCTACCTGATGTTTACAAACTAAACTGCTCAGATTTCAACAAATTCTACATAGACCAGACAGGACGTAGCTTCAAACAAAGATACATTGAACACATAAAGGCACTACACTCCACTACAGAATACACGTTTGCAAACCACCTCATTGAAACAAACAACACATACAAAAACATCGACAATAACAAGGACATTCTACACGTACACACAAAAGGCCGAAAACTAGACACTCTTGAACAATTGGAAATATACAAACACACGAAAACACATAAAAATGACATCCTAAACGAACAGACACAATTCAAATCACACGTATTATTCGAACATATGACACCCCGCACACACAACATCGATCCTTCAAAAGTCGATACCGTCGCCAAGAACAAGACGGACAGTGCTCCCAGCGGCAGCCTCTGAAGAAGCTTTTTAAAAGCGAAAACTGGTTCAGGCTATAAGGTAAAACTTTTACGTTTTTACCCATAAAAACTTTGTGTTCCGAGTCGGTAGTGAATTAATTATAATTAGTTAAGTAACGGACACGTCATGGACAACGAAATCCAAGAATCACTGTTTTGTTAATCACGTCCTATAATCAGAACACAGAGTTTACACTGAGCACATAATTCTCTAAATATTTTATAATAGGCCTATACATTTACAATACGGAGATGGTTCGTGGCTGCACTTACAAAACCTGAGTGGTCGACCACACAGCGGCAGCGGTGGTTCTTTGGCCATGTACTTCGTAACAGTAGACAGACTGTGTAAACTTTTAACTAATCACTGAATAAACACTGTTAGTATAAAGTTCTGTCCTATCACTAGACATCTCACTTTATATTTATGTTATGTGTTTGCTCGTGTATACTGACGTGATAGAGGAAACAGTGAGATTTTATCACGGCCTCTTTAAAATGTAAGTAATCCATTGCATTCAAAGGGTAAAGCTGTGTAAAATTAAAAGCAGATTTTTAATACTAATAATATTTTACAGTGGCGATTCGAATATATAACACACAGGGACACAGTTTTCTCGCAGTGCCGTCTGTTTCAGTTTTGATAATGTAATAAGAGTAAGTGTTTCTCAACCGCCTTTACTTGTTTACAACTTAGCATGGCCGCTGTCACTAATT
This sequence comes from Magicicada septendecula, assembly GCA_034769895.1. NCBI lineage: Eukaryota > Metazoa > Arthropoda > Insecta > Hemiptera > Cicadidae > Magicicada > Magicicada septendecula. Next base: position 417,588,474 of record CM068373.1, on the reverse strand, counting down.
CACGACCCATTCAGGGTAAAGAGCTCTGTCCAATGCAGCACTAGATGTTGAGTTTTATTAATATGTGCGTCCGGTCTATGGAGTGTAATGTCCCGTATTCATATACAGCATACGCTGAACCGTGTGTGTGTGTGTGTGTGTGTGTGTGTGTGTGAGTGTGTGTGTGTGTGTGGAGCGAGAGCGAGAGAGAGCGGCCTAACACACCTGTACGAGATCAAAATCTTTTCTCCAACCAAGTTGTGCTTACAAAAGGGTACTGTCAGTGTGAGAGCGTGTTTCGGCCCCATACATCCAAACCCTGACGCTCACTGTAGGTATAAATCACTTCTATTTATGTAGAATGTGCTACACTCACTCACTCACTCGCTGATTTCCTTCTGAATGAGCAGATAGCGAGCTTGTAATTCTCGACGGACCTCGATTCCGGGAAACAATTTTGCTAATGCTTTCAGCTTGACTCTACTTATAACGTAAAATTAAACTTGCTTTCACTTCGTCATCGCATAAAGGAAAATCTCGAAGTGGTGGCTAAAGTTAAACCTTTTTTCACGATTCACGGATTTCTTCTCATGCCATTTTCAATCCCTTTTATATCTGAATATAAATATGGACCAGTGTCCACATTCACGCTTAGTTTAGACCTTCATTTATTTCTTTTAAATTAAACTGTAGCTTAATTTTTTAACTGCTAGGGTACTTGATTATTTTCTGTAGAGGCTTTATGAGGCTTTGTAAGGCAGAGTATGTTTGTAACATTACAAATAAAAAATTTTAATTTATAAATTTGTACACACACGTGTACATGAGCGTAGAGCTGTGAAAAACTTTGGAAAGGGAGCAATAGACGAAAAGTTAACTGACAGATGATATCACTGTCATTGACAACCGCGCGCGCGCCACAAATATACGCCTCGTGTATCGTCAGGCTTGGACGGTAAAGTTGAGACGGAATTTTTGGAAAATACTCATGAAAAAATATTTATGTAGTCTAAATTAATTTTTAAAAATCTGAAATATTAGTTGAACACAGTTTATGATATTTCACAAAAGAGTTAATTATAATTAATTACTGAACGAGTTTTCAGTTTTAACTCGATCGTTTACCATTTGTCATTCTATCATCTGCCTGTCTGATTGGGATATGTCTTACAATAAATTTTTAACGCATAAACCGATGTTTGTAAAAATTGGTGCATGTCCATACTTTTACCCTTCAGAATCCTATTGTTTTTTAGATTCATCCCCCTCCCAAAAATAGGAGGGCGGGGGCGGGGTGAAATGTGGGGAATTGTAAAAACGTCGCAAAATCCTATACGGGATATTAAATTAAAGGGAATTTTAACTCTGAATGTAGGGAACACTCTGAATATAGTGTTCAGTTTAAAAATGTTTAGACGTCAGGGCCCAAAAAGTTGTTAAAAATTTTAATTAAATAGTAAATACTCATGTGGGATAACAAATTAAAGAGAATTTTAACAGAATGTAGTGTTAAGGTTTGGTAATTTAACAAATTTTAGATCTAGAGCCCAGTAATGAGATCAAAATTGTCATTTCTTATTTCTAAAAATCTAGTAAGGTTAGACTAAAATTAAATGTAATCAAATGCAAACGTTTATTGTATAATCGTGTCCTCTACAATAGTTAGTTTAGTCTAACCTTACTAGATTTTTAGAAATAAGAAATGACTATTTTGTGTTACTAACAAAATAGCAGAGTAATTATAATTTTTGTAATTTGTCTCTTGATTAAAAAATTATCTAATATCAAAATTTATGTAATGATAAATTTACTTCATTATTAAATTCATAATAATCCATAATAATGCTTCGTAGTTGACTTTGCTATAATTTCTGAACATCTTACATCTGCAGTAACACAAGTTAATTTTTTTAGAGGACATAGCCAGTAGAACAGGCTTAAGAATTTCTGCAGAACAAAACAAATTTCTCACAAACATTAAAAACGCGCCAAAATTTCTGGTAACAGATATTGGTTGAATAGAGAGGGTTCGAAAATTTAAGTACATAGGAGAGATAATTCAAGAGAATGCCTTGGAAAAATCTGCTTTAGAAGAAAGGATTCATAAGATGGGAAGAGCATATAGTAAAACTAAAGATATTTACAATAAAAAGTGCATATCTAAAAATGCGAAAATAAGGCATTACAGTACAGTAGTGAAGCCAGAATTCCTAGGCCTATATGCAAGTGAATGTCTAGCACTGAATTATAATTTAGAGAAACTATAAATATTGGAAAGACTAATTATTAGGAAAATATTAGGCCCACGAAAAACTTCAGAAGGTTGGAAATTAAGAAGTAATGATGAAATATATCAAAGTATAGAAAATATAACAGAAACAATGAGAAAAAGAAGACAATTATTTTTGGACATTTATATAGAATGGACGACAATAGGTTGACAAACCAGATCTTCAAATATCTGTGGGGGAATAAGTCAACATCAAGTTGGATTAAAGATGTCCAAAAGAATTTAGAAAAAGTAATATACATGCAGAAGAAGCAATTGAAGGAGAAGTTTTTCGGACAAAAGTGTTAAAAATTGAGGGAGTCCAGGGTATGAGAGAGAAAAACGCAGATTCAAAGTGGACTGAAGACAGGAAGAAGGGACACAGTGAGAAGATGAAGGAATATTAGAAAAAAAGGAAAGAACAAAGGTAAAGAATTGAAATTGGCATGTAGTCCTTAGATGACTGATACGAAGAAAAAAATATTTACATCGTTCAAAATAATAAGCGAGTCTGCAGCTCAGGGAGCACACTACAAACACTCCTCTAAATTAGGATTTTTACTTTTCTAATTTCACATTAACTTCAGTAATGCCTGCACTTTTCTTTGTTTATTGTATCAGCGAGAGACGAGTTAAGTTTTTTTATATTTTGAATAATGATTTCATTATAGTTCTGTCTTCGATCTTGATCAAATTACATTTTCAAAATACAAGGTTTGTACCTCGTTAGATGCATAGTTTAGTTACCAGTCACGTAGTTATTTGTAGTATATAGTTATTATTTCTTTGGCACCGTGTGTTTCAGCATTACCCATTTTTGGGAATGCCCCTAATACATCGAATTATTTTGTTCACTTACTATTTAACCTAATGTTTCTTGCGGCTATCGCGCTCGTAAATATAATTGCCATAAAATAATGTATTTCAATGTTTGTAATTGTTCACTGTATTTCGTTGTATTACGCGTTTCACAAATTGATTCTACACCATCACAGACAATAAAACACACATCTTCTACAGACGATTAGGGATTCAGAAAAATCAACTGAATTGTAATAACCTTAATGTAATGCACAGTGTTTTCTTTGTGTGTGTGTGTGTGTGTGTGGTTCTCAGTAACCCCTACTGTTCAGTAAATTCTAATAAAGCGCCATGTGTTTTTTGGAAAACGCTTCTCTCATCAGGAGCGTGTTTCAGCTCCGCATATCCACCTGCTTCCACCTCTTGTGGGCATAAAGCAGTTTTCTTTATGTAGCGAAACACACGTACACATCAGTGCAGAAAAAGCGAACTCGCCACTCGTCTTTCTCGGTGGAATTGGATTCCAGGAAACAACAATTTCGACTTGAGATTTCAACAAGGTCTACAAATTAGTCGTAAGAGAAGTGTAACGTAAAATTATTTCCCCTCCATTTCGACTATTTTCACAGCTCATACAAAAATCTAAGGACATTTTTTTAATTCCAGTTAAAAATGAACCAATTTCTAACCAGATAGGAATCATGTATGTGTAATTCTATATTGTGATTTTAAATAAATTTTATAATGAATTCATGTATAGAAGGCTGCAACATGATGTCGCCCTATAAAATTGTAGCTACGTCCGCTATCTACGACCTTCAAACTGTAAACAGAATGTTTTACGAATACTTTAATTGGTCAATAGAGGAGGATTTAATCTAAGAACCTCAGTTACACTATCCCCTAGCATTTCTCTCACCTACCTTACCTGTAGTAACTGTGCTCCGGCCACCAAATCTGATTATTTCCGTACAATATTTTGAGCTATTTAGTTTTGATTTGACTATTTCCCATAAAACATTTTTCGTAAATCTTAATTCTCCATGAAATAGTTTTCATTCTTCTCCAGCGTCATGTCTCAAAAGCTTTCATTCCCAATTGTCCATGGTTTAGTGATAGCTAAGCTCTATACTAAAGACTTTATTACAGTTTTTTTAGTATAAAGTGTCTTGAGTTCAGTACTGGTGTCATCGTAAACATTCACTTTTCCATGTGTTAACATTGCCCTGAAGAGACGTAAACAAAGGGTAATAGAAAACTAATGTGCTTGGGAACTAATGGCAGCAGAACGATACTGCTAATACGGTTCCATGGATCATAGGGTTTGAACAGTGGGAACAAAGCATTTTTCACCAGACGCAATCATTATTTAGAAATTTAGGTCTTATTCCTCAGCACTACAGCCCGACGTGAGCCCTGTCTTCCAACACCAATATTTTCCAAAGTCTCCTGTCAATTGCCATCTCATTGTAACACCTCTCACATCCATTCTTCTGAGGTCTTATAGCAAATCATCCAACCATCTTATCCCAGATCGGCCCTTCTTTCTGTTTTTATAGACTTGCGCCCTCAAAATTTTCTTTGGCATATACTGATCATCCATCCGCTTAAGGTGACATAGCCGTTGTATTCATTGAACCTTTATGAATCTTACAATGTCCTCACGATTCAATAGGCCTCAGTAATATGTCCTCATCTTTAGAACTTCGGTTATAGTTTAAATAAATAAAACAATAAACACCCTTATATAACGATACTTCAAGCTTACGATTGTCCAACACGTAGTATTGTAACGCACAATAAATATCGTTTATTTAGCAATGTCGCAATAAATAATACACGTCACCCGTTACACATGTCCTAATTCATAAGTCACAATTCACAAGTCACAATAAAAAGAAAACTCCAATAACGCACACCAAATCGCACTTCTAAACTGAGTCACTGTATATACTGTATTTATATCTCTGCTGTGGCGCAGTATGTGGTACAAATGACCTGGATGTCGGTACAATAATATACCGTAATCTGGAAGGCGCGTCTGGAAAGATCGAGGGTGTTGTGTAATACTACCGCTCGCATAACGCGTGCAAAACGTCGCGTAGCCACGCATGTTATTTATGTCACCTTAGAGTAGCAGTACTGTATGTTACCATGTATCATATCATGCAGGAGAAAAATAAAAAGTCTACAGAAACACAGACGGCAAAAACCCTACGTTGGGATCCAGTTCCAACGTCAAAACAATTTAGGGCAACTGTAAATATTGTATGATTCCTGCGTCAATTTGCAACGTCCGATAGAATATGTAACCTTCAGAACCATAAGAAAGGATTTCATTAGTTTAGAATATGCACGTGTCGGTCAAATGACTGGAAATACTTAACGTTACACAGCGAGAGGCAGTGTAAGTCTCGAGGCATAGCGACTTCGTACCTTCTCTATTTAAATAAACTTTTTACGTTGTGCCGTATAAGATAGGCCCAAAATAAAGGGGTAACAAATTTATATAGCGGGAGGGAAAAGAATTCCCACAACAATGTGTCTACCTGATGTGCGGGGTGGGGGACAGAGGCGAAACTTTCTTCTCTTCTCTGCCGCTGTATCCCTCCCGGCTCAGCCCTACGTCTAATAAAGCTATCTTTCTTGTTCCCTCTCACTCTCTCTCTCTCTCTCTCTCTCTCTCTCTTTGCTGCTCCTCGCATTTCACGCTAAATTTCACTACAAGATTATAACACGGCCAGGCGGGCGCATGATGTTAAATTACAGAGTGGCGGAAAAAGGAAACGGGAAAAGGTAAATTCTTCTCTCCTTTTTCGCCATGCCTAGCGGTAAATATTTGATGCGTTTAAAATTACTCGTACGTACACCAGCGTTCCCTGACGATGAGTAGTAGTCATTTCCAGCGTGCTACTGTCGGTTCTCCGGATTTTTACTTGATCTAACTGAAGTGTATTTATCAAACTATACTTGTTTGCCATGTGTGTGTGTGTGTGTGTGTGCGCGCGCGCGCGCGCGTGTGTGTGTGTGTGTGTGTGTGTGTGTGTGAAAGAGCGAGAGAGAGAGAGCGAGAGAGCGAGCGTCCAAATCTACGTTGATTTTTGCAACCCGATAAATTTTCTGTGTCGATTTTCCGTATGTGACTGCGCCATTCCTTTCGGAATCTTTCTCAGTAAAATAGAGAAGTTTAATGACATGTGTAGAACGATAAGAAGAACACTGAATGGAAAGATCAGAAGAGATACTGTTTTGAAATTTTATAAAGTGATGGCAATGCCATACGGCCTTTTTGGCAGTGAGACTTGGACACTCCCACAAAGATACAAATGAGACAGGCTAGTGAAGTGAGATTTTTACGATCAGTACTAGGAGTATCACGGAGGGACCGGCTTAGAAATGATGATATAAGGAACATCCTTGTGATATACAACCCAAACAAAAGGATGAAGCAATACAGACAGGAGTGGATAGACTATGTTAAAAGCATGCATAATTACAGGATACCATAACAAATTTTGGTTTATAATCCGGAAGGACGGCGGAATATTGGAAGACTAAAGAAAAGTTGGTCGGACCAAGGAGTGAACAACGGATGGTAAGTTTCACAGCCTGAAGAAGAAGAATCCTTTTCTGTTTTGTCATTCTCTTGAAGACACTTTTCTTCTTTCTATATGGTCCTTTCAAATACGTTTAGTATCCAATGATATGCAAAGCCATTTGGATGCATTCACGTTGCTGCATTCTACTCTTTGCAAAATTCCAGTACTTGACTATGAATTAGTATCGTTTGGTTAAACTAGAAGTGAGATATACAAGCTTTTGTGTCTTCTTTCCAGTTTGTATTGGGCGGTCCACCATTCTTCACTTGGAATAATTAAACGTACCAGCATTTCTGGAACTTATAGTTTCTTGAAATTGACAGTCGATTGGGTAACACTAATCTGTCAGACATAGTAAGCTTAAGTGTAATTAAATTTTGTTTGTGTGATTAATTACGTAATTATGACACGGAAAATAAAACTACACCAGATTGAAAATAAAAAACCCATTTGCACAGAAGAAAGTGTAAGAAGATCGTCCCATACAGTAAGAAGATACTACTACCAAACAAGCTTTTGAATATATCCGGAAAAGGAAAAAATTCAGACTGGCAGAAGCCAGAAAAAGAACCACTATGAAGGAGCTAGAAGAAATTTGTCGACAAGAAGAGAAAAAAAGAAGACTTGAAGCACACAAAAATGGAATAGTCTCATAGGATCTCCACGCTTTACATTATGCCAAGAGGATTAAGTACGTTAACTAAACGGGAGTACAAAGTTACCAATTAAGAAAATAAACAATGCGGTATGCAAAGTAAATTAATAAATAAGTAACAACGTTTGAAAAAAAAATACAACTTATATACTATCACGATGCTGCCCTATGCTCACTCAGTAGGACTTAATAGGACTTTTTTCCTCGACCTCGAATCCGTTCTTGGTAAGCTGGACCTTCGATATTCCTTTAAAGCAAAACTGCGTCTCTCTCTCTCTTCTGTCGGTAGTAACCGGCAAGTGGCAAAGCAGAAACTCTTTCTTTCTTTAACCGTCTACTGGAGTTAGCCAACCCTCTACCGTAACACATCACACAAACGACAGCCGGCATTACTCAATGAACAATTCATTTAATTTTTCTAGTGTCTTATCAAGTTTTACATTTCCAAAGTCCTCACATAAACAAGCCTTATCCATCGCGAACTCCCTGACGTCATGCCTCGACGCCAAACTACGGCTGGCTTATTTTTCAACCATAAACGGCAGTTCTAGCCTCCCTCTAACCCTGTTGACATACACACAACACACACACACCACTAATACACCCACAACTTTTCCGTCTGCGCCTTCACTTTATCGTCGTTCGCCCCTCTCAGGCGTTCGTATTCCAATCTTAAAATACCCTCTGGCTGAACGGCGCTAGCCCCCAGAACATCACAGTATTCTCTGTCGAAGGAATGTCAAATATCTCAAAAATATTCAACATATCTCAAGAGAATGCTAGTGCCGTCAAGATTTGTTGAGTATCGTAGGCAAACGTAGTTGCGACGTAGACGTATACAAAAACGTAGACGGATCCTCGACAGAGATGACCACTGCTCCAGCCTGAATCTGAGCAGAATCTATAGGGCCAACCATTGAGTACGCACACCCGATCCTGCTGATTGGTGTCTCCTACCGACTGAACCTTTACAGAATCAGCTCTTCTTTTTATTTACCGCCGTCCTTCCCAAACCAGAACAAGCAACGCATCTCCTTTATTCCCTGAACCTTTCCTAACCTTGACTACTTCTATCTAAAACTCAACCCCCGTAACGCAAGACTCCGTCCTTCACTCCAGCCCGTAAGAGATTCCATCAACAGACCTACCACGATTCCAACACCAAACGCCACTGTCTTCCTTATTTACCGCCTGCTTACACTTCAGTCTGACAAATCGGTGGCCGACCCCACGATGAATTCCTGTTTTTAAGACGCTCTTGTTTCCCCCTTTTCAATATCCCGCTTCGATAGCCCCACTCTAATCCTGCATCTTAGTCATAGTCTTGACGCCATGCTTGACCAACTGTCCACCTTTTGCTTTCCCCCCCCCCCCGGTACTTTACATCCCTTTGGTATTCGAAACCCAAATCTTCCCCTAAACACAGGGATTCCGACCACACACACACACACACACACACACACACACACACACACACACACACACACACACACACACACACACACACACACACACACACACACACACACACACACACACACACGCGCGCGCGCGCGCGCGCGCGCACATCATACACACTATCACATTATTTTCTCTTCTTGTTAGTACCTCCACTTTTCTCATCGTCCGGGCTGCACTGGCACCCGTTCCGCCAAACTTATTTTTCCATCCCTTTGGTACTTTACATCCACTTTACATCCCGTACTTTACAAGCCATTTCACATCCCTTTGGTACTCGAAACCCAAACCCGTTTCCCCAAAACATATTTTTCCGCTAGCTGAAGGGGGCTAGGTCTCCCAAAACAGCCCGAGTCTCGTTCTTGGACGAGCCTAAAGTAGCTCAAAAAAAAGGCCAGTTATTAGGCGAGTTTCCCTATGCTGATTACCCGTTTGTGCGTCATAATTAGCTGCGAACTCGTATACATGTTCAATTCATTCTACGTGGAATTCAACAAACTCTTTCGCTTTACCGCTTGCAGTTGTTAGTGTGAATTGAGTGGTGGATTAAGCGTGATTTTCGGTAGATATAAAATTTTTTAATGAACGTATGTGATTTGGATTACAAAAAATATCCCTTTTTTTATTTTCTTTCACCACTACATTATAGAAAATTTAACATTCCACATATTAAAATGTCCTAAGGCTTTCACGGCTGGTGTTGATTGTATAAGAAAAGTTTTCCGGGCTGTTTGGCCGTAGTCTACGATTTAATGACAAACCAAACGTTTGAGCAGCACCACTGGCTGCCATCATCAGTGGAATTCAAAGAAATCCAAGACCTCCAAAACGGGCTGTGTGTTGGAGGTCTTGGATTTCTTTGAATTCCACTGACGATGGCAGTCAGTGGTGCTGTTGAAACGTTTGTTTGTCATTAAACCGTAGACCACGTCAAAACAGCCCGGAAAACTTTTCTTATACAAATATTTCACATATTACTCTATAAACTATTCATAATATAACGTTGTAATGAGACATAATGACTTTGTTAAAAACAATCTTAAAAGCAAGATCTTAAGATAAAAAAGACGAATACGTTTCTACGAAAACGTATTTTGTAGATGTCAAGTTAAAAACAGGACGTGAGAGTTGAGCAGTAGAAATCAGAAGCAAGCGGTCGAAACAAACAGGCGGGGCATTCAAGACACGATGAACATCTCTCGTATATTCAAACGTTAATTGCGATTAAACCAACAACGGTCGTAAAAATTAATTTCACCTTTAATACAGACAGTTTTCGTATGTCGATCAGCAAACCTCCGGCAATAATAGGATCCAGAATTATTGTGTATTATACCATAAACAGTTTAACTGCCAGACAGGCCAGCCTCTTACATGTTCCCGTTTTCAAATCATTTGCTTTAATCGCCTTCCTTTTAGTCGCGTACTGAGGCACAATGACAAACAAATGGTCTGTACAGTAAGTACTACGACAAATTACCGAATCGTAACCATGAAATAACTTAGCGGAGAAATGTTTGACTTCAGGATAGAAAAAGTACCGGATAAAGGCTAATATCAGCAACCTCTTCTTCAATTAATTTATTATCACACACTATTATCCCTCTTATCGCATAGAAAATCAAGTCACTTGGTTTTCTCGTTTGAAATCGTCAAATTCTACTTCCTAGCAATATTTTATAAGTTAAGAAAAATGTTTAGTGTTTACTGATTTTTCACTTGCGATTTAGTGAACATGATGAGCTTCTTGTTCTTCTTCTCCACCTCAAGGTATAGGCCTACAGTCTGTTACGCTTTCATTGAAACCATTCTTTCTGTGGTCTACTTGTACCTCGTCTTTCCTGAGGTCTGTATCTTATTACATGTTTAGGTAGTCTCATATCTCCCATTCTCTCTGTATGCTGCCCCCATTTTATTTGTCCTTCCCTTATTCTTCTGGCCATAGAATATAGGTTTAAGTCGGTTCTTATATCTTTATTTCGTATTCGATCTCTAAGGGTGGGTTTTTTTAAGACCTTCATTCAGCAATGTTTAAGAATAATTTCATATTGGCTGATGAAGTGCATCAAAGAAGTATGAATTTATTTTTAACAGTTTGAGACACCAAATAAGGAAGTCAGTGTTACGAAATATAAAAATACTGAAGTAAATAACAATTGGTCAAAGCAGAGAAAACGTGTACGGAACAAACACTTAGATAAAATATCGGTATGGAGAACCATACATGACGTCCATATTCTAAGATTTATATTTAAAATCATTTTTGAAATGAAATATTACCATAGAAACTACTTCTTTCTACTTACTGCTTCAGCCTTAACCACAGTACTGTGGTCACTAACATATACCACCTCACGTTATCGCACTCGATTTTCACTGATGATGGAAGTCGATGGCATTGCCGAAACGTCTGGTTTTGTAGAAAACATTGGACTATGGCCAAATATCCCGGGAAGGAATTTTAACAAAAACTACTTCTTTGTTGCCGATAACATTGTACACATATATATAAAATATATGCATAAAATTAATGGCTTGTATAAGTTAATGATTGATCTCCATTAATTACCATTGTTTGAAAAAGTTTAAATGAATTTTCAAGTACTTTACTGTTGTTAAAACGTAAAAAGTTGCAGGTAAACTACCCCTTCCCCTTAACCGATCTTCACCAAAATCAAAAGGCCTTGAGTTCTTTACAATGCAGGGATGTATACAAAAAATTATTTGATTCTGTTTGAATGTGCGGTAGTTATCGTTCGTCATAGAAAAAATTACCCTTGTTAAAACATAAAATGTTGCACGTAAACTACCCCTTTCCCTTAACCGATCTTCACCAAAAACTATAGGTCTTGAGAACTCTACAAATCAGGGCTGTATGCAAAAAATTATTTGACTCTGTTTGAATTTGCGGCTGTTATCGTTTGCCATAGAAAATACCCTTGTTAAAACATAAAACGTTGCTGGTAAACTACCCCTTTCCCTTAACCGATCTTCACCAAAAACAATAGGTCGTGAGTACTCTACAAATCAGGACTGTATGCAAAAAATTATTTGATTCTGTTTGAATTTGCGGCTGTTATCGTTTGCCATAGAAAAAAAATCTACAGACAGACACACAGACAGACACACACAGACACTTTTCGAAAAACGACTTTTTTTCATGTTTTGAGTGTAGTACAATCAGAATCTGCAATAATCTCGAACACGATTTTTTTTGCCATCACCATACTTCCATTTCCTTAAGGAATATGGAAGTAAAACTAAACTTATTTTGATTCAAGGCAGAAAACAGTTGTTTTATACAAAAAAAGAGGAGAATAATAAGTAAAATCATAAGGTGGTTTGAAGGTATGAAGTAAAAGCAACACTGTCAATGTTACATTTCCAAATACACAGTAAAAATTAACAGAAAAAATTTTAAATCTCATGTTTCAGTATCAAACCACAATTGATTTAATTAACGTATTACCTTCATTCAGTTCCGTCTTGTGACTTATTGTAGTACCTTTGTGACGCGTTTCGGAACGATACAAATTATAACTGCATAAATAGGTTAATTCAAATTATTACAACAGAGTCTATATATGGAGGTAGGAAACATTTATTAGTTAATACATTAAAATTACTATTGTCTTATTGCGTTGTAATATAAAAGTGTTTATTATTGAATTGTCTTTAAATAAAAGAGTTTATTGGTCCGTTTTACATATAAGGTTACTTGTGCGTAGAATTCCAATGGTTACGTAGACACCAGGCGCGCCGCACTCGCTGCTACCCTGTGCGTTGCTCAATGACCACTACGCTGAATATTCACGTCTCGCCCACACGCACTGCGATATCAAACTATTGTTGTTTATAACTTTAATCTCAGGGTTCAAACTGGGTACAAATAGAACATGTGTGTTTGGCTTACACAATTCCTGCTTCTTCAAGTGTTCTCGCGTACCACGATAGGTATTCTGCCCCTAGACTGGAAATCTTCCGCTCTACGCGAAAAACCACAAGAAATTGAGCTATTTAAATATTTGAGTTCTATATTGGCAATGGTTACGAAGAACTCGTACCGCGAACCAAATTACTAAGTCTAGTGGAAATCGACTTGTCTTGTCACGAAGATCTCGTGACAGCGAGTACTCTTTCTATGGCAAGACTTCGGAGCTAACTGAACCATGTGTTCTCAGCAACGGACCGACTCAAATAATTTTTAGACCTTCTGATGGGTGGAACATCTAGCAACATCATAAATGTTCACAGTGATAGACTGTGTCCGATTCTGCAAAGGCTTATTTAGATTTAATCTACAAATTTATTAATCTCTAGGAGATAACGAAATAAAAGAAAAACTGATTTTATAAAAAAAAAATAAAAATTATAGTTTTGGAAGACTGAGTATATGGAAAATGTAGCTTACACCAATGAGAACACCATGTCCAAGTTTCAAAACGATATGTCAATTGTCAAAGACGTAATTAAGTAAAATGTGAATCACACGCGCACTCGCGCACTTATACACAAATATTTTACTTGACATAAAAGAGTACAAAATTATGCATATTTTGACATAACATACGTTTTTAACATAGCTTGGTTCAAAACTTATGATTACTTTACAAAGAAAAGAACAAAATCAATTTATAACATGTTTATGGCCGTCAGAAAATGTGTTACAGCATTAATATCCCTACAATATGAAACTTAAATCGTGTTCTGTTACAATATATATACATATTGTAACCAATCCTGTTTATTGATCAATTAAAGATGAAAAAAAAATTTTTAGTTTAATTTTAATTTATTGAGAAAACATTTTTTTTTGTAAATTTTTTTTATTTATTATTATTTAATTATTTATTAGTTTATGAGTTATTGTATTAATCCTAGTTGTTATGTTAATTCCTTTCTTAGAGTACTTATTTTGGTTGGTGATGAATAGTTTGTTTAAAAACGTTAAATAGATTATGTTATTTGAATACTCGATTTATAGTATTTGTAGATTCGGTGTCTTTACTCCTTTTCGATGTCGTTCTCTTCCTCCTCGACGTCCAGGTTTCAATTAATATCTGAAATTCTTTTAATTATATAGTTTCTAAAGAAATAAAACTCAAATATGGAATATTTAATTTAATTTATTGATCTTATTACGTTTAGTCGACTTTGAGTCGAAATAATGGTTCCCGGCTCGAAATCTTATCTCAGGTCGATTTGAATCGAGTAATTTTTCTTTTTAATTAATAACATTTTAACATTAATAGGGTTCTTTTTACTGTTATCAGAAGTCAGAAAAGGGCAATGCTGAAAAGTACAATACTTACAACTAAAAGTTCTTACTTAATAATATAGAAATATTATTTATCATAAAAAATGTTAGTACAATGGAATTGTTCGAACCACAGGCTACGCATGGGCTGACGTCATCACAGCTGCTTGGAGTCGCCTCAACGTGATCTCATCAAAATGGCCGATTCCTTCACCTCGGATTTATACAAAGATCTTCTCAACGATTTTCCTCCAAATAAATGTTTATTATTTAAATGTCCCTCATCAGAGCAGTAGTTATTAATTTTCTTCGTTGTAGTGTGATTAATCAGTGTTCGTAATCAGTTTTTGGTTCGGTAATAGGTGTTGGTTAAAAATTTCTTCGTTTCCAATAGTTCATCCAGAATGTCGTGAGGATTTTCACAGTTTAATCTTCTCTATTAGTGCCTTGACCGTTTCTATATCTGTTTTATAATTGCCAATCTTCATAAAAGTAATGGTTTGGTTTGAATTAGTTAATTTTTGTGTGATCAACTCATATTTTAGATTTCCTTTCTTAGTCTTAGTTCTCGTCAAAATTTTTATCTTCTTCGCTATAACATTCTGATGCGTTCGCTTTGACGTTTAACAATCAACAACTAGTTTTTATTTTCATCATTCAAAAGGTCCTGGCTGATTTCTTAGTAAATTTACATTGTTTCAGTCAGCTGACACTTAAGTCTCAAGTTTGATTTTGTTCAAAAGAATTGAATTTTACATTGTATTACAAATTACATTTTGATTATTATCTATTCTTATTACATTCTAATTACATAATCAAATTCCTTATTTAATTCTCCATAATTTAATACCATACATGATATATTTTAGTGTAGTTTTAACTCAAAAGTCATATTTACATAATACTTGCTTGTAGGAATTTACCCACTTTACTTCATTGCAAATTAAATGGTTTACGGTATATGTTAGATCCCAATTATCATTAAACAAGATCATTGATTGAATTATTATGATTTGGTTTCTTTAATTCTCAGTAATTTGATGATTTACTTAGCTAATTTGAACCCTACCTTCAATTTAGACTTTTTTCTATGCCCCAGTGTTAGTACACTTGCCTTTTTCTAATAATATCCTATACATTCCTTAATTACTTTCACAAAGTGCTGTTACATTTATAATAAATTGTTAGTGTATTAAATTCAACATTGTTCATTCATTTAATTTGTTTCATTAACTTATTTACTATTAATTTATAATGTTGGTGAGGTTTACAATTTGGCCTATGTATTGATGTTAGTTCTATCACTAAGTTTACAATTATTTCAGATTGCTATTACCCTTTCTGACGTACAATTCCAATAAAATACTAACAACTAAATTGTCCTTACTCAACTACAACATAGTCTATGATTAATTAACATTATTTAAACATAACAAACGTATTTCTCTTAAACTAAATTTAATCCCAAGCATTCAATGCTATGGGTTCAATGAATCTCTAATACAACAAAACAGATTTGTCCTTATCTAAAGAGTTTATTAAAATTAACAGAAGAAAATTCAGACTACTTCTGTTTTTGTTTATTGATTTAGGGATTTACCCTGGTTCCCCTCAATATTCACTGTATTCCCTAATCTTATCTCTAATAATTTTATCTAGTCTTGGGGAATAAGGAACATCACTTAATATGGATTAATTGTTTATCAACTGCACTTCCAAGTTGAATTATGTATGGTATATAAAAAAAATAACTCAATTTCTTGTTCATCATTGATAGGTATTAGGCTGTTTGCTTATTAGTAGTCACATTTCACAATAAAATAAGTTACAGTTGTCCACCTTTAGTCACATAATCTTTTGACATAATTGCTTTTAACTTTTGTCTTGAGGTCGTCTTATATCTAACATCTTTACTTAAACTTAAGTTACATCGTTTTTATTTTATGGTATTGTACCTTTCTTCTTTTATCTTTTTGGGGTTTTATGTTTACATTTAGATTTATAATTAAATTATATTTAGTTATTTTGTCATGTTCTTATGGGTTTCACCGTTCATTCCTATGGAGTCTTTTAAATAATTTTGGTAATTCATACTTACGACCCTTTATAATGTGGTATTGTTTTTTCAATATTTATTTTTCGATTCAGTGGGTTTGTTTATCCATGGTTTTTCCTTACCTGCTCCTATTCTATCTGGGTGTATCTACACTATAATTTGGACTATAATCATCTTCCTATTATTTATTAGAGATTGTATGTTTGGTTTTAATGAATTTGATTTCTTCGGATCTAGAATTTCAGTTTACTGTTGTTATTTAGCAATTATTATAGTAATTATTCTTTATGCTAGTTTGTTTTTATTTTATATTTGCAATATTGTTTATATTGTTTTTATATTATATATAGAATATATATATAATTATATAATATAATAAAATAATATATATATAATAGATTAGAATAATATATACAATTATATCCCCTTATACGAGAACGTTAAACATCTTTAAGATCGTGACTTACAACAACGGCCCGCGCAACATGTGACGCGGGCCTAGCAATACATGAACACTCATCGGCGATATATAAGGCATTTAAAACCGCCCCAAATTACATATTACATGACCAGATCAAGTTGCGACCTAATGCTTTGTATGATACGGTTCGTGTAGGCCTATAGCCAGTCCACGCCACATGTGGAGCGGCCCACTGCCGTTTAAGTGGCAAAGTGTACGTAAATCGGTTTTTATTGTTGATATGTGTTGCACTTTGATAAAAATTTAATGTGTAACCATCTCGCAGGCGGGATATATATGTCTGAAGGTGGAACGATCGTTCCGAAACGCGTCACTAAGCTACTAGAAGAAGTCAACGCACGGAACTGAATGCTGATAATGCATTAATTAAAAGAATAAATCTTTAAAGCCAATCTCTAAAGCCGACAGTGGTTTGTAAGAGTTTCAAATATTATTTCGTCTTCAACGGAAACATAGAAAAACATCTGGAAAGGGGGATATGAATATGAACATTGAAAACACAGAATATCTGCCCGCAGAAGAGGGAGAGGATTTTAACTTTCAAGGGCAGGACATAAGAAACACACAAGTCCAAGGGCAGGGCTGTGCGGGACGAAGGGCATGACTGTCGCCCGCTCGTATACTGCGTCCCGAGCTTCAGCTAGAGCTCCTGCCGCAGGGACGATAGATAGGGCTGGATTTAGGGTGAGGCCTGCTACCGGTCGTGGGTGTTCAATTAATTATTAGTTAATTGAGGGTGAGAATACGCCGAGGCCGGGTCGAATATTCTCTTGACACAGATTGGTAGCGACCGAGTGCGCTAATGAGGTGGTTGGCCTGAAATCGGGCGGTGCGGCGATAGAATTTACGGGACAGTGTCCGTATAGTGGCGTCCAGGGAACGGAGACGCAGGGCTTCACGGATGGTTCTATTAGATGTCAGATAGTGGGCTTTGCACGTCCAGCGCAATCCTCGGTCAAGGAGAGACTGAAGCTTTCGCTTATGGGTCTTGGCCAAGTAGCCTCATACAGCGTAGGTAACCATCGGCACCACAGAGGTGGAGACGATAAGTTTCGCTAGGCGGCGGGTCATAGCATTGCTGCATAGCAGAGGACGGAATTGACGTAGGCGATTGGCGGTCTTGCGGGTTACTTGTGCGGAGTGTGTCTGCCAAGTAAGACGACGGTCGAGGTGGACCCCGAGGTATTTGACCTCTCGAGACCAGGACAACTGAGTGTCGCCTACGTATAATTTGTCGGGGAGCCTTAAGCGTCTGGAGAAGACTACGGCTGTGCTCTTGGCCGCGTTGCTGGCAACCCTCCATCTCTCTGCCGACATAACAAAGTGCGACGAGTAAGAAACTTAGAAAATAGAATATCGGCTGATGAAATATCAGATAAGGATGTATCGTATAGGATTCAAAAAAGCTAAAAGTGTGTATGGATATTTATCTCACTACTTCGGTCAAAGCACTTAGTACTATGGTGACGATCTATGAAGCAACTGTTGTATCGATACGGAGCAAAATGCTAGCAGTTGGTCACAAACAAGAAAACATCGAAGGTGTTGAAATAGATTTTCTCACAAGAGCAAGTAATGTGTCAGACTGGAACTAACGATGAAATTAGGAGACGCACCAGAAGAGTTTACACGACAACGAACAGAACAGAAACCCGACAGCTTATATGCGATGGACACGTTATGAAGATGGCAGAGAATGGATGGCCAAAAGGGGCGTTAAATTACCTACTAATAAGCCCCCTAGCTACAGAACTCGCTCATTGTGTTGGACCAAATATACTTGTTACATATACTGTAACATATACATACATTAACTGAGAATTAACAAATTTTATGTTTTCAAAGCAAAGTTCTTTTGTATGTACGATTCTTAGCATTAGACAATAAACACCACAAGTAGGTACATAACCACATACCGTTTCCACGTTTAACGAAAGTTGTATCTATTAAAAGTAAACAATAACTACTACTCTATTATTTATTAACAAAGTAACAATTGAAAACAGACAATCGTTATTACTTTTTTTCATTATTATGAATACGATAAACACTGGAAGTCCTAAAAACTGCGTTGGTATTTTTAGTTCAAGTTTTTAACCAAATTGTCTAAATAACAAATAATTTAGTCGCAGCTTTTAAGATTATCTATGTTTCTATCAATGTCTACAGGCTTATTATCTAATACTCGTCACAAATTAATATAACTGATAACAGAAAAGATTTTTTACAGACATAGCTTACATTTTTTGAAGGTGGTCCACAATTTGAAAGGAGGAATTTTATTCCTCCCAATTTGGTGTCCCATTTAGACTTTTACAATTTTTTTCAAAGTTTTATTTTTATTTTTATCCCGTGGTTCTTGTAAAGTTGAAAAGGATTCAATGTAAACACTATATTCGGAGATGTATCCCCTTTCGGAGACATTCCTTTTAGTCTGATATCCGGTTGGATTTTTACAATTTATTGCAAATTTTATGCTGTGGTGACCTAAAAGTTTAGAATTTCTGAAACTTAATAGTATATTCAGATTGTGGCTAAAAGTATTATTACGACATCACAGAACAATCTATGTGTTTATCGAATGTACCAGAAGAATCTCGCTCTAATGTGTGTGGCATACGTGACTCTAGACGCATTCGCGAGAGTTTTCTCGAACCCGCCAGCCGCGCGGACTGTGTCAAGGCCGCAATTAATTATGTAGTTCACACTGGTGGTAAGACGTAGTTTGGAACGTTCTAGTCTGTGAGCGGAGGTATAAATACATGGCGGCAGCGGCCTTATTTTGAGTATTAGTCGCGATATATTTACAGTCCGGTCTGAATTTCTTGTCGGGCGATTACAAGTGATTATCTGGCGATATTACTGTGTGCGTTCAAGTGGTTATTAGTTAAGTGTTGTGTTTTATAATCAGACGGTATATTGTAATACAATTGTGTTTTAATATTAGTTGACATTTTATTGCGTGTGAACAATTTTTTATTTGATTTGTTGTAGGAGACTGTGTTGTTAATTACGAACTGTTTAACTGTGAAAATTAAAGCTGGTGATTAGTGACTTAATTGGTGAGTTGTATTTTGTTTTCCACTGTACCTACGACGATCAAGTAGACCGTCGTAACAGTATCTTTAATTTGATACTACACGCGCAATTTTGAGATTTTTTCAATTTTGACTACTCATGTTTTACGCCTGCTCTCTTAATTTTGGAGGAATCAATCCCCAAAACAATAGGGCTCTATGGTGTAAAAGTACATTTACACGCGTGGTAAGGATTATGAAAAATCGGTTGATACGCTCAAAAATTACCGTGGGACACACTCCAAATAGATAGACAGACAGACACATACCAATCGGTTGATACGCTCAACAATTACCGTGGGACACACTCCAAATAGATAGACAGACAGACACATACCAATCGGTTGAGCTGACAACCCGCTTCGCTCGTTCAACCAGTAACGACGATGAAGAGGGGAAGACCTACACTGACGTGTATAAATGGAATAACGAAGATAGTGAAAGTCGGAGCTTTTGAGGCACTGCAGCAGCAGCAGCAGTAGAACTTCATCTCGGTACTACTATTTTGGGAAAACGTTAGTTTCCTTTGTTATGCAAGATGTCCTGCCAAGGCAGTAATCAAGCGTCTTGCCAAAAGCGTAGAGCTATTTACACTGCTTCATGGTTATGCCAGTGTTGAAGCAGCTATTAACATTTCAGACTACGGAGACCAGATGAAGGAATTCTAGTGATGGAAACTGCAAGAACTAGTGCAGTGTAATTCTATTTCTTGTAAACGTTGCGTGTACAAGAAGAAGTGCAACGTAAGAAAGCTAAAGAGATAGACTATATAGCCGTTATGCGACAATTTATAAAAATCTGTAGTAATTTCAATTTGAAATAAGCTACTGAGTACCCCAAAACTAACTGCTTTATTTATTATACCTGTTCCGTTCATTTTTATTTTCTTCTGTAGAGTAAGTACCTGTACTTTCACGTCTTTACTCTTATATTGATAACCGATATAATTGGTATAACAGTGGCTTTTTGTTTCCTTTATCGACATTTTTATTGTTTTTCACCTGCTTACTACTTCTTATTTTTGACCACAGGTTTAATCTTGTGCCATTTTTCTCATGAATAATTTGTTTTCTGAATACATGTCATTGTAAATGCCTTTACGTAAACTCGTTGAATAACATTTCACGCGCTTGTTTCCAGTCAATTTTTGCGGCAAAAACAAAAATTGCAAATTAAATTTACAGTTTTTCAGTTACATTAAAAATCGCTAACAAAAAAGAGGAAATGAACATCATTTACTTTCCCACTTGTGAATATAAATGCTTTTGTAATATATTCTCAGATTAAATAATAAAATAAAATGAAGGAATAAGGCTTTTTACATTCTCCAGCGCTCAGTATTCGAAAAATACTAAGATGTAAGGCATTTAAAGTTTCTCAGTTGGGGGAGCCGTATCCACGAAAAACGTTCAGTAAAAGTGACACCAAAACAAGCTTTCGTCTTAAGTTGGATCGATTCTTCCAAAACGTGAACGGTTGCAGGTGAATGGGAGATAAGACACAGAGGTACAACGCAGTACTCGGGTAATGTGATTATACTTCCAGAACATTAACTGCTGTGCATAATGCGTCTGGTGATTATTCCATGGCGCCCGTTTGCATTGTAATGTAACAATGGGGAACGTCAACAACAACACAGGGTAAACAAGTTTCGTAGTGGAAAGTTTTTTATCAATGACGGAAATTAATCCATACACGGAACGGCATTCGCAAGTAATGACGCGACAGTCCTACGGTCTCATCAAATTACGTTCTTGCTACCTTATGAAAGTGTACAATATTCAGAAGGCGCTGGATTTAACGGGCCAGTGGAATGTAATAACGAATGTTTAATTAGGCCACAATTAAAAATCGGTAGGAGAACCATACATGACTTCCATGTTCTAAGATTTATTTTTAAAAACATTTACTTGAATTCGGTTCGATAATTTCTAACAAGTTAGGTGTGCTCCTTGTAAATCGAGTTTTGTGTTTGGCAAATTGAAATGAAATATTTTCATAGAAACTACTTCTTTCGTGCCGATAACGTAGTACACATATAAAAAATTATCCCCTCTCCTCCAACTATCATTTTCATTTATAGAAAATTACCCTCTCCCCCTTCAACAACCCTTTTCATTTATAAATATTTCATCTACCTTTCTACAGTGGATTATTATGACCTTATTTTCAGGATACTTTATTTATCAAGATTAAGTACTTTACTCTTGTTAAAACAAAAAACGTTGCAGGAAAACTACCCCTTCCCCTTAACTGATCTTCACCAAAATCAATAGACCTAGAGTCCTCTACAACTCGGGCACACATGCAAAACATTATTTCATTCTGTTTGAATTTGCGTAGGTTATCGTTCGCTATAGAAAAAATTCTACACACAGACACGCTTTTCAGAAAATGACTTTTCTTCATGTTTTGAGCGTAGTACAATCAGAATCAGCCCTTATCTCGAAGACGATTTATCTCGATCCCGGAAGTGAGGCGATGCACTTTCTGAGCAAGCAGTCTTCAGTAAAAATGTTTCCTGTATACATATTATGAACATACAAAATGAAGTTTTTAAATTATTATTCCAGAAACAGACTTGCCAATCAGACGACATCATATCGTAGGTACAAACACATATGTGACTCATGAACGAGAGATCTAATCGGCTTTCCCCCTGACAATCAGCCGAGTACAAATTAGTCGGCACTCCGCGCAGTATGGAAAACTACAGTTATTTGAATGACTGCTGTTGCAACTGCACAACGTCACCCACGCATATACACTAAACATCGTCAGCCCACAGGCGATCCTGAGACAACAACAATGAACCCAAGCAGGACCACCAGCATTGCGGGTACCTACTAACGGGAGGCGAATCAGCTCATTCTCTGCACGTCATGCAGGGTGTATTTACGGGGCGGGGGAAGAACGGGACCGAGCCCCTCCCAGAGGGTTAAAACAAGTTGACGAGGAATTTTGTTAATCTCTTAATTTTTACAATGTTTTATTATTTTTCAGCTGTACAATATAGCAGTAACTCTTTTTTAAATGAACAAACAGATTTATTACATAGTATCTGCGTATACGTGCGAAATATGCAGTAGTCTACAGGGAAAACAATTCAGTCACTTGGTATCGTGTAAACAAATTTCAGTAACGCGTATTTTTATTGTGTCACTATCGTTTGCATTCATAGGATTGACTTCACTATGTTATCACACGTTTTTAGCCACTTTAAAGATAGTAATATTGATTAGTATTAGTTTTTTTCTTTTGTATGTGGTTTAGCTCGACAGGACCCCCCTCCACAAGGCCAAATTCTAGATACATCACTGACGTCGTACATTGGGACTTGAAGCTGAAGACGGATCCGAGTGAGCCGGGAGAAAGGAGCTCTTGTCTAACGCTTCCGGAGTTCAATAAATAAAACGATTATACTTCCTTTTATGTTGTATATTATTTTAAAAACTCAAACCCTTTCATAAATTTTATAAAAGACACTTAAAATGAGAATTGTTATAAATTATTAACAAATTCTATGCTTCGAAAACGTATACAACTTTTACTATGTAAATAATCATATCAAAAAAGACTACCTGTTTGATTTATTACAAAGAGGGGAAGTATTTTGTTTTTGATAGCTTAAAATAAATACTGTGTCTCAATAAAGACAAAACAATCTATATAACATTGCACTTCTATATTTATAATTCCTTTGTAAGTATCTCGATGAGTTTCTTGCAGTATTATTGTATAATATTATATATTATCAAATTATAATTACTCCTACAATTAGTGGTATTTTTGTCGTTTTAATTGACCTGATGCACATTTCATTGACTGTATCAGTATCTTCACACGTTTTTAAGTGAATTAACAAATAATCGAATTGATTAGATTTCAATATAAAAGTAACGAATAATCTATTTTTTCTATTTTAATATAAAATAACAAATACTCGATTTAATTTGTAGTTAAAGTATCGACTGTTTTAATGTTTATTTACTAAATTAGCTGTTTTATGGTTACATTGAAAATATTTTATTTATTTTAATAAATTTATAATTTTAAGTAGATCATCTTGTTTTTTGTTTAGTTTGTTCTTTAATTAGTACATTATTGTTATTGTGTTTGAAAATATTAAGATTTTTCCAAATATTCATTTTTGACCTTTCGTAGGCTTATGTTTCTAATTAGATTCATATTTTGAACATCTGAAAATTGATGTTTATTATTTAGACAATGCGTGGCTAAATTAGATTTGTAATATTTGGTTTTGAAAATGCATTGCAGTGCTGTAGGAATCTATCGAGTAATTTTTTTCTTTGTCTGCCCTACGTAACAATTGTTGCAATCTGGATATTGTATTTTAAAAATTACTGTGTTTGAGGATATTGTTATTTTAATTTTTGTTGTTAATTCATTAATTAGATTATTTGTTTATTCATTTAAAAAGGCTCTTAAGTTACGGATATAGTCAGTTAAGCGTGCGTCAGGTCAATTAAAACTATAAAAAATATGGTACACCTACGTTCAGAAGTAATTATAATTTGATAATATATAACACTATACGTCTACATTTGTTCAGTACTTAACAGGCGTCACGTTGTCTGTGTGTGTGTGTGTGTGTGTGTGTGTGTGTGTGTGTGTGTGTGTGTGTGTGTGTGTGTGTGTGTGTGTGTGTGTGTGTGTGTGTGTGTGTGTGTGTGTGTGTGTGTGTGTGTGTGTGTGTGTGTGTGTGTGTGTGTGTGTGTGTGTGTGTGTGTGTGTGTGTGTGTGTGTGTGTGTGTGTGTGTGTGTAAAAAATGTGACATTCTGAATGTATTTTCTGGAACACGTGTACAAGAGTTAAGTAAAATTCATTGGTAACCGAGCAGCTCGTACATATATCAATTACTGCGCTGCCCCCCCCCCCCAGCATATCCCCAGAGGAGGTATTACCGAAGATGTCTGCATCGGCCGTTACGTACCTAGTAAGGGCAACACATAACTAATGCATGCAGGGTGAGAATCTAAACTAGTATTTAAACAGGTATCATGGCGAATTGCAGGCCGCAGTTCATATATAAAAACATTTACATTGCACGTAAACGGAATATATTTTTAGCATTCAACTCTCGTAAATATGGAAGGAAAGTAGCTATTTTCTTTTACATTAAGGCGGCCCTGTATGCAACCACATGTTTATCTTATGACACTGGAATACATCATTAAAGGCCAAAGAAATCGATACTCACGATTATTATTATTATTATTAACACGCCTTAAAAACAATACTTGAACTTGTATGGCATTTGTTATTCTGTTTTATACTGTTATCAACTACACACTACACAACAAATAATAAACATTACTGTTTCACTCCGCGAAAAAAACGCGCTGTCTACCACTAAATGAAACCACTCACTAAAGTACGTCGTACGCCGATCACTTGTAAGCACAGTTATAAGAATTGGCCTATAATCTGAGATTCCGCCACGGGGAGCGGCAGGCCAGTATTGAGCGTGTTTTCTGTCACTCTCACGTACAGGACAAGGAGGAGTAGGAGTGTCCTCCCAGAACGCATACTGACTTCAAACTGAATTATTATTCTACAAAACTTCTGTGCTGTGATAAAGAATTCCTAAGGCTTCCACGGCCGGCGTCTACTGCTTCTATTGAAAACAGACGTTTCGCCCCCACCATTGGGGGCCACCTTCAGTGTAAAACGATCAACAAATTCCCACGATGTTCGCCACCTCAGTACTGAACTACAGACAGTCTGGAGTATCCAACCACTGGACTAAAACTAAAATTTCTCAAAACAAACAAAACATCACATACGACAATAAGAGAAGAAGAATCGGCCTTGACAAAAAAATCCTAATTTGTCAGTACGATATCTTCAAGTATGGCACAAATGATTTGGACATATCAAATAGAACTGCACCCTTAATATAAACCAAAGGCCAGTTGAACGTGTAAGCCAATTTACATATCCTGGCACTATAGTCAATAAACAATGGGACCACTCTCGAGAAATAAAGAGCAGAATTGAAAAGGCAAGACACTAGAATGAGCAGTTTACTCAAAAGCCACATTTAACAATAAACACAAAGATGAGACTTCTACGCTGCTACGTATTCTCGGTCCTCTTCTACGGTGTAGAATCTTGGACTTTGACTGAAACCACAACTAAGAAATTGGAATCTTTCGAAATGTGGCTTTACCGTAGAATACTGAGCATTTCATGGACAGCACATATAACTAATCTTAAAGTTCTTAGAAAGATGAAGAAAGAGAGGGAAGTTATTAACACAGTAAAGATAAGAAAGCTTCAGTATCTGGGACATCTCGTGAGAAATGAGCAGAGATTTTACTTATTGCAGTCCATATTACAGGGAAAAGTACTTGGAAAGAGAGGAGTTGGGCGACCGAGAATATCATGGCTGAGAAATTTAAGGTCCTGGTTTGGGATGAATACAACTGACGTATTCCGTACAGCAGTGCAGAAAGTTAAAATAGCTTGTATGATATCCAACATCCGAAACGGATAGGAACTATCAGAAGAAGAAAATAAAACTGCCGAACGAAAAATCGCTACACGTCAGTTAAATTTAATGTGAACAGACAAATCATCTGAAGTGTTTTTCTCCATAAATTAATCAGATAATCGTAGGAAGCAAGCAGCGACGACCGACGACTGCGGTGCATATTGGAATTTATTACTACGGTGTTGGTAGAGTTGAGCATGTTTTATGAACTAAGATAGCGTACGTCACGGATCGTTGGCGTCTCCAGGGACGAGAAACACAGCTTTATAAAATACGTTCATTACAGAATATTTTAAGACACGACAATCACTTTAATGGTAAGAATTTATACATCACTTTAGTGAAAAGTTAAATATCTATATATTCGTACGTCCATTAAAGCTAATGCATTTTCGGGCACAGGCAAACTTTATAATAAAACTTACGCTAAAACCGACAAAATAATTTTAAGATTTATTATTTTAATGAACCGTCCTAAACAATTAAAATGTAACTATACTATGTAATGAATTCACCATAAATATTCACACAAATGATTTGACAAAATATTAGTGAAAGTTAAATTATAATAAAAAATATAAATTATACGTTCTATTAAAAGATGTTACAAATCTCTTAGCTCTGCATAGATCAAAAGTAAATTATTACTTTTGTTTTGATCTTTAACACATATTTCAAAAGGGCGTATTTATAAAATTTTCATTATATCATGTAAACTATACAAGATCGTTTTCGCCACGTGATTAGATTCTTTGGACCTTTACTTCAAGATTTTCTTCGCTCATTTAATAAATTTACTTTACTGGAGCTCACGATCAACAGAACGGTTTCCCTTTTCCTTTATAGTAACTCTTGAAATTTATGCAGTAAATATATACGCCTATGTATTATACTGTGTTAGCACAATAGTTATAAATTTCTTCTGTAAATATATTTTATTTTATCCCCTTACGTACGTTTTGCGGAAATAATCTACGCCATCAGAGACCAACACATGTATTAGCAAACAATCAATGCTGTTTCGGTCTAAACATTTCGATTATCATAACGTTTGTTTAAGCAACCAACTGTTTTGGATTTTATATTGAATACATTAAATCTATACGTTTTAATTTATTTTTAATAATATTAAAAATTTTTAAATAAGTTATCTTGTTCTGTTTTTATTTGATTTTATTCTTTCGTTAGTGGATTATAGTAACTATACTCAAAATATTTAGATTTTCCATTTATTTATTTTGTAATTCTTTTATGTAAGTTACTTTTTATTAGTTGAGTTCAGTTTTATCAGTTTAGTTTTGAATGTATGTAAACTGATGATCATTACTTGTACAGCGTGGAGGTAAATTAGATTTGGAAGTATGCGGCTTTAAAAGAGCATTGCGGTAGTCAACAGCCCTGTTATATAGTTCTTCCTTGGCCTGTTCTACGTAAAACATACTGCAATAGAGATATTCTATTTTGTAGAGGCTATTCCAACTTTATTGCGACTGACAGATTTACTTTAGGTTTTTAGGTTATTTTTTATAATCAAAAACAATGTTATCTTTACTATAAAATATACATTTAGGTTTTGTGAGTGTTTTTTTTTTTAGTTCTTTAGTTTATTTTTTATGTCATATTTCCGAAGTAAGTAAACATTGTATATATTAGCGTATATCGTTATAGATTTTATTTTTAGATGTAGGTTTATTGGGTACCTGTTTAGTGAGTTTTCCTTATGTTTATATGTACATGTTTAAATGTACAAAATTTGCCCCAGTAATAGAAACAGGCCTACCGGTTTTAATCATTTGAGTTAGTAAAAATTTATAGAACGCTATAGGTTTTCAAAACAAAAAACACTAAGAAGGTTTGACAGAAAGGTTGTGAGACGTGTTTATGGCCTGGCTAAAGAAGATGGCGATGGAAAATAAGAAATGACCAGGAGGTAGATGAGCTATTGAAGCATGAGGACATTGGAAGATTCGTAAAGGCTCAACGAATACAATGTCTAGGTCTCCTAGAGCGGATGGACGATAAGCGTATGCCAAAGAAAATCCTGAGTGAGCAAGTCTACGAAAGCAGAAAGAGGGGCCGATCTAGGATAAGATGGTTTGGTGATGTGCTGGAAGGTCTAAGAAGAATGGATGTGAGAGGTTACACTGAGATGACAATGGATAGGAGACACTGGAAAAAATTGGTGTTGGATGCCAGGGCTCACGTTGGGTTGTAGTGCTAAAGAAGATAGGATTTCAAAGAGGTTACTCTCAAACTTCTAGAAGAACTTAGGTTACACAGGAACACCGTCGATAACGTAATAAAACAATTAAAAACTACTATGAGATAAAAATGTACAAATATAATTAATAAATACAAAAATCATGAAACAGGAACGTGACCCTACAGACAGTTTACAAATTATTTTAACTTTTCAGCCTATCTGAAGCAAAATCGACGATTATCATGTTGTAGCGTAATCGTGTTAACGAGAGTTTTACTATCCAGAGCCAAACGGGTGTTGGTAAAACGGCTATTAATATAACGGCAGTCAAAAATTAAAAGCCAGTTAATAATAAAATTAACAGAGGTTCCTAAAACGGGCCATTACAATAATTAATCGAACTGTTACCAACTAACGGTACATTCCAGCGGTATAATATAACGGTTTATATTATATAAAACTCAAAGTCTGAGGATTTATGGGTACTGAATACAAATCCACACCGTTATAACTATTGCCACCAAATTTTGCACAGATAACCTTTGACACAAGGCAAAAAGTTACTGTCTAACTTGGAATTTGATATTTTTCCCAGTTCGCACGATTTAGGCCCTTTTAATTATGCCTTTTTGTTTACGCGTATAAAGATGTCGCCAACACCATGGAGACCAGAATTAATTACCATAGTAACAAATAAATAAACAAATGATATTTAGCGGCATCGGAACTGTGCCTTTATCCGTTCCTGCAGTTTTTAATGTTTTTAATATGCGATTGTATCGATATATTTTGTACTTTTGTATACAGATACGTCTATGTATTTTGTAATTGTCTTAAACGTTTATAAAATTTATGTATATACGTATTTTTGATGATGCAATGAATAAGTAATGAAATATATTAAATACTACTACTAAGGATGTCAAAAACACCATGGAGACCAGAATTAATTACCATAGTAACAAGTAAATAAACAAAAGCTATTTAGTGGCATCGGAACTGTACATTTATCCATTCCTGCAGTATATTTTCGATGTTTTATATAATATGCGATGTGGGAAAGAAGAAGTGTACTAATTGTGAATTGTCCTGCTACTTAATTCAAAGCGAAAATGCGTGTTGTTTTCATTTTTGAGGTTAGGTGACAACTGTTTTTGGTTTTTAAAACCAACCAACGGTACAAGTGTTGAAAACAGCTTTGGAGAGAATATGAGTATTGAGTACAGCTGTCAGAACGCCATATAGACATAGCCAATAAAAATTATAATATAATACTTATTAAAAGTCAAATATTTTCGTGCGAAGCCGCGGGTAAAGGAATCAGTTGACCGAGAATAGCGCAGCAGAAACTACGTAGCATTGGAACACTTCCGTCATTTCAGATTGATTTGATTCTTACAATTATTTCTATATTACAGTTGCGAATGTATGAAGTTATAATAAATTAATTTCTCATTCTTATTTGGTCTATTGTATTCTTGATGTCTTCTCTAGTTAACCACTGTAATTTTTCAAGGCCTCGTTTGAAAGACATTGCTCTGTGTCCATTGTTTCTTTCAGGTGGTTTGTATTGTAACTACTATTTCAGTAGATATCCTTCTCTAGGACTTTCATCTACAGTCTTTTTTTTTATTAGCGGGGGTCCTACAGTCTAAGAATGCTCTGGGAATATTTGAGAAGAAAATACTACGACGAATGTATGGGCCAGTGAAGAAGGGAAGTGTCTGGAAAAAAAGAACTGTGAAGAGTTATATAACCATCTACACGAGATTAATATAATCAAAAAGATAAAGGTAGGGCGGCTTAAATGGGTACGTCATGTTATCAGGATGGAGCCCCAGGACCCTATAAAATGACTTTTCCTGTAACCGGAGGATGGTTGCATCGGACGAATAGTACCCTTAAGAGTAGAAACAGAGGACACTTCGGAAAGATTAGTGCCCGTGGTAATTGTTTTAGAACAATGGATAGAAGTCAACAATTAGCTTTGATAGAATCTTAGCGTGTTACGACGGAAAAGCAAGACAAGAAACGCTGACGGGAAGCAGAAGAAGCAGTGAAATAACAGGACCAAAAACGTAAGCGTGAAGTAAAACAACAGAGAAACGGCAAAAAGAAGATTTTAACCTTGAAGCAGAAATGGTTAA
This sequence comes from Magicicada septendecula, assembly GCA_034769895.1. Lineage (NCBI taxonomy): Eukaryota > Metazoa > Arthropoda > Insecta > Hemiptera > Cicadidae > Magicicada > Magicicada septendecula. Next base: position 417,557,974 of record CM068373.1, on the reverse strand, counting down.
CGCGTTCGTACCAGAGGATACCACTGAAAAATTCGGTTTCTTACAAAGCGAGCTGAACAAACAGGTTGACGGAATACCTAAAATAGAAAAAATCTGTGTCAACTATGAAAACAGATATGTCAAGTATAGAAGGCATATATATAAATCGGTTCATAACGTTATCCTACGTCTTCCGATCCCTAGTCTCCATTGGTCTCGATCTAACCAAGATTCTTCTTCCAATTCCCGGTCTCTCATTGTCTGATTGATGCCCTCTCTCCAACTCAACCTAGTTCTTCCTCTTCGCCTACGACCATATGGTGTCCATCTCAAAATTTGCTTGAGGAGTCGATTATCCGGCATTCTTTGAACATGCCCAAACCATTTTAGCTGTTTTGTTTTTATGTCGTCGACAATAGAGCACTGTACCCACATTATCTCCCGGATTCTGATGTTTCTTACTTTTCCCAGTTTTGACCTCCTTGCCGCTCTTCGCCAATAATCCATTTCAGTGGCTTCCGACAACTTTTCTGTTCTTTGTGTTATTGGCAATATTTCACGCCCGTATGACGTAATTGGTTTCACAATTGTATTGTATATACGATGTTTATTTTGTTTTGATATTTGTTGGTCCCACAATATGTTGTTCGGCAATGCTATTGATTTTCTAAGTATAGAAGACGCTATTACAAATGTATGAAAACAAATTAAAGTTGAAGTCGAATATTTAGTGAAATGAATAGTTGACAAAACAAGGACATTAATAAACACTGAAGAAGATTCAAAAATAAGAGTTATGGAAAAGCAACATTAACTGTAGTAGGGCCAATTAAAGCACTTAATTAAAGTTGTAATTAGTGACTTCATCTGGTGGCAGTTATTCTGTATCCACTGTAGAAGACGACGATCCGTGTGACTGTCGTAACAATATGATAAACATATTTCAGCCCATGACTTCTTAGGCTGAACATATTCCGAGTTCTTAGGGTAACTCATATTTCAGCCCATGACTTCTTAGGCTGAACATATTCCGAGTTCTTAGGCTAACTCATATTTCAGCCCATGGCTTCGTTCAATTTACGCCTGAAAACATTGTCCAAAAATCGCAAAAAATTTAAATTGGTTTCTAAATCTTTATTAATATAATATGTAACATGAAAACGTTGAAATTGTGTAATACTAAACAAGTAGATGTGGTGTGAGTACTGAAATTAACAATGCAGTTACCACATTAGAGTTAGTGTAACATGTTAAGCGTCTGTCGTTAAAGTAGAGCAATGCTATAAACAGTACAAGACAAAAGGCGTATTTAATATTTATAAACAAGGTAAGAGACATCAGACGTACAGTAAGCTACGTTGTAGTTTAGATTAGATCAAAACCGCACGTTCCACGTACTCATGAAATCGCAATTACCTGCAGGTCGTACTGAGCGCTGTGTGAAACTTAAGTACCTACCGTCCCTCCATTACTGTGGCGCCATTCCGGAAAGCCACAGAATATTATAAGAAAATGTTTTTTTTTATTAGCGGGGTCCTACAGTCTGTGCCGCATCCCGCACATTTCGATCACCATTTCTCCTATCCTTCCAGTCATCACCTTCAATAGCTCGATCTCTCATGCTTTTCCTAATTCCTGTTCTCCACTGTGTTGTCAGTCTTCCTTTTCTTCTCCTGTTTTGTGGTGTGCAAGTCAATGCTTTCTTTGGCCATCACTACTCCTCCATCCTCATTACGTGACCATACCATAGCAACTGTCTGGATTCTATTCTTTCTACTGTTGTAAATACGCGCCCTGTTTTCTTTCTTATATCTTCGTTTCTAATATGTTACATTCTAGAAATAAGAAAATGTTTTAAAAATCAAATTTTTTTGAGTAGAAGACCTGCTTTTACTTACCTGGGTTCACTTGTGACTAATGGAAAAGTTATGGGGGAGAGTAGATCCAAATAAGACTCGTTGTTGCTAACATTGTTTACTACAGCTAACAAAGGAAATTTGAGTTAAAATCTCTGTCAAGGACAACAAAGAGTCTCCTACACATGACGCCGTTTGTTCCCGTCCTATTGTATGCATCGGAGACATGGTTTCCGAGCTTAAGCATTGAGAATGTGTTGGGAACATTTGAGAGGAAAATACTGAGACGAATATGTGGACCAGCGGAGGAGAGTAAGTAACTAATGAAGAGTTATATAACCTGCTACACAACATGACCAATATCAAAAAGATAAGGATAGGGCAGCTTAGTTGGGCAAGTCGTGTCGTCTGGGTGGACCCACAGGACTTTATATGACACAGATGGCAAAAGGAAAATGGGAAGACCAAAGCTGAGGTGGCGAGATGGAGTGCAGCATGATGCAGAAGGAACAGGAATTCGCAATTGGAGGATGGTTGCATCGGACGTGTTGGCGAGGTCTCCTTGACAGGGCAGGACTCGCCCACTTTTGTAGCGCTCCTGATGATGATGGTGATGAGAAAACGTACTTGTTAGACTTACTGATCTTCGTTGTAATTTGTACCAAGCAGTTTTTAAGAAAAAATTATAAAAGTGGACCTTTTTGGGTAAATGTTTTACATTTCAGCCATACGATAAACAAACAGAAAATGTGGCAAGCAGTATAGCAGTATGACTACACTGTTTTCAACTTTCTCAGATTGGCAAGTCGGGCATCCATAAACGTGTGGTGCACCCAGAGGTAAACTTGATATCATGATAACGAATCAATGAAATGTATTCACTCCTTAACGCCCCGGTTTAGAAGGTAATACTGCTGCTCTACCTAAATTCCCAGGTTCGGAAATCCATTATAAATAAAAATAAACGTATTTTTGACGTGGAAACAGTTATTTTTGTACGTTTGTATGATCCTTAACTTTTATGGGCAGTGAGGACAGAAATGTATCGGACGGAACAAGAGCCCAATCAGCAATATGGCACGCATTAATTTGTACCACTTAGTTAGCCGATGAAATGGTCCCCTCATGTGTGCAATTGTCAGCGAACAACGCGCGCGCGCGCGCGCGCGCGTGTGTGACGTCGTAACATTAAACTGCGGTCGCGGAGTTAACGCCGCGTTTACATGCAAACGCTCTCCAGAGGTAAATATTTCCGCTGGATCCAATAATGAGCCAGCCAGCCGGCGCGGCGGAGGGGTCATGGTGTTGTCACCCCAGTGGGACGCGACAAATTGGTTGAGGATATTTAATGTACGACGACGCCCCTAACATCACTCACCCGCACTGTTCGAGAGCGGATAATCCAATTTGCTGCAAACAAGTCTCTCTCTCTAAAGATTTGTGACGGCGCTACCGGAAACTCAACCACACTCAATTACCCTTAAATAAATTACACCATTGTAAAAAAATAAAACTACCTTACACAATTTGTATTGGTATCACACGCGCCCGCGCGCACGTGAATCGCAATACTCAACAATTCACTGAGTTTCCTGTACGGTTCAATTATTAACACTAAAGTATTGGTGGTAAAAAGTCATTTGTAACTTTATACTAAAGAGCGTTTTAACCCATGAATGGGAAACGTGGATAGTAACAGAGAAGAGAATAAGAGAAAAATTAATAGCCACTGAAATCTAAGCTGTGGTACAAAAGATTGGAAGGATATTCTGTGCCGAAGATAATCTAAGCAAAGGAAATAAGGAAGTTGTGCATTAGGAGACAAGATGAAACCAAGTAATATACAAAGTCAGTAGCATCCCCCCACGAAGAACCTTCTCGTCTCAACATTCCAACAGCTACCACGAGGGTTGTAGACGATAGGCGAAGCCCATCGCCCACCTTAGCGCTGACTTCCGAGTTTCTAGTTACTTCCCGCCATGGGTACCACGAAGTCTTTGATGGTCCTAGCTGTGGCCTGCTACCGGCCGTGAGGGTTTAATTAGACATAGTCTAATTCAGTGTTAGGGTTCGTCGAGGCCGGGTCCAAGATTCAACTGGCATAAGTGGGTGTACACCGAGGGCGCTAATGAGGGGATTGCCATGGAAGCGGGCACAGCCGTGATAAATGTTTGTCGAAAGTGTTGCGTTTAGGGAACGGACACGGAGTGATCCTCGGACGGTCTGGTCCGAAGTAAGACAGTGGTTTCTGCAGGCCCAACGCAATCGTCGGTACAAAAGAGACTGGAGCTTCGTTTGTGGGTCTTAGCCAAGTAGCCCCACACTGGGGATCGCGTAGGTAACCGTCGCGTCGGCCCCATATACACGGTGACAATGAGTTTGGCTAGCCGGCGGATCATTGACTTACTGCAAAGCAGGGGTCGGAGCTGATACGCACGATTGAGAGTTTTGCGGGCTAATTGTGTACGGAATGTGTCTCACCAGGTGAGACGACGATGCAGGTGAAACCCGAGCAGTATCGGCTCGTGGTTTTGACAGTTGGCGGTTCAATGTCTGAATGTTCCTACTAAGATAAGAGCAATTGTCCCATTCCAAATAACACACGGGGTGGGTCACAACATGAAGACATAACTATTGACAACTTTTAGCAGGCCTAATATTAAGTTGTGTTTATGATGTTTGTAAATTATTCTAAAAATATATGTGTAGGTTAGTCTTCAATAATTGCATTTTAACGTTTTGATATTTAAATACTATAGTAGCTTGACTGGCCTCCAACTTGAAAGACATGTTTGGAATGGTATCGCACTCAAGTAAAGCGGGCGTGTGTGTAATCGTTTTTAAATATTTGTATTTTAATGTATAACGACCTAGTAAGAGTGAATTTTTATTTTATTTTCTGATGACGGGACATATGTCTCGAAACGCGTAAAGTAAACCAAACGCAAAACGAAGTCACACGACGGAATAAGGTAAATATTATACAGATTTTGTCAATAAGTGACTTGGATACCATTCCAAACATGTCTTTTTTAAAAATATATAGTTAAAATAAAATGATATTTAAATATTTCTGTTTAATATATAAAATGAGAAGCGGCCTACCGAATTCCTTAATTTTGCATTTATCTTAAATAGCGAGAGAGAGAGAGAGAGAGAGAGAGAGAGAGAGAGAGAGAGAGAGAGAGAGAGAGAGAGAGAGAGAGAGAGAGAGAGAGAAGACAAATGTTTTTAAAATATATTGAACATTATTCATTTTACCAAATCAATGAACTGACCACAAAAATAAGAAATACCTGAACACTTAACACACAGAAATACCAGCAAACACTTTGAAGGTTTAATCGGTTTAACGTTAATACAATTATTTAATGACTACATTAAACACACTTTACTTTTAGAATACAATTACTTCACTATTTTATTTGATTTTAAGACTTTACTGCACACATTTTTGTTGCATTCTAAATGAAATAGAGAAATCTGACACAAATCTGATGGTAAACGGACTAATCATGTGGTAAAAATTACATACACATAATGGCGAATGTATGTATTATGAAAATGAAAAAATTCCCGGTCAGTGCGGTTCGGCCCTCGTCGAAACTATTTGTCTCTATCGTTAACACTCGGCTTTAGCGATTGTTGAATGTAATTTTGCGTATACTGATTTCCCTCTCCAAAGCTGTCTACACAGTCCAGGAGGTGCTGAGAGCTGTTTTGCACCTTCAAACAATAGTAGCGAGCAATTTGCCTATTACGCGAATCCATTACTGTTCAGTCAACAAATCAATTAATCCCGCAAATCTTGTTATTTAAATATGGAACCATTATCTCAACAAATCCTTAAACATATTTAAATTATTTAGAGGGTTCACTGAACCATTGAACCTTATGGACGAGCCGCCACTTAGCCCAAGGTACTTTACACCGGTAGACCAAGGCAGAGGAGTATCGCCTATGTATAGTCTGGATGGAGCCTTCTGCGTCCGTCTAGTGAAGTCTACAGCTGTGCTCTTGGCCACGATAATGGCAACCCTCCATTTTTCTGCACACTTTACGTAGAAGTCCAGATTGTCCTTGAGCCAGATAACTGCCATTTCAGCACTACGACAGACAGCATACTCAGTCATGTCGTCAGCGAACATGGCCAATCGGGTTTCGGGCAATTTGGGCATTTGACGTACAGAGAGAAAGGTAGGAAATCTAAGACGTTTCCCCGAGATACACCAGCCGTGAGTGTCCTTTCTGAAGAAAATAGCGCTATCCACTTTTATGCGGAAGGTTCTGTTCCGAAAAACCTAGCGATAAAATGAACGTAATTAGAATTACGGAATAGAATATTCCAATACGGAAGTAGACTCTCCGCTAGATTGTACAATAGTCCGTGATGCCGGACACGATCGAACGCCTTCTCGACATCACAGACAGATACCTTCAACATCTCAGTACTAGATACCAAACGTACCCATCGGTTTTCCTAGAAAATACCGAAAATGAATTGAAAAATTTAAAAGTATAGTTTTCAATTATGTAAGTAACAACTGATGTAGCAAAAAAAATTAAAGTAGTTTTAAGAAATCACACGAGAATACAAAAATTAAAGTTTCTTCTCCTTAACGAAAAGTAATTTGATCTAAATTAATACGCGTAAACAGTCAGTTTACGACAACGTAAATGTTTAAAAGTTTTAATACGCTTTCAAGCATTAAACTGAAAATATAGGAAGGTTACAATAGAAGAAATCTTTAAAATAATAGGGTTACTACAGAGGTATGTTATTAAAATTTCAAATATAACATTTTAGGTAGACTCTCTTTATCTCGGGGAGGCACCTTGTCGTCTTCTACCATTCTAGGATTAGTCAATTTTGACTTTTTAGGCTTCACTGTCTAGTCCTGAGTCTTCCCAACCTATCGGTCGATATGTCAGAGCTTGTTTTGAAAATCTTCCGTTATGCATTTTGGATACATTTTTATTTCTACCTTTTACCACTTTTCCAGAATTCAGTGCTGTGCTACCGAACGAATATTTAATTATTCTTTGATTGCAGGATTCACAGGATTCACTGCCTTCTCTAACACAGCCTTTCCACTGATCTTAGAAATTTTGCTTTTGATGATTCCACTTGCCTGAGATCTACTTTCCTTGGTGCCTAACACCCCAAGGGACACAACCACTGTAAAAACTGCCACCACCTTATAGAAGTATACCTGGATGGGCCACTTTACCTTTCTCTCCTCTGAGACTACGGTCCCTGAAGAACACTGGCCTGCTCAATAATTCTCCTCCGTTCTTCTCTGTCCAGAGCCTTACTCCTCCAACCTGCCACTCGCATCCCCCCCCCCAAATCCCATTCCACATCTTCACACCATCTAGTCCTCGGACGTCCTCTCCTCCTAATTCAATCCGGGAATAAAGTGTCAAGAAAATTCCATGGAGAAATTTTCAGAAAAAGGAACTGTTAAGTGTAAATCATTGATAACAAAATACTGCACTAGTACACTTGCTAAACTACAGAATGTAACACCAGTAAAAATCTAATAAAAAATTGGAATCTTCCATCAGCGAGAACATGTATCCCTTCTTACCTTCCTAACTACCAATCAACAATTAAAATGACAAATGGAGGGAAAAGGCAAAAGAAAAGGGAAGGGAGTTAATAAATAAGAGTAAATAACTACAGAAGAGGAGTTCCTGAAGAGAATTCAAGGGTGAAAGTAAAGAAAAAGGTTGTGCTCAGAGTGCCTACAGCATGGAGCCCACAAAAAATTGTGAGGAAGACTATTTTAAATATTTTAAAATTTAAAAAAGAGGTTACTTCTTTCAGAAATACAAATAAATGAAATGTAACACAAACATCATACAAATCATATATCATATATCATAGAAATACAAATATCTCTTGTTAAATTACTATATTACCATTAAAATGTTAAGTGAATAATAAATAATAGTAACAAAAAAAATTTTGAATAATAAGAAAAATAATAGCAGAAATTAAGTTTAAGAAGTTTGTACTATTTTCAGAAATGTAAGTATTTTATTAATACAAATACGATTTTATTTCTCTTTTTAATAAAAAATCTATATATTAATACGTGAAGAGAAAACTTTGTACCCCTTTTTAAGCATATTACGCGCACGGAGGAGTGTGAGATTTGGCATAGTTAAAGTTTATATGGAGAAGGAGTGCAGAAAGCTAAATTTTATATATAATATGTGTTACAAATACATTAAATTAAATTAAATAAAACATTCATTTGCACTTGAAAATTCATTTAAACTTTTTCAAACAATGGTAATTGTTAAAAATAAAATAATTTTGTTGCCAGGCAATAAAATTATAATTTTTTCATTTTAGTGTACGTTCATACTGCCAATGTCAAACACATAATAGTCTGTCGTTTGTTTACGTTCATACTGCCAATGTCAAACACATAATAGTCTGTGGTCAAACAGTCGCACAGAGTAGAGATTGTCGCCAAAGAATTTTAAAATGTTGCCAATAAATAATTACTGACAGATTGACTGAATGAGCTGTGAATTTTGTGTGATTTCAAATGTTCCTTTTTCAATAGTCTGTGGAGTGTATGTCAAGGCAAAAAAAGCGTTTATTTATATTTTGTATATTAGATATCTGTGTTTTATATATTAATTTGCAGTTGAAAGTGAAATACAGCTTGCTTAATATACACTGTTGCAAAAGGAAAATTTTGTAGCAGCAATTTGAATTGACTTACCCTCGCCTAATTATTATTGGTGGTTTCAAAAAAGTGAGTACATTTTATTATTTTTAAATTAAACCCTGTCTAACCTTAGTTTCAGTAATTTCATTACATGTTTTTTTTTACATTCAGATATTCGCACCTACTTCCATTATGCCTCGACATAGAACATTGACGGGTCGGAGTGAGAGACAAAGAAGAAGGAATATATATTCGCGTGAAAGTCAAAATGATAATAGACCAAATGCAAATTTAAATAGTGTAAATAGTATAACATTGACCGGTCGGAGTGAGAGACAAAGAAGAAGGAATATATATTCGCGTGAAAGTCAAAATGATAATAGACCAAATGCAAATTTAAATAGTGTAAATAGTATACAAAATGATGAAATTATTTTGAGGGATACATTTAAATGCGCACTGAATGTCATTCCAAGAAATTTTAATACTTTTGATTGTGGATTAATGCATTTACAATGCAGGTTTTGCAATGCAAAACATTTCGAATCTGAGGTCACTTTAGGTGAAAGGACTGCATTCACTTCATGTTGTCATAAGGGTAAAGCAATATTACCGGCCTTAAGTCAAAATGAATACTTTAAATCATTGTATGATGGACTTACTTCAACTGAACATTCAATAAAAAGAAAGTCAAAAAATTATTTTGAAAACATTCGTAAATACAATTCATCATTTGCTATGGTTAGCTCAGAAGCTAAAATTTCGGATACAGTTACGCGTGGAGTGTATCATTTTAAAATTCATGATGTTTTTTATCACAGATCAGGTCCAATGACTGCTGGATATGGTCGCTCACCATGTTATGCGCAATTATATTTTTATGATGTTGACACTGCTGTCAATTATATATTACGTGAACACTATAATCAAACATGCAATAACAATATAATGCGCGAAATCTCTCTTGAATTGGAGCGCATTAATCCTTTCGTTCGGTCATTCATTGCAATGAAAGATCATTGTCAGAGAGTTGAAAATCAAAATAAAGAAATTTGTATGCTCATTAAAGTAAATCGTGATTTAGATCTACGCCGTTATAATGATGCAGTTCAAACTGATGTAGCAGTAATATTTAGTACAGTTGATGGTGAGCCACCCTTTGAACGAAATATGGTTTAGTTTTCAAAAGTTAATGGTACCATTAATAATATCTCTGTTTTGGATTCATCATTGGACCCTTTAGCGTATCCATTACTTTTTCCAAATGGTGATACTGGGTGGCATATCAATATTTCTCATAATGTACCAACTACATCTAATTCAAGAGCGCCCAGAAATAAATTAACCATGCTTCAGTATGCAGCCTATCGACTTGCAATTAGAGAAGATTTTAGCATGTTGCACCATTCACAAAAATTATTTCTGCAGTGGATAGTTGATATGTATGTGAGAATAGAGGGCACAAGGTTACATTTCATTCGACAAAATCAAACAAGTCTTAGGTCTGAAGTTTACAACAATTTAACAAATTATTTAGAATTGAACCCCAATGCCAATAATGTTGGCCGTAGAGTAATTTTACCATCTTCATTCAATGGATCTCCAAGAAATATGTATCAGAAATATTTAGATGCAATGTCAATTGTACAACATTTCGGAAAGCCTTCTTTGTTTATTACAATGACTTGCAATCCAAGTTGGCCTGAAATAGTTAGCAATATTGGTGTAGGTGAGTCAGCTAATTTTCGACCTGATATTGTTGTGCGTGTATTCAAGTCCAAACTGAAAGCATTAATTGAGGGCCTTACACTAAAAAAAATCTTCGGTAAAGTTGAAGCACTCATTTATACAATTGAGTTTCAAAAGAGAGGATTGCCTCATGCTCACATTTTACTCTCTTTAAATGAGCAAGATAAAATTGTTAACGCTACCGATATTGATAAAGTTGTATCTGCGGAGATTCCTAACATTCAAACACATCCTACATTACATGAATATGTTGTAAAACACATGATGCATGGTCCATGCGGTGTACTTAATCCAAATTCTGTATGTATGAGAGATGGAAAATGCATAAAAGATTATCCAAAACGATTTAATGAATTTACATGTGAATCATTAAATGGATATCCATTATACAGAAGGCGTGATAATGGTATTAATGCTGAAGTTCGCGGTAGTTGCCTCGACAATCGTTATGTTGTACCATACAATCCGTATTTACTTGCCAAATTTAATTGCCATATAAATGTTGAAGTATGCACTACAGTTAAAAGTGTTAATTACATTTATAAATACGTGTATAAAGGCTATGACAGTGCATCTGTTGAATTAGGTTCAGAGAGAAATGAACCAGGTCAAGAAATACAAATTGATGAAGTTAAACATTTTTTAAATGGCCGTTATGTCGGAAGCTGTATGGCGCATCTATGAATTACCAATGCATTTTCAATCACATGTCATCGTTAGACTTGACATTCATTTACCGCGTAGACAGAATGTTTACTTTCGAGAAGGGCAAGAACGTCAAGCAATTGAAAATGCAAGACAAACAAAATTATTAGCATTTTTTGAATTGAATCGATCAGATCCATCAGCGCATGAATATAAGTATATTGAAATTCCTTTGCATTATGTGTGGGAAGATTCCCGAAAAAAATGGAAGAAGAGAAGGCGTGGAGGTGATAAAATCATTACACGCATATATGTAGTATCACCAAAAGACATCGAACTTTTCCATTTACGATTGCTTTTATTACATGTCTGTGGTCCAAAATCATTTGAGGATGTTAGAACATACAATGGAATTATACACACTTCTTTTGTTGAAGCGTGCCATGCTCGCGGCATTGCTTCAAATGATAATGAATGGCGCGAATGTTTAAGTGAAGCAAAATAATTACATTCACCAAAACAAATGCGAAATTTATTTGGTTACATTTGTGCATTAAATGTGCCAGCCAATGCATTGGCGTTATGGAATGAATTTAAAGTATATCTTAGTGAAGATTTTTTGAGAGATTACAACGAAGAAGTATCCTTTAACACAGCTCTATTAGAAATTGAAGATATTTTGAATGTTCATAATTTGTCATGTCAAGAACTTGGTTTACCAGTTCCCACGTATTCGCAGAGAACAGACGAAGCAAATGCTATTGATCCAATAGAACAAGAGTTTCTGTTTTGTGAGCATTATGAAACTGCAAATATTGAACAGCGTAATCTAATTGATCGTGTGATTCGTGAAGTTTTGCACCATGATACTGGATCTAATGTTTTTTGTTTAACCGCTCATGCAGGTTGTGGAAAAACATTCACACAAACAGCAATCATTCACAAATTAAATTCGCTTAATCTTAGTTGCATTGCAACAGCGTTCAGTGGCATAGCTTCAACTCTATTACTTGGAGGTAGAGCTTTACACAATGCGTTTAAATTGCCTATACCCATTTTGGAAAATTTTGTAGCGAATATTACCGCAAATAGTAGGTATGGACGTTACATAAATTCATTATCATTGATAATTATTGATGAAATTTCTATGTGCCCACTGCAAGTGTTGAAAGTCATAGATAGATTATTGCAGGATCTATGCGATGAAAATGATAAACATAAATTATTTGGAGTGAAAACGATACTTCTGTGCGGTGATTTTCGGCAAATCTTACCAGTTGTCCCACATGGATAACGTGCAACTTTAATTGAAAATTGTGTCACGAGTTGGCATAAATTTGTTTATTTCATAAAGTAACGTTTACTCAAAATATGAGAGCCTTACCAAGTGAAATAGAATTTGTCGAATTCTTGAAAAAAATTGGTAATGATGAAGCCCCACAATTCCCTCAGTTTGGTGAAAATATTATTGAAATACCTCAGCAATTAATAGGAGATGAAAATAATATTATTAATGAGATGTATGGAAATATTTCCGAAAACATACTCTCAGATAACATATTGAAGTCAGTTATTTTAGCACCTAAAAATGATGATTGTACTTTTATTAATACTGATATACTTAATCGAATACCAGGTGAACAGAAAACATATCATAGCTACGATAAAATAATTTGTGATGATGACAATGAAACCAATAACTATCCAGTAGAGTTTTTGAATTCTTTGACTATTAGTGGTTTGCCACCACATAAGTTAGTATTGAAAGTTAATTGCATCGTTTTACTGATCAGAAACTTAAATACAAAGGAAGCATTAGTCAATGGAACAAGAATGCGCATCAAGTGTATGCATCGTAATGCTATTGATTGCGAAGTTTTAACTGGAACCGCACGCAATAAGAGAATTTTGATTCCACGTATAAATTTAACATATTCCGGTATTGTTTTACCATTTAACTTTCAAAGAACTCAATTTCCAATTATACCTGCATTTGCGATGACAATAAATAAGTCTCAAGGACAAACATTCGAAAAAATTGGAATTTTATTGAGGCAGCCAGTTTTTACACATGGTCAATTGTACGTCGCAGCAATAGAGTTCGATCATTCGATGGTTTGAGATTTTATATTTCCGAATATAATGGCCAAGGGCATTTAGCACATGATGAAAGAGTTTTTACAAAAAACATCGTTTACACAGAAGTTCTGAATCATTAAATTCACTTTCAAACTATTTTAAGTTCAATGGAAAACATTTATTTTTTTAACCGCCCGGTTTGTTTGATTTAATGAAAAATATATGAAAAAATACGAGGCACGTATTTTTTATTTCATTTTTTATTTTGTATTAATTTTTTATTTAAAATTTATATAATTCGAAAAAGATAGGCAATATAACTGTGTAGCCTTTTTCGAAACCTGGTCAGTATGGCAATAAAAAAAACCCAAGGAAATGTCAAAAAACGCGTTATTGCTTTTTAAATATGGCTTAGCCAAGCTAAACCTCATTTTTCCTATCTTTCATATTTTCCAAATAACTCGAAAATTAATGCATAGAAAAAAAAATTAAAAAATTATATAAGCTTTGTAGCAGATAATCTTCAAACTGTTTTCGAATTTCGTACCTTACCAAAAATGAAATGTAATCCACTGGAATTGAAAACAATGTATCTTATACTTCTATGAATGTCAAGTCTCATTTTTATTAGCGTTTATTTGATTCAATAATAACATGAAAAAATTAAAACTGACAATGAATTATATCAAAAAATAAATACGAATACAAGCTGTAATTGTGTTTTTTTTCAACTGTTACTAACATTAAATTTTAAATTTCATAGGTATTGCAGGGAATTAAGGCAAACAAAACACGCTAATGACGTATTTGTACACGCTCGCAGCTGACGTAATAGAACAAAATTCCAAAAAATTATATGGAATGATTATAGAGGTATACTCTTTGACAAAAGAACCTCAATAAAGTTCAAACTTAAAAATTTAATGAATTACGGTCGAATTTCGACCACTGGGCGACCACTAGTTATTATTATTATTTACTCCTGAGTTTAGAGTAGATTAATAATTAAAATAATTCCTGTCATAAGCCAAGCAAAGTATTTTTAACCCCCCCCCCCGAAACCATCAACTTCTTATACTAAGCAATACAATGTTTAATAGAAAAGATGAGAAAAACACTGACACATATAGGCCTAAACAAAAATGTCAATACAAAATAATATGTTTGAAAGTCATGAAAAAGAAATAATAAAACACTGAAAAGGCTGATTAAATTTGTATAAAATCCATATGCAATATTTTCGCTACAAAGTCGAAGTCTCTCGTCTTGCATGAGTATTGGAACTGGCATTCATATTATTATACCTAAAAGAAAAATGGTTTAATACTGTAGACGATATCCACAACTCCGCTAAAATCACATAATTCCTGATCACCCTTCGAACTGCGTACGAAGCATAAGAAAAGCGGCGTGCGAGTGCGAGTAAAACAAATGTGGCGTTGACAAGACCGTTTAAACAGCTGTTTATTTTATGTACTCTTATTGTTCAACCAATTAATTTTACCGCAGAGCAGTTAGTCTTGTGCACCAGCAGTCAAGGATTTGTCCCGCTGTCACTTATGAGCAATAAATATACTGCAACAATACATATATTTGCATATTTGCCCAGGGCGGTATGTTTAATATGTAATTAGCATAGAAAGTATAAGACGAACAGTTTTATACAATTTTGTGCGTGAAAATGCAGGCCGAGTTCTGTCGAGAGGACACCTGCTTCGCCAGCGTAAGATACAGTGTGCGTGTGTGTGTGTGTCTGTGTGTGTGTGACCAGCTGCGACACGATAATGGTTGTTCCGGTGACACCTACGAATTGTTTGTTCCAATTAATCAGGTCTTAACAGGATTACAATAAACTTATTACTTGCGTTATACCTGTAAGCAAAGACTTACGCCAATTATAAAAACACCATTGCATTAATGAATTCTTAACGAATGCAGTGATGTAAAATTTATTTCCAGAGATGCAATATTAAGGATGCTAACTAATTAATATTAATTACTAGTGTAATTAAAGAGTAATTAATATGTGTGGTATATGTGAATGACCAGAAAATAATTACGCCAACAATGAGATCGCTCATGTGACGGATATGGTCATGAGTTCGCGATAATTAACCAAAAAGTGAGTGTAATAAAAAGGACGCTCTGGAGCGAACTGACCATTTCTAACCTGTCGAAAGCAGGAATGTTCCTGTCAAATCGCCACCAGTATAAATACCACTGGCAACTTTGGGCGATCACACACTCAGACTTAAGAAATCTACAGGACGTTAGGCTGTCCGTTTGCCGATCGACATGGACACACACTACCACACTCACACCAAGACGTAAGGAGGAATTCTGGAGCTTCAACAACAACAACACTTAGAGACAAAGACCACAGCAGCAGAACAACCATCATCATCAGCATCATACTCTCAGCATTCTGGACACACACACACACGCGCGCGCGCAACGGTAACGGCAGCAGTATGCAGGTGATAAAAAACAATTATAGTAATTTTATTGTGAAAAGAGCTCTTAAAATAAATAAACTATAAACATTAAAGCATTAAAGTTAGTAAGTTTAAATATTAAGAAATAAGAAAAGTTAATTTAATAACAAAATTTAGAAAAGAAATATCAATCTTTTGTCGTATTTTTGGGTGTGTCAGTATAAATCAATTAATAGATTGAAAGTAAATGTAACATCATATTTATTTGTTTATAGCAACAATAAATTCATTCTTGAAACTTAATCTTATTTTGTTTGTAACTGAGTTGCTATCAGTATTTAAAAGTTGAGTTAATTTCAGACACACAGAAATAAAAAGAATTTAAGTAACTTGTTTAACATGTTTGTTTAGTCAATAAGATTATATGGGTGTTTATTTGTGTGGTATGTTATGAATAGCATTGCAGGTTACAGTATATGTGTAAAACTTATAAAGGTAAATATTTATGTGTGTAATGTTTGAAATTTTAATATTGAAAAAATTTTTTTCTGTTAATTAATAAATCTTAGAATGATTATTTGAAACGATTTTAAATGATTTATTTCATGTCAACAACATCTCACTCCTCTTTAAAAAGTATTTAATTATTGTGCAACCACATATACTTGACGCAACGAGAAACAAAATCCTGCGATCTGGCCGGTGTAATATATATTTAGTTGCGTTGAGTACATGGTAATATATTTGTACAATTGTTGTAACGTTGCAATACAGAACAGAGTGTACTGCTTATTGCGCTGTCACTGATGCCACTCATTCTATTGGTGTAAGCCTCCTCCTCGTTCTTGTCCTTCTTTGTCTTCGTATCGTGATAGGAATGCGATTAAAGGTTGCGGAAATCCGGAAGTATGAGCCAGGGAATAATGTATAGTTACAGTAGAGTCTCGATTAGCCGAGTTAATTTTGATCACAAGTACCTCGGATAATTGAAATCTCGAATAATCGGGAAAGTGGAAAACAGAAGTTGTCCTTTGTTTCTTGTTTGTGTACTTTAATTACGTCATTTTTTAGTCCTCTATTACCGGTGTTTTCGTAATTGACGTAATTTGATTATTACTGACAAATTTGTCTAAATTTTTTACCCAATATTTGAACTAACTTTGCCTTTTCAAGATTTTGATAACTTGGTAAAAGAGTTGTTTTTTCGCGCACATAAAAACAAAGTAGAACATACATTATAGTGTGGAAGAGTGATGTAAAAATTAAATAGTCGTATATTTTTTGCAGGGGGAAATAGTATTTGTGTTTCCTCTCTTTTGACGAGAATTAACCGCTCATTCGCTCGATAACCGGATTTGACAAAGTATGTCAATTCGCTTATTTAGCTGTCATTCATAACATCCATGTATCATAAACGTAACTCTATCACTGGAATGATAGATTGCAACTTATACCCTACATTTTGTTTTAATTATTTACCTGATTATGTAACTTGAAAATGTCAATTTTCTATTGTAGTGTATTTATTGTTCATAGCCTAAAGGTACCATACACAGAATTTTGCAATAAAGTTTTTATTACTCACATTCTTAAAAACGATCGATTTCGGTCATAGACCATCGTCAGGTTATACACAGCACATTGCTGTCACAATATCGTAAAACAGCCACTGTTTACGGGAAACTTTGGACAACGACGTACGTATCACGTTCGTCAATCAATGTCTACGAATTCGTTTTTGTAAATAGTGGCTGTTTTACGATATTGTGACCGCAAGTGTGCTGTATATAACCTGACGATGGTCTATGACCGAAATCGATGGTTTTTAAGAATGTGAGTAATAAAACTTTATTGCAAAATTTTGTGTATGGTAACTTTAGCCTATGAACAATAAATACACTACAATAGAAAATTGAGATTATAGGTACCATTAGTAAACAATAAGTGTGTGTATATTATAAATACATCACATTATCATTAGTAGAAAATGTCGTTTCTTTTTAAAAATCAAATCAATGATTGAAATTGTCAGTTTTAAAATAAACCCAAATATTCTGTTAACGTTTACTCATTGTTATGATAAGTAGGCTGGCGTATGCGTCATAGGTTGTATACAGGACCGGCAACGACGTATTTTCGGAATTTACAGCATTTCTAGGCGCCTGCAAATACGCGATTATTATTGATGCATTATCCAGGAAGCGGTAGATTCATCCGCAACATCGGCAGGGTACAAATGTAGGATTTATAAACGGAGCGAGTCAGTTAATTTAATACTGCGATTCAGAGTGCGTTCAGTGTAAAGTGATTATGGTGTGCGGATGTCTGTGATTAGCGACGAGCGTTATTTATTGTCACAGTGTTAATTTTGTGACATCCGTTGTTTGTTAGGCTAGCGTGTGTTGAAGAAACGTAAATTTGAAGAAATGTTGTATACCACAGTTTAGTGTTGTCATTGTTTATTTAAATATTGCCATCAGCGATTTGCTAAATAAATGTTTTAAATGAATGTTTTGCTAAATAAATGAAGTAGCGATTTCTCTGGTGTTCCAAGTACTGGTGGTTCTCTGGTGCAATTTTGTTTCTACTGTTCAAGTACAACGATCCGTGCCACAGTCGTAACTTTATTTTCTACTACTTTTACTTATCCGTTTCTCCGTCAGTAGAGCGATAGAATTTAGTTTATCTTGAAATTATTCTATTATCAGCCGGACTGCTAGTCCTTGGTCCACAGTTGTCGTCATTTACAAACGTTTCGGTTCCACCATCAATGTCTAGATTGGCACGGTGTCCGCCAATTCACCTCACAGATGAGGTAGAGACTGTGTCTATATAACTATGCTTCTATATGATAATAATAATTTCAACAATGTTGGAGCTGTCCGTGAAAGCTTAAGACCTTGCACAGTTTATCTTATTTCGGTAATCTTTGTTAGTTATGAATGCTTATAACTTCTATTTTAATAAGTGTAGTACTTTGAAGTGCAAAACTCGCTTACTGTTTTGAAGGAAATGTATTTATTATTAGGTAAAATTATATTATTAAATTTAATTTTTGTAACTTGAGGTCTTTGTGTGTAGTATAATTCTTGGTGTAAGTCGAGAAGCATTTACGAGGAGGTAAAGCCGCTGTTACCACGGTCTTGCTGTAGCTTAAAAAGTAAATAAGGTAAAGGAAAAAATACAAAAACGCCAACTTTTCTACTACTTTTTTTTTAGTAAGATGACAGTTGTAAAGCAGATAATCATTATATTTTTACTATTATAAATATAATGAAATATTAAAAATTTCGAAAACTGCATTCGTTTTTAGTCGCCTTTGTAACCACGGTGCTAAAATGGCAAATAATTTAGTCCTATTTTCTAAGTTTATGTATGTTTCCATACGATATCTCTAGGCCCATATCTAATACTTTTCACAAAAATATGCATAGCCAATAAAAGTATATAAAGTTTTTGCAAACACATCTTACAAATGTTTTGAAGGAGGACCAAAATTTGCAAGGGATGTTGACAGGTATCAGTTTTGTGAAATTACCGTAATATCGAGTTCGCATTTTGAATAAAATTCCAAATAATTTGGTACTTCGTATAGGGGTTTACAATTTTTTCAAAAATATGACTCTCACTTTTGGCTCATTGTGCCGCTAAATTAAAAATCTTTGAGCATAAACACTACATTTGGAGTAGGATAAAAGACGGGTCCTCTTCCTTCTTACCCGGTATGCATTTTAAAATCTGTTACAAAATGTTTATTCATGTTTGAACGCTGGTGTCCTACAATTTTTTTAAAATTTCCAAAATTGAATACTATATTCAAATTTTGTTTAAAAGTCTGTTTCATTTGATAGCCGGAATGGATTCTTTGATTTTTTCAAAATTTTTGTTCACTTTTGGGCACTAGTGTCCCACAATTTATAATAGGCTATTTCTAAATTAATTATTCTCTTCTTTTACAATTAGCCTACGTTCTGTTATAATAGTTACATAGGCATGTATTTAAGAAACAAAATTATGTAATTTAGTCGTACAATAGTTTCTATTGGAAAAACACTGCTCATGTCTTTTTTTATCACATCTGATAAATATATTCAGATTGTGGTTTACATTCTTATTAACTTGATTTACATCTTATACCATGTAGATTTTCGCGATATTTTCAAAATGCTAACACCTTACGTTTGTGCCTCATTCCATGTGTTTGGGTGGATCAATCTCAAAATCAATAGGGCTCTAACGGTGTGGATACGCGTGCCGAGTTTTAAAAAAACCGGATGATGCATTCAAAAGTCATCATGAGACATAACCCAAACGTAGACAGCATACAGACAGCTGCCAAACGGTCGGGTTGAAACTGAGAACTCTCTTCCATCGTTTATTTAGTTTACCTTGAAACCGGCTGCAGATTTTCTGTAAAGCAGTAACTTTTTTTATTCAAACGATGATAGCTAAAATTCTATTTTGAAAATTAAATACCATTAATGAATCGTCGCAGACATTTAAAAATGTTGGATGAAACTGGTTAAGAAACAGATAGATACTGTCGGTTACCATTATCGTGAACATAATCGTGATTGTTTAGGCATTGTTTAGGAGGGGGGACGCAGTGAATGACGTATAGTTGAGACGCAATACGTTTGCAACTTGGAAACTACATCAACAGACAAGCACGTGATACCTGGAACTTCGTCGTTTTCAATATATAATTATAAACATTAGTGTTTAGTTGGTTTTGTTTAGTAACAGCAGAAGGGGATCTGACTCACACACGCACAGGTACGTGAACAGATGGGTGCATTAGCGTAAATTGATGTGCTCTCTCTCCGTTATCTGTGTACACACACACGTAGATATAATGACATTATCGCAGAAGCGAGAAGCTACCGTAGGCGCTCGTGCAATGTGCCCGCTTCAGACAACATGGTAATCACGTTGTTAATTGTTCACACTATATACGCAGTTCGGAGAAACCCAGAAAGCAGCAGGCAAATCAGAAAGGAAGAACGGAGAGAATGTGAGATTACAGGGGGGAGAGAGCTAGAGAGGCAGATAGACAGACAGACATAGACAGATAGATAGACAGACAGGCAGAATTAGACCATAAGAAACAGAGTGAGGCCCATAAGGGAGAGTGAGGAAGAAAAGAATAGACATATAGACAAAAGTACAGAGATAAAGGGGAGAGAGGAACTGGAACAGAGACTAAGAGAGGGAGTGTGTGAGAGAATGTGTTCTGCAACGGTAGCACAGATAATTTCTCTCCCTCCCTCACTCTCTTGATCTCTTTATCTCTCATTATCTCTACTTATTTATCCATATTCCTTACCACAGATAGAACCAAGGGTGCCCCTGTCAGGGAAACCATCAAGTGGTCCAATGCCAAAAATATAGGGACTTGCAAAGGACTTCCCAGTATTCTCACTAGTAATCTAGTGCTCAACACCTGTGAACCGGAAGGCTGAAGAGATTCAAATCCTGCGACTTAAAAGACTTCAATCAATTTTAGAGATGCTGTTTCACTTATTCCATTATATTTATGTAGTGTGAACCGAGTTATTTTCTCTTTATATTGTTCCGTTATAATTCTGCTCCTTTAAAATTGTGTCCTGTTGTAATACTTATATATAAGCATATAATTTAAAATACAATAATCGTATTAATATGCGCAAATTGTTTCACTTGGGAAATAATACTCACGTCACGTTTACATCGTCCAATACAAGATGTCTCAATAAGAGCACTTTTGGCAATATTTTTGGTTGCTCCTACCCGAAAAAGTTGTGGGGTATCGTTCGGCCAAGATCCGCCGTTACTGTTTTACAACACTTTTTGTGGCCTGAAGAAGATCCCCCAGGCTGCCGATGATGTCGCTGTTATATAGCTACCGACAACAGCCTAACAGCCCGGTTTTTAATAATTTTAGTATTATTCTTATAATTATCACGGTAGGAAAGAACTAATTTTCTTTATTTTATTTGAAATTTATATATATATTGCAACAATACATATATTTGCATATTTGCCCAGGGCGGTATGTTTGTAAATATTTAGCATAGAAAGTATATGATGAACAGTTTTTAACAATATTATGCAGGCTAAGGATTGTCAGAAGCGTACACCTGCCCCCCCTTGAATACAACGCTTGTGTGTTTGTGTGTGTAACGCAAGCTACGATAGGAAAATATGGGGTGATGCTACGGCTGTAATCAGGTTTTAACCGGATAAAAGTAAGCTAATTAATCCGTTTTAAACCTGTGAACGAAGACTTACCCAAATTATAAAGACACCATTACGTTAAGGAATTTTTAATGAATATGGTGATATAAAAATTATTGCAAAATGTGCAATAATAAAGAGGCTGGGTAATTTAATGGTAATTACTAGTGTAATTAAATAGTAAGTAATATGTGTGTTATATGTGAGTGACCAGGAAAAAATTACGCAAACAATGATATCGCTCGTGATACGAGTATGTGTTTACGAAATCGCGAAAATGAACCAAAAAGTGATTTTTAATTAAAAGGACGCTTTGCACGATAGTGACAATATCTAGCAGGTCGAAAACAGTCCTGAACATGTCAGCTCGCCGTCCAGTATAAATACCACCGGCAATTTTGGGGCGGTCTCAGACTCAAGAAATCTTCACACAACGTCACGCTGCCGGTCTGCCGATCGATCAGGACCACGCACACCAAGACGTATGGAGGAACTCTGGACCATCACAAACAACAACCCGTAGAGACAGAGAACACAGCATCAGCATAATCATCATCATCATCATCGTCATCAAATTCTCAGGATTCAGGACACACACGCGCGCGCGCGCGCAACGGTAACGGGAGATGTACGCAGGTGATGAATAAACAATTATATTTTTTTGTTGGTGAAAAGAACTTTCAGAAAGAAACTTATACATAAACAATACAGACCTAAACTTTTAAATGTAAATAGTAGTAAAGTAAATAATTTAATTTAATAAGAAAATTAAAAAAAAAAATACTAATCTTCTGCTATATGTTAAAATCTGGGTGTGTCAGTAGAATTAAATAATAGGTTGAAAGTAAATGTTATTATTTTAATTTTGTTTATAGCAACAAGTAATTTTATTCTTGAGTTTAATATTATTTTGTTTGTATATGAGTTGCTATTATTATTTAAAAATTGGAGTAAAAGTCAGACACACTAAAATAAAAAGTTTAGATAATTTGTTTAACATGTCTGTTCAGCTAGTAAGATTATATGGTTACTTATTTTAATATGTCATGAATAGGAGAGAAGGTTATATGGTACTTTATGTAAACTCATAAAAGAGAATATTTTATTTATCAAAGATTTGAAATTTTAATATTTGAATATTTCCAATTAACATTAATAAATCTTAATATGATTATTATGAAACAGTTTTAATTAATTATTTCATATCAACAACATCTCACTCCTCTTTGAAAATTAATTAATTATTGTGCAACTACGTATACTTGACGCAACGAGAATAAAAAAATTCTGCGACCTGGCCGGTGTAATACATTTTATAGTTGCGTTGAGTACATGGTAATGTATTTGTCTGAATTTTTGAAATACTTGTAACGTTGCAATATATATATATAACTCAAAGTCTGAGGATTTATGGGTACTGAATGCAAATCCACATCGTTACACCGATTGCTACCAAATTTTGGACAGGTAATTTGACGCAAGGCGAAAAATGCTCTCTAACTTGGAATTTGATATTTTGCCCCGTTTGCACGATTAGGCCCGTTTAATTATGCCTTTTCGTTGACGCGTATAAAGATGTCAACACCACCATGGAGACCAGAATTAATAACCATAGTAACAAGTAAATAAACAATTGATATTTAGCGGCATCAGAATTGTACCTTTATCCGTTCCTGCAGTTTTTAATATGCGATTGTATCGATATATTTTGAAATTTTGTATACAGATACCTCTATATATTTTGTAATTGTCTTAAACGATTATAAAATTTATGTTTATATGTATTTCTGATGATGCAATGAACAAGTGTCAAAAATGATGCAGTGTCAAAAACAACATGGAGACCAGAATTAATTACCATAGTAACAAGTAAATAAATAAAACCTATTTAGCGGCATCTAATACTTATTAAAAGTCAAATATTCGCGTGCGAAGCCGCGGGTAACAGCTAGAATAATCTGTAATCATGAGTTTTTTATTATCCCCTGCAAATTGTTAAGTAACATTTGATTGTAGATCTAATAACTTCTACTATAATTTCCATTCGTCAGTGCGACGCTGGTCGGACGCGGAGACGACATCTTGTTAGGAGTAAATATTTATAGAAGGACATTGTTTAACGAATGCAATCGCTCCACGGTTCAATAACTGGGCTAGAAGACAGTAGTCGGTCGAATGCTGTAATTGGAATGGTGCCTGCCTACCCAGCACGGAGTCCGTCTGGCTAATAAACCTTCTTGCTGTTACAATGTATAGTGAAGCGAAAATAAATGCACGATTATCGGCGACCCCACCTCTCTGCTCACCCTTATTGTCAGCCATCAATACGATACAGTGACACACACACGCGCGCGCGCGCGCGCAGTTGATACCCATATGTCTTGTTATTGTATACCTATCAATCTACGGTTGTCACCGAGTCCTGGTGCCCAGCTTCCAGAATCTTACGTCTACAGTCATCTGCGTTCAGATTCCGTGCTTCTATCGTTTCTTCAGACTCGTACCATCAGCTACGTTTTGTTCATCCGCCCTTCCTTTTCTCTTCATGGCTGCATCCTAAAACTCTTCACGATATCTACCAATCGTCACGTTGTTAGAATCAGTGATAGCCTGGCTGTTAGGCCGCGTGGTCTAATGATGTTTGTTACAGACGTTTCGGTCCCACCATCGAAGGCTAACTTCACTACAAAACAGTGTTGCAGTACAATAGACATAGTCTACCTCAGTAATGGGGCTACTTGACGTACTTGAAGTACAGAAGAACGAACAACAAAATTTATAAATAGGAAGAAAGGTACATGAGCGTAAGTTATCTGAAATGCGAAATCACATATGTGTTATATAAATTAAATATAAAGAAATACAATTTTTTGAAATTCATTTTCTAAGGCGCACACGGCCGGGTCAATGCTGTTTATATTTTCCGATGCCGGGCTGTTTGACCGTGGTCCAGTGATGTACATATTAGCAGACATTTGACCAACCCTACGTTATTTTCACTTCACTTTTACTACATTAGTAACTCCAGGTAATGAATGATAAACTCATTTCTACATATGACAACGTAAAATGTCTGCGGCGTCACCTCGATATACGGCTGACGTGGCGCTGACAGATATGGCGGGAGAAAAAATTCTTACACCAACTAGGCTTATTAGCTTCTGGGTAGAAAAAACAATTGCTGCTTTCAAATAATACTGGCTTATAATGTCATATTCAAACCTCTCTGGACTTGTGTATAGAGCTTTAGAGTATAGTATTGCTAAGATCTCAGGCAAGTTGCTAAACACCTGACAAGTTTCAGGCGATGGTTGTTCAAGGCACGCCGTTGTCATTACAATGCCAGTGATCTGTCGCAAATTAGCAAAACTGTCGCAATAATGACGAATATCATCAGTGCATAAAAGTGACCTTCGAAATAATGCGAATGTCACCTTTAGTGACCACAGTACTGTGGTAAGAGCCATTTTTTTCACTGATGATGGCCGTCAATGGCACGGTTGAGACGGCTGCTGATATGTACAGCAATGGACCACGGCTAAACAGCCTAGAATCGGAAAATATTAACAACAAATTTCTTTTTTATTATTTTCTTTATCAAAATAATGTTAGAGAAACAGATAAGATTGCTAGGATCACGTGTATGGCACACGAGAAGACAGTCTGGGTAGCATTACGCTTCAACCGTGTATTACTATCTCAGACTTTGCACTAAATGCTTTTTTCCTCGGGCTTTGTCTACCTGCGGGAGGAGTTAATACGTTGTTTTTACTTCCATGTTCCATAAGGAAATGGAAGTATGGTGATGGCGAAAAAAATCGTGTTCAAGATAAGGGCTGATTCTGATTGTACTACCCTCAAAACATGAAGAAAAGTCATTTTTCTAAAAGTCTCTTGTGTTTGTCTGTGTGTAGAATTTTTTCTATGGAAAACGATAACTGCCGCATATTCAAACAGAATAAAATCATTTTTTAATATGTGGCTGAATTTTAAAGGACTTATGGCTTATTGATTTTGGTGAAGATCGGTTAAGAGAAAAGGGTAGTTTACCTGCAACGTTTTATGTTTTAACAAGAGTAAAGTACTTCATTTTGATAAATAAAGGATCCTGAAAAGAATGTCACAATAATCCACTGTAGAAAGGTAGATGAAATATCTATAAATGAAATGGTATTTGAAGGGGAGGGGGTATTTTCTATAAATGAAAATGATAGTTGAAGGGGGAGGGGATAATTTTGTATATGTGTACTACGTTATCGGCAAATAAAGAATTAGTTTGTTGTTAAAAGTCCTTCCCGGGCTGTTTGGCCGCGGTGCAATGTGTTTTGCAAAACCAGCCGTTTCGGCAGTGCTATCGACTGCCATCATCAGTTTAAATCGAGTGCGCTAACTTGAGGTGGTATACGTTAGTGACCACTTTACTGTGGTTAAGGCTGAAGAAAGAAGTAGTTTCTATGGAAATGTTTCATTTCGAAAGTGATTTTAAATATTAATCTTAGATAATGGAAACCATTTATGGTTCTCCATACCGATATTTTAATATAGACCGACTTCGGATAATCAAAAACAAGACCTAAGGGTTGTAGCCAAGCACCATACCACTGATCCAGCTACCTTCTCAAAATTAAAATTTTAAAATTGCTAAATGAAAACAGGAAAATGGAACGAATAAAACTGATGTGAATTAAAATTTAATCCTACGGACAATCAAAACGTTCTGTATATTGGAACAGTCATTCGTTTGTACGTTTCAATTAAAATAACAATTCGTTTTTATTGGCTTTTTTTCAACAGTCCGATTGCTGTGAAAAGCGGCGTTTTTTGTGTAGCGAGAAAGCGCACAATTGAGTTTCGTTCGTAGCACCCTGTTGTCTGTTCGAATGTGGGAATCGGTTGAACTCTGAACAAATCGCACTCCTCGTTTATATAACTGACCTCGTTCGACAAGGTGGAAACTTATAGAAGATAAAAGTTAACGCTCAACAGTAGCTACAGATACAATTTTGTTAGCCAATCAACTTACCGAAAAAATGAAGACGGAACCAGTTTCAGTAAAGACGAAATTTTTACCTACAGAATCGGATGAGAGCATGAAAATTTTAATAAGGAAAAGAGAAAAGAATGTGTTTAGGAATATTTTGGTACGATTTATAGAATTCTTATAAATAAAACAAGACACAGCACAAGGATTAAATTTTATAAGACAATTGCAATACTCACACTGACATATGTGAATGAAGAGGGGGTCAAGAAGGAATGCGGCAAGATTCAGAGTGCTGAAATGCAGTTTCTTCGAAGTACTTTAAGCTATACATTGCAAGATAGAATAAGGAACGAGGATATCAGAGCAGAACTAGAAGTAGAGGACATAAATGAACTTATTTCAGCTTACAGACGTCAATGATGGGATCATCTGTAAAGGCTGAAATAGGATCGATTGTCTAAAGCGACACTGAACTATAAACCCATAGGTAGAAGAGACGCGGGTCGTCCGAGGATGAGATTGGTGCCGGAACAGGGTTGTATAACCTAATCCTTGAAGAGAATAATAATAATAATAATAATAATAATAATAATAATAATAATAATAATAATAGTAATAATAATAATAATAATAAGAAGAAGAAGAAGAAGAAGAAGAAGAAGAAGAAGAAGAAGAAGAAGAAGAAGAAGAAGAAGAAGAAGAAGAAGAAGAAGAAGAAGAAGAAGAAGAAGAAGAAGAAGAAGAAGAAGAAGAAGAAGAAGAAAGACCGTGTATTCTGGTGGTTTAGGATTTTTATTCATAAAACTAGGATGCTAAAATATATACTGTAGTGGGTTAGCGTAGCCCGGCAGAAAAAGAAATGATCCAACCGATGAAGTTAACAGAAATTACGATTAATAATTCAACACGGTAACGGGAAATTTGATGCAAAATAACCTGCAAATAAAACATTTCAGTATTTCGTAAAGTGATCGAGAAACCTGTTGTAGACACAGAGATTGTTTCTCAGAGATTCGACCTCGATTACGATGTACGCAAACGTAGACGTAGCCGATGTCCAGCCACGTGTGTTAGTTGCGATTGTGTCTGCAGTAGCACGAAAGTCTTCTTCCCTCAGTCTGTAAACCAACTGCACTACCCTTCCTTCTGTTTCTTGCCATTTCACTTACTGAAGGCTCGGGGCTAATTTCTATCTTGTAGACGTTTTAATAGTAAAGAAGGCCGAGTCTCCTACACCCAAAAACAGGCCCCCTTCGGCTAAGAGTCAGATAAGCCTAACAGAAGAGTATCTGGTTCTCTTGGTAGGGAGTTGTGAAACAGGCCAGTAACCTGTTCATGTTAAACTGCTACATACTTACAGTACCCAAAGTATATATTCTGGCAATTGATAGAAGAGACGTGGGTCGTAGTCCAAGGATGAGATGGGTGCCGGAACAGATTTATATAACCTAGTCCTTGCAACGAGGAGGAGGAAGAAGAAGAAGAAGAAGAAGAAGAAGAAGAAGAAGAAGAAGAAGAAGAAGAAGAAGAAGAAGAAGAAGAAGACATTTTTAATAATAAGTACTCTCTTATTTGACCGCAAATAAAAACTACACGACACCTTTCCTGAACATGTCTCCACGTTAGTCCTCGTTTCGTCAAATTATTCTTATACAAAAAGTTTTTCCGTTTTACACTTGAAGTTCACAACCCCACTCACTAAAGATGTTCTCCTACCAACCACTCAACTAAAACTGGCTTCGGAATGACAGGTTTTTGTTTACCTATTCCAGGTAAGGAAACACAATCAACCGAAGGAATACACCGAGCTCAGGGAACGTACCACTACATACCTGGAGAAACCAGGGGAAAACGGTGAATTATCCTCATTTATAGGTAAATTCTCAGAATTTCTGAGAATTTACCTATAAATGAGGATAATTCACCGTTTTCCATAGCTAAATTGATTTACCTTTTCTTCAGCTTTTCGGTTTTTAAATCCGTATTACTTCTGTTTAAAAACTAAAAATGGTAGACACGAAAAGACTTTGTCCTGTACGAAGCAGTAGCCTAAAACAGTGGAATTACGAAAATTATTAACAAAATCACCCCGACGGCGATCTCTCTTACAAAACCGAATTTGATCACATGGTATTCAGATTTATCTGAATATCATATAACCGTTAACACATATATAAAAGGCGAACTAAAATCTATAAAACTACTGCGTGAAAACTTGTTCTAAACAAACGGACTCGGAAAAGAGAAATGTTTAAAAATATACTGGAAGCGTCTACTGGAAGTAGTTATTTCGTCTGAGAGTCTCGTAAAATGCATAACAGTATTTCTTTTGTGCAGGTTGTATTTGTATTGCTTTTGTATCTAGCACGCAGAGAGAACCATTTGCTAAGGAACAGTTACCATAACGCCGCCGGTAAGAATATCAAGTAGGCAAAAAGCAAAGTGCAGTACTATCCGTATTGCCTACACTTCAGTGTACAGGCGCACTCAACGGACAGCACGTTGTCTGTCTGACCGTACAATTTTGTCTTACAATTCTGTGTCAGATTTTACACATTGTGTAAATTCATTTTATAAAACATAGCGATGGCTTGATAGAGCATAGCCACGGGGTTTCTCATGAACCTAAAAGTTCCGTGTTCGATCGCCGGCAGCACCACACAACCCAGTCGATATCTTGTACGATCGAGAACTTGAAACTACAGTGTACAGAGAAACGTTTCGGTTCGGATCTAAGGGTTTTTATGGACCTGAAGCTGTTCTTCTCGCCAAAAGACATCAATATCTCCAAGGCCAAAAGAATTCTGGGCATGAGAACAAAGGCCCAAAGGAACAAAGGTGTATACGGGAGGTGAGGACGAACAGGATCGGACCACCCCCCAGAGGGCCGAAAATTTGACGAATTTCTTACATTTAGGCTATTTTATTATCTTTTTTAGCTATATACGCTAATATAGTAGTAACTCTTTTTTAAACAATATACAAACAGGTTTTTTACACAACATTTGTACATACGTTTGAAATATGAAGTATGATAGGAAAATCAATTCAATCAATAAGTATCTTCTAAACAGTATTTCTATAACTCGTATTTTTATTGTGTTACTGCCGTTTACTTTAATGGAATTGATTTCAGGATGTTATAACACGTTTTTCAGTCACTTTAAAAATAGTAATGTTGAGTACTCATATTTTTTTTTTGTATGAAGCCGACTCAACCGAACCCCGGAAGACCAAACTCTGCATGGGCACCGTTTTTTAACCTTCAATGTCGACCTTCCCTTTGTACCACATGCTCATAGAACTTCGGTAATTACAAGTTCCCATTCCATTCTATAGGCAGCTGGTCTAATTAGGTTGATTGATTTGCATTTGTCCTAACCGCTCATTGATGTTCTTCAACCACGAATTACGCGTAGAACCACTTTATCATTTATTTTAGCTTCATTTATTAGCCGTAATATTCCTTCCTCAGGATAACCTGTAACCTTTAGAGGGTATTTCCCAAGGTGACGGATAAGGGGCAGATGGAAGGAAATCAAATACCTGCGCGGTCTAACAGCAACAGGTGTGTGTATACCAGGGTTGGGAATCAACCATTCCATCACACTTGTTCCACTGCTCCTCTACTGGTTGTGTCTTCTGTCCTCCAGTGAGTGGATCGTGAGGGGGTGATTGCGTCTTGAAATTAAAAAAATTATTACCTTATTAACATATAAAATAAAAAAGTATTTTACCTAAATAAAAAGTAGTGTAGGCTGTTCGCAAGCTCTGGTTATTGATCGCATGTACCTATTGTGAGTCTGGATATTGTAGTCATTAATCCGCCAGTAGAAGAATTCAAACCAATAACGCCCCGCTATAGAAACGAGTACACTATTATGCTCGCTTTACTTCGCGTGGTCTTGAAATGTTTTGGTGTAAATTTATGTATTCGCCACCCTAATCTAGGGAATGATTGAGGAGTGTGGTGGAAAGGGAAGGACCAGACAGGAGTATATGACTGAAATAAGACGACTAAGAATGTAGGTAGAGATTACTCAACACGATGTACTGAAAACGATCGGAAGTTCTGTAAGGTGGCTTTGTAAGAAGTCCGTATCGACTGTCATCAATGTCTGCAGCGAATTAGTTGGTGAAGAAATTAGGTTCGGAGTACATCATCCGACTAAATGAAACTGAAAAAGAAACCGTCCAAGGGAAGACACATGTGAAAAAAAGATGAAACAGTTCACACAGA
This sequence comes from Magicicada septendecula, assembly GCA_034769895.1. NCBI lineage: Eukaryota > Metazoa > Arthropoda > Insecta > Hemiptera > Cicadidae > Magicicada > Magicicada septendecula. The sequence continues at coordinate 417,527,102 of CM068373.1, read as the reverse complement.
CATCAAGTAGGGAACGTTGTATACTGCAACCTTAAATTATGAGTTACGTCAGAGAGAAGTTTGTTTATGTAATTTATGTTTAATAAGTTGAGTCTCTACAACGTTACTGTTTAATTTAAATATTTTAGACAGACTCAACGTATGAACTGTTTGTTGGGCTGTAAACTTTTGTATTACGAGTAGCAAAAGTTAGGCCGGCCGCACACTGGAGCGACATTTTGTTTCGCGACAGAACCGCTTCGACGCTTCGTGTTCCAAAGCGTCGCTTCGGTGGAGAGAGGCTTGAGACATTGCCTTACGATAAAACAATTTCTCGTCAACTGTTTTTGACCTGTGAAAGTCGGTGGTTCGTGGGTTCGTGATAGGCATTACAATCGTAGGGCATGGACTGGGTAAGTGCAATATAAATCTTGTGTGGTTAGAATCCAGCGCATTCACATTTCAAAACGTCGCAAACTGTTTTGTTGCGAGACAAAATTATAGGAGCTTTGTCTTTGGTCGCGACGTCTCTAGACAATGTCACAGTCAGTCTGTGGCGCTCTATAGATCCTGATTGCAAGAGAGTCGTCTGTGATGTTTTGCGACACAATGCGCCAAAACGATTCTGTCGCGAAACAAAATGTCGCTCCAGTGTGAGGCCGGGAATAAGGTAACGGGCCGAGAAACGGAATATTACACTTCACCAGAAGCCGTTTTGGGGTATCCATGTTAAAGTAGCGGCCTTCAACTTTAATTTTTTATCTAATTGGCTAGTTTGTAAGTTCTTATCTCTGAATTGTGGACACTGTACGAAATAAAAAGAAAATATATTCTAAATTATGTTTAAAATTTGGTAGTTAAAATAGCATTTCAAATTACTCATTATTTCTCTAATACACAAATTGAACTACATCGACGATGCTATCGATTATTAGACTGGCGAATAGCCTGGAATGGTCTGTAAATCGATTAATAGACCTTGTCCTGTAGTTCAGAACGGATGCAGAAAGAAACAGAAATTGTCACAGACAAAGGCAATAAGACAGATCTGACGTCAGAAAGCCGAAACAATAACAATCACAGCGTGAGTTCAGCTCCATCGTCAGGGTTACGTAAACTATAAATGATACGGACCGGGGAGAGAGAGATGAATGTCATAACAAACGAACTGTATTGTTCGTCACAACATTCTGATGAAAATATAAAAAGCTGTGTAGTATACTGTAAATAATATATTTTTAGCAAGAGTCAAGCGTAAATTTTTTATGAGTAAATAAATATTTAAATAGTCCATTTGGGAGTTATGGAAGATACAGAGTTTCTGTATAGATCTGAAACACGAACGTTTTAACGAGAGATAGAAATAAAATTGTGGCTTTGAATGAAGAAGGTTTGAGTAAAATGGAATCCTCTTTTATATCTGAGGAGTTATAAATCTTTAGTTAAGCAAATTAAATGAATTTTGAATTAATTAAGAACTTTTATATATATTTATAATTACTATTTTATTATGGTTCACTGTTTAAGCTACTAAAAGTACGTCACAGAAATATTTTTCTAATAGTCATGGTTAAAACGAACAAAATACGAAGTTTTTATTATTTATATTAGCAAAATAAAACTGTATCATTTTGAAAAATTATAACGTTGTTGCGACGGTCTCACTGATCGTCGTATGGTACAGTGGAAACAAAATACAGACACCAGTGAAGTCACTAATAACCAGCTTTAATTAGTCACAAATAACAATGTGAAATCAACAAGATACTCTCACACAATAATTCAAGTTAAATTTATCCACACCAATAATAATGTCAACTATTAAGAGTTCCGCCCTAATTATAACACAGTAATCACTTTCCAGAATTACTTGATCCGCACTCTACGAGCTCGCCAGGTGTAACTAACTGCCAGGTGCGGCCGCTGTTGTTTATATAGGTCCCGCAGGTGTTCCAGAATATTTTTTCCATTCTTTTGGCGGCGTTCCAGCATAATTTGCGTAGTTACAAGTGCTCTCGAAAAGTCTGGAGTGCTACGTTAGCGCCACACGCTGGGCTAGACGAGAAGCGTGAATTACGACACTCTTGTCTTTTCGAGAACGTTCCGTACTTGTATGTAGAAACGTGATTTTTTGGCTATGTATCTTTTTAATTTTCTTGATATTTCAAGTTATTTACAAGTCAAGGTGTAGTCTTTGCGTGAGTCGGCTTTTGCTATTGGTTGGTAACAAAGGTAGTGGGTGTTGTATTTTGGTCAGCCAGACCCAATGACAACACCAAAACAGCAGGCAGTTCCCCGCCTCATCATTACCAACCAACACACAATTTACGTACTTCACCAGACAACAATCAATACGGCTGATTACTGGCATACAGTTTACTGCGCGAAAAACGTCTTCAGTTAAGTTAATTATCTCCTTAGTTGTGCATCGTGAGTAAAATGAATATATATTGAAACACTGTAACGTCTGCAACTTTTTTTATTATAATTGCGAACAATAAAATAGGTGTATATTAAATTCAAACTTTAAGTATCTAGGGGAAAATAATTCAAGAGAATGGTTTAGAAAAATCTGCTATAGAAGAAAGGATTCATTAGATGGAAAGAGCATATGGTATAACTAAAGATATTTACAATAAAAAGTGCATATCTAAAATTCGAAAATAAGGCGTTACAGTACAGTAGTGAAGCCAGAATGCCTATATCCAAGTGAATGTATAGCATTGAATTATAATTTAGACAAACTACAAATATTGGAAAGACGAATTATTAGGAAAATATTAGGCCCACAAAAAACTTCAGAAGGTTAGAAATTAAGACGTAATGATGAAATATATCAAAGTATAGAAAATACAAGAGAAACGATGAGAAAAAGAAGACTATTATTTTTTGATGAAGAAAGTTGTGTTAGTGGTTATAATCACAAACAGAATTATCACTGTTGCACACCACTATAGAAAATTGTTATGTGATTTTATTTCAATTTACATAGGCTGGTTAATTCCGATCTGACGATGAGCTGAGAAGCTTGAAAGCGCTAATCGGAATAATTTTTCTATAGTGGTGTGCAACACTGATAATTCTGTGTATTATTTTTTGGACATTTATACTGTTACGACATTACAGAACAATCTACGTGTTTATCGAAAGTTCCAGAGCCTGAATGTACGTGATTCTCAGCGCATTTGCTAGACTGTGACAGAATTCGCGCGGCCGCACGCACTGTGTCAAGGCCGCAGTGAATTACGTTATAGTGTTTTCTACTAGATGCCTATTAGCGAATATTCTGGAACCTCAGCGGGGTATAAATATAGGTACACAAGGATGCTCAGTTCAGTTTATTGTCGGGCGATACTGTGTACATTCAAGTGGTTATTAGTGAAGTGTTGTGTTTTATAATCGGGCGGTATAATTGTAATACAATTGTGTTTTATATTAGTTGACATTTTATTGCGTGTGAACAGTATTTATTTGATTTGTTGTAAGAGACTGTGTTGTTAGTTACGAACTGTTTAACTGTGAAAATTAAAGCTGGTGATTAGTGAGTTAATTGGTGCCTTGTATTTTGTTTTCCACTGTACATACGACGATCAAGTAGACCGTCGTAACAATATATAATGGGGGCAAAAGGTTAACAAAACAGATCTTCAAATATCTGTAGGGAAAGAAGTCAACATCAAGTTAGATTAAAGAAGTCCAAAAGGATTTACAAAAAAATAATATAGGCCTAAACGCAGAAGAAGCAATTGAAAGAGAAGTTAAAAATGGAAGGAGTCCAGGGTAGGAGAGAGAAAAACTCAGGTACAAGGTGGCGAGACATAGTGACAAGATGAAAGAATATTGGAGAAAAAGAAAGCAACAAAGAAGAAAGAATTGAAATTGGCATATGGTCCTCAGATGGCCGATACAAAAAAAACTCAAACTTCATTCACACATGGAGAGTGAATCAGTTTGATTCTGAACTTATTCACTCTCCATATGTGAATAAAGTTTGTTACTCCGAACAAAGTAATCAAAACGGTATTATGCTTTACCGTTGATTATAATCAGAAATTAAATAAACATTTTCTGCCTGAAATATGAAATAATAATGACTTTTTCTTAATATACAATAAAATTTATATAGCCTCATGAGATTAAACTATATTATTTGATTGCTGAATTCTCTTCAAAATTTATAAGATTGTATTCCGTGAGATGCAATACCAAAATCTACGTCTCCCTCTGTTGCATTCAACCTCGTGGATTTTGATGGAAATTGTTGATACGTATACCAAAAAATTGTGGACAAGCTTCTGTTAATTGATACAATGGCTAGGAAAAAACAAACATATATCTCTCCCAATTTTAAGGAAACTTGAATTTTTCAATACAACATTTGAAGAAATGTAGGATATAATTAGACACGTTATTCAAAACCGCAGAAAAACTCTTACAGAAGAACATGATTTTACAAAAGAACACATCTTATTTCTCAAAGATTTTCTTAAGAACTGTTGTTCAACAAATCTTTAGCTCTAACTGACAAAATCTAAAATTTTCTGCTTATCACAACTTACAGAACGGAAACTGGGAAAGAGAACTTTCCAAAAGGGGACTCTTCTTTCAGACGATGTTTCTGATCTTGCTAAAAGTTAGTCTATTTCTAAATCTCAGATGCGCGTTTAACTTTTACTAACGTTATTACTACTTATAAAATTTAAATTAGAAAAGGTTATTTAAAAAACACACGTGAAAAGTTATGAAGTTATACAGTTAAAGTACAAAGCATGTTGTAGTAACAGTTTCATAAGCCAGGAAAAGTATCATTGCGATGCGATGACAAATCCGTAATTCGTAGTCCGTAATTCACAAACCAAGTCCGTAAGATCTCTTAATTCCCCCAAAATATGGCAGATTAAAATTCTTTGTCTAGGCGTGGACAGAACATTAAAATTTTAATCTCTGCTCCAATTAACTCACCTTATAAACCAGTAGAGACTAGTGGGACTAATAGATACCTTCTAATTATACATTTTACAATCCTTTATACTGAGGCGATAGAAAGGGGCTGCGTGACCCTTTGCACGCGTGGTGTGATCGGCAGGATTACGCATTCCCTCGCGTCTTCCCAATTGTACCAGATTCATCTTCCGGATTGAGGCCAATTGTTCTGCAGGCACCAGGTTTTTCGCAAAACGGTCGTCCCGTCTTTTTGAAACCATAAAGTATGCGCACCCGTGTTCAGCATTCGCAACTGAGGAGCAAGTCTTGCATCACCCTTAGATAGTGTTCACTGGTGACAGTTATAGCCACACCCCATCTTCCTTGGAAAAATACGGTCCGATAATTGCAAAGAAAGCAGTCTCACATCACACAGTGCCACGAGCGCTGTGCAAGGAGTTGACCTGAAGGAACTTACCAACCTCCTAACAGTGCGACCGTCTGGCACATTCCCTTGACGTCCCAAGTTGAACATACGTTGTATATACTGTTACCCCATTACACGACGTTCTACATGTTTCTCGGCCCAGCTGTAATGTTTGTGTGCGTACGTGACACTTAACATGCGTCACAAGCGAGCCAGTATTACGTAATACGGAACATTCTCGTACATTCGGTAGTGTTGTTCGACAAGGTTCTCAACTAGCGCAACGGTGCGTGTTTCTGCCAAAGCCGCATTGAAGTACTATCCTCTAGGATTTTCAAGTGCTTGTTAAGGACGCATATTATGGAACCCTGCAGATTATAATTAGCCCACACCTGCCGCTTAGTTTCAGTTTTATGTCGGGCGATTTACACAGTGCGTCTCAAGTGGTGTGTTAGTGAAAAGTGATTATAGTGCGGAATTCTTTACAGTTGACGTTATTATTCGTGCGGACAGACTAACTTGAATTATTATACGAGTATAATCTTGTTGAATAACTTGTTGATTACAAACTGTTTAATTGTTATAATTAAAGCTGGTTTTTAGTGACTTCATTGGTGTCTTGTATTTTGTTTTCCACTGTACCATACGCCGATCAGTCAGACCGCCGTAACAATATCGTTATTCTGTGTGAGGCTTTCACGGCCGGCTTCAATGATATGAGTACTTCGGCTTGCCAGGCTGTAAGGATTGATTCAAGCCGAAGTACTCATATCATAATATCGTTATTCTTGATATAAATCTCAACAGCCAAAGCAAGGTGCTCAGCAGTGTGAAACAAACAACAAAATAGCAGCTCATTAACAGAACGCCATCAGTTAGCAAGAGTATGTTAAAGAATGTACTCCTCCTCAGTGGGTTTACTTCCGTGAGTCTTCGGGGATGCTAGTAGGCGTTTTACTTGTTAATGTAAAGGCTATTTGTTTTATCTGATACACTACTATCTGGTTAACAATGTTTATTCGTACTGTAAACATCCTGTTCTTTCTAAGTCTACAACCTGCGACTCATCGATTATATATCTACAGCGCTATCATCTTCTGATACCAGATTCTCCATTTCTCCAAGAACATATTCCTATGTAATACAAAGGATTTAAAATATACAAACACTTGGTTAGGTTTCACAGTTTACTTTTTTAACTCTGACAGCTGTTTCAGCTTATATAATAACAGCTGTCAGAGGTAAATAATAAACTGTGAAACTTAACCAAGGGTTTGTATATTTTAAAACCTTTGTGTAATATGTTTCACCATGTGCCCAACGAGTCATCAATCAATATTTCTACGTTTACGGAATAACTTCAGTATTTCTGAGCCTTTCACGGCCGGCGCCATAATTATTAAAATCAAGGTCCGGGCTATAAGGCCGTGGTCTCTGTAATTACCATGGTGACGGATGTTACCGTCAGACGTTCGGCCTCACCTCTGGAGGCCATCTTCAGTGAAACACGGTTTTAAAACGACTGACAAGGTGTTCGTCAGTAAAACCGTAGGACTGTGGCAAAGGCTAAGTGGTCTCAAAAAGGAAAGTCTTATATAAACTTTTGGAGTTGCACGATGTCAGGTGGAAACCACAGCCGCTATTGTCGGCGGCGGGCAAACACGCGCTCGCTAACGCTGACCATCGCGTTCTCTTCGAGGCAACTAAGCTCCTGTCCTCGGTGAGTGCGCACTTTCCTCGCTTGCATATAGAGTCCGTTCTGATCCAGAAGCACGCTGTCGTCGAAATGAATCGGCGTGGAGAAAGCCTCAAATTACACAGAGTTTGGTAACCTGTGCTGCTCGACGTATATCGTTGCTCTTGTTTCTGATTGGCTGATGGTAGTCTATGGGATCATATTTCTTTTTATGTAGGACTAGCTGTTACCCGCGGCTCCGCACGCTAATATTGGACTTTTAATAAGTATTTTAACATAATTTTTATTGTCTACGTCTATATGGCGTTCTGTCAGCTCGTATAACGATTTTTTATTCATTAGTCAAATTCTCTCCAAAGCTGTTTTCAACACTTGTACTATTTTAACTTGCACTAAATTATTATGTTGTTGCAACAGCATTTAGAGCTTTAAAGTACTCGTTTGTAAAGCCTTTGGAGATATTTATAAAGTACCTGTTAAATCAAGAACGCTAAATTCTTTAAGTGTTACTGTGTTAGAAGCATTGCATAACACATTAAACGTTATGTTTTCCGAAACCATGGCTATTATTTATTTCAGCAGTAAACTTAAAACCAAAAACCGTTGTCACCTAACCTCACAAATGAAAACAACACGTATTTTTGCTTTGCATTAAGTATAGGACAAAATTTACAATTAGTACACTTCTTCTTTTCCACATCGTAATATATCGATACAATCGGATATTATATAAAACATCAAAACTATACTGCAGGAATGGATAAATATACAGTTCCGATGCCGCTAAATAGCTTTTGTTTATTTACTTGTTACTATGGTAATTAATTCTGGTCTCCATGGTGTTGATGACATCTTTATACGCGTCAACGAAAAGGCATAATTAAAAGGGCCTAAATCGTGCGAACAGGGTAAAATATCAAATTCCAAGTTAGACGGTATTTTTCGCCTTGTATCAAAGGTTACCTGTGCAAAATCGGTGGCAGTCGGTGTAACGGTATGGATTTGTATTCAGTACCCATAAATCCTCAGACTTTGAGTTACATGTAGATTAAGAGCAAGGAAAACCGTCTGATTATTTTCCCAAGAAAATACGTTACTAGTTCATAACTAAACAAATGTTTAGGTGACTTGTCCAGTTGAAGTTTCCCATTGAGCGTGGACTGCACCACACAGTAATTGTTCAAACTTTCATAACGTGCTTTGATTTTGAAATAATCCATCAAAACATAAGGTAGGCCTACGTTAATTTTGTTCGCTTCTGCCTTTCCTCAACAAGTTCCCATCACGTGGGCACCCATTGATGCATTACGTCATTGTAGTACGCGAGTCAAAGTGCGCTATGAACGCTACTGCACCCTGTATACGATTTACTTTAACATGAGAAACGAACATAAAAAATTAATTTTCCATTTTCCCGACTCGGGACACGTTGCAAGGACCGACATATTCAGTAATTATTGCTTTTGGTGTCTCTCTAACGCGACGCGGGTACTGTAATCTATATGACGCCGCAACAACGTTCTGCGAGGGATAATATATTCCAAGTGGCAAACACAAAACACACGTACGCGCGCGCGCGGGGTTTCATTTCTTGTTAACTACGATTTTATATCCCTTTCTTTCCGTCTTTCCTACTTTCGTTTTGAACCATTTTTCAACGTAGTCACAGCAGACACGAAAAGGAGATGTTTTTGTTTGTTATACATAATAAATGGTGGTACAAGAACACACACCTCCTCCACACAACGTCATTCGCTCAGCGTAATAAACAACACAAAGCGTCAAGCGTGTGGCGCACTGTTTGTACAATGTAACTTTTCTCTTTTGACATCTGATGTGCCGAATTCTCTTCAGCTTTGACATTTCACATTAGAGACTTCCCTCTATAATCTTAGACCATACGAACGCCTTCAACTAAACCGTACGTTGGGGGGAACGTATTGTCACAGCAACTTAGAAAAAGAAATAAATAAACAAAACATAAATAAATAAGTAATAAACAGAAATAAATAAGAAAATTTCAGGCCCACGAAAAACTTCTGAAGGTTGGAAATTAAGAAGTAATGATGAAATATATCAAAGTATAGAAAATATAACAGAAACGATAAGAAAAAGAATACTATTATTTTTTGGACATTTATATAGAATGGACGAAAATAGGTTGACAAAGCAAATCTTCAAATATCTGTGGGGGAAGAAATCAACATCAAGTTGGATCAAAGTAGTCCAAAAGGATTTAGAAAAAATAATATACACGCAGAAGAAGCAACTGAAAGAGAAGTTTTTCGGGCAATAGTGTTAAAAATGCAAGGAGTCCAGGGTAGGAGAGAGAAAAACGCAGGTTCAAAGTGGACTGAAGACAGGAAGAAGAGACGCAGTGAAAATATGAAAGAATATTGGAGAAAAAGAAAAGAACAGAGAGTAAAAATTTAAATTGGCATGTGGTCCTTAGATGGCCGATACAAAAAAAAAGAAAAACAGAACCAGGGCCGAATTTAGAGTTAGTGGGCCTCTAGGATGAACATGTGGTGCGGGACCCCCAACTACGACAGTGGTATGGAATACAACCAGCGAAACGGCGGCTCCGGATTCCGTTCCCAGAAAATTTTGAAAAATATGTCTTCGTAATTTAATTTAACGTTATTTGTGGTACGATTCATAGAAATCTTAGAACTAAAACAAGACACAGTACAAGAATTAAATTTTATAAGACAATTACAATACCCACGTTGATTTATGCGTGGGTCATGACCAAAAAGGAAAGCGGCAAACTAAGAGTGCTGAAATGCAGTTTCTTCGAAATACCTCAAATTATACAGTGCAAGGTAGAATAAGGAATAAAGATATCAGAGCAGAACTCGAAGTAAAGGACATAACTGAAATTATTTCAATGTCAATGTGCAGAAGACAATGGTGGGATCATCTGCAAAGGATGACAGAGGATCGATTGCCAAAAGCGGCACTGAACTATATAGCCATTGGCAGAAGAGACGTGGGTCGTCCGAGGATGAGATGACTGCCGGAACAGGTTTGTGTAACCTAATCGTTGAAGAGGAGAAGAAGAAGAAAAGAAAACGGTAAAGCATCTGAAGCGTGAAAAATAAGAAGAATAAGAAGAAGAAAAAGAAGAAGAACAATTTAAACCCTGTCACAATTTATAATATAATGAGTCTCAGTGCAACGAGTACGATTTGAGATGAATTTAAAATTAAGGGAGCACTCCTGCCCCCACTTTACCGTTTATATGGCTCATAATACCACTTTTTCCTCTAATAACTTCTACTGTTCTGTGAAACACGAACCTAATAATTTTTATGCAAGTTGACTGTTCTTTTTGTTTGTGGTGCGGCCTCTAGGTTGCAGCCTATGTAGCCTATGCTTAAATCCGGCACTGAACAGAATATAATTTATAAGGAGAGAACTTTCTCGAAGTAACTAGCATCTTTAAGCGTAATGTTGATGACGTAATAAAGCAAGATCTATAGTTTGGCTGGTTAACGAAGGCGGCTGGACTACCAACGTAGCCTCACTAACTCAAACGCACACACGCAGCTGGTCCCACCTCACCATCACTTGGTGATTCCATGACATGACTGCGTTTTAGCGCCAAGGTCAGTCTTTGTCTGGTGGTCTTGACAAAGGGTGGCCTTGGTGAGTGCGTTGGCAAAGGGTCTGCTAATCCTTCACCCGAATTCCTTGACTGGGCACAGTATAACTATCTAATTCTTAACGACCTAAACGGTAGATTCTCAAACGTCTCACGTTAATTTAGTTCATATTAGGAACCTTGAGACAGAGCGTATTGCGGAATGTCTTGTACCCGGGTACTCGATGAACGCCAGGTCCTAGCTGCAAGCTTTTGGCGAAAACAGGCAGACGGCACATGTTATGCTGCAGAATGGTAAGACCTCGTGTCTGAGTCGCAAAGATTGTCGGTAATGTTAACCGACTCTCAGGGCAAACACCGGCTGTCGACAATCACTCGAAACGATAGAGCATTGTACTTTGTACTACGGGAGCTGTGAGAAGAATATTGTGAACACATTTTTTGCTCGTAAAACTCTTTAGTTTTTGTAAGTATCGTCTTTCGTTCAACACAGGTTTTTTTATTACTTTTTAACACCAAACGTTTTGCCCGTACTGCGATGAGGCGTTCCATAGACGAGACGTTTGGTCTTAAAAGTAATAAAACGTCTTTTGAAGCAAAAAAACAGCAATTGTAGTGAATACATTTTTTGTTCGAGTACATGGGTTTTAGTAATGTTAGAAGATGGAGGTTTGGGGGATCAGAATAAAATTGCTTATCATTTGAGGAAATTTTAAAATTATAACTACTAAATTGATGTAAAATCGGTTAAATTTTAATTCTCATTTCTTTTACATTGAAAAACAGAACTAGTTAGTGAAGCTAATTATAAAATAAGCAAAAGTTTTTAAAATAATTTTATAATTATATAAAGTAGTTTTAACTAATTTTTTAAAATATAATTTGTTATTTACAGTTAAATCCATGAACTCTAAACTTTTAACACACATCTCTTCCTTCACTGTTGAATTCTCTTCACTAACTCCTCTCTCCATCATTCTGTAACACTTCTTTTTAGTAACACCTTTCCCTTACCTTTGGCTTTTTTGTCTGTTGCTTTTTATGTGTTGATTTATTGTTAAAAAGGTAACACGAGATAAGGTTGAAAACTGTAAGAAAAGTACTTTAACTACTAAAACTTTTTAAATGTTTGCTCTCCTGTAAAATTGTGTCAGTACAATTGAATTGAATTGTCAGTAAAATTGTAAAATTGAATTATATACAAGTAATAAAATGGTAAGTATAATAAAATAATGTTGGAAACTATAGTCATCACTATCAACTGCAAGGATTAAACCAAGGATGGTTTTTTGCAGTCTAAAACAGCCAAAGTCTAGAGCTGGTCACTCCAGCGCTTCCTCGGGCGTCCCACACCTCTTCATCTATTCGGCTTATAGTTCCATAGATGTTTGGGGATGCGCCAGTCATCCATTCGGCAAAGATGGTCCCACCAATTCAGCCGATATTGGTCAATCCTGTCGAGTATACTCATAATATTAAGTTCCTGCCATATATCTGTGTTTCTTCTATGATCATGGAGAGTATATCCTGCCACGTGCCTGAGAAATCTCACTTCAGCCGCGTGGATACGACCTGCCCTGGCCTTAAAGCACAATTCTCAAACCCATAAAGAAGTGTGGGAAGGGCCATCACCTTATAGAATTTTAGGCGTGTATCTTTACTTGTTGACTTAAAGTTCGCCTGATGGTCCCGCACATAGGGTTGAACTTTTGCAACTTATTCACACAACGTCGTTGCTTGTATTATGAGACACACTGTAGCCCAGGTATTCAAAATTGCTGACTTGTTTTAGGACAGTACCATATATAAGAATTTTTGCCCGTACGGGATCAGTCCCACGAAAAGCTATCACCTTGGTCTTAAGTGTGGTTATTTGTAATCCAGAGAAACTATAGTATTTTCAAAATTGTACTTACTTTATTAAGATTGGTAATAAGTTCTATTTCTCTTTCTAGTATAAAAAGATTATTATATTTTACTATCAAATTTAGATAAAATTTACAATTTAATAAAATCCTCACGTAAGGCAAGCGAAGTTATTTTTCAAACCCCGAACCACCATCCTCTTACGAATGCAGTTACATGGATCCGGAATACCCGAACCGTGGTGGTAGTAATGGTGATGGTGATGGTAATGATGACGATGTTAGACAAAGCGTGTAAGTAGGCCACAAGACGCAAAACAGCGCGTCACAACCGTTTCCATGGGACGCCCTCAATTAAAAGTTACTTCCAATACAAATTCTTCTATTTATTTCAACAATTGCAACTCTCCACGGAGATCTCAGGCGTCCAGTAAACGTGTTATGCTTGCCAATAAACAAATACTGAAAATTAAATAGAAACAACGTGAAACGAATTTACGAACTTTATTGGATTTAATTAAAACTTTATTCATTACCTGTGTCGCTTAAAAAATAGGCTATAAAAAGAAGCAAAATAAAACTGCACTTTGTGTGGAACTTAACTTATAAAACTGTGATATGTGTGTCTACGCACTAATACGTATAGAGTTGTGTAGAAAATTGGCAGTTAGTCAGCGTTGCCAACACTTTTCTATAAAATTATTCACATTATTTAAAACTACCCAGTATTTGTATTGTAGTGAATACAGTTTTTCGAGTACATGGTTTTTATTAATGTAAGAAGATAGTGGTTTGGGGGGATCAGAATAAAATCGCTTATCATTTGAGGAATTTTTAAAATTATTATTACTAAATGGATGTAAAATCGGTTAAATTTTAATACGCATTTCTTTTACATTGAGAAACATAACTAGTTAGTAAAGCTAATTATAAAATAAGCAAAAGTTTTGAAAATAATTTTATAATTATATAAAGTTAGTCAGCGTTGCCAACACTTGTCTATAAAATTATTCACATTATTCAAAACTATCCACAGCCGAACTGTTACACCGTGGTGGACTGTTGTTGGTAACAAACGTTTCGGCCCTACCATCGGAGGACATCTTCAGTGTCGCGATAGTTTCGGCAGATATTTGCCGATTCACTCCAGTACTGAGAGGAGGTAGACTGAGGTACTATTTGTCTGTGTGCGGAGTATCAAATTAAGCAGAATTTTAACTAACACGTGAATGCAGTCTTAGGTTTTGGAGATTTAAAAATTTTGAGACCCCAGAGCCTAAAAAAAAAATTCTGAAAGTCCAGCACGGTGTCAGACTAAAAGGATTGTAACTGAAATAAGACTGTTTGGAACTTTTCGTGTTTATTGTATGATTTTGTGCTCCACAATCGTTATGTTACTAAATAAATAGCAGAGTAATCTGGATTTTTGAAAATTTTCCCTAATTAGTAATAGCTTTCCTAGTAATTATTTGTAGCTTTCATAAAAATTATCTAATATCGATATTTATGTAATAATAAATGTACTTCGTTCTAAATAGTTTTACAGCTCAATAATCATACTAGTGATCACTAATGATTACTAGTGATACTAGTAATCATACACTGATGGAAAACTCTTGTACAACAACAGGTACGTTTGTATAAGATTCGAACAGCACGTAACTTATAACACACTGTTTAACACTAATTAACACTGTTTAACACAGTGTTAATATTAAGAAATCGTACCTGTTTAACACAGAATTTTTTAGTCTGCTGTGGAATAAATTACTGAACTCCAAGTATCGTAAACCGAGTTGAACTCACTGCGGGCTGAATAAGCGGCCTTTCCTATTGCTGAGAGGACGTAACCTCAAAATCTAGTTCAACATTTTGAGTCATTCTTCAACCCCCAGACAGCTACAATGTTAAAACAAAGTGATTTTAAAATCTCAAGACTGCTATAGCGTACCGCAATTAAAAATATATGTATTCACATTACTAATTAGCGTAATAATGATTTAATTCGACTTGTATGACGTTTTCACCGGCACATGTTTTTTGTTTTTACATTTACATATTCTTTATTTCTCTGGTGGGGGGGAGGTTAACCCCCCAAGAGAAATCTTCGCTGCGTCATTGTGATTAAGAAATATTAGTAGCCATAGTAATGCTACTATTGGGAGCCATAATGCTCTTCATGAACTATTTAAATTTACAATGTATATAAGGCTTCTGAAATCGTAACAGGCATGGACGAAGAAGAAGAAGTAATGCTCTTTGTTTTATGTCAATCGGTTCTCACAGATGGGTACGGACGAGCGGCTGTACCGTGTAATTTAATTTATCTAAATCCTGAGTGGAGCGCCTGTTGTGTTTGCTCCGATAACGGTAAGGACGTAATTAATGAGATTGGCTAGGCACAACTAAATCCGGACCCTACCGTCCCCCCCCCCACCAGTGCAAATGTTTTGATTAATTGGAGAGTTGTCTTTTGCTAGTGGCTCCTAAAGATTATTAAATTTCAAAGATGAAGTAAATTAATTGGAAACACCGGTGAACACGAGAAAACACTTTAAAATGGATTATTCGTTAACATATTACAAGAGAAATAATTTGAATACGCTTCCCATTCACAGTAGCCAAGTTCATTAATAAGTACACTTGAAAATTACACAGTTCAAAAAAATGTTAACACAATCATCGTTATCAATAGCATATTTCTTTCCACTGCTGATATATTAAGTAAATGGTCACTTATTGGACAGTTACGTAATTTCTCTTTCCATAATATTTTTCACATAAATAAGTAAGTGAAATTAATATTAATGACGAACCATCATTATAACACGGCCCCGACATACATAAACGCCGCACAAAACAGAATATAAACACATTTCCTGTAACAGTTTGTTACCATTCCTTTTACTGTCATACAAATTATTTATGAAATTTATGTATGAGGAAATAGTGAAGGGATATTGTCACTTACTTGAGTTAGGTTTTATTTGTTGTTCTTGAGACTAGTGTTACTGAGTTTTGCAGTATACGTTACAATATACATTATGCGGCTAAAGTGTGAAATATACATAAAACCACCAGCACCAGTATGACCATTAAAAATTAGTAAAACTTTCCACCACATCAAAATTTTCCATCCACTTAAACCTTAAACACCCCTAAATACGTACAAATGAAACAGCAAAAAAAGGAACATAATTTTCTCTGAGAAATCAGATAAAAACATAAGAAATTGATTTAAACAAGCCGTAAAATTAAAACAGCAATTTTAAGGATACGAACAGGAAAAATTAGGAAATTATAATATATAGTGTAGAGGTATAACAAGAAATCAATATCCATTAATGCCAAAGTTATGCATTACTCAACAGTAATTCTCCCGAAGCATTTTATGCAGCTGATTGCCTGACTAAGAACAAGAAAATGATGATGGAAGAACTGGAAGTCACGGAAAGAAAAATATTAAGAAAAATCTTGGGACCAATAAAAAAGGGGGAACAGTCTAGAAGACGCCACAATAATGAGCTGTAAACACATGTTGAGAAAATCACAGACGTAATTAGAAAAAGAAGAATTACTTTCTACGGGGATATTCAAAGAAATAATCCTGACAGACTAGCAGGGAAGCTTTTTGACTATTCCAGAAAGCTCAAAATGCCCAATACGTAGTTCAAAGAGACAGACAAAGACATAGAAGAACTATATATTACTCAAGAAGACATTGAAGAACGCTTACCACTCAAAAAGAAATTAAAAAATGTCCAAGGTTTTCAATAAAAACTTACGAAAGAGGACAGTTGCCATCTGGACTGACGAAAGGAGGGAGAGACATCGATCGTGAATAAAGGAGATATGGGAGAGGAGAAGAAGGGAAAAACCAGTTGAACCAAACGTAGTCCACAGTGGCTCATGGGAAAAACATATAGCGTAGAGCAACATTAGCATTTACAAATAACAACACGAAGTAAATTAAACACCAAAAATAAAAATTATATGTTCAAATACACAAATACATAGAAGATTCCAAATGCCATTAATTCTTCTACTTGACGTTGACATAAATAATAATTGTAACTAACAAATATAATATGTAATAATTGAACGTACAACATCTACAACCAGTCTTGATGAATAATCAATAAAAACCCAGGCTCGGTTCCACGGGTGTGTGCGATGGGGAAATCCTCCTCCCCCATCCGCCACCGCAAAATTTGAATCACTTCTGACAAACGTTTGTCGTTATTTTGTGATTGTGAATATGAACAAAATTCATATCACGTTATGTGGGTTCATCGTTTTACTATAAAACTACCTTAAATTATAACTGTACCTTACCAGTATATCATGTTTTGCGTGTACATACCACACCATAAATGAGTAGTGTGTACTTTGAACTGTAAGTGAGTAGGCTATTATTAAAAAAACAGTGAAGTGACAAATACACATAGGTATGATTTTATACTTCTGCATAATAAACTTATTGTATGTTTATAACACATTTTATGATATATTTCATCATCATCATTATCATCATCATCATCTGCAAGGATTAACCAAGGTTGTTTGTTCCGGTCTCAAATAGGCAAATATTAAAGCTGGTCACTCCAGCGCTTCCTCGAACGTCCCACACCTCTCCGTCCCCTCGGCTTATAGTTCCGTAGTTGTTTGGGGATGCGGCAGTCGTCCATTCGGGAAAGATGGTCCCATCAATTCAGCCGATACTGGGCAATCCTGTCGAGTATACTCATAATATTCAGTTCCTGCAATATATCTGTGTTTCTTCTGTGAGAGTACACCCTGGCACCTGCCTGAGAAATCTCATTTCACCCGCCTGGAATACGACTGGCCTGGGCTTTCGTTAAAGTCCTATTCTCAGACCCATAATGAAGTGTGGGAAGGGTCATACACCTTGTAGAATTTCAGGCGTGTTTCTTTACTCGGTGACTTAAGGTTTCCCTGATGGTCCCGCACGTAAGGTTGAACTTATGCAACTTATTCACAACGTCGTTGCTTGCATTAGGCCTATAAGACACACTGTAGGCCAGGTATTCAAAATTGCTGACTTGTTCCAGGACAGTACTATTTATAACAATTTTTGCCCATACGGTATCGGTTCCACGAAAAGCCATAATATATTTTATAATAACACTTATTTTATAATAACGACTGTATTTTTATCGTCAGTCATTCCTGTCGTTTACCCTTTAGCCCTTTAAAGAATGGTTCGATTCTCCATAATCCCCCCTCCCAAAATCGGTTGCGGGATCCGCCCCGGAACAGAATCAACGTGTTACATTATGAAGAATACAGCAGTTATGACTGCCGCTAATATGTACCTTTTTCCCAATGAACTGTGAAACTATTTGGTTCTATAATTTAAATATAATGAAACTAAAATGTATACCTCCAAACCGATCACTACCCTTCCAAAAAAATTACGAATAAAATTTAAAGAACCAGAATAGTCTTATGTAAATTCTATTAATAGAAATATAAGCCCAGTTCCGACCGAGATCAATGCGCAGATTACATACACATTTACATACAACGATTGACACCAACCTTAGATGGAAAGAGAATGGCGTGACAAAGATGGACTGAATATTGTAACGTCTCGCGATCACCTTCGAAGTTTCCTGGCGTATGTTATCGCCCCTCTTTGGAATCGTCACTTGTACTATTTAATGAAAATCGATGTTTTATTTGCCCCACGTTATTAGCGTCATCTTGTAACGTCTCGCCAGCTTTCCTATCGAGTACTGATAATCTTACGTGTGTGTGTGTGTGTGTGTGTGTGTGTGTGTGTGTGTGTGTGTGTGTGTGTGTGTGTGTGTGTGTGTGTGTGTGTGTGTGTGTGTGTGTGTGTGTGTGTGTGTGTGTGTGTGTGTTGCGTCTTATTATTACTCTTCGAAACTGTCGCCAATAATAGTTACAAAGTTTTATCTGTTGGTGTTATATGCCTTCAAAATCGAGTGTGTGTGTGATTGTGAAAGAATATTGAATGATTTTCTAAATTTGTATTAAATCAATACCGTTGTTTGGAAATAGGTAGGAGAGAGAGTAAAGAGAGTCAAAGAGAATTACTCTCTTTGTATACAATCGGGTAAATCAAATTTTTTTCCACTCATGGCATCAGCTGTTTTCTCCTTTTACGAACCCATTTGAGGTTAAATGACTTCAAATAGTACGTAATATTTTCTTGATGTCCGGACTGATACCCTTTCTCTTCTCGATTTTCTTATTACCTGTGACCAACTACCGTCTACTAGAAATAATACACAGTTTATTATTTAAACGCAAGGCATTCCTTGAATTTATTTAATATTTACGGGACATTATAGTCTCCCAAAACATGAATTGACAATCGATGACTTCATAAATCACAGAGTTACTTCGATCTTATGTTTACGAACATATATCACATAACATAACAAATATTTTTTATTACAGTTTTAATAAAGAGAAAGAAATAAGTAATTAATTTCCCAGGGTTATTTAAGGTTCTTTGAACTTTGAGGAAGTCAGAAATGCATATGGGTCAGTATCAAACTTTACATAAAATTATTTTAAAATTTGTATAATCTGTATCATTCAGTTGATTTTTGGACCACTAGAGCGCAAGCTACGTTTCTTCACTGACAAAAACGAACATTAAGAGTAATGGCTGCCGGAATGTTATTAACAAGGCCACGTTTTGCTGTTTTTTGGTTAATTAAAATAAAGTTTATGTTCACCTTGTTTTCAGATGAATTTAAAGAGATGGTGCTGTTTCTAGTGTTCTAGATTTATAGTTGAGGTGTAATTTAGTTAAATTTTAAAAGGAAACGATCTCACCCAACGATGTTGAATTTCTGTAGACTAGGTTCGAAAGTGGATAGCTGACTTTACAATTTCCATCAATTTGCTGGCGTGAATTATTCTGTTCCAAGGATGTCTAGGATGTAGTGGATATCAC
Organism: Magicicada septendecula; assembly: GCA_034769895.1. Taxonomy (NCBI): domain Eukaryota; kingdom Metazoa; phylum Arthropoda; class Insecta; order Hemiptera; family Cicadidae; genus Magicicada; species Magicicada septendecula. The sequence goes on along the minus strand of CM068373.1, from coordinate 417,507,650 downwards.
TCATTAAATTTATTAATTTTGTAATGGTTAGTTCCGAATAGTAGTTACACTTTTCTAAATTTTTTACAGGACATTACATTTGTTTCAACTTATCACATTGAATACCATTTTAACATCAATCAATTTCTTGTTAGCTAGTTACTCTTAGTAACCAATAAATTGATGGTTTTTTATTGGCTACCCTAGGTACCGTTTTAGGTAAATAGGCTAGTATATAATATTATTATTTCTTTTCTTGCCTTTAAAAATACTCCTTTACAAATCTTAGTTATTATTAATTTTAATTTATATAAGAGTTTTCTTCATGGATTTATTTAAGCTTGACTGCAGGCATTTTATAATTTAATGATTTTTTTTAATTGAGTTTATTTATTACTTATATTGCATTGAAGGTATCCTTACTCTATACTACTTTAATTTCCCTTCCATCTTTTTAGTATAGTTTTAATTGGCCTTTATTTTTATTTTATATATAACCCTGGATTATTTTACATCTAAATAAAATAATTATGGTAAACAGAAATATTAATTCTAATTCTAATGCCTTTGTGGCCTACACAATACAAAATTACAACAACTTGTTAACAGTAATACAGTTTATTGCTATCATACTGCTTCATTCATCTCCAACACAAATTTGTGAAAAGCTCTTTTTAAATATTAGACACTTTCACCGATCATTCTATGTTCCACTGTGTACACTGCACTTTTATGGTTACACTTAGTATTGTTTACAATGTTTACGGTGTTTTTAGAGTACAAAGGTTCTCATAGTTTGATACATAATCCCCATTTCTGACTTTTAAAAATGGGTGATTACTGGTTTTTCTCTGGTGATTATATTAACATATTTATTTATTTGTCATATTTGGGCAGGGGTTATGTAACGTTACAATATTAATTTCACAAGTTTGTACTGATAGTCTGTACCTCAGTACTGGGGTGAATCGGCGAACACCGTGACAATTGCTCGACTGTAGATGGCATCCGATAGTGGGGCCGAAACGTGTGCTAACAATGAAAGCAGTAGACCGCGGCCTAATAACCCTGCAGAAAGTGATTTCAGTAATGTTTGTACAGACTGTTGCTAGTGAAGTTTCCCGCACAGTAAACACCTTCCCAAGCATCTTCACAAGGAAATTCTGAAACTAGTTTGTATCCATGGAACACGAGCTCTCGTACGAAGAGTGGACCACTATAATCTCCATGGTATTGTTCATCGTGATCTAAACTTGGTCATTATCACAGGTAAACGATGGTGTATGCGGCGAAACCCGAAGGAGTATACTTCATCAGCACGACAGTGTCGAAACGGTTGTGTTCTCAGTAGAAGCAAAGTTTCGGACCCATTAAAAAGAACAAATGTATTTGACCTTTAAATTCTTTAAATTCATATAACTATCTGTGCAACTAATTATACACCATTACTGCATAGTTCTCCAACTCACGGTGTCTAACGCGAGATAGAAAAACTAACAGAAAAAAAGTCAAATTTAGTTGTATTGTTACTACAAATTTTATTAAAAAATTATGTGTGCCAGCTGAATAAAAATATGCTACAAATCGATATCTTTAGTATGTCAATTCGATAAATATATCGAAAACTGATGTTACTTACCTTAAACACTAACGAAAACATTATTTAATACAGCGAGTACGTGTTTCCACCCTTGAATGCGAAATCTGAAAACAGAAATAATGAAGACAACATTAGCAAAAATTCAAACAACACAGTTGAAAGCCGCATGTATTAACCCTAAGGAGTTGTTCGAAATAAGCCGTTAGTTTTTATTTTTAACCCATTAATATAGAGTATAATAAACGTTATAAAGACTCTGAAGTAATTCTAGACTATATTAATTGTAGATTATTAAAAAACAAAAACGAATTTCTGTGTAGAAAACAATAAAGCAGTTTATTGTTAAAATCTACACAAAGTAGTTACTTGTAAAAAAAACACAAGTAGTTTGTGTGTGTGTGTTGCAACGATACGTTTTAACTGCTGGCTAGGGGATGATGAGAAGCAAGGGAAGCGCCCGATCAGCTGACAAAGCGTTGGTTTGCTCTAAGTCAGTAGTTACCAAATTAAAAGCGTCTGAGAGCCACACTTAAACACAGAAACCCATCGACGGGCCATAACATTAGCGATCAATTTCTGACAAATAACGTAAAAATAAAAAAGACAGTATTTAATTCTAACCAAGTAAAAAGAGACGATTCACACATTTAACGTATTTTACCACATATCTTTAACGCCACAATCTTATTATATCAGTAAAGTAATGAAGATATAAATAAGATATATTAAAAATTACATATTTACATAAAATCTTTGATCTCTAACTGATGCAGCCATTAAAGCAGGAATGTCCCCATCGAGCTGAAAATGGAGTTGAATAACAGATGCTACTGATTATGTATAAAGGAAAAACATAGGACAAAAACCTGTTTTTTTTTCTAGCCGAAGGCTGGAAAGAAGCAGACTGGGCATTGTCATACGATGAAAACAAAACAGGACTAGTTCAAATAGACGACGCATTGAACAAATTGTCCTAAACTGAAATCTATCCTAAAAACTTTAATGTTTAATAGTGAATAAGTGAAACATATTTTTTTTCATAGGTTTCTCCTGCAAGACCGTGCTCAGTTAAAACAATAGTTTATTATTCGTTCACTTATTAAAGTAAACAGAGTAACCATTAAATTGGTTTTCCAACATAAGTTCGTGGGCCGCAAAAACAACGTCGCAGGCCGCCAGTTGTAAATCGCTGATGTAAGTATGAAGCCATGTCCGCCCTTGTTTGTCTGTAAGCAATCGGTAACGGGGTTTTTACAACCTTTTTATCAAGTTATGTATTAATAAATGAACAAATATATATATATATATATTGCGACAATACAACCATATATGGTACTGTATATTGCCAAAATAATTAATAAAATTAAATAAATATATGGTTGATAAACATGATTCAGATCGCAAGCTGGATTGTTTCAAATATAGGGAACAGCACAGTTCATGCATGGACACGCATATCTGGCCACCTGTCGCTAGCTGTGTGTACATACGTATTTAATACGTGAGTGTGAAACCTGTCCGTTCCTGGACAGTAACAACCCCTATTCAAATGATGTTAGATTTTAAGTATTATTTTAATTATAAGAAAAATATGTACAATAATGTAAATTAAAATACACCAACGTGTGTAGAAAGTAAAGATGCACAAGGGGTTATAAAACCGTGAGAAAGTGACTTAAAGTGAAATTACAATGAATTAAAAGGGAATGACTCTCTGAATAAGTACAATAAAGAAGTGTAAGTTACATATAATAAACATATGAAAATTAGCGATCGATTGAGTATCGTGCAGTGTAAAACAGACTTCGCAATTCGCGAAGATAGGCGAAATTAGTGAACCGAACAGAAGTGGGAGTAAGGACGCTTTCGACAAACTCTGACAAGACAAATATTGTTAAGACACGAAGTCACACGGTATCCTACGGGGAAAGGTCAATTACATCCTTGCAGTTAATAACAGTGGCATAAGTAATTAATATGTGCGTACAATATAAGCTATATTGCATCAGCTATATCGCATCAGCTGTGCGTTTATATTGCATCAGCTATGATATAATAAGATCACTGTTTCCTTCTATTGTGCAATACAAATAACAGAGCACCGATTTATCGATTATAATGTTTCCAGTAGAAAAAACTGCATCGAAGAAAAGTACAGATGAAATAGACATGAAAATGTTCGCGCAGATAGCAGTAGTGGCAGGGAAGCCAGTGTAGGATGTGGGGTGTGCGTGACCAACCATGTGATACATCATCCATCCACACGCCGCAGTTCTGAACTCAAAACAATTGGTCTGAAAAAAAATGCGTCAAAACTACGCAAGCGCAATGGTATCCTTTTACACAGCGCAACCATACAGCCGTTTCATGTCTAATAGTTTTAGCTGTATACAAGTAATACTTATACTTTCATTATTAATACGAGCGTGTTAAAGACTAGCAAAGAAATCATAAAAAGCAGCAAAGACTTTAAATGTAAAATTAAATAGTTGAATACAGTTAATATGTACATGGAAAAAATTTATATAATACATAAAAAATGTTAATATATATGAGGAAAAAAATAGTATCCCCATCCCTGAGTGGAGTAACTCAGCTCACGCAGGGTCGTTTGGAGGTCATTCTGGACGGCAGAGTTGCGTAACGTTCTGGATTATTCACATTGTCCACACTCCTTCCAGCCGTTTGTCGGCTACCCTACCAGCATCGAGGCTCGCTATATCACTACAAGCAAGGCGGCGGATGTACAAATACTCAATTTCGAAGCGGCTCAATAACCAGGGATATTAGCGTGAGATTCAGAGTGCTTTTTACTGTGACTTGCAGGTTAGTGGGAAGTGATAATTGTGTTAATTAGTGCAAAATGTAATTAGGTGACAGTTATTATTGTGTTGGGCAAATTTAATTTGAACGATTGTATAATGGTTCCTTTGTCGATTTCTAATTGTTGTTAGTGACTAATTAAAATTTGTAATTATTGACTTCATAGGTGTCAGTTATTCTGTTTTCACTGTACAACACGACGATCTGTGTGACCGTCGTAACAATATTTTACTTAAAATCATAATGCATAATAAATAAATCCACTTGAAGTGTTCAATTTCATTCACACCGTATTTTGTTTATTTATCACTTCGCTACGTTCAGTTTAAAAAGTTCGGGTAAACTCAAAAATATAATCACACGACTTAGCTGTAAAAACATAAGCGACCGCGGATATTTTCACATATTCGCAAACACAACATATCCAGACGTCTGCATCGGTAGCGTAATAATAAGTATTTAAGTAAAATAAAGAACAGAAACGATCTCGCACTATCGCGTATTTACCTGCCTCCGCGTACAGCACGTACCGATTGCCGTTATCAAAAACAATCCAATGTAGTACTGTAGTTATTCCGTTCATAGAGACGCATTAAGGATGTCGGAGTTGCAAATACATACAACATATAATTCAGTAGAGTCTCCAATACGATCATGGTATAAAATCACAAATAATTAAAACAATTCTAACGATAATTTTAGTACAGATAAGCGCCTGAAACATATTTTGTGATTATATTCGAATTATTAGCTGCTCACATTACTGGCCTACGGTTTACAAACTCTTTGTTATTCTTAGTTACATCTAGGCCTATATGACATTTCTGAACAACAAGCAACAAATGATCTTATGTTCGCGTAACACATGCTCAATGCTGTGTTGAATATCAGAGCCGCGGATTGTTAAATGTGACGGTTTTCGTAACTAGTCAGTTTAGTGTGCGGTTTTGTGTATCGTATCCCTAATAACACATTGCCAAATCATAAGATCTAAAATTTACAACAAATGAAACAAACTGGACTTAAAACTACTAAAAATATTACTATAAAATCATTCCGTTATAAAATACAGTCCAAGGAAAGCGATGGAGGGAAACAAGAGATTAACAGTATTTTTTTTTACACAATCGTGTATCGATTCGTTGACTAAAGGCGTCGGCCAAGTTCTATTTGTAGCCTAATGATAAACTGATTGGTAAAAAAATAAAAATTTACGGCTGTTGTAGAAAAAAGAAAACGATAAAAGGAATTAACAAAAGCGACAAGTTACACAGAATTCAAACGCCGCGATGCTGAAAGAAAGAAACGTCACACGTCGATATGTCGAACAAGAAAAAGACCCACGACGCTGTTTGCGCGTTGGTACACGTACGATTATGTTCATTGGATAATTGCTCATTGAACAGTGTGATTTGATTTCGTAAGGCGATCTGCGTTTTTGTACCACAGATGAACATAAAGGCGGCGATGTGATCTTTCTCTTCAGTATTCCCCACCTAGGGAATATAGCGGTCAATTGGATGAGTTGGGGTCCCTAAGTCTACAGTTTTTCCGTCATCTGAACTAGTCGGTCTTTGCAGTCCAGAAAGCGTCCTTGAAGTCTTTTCATCAAACTTTACGCTAAATCAAGAGATTCTTTAGCTCATAATACAATTGCCTCCACACAAAAAATATCGGTTAACCATTTTAAAACGTTCTCACATATATTTTACTGATTTGTTTAATCAGTATGACAATTTTTACTTTACAACTAATCCCCAGCAACATTAATGCACGTGTCCCATGTCTGAATAAGCTATTTTATGCCTACTGCGAATAAATCCGTATGTTGAAAGCGGAGCCATTTTAGAACATTTTCTTTAAACTCGTCGTTGTTATAAAACTTCTCATCACGTAATGTCCTGAGTGGACCAAATCAGATGGAGCTAAGTCTAAACTATATGGAGCGTGAGGTAAAGTCTTCCAAGCCAATTTATTGATGGTTTCATATGTTAACTGAGCTGTGTATGAACGGGCGTTATCATGAAGGAGAGTGACGCACTTGCGCAGAAATTCAAAACACTTTTATCATCACTACTGATCACTACTGGTCTTACTTTATTAATAACCATGTCAGAATAGTATGTACTGTGTATTGTCTACAGATCTTCTAAAAAAACAAACAATAACTTGAAACCTCAACTCGACGTGCAGAAGTCCAGTCACTGAATTTCGACCATTTTTAAACTCTACTACAAACTGCTTTTACTTCCATATTCCTTAAGGAATGGAAGTATGGTGATGGCAAAAAAAATCGTGTTCGAGATTATTGCAGATTCTGATTCTACTACACTCAAAACATGAAAAAAAGTCGTTTTCCGAAAAGTGTCTGTGTGTGTGTGTCTGTCTGTGTGTCTGTAGATTTTTTTTCTATGGCAAACGATAACTGCCGCAAATTCAAACAGAATCAAATAATTTTTTGCATACAGCCCTGATTTGTAGAGTACTCGCGACCTATTGTTTTTGGTGAAGATCGGTTGAGGGAAAGGGGTATTTTACCTGCAACGGTTTTTTTTTATCAAGGGAAATTTTTTTATTTTGGCAAACGATAACAGCCGCAAATTCAAACAGAATCAAATAATGTTTCGCATACAGCCCTGAATTGTAGAGTTCTCAAGACCTATTGTTTTTGGTGAAGATCGGTTCAGGGAAAGGGGTAGTTTACCTGTAACGTTTTATGTTTTAACAAGGGTATTTCCTATCGCAAACGATAACAGCCGCAAATTCAAACAGAATCAAAAGATTATTTGCATACAGCCCTAAATTGTAGGCTTCTCAAGACCTATTGTTTTTGGTGAAGATCGGTTAAGGCAAAGGGGTAGTTTACTTACAACGTTTTTTTAACAAGGGTATTTTCTATGGCAAACGATAACAGCCGCAAGTTCAAACAGAATCAAATAATTTTCTGCATACAGCTCTGATTTGTAGAGTACTCAAGACCTATTGTTGTTGGTGAAGATCGGTTAAGGGGAAGGGGTAGTTTACCTGCAACGTTTTTTTAGCAAGCGTATTTTCTATGGCAAACGATAACAGCCGCAAATTCAAACAGAATCAAATAATTTTTTGTATACCTCCCTGAATTGTAGAGGTCTCAAGGACTTTCGATTTTGGTGAAGATTGGTTAAGGGGAAGGGGTAGTTTACCTGCAACCTTTTACGTTTTAACAAGAGTAAAGTACTTGAAAATTTATTTAAACTTTTTGAAACAATGGTAATTGTTAAAAATAAAATAATTTTGTTGCCAGGCAATAAAATTAAAATTTTTTCATTTTAATGTAATATAATATTTTTCATTTAATACGGCAATAAAAAGGCAGGTAAGACACAAACACACACATACACACACACACACACACACACACACAATTCACGTTATTTCTGGCCTCACTCATGTTTATTTTCTTACGTTTCCACGCTTTTTAAATTGAAAGTGCCGAAACCCACACCAACATAACGCGTGCAAGCCGAAAAAATGGACATCAATTTGCTTACTGGCGAAGCTAGTAGTTAATGAATGGGTAGGCAAAAATCTTATCTTAAATTTTTTTTAAGGAATCACTAAAAGGATGGTGGGTCAAATCGGACGCTGAGGTAGAGTTTGCTGTAACCGAATGGTTCCACAAACAGCCGTAAGAATTTTACTAGCAGGGAATCTACAGGTTAGCGCAACAGTGGAACTCATGTCTTAATGTTATTGGAGACTTCTTTTAAAATCGTTGAATAAAAAATGCTTTACAGCTCTGTACGTGTGTCTATTGAACAATCCTTGTATTAGTCATACACAATAATACAACTGATTGAACTTCAAATTTTTAAACTTGATTAGTTTCTATATATATGTTTAATGTTACAAATAATTCAAATAACAATCTTGATCATCTGTTAGTTCAGCGGAATAACAGTGACACTTTTAATAACCGCATAAAATAAACACTTAGAAACAACACAGGCGCTTTAACTTAACTGTTTGGACCACAGAAGTGAGGCATGCCTCAACGCTCTATGTGTACAGCGCGGGACAATCCCCCCTCCCTACACTTCCCTATCACACCACTACATTGCTTACATACGATGTATACAAAAAACGCTGAGGCAAGTTCAGGTTGCCTCATTCGCTTTAAACGAACTATGCCGAATCTCACCTGTCACCATCTAGCGGTCGCTCAATAAAGCACGTTCCGGTTTAATAAATTTGACAGTCGCAGTAACAGTGTATAATCTTTACGTTATGTAGTTCATACGTATTTATAATTTTTATTCAACAGAATTTTTTAGGGTAGGCATTGCCTCAATTGCCTCCATGTAACTTCGCCACTGATATATATGTGTACAACGTTATCGGCAACAAAGAAGTAGTTTTTGTTAAAATTCCTTCCCGGGATATTTGGCCGTAGTCCAATGTTTTCTACAAAACCAGACATTTCGGCAATGCCATCGACTTCCATCATCAGTGAAAATCGAGTGCGATAACGTGAGGTGGTATATGTTAGTGACCACAGTACTGTGGTTAAGGCTGAAGCAGTAAGTAGAAAGAAGTAGTTTCTATGGTAATATTTCATTTCGAAAATTATTTTAATTATAATTCTTAGAATATGGAAGTCATGTATGGTTCTCCATACCGATATTTTAAAATGTCCGCGGTTCATACATCTTTTTCCATATTGTTTATTCATACGAGAGTAAACTTTAGCCGGGCATTCACCTTCAGCCAGCAAAAAACGGACCACTACACGTCGTTCAACTAAATCCGAAACTTCAAGAGGATTCGCTATCGTTAAATAATAATTAGAGGTCACAAACAAAACAGTTCTAATCAAACAGCTGATTATAACTCATCACAGGAATGCCAACTTATAGTTCTAAAACTATCGTACTCTGCCTATCAACGATTTTTCCTCTACAGCTATTCGTCTCTTTAATTATTGAATGACCCTCGTATAATGGAAAGAATAAACAGAGGCAGAAAAATAACAAGAAAATCGATTTTTCATCTTCTGGGTCGAAACAATAAGAAATCAAACGAACAAAGAAAAAACACAAGTAGCGGTCAACGTTTAATAACTTGCGGAGCCGGCACGTGAAATATGACAAAGAAGAATAAAAATAAATTCATAACGAGAGAGATGGACTTCCTAAGTTGTAGTTGTACAATACCAAGACGAGAAAGAATAAGGAATGAGGTAATACGAGAAAGAATGAAAGCCAACACAAATACAGTGAAGCAAATTGAGAAGAAACAATTAATCTGGTTGAGCATACTAAAAGGATGGACGACATAGATGGCCAAAGAGAATATTGGAATGATTACCGCCAGTAAACGGAGACGAGGAAGACTCTGAATAAATTTGAGAGGCGATGTCGAGGAAGCAATGATGTATAGGGGTCTGAAAGAGGATATTTGCATGGACAGAAAAATTGGAAATGGGACGGAGAGGCAGCTGAAACCGTAGAAATCCAATATATATATTGCGATGTACAAGGGTCGCATAGAATAAGTAATCGGTTATATCGTATTTTGGAATGCTTCTAATTTATTAATGATTTTTCTTAAATTGCACTAGTAATTTAATACTGTTTCTGACAACAAAATAAAACCAATTAAACTGTCTGTTGAGCTTTTCTTTACAAATTTTAAAAATTATTTTCTCATATAAGTGTTTTTTTTTTTTTAATAAAGTTTATAACAAATAATTTCACTTCCCTTTACGATGGATGATGCGATGTCGATGATCCTTGGAGTACAGTACAGCTGTGGTTGTTCCTTCTGGATAGACGTTCAGGATATCGCTGCGATCTATTCCTGTTGTCCGGCGTTCAGGGTCGTTCTCGGGTTGGGTAGTTCTACAATTTGTAGTGCATTAATTTTTAATTGTGATTTATTCTCTGTATTAATTATACACAATACACAAATCTACTCGTAAACTTTCTGACTTGAGCTCATGTGCTTTTGTAGACAAATCGTCTAAACTGGCAGCAATCGTTATCGAGTTCAGGAAGAGACTGCATTACACGGTATGATGAACAAATTCAACTAAGATTTACGCCAATTCCATTGGCCGAAATATTCTATTTCTCTGCGGCTTAAGTTACGATAACTTAATTCACGCACCATACTGTCTACGAACAAAGTTAAGCTTACAAATAAAACCAGTCTAATTTTATTACTTTTCTTTAGAGTTATAAAACTTTCTTTATAAAAAAACTCATATATATTTAATTCTTAAGTGTATGAACAAATATTACCACTCGATAGGCCTTTCATTTATGCGTATTCTGGTGTAAGTCTCATGTCAGAATTCTTATTTTCACGAAAGTTACTTAATTTAATATGTTTTATTATTATTATTATTCCGTAACATAGTTATACATGCCCCACACGCGCACTCGCCACATGGCTACGCATACTTTCGCACTACTTCACAACACTATTTATTTTTTTTACTGTAAAAAATTAACTTAAACTAACAAATTTAACATCTACCTTATTGTGTATTATACAATGTCCCAACCTAAAATCTTTAGTTAGACAAATTTTCATTGCAACATGCTGTCATACGCTTAGAGTTAAATTACTAATTTATACGCAAATTCTACCTACTGCAATATATTTTATATCTGCTACAGTCCGTTTCTTGATGTATATAATACATTTAATATTTATAATGAATTTACTTCAAGATATTTTTTTTTTCCTTATTAGGAACATGTTTCGGGTACCATCTTGTACCCATCCTCAGCCTTCCGATTTTTGTGTCTGGTGAAGTACATATGTGTTGGTTGACTATTATTATTGTGGCTTCCTGTTGGCTTCTGGTACTTCAAATTGGTTTTATTGTGTGTGATTGTGGTGTATGTGTTAGTTTTTTGTGTATTTTCGATGTTGAGTGCTTTGAATATTGTGTCATGTTTTGTATTGATTTGTATTTGTTCAGGTATTAGTTTGTTTTGTGTTTTATGTTTGTATATTTGTAAATTTTCCCAAATGTTCATTATGGTGCCTTTGTGTGGTATATGTTTTATTAGTGTCACATTGGTTATGTCTGGGAATTCATGTCCTGTGTTTATTGCATGTGTGGTTAATGCCACAATTTGTTCATAAGGCTAATCCCACAATTTGTTCATAATTTACAAGATGGTACCCGAAACATGTTCCTAATAAGGGGAAAAAAATATATTGCAACATAACACATGATATGAATGTCATATAATAGGGATACTAATGCTGTAACATTCTCTGATGGCCATAGGCAGGTTATAAATTGTTTTTGTCCTTTTGTTTGTAGTCATAAGTTTTGAATTAAGATATGGATAAAAACTTGTGTTATGTCAAAATATTCATAATTTTGTACTCTTTTACGTCAAGTGAAATATTTGTCTGTAAGTACGCGGGTGCGCGTGTGATTAACATTTTTTTAATAACTTCGTTAATAGTTGACATTTCCTTTTGAAACTTGGACAGGATATTCTCAGTATTGAAAGCTACGTTTTCCATATACTCAATACTCCAAATTATAAAATATAATTTTTATATGTTTTTTAATGAAATCAGTTCTTTTAACTCGTTATCTGTAAGAGGGTAATAAAATGTGTAGATTAAATCTAGACAGGCCTTTGCAGAATCGGACAGAGTTTTAACTTGTTGTCTGTCTATCACAGGGACCATCTATAACGTTGCTAGATTTTCGACCAATCAGAAGGTCTAAAATTTATTTGAATCGGTACTCTGCCGAGTACGCATGGGACAGTTCTCTTCGAAGTCTTGTCATAGAAGGACGTACTGACTGTCGTGAGTTTGTCGTGTCGGGACAAGTCTATTTCTATGAGACTTAGTACTTTGGTAGACGGTACGAGTTTATCGTAGTCGTAGCCATGTCGAAGAACTCAATAAAATTTAAATAGATCTTATTTAGTGCTTTTGCGTGTACAGTGGAAGATTTCTGGTCTAGGGGCACTAATACCTACCGTGGTATTTCTGAATGTAACGCGAGAACACTTGAAGAAGAAGGAATTGTGTAAGCCAAATACACATGATCTATTTGTACCCAGTTAGAACCCTGAGAGTAAATTTATAAACAACTATAGTCCGATAACGCTGTGTGTGTGTGTGCGCGCGCGCGACGTGAATATTCGACGTAGAGGTCATCGAGCGACGCGTGAAGTAGCAGCGAGAGCGGTGAGCCAGATGTCTACGTAACAATTGGAATTCTAGGAATAAGTAACCATATACAGTAAGACCGCAATAATCCGGCACTCGATAGTCCGGCACGCATCAGAAATATAGAGGGTTGCCAGATTTTTTCTCCCTGAGTACTGATTTAACTTTACCGGGTTCCGCATTTGATAGTACGGTACACCGGTCAAATTTATCGTACGTCTGGCAGCACTGCTGCCTCTCGCCGGGATCAGCCAGTCGCCATCTTGGCTTCGTGCTAGTGTCACCACGATTCTTTGTTCACGTACGCCTACAGTTACAGTAAATTGTACTTACACTTGCATTAGAGCTGTCCGGTTTGCTTATAAAATTATGTAATAAAATTCATGGTACACTGTATTAAAGTTAAGCTGCGTGTACGGCTGTGAAATAGACTATAGCACAGTGAAAGGTTCATAATGTTTTCTAAACCGAACAAAAGTGCGCCTAAAACATCAAAACGTAAACATGTGACGTTGACAATTCACCAAAAACTGAACATCTTAAGAAGACTGGAAAAAGGTGAGAACCGAAACAATATTATGACTGAATTTAATATCGCATCTTCAACTATTTACGACATTAAAAAACAAAAACAACAGTTAGAAAAATTTGTGTCACAATCAGCATCAGTTACAAGTCTAGACATTAGGCAAACTTTAAAAAAACCTAAATTAGACGCTCTGGATGAAATTTTGTATAAATGATTCAGTGCTAAGAGAGCAGAGGGAAAACCAATAACGGGGCCTATGATAATTGAAAAAGCCAAATTTTTTCACAAGGAATTAGATTTGCCTGCAGATGAAATTCTTTCATTCTCAAAAGGGTGGCTTCATAATTTCAAGGTTCGCCATGGCATACGTAAACTAGACGTTTCTGGAGAGATAAAATCAGCAGATGAGGCTGCTGCAAATGAGTATAAAATAACGTTTCAAAAACTCGTTGATGAACATCAATTGTCCCCAGCTCAAATTTAGAACGCTGATGAGACTGGCCTGTTATGGCAGTGTTTACCAAATTCAACCCTAGCGGGAGCTGAGGAGTCCAGCGCAAAGGGGTTTAAGAAGAATAAAGATAGAATAACTATATTAGTGTGTGGAAACGCTTCAGGCAATCACAAACTAACTCCGTTTGTCATTGGAAAGTATAAAAAGCCTAGGCCTCTCAAAAATGTGACACTTCACATTTGCCTGTTATTTACGGTGCTCAGAATAATGCCTGGATGACAGCCGAGTTGTTTAAAGACTGCTTCATGCATCATTTCGTTCCAGCTGTGAAAGAAAATTTTGAAAAACTAGGGCTAACTAAAGATTCAAAGGCTGTTCTCGTCCTGGACAATTGCCGAGCTCACCCTCCAGAATCTGAACTCGTGTCAGGTAACATTTTTTGCACATACCTTCCTGCCAATGTTACGCCACTAATACAACCCATGGACCAAGGGGTCATACAAAATTTCAAGTGCAAGTACAGAGGAATGTTTGTGCAAAAGCTTCTGAGCTCAGATTGCAGCGTCAAAGATTTCCAACGTGATTTTAACATTAAAGATGCTATTTTTACAGCTGCAATTGCTTGGTCCGATGTGAAAAATATAACATTGCACAAGGCCTGGAGAAAATTATGGCCAAAATTGATTGAAGAAACCGAGATGGAAAAGGATGAAAATGATTATGAGCCCACAACTGACCACTCTGAAATTGTAAGTGTGATGAATTGTGCTTCAAATAATGAACTGAGTGCCCTTTCAGTAGAAGAAATTAATGGATGGATCGAAACTGACAAAGATCTGCCTATCGAAGAAGAGATCACTGATGATGTGATAATAAAAAGTGTCTCCAGCCCACAAGAGGTACAAGATACTGAGAGTGATGAAGAAGAAACGCCCAAAACTCACATCTCTTGGGCTGAGGCTTCGAAAGCATTAAACACGTTTGTGAAATTCGCAGAGAGGAGCCAGCAATACGACGTTGCTGAAGTTATGAACCTCCATATTATACAAAATAGTTTTTGTCAAAAAAGAGTTCAATCAAAGAAACAAGTTAACATCCCTACAATGTTTCAGAGGGCTCAAAAGAAAATTCAAGCTATCCCTGAGTTCTAAGTCCCTGAGAATCCTGAGCTATTTAACAGTGAAGTGCATTATATTTGATTTTTAGTTCAATATACAGTAGTTTTCATTGTGCAGTATTACATACTTTTAATTTTTTTTTGTTTACTGTAATGTTTTCTGTTGTGTTTACTAAATAAACAATTAATCGTTTTTGTAACCAGGGTTTTAAAAATGGCCTTGGTAATCCGGCATATTTGATAATCCGGCACGCTCTCGGTCCCGACCGTGCCGGATTATCAAGGTCCTCTGTATGTAAAACGAACCCAATGGACTCTTTTATTTAAATACAATTAAATAGTAAACAATTTTAGTGGGATAATTTAGTGGGAATAAATAATAAATAATTTTCCACAATAATTTAAGAGTGGGAATCGTCGGAAGATAGCAGTTTATGTTAAATCCTATCGCCTTCCAAACGTGTGTAGTCCTCTCTAATGACCCGATGTTGGTTAACAAATATCGACCAATTTTGATATTGTTTTAATCTTCCAAAGGTCATTATTCTGTGTCCCCTGAAGACCATAAATTATAGTTTTATGAAGCGAAGTCATAGGGCTGTTACTTTTTTCACTTTCCCACAAAAAGAACTGTAGGGATAACGAATGCAAACCACATGAGCTCGCACGCAAATACATACAAACATTAGTGAATAAATATGACGCAATAAAGATGTTAAATGATGATAAAATGTTCATTAATGAGCGAAATGTGTGACAAATTACGCCAGAAGCCCCGCATGCAAACCTATGAACTATTTCGTGAACGCTAACAACATTGTACACACGAATCAACTAGTCATATACGTGGCGACATAAATTATCGTGATCATCTTTTTATTATTACTATTACTATTATTATTACTATCATTATTATTTTTAATAGTAGTAGTAGTAGTAGTAGTAGTAGTAGTAGTAGTAGTAGTAGTAGTAGTAGTAGTAGTAGTAGTAGTAGTAGAAGTATTATAGTAGTAGTATATAGTGTAGATCATCTAGCGACGGAGTCCCACAATCGTAGAGGTTCAAATGGGAGCTGAAGCTATACTGACAAAGAAGCAGTAAATATCTAGGGGTGAGGCTAGATTCAAAGCTCTCCCACGGGGACTAATTCAAGCATGTATCCGATAAGGCAACACAGATCGGGACACAGCTCAGCAGGCTTATTGCCATTGTAGTCGGCCCTAATGCGAGCAAGAGACACAGTTGATTGCAGTCATGGAATCCAGCCTGCAGTACTGTTGCGAAATCTGGGCCAATGCACTAAAGACGGAGAAATACAGGAAACGAATGGCATCAGTGCAGAGAAGAAGAGCCCTCAAAGTAGTATCCTCTTACTGAACTTACTGAACAGTGCTAGAGCCAGTAGTCCTGTTAACAGCGGGAGTGATTCCCATATACCTGTTGCCTCTAGAGCGGAATAATTTCTTTGAAAGAAGAGACATAATTGGAAGGGATACGGCAGAGAATAAAGCCAGAGAACTCACTCTACGGCACTGGCCAGATCGTTGGGATAGGGAGGGTAGAGGAAGATGGACCGCAAGGCTCATACCAAACTTGAGGGGATGGATTGACTGCCAGCATGGTGAGATTAACTACCATTTGACACAGTGCCTAAGTGGTCATGGCAATTTTAACAGAACGGGAAAGGTGCAAATCCCAGCATTCCAGTACAGTAACTCTCCTCATGAAGCTGCCTTGCATACTTTTTTCAAGTGCAGCAGATTTACAAAAGAGAGGATGGTACTAGAGATGGGAGCTCAGGGAGTTCATGCCTGAGAATGTAGCTGAGATTATGCTTCGTGGCATAATACGGAGAAATGGAACCGAGTTACTACTGAATTTATTTATTCAGTCGGTTCTGCAAGAAAAGAAAAGAGATGCCCAACTTGTACCCAACGGGTATTAGCATATAAGAGACAAACTAGAAGGAGCCTGATAAGCTCGCAGTAGGTTCTATCCTGAAGTCATACGCTAAGTGGGTTCATGTTATTTATCAAAGAAAGATTTTGTGTATGGCCTTGGCTAATATTGCTCCGAAACGCATTCAAACAACACATTTTAGCTTATAATTCATTTGTGTCCTCACGTAAGTCATGTGTTTTTAACTTTATTATGAGTGTAGCTTATCAATAATTTGTTTTAGATTTACAAAATTATTTATTTAATATTTAGCAACATTACGTTTAATTGTATGCCACGTAACTAAGGATACAGTGTCATATTTTTTTCATTTTATTTTGGAAATTGGAACGGGTCGGTTATCATTATCTTGGCTCTGTAGCTTAGGCATTTGTGTTCCGTTTTCGTTTTCAAGTAAGTAACTGACCATCTTTTTTTTTCTTCGGTCGTCCTGTAATCCTTCCCATTTTGCTTCTGTCTGAGAGTTTGTTTAAGCAGCCTTCGTTATCATCTATGCTCTTTCTATATTTATGGCTATGCTATTTTCTTTTTTCTATTGATGTCTTGATTTGTAATTCTGACAGTTCTTGTACACTCTTTCACGCCTCGTAGGAATTTCATCTCGGCAGACTGTATCTTAAGAGGGGCAGCCATGATAAAATTTGTTTGTAGTACCTGGCCGAACTTTATTCTCAAGGATTGTATTCGTGGTTCCACAAATCATATGTTATTTGTTTTTCTATGTCCCCCTCCTTTATGTCAGAACTAGTAATGTTACTCAATTAGATAAAGTAATTTATTTGATCAAATATATGGTTGTTAATAATTGGTTATTGAATCCGTCTGTTTATTTTTACTCTCCTTTGAAAACCATAATCTTAGTTTTATTTGTATACCTTTTTACGTTACGTTTGTGTTGTAGACATATTTATGTTTCATTATCTGTTTAATTACAAATCACAGTAACCTATGAAGTAATCAATTGGACGACCAAAGAGTAACAATTGTTCTGCACCATAGGCACTACGGTGTCTCATGGAACACTCCGTAGTCATATTGAAATGTGGAGTCAGGACTTTCTTCATCTTCTTCACCTGGTTTTACAGGCCTTCTGCGTCATGATATCTTTTAGTTCTTCCAATAAGACCAATCCCTACTCATCGCTTACCAGTTTATCACCTCCATCAAGTCTTCGTCAGTTCGCTTCCTATGTAATTTCGCCAGCGAGTTGCAGGATTCCCTCTATCTCTTCTACCTAGCACTGCTCCTTTTTCTACCTTCTTATCACTCGACGATTGTCCATTCTTTCTACGCCTCCCCCACTTGAGTCTTAGTTTTCTGTAGTCTTACAGATCTAACGTGGTGCTACCGCTTGAAGAGTCATAGAGTCGACGCTATACGGAGGGAGAGCCGACCGACGCTACACGGAAGGAAAACCGACTGACTGCACGGAAGAGGGCCGGCCAACGCTACAAAGAAGAGGACCTGACCGACGCTACACGGAAGGAAAGCTGACTGCCTGGCGACGCTGCGCCCCAGATTAGTATTTATCTATTGTATTTATATATTGTATTATGTATTGTGTTTGTATTTATACGTTTTTACGTATGACGTACTTCATATACGGTATATATATATTGTAGCGTGACAGATGTATGCATAATATTGAATGGCAATTGATCATTAGAATAATGAAGTTATAATATTTAAATTTGGAAGAAAGCATTAAGTTTAATATAAATAGATTAATTCATAGCAACTGTGGAAAGAAATCATTATTATAAAGAAAATACAAGTTCAAATAAAAGGAGTTACTAGTGATGAGTCATCCAAGACCAGTCTCATAACCAAAGGTTTTCAAGGTATAACCCAGGAAGGTAAAAAAGTAAATAACAAAGCAGTACAGAATATGACCAAACCCACAACGAGGAAGAATAAATAGAAGAGAAACCCTAAAATAAGCCAAGATCAAACAATACAGGTGGTGTATTTCTGAAATAAAGAAGAAGATGGAGAAGATCCCAAGAAACCTGATGGCAACAAGAAGAAGATGGAGAAGATACCAGTCCCAGAAGGCAGGAGAAAAGAAGACTGATGAAAGAAGAAGAAGGCAGCATCCTGAAGAAGATGTCATGCTCTTATAAAAGACACCCAAATCCCTATATCCCCAAAATAAATATTTAAAAAATAAAAGTATAACGAATTAAAAACTACATGTATATAAATTTAAGAGAGAGAAGTGTATAAAGTAAAAGTTTCCTGTGAACTAAGATGAAACAATAATATAGTACCCATGGAACAAACCTCCATTGAAAAAACGCTAACCAATTTATTATGTTGATAAGACTATACGACCATTTAGCATTAACATAATATATAAGTACAAAGTGAACCAGTGATAGTTTTGGGTATTATAAAAAATGAACCTTGTGTTTCATTCTTGGCAATCACAAACATTGGATGCAATGAAATATGCATTTTTCAATGACTTAAAATGTGTACTGTGACAATATGTTGTTCATAAGACATGAATCTGTTTAAAATAACATTTTTGTTTTACACGAAAAAAGAAAAACAGATTTCATAGTGCTTTTTGAACGGTTCATACTATTTATTTGTTAATGACAGGGTACAATTCCCCAAAGACAATGTATAAAAGACGGTATAAAAACTGTAGAATCCTACTTATAATAATAGTTAGAAATAAGAATATAAATATAAGGTTTTTATGTATATAGTATAAGAATGTTTAAAAATGTTTTAGATATAAGGCCATTTGTTTGGGTCTGAAACAACTAACATCAGAACTATAAAAATAGTTACCACTTGTAAATAGTAGAGAGTAATTAAGATGTTAGTTAGTACAAAACCTTTGTTGTAAACTATATTTCCATGTTGGAAATGGGAATTTTGTTGCAAAATGTCTGACTTGAAGACAACCATTTATTTAAAAAAAAAAATTCTTTATTTGTTTTAACTATTATTTGTATTGTAACCAATACTAATTGTTTTTGTGTAATTTGAAAACATGTTTAATTTATAATACTATATGTAAAAGTCAGAGAGGGTATTACACATCATATATTGTTTGTAAAATATTTTATAAGAAAAATTGTAAAAAAATCATAGGCCAAAAGAATGGAAACCAAACTTCATCAAAACAGAGAAATTGCTCATTTAAATGCGAATAAACAAAAGGGGTTTAGACAAAATAAACTTGAGATCAAGCCATATAATTGCACATACCATTTAGAAAGATTTTAATAAATTATATTCAGAATTATAAATAAAAATGAAAATGACTAAACTCAGAAATTTGGACATGGGAGTCATATATTTCAGAATAATGTTTCAGAATACAACTAATTCAATTAATTACCAGAAAATAAGGGAATAGGAACCTTTTAATACAATATAGGATTATTAATATTAAATATAACTGATAAAATGGCTGAATTTACATTATAACAGGAAGTAAATTTTGGAAATGTTTTGACTTATCAGAGTATACCAAACTGAAAATAAAATTACTATTTTTGGACAGAAAACACCATAAAACGGCATTAATTAATCTGAAATTAAGCTGAATGAACTGAAAGATTAATTTAAATCACATCTAGTGAATAAAATTGACAAATAACCAAAGTTTAGGCATTCATATAGTGAAATAGTAAAGTGTACACAGGATGTGAAAAAATATTTGAACAATGTTAAGGATAATATTATATGGGCTAAGAGTTTAATTGAAACTGAAGGAAACAGTTAGTTAATTATTGGTATTTGAATGGTTAACATGACATACGTTTGATAACGTGGATAACCTAACCTATAATAGTCATACAAATCGAGTGTATAGTGCGTTATTGTGAAATCACGAGTGACTTGTAAAATACTTATAAAACTATCATATTATAACAGAAACAATCAAGTAACACTCCATAACACAGAACAATATAAATCTACTCCGAAAAACACCACAAAACACTAGAAAACCGTATAATACATTAAACCAAATTAGTGACGGAATCGGGGAAAGTGTTTGAACTAATAATTATACGGATACACTAAATACAACTCAGAAACAGTACACCAATCACTACACAACATTTAACAAGAGATTTGCAGAAACAAGAACAGAAATATTGCCAGAAAATACATTATTTGGAACACGGCAGGAACGAGCAACATTTTGATCGACTTGACGGCAGCCATCTTTCTTTGACAATTCCAGTGCCTCCTCTTAGTTCAACAGCTGTTGGGTGAAAACAATTATTATATTTACAAATTATTATTCAATGTCTGTGTTTATTAATAACTATTAATTTGATTGTAACGTTATACTTTTTAAATATTAGCCCGATTTCTCTGACTTTGGTAATAACTGGCTGTTTAAAGAACCCTATATAATTTTTATATCATATACTTGTAACTTTTTTCGATATCCTGAGAATCGATACTAATCGATAAGAGTCAATATCGCTATTACTTAATAAAACATTAATACTCTTCAATACTTAATAGTTCTTTATTTCTTCAATAATACTAATTACCAATAATATAATTCTAATTGATAATCTACAAGGACTTTACCACCCGTAAGTGAAGATAACCTAAAAAATAAAAAGGTAAACAAGTATCGATTGGTTTGAAGACAGTCTTATAAGTGGTGATAGCTTATTTAAAATATACTAAAACTTTAATAAAAATTTTCAGAAGAGCATTACACTGTTTAAAACTTCACAGCCCTATATTAATTAATTGATCCTAATTAATTAATTAAAATAATTAAAATACATTATAAGTTATTACAAATTGGCGCACAACTTTAGGGGCTTTAATTAGCGATTGGAAGGCCAATACATTCTGCCCAATCACTAGTTGGAGCTAGGCAACAGCTACAAAGCCAGAGAATTTCAAGGGAAAATGCAACGACGTGCAACATCTAAGAAACGGGCGGCGGAGGCCGAGAAAGAAGTAGAAGTTGACATGGACAACAAGGAAGCAACGCCAATAGACGCGGAAAGTTCGTTGCCACCAGTGTTGTCCAAACAACATGAACAACCAGGGGAACAACCTGAGATGCCTACTCAGACAGAGGAAGTCAATGTCCGGAAGGAACAATTGGAAAAACCCTCACAAGCAGAAGACACAACAATGCAAGAGATGTTTAGAGTGATAATGGAAATGAATAAAAAAATGGAAGATTTGAAGGGAGACATTGGAGGAACCAATAAAAAGATGGAAGGAATGGACAAGAAAATGGACGAGAATAGTAAGAAAATGGGAAGTGATAGCCAGTCTTTAAAGGAAGATTTAGGAAATAAGATCGAAACAACAAATAAGAAGCTGGAAGAGAAGATAGAAGAAAACAGCAAGAAGATGGAAGAGAAGATAGAAGAAAACAGCAAGAAGATGGAAGAGAAGATAGAAGAAAACAGCAAGAAGATGGAAGAAAATAGCAAGAAGATGGAAGAGAAGATGGAAGAATTGAAGAAGGATAATCAATCCACAAAAGAAGAGTTGACTGGGATGAACAAGAACATGGAAGAATTGAAGGAAGACAACCAATCGTTCAAGGAAGAATTCAAAGCGACTAAAGAAGAGTTGATTAATAAAATTGAAAATACCAATCAGAAAATAGATGAAACCAGGAAGAAGATAGAGAAGAACAACCGACAATTGAAGGAAGAGATGAAAGAAAATAACAAGAAGTTGGAAGAGAAGATGGGGGAGAAGTTGGAAGAATTGAGAGAGGACAATCAAATTTTAAGAGAAGAATTAAGAGAAGTCAATCAGGAGAATTTGGACAAACTGGACGAAAGGATGGAATTGTTGCGAGAAGAAATGAATAAGGAAATCAAGGTTAACAAAAAAGCGATGGATAAGAAGATGGAAGAAGAAAATATAATGGTCAATCGACAGATTCGAGAGATTGATGGAAAGTGCAACCAGACCGAAAAGGAGGTGAATGAGTTTAAAGAAGTGGTGAACATCAAGTTCACAAATATCGAAGAACATAGTCGTAGGAAGGTAGAAGAACAGAGGAAGGAAAATCAAGAAGAATTCGGAAAAGTACGCAACCAGGTCACAGAACGATGTAATGATATACAAGAGACCATGGCCAATATCACCGGTCAGGTGCGACAAAGCCGAGAGGAGATGGAAGCGATTAGAAACAGACCGACTCATTTCACCGGATTGCCCGTCAACGAAAGCCGAGAGTGGCTCAACTTCCGGCAGTACAAACGCAAGCCGATGGAGTTCCTGGCAAGGGTAGAAGAATATTTGACCAAGCATAAAATTACCCAATGGAGCCATAGCAGGGAGATATTCGACGAGTCCTTCCGAGACATAACAGATAATTGGTGGATGGCCAACCGGAGTGAAATTTCCGACTACCAACAGTTCCGAAAAATGTTTAAGACAAAATACTGGTCTGAGACCACCCAGAACTTGATCCGAGACAATATTTGTAATGGAAGATACAGGTCACAATTAGGTAGCAGTATGACGGCATATTTCTTGGGGAAGGTGTGTATGGCAAAACACCTTGAGCCAGCAATCCCAGAAGAATGTTTAGTGAATAAGATATCTTATCACTATGATGAGGACATTATCAGGGCCCGGAGAGGTAGTCAGATCAAGACGATCCAGGGAATGACCGAGTTATTGGAGGGATACGAGAACGAAGAGTATTATCGGCAGAGCAGAAAGAGAAATGAGAGACCAGAAGCAAGGCCGACTACCTACCCCAATAACGGCAATAACCATGCAAGTTACCGGAACCAGCCCAGTAATTACGACGGCCATAACAACCCGCCGCGTAATAACCAGTTTAGCGGTAATTTTAACGGCGTGAGGAATAATAACCCCTACCCAAATAACAGAAACAATTTTTATCAACAAAATAATAATGTCCCATACAGTCAGAGAAATCCATATCCCAACAATAATGGTGACAGACCTTACCCACCTAACCGAAATTACTATAATAACAATTTTAGTAATAACAATAATAACAATAGTAATAACCGAGTGTCGCGCCCTAGGGTAAATTTTATAAGAGCAGAAGATCGCGGACCCAGGAGATACTATCAACCGAGGAGGAGCAGCTTCCACGGCGCCGACCGAAGATGGAGGAGTGCGGAACGAGACGGCCCAAGACACGAAGAGGGAAGACGAAGTACCAGCCTGGATGATCCTGGCAGACAACCGAACAGGGCGTTAAACATCAACCAGGGTACAGAACGTCAGGAGACAAACCAGAGTTTCCCGAACGATGCCTCGGTCAATAATAACTCTAACAATGAACAAAATACTTTAAACGAGAGGAGGCAGTAATCAACAACGATGACCCGTTACTGCTTATACTTCCTGGGTTAGAAAAGGATGATTTGCAACAAGCAAACAATGATAAAAACATCACTATTATCAGTAACCATTATTTGAAAGACATACGAACTGAACTTTTGGAAGAGAACGAGAAGAGTCTCAGCAACAGTAATAATGAGATAATTTATATAACAGCGGAGGTGGAAGGAGTTCCCGCTAAAATAATGATAGACACAGGAGCTAATATTTCAATAATAAACTCCAATGAGTTGGAGAGAATACAATGTACATGTGGAAAAACTTTGCCAATGTTACCAGTCAACAACATTGTGTTGGTAGGTGCAACTGGCCGCCAGAATAAAACCATTAGGAAGCAAGTTTCCTTAAGTGTCGTTAGCCGTGATATAGCTTTAGACATGGAATTTTTAATCGCCACCGGATTACCATTTGACATCTTAGTCGGTTGCGATATTCTTCGTAGATATTCGGCAGTAATCGATCTTAATTTAAATAGAGTATCACTTTTCCCAGACGGAGTAACATGGACCGCAGATCTGGTAGGAAGCACAACTATACTTCCCAGCCCTATACATCAACAACTTCGTAAAATAAATGTTATTAGAAACAGCCCTCTTTATAAACCCATAATATACAATCATGGAGGAGAGGATTTATGGTCAGTTAAGATCCAAGAAATACGGAATTTTCAGTGCGGAAGTGATAACAAGAAAATACCAACACATCTGGCTGATCGTCTAATCGCTATATATGAGAAATACAAGGCGGTGTTTTCTGATGAACCAGGGAAGGTAAAAAACTACCAGTGCCAACTTCGCTTTAAAGAAAACGTAGAGTTTAACCGGAGGTCATATCCAATAGCGCAGTCGCTCAAAGAAGCCGTGAGAACAGAGATAAACAAGATGATAGAAAACGACATAATTGAGATTAGTCAATCACCTTACACTAGTCCAATTATTGCTGTTCCGAAGAAAGACGGACAAGTCCGGCTCTGTTTAGATGCGCGTGAGTTGAATAAGACAATTGTGAATGACAGAACTTCTCCCGGTGAAATAGAAGAAATCTTAAAGCGTTTTCATGGTACTAGATTTATTAGCACCTGGGATACGGTCTGTGGTTATTGGCAGGTAGAGCTGCATCCACAAAGCCGCCAGTATGTAGCGTTCATTTTCGAAGGGCGCAATTACCAGTTCAAGAGACTGCCCTTCGGACTTGTCAATTCTGTCGCCATATTTGTGGCATGCATGGACCAGATTTTGGGACCAGAAGCGCTCCAATTTACCACCGTCTATGTTGACGATTTACTAATTACATCCGGAACCTGGGAAGAGCACTGTTACAGAGTGGAATTTGTACTAAACAAACTAGCGCAGAACAACATAACACTGAAGTTGGAGAAATCCAAGTTCATAGCGCGCGAGGTACAATTCTTAGGTTTCAACCTAGACGACCGAGGTATTACCCCATCAGCAGAGAAAGTGGAGGCAATTCAGAGGTTCCCGCAACCAAGAAACAGGAAACAATTGCAATCTTTCCTCGGACTCTGTAACTATTACAGGAAGTTTCAGAGCCGATATTCCGAGTTGACCGCCAAGTTTCAACCACAGTTATCTGCCAAAAACAAATGGATTTGGGGTGAAGATCAAGATATTACTTTCCGATTAATAAAAGAGAAATTTCTGGAGAGTGTGATACTTCGTCACCCAGATTTTAAGAAACCGTTCTTTCTAAACTGTGACGCTAGCGAACTAAGCTTAGGAACGACATTATACCAGGAAGATGAGGAGGGACAACATCTGGTAATAAGCTTCGCTAGTCGCACATTGAACCAGTGCGAAAAGAATTACAGTGTGACAGAAAAGGAATTGTTGAGCGTGGTGTTCGCATGCAGCAAGTTCCGGACGTACATTCTCGGATATCAAGTCACGGTACGAACTGATCATAAATCCATCTCGTTCCTTCGTAGGTGCAAATTGAGTCACCGCCGATTGGCTAGGTGGGTACTCGCCCTACAAGAATACGACCTGAAATGGGAATACATTCCAGGGAAGAAGAACGTGGTAGCGGATGTGTTGTCACGTATAAATCTGGAAGATCAGACTTTCGAGGGAGAGAAGGAGAGGTTAGTAAAAATTTATAACATATTCACGACCAGAGCCGATTTACAAGCTTTGTTAATAAATATCCGAATCCATCAGCAGTCTGATCCTAAGCTGAAAAACATTGTGAGTCGTTTGGAAGCCAATGATGAAACCATTTCAAAATATTACCACCTTAATAAGGGAATTTTATTCATAAAAACCGCCCTAGACGATGAAACATGGAAGGTGATAATCCCACACCAAATCGAAAAGGAGGTCATCATCGATTACCATGTCAGGTATGGTCACATGGGAGCGTTAAAAGTGATACAAGCCCTAGAGGAAAATTGTAAGATCAAGAATATCAACCGCAAGGTGAGGACATACATCAAGTCCTGTAAGATCTGCCAATGTGCAAAAGTAAACAATGAAAAGACAGAGGGTAGCATGATACCGATAACTTCCAACGCAAAACTGGAAAAAGTGTTTTTGGATATATGCGGGCCATTTCCCCGTAGCGGTGGTCGGCACAGATATAAATACTTGGTAATCATAATGGATCACTACACCAAGTATATAAAGCTATATCCGGTTAATCGGGCAACAACAGCAAAGGTTTTGGCGGTGATTATTGATTTGTATATCCCAGAGATCGGTAGACCATCTTCTATTATTACCGACCATGGTACACAGTTTAAGGGGAGGAGATGGCGAGACACTTTATTAGCACTTGGGGTCAAAACGTATAAGACATCAGTCTACCACCCAAGTAGCAATCCGGCTGAGAGAGTACTAAGAGAAGTGGGTAGGATATTGCGCACGTACTGTCACAACCAACAGAAAAAGTGGCAAGAGTACCTAGCAGCGACAGAAACATTCCTAAATTACGCCCACCATCCAGCTATAGGAATTCCACCGTACTCAGCCATGTATGAGAAGCCGACTCCCCGAGACATTGAACAAATCATTGAATTTCCAACGAACAACAATAGGAAATTCAACCAGTTGAAGTTTTACAATAAGGTAGCAGAAGATCAGGAAAAACGGCAAGCCAAATACCAGAAGGCAATAGGGCGAATTGTAATATATAAAGAGGGTGAAAAAGTCCTCCTAAAAAATAGAGAGCTGCCTAGCACCTTAGAAGGCATAACCAAAAATCTACTATTACTATACACTGGCCCATATGTTGTGGTAAATGATAAGCATAACAATACATATGAGTTGAAGGAAATCGTTTCAGGAAAAATCAAAGGAGTGTACAATCAAGCTTCTATGAAGAAATATTATGAAGAATGAGTTGTGAATTTATTGAATTTATGTTCAATAACATGTTTATTTATTGAGTTGTGTGTTTTGAATTTATTTAAAAAAAAAAATTTTTAAAATAATGTAAGTACATCTTACAACCTAATATTTTGAAAAGAACATTCTGGAGAATTAAAAGAAGAAGAATTTTTTAATTTAATATTTACAAAAAAAAAAAATTCTAAAATAATGTAAGCACAGCTTACTACCACTGAATTATGAGAAAACTTTATGGTAAATAATTAAGAAGAATTTGAATTTGGAGAAATACCAAAACATTCAGAAATAATAGTAAAATCACCGTGCTATAAACAATTCTGAATGAAACAATTCTGGGAATAAATGAATTAAACAGAATTTGAATGTTGATAGAACGTCAGTACTTTGAAACAAGATAAGATCAACATATTACAAGGATTTATGAGAAATATTTTTTCAATTAAATAAAAAGAATAGTTTGAATTTTACATTAAAACTAACCAAGTTCCAAAAAATAATTATGTGTCAATTATAATACAATTGAGAAGAAAATAAAGGGATTAATTCAGGAAAGTGAATTAACTTTAATCCAGAATAAATGCTAGATATTTGCAATAGCATTTGAAGGAGTAGAGAAGACTAACAAAAAAGAGTGTAATATGCCAGAGAAGGAAAAAATTTGGAAGCAAAGAGACTAATTACCTATGAAACGATAATGAATACAGTTAATTAAGAGCAAAGAAGAACAACTCATACCAAACATATGGAGAAGATGATTTTGAACCAATGATAATAATAAGACCTATATGAAGTGCAAAGAGAATAAATACCACATGAAATATAATATAAATGAATTAATGCTAATGAATGCGAAGGCGGATTAATAACTTTCTAAGAGAAAGGAAAGAACCAAAATGTTTAAATAAAATGATCAATATAACAACCTGTATATCTAATGTAAAGATACAATGTCAAAAAATTAAATATAATATATTAAGACCATTCAAATAATGAATACGAAAGACTATTTATAAAGACCATGCTAATACTATGAGTAACCAGAAGAAAGTATAAAGAGAATTCAGATGGAGAAGAAAGAGAGTTACACTGTAAACAGTAACCAAAATTATTAAAAGAAAGGTTTTCAACCATAATTAAATTAAATATATCAGACAAGTTAAGAGTTTTGAAAAAATATATATGTAATGAGTATAATAATGATTATGAAGATTTATTAAGATAGAAAATGTGAGATAATCTGAGAGACTACGAAGTGGAGAACCCAAAGATATTTTTATTAGTCGAAAATGAGACTACTTTTTATTTATTTATTCGATGACTGACTGAAGATAATTCCAGCAGCATTATGTTTTTGAGCAGGGATGGATATGCCTCTGTACTCAATTTATAGAAGTGGTGTATGGCCAGCAGAGAAGTAGCGTACAGTGCCCCTCTGATCTGCCCCAGCCCACGTGATAGGGAATGTTAGGGAATTAATATCCCAAGGATACAACACGAAGTTGATATAGAAAGAAAATGTATTACAATAATAATATATCTCAGAAGACACTAACTATCCGAAAAGGATCAGTAGTAAAACAAATAATTATATATATAAAATTAATTAAACTCTAATTATAAAAAAGTCGATATAAAGATGGAGAAGAAAATGAATTATAAGAAATGATGAAATTATCATAAGAAATTATTTCATCCATAAACATGTCTGAAATAATTACTTCTGGAGGAGAGCAATCTGTAGCGTGACAGATGTATGCATAATATTGAATGGCAATTGATCATTAGAATAATGAAGTTATAATATTTAAATTTGGAAGAAAGCATTAAGTTTAATATAAATAGATTAATTCATAGCAACTGTGGAAAGAAATCATTATTATAAAGAAAATACAAGTTCAAATAAAAGGAGTTACTAGTGATGAGTCATCCAAGACCAGTCTCATAACCAAAGGTTTTCAAGGTATAACCCAGGAAGGTAAAAAAGTAAATAACAAAGCAGTACAGAATATGACCAAACCCACAACGAGGAAGAATAAATAGAAGAGAAACCCTAAAATAAGCCAAGATCAAACAATACAGGTGGTGTATTTCTGAAATAAAGAAGAAGATGGAGAAGATCCCAAGAAACCTGATGGCAACAAGAAGAAGATGGAGAAGATCCCAAGAAACCTGATGGCAACAAGAAGAAGATGGAGAAGATACCAGTCCCAGAAGGCAGGAGAAAAGAAGACTGATGAAAGAAGAAGAAGGCAGCATCCTGAAGAAGATGTCATGCTCTTATAAAAGACACCCAAATCCCTATATCCCCAAAATAAATATTTAAAAAATAAAAGTATAACGAATTAAAAACTACATGTATATAAATTTAAGAGAGAGAAGTGTATAAAGTAAAAGTTTCCTGTGAACTAAGATGAAACAATAATATAGTACCCATGGAACAAACCTCCATTGAAAAAACGCTAACCAATTTATTATGTTGATAAGACTATACGACCATTTAGCATTAACATAATATATAAGTACAAAGTGAACCAGTGATAGTTTTGGGTATTATAAAAAATGAACCTTGTGTTTCATTCTTGGCAATCACAAACATTGGATGCAATGAAATATGCATTTTTCAATGACTTAAAATGTGTACTGTGACAATATGTTGTTCATAAGACATGAATCTGTTTAAAATAACATTTTTGTTTTACACGAAAAAAGAAAAACAGATTTCATAGTGCTTTTTGAACGGTTCATACTATTTATTTGTTAATGACAGGGTACAATTCCCCAAAGACAATGTATAAAAGACGGTATAAAAACTGTAGAATCCTACTTATAATAATAGTTAGAAATAAGAGTATAAATATAAGGTTTTTATGTATATAGTATAAGAATGTTTAAAAATGTTTTAGATATAAGGCCATTTGTTTGGGTCTGAAACAACTAACATCAGAACTATAAAAATAGTTACCACTTGTAAATAGTAGAGAGTAATTAAGATGTTAGTTAGTACAAAACCTTTGTTGTAAACTATATTTCCATGTTGGAAATGGGAATTTTGTTGCAAAATGTCTGACTTGAAGACAACCATTTATTTAAAAAAAAAAAATTCTTTATTTGTTTTAACTATTATTTGTATTGTAACCAATACTAATTGTTTTTGTGTAATTTGAAAACATGTTTAATTTATAATACTATATGTAAAAGTCAGAGAGGGTATTACACATCATATATTGTTTGTAAAATATTTTATAAGAAAAATTGTAAAAAAATCATAGGCCAAAAGAATGGAAACCAAACTTCATCAAAACAGAGAAATTGCTCATTTAAATGCGAATAAACAAAAGGGGTTTAGACAAAATAAACTTGAGATCAAGCCATATAATTGCACATACCATTTAGAAAGATTTTAATAAATTATATTCAGAATTATAAATAAAAATGAAAATGACTAAACTCAGAAATTTGGACATGGGAGTCATATATTTCAGAATAATGTTTCAGAATACAACTAATTCAATTAATTACCAGAAAATAAGGGAATAGGAACCTTTTAATACAATATAGGATTATTAATATTAAATATAACTGATAAAATGGCTGAATTTACATTATAACAGGAAGTAAATTTTGGAAATGTTTTGACTTATCAGAGTATACCAAACTGAAAATAAAATTACTATTTTTGGACAGAAAACACCATAAAACGGCATTAATTAATCTGAAATTAAGCTGAATGAACTGAAAGATTAATTTAAATCACATCTAGTGAATAAAATTGACAAATAACCAAAGTTTAGGCATTCATATAGTGAAATAGTAAAGTGTACACAGGATGTGAAAAAATATTTGAACAATGTTAAGGATAATATTATATGGGCTAAGAGTTTAATTGAAACTGAAGGAAACAGTTAGTTAATTATTGGTATTTGAATGGTTAACATGACATACGTTTGATAACGTGGATAGCCTAACCTATAATAGTCATACAAATCGAGTGTATAGTGCGTTATTGTGAAATCGCGAGTGACTTGTAAAATACTTATAAAACTATCATATTATAACAGAAACAATCAAGTAACACTCCATAACACAGAACAATATAAATCTACTCCGAAAAACACCACAAAACACTAGAAAACCGTATAATACATTAAACCAAATTAGTGACGGAATCGGAGAAAGTGTTTGAACTAATAATTATACGGATACACTCAATCTAACACCATTATCAGATCTAAGCCTACTGCATTATACAGAAATTACCGTTATAAGTCCACAATAAGAAAGAGAGCAATAATATAATAATACAATAAGAAACTGCAGAAGTAGACTGATCAGTTGTTTCTATGGGTGTTACCATGGTAACGTAATTGATTTTTATATATTTGTTCCTATATAAGTAAGCGAAGAAAAAATTGCTGTGTTTAGCAGGTCACAAACAAGATACGTTTGGTTTATGTTCGTACTTTGAGTTTGCATACACATGAGTAGTGATGCGTTACTACTGCTGTAGTGAATACTGTTACGACATTACAGAACAATCTACGTGTTTATCGAATGCTCCAGAGGAATCCAGCTGAATGTGTGTGGCGTACGTAATTATCGACGCATTAGCTAGACTGTGAAAGAAGCCGCGCGAACTGTGTCAAGGCCGCAATGAATTACGCTCTAATGTTTTCCTTTATTGTTAATGCGCAGTATGGAATATTCTAGTATTTCGGCGGGGTATAAATACAAGTACTCAACGACGTTCAGTTTCAGTTTGGGTTGCGAGTTATT
This sequence comes from Magicicada septendecula, assembly GCA_034769895.1. Classification (NCBI taxonomy): domain Eukaryota; kingdom Metazoa; phylum Arthropoda; class Insecta; order Hemiptera; family Cicadidae; genus Magicicada; species Magicicada septendecula. The sequence goes on along the minus strand of CM068373.1, from coordinate 417,475,508 downwards.
GTCGGCGTTTACTCTGTGCTTTCAAGTGGTTATTAGTGAAGTGTTGTGTTTTATAATCGGGCAGGACAATTGTAATACAATTGTGTTTTATATTAGTTGACATTTTATTGCGTGTGTACAAGTTTTGATTTGTTGTAAGAGACTGTGTTGTTAATTACGAACTGTTTAACTGTGATAGTTAAAACTGGTGATTAGTGACTTAATTGGTGTCTTGTATTTTGTTTTCCACTGTACCATACGACGATCAGTTAGATTGTCGTAACAATATTGTGACTCGTTTAAATTTCAATCTACGGAAAACGCCAGGATTGTTGCACACATAATTCAATGAATTACAAGAGACGGTATGTTTTTAACGTTTTTTCCTCAATTTTATCCTGTTTTTTTTGTGATGACAAATCATATTCACTATGACAACTTTCAACTTGCCATATTGTTATAGTAAAGCATTATCCTAATATTTTAAGTCAAGCTACTAGAATTTTAATGTTAACATATTAACTGGAGCTTTAAAGATTAACAGGGGACAATTATAGTATATAATTTGAAGTATGCACTGCTCATACATTTTTTATAACACATATCAATGTTTGCATACATTAAATGGTTACAATAAATGTATTCAATGTTCTCCAACATTGTTTATTATGTATATTGATGGCATAAAAAGTAAAACCAGGAATAAAAGTAAATAGTAGAACATACGTGGATACAAAAGGATACAAAACTGTTTCAGGAGGATCGAGTAATCATCCAAACTAATGAATGCAAGCTCCAGAGATCGATTTTCCGGTTACAGCAAGTCTGTTCATATCACAGCATCAAAATTTCTGTGTAAACTTTCCAAACCAAAATAGTATTAGATAATAAGAGTACAGAGCAGGTGCGAAGTTCCCGTTGTCTTCTTTGCAACATTACTTATGACGTCAATCTTGATGCGGATCATAACTTGGCCAAGTTTCAGTAAATATGAGGAACAATTCATTAAGCGTTATCGAAGGAAACAAAGAAAGCGATTCGACTAAACTTTTATAAGGTAATGGCTGTTCCAGAGTTGTTGTATGGTTCTGAAACTTGAGTTCCGGTGAAGAAACATCTGAGTTGGATACAGGCATCTGAGATGAGATTCTTGCGTCTGTTAAAGGCTGCAAACGAACACACACGCGAAGATTTGAATTTTTTAGTATCCAAGATCGCATTGCGGAAAAACGAAAAGAGACATCAATGCTCCTGAGAATAAATTGTTGGATAGGAGGTTACTTAAGGGAGTTTGACAATACAATTCTGTTGGAGAAAGATGTAAAAAGATGTAGGCCCTATCTAGAAAGCGTTGGTGAAGTCGAAGTACGCGTATTTCCTTCGGGGTCGGGGATCGGAACAGGCGATTTGCTTCTTCCCTAATAGAAGAAGAAGATGAAGACCAAGAACAAGAAGAAGACGAAGAAGAAGAAGAAGAAGAAGAAAAAGAAGAAGAAGAAGAAGAAGAAGAAGAAGAAGAAGAAGAAGAAGAAGAAGAAGAAGAAGAAGAAGAATTCAACTGTAGGACCTAAAGGTAACAGAAGTGATTGTCAAGTCCAGTATCGTCAGTACTGTCAAATCAGATATCGCGATGAAGCTTTATTAGAATGATGGTTTTTCGATTTTGAATTTTCTCAGAAAGATCTTTTTTTTGAACGGTCCAATATAGGTACTTGTCACTAGTTAAAATTAAACCTTCAGATTGAGAGGAATTGTACAAAAATACGCTGTCACAAATCAATCAAATCTTTTCAACAACACAAACACCATGGTTCCAGGTTTACAATCTAATATTACAAAGCGACTAACTGTTGTTAAAATATCCAATCGTTCAGGTTTGCGCAATTATTACGTAAGTTTTCAGAAAGGCGTGAGCGACTGAAAATTCTTGTTTACTGATGAAATAAGAATGACTCGATGTAGTCATTTTTGTTAAAATTGATTTCAGATACCGAAACGTAAAATCTGTAAACTCAGTTTAAATAACTCTTTGTTGGACTGTTCGGTTATCTTTCGGGAGATATAAAGCGACACAGTAAATGATCGAAAACGTGTTCTACACAAATTTCCGAGACAACATTTTTAACGGATGGAAATGAATTTCCAGTTGAAGTGAAATTATTTTTCTAAATATTTTATATAATATTCTTTTTTCATCCAAACGAATCTTAATAGTTATTCAAGGGTATGATTAGTGCTATTTTAAATGGAAAATATCCTACTCATGATTACAATGCATTAATGAGTAGGCTAACTGTTTCCGACTTATGTCAAGGGCTGCAAATTTTGAGCAAAAAAATCAACTGCTGACGAATTTACCTTTTCTAAACAAATGCTTAAACAAGTGTTTTATCAAAGACTTCAATAATAAAATTAAAAGGGAAAAGATAACCTGTAGCTTAGAGTAAAGCAAAATTGTTGAAAAACAAAATCCGCATCTGTTGACGTAGCCAATATATTTGAACTGTCTCTTTTTTTCTATAAGTAAAGATGTCAACAGTGAAAGCTGTGTAACAGTTTCGCCTGAATCAGAAGTTAGAAAATGGAACAACAGATTGTGCAAGAAAACAATTGTCTTTACAATTCACTTTTGCAAACTCTTTTCATAAATCACAAGGTTTCCTCTAGGAAAAGGCTTTTACTGGTATTGATGGTAGGAAATTTATTTACATAGCTTTACCTGTAGGCTTATGTAGCTTTATGTAAGCTTTATATATGTAGCGTTATCCAGTGTTAAAGTACTTGTTAAAATGTTTAGCTTTTCTTGTATGAAACATTTGTCAGTATAAAAAAATCACTTTTATTGTTTCGTAATATTAAATATTTAACTTCTTTCGGGTTGGCCTTACGTTTAAACAAATCCAGGAAGCGTTAAAAATTCTTATACCTATTCCCAGAAATACTTTTGGAATTCTTCATCTTGTTATTTGAATTAGCAGTCTTTGTAATTCCAACTTTGTCGTGTTTACTTGCTGAACTGCTACTTGTCATGTTCCGGACGGGGCCTTTCAATGTTACCACCATTTTCAAGTCCTAAACTACAACCTATCATCAAGTCCTACAATAAAGTCCTGTCGTCGTGGTTTAGGACTCGAAAATGGTGGTAACACTGAAAGACCTCGTCCGTAACATGACAAGTAGCAGTTCAGCAAGTAAACACGACAAAGTCGAAACTTGGGAATTTTTCAACCTTGAAGTTAATTACATCCTCCTTAAGACGCCATTGGTGAAGACAGGTTAACTGTTTTGGCTGTGTTTGTCAACAGAACAGTCAAAGATTCACAGTTTTCCAAACTTTAATGCATTAGTGATAGAAAAATGTACTTTGAAGGAACGCGCCTAACGTTCTACAAGGTGATGGCCCGCTCCACACGTCTATACCTTCTTCTTCTTTAACTTCCTTATTAGGACTCTGTCCTGTTCTATAACAACGGTCCTACATGCTGCCACTCCGCCTCTTCTTTGAACGACCAATGTTCCTTTTGGTGTTTGGTTGCCTATATCTTGCCTTTTTCACTAGCCTTGTGTCATGCATTCTTGATATGTGTTCATTCTATATCCTATTCTTCTTTCCGCAATCCAAGAATTAATATCTGTTACAGTACATATTTCTCTTATTCTATTATTTGGCAATTTATAGTAGCTTGTCTTCCTAATACCATACGTAATACAGTAATTCCCATAGTTTGTCGTTATCCTTCATTCTCAGACACTTTTATGTGGGTCTGAGAATTGGACATTAACCAAATCCGAGGCCAGTCGTCTTCAAGCGGCCGAAATGAGATTTTTCAGGCACGTGGCAGGATATAATCTTCAAGATCGCAACAGAAATGTCGATGTACGGCAGGAGTTTAATATTATAAATATAGACTACTTGATTGCCCAACATCGGCTAAAATGGTAGGAACACGGGTGTTAACCGAATGGATGACTGCCGCATGCCTAAACAACTGTGGAATTATAAGCCGAAAGGATGGAGAGGTGTGGGACGTCTGAAGAAGCGTTTGAGTGACCAGCTCTAGTCTGCCTCCCTCGGACCGGAACAAACCATTTTTAGTTTAATCCTTGCGAGTGTACTCCTAACTCTACTATAAAACGAATTTAACATCGTGTGTGTGTGCGCGCGCGCGCGCGTTTCACAGTGAACAGCCTTCGATTTTGAAGCAAATGAGTCTTGAGTCTTGTACCTTGTATGACTTATGTTAAATTTATATTTTTGTTAACTGTTTCTGTAAGTTAAATACGGGCTGGTTTAAGGCATAATCTGTAAACTTAACCATTCTTATAAGTTGACAATCCTTAGAGACCACCATCCTTTAAGGTTCAGTCACGAGCCGCCACTGAATTTAAAGTTCTAAATACTTGTATCAAACGATTGCTCAGAGTCGCGATAAAATGTTTGTAGTCTACTGAGGATTGCTTTGCCGAATGTCGAAATTGTAGCTTGCCGAATTTTTACAAAATTTATCACACCTGCAAAGTCTCTCTCATCTGCCTTGATACCGCAGTCACTACGCAACGTTGTGTCATGTATAAAAGGGGTTAAGCAATAAAGCAAACCCGTAAAAAACAGATAAACAAGCGAATATACTGATGTGTGTGTGCGCAAATCTAGAGATGAGTGAGAAGTCCAGGGAGATTAGAGTGAACACTGAGAACTCCTATGTGTAGTTACCGCTCGCTAGCTGTAGCAGGTCAATACTAATGACCTCTCCCCACTCCCTCAAACTGCTGCTGTCTGTGTGTATGTTTGTAGAAAGCATAAATCAATACACGCTAGTTATAGAACTATGCACTAACTGTTCTCTTACATTGTGTGTGTGTGTGTGTGTGTGTGTGTGTGTGTGTGTGTGTGTGTGTGTGTGTGTGTGTGTGTGTGTGTGTGTGTGTGTGTGTGTGTGTGTGTGTGTGTGTGTGTGTGTGTGTGTGTGTGTGTGTGTGTGTGTGTGTGTGTCTTGCGATGTATATAATATCTAGGTCTCGCATAGAATAATTAGTCGAAATATATGCCATGAGAATAAAGTGTTTTTATTAATGATGCTATTCTTTTCTGACAATCTACTGTGGTTTCAACAGGGGCGTATTTACGGGGAAGATTAACCTCTTAATTTTTAGACTCTTTTATTACTTTCTCAGCCAGCAGGCCTAACTCTTTTTAAATATACAATACATGCAGGTTTATTACACACCATTTTCGTATACGTTTGAAATATGAAATACAGGAAAATCAATTCAGTCAGTATCTTCTCAACAACGTTTCAGTAAATGTACGTATTTTTATTCTGTTATTACCGTTTACTTTAATGGGATTCATTTTAGGATGTTATCACACGTTTTTCAGCTACTCTAAAAATAGTAATGTTGATTAGTCTTAACTTGTTTTTACTTCCATGTTCCATAAGCAAATGGAAGTATGGTCATGGCGAAAAAAATCGTGTTCGATATAATTGCAGATTCTGATTGTACTACCCTCAAAACATGAAAAAAAGTAATTTTTCAAAAAGTGTCTGTGTGTGTGTCTGTGTGTAGAATTTTTCTATGTCAAACGATAACTGCCGCAAATTCAAACAGAATCAAATAATTCTTTGCATACTGTTCTGAATTGTAGAGGACTCGAGGCCTATTGATTTTGGTGAAGATCGGTTAAGGGGAAGGGGTAGTTTACTTGCAACGTTTTACGTTTTAACAAAAGTAAAGTGCTTAATTTTGATAAATAAAGTATCCTTAAAAGAAGGTCATAATAATCCACTGTATAAAGGTAGATGAAATATCTATAAATATATCTGAAAAGGGTATTCACACACACAATTCGCGTTATTTCACGCCTCACTCATGTATATTTTCTTACATTTGCACGCTTTTGTTATCGATTTGCTTCCTGTGGGTCGCTGGGCAGTGTAACTGCACGTGTTTACAGAGGAACGGTTCATAGACAGACTTTTCGTCTTTAGGGAATGAACCCTCTGCAAGGTGCTCAAGGTCCGTGAGTGACTTCGGAGCGCTTCGGAGGAGGGATGATTATCTGAGTAGTTCGGTTTCTTTATAAGAATAAAGTAAGCCTACCTAATTTTTATGGATAAAGTGACTGAAAATAACATTATATTAAACGACTACCCTACAATAACAAAAATATCTATAAATAGTGAAATTAGTTTGTGGGTGGACGATATTTTTTTAGAAATTACCGAACCGAATTCAAGTAAATTATTTTAAACATAAATCTTACTACATGGAAGTCATGTATAGTTCTCCATACCGATTTTTTCTTTTCTGTGGGGCCGATTTGACCAGACCCTCCAAGGCCAAATTCTAGATACGCCCCTGACTTTTAATAAGATTATAAAAAATAAGTAATCTGTCTCTGTTGACTTTCATAATACAAACTAAAATTTAATGTCTGTACAGTGAAATAAATTAATATTGTAACAGTACATATGACACCACATCCACCTAAGTACTGAAAATTAATTTAAAGGCCACCACTAGTAAAAATACATTAAAAGGTCTAGAATACCACCAAGTATACTAAAGAAAAAGTGCCATAAGTTTGAATAAGTGAAGCATCATTGAAAGGAATTCACTAGTAAATGCACCAATAAAGATGAAAAGAAGAATAAAGACGAGACGACCGACATACTATACCCAATAGATCAGTGAGAAGGACATAAGACCACAAAGGAGGAATAGATCAGTGAGAAGGACACAAGACAATAAAAGAAGAAAGAAAAATCAGTGAGAAGGACAAGAACAAAAGAAGAAAGAAGAATCAGGGAGAAGAATACAACAATGACAACTTCAAGAAAGAAGAAGGAAGAAACTATGTGAAGAAGACAAGTGAAAACCACATCATGTATAAAAATGAACAATAGTGAGAAGGAGATCAGTGAAGAAAGAAGAAGGAAGATAACCAGACCAAACACAAGAACAAGGGAAGGAAATTGAAGTATGGCAAACTAACATAAACCTTTGAAAGAATAATTGTATTAAGAAGAAGGAAGAAATGTTAATTAATTACATGATATAAATCCCTAAGCTGTATGGTAAAGTCAACACTGACAACAACTCATTTAATGAATACATTCATTGTCTATGTGAAACACATTATAGTAATTAAGGACTAAATATTGTAAATAAAGAGTCACAAGCAAACTGAATGAGGACAAGATGAGTTTATGATAGCTAAATGATGTGTAGTTATAGAATAAACAGAGGAATAAGTCCCAAAATAGTGAATGACCAATTGTACAGTGGGAATGATGTTCATACAAACCCACTAATTAACAACAAATAAGATAATACAGAAGTAAACTAAATGTGAACTATTGATAACCAATAACCAGTGTACAAACATGAAATGAAAACCAGTCGAATAGACCAAGATAGAAATACACAGCCATAAACAACACATTACTGTTCACTGAACCTATAACATAACCTAGTCTGGGCATCCAGTTTCCAGTAAAACTTGACAAAAACCAAATCAAAACAATGTTAAACCAAAATGTAATGAGCTAGGAAGTAAATAGAGCATATAAGGAATGTTTTGTACACGATAGCTAATAGTATAACAGGATATAAAAGCTATATTTATGTAATACAAATATGACAAAATGCTTGTAATGGCAAAGAGACATTATGCAACCAAAATCATGTTATAAACACATTATACAAAGATGGTAACTCAACTAATGACCTGATGTCAGACAGAATACTGTTCACATGAGCAATTGCCACCAAAATAACCATTTAAATAGTCAATATAAATGTAATTATAACTAAACCATTGTGACAGTTAGCTGCAAGTAAAAGTTACAGCCACCAAACCTAGCTAATAACAGAATCAAATGCAGAGTGAACTGCATCACAATAACGATAAGGTCATAGTAACTATTTCAATTATCCATTAGAAAATAATACAACTAAAATGTCTATGATACCAAGCATACTACCAAGTAACGCCATATAGGCATAACAAGCCTAGTTCATAAGTGATAATTAAGGCATTAAACCAATAATGTAGGGAAAAAGAACACTGCCAGTAGTGACTTAACCCATTTATATTTAATTACAACATGCTAAAGTTCAATTAAATACTCTTATTACTAGGTGATAAGAAAAACAAAAATGTATGACAATAAGTTTAAGTGTGAATCTATGAAAACGGACATAGTGTTAATATTAAGACATATTTTAAGGGAAAATTGTACTGTATCTTAAGAACGAGACATTACCATAGAAAATAAAATAAAAACCATAAAATATTGATAATTAATGGTTTAATGGACACTAAGCATAAATGCTAAGTGCTAAGTCAGCTAACCCTAATCAGAAATATATGATGAGGGGATTCAAATTAATCGTCTTTCAAAATCACGAACAATGAGAGTAAGCACAATATCCTCAGTACAATTATAAGGAAGATATTGGACTTTTAAAAATAATTGTATTGTGCTTAGCCCTTTCGCGTGGGTGTGTGAACCAGAATTTCTTAATCTTGTTCCCAATGACTGACGCTGATGAGAGCGTCTGTTTTGACGAAGTCTACCGTAAATAAACGAATCAAAATAAACTGACCAATCAGAGCCTATAAAAAATCCGAAATTCATGATTCCGACAGAGGAACCAGAGACAGTCTTTCAACAACAACGAAGCGAACTGCATGCTCGTCGACGCCGCAGAAAAACGTGCTTTTGACAGCAACCCAGCGTCAACCATATTAACCTCAAACTGAGACATAGGTTACCTACATTGAAGAATCAGTGCAGTATATTTACAAGTGTACTTTATTCGGAGTTTATGCGCATAGGAGTGGGTGCAGTGTAGTGATAAAGTTTAAATAATTAATTAATAAATTTTAATTAATTAAAAAAGTGTTAATAATAAAAAAGTGTGACACTTCAAACGACGAGAGACGCAAGTATTCATAACCACAAATATAATGTTATGATTAGTTTATAAGCAAAATAACCGAACGCTAAAAGCGATTCGAATTGACCTATAGAAACAATTAAATTCCCTATCCTTAACAGAAGGGAGCTGATAAATACAAATGAACAATGTCGAAATTGAACGTTCTGAGTAATGACAGTTTTAACTATTTGTATACTGTAAATATCTAGAATAAGTAAAGACATTGTAATATCAATGAAGAGTATATGTGGTCTTAGGCTATCAGTAGATGGGAGTATGAAATATTTTGTTATTAAATTCAATTAAGAGTTTCGCCGGAGTGCGATAACTACAATAAATGAGTTACCTTTACCTGAAATAGAAATATCCAATTTTACAGATGATCGTAGTACCTGATACTGGATTATCACAATTACTATTAATTAATAATAAATAATTCACTACTTTTAACCAAACAAGGTTGCACTAACAATATATGAAGCATATGCCTAGCTATGAACAGTAGTTCATATTTTATCTTTTTTCATTAATAATCAATGAATTCGTATTTTATATGTTTGTTCTAACCGTAGCTATTATTTCAAATAAGTGTATTTTGCAGTCTAAAAGAGCCTACTACTTTTATTATTATAATCATTATTAAATTTGCATGTCGAACAATACGACATAACCTATATGTTTGTCAACACACATTGTATTACTAACCAGAGGCAGTCATGCCAACTCGAGCTCATCATTTGTTTTAGAGTCCATGTTCACTTTTAAAATATTAATTGTTAACTAAAAAAGAAAAGAAAAACATATTATTGTATTGAATTTAACTGTGTGCTAATTGAATAAATATCCATTATTAATTTTTACTAGTGAAAGAGTTGACATTTATTGTATCAGTAAATACAGCTTAGAGGAGAAGAACGAGGCGGTTAGTACCATGCTGAGAATGCGAATCATTCAAATTGAGTGATTCCATGTTTTGTTTACAACCGCACAGATCTATATATTTACAACATTATAAAGTAATATTATACATGAGTTATTACGAATGCCATGTCTATGTTTATGTATGTTAGTATATAGGAAGAAAACAACTGATCTCCTCACAACCGCTGATCAACAAAGAGTCGACGGAACTTCAAGTGAATAATCCTCACAGTGAATATAATACATAAAATTAAACTATTTAAACAGATAGCTAATACGACGAAAGAAGCGTAAGTAACCGGCTTATTCAATCCTGGATTCAACAATAGGTTGAATTGAGGGGAATAAGTCACTAAACAGTTAACTAATAATAAAATCTGATATCGAATAATAACAACTAGCCGAGAGCAAGATCCATTTTCAGTAAAATTAACCCTGAGACTACTACTTAATAATAAATATAAATAATAGTAAACAAAGACGGATAAGCGTCTGATTACAATATTTAAAACGTTCTTTTTGTCTTATTTAAACTATAAAGTCTAATGTAATAGTCTTTCTTTTAAATAATTTTTTTATAAGTGAATGTAAATAATATATGTTCACTTTCCTGAGATACCGACTGCAGATCCTTCAAACGACAGGTCGATCCTATCTGGAAGAATACGTCGATCGATTTACCCTGTCCTGCTTTCGGCTGTGTAGATTTCTCTCGCGGGCAAGGTTACATATAACTGGTGTGCTTAACTGCTTAACTGGTGTGTTATACTTGCACCTCTGCATTTAACTTGAAGTGTCTATAGACGGAATACATCGCACTATCGCGGATAGAACGCAATTATAAAATTTACTGCAGTAACTCAGCAAGAATTTTCTAACTTTCGTTCGACGCAACTGACAGACCAAACGTCTGGACCAATGCAGCGTTTACTCGTCAACCATTCCAAAGAGAGACTAATCCGTGTCACAGTCTTATTTTTGAAACTGAATTTCTCGTAATCTGATTGGTTCTTCGGTCATCCCTTCTCATGATTTTCTTACAGATAACAGACTTTCTTGTACAAGAAAGCTTAGCAACAGAACAAAAACCTGAAATATTTTACGACCGACTTTGTGGGCGAGAAACGTTTTGCTTAAAAAACGCATACATTCACTTACTAATTTTTAAAACAACTACTGTCACCAGGTGATTAATTCTTTATTGCGCGTATTCTGATACAACTCCCATCTCAAAATTTGCGATATCCCGAAATATATTTAAATTATCGTGTTTTTTTATGAATACACCGTCTACCAACTATCGTGTCTCCAACCGTCTACCCAATGCAAACCATCCTCCAATTACGGATTCCTGCACTTTCTGCGTCCTGCTGTGGACTCCATCTCGCCACATCAGCTTTGGTCTTCCCACTTTCCTTTTGTCACACAGGAAGAGGCGCTTTACAGGATCCTGGGAGTGATTTGCAGTGATTTCTATTTTGCAAATTGTTATACGCTAGTTTTCTCCATAATTCTACGCATGTCTCCATAACGTTGTCCCGTGTTTCTTGTTAATCTTCCGCTCTTCTTTTTCCCTTGCGTTCTTGCTTTCAAAATCCTCGTAACCGATACTGTGATGTTCATCTTTCTTTTGCAGACGATAAAACCACCAAATTTGTTTTTGTTTCTATAAATTAATTCTTAATTAGTTTTCGTACACCCATAAAGGTTCCCTGAACGTCTCGATAAAAGCCTTGTCTTGTGTGTTATTTACAAAATATCTACTCGTTTCCAGAATAAACTGCTCGTCCCAGGACTCGGTCAAGATCAGTCCGTCCCAGGACAATTTTTAAGCTACCTGGCAAGAACGGACAATTTGAGAAATTTCACCTGTGATCGTTACGAGATGTATAAAGAGTAAGTAACCAGTAACTCAATGAGACTAACCAGTAACTAACCTTAAGGCCAGTGAGACTTAAAAATAGTGTGTGCCAGTGAGACTTAAAAATTGTGTGTGCTGTAGTCCGTATGCAAGAAAACGAACCGATGAAAACATATATATGTCAGAAAATCAAGTGGGATCTATGATTGAAGAAGAAGAAAAAGGTGAATTCAACTGTAAGACAAAGGTGACTGAGAAGTGACTGGCAGGTCCATCATCGTCAGTAGTATCAAATAAGAAATCCCGATGAAGCTCTGTTAGAAACTTAGGCTTTCGATATTAAATTTCTAATTTTTTCTGAATAGATGACTACCGCATCCCCAAACAACTATGGAACTATAAGCCGAAGGGACATCCGAGGAAGAGGCGTGGGACGTCTGAGGAAGCGCTGAAGTGACCAGCTCTAGACTTTGCCTGTTTGTGACCAGAACAAATCATCCTTGGTTTAACCCTTGCACATGATGATGATGATGAGGAGGAGGAGGAAGATTTTCTCAGAAAGAGTTTCATTTTAAACTGTCCAATATAGGTACTTGCCATCTGGTTAAATTTAAACCTTCAGATTAACATAAATTGTACGCTCTCACAAATCTAACAAATCTTTTTAACAATGCATGGAGCATGGATCCAGGTTTACAGCCTAATGTTTTAAAGTTTTAACCTATTGTTAAAAATAAACTAATCGTTTTAAAGTGAGACAAAGAAAAATGCAGCAAACCTTAATTAAAGTGGATTTAAGAAAGCACAAGATCCGGTGATCTGATAAGTGGATTCTGTTTGCAGATTCGTGACCAACCAACGGTGATAAGTTACAGGGGAAGAACACAGAGGTCCAGCAACAAACACAGAGAAAGGAGGGGTTTTGACGAGTGTTTGGATGTTATAATAAGTTATGGCATAACCTAAAATCATATGAATTAATTTACAGTCACGTTACTACGAAGTGAAAAGCAATTCCATTTGCGAGAGTGCGCGAGCCTGCAATGCGGAGAATGAACCCTGAGATCGGCCGCAATGTCGGTGACATTATTTGCACGTCCCCTGAGCAAACGCTCACATGTCCAAACACTGCTTCGTAATCATAATAATCATAAATAAACAAACGCTAATGAACGTTTGTAACGAGAAAAACGCGTGAACTGAGTACATACGAGGACAGTACAATTTACGCTCAATCAAATATGGCGGCTGTTACTATTTTTGCATAGCTGCGTATGTCGGCTTTCGTATTGATTATCATAATACCTCGGACACGCGATAACGTAAATAGATTTCGTATGTTTTTATTTATTTATTTATCTATCTATCGATAGACGTACACACGCATATAAACATATGTGCAGATACGCGAGTTGAATGATAAGTGAGGTCTCCACCGCGTGGTTCGCTAGTAGTGAAGATAGTGTTACGACGGTCTCACTGATCGTCGTGTGGTACAGTGGAAAACAAAAATTAGAGACACCAATCAAGTCACTAAACACCAGCTTTAATTTATCACAAATAACAACTTTAACTTTAATAACAGCTTTATTTAACTCACCAAGATTATATTCGTACAATAATTCAAGTTAATTTTTCCACACCAATAATAATGTCAACTATTAGAGTTGCGCACAGTAATCACTTTTCACTAATACACCACTTGAGGCGCACTGAGTAAATCGCCCGACATAAACTGAACTGACTGTCGCTGGATGATTATTTTTATACCCCGCTGAGATGCCAGAATAATCTGTCACTTTCTGGATGACGTGTTAAACAAGCGCCTCTTACAGGCGCTCTCGAATCCACTAGAAACAGTATCGTGTGTGGCCTTAACACAGTGCGCGGACCGGAGCGGTCTGGAACAGTCTCAATTGTTGACGCGTGATAAGTGCCACGTAATTATCTTTCTTCTCAAATTAGCAATATGTACGCACACAAACATTACAGCTGGGCTCGGCTGGGATAGCCGAGAAACGCACAGAACGACACACTCCATTGTTCGAGAATGTTCCGATGCGTAACAATAGTAATTAGTTTTTTCTCAATTAATTTCGAATGTTATAAACACTATGCCCTGATACACCAATAAATTCCGATGTAAGTTGTTCTACATCTTTAACAGCAAGTGTCGAGTACTTTTAGCAAAGTTTATTAAACACGTTCAACACTATAATTTTTCTCACCACTACGTAAAGGTTTTCTTGACTTATGCGTGATTATATTTTATGGTCCCGGTGTTGACGATACAACTGAAATAATATAAAACAATTTTTTAAAATTAAATACACATATAGTACAATAACAAAAACGAACTTTACTGACATTGCACTATGACAACTGCGCATGCTCAGTTGCGAACTAATTTTAACTTCAGGCGGGGGCGGAGTAATGCGACCACTCATCTGAACAATCTGGTTAAAGTACAAACACGTGGTTTTGTTTTTATCAGACTCTACTCTAAAAGAATGAACAACATGTAGTAGCCTGTGTTTCATAGTCTGTACAATTTCTTTTCGCAATTCCAATCTGGAATTTGGTCGATGGCCATATTTGCCCGTCAGATCATTCTGGGGATTCTGTTGAAATAGCTGTGTCCGTTCAAACCCATTTGTGTATCGAAAGAATATATAGTACATGGTTTTTGGACTTTTCCGTAGTATAGCTACCATCAAGCAGCAGTATCTCTATCACCTATGATTGCAGTTTAAACCTGCATTTGCCTACCGTTGTTGCTTGCCTGGGTAAAGCAGTCGCAACGGGGAAGAGGGCGAGAATGATTTTGAAAAGCGCTATGCAATGTAAATTCTTGAAAAATGATTTACTGATTACAGTAATAATCGATAACCTTTCTGCACAATTACAACATCCACTACTCACGATTACAATATAAAATTACAATCGCTAACGTCTTGAAACTTATTGAACCGTATAGAAACAAATGAACACCCAGTATCACTTTGCGTTAATTAAAACGCATAAAATAATCTCCACGAGACTCGGTGCTGACTTTCCTCACAACGGAGTGTGAATCTTGACCTCGGTTCGGTTCGGGCAGTACCTTCGACAATGTTCTGGAAGTCTTAGCTTATTACATTATTATAGAACGTCGTTATTTTATGAGACGTTACCTTCCATTAAGCACCTGACAACACACTCAATACTAGTCAATCAGGTGCCTTTTCTTAGTATTTGTATAACGGCGGCAAGTAAATAATCATAAATAAATCTCACGTGCGTCTTGATTTATGTGTACTTTTGTAGGTTCGAGCAGCCAGATGCATCAAGCTTCTTCTTGTTCTTTTGAGTTTTACTATGTCAGTCACATTATCTTATTATCGATATTTTGACATCTTATCGTGTGATGTCTTCCTCAGGTGTGAGGTATTTTTTGCGCATCGAGGTATTCGTTTTGCGCGGTATAATTTTATGTTGCTTCTTATTGGTTACGGTCAACACTGGTGCTTGGGCGGATGCTATTGGTGTATCCGGTGTATAAGGTGTGTCCATAATATAAGCATGTTTCGTGGTCTCGTATTTTTAAGCAGAGTGGGCATTTGACGGTTCTGACTCATTGGTATTGAGCTACAATCGGTAGCACCTACGATGGCGAAAATTGAAAGCGCATTGCGCGCAGTGACTCACTGCGACTTGACGCTGGAACATGCCCCGCCCTGAGCTGGTTCCTGATTCCACCCAGCCCAGTCAGCAAAATGATTGACTGGCTCTTATTGGCTGACATATCATGTGATATTTTCTCCTGCCTTTGCGCAGCTGAGAGGTATCGCCTTCATATGATCTCTCAAGTTTTTCATCAAGTGTCTTCATTGACCTATACATTTCTTTTCTTTCTTTACGATGGCGAAAAGTGAAAGCGCATTGCGCTGGGAGATAGAGACAGACAGAGAATGATTCCCTAAGACTGGACTTTGGAACAGGCTATGCTCTGAGCTGGTTTCTGATTCCGCCCCGTATCCACGATTGACTGGCTTTATTGGCTGGCATATCACGTGATACTTTGTCTTCCCTTTGCGCAGCTGACAGGTCTTGCCTTCCGAGTATGTACTCTCGAGTATAGTGCTGACTTATGGAATGTCTTCATTTACCTAAACATTTCTTTGTTTCTTTTCATTTCTCGTGTTCATTTATTATGTTTGTCTGTCTTCGATTAATGTGGGCTTTGTTGGTTTATGGTTTTCATCTTTCTTGCAGCTGCTGAATGTAGCTTTCTTGTTGTATCTCTTCAGTATCTTGCTAAAGCAGTTTTCCGTAAATCCTTTGATACATTGCAGAATGTATGCAAAACAAATTCACTGAGATAACCTACATTCTTGACAAAGTCTTTAGAGCATACAACGTGAAAATATAAAACAGAAGAAAGAAACCAACTCAGTCAAATGTTGAAGAACAAGAACACATTAAACTGAAGAATTATACTGTATAACAAGTGGCAAGCTCGCGCGAACACATCCCTTCACACACACACACACACACACACACACACACACACACACACACACACACACACACACACACACACACACACACACACACACACACACACACACATATTAAAGAACAATTTTGTTTTAGTTTTAAAAATGTTTACCTAATATCTGACTACGTACACAGTGTCAACATTATTATGAAAGTATGCATTAATGAAGTGTATGTTATTAACGGAATCCATTATAAAGATTAGTGTGTATTTTGGTACCCGGAAGTTGCGTTATACCGTCCACAACATTAATGAAGGTTTCTACTAAACTGCGCATTTATTTCTGGACAAAGATGAACTAACCTTTAAACTTAAATCACGTCCTATTCAATGAGAAACTTCTGGCAGAATATTAAAAATAACACAACCTGAACTCTCTAATTTAAACTTTTTAATTAAGTACGAGTTTACGGAAGCGCGCTCCCTCACATATTTTTTACGACTAATCTTAATAGCTGAAGTTAGTAAGTACAAAATTAATAACCTTTTGTCCGCTTGTGTTATCGTTTGGAAATTTTGGTAGGATTTTGAGAAGAAACAGAGTACTTTAGTAAAGGAACGATCGCTCAATTTACACTCCAAACGTGGAAAGAATTCCTTTTTCCAAGTTTTCTTTCCCTGTATAGAATTTATCAGGCTTTCACGGCAGACGCCAACATTGTTGGAATTATTATTTTCCGGGCTGTTAGGCCGTGATCTACTGCTTGTGTTTAAGACACACGTTTCGACCTCACCGTCGGAGGCCATCTTCAGTGTCAGAAACGATTAAAACGATTGGTACGTTGTCCGCCAACTCACCCCAGTGTACTGAGGTACAGACTGTGAGTGAGAGTATATAATCGTATGAGACTATGTACCTCAGTCTTTAACACATCACGACCTAACAGCCCGCCAATAATTCCAACAATGTTGTTTCCCTGTAACTGACAATTCTCAATACTAAAGAAATCTACCCTTCCAAAGATCTTCTGCCTTCAAGATTTATAGCCTAAATATGTTAGGTACATCTCTCTATTCACCATTGGTGTCTGTAGACTGTATTCTATTATCTGATGATGAAAATTTAAAAAATTAAAAGTTAAAAGACTTCTGTGCAAGAGCGTATTAAAAGTATCGTTGTTTACAAGTCAGAAGTATAGTAGATTAAAGGGGGAAATTCCTGTGAACTGAAAGTAGTAGAGATAGTAAGGAAGCGACGCCTAAAGGAATGAGGGAATAAAGATAATGAGGAAATAATTAATTTGGTTGATAAAAGAATTTATATCCGGGATGTTTGGCCATGGTCGATTGCTTTGTTCTGTCATTGTCTAAAGGTGTCGGCCACCCACTGGAACCCTCCTTCATTAGAAAAAAGTTTAAACTGTTCGACGAAGGGCGGAAAATCGAACATACCCCTAACCGAGATAAAAGCAATCGGTTAGGCGGTACGTTCGGCTCTCCACCCTTTTGTAGAACAATGAAAACTTTTTTCTAATGAAGAAGGACTCCGTTGGGTGGCCGAAACGTTTACAAAAATGACAGAACAAAGCAATCGACCATGGCCAAACAGCGCGAATATATAAATTCTTTTTTATCAATAAATCAATGATTTCGGCGTGACAGCCTACGTAATAAATTAATTTTGTCGTTTATTACTAATTTCAATAACAGTAGCTTCTGTGATAGCTTTAGAGTCTCTGGTGTCAATTAAAATTCATCACATTAAAGATCGTTAACTACTTAACAATACACACACAAACGCGCGCGTGCTCGCACACGCACACACACACACACACACACACACACTACATAACAAATGTATAGTACAAAGGTTTTGTAAAATATATAAAAACACTTGGTAAGTTTCACAAATTTTTTTTTAATTAACTCTGACAGCTGTTTCGACTAACTAAGCCATTGTCAAAGAGGCGAGTGAATGAAATTACTGAACACACGATGTTAGTGGAGTGTAGGTGGTGAACATCTGTTTAGGGCGTATCTGGAACATCTGTGTTGTGAAGGCGGAGGGGGTGCAAGAGACAAGGGAAGGTCAGGTGTCTTTAAAAACTAAATATAATATTTTGCATTCATGATTGTATTTAGTTTTTAAAGACACCTGACCTTCCCTTGTCTCTTGCACCCCCCCCCCGCCATCACAACACAGATTTTCCAGATACGCCCTAAACAGATGTTCACCACCTACACTCCACTAACATCCTGTGTTCAGTAATTTCATTCACTCGCCTCTTTGACAATGGCTTAGTTAGTCGAAACAGCTGTAAGAGTTAATTAAAAAAATTTGTGAAACTTACCAAGTGTTTTTATGTATTTTATAAAACCTTTGTATTAATATGTTTCACCAAGTGCCCAACGAGTCATCAATTAATATCGTGAAATGTATAGAAGTCCTATTACTTCAGATTCATTCACTTATTGAGCGTTTCATGAAACCCCATACATTCAGGAAGCTACGGGATTAAAAATAGGCAGAGAGAGTACGGCCGATTTCAGAGTTATATGAACTGTGAAACTGCCCTGCCCTGTCCGTCGTTCATTCAAACCAAACGTACGTGTATGTATGTATTGCGGTGAATATGAATGGTTTCCATTATAAACTGATATCTACAGTATACATTGAATAAACAAATCTGAATGCGCTGCACTTAGGTCTGTAATACACAACCTACACTGCATTCTGCAGTAGGCACAGAGTTGCAATGAGCGCGTAGACACATATTGCATATTGCAGTGTAAGAGCAGTTCAACAGATGTATAACAAAAGAGGTCTGATTTACTGTGGTCCAAAAATGTATTTATCTTTGACGAAACTGTGAATGAGTAAGAACTTATTGGCAGTCAGTTAAAAAAAAACCTAGATATAACATAGTGTTAGGGTACGGTTACACGAGCGTTTTTTCCGACCGTCTGCGTGCGGTTGGGAAACGCATTGAATTTAACACATAGGCGGCAACGAAATTGGTCACACGGACGTAGAAGAAACGCACGGGTCGTCAACTCTGCTGCGTTTTCAAGGTCTCCCGCATCGAAACGCAAACCGCTGCGTTTTTGTCCGTTTTTAACACGAACGAGGGTAGTCACACGGACTGTTCAAAGATGCCGCTAAAATAGCATTTGTTTATTTACTTGTTACTGTGGTAATTAATTCTGGTCTCCATGGCGTTGTTGACAGCTTTATAAAAAAATATGTAATGTAAAAAATGTTCTTAATAAAGATTTATTTACTAATGATAACTAATGTTTTCTTTTACCTAAACACGGATGTTTCTGTCCAGTTGCGTTTTAACCTTTATATACACATTTAACCTTTATAGCGCAATGGAAAATGTGTATATAGTGAGATACTGAGAGCTTTAGGGATGCTCGTCCAAGACGTCCCAACCCTACCGTCCGATTATAAACCGCCTGTTTGACTACACTTCCGTCTGTGCACGTACGAGAAAAAAACGCACGTGTGACCAAACTCAACGCGCGTGCACGGCCAAAAAAACGCTCGCGTAACCGTACCCTTAAAATGTTTATGGCCTTAACTGTAGTGTGTGTTAATGAGAAAGTGTGTGTCAGTGAAACAGTGAATGTATATTTCCTAATAACATATGTTTGCTATATTCGCTGTAGTGGATGTGTGTCGGAGACTTAAAACATTCAGCCCATTTATGAACGCGCTACTAAGTTATTTTAGTGTTCGTAATTGTAAAAAATTTAAACGAATAATTTAAATATTAATACAATTTTGGGTCCTTCAGTCTTTCGACTGGCTTGTACCCTACCCGCATACACCCGTGGGGCGTGTGTTACGGAGTCTCTCACGGGTATAGGCCTCTACACCTACAGTTTAACGGCGGATCCTAACGGCATAGTTGGGGAGGGTTTATACTAGGCAGATACTTCTCGCTGGTTTGCCATCGCCTTGCGAGGAGAAACGGTCGTATCTAAATACTTAAATAAAATAAAATATTATAAATCCTAATAAGCGATTCGAAGAAATATATTTCGTAATTCAAGCAACAAGGTATCGAACGTTCTTCTTACATGCCGGAAGTTAGACATTTACCACGCGGTCTACATGTTAGAAGAAGTTCTGAAAAATTTTGGTTCGAGATTTCAGGTGCCTTATTTTTAAAACCAGTCGAATTGTTGTATTAATTTTCTGCAGTGGGTGCTTCATTAAATCGTATAGCACCTAATAATGATGCTTAATGAGGAATTATGTACAGTTTCTACTTAAGCATCTAGAAGCTCGTGCCTGTCCTCACCAATTTCGTCAGGCTACTGTGTTAAGGTTTTTAGATCATCTACAACTGTAAGAGGTCATTCATAATTTGTTGTCCCTAAATAATATTGAGCGAAGGCTGAATCAACGGAAGAGAGCCTACTTATAATTCTTTGAGAAAGTTATGAACGAAAACTACATTGAAACAACAGGCTACTCACCAGTATAACTCGAGAAGAATGAAAACCCATAGAGATTTTGGAGTTGATTCATTAGTAACCCTGAGAATGAAAACCTACCGATACCATTGCAACAGAAGATAGAAAATGCGACACTTAGATTGGTAGAGAAAGGCAGATAAAAGTTGAAAGATATAAACGAACACATAAACTAGTGGAATTCGACGTAGGAGAATTAATATTGTTGTAAATTAACTCAGTTGGTAGAAGAGTAGATAACACAGCGAGAAAATTCTTCAGGTTATACGAAGGATCTTATGTGTCGCAGAAGAAGTTTGGAAAAGAGGCCTACTTTGTATGCATTCTTTAATGCTTACAAATACTAGTGTTTGAATTCGGCAATATCTGTACAGAAGAAAATAGTGTTAGGCAAAGTAATAATTGAACCAGTTATGGAATTAAAGTTACTTGGGCGCATTGACAGCTATCTCTGGACTACTTAGATAGAATGTGAAAGAAATTGATGTGGAAGAAATGAAAAATAACAGAGTAAGCGATTGCATGAATAACTTTCTGTAATGCAATATTTTAAAAGAACAAATCTATAATTCACAAAAGCACAATAATATCTATCTTGATATGTTGAGCAGAGGTTTGATGAGAAACGCCTAAACAAAAGAGATAGGTGGAAGTGACAGAAGTTAGAATTCTTAGAAGAATGGTAGGGAAAGCAGTTGTGGGCCTGAACACGCAATAAGAACGAACATAAGGGAGATTCGCGGAATAACAGATATAACAGAATGAATATGGACAGTGGACAGAAGACAGATGTGAACTGGACATAATGAGGATCAGAACAGATTAGTGAATAGTACCGATAGACAAGAAGCCGTCTAGCAGGAAGCGAGATGGGAGACCTAAGAAGTCACTGTGTAAGAGCTTGAATGAAGCTGATGGTATTAAAGTGGTAGAATCTCCTGTAAGAGGAGACGTAGAACAAGGAACGTTCAAACTAATGCAGAACAGTAAGGTGTATAAATGTAGATACAAAATTGTATCTCATGCATATTTATTCCTTTATATTATACTAATGGTACCCGTGTGCTTCGCTGTATGTGCCAGTTGCAGCGAGCTTTATAGAAAAACTACTATCTCTATTCTACTATTGTAAAGTCGAATCTACTATTAACAGTCTAAAAGTGAACGGTCAACAAATGTAAAATGAATAGTCCAATTAATGAATAAATCTTAAAACACAAAATGGAGTTATTAAAGATGTACACTGAAACGAAATAATACGGAGCAGTAGAATAGAATACGCAGAATTCGATAACTGTTTAGTACAGATTTTATCGAGTCTGTAAAAATAGTAGCGAGAAAATGAAATATTGCGATAGCAGTAGCAATGATAATTGGTGTTTAAGAAAATTAGAATCGTCACTAACACCACTGTGCGCGTTAATGACAACTAAAAACTCAGCAGTCCTGCATACGGACAGTAAACCTATTTTGGGGGACAGTACGTAGCAGTATGCATGCTGGGCCAGTGTAATGCGGCAACAGGAAACCGTAGAACATCAAACTGACGCGATTTCGGATAGCCAAGACCGATGTTGACAATGATAAGAGAGAGAGAGAGAGAGAGAGAGAGAGAGAGAGAGAGAGAGAGAGAGAGAGAGAGAGAGAGAGAGAGAGAGAGAGAGAGAGAGAACGTACGTTTGTGTGAAGAGGAAAGGATGATGGTAGATGGAAGGACGAGTGACGCAAAGAAATGCAGTAAATAAAAAGACAGAGGAAATAAGAGTTTGTGGAAACGACGTAGGCCTATATAATGTTTTACAAAAACGCCAATATCTTGAAAAAGAAAAGGGAGATTTTAATAAAGCAAAAGACAAAATAAAACTTGGAATTTTCTCTAAATGTCTCTTGCTGACGCCGTACAGATATCATTGACAGTCGCTAGCTGTACGTATAGCTTATAGAACAAAAGTTATCCCATCCCAAAAAACACAGATAAGCATGCTTTTTCACTATATCAAACAAAGAAATTTCGTGACATAGGACCGTTTTAAGGCTATTGGTTATCGGCTATCGGTTTTAACAATTAAAATTGTTAAAGTTATCGGTTCAAATTTACGTCTAAAAAAAAATCTTCAAACTTCGAGATGGAACTCATTGATGAAAACATTTTATTAATCGGATCACTAGTTTCTGAGATTAGCCTGAATAATGAAACAAACGAACAAATTTTATCTCCTTATAATAGTAGTATAGCTTACATATATTTGTAATTGGACAATTATAAATAAACCTGTACATGTATTTATATATCCAGTTAGGTACAATCATTATAGTACGATGCAACAAAATTTTTCGGTGCTGTAAGTAAATGCGTTTAAAACAGACCCATTATCACGACACAGAGCAAGAGTCATATTCCTATCATCTGGAAAGATGAGTTTTGCTGATTTGTCATTTGTCATTTTGAGAGTTTTGTTACAAAAGAAAAAATTATACGAATATATACATTTACGAAAAATCGGACTTGTACAGAGAGAGTGGTATGCGAGAGAGAGAGATAGAGTATGAGAGAGGGTGAGAAGAGAAGGGAGAATGACATATGAGATACGGATGTCATTTAACAGCGAAAACATGAAATACACAAAAAGCATACATTTGCCACGTTCATATTTCGTCATTAAAGTTTCAACAACAAGCAAGAATGGGCGGGACGGGTAACGGTCAATAAATAGCATTAAAACGGCTCAGTCCAGCGTTGTTAGCTCGGCATTTGAAACATCCACGGCTGTGCACAGATTCATTTACAAGTGTAAACGCATTCACAATGCTGACTCAATTACCGGCGCAACATTACAACTACGCTTTCCGGATCTCGTTTTTTTACACTGACGGAGGATTAGGGTCCACAAGCGTGAATCACTTCGTCATAATTTTTTCGACTTTTGAAGTGAACACTTCCGCTCCTAGGACAGTAAAATGATTCAAGGGTTACGAAATAGGTGAAAGGAAGAAACAGTGTTGCCAAGCCAATCAACCCCTTTTCCCAAAATTTCCCCACTACCACAATTGTGTGTTCTTTAAATAAAGTGTAATATTTTTAAAAATATAAGCATGTTCTAAAACTTTAAATACTAGTACAAGAATAACGTAAATATTAAAAATAATTTTGTTTATGATAAAAGAAAAATGTATTCACATGATGAGAGTTCGAGCTGAATATTTATGAAACCCTATTCTTGTACTTAGTTCATTATTTACCTACTATATCTACACAACAATGTGTTCATATAAACTATACTTAAACTTACAAACAAAATATATATTTTCATAAAAAGAATTTAAAATCAGCGACACCTATTTTTTATAAGAATATTTATTAGTATCGTCAATAAGAATGTTTGAACTGTCGAAAGAGTATAATTTGTATCTTTGTTTAATTTTTATTCGTGAGTTGATTTGTATTAATTTAAGTATTATTTAAGTATTTGTGAGTTTAATTTGTATTTGCTTTTATTTTATTCGTGAGTTCCATTCTGGTTGGTTTTATGTTGTATTTGGCTGGATATTTTTTATGTTTTAAAATTCAATTTAGCAATTTAACTATTCTGTAATTTGTAAAAAAAAAAAGAATTATTAGTGTGCGTATGAGATTCTACTTTTTAACAAAATATTGCGTAAATAATGTGGTTACTTTTAAAAAATTATCTGTTACATATTATTTGTATATGTATGTGTACTGAAAATAATACGTACGATACGATTCTACTTATGTTTAATGTAAATATCGATTTCTTATAATAAAAATAATAATTTTTCATAAAAATACTACTATGCTCTCGTCTCATTTAGTTATCCGTTTACTCTTAGTTTAACCTTAATTTTTCATAGCAAAATCTCTCTTACTCCAAACACATAGGTGCAGAATTTTACACGTTGAATCAGTTCATCCGCCAGTCGACACTGAAGTACTCACTTCTGGTGTGTGTTCCACGACACGCCATTATTTTATCTTGGTTTGTTAAGGCCGTGATCCATTATTTCAATTAGGTAAGTTCTTTGATAAGAGGTACTCTCTTGTAAGAGAGGAACTGAAAGTTGAAGAAGTAAATAGAATTATTATTAAGTATAGAGAAAGCTGGAAACAACACATTAACATAATGGGCAGTGACAGATTCCACAAGGTAGCCTTACTGTATCAGCCGAAAGGGAAGAGAAGCCTGGGAAGACCCAAGAAGAGACGGTCCGACCAGTTTGGAGCCGGAACAGACTAACAGTCTAAGCCGTGACGAAGAAGAATAAGAAGAAGTAAGTTTTTTGAACTATGAAAACTCGATTTTAAATTTTTACTTTATACTATTCGAAACATCTCCATAGTACCAAACGTGGCTCGTTTCCGCGTCGCTTCCGTAAGCAAATTGATGGGCACTAATGTGGTGCGCGCTCCCAAGAGGGCATTGAATAGGCAATTGATTTCCATTTAAAACACGAACGATTTATAAATTGCCTAATGTCGATCCTACATCGAACACAATGCCCTGCCGGAAAAGTATTAAAATACGATACCCAAGGGAATATTAGTTTCTCAGTGTTGCCGGCAGTGAAATGATTTTAGGTATATTAATAACGTTAATCAGATTAATCCACTTTACTTTCACGACAAAAACTGAATACAAAATTGTTTGCTAAAAACGGCTTACTATTGATGAACATGATGTCAGAGGCGCTTTACTGCAGGATGTCGGATAACAAACTGCCTCCTAAATCGCGCATCTGTTATCTCAACGGTTAATTTGTTTTTCTGCCAGTTTGCTGACAGATTAGTATGGACATGCAAGAAGAATGGAAGCAGAAATATTACCTGAGTAAGATTTAAAATTTAAAACATTAACCTAAAGATAAAAAAGGTGTGACCATAAACCTAAGTAGTATTTAAAATGTAAACCTAAAGACAATAAGATAACTCTCATTCTCCGATGTCTTCTTCAGGAGTAGGCCTATATCATTTGCTCGACCGTTTCACTTTTCATTTTGGTTGACGAATACTACTGTCACATCTCGTTGATTACCGTTTGAGGCCATTCCCATTGAAAGCCATTGTGCTGGTGCATTGATACTTCCACGGTGTGGATATACTGCGTTTTTGTTGTTGTTACCTTTAGGCAAGATTGACGCTCGTGAATTTCCAGAGCTTTTTTATTTATATCCACATTCTTCTGTGTTTACCCAGCCCGATCTACTTTTTGTCTTTAACTGCCCGGTTTTTGTCTGGCGTTATGTTTGGACATCTTGTTTGTTTGATTTCTTTAAGGAAGGCGTCAAATAAAAAGTCACCAACATTAGAAAAAATCGCTCACAGTCAAATCCGAAACACGCAGACACGCATTGTTGAAACGGTTGAATGTCGGACCATTAGGCCGTGATCTCATGTTTGTAGATCACCAGCGGAGGCCACCTTCAGTGGTTAAGAGTACCAGCAGATGTTCGCCGGTACTCTTGAACATTTGCTGGTATTCTTTGCCATTGAATATGGCCTCCGCTGGTGAAGTTGGTACTTCAAACACAAGACCACGGCCTAATGGTCCGGCATTCAACCGTTTCAACAATATTGACTGACGCCGGCCGTGACATGCTAAGAACTCAGTTACACAGACACACACTTTTGATCTGTTACAACCCGTTACGTTTGTTGTCCGTTACGATATCTATCGCGTAACGTGCTCACCTCCGACGCGAGAGTACGCGGCTTCGAGACTTACGGCTGGGCGTACAGTGTCCGGTCCATTCTGAGATCTACAATATACAGCGCCTACCAGCAGAGAGGGGAATTTACGGCTGGGTGTAACAGCAGAACCTAATGTGTGACCAGAGACACTGTCCTGAACTCTTTATACCCGTCAATTGCTCCTGCAAGAAGGAAATTATTTTTGATAAAGTTAAGCTTATCTATCCCTATCTTATCCCATAGTTTAATACTCATAAGATCGCTCTGTTGTTGACACGGACCTTGGGTTTAATGACAGAAAATCTTTCTACTAAAAAAATATTTGGTCCCCAGGACACAGTTCGCAGATTCATAATCGATTTATCTCCTCTACGTATGTTAAAATTATAAAAGTTCAGAACATTACTAATATTTAACAATTAAATTAAAAAAAATTGATAAAATAAATTTTTAATTTCAAAACGTGTCTTAGTACGTGCATAAGCACACAAGTATGTGAATATATAGATACATGTTGATGTGTGTGTGTGTGTTTGCGTGTTTGCATTTCAAGAGGGAAAATATAACTTGGCTCTAAACACGAGTTTGCAGTCAACACCACTTCATCGATTGTGATCAGACACTCGACGTGTCGACGGGCGCGTTGTCACAAAGCCGAAACTGTTGCGTTCGGCTCTTTGACTAAACACGACGAATATCCCCGAGGCATGTCTTTACCGTCCGGCGAGAAGTGCTGATTTCGTACAAACGTTTGTTTAATATTTCGCTCAAGCCGTAACATTGTGAGATGCAATAATTGAAATCCTCAATCCGTTATGAAAATTGCATTAAAATTAGAGTTTATGAAATTGTAGCTAACGTTAATTTCACTTTTTACTTGTCTTACATTCTTTCACTGTGTAATACGATTCCACACGTCACATTTTTTAAAACTACCGGTATATTGTTTATTAATGATCAGAATTTGAATACTGTACCCTAAGGCAAGGGTCTCCAAACTACAGCCCGCGTCATCCCAACCGATGCTGCGTGCAGTTTTTAAATATATCGTCAATATACTTCAAATATTATAACATTTTACTAAATAACTAAACAAGTATAAAATCAAAGTATAGGGCTAACTTGTCAGATGAACACTTGAAATCTATTCTAGTGATTGGAGCATCAAAATCTGACCCAAAATGGACAGGCATTGTATGTCAGAAGCAACTCCACACATCCCATACGTACATAAAAAAGCCAGAAAATAATACATAAAAAATATATTTGAATGTTATTTTTTCCTTACTTTTATTTACATTATTTTGAATAAATGAATTTGTTTTCTTTGGATAAGTCTGCTTAAACTTTATTTAAATACCTATTTTATAGACTTGATTATTTTGTAAACTTAAAAAAATAAATTACAATATGTGTGTGTGTGTGTGTGTGTGTGTGTGTGTGTGTGTGTGTGTGTGTGTGTGTGTGTGTGTGTGTGTGTGTGTGTGTGTGTGTGTGTGTGTGTGTGTGTGTGTGTGTGTGTGTGTGTGTGTGTGTGTGTGTGTGTGTGTGTGTGTTGGCCCGTCTGACTTCCAAGATTTTTCAATTCGGCCCTCAAGTGAAAACGTTTGGAGACCCCTGCCTTAATTAACTGAGTGGTGGCTCAGAAGTCATGACTCTCTATTGCGTCGTAATGACACTCCTTGCAGTGATAGGGCAGCGCCACTGGTCTTGGGGTATAGTGAGAAATTTTGCGGGGCTGCACCACCGGCTTCGGAAGCGGATATGAGCACTACTGGATGAGCTGCTGATTCAGGGAAATAGATGGTATATTTTATGTACTTGACTCGGCTCAACTACATACACGCCATTATATTAATATTTTTTCAAATGGAACTCATATTATGTAGATATAAAACATATTGTCAGTTAACAAGAGTGCTATCCGTTATTGTTACCATGGAAATATTAATTTCATTTTTTTTTAAGTAGTTCCGAATCCAGATGATATTATGTCGAGCAATACTCAAATCATTATTATAACGCTAGTAATTCGTAACTCAAGATTCGTTTGAGTCCCAACAACATCAGGTAAGCCTGTAGTACAAATAGTACTACTGCACCCCACTGTAATATACATTGCTTATGTGTGACACGCAATGATTTCTCACTGATGCTGAGCGAAAAAATGTACGCCCATTAGTTGTGTATAATGGTGAAGTAAAATGCATAAAGTGAATGGCCTATAACGCATTAATAGTGATTCTGCGAAGGCCTGTAAAGCCTGCTGTTACCTGTTACACGCCCTTAAAAGCGTTGTGTGTGTGTGTGTGTGTGTGTGTGTGTGTGTGTGTGTGTGTGTGTGTGTGTGTGTGTGTGTGTGTGTGTGTGTGTGTGTGTGTGTGTGTGTGTGTGTGTGTGTGTGTGTGTAAACATTAATTACAATTTCTATTGTTTAATGTGAGCGAGTTTGATTATACTCTTAACTCATGAATCGACTCATGTTATACAGTAGTCGTTAAAAACGGTAAAATTATTTATACTTCTCTTTCTCTATGTCTGTTTCAGAAGTAAGAGTACCCTAATATGACGACCCAGTGAGGAGGCTCTACGAATTACAAATTTTGAAATGGAAGCGATATACAACGACTTGACTGCTCTATGATGGGGACCCCAGGCGCCCAAAGAGGCGCCCCCACTGCTAACTAAGCGGGGGCGTGCGATGAAGGGGACCCTGGGCGCCCCGGAGAGTCTACACTGTGGATCTATCCACTATTGATTCTATTGCCTTGATTGACACAGTACAGGCTTTGACGTGAAAGGTGCGTGCCTTTTGTGTCCATACGTAAGAACATATTAGTTGATAAGTCGACACATGTTATATTCGTTAACAAAGGAATACTACTTATACTTCACTTTCCCTGTGTCTGTTTCAGCAGTAAGACTACCCTGATGCGCCGACCCTGTGAGGAGGCTCTACGAATTACGAATTTTGAATTTCAAGCGATATGCAACGACCTGACTGCTCGATGATGGGGATCCCAGGCGCCCAAAGAGGCGCCCGCTGCTGACTTAGCAGAGGCGTGCGATGAAGGGGACCCTGGGTGCCCCGGAGAGTCTACACAGCGGATCCATCCACTACTGCCTTGATTGACACAGTACAGGATTTGACGAGAAAGGTGCGTACCTTGTGTGTGTGTGTGTGTGTGTGTGTGTGTGCGCGCGCGCGCGATATTGTGTACAAATATTAATTGATAAGTCGGCACATGTTATATTCGTTAACAGCGGTATACTATTTATACTTCTCTTTCTCTGTCTGTTTGAGCTGTAAGACTGCCCTGATATGACGACCCTGTGAGGAGGCCCTGCGAATTACGAATTTTGAATTGCAAGCAATATGCAACGATTTGACTGCTCGATGATGGGGACCCCAGGCGCCCAAAGAGGCGCCCACTGCTGACTTAGCGGAGGCGTGCGATGAAGGGGACCCTGGGCGCCCCGGAGAGTCTACACTGCGGATCCATCCACTACTGCCTTGATTGACAAAGTACAGGATTTGACGTGAAATCTCATACCAGATTAATCATTCAACATACATTTAGAGAGTACGAGTAGCTTGCAATACGTTTGTACTTGTGAATGTGTTTTAGTTCTGAATAAATTTGTAACATTCTTATAAACCATATACTTGTGTTTTTTTGATCTGTTGTAGTTTTTAACAAATTACTGTTCAAAAGCTTTGTTATTCGGTGACGTATTTTCAAATTCACAACCATCCTCGCGGTAATTGTACTAGTAAGTAAGAGAAATGAGTTTTAAAAATTTAGACCACATTAGACGTGGTCTGTGTATATGGTAAACGTACGGAAAAAAGGATGGTAAGAGTTAAATAGTAAATGAAGAAGGGAACAAAAAAAAGCGTAGACAACCTAGGATGTTTCCTATTATAATCTTCTTTTTTCTTCTTCTTCTTTTTCTTCTTCTTCTTGTTATTCTCCTTTTACTTATCTTCTTTTGCACTTCCAGTTTTAAGCACAAACTATCTATTATGGAAACCATCTGTTCCTTATGGAAGCCATCTCTGCAACTTACGAGTGACATAGTCCAAATATATATTAAACAGCATTGTAGAGAGAATACTGCCCTGTTTTACACCTTGATTTATACTTAGAACCTTCTGTTCTCTCCCTCTTTGCAGAAGTATCTGTGTATCCTAAGAGAGACTCTTTACTGCAATAATAAGGTGCTGAGGGTAACCATTTCGTTGTAAAATTTCCCATAACATCTTCCAATCTACCTTGTTGGAAGCCTTTTCAGAATCCAAAAAAGAAATATATGTTTAAGACTTATGTCCAAGACTTTCTCGGACAAAAAATCAACGTTGTCCATACTCCTTCCTGATGGTATATAATGCTGGATTTCAACTGGAAAATTGGATTGATCTATTCTGTTCATGTCATACATCTACCTTCTTCTATTTTTTTGCTATTTTATCCTGCAAACTGTATATTTCCAATTCTGTTCTTTGCCCGCTTTCCTTGTCTTGTTTTCTCTTCTACATATCTTCACAGCTTTAAAGAATTTCATCTCTACTCCCTGTACGTGATTTTCTTGTCTCTTAGTAAGAACCCGTGATTCGCATTATAAAGCAATGTCGGACTGCAATCGTTTTATACATTTTATTTCTCTTATCTCTTCGAGTGTGTATTGTGTTTAAAATGTCGGCTTGTTGCTCCATAAATATGACCAAACTTATTGCTCGTGTTTTCATATAGATTCCTATCGAATCTACACAAATTTTGCACCCGAGGTAGTTAAAACTCTGAACCTGTTCGGTGACTGTACGTTCCACGACTATTTTGTCCTATCTGGCTTCTTTCCCAGGAACGCGACTGTTTTTGTTCTTTTGACTTCTGGCTGCTCTATTGCGAATAAGTTCTCCACATTGGCAGATTTTATATCCGGTTGCTAGCCCAGGAAAAATCCTTTCTCATTTCTTACTGAAGCCAGCACAATGGAGGGGTGGTAAAGATACGGGAAGGAAATAATTTGAGACCAGTAACGGGGCCTCCGAGCTACACAAATTACCCATCGGCTCCCGTGGGTGGCGAAGGGTATGGGTGAGAAAGCCAACATTTGTCGGTTACAACAGCGGTTAGATGCTTCTTTTGGTTGCCTCTTACAACGGGGGGAGGGGAGATCCCGTGGTGTTATTCTACTAAAGCTTGGGATACCAGATAGAGGGAAAATATACTAGATAAAAAAATTTCACTTTCTCTGCCTATGTGTGACGTCTGGAAGCGGGTATCAAAAGACAAACGGATTTTAGACGACTAATTAAACTATTAATCGAAATTCAGTTGGAGTGGTAGTATCTTTGAACCGGTTTGACTGGCCTCTGATCCTCATAAATTCCCAGGGTTGGATGAAGTGTTAGCTCTCAAAGGAGCCCTTAGCCTCTCTCCAGCCAAGACCGTACTGCGTGGTAAAGTGCCACATCCTACAAGAGGTGACCTTGTTGATGCAGAACGGATCTATACCAGAAGGTCAATAAACATTCTTGGCGGGAGGGCAGCAGTGGCCACCAGTACCAAGTTAGGGCATAAGGGAAATTATCCTGGATCGGCTTACCTTAGGAGTATTACAGGCGGGAATCTAGTCAGATGTAATACTGCGTCCTATTGTTATACGCTGTCGCCTTGCAGTTGAATGTTGGGACATCAAAGGCTATGGGAAGACAGCCCTAAATAAAAATTACCGCAAGTCATACCCCGTAAGGGGGCAGCCCACTTACCCATCTACGGGCTGGTACCCTACAATTGGGAAATTAATTAACTCAGAACTTTTAAAGAACACAGCCGGACAGAAATTACAAACAACGGTGGAAAGAACACTTAGAAAGAATGTCAGACTCCAGACTGTACAAACAAAACTAAAACACAAGCCTATAGTATACAGATGTGTGAATAGATCCATAAGAGATTTCTGAAGGCGGAACAGGCAGCACCTTGCCTAAGCTGTGTTGTCAAAATGGTAATAAATCGATATTCAGCTAAGAAGATGGGAAAATTAATTATTGAGGTTTTGAGAAGATTAAAAACAAAGCTCTGTATGACAATTAAGTACATTTATTCGGTTATGGGTGGTTTCGCTTTTTTTCATTGATCAGAAACATTGATAGTATATAAAAAACGCAATATCTAAAACATATTGAAAATTCCCCAAAAATATAAGACGTATAGGAGTTACCAGAACCAAATAACTTGCCACCAACCCGAATGTTATCGCCCTCATCTCCTTGTCTAAGACGTGGCCAAACTCATGAAGACGTTTAGTCAAAATGAACAAGTCTTCTTGAAGTAATTTAGTTGCGGTGATACCAGAGTTTAGTCATTCCATCTGGACGTTTCGATAATTATGCGGAACACGCTACTTATAACTCATTATGCACCGTAATGTTATTTGAAGTGTCATCAGTTTTTTATTACGCAATTAACGTTCGATGTTAATAGTCGTTTAATTTCGTTTTCTACGTCACCGTGACTATATGTAAAACGATGAAATTAAATGTAAAAGACGCGTAGAAAGACATGTAACAACACAAAATGACAGAAGACTTGGAATAGAGCCCGTAACATAAATAGAAGTAGTGTAAAACATAACAAGTGTAAAGCGTTATTTCAGTCAGTCTGCACTAGAGCTAAGATATATTACAGAGACGATCGAGAAAATTGTACTGGAAAACGATTTCAGCTAACTGCGATAAAATCGCTGTAAGCCAGATTAAGACGCCAAGCAGTGTTGGGAGGTATCAAACTCGTGCCCTCATTACGATTCTTGTCACACGGCAAAAATATGTAACTCGTAATCGCCGGTCAAATAGGTACTAAACCGAACGCAATAAATGGAAGTGTTCGATTTATGTTCACGTGTCGTAGGCGATACCTCTGAAGCCGTTTTGACAATTACTTAATTTCAAATAATCTTTGAGCGATTCATGAATTTCCCTTTAACAAAAAACTTAGTGAAGTTAATATTTTAATTATTACATTTGTAGGGTTATCAATGATGTTAATTAAGTAACGTTATCTTATTGCTGACCTCCGGGTTTTGTTTGCAACTTTATTTAGGTAGAGTTCTCAGTTCTTCCGTCACAGTTTTGGTTTCCAAAAATTATCCGTTCGATGAGATGATAGCCCAGTCGAAGTACATCAACTCGACTAATAACGAAGTCAAAACGTGTACGAAACAACTCAAAATTAAGTTCCTACCACAGTTTTGACTATGATGTTGACGAAGGTGATAATGACGGCGGGCACAAGTGCGAAGCTGATGACAATGTGCGAAGAAGCATGCAAAGAAGATACAACTGCGAAGAAAATGACGATGACGTTGACGAAGATGATGTTGGTTATAGTAGCGGTGAAGAAGTAGAAGAAGAAGGCGATGGTGGTGGTGGTGTTGGGATGATGATGATGATGATGATGATGATGATGATGATGATGATGATGATGATGATGATGATGATGACAAACAAAGCGTGAAAGCTCGTATTAGTAGGCCACAAGACGCGAAACACCACCTCACATTCGTTTCGTGGTCGCGGTCAATTTAAAGAAACCGGTAGGCCTACTGCCAACGCAAATTTTCCTCTTTGTATTGCAAACAACTGCAACCGTGCGCGCAGATCTAAGACGTCTACTAAGCGTGTTATGGTTGCCAATAAGCAAACACTGAAAATTAAATAGAAGTACCGCCATCAACGTAAAACGAATTATGAACTTCATTGGATTTAATTAAAACTTTCTTCATTACCTATGTCTCTTAAAAAGTAGGTTGCCAACACTTGTCTATAAAGTTACTTACCTTCAGATATTTCCAAAGTTTGCCGATTTTGATCAAGTGTACACTTCACACAAGACAACAATGCATTGGTGTAACTAGCAGCTGCTTCTGGAAGCGGGGGAAGAGACTAGCTTCCGAAGGGGTATCAGACTAACTTCAATGTTCGACTCCCCATTTTCCTCAAGGCAAATGAGAAATTCAGGAGTCTTCCCTTATATTTTAAAAATTTATGTTATGAATACAGTGGAACCCCGCAGGTCCGAACTCCGCTAGTCCGAAAACCCTCTTAATCCGAACCGGACGTTTGAAAAAAGGGTCTAAAAATACCGTAGGACAAAGAAATAAAAATTACGACAAAATATCTGGAACATATCAATATAATTTGTACATAAAAAAATCTTAGATAAATACACACTAATGCATTTTAGTGAAGTTTTTATAAAAACTAAGTACTTTAGTTTGTTTTAAGTATATGGCAAAATAAAGTTTTGAATTACGTTATCAACAAAATAGCATCTGTAAAATGAATGGAAAAACATATTGGTACTTACAGTTTAGTGCCAGTAAAAGTGCATAAAACACAAAAACTACAATAAATATACACTACATAACTAGTCACTACTTAAGGTGTTGCACAAAATCAGTCATTTTTCTCTGATGCAAAGCTGTAAATCCAGCAGACGCCGCGATGTTCCGGCAGCGCCTCAAAAATAAGACATCTTCCGATGTAGCATTGACGTGCTGCTCTACATAGACTAACGGTAGTTCAAAAGCTCTCGCTGCTTCGGCGTGTGAGATCTGTGGCACAGGATCATCTGCTTCTTCATTTTCGTCAGAATCAACATCACGTGTTTGTTGTATCAAAGATACGATTTCTTCATCAGTCAAAACTTGATGGTCTTCGATGTCAGCTGCCAGCCATTCGTTGACGTCTGTGTCGTCTGCTAGCTGCTAGTTGTTCAGTGTCGTTCATTGACGCGAGTCACGTAGTGTATCGGAATTACCAGTAGCCAATGCAATATTTAACTGGTATTCACTGTAATTTTATAGTATAAAAGAGAGAGTGCAAGATCAAAAATTAGTAGGCTACAGTACTTTGATTGTAGGCACGAATGTGGTACTATTTATACACGTTATACAATTTATATGTATAATATTCAGTACTGTATAACCTATAACCCGGTTTATCCGAATTTACGCCAATCCGAACAGGGCTTGGTCCCAATTAGTTCGGACCAGCGGGGTTCCACTGTACGTATTTTCAAAACGCACAACTGGATTAGAAATAGGCCTACGTTAAGTGTTTATGGAATTTTGCTGAAATTTTTAGGAGCTCTGGTGATGGGAGAATAATCCCCCGTCGTAGTTACGCCACTGGGCAATAGTAACGTTAATGTAAATATAACATATTAAATTGCATATGCACTTACATTAAATTACAAATGTTTTACACTAACCCGATAATAACATCTAATGAAAATATGCAATAATCATAATTACTACCAAAATTATGAATGTTGTACTTACGAAAAACGAAATCGCATTGCTTCAAATGGGATAGAAAAAATACTTTTGAGTGTATAAAGAAGTCCAACATTCCAACGTGGTGTGTGTGTGTAAGAAGGGCTGATATTAACGGGCGTTTGTTGTAGCAACAAAGCAGAAGATGGAGAAGAAGAAGAGGAACAAGAAGAAGATAACGACGACAACGACGACGACGACGACGACGACGACGACGACGACGACGATGATGATGATGATGATGATGATGATGATGATGATGATGATGATGATGATGATGATGATGATGATGATTATGAGGAGGAGGAGGAGGAGGACGACGACGACGACGATGATGATGATGATGATTAGGAGGAGGAGGAGGAGGAGGAGGAGGAGGAGGAGGAGGAGGAGGAGGAGGACGACGACGACGACGACGACGACGACGACGATGGTTATGATGACTACGATTTCGAGATTTACGCAAGTTATTACCGTAAGACTAATAACCTTTAATCTTCACGAGGATTATTTTTAATACGTTTTCTTCTGATTAACCAAGACCACCGTAGGGATGAGGAAACTGAAATGTCAGATGTTAAGAAAACAGTAATATCGCGAAACTGTTTTGTTTGCAGAAATACTACAGTTTCAGGAATTTTCCATCTTTTTTTCCTGTGAATTGGACTGGGTAACAACGTACGGATAAAAGTCAATAGTGATAATAATAATAATAATAATATGTTGACGACGACGTATATGTAAAGTTTTAATTAAATTTGCATAATTGGCGTATAAATATAGAGGTTGTTTTCATCGCGTGACGTCATATTCCAATTGTGGTAAACTTAATTACTGAAGCAGTGATATCTGTGCAGTGTAAACTTTAGTATCTATTACAACTATAGATAGTGTACAACATTCTCATCACGTGGCTTCGGCAAACAAACTATATTAAACGATGAACAAACAGTTAATATAAAATAATAAAAACAACAAAATAATAATTAGACCAAACAATCTCCCTGTTGATAGCCGCGGAATTTCCTACAACTGCCTGTTTACGGTTTATTTAGTGTAAAAATTTTCCCATCACGAGGTGTAAGACTGTTCAGATGAGTAAATTTTTCATTTTCATTCCTTTTTAGTTTGCTGATAGTTTCGTTTCTTTTAGTTTAACCTGACTGCTTCACTTCCATGACTTCTTCTTTAGCCATGTATACTTTTTTTGGTTCTTTTTTTTAATATTTTTATTCTTGTTTTACACATTTGTTATTCACATCAGGAATGGGAATTCAAATGGATGAGCAGTGCTTAACAACTCTCCTAATTGCCGACGATCAGGTAACTATAGCGTGTGACGAGGACGACACAGACTATATGTTTAGAAAATTGAAAGAGGAGTACGAGAAATGGGGTCTAAACATAAACACTACTAAAACAGAATATCTGAAAATACGAGACATGCAAGAAGAAGACCCAGATCTGTAAATCCATAGAATCGGAAAGTGTAGCGAATTCAAATATTTGGGAAGCATTATTTCAGAAGATGGAACAACAAAGAAAGACATCAAAAGTAGGACACAACAGGGAAAGAAGTCTATTCGTTTGCTAAACTCGTTATTTTGGTCGAACAAAATGACGCTTCAAACTAAACTGACAATCTACACAACTATTGTGGAGCCCATTTTAACTTATGGCTGCGAATGCTGGCAACTTCCAGATAATGAGAAAAAGGTGATAGAAACTGTAGAAATGGACTTCTTAAGAAGAGCGTGTAATATTTCTAGAATGCAACATGTTAGAAACGAAGATATAAGAAGGAAAACAGGGCGCATATTTACAACATTGGAAAGAATAGAATCCAGACAGTTGCTATGTTATGGTCACGTAATGAGGATGGAGGAGAAGCGATGGCCAAGGAAAGCATTGACTTACACACCACAAAACAGGAAAAGGAAAAGAAGACTGACAACACAATGGAGAACAGGAATTAGGAAAAGCATGAGAGATGGAGCGATTGAAGACGATGACTGGAAAGATAGGGAGAAATGGCGATCGAAATGCTGGATGCGGCATAGACTGTAAGACCCTCGCTAATAATAATAATAATATTCTTGTTTTATTTACTTGAGAGTCCCCTTTGTGTAATCTGTTCTATGGTATTAAGCCACATCTATTGGCTATCCTTTGTTTTAGTCTTTGTTGTAATTATTGTTGTTGTTGTTGTTGTTGTTGTTGTTGTTGTTGTTGTTGTTGTTGTTTTCTATTGTCATCGTTACTACTATATATCTTTATTTTATTTTCTGTCGGAAGTATTTTTATGTTTCTCTGTTATACGATCTTGTGTAAGAAACTGTGCATGTTGCCCACTGCAGGTAACTGCAGGGATGTATAAATAGCAAAGCGCGCCAAATTCTTTCTTTCTAATTCTCTGCTTTTTTACTGAACATTACATGCCACGGAATGGGCGAGGTATCCACGAACCGTGCTTATGTCTAAACGTTGATGACCAAACTTTAGTGAACGTTTATTTTCAGTAGGCTACTGTTTGTAACAGTCTTTGTTACTCGAGCTCTGTTACTATAATTTGCCTAACGGTTGTCAGTTCTGACCTTTCGGTGTTCACACCACGTTCAGGTCCTACCTAACAACAATAGAGTACCGCGTACAAATCTTACTTATAAAACAAAAATGCTTACATCCCCTTGTAGTTTACTCAGTTTAAAGTCTTCACTTGGTTTACTATTCCGTTAGTTCTCTCAAACGTTCCTTTTACGCTTTAAGTAGGCGACGAGTAATGTATTACGCTACAGATTTCGATAGAGCGCGTTTTTATACCATCGTTTTACCGTTTATGAAAACCAACGTGTAAAGACAGACTTTTTACTGGACACACACACAATTATGAATTAGCACATCGGCCGAGATTTACCGTAAACATTAAAACAAATATTTATTAATATTTTCATTCATTATATGCAATTTAAGTTATTACTGTAACATAGTTTTTAAGCAATTATCAGTACTATTTCTATAACACTACCAGTATTTGTATGGCTTAAAAATAATATTATTATACTACTATTACCTTATTCGTGTGCGACAGATGGAAGCAACACAGGGGATCGTTGCAAGAGGATATTAGGCAGGAGATCTCGCCGGATTTCATCATCAAAACGATACTTCAAGGGGAGGACTCTGTGTAGTCGGAAGTACTGTATCAAAAAGATTCATGTTAGGGTCCTAAAGAGGAAAGGGAGATGGTTTTCTAGTAGGTCAGGTATAATACCCAAGCCCACAGACCCCGCAGGTGTCCACACCCTTCCGGACATTTATTCAGCATGTTTTTCCACGTACACTTATAAAAAAAAAAATAGATTATTGCACCTTGTTCACCTGCAACAGGAGGACCCCGTTAAGAGCATCCTTAGTAGAGAACATTGTAGTAAGTGGAGAAACGTCACAGCCTGATGTAATGTGACCTCCCAGGCTAGGTGCAGATTGCTATAGGAGGGTTTTAGTAGGCAGTCCCACACTCGGTGGTAAATGAATTTTCCCTCCTCAAAAAAAAAAAAAATTATTTATACTATTTTACTACATTTAATTATTACTTATAACTTTATTTTAATATGTCTTAGATTACAAACAATGATGTGGTGAAGAAGCTGTACAAGTTGAACCATATGTGTGGGAACGTCAGGCGAACTCTAAACTCAGCGAGTAAAGAAACACGTCCGACATTCTACAAGGCGACGGCGGCCTTCCCCACACTTCTGACAACTGGACTTTATCGAAATCCAAGGCCAGTCGTATTCAAGCGGCCGAAATGAGATCTCTTAGGCACGTGGAAAGACATACTCTTCAATACGGCAAAAGAAATGTCGATGTACGGTAGGAGCTGAATATTATGAGTATACACGATAGGATTGCCCAATATCGGCTAAACTGGTTGGAACATCTTAACCGAAAGGATAACTGCAGCATCTCTAAACAATTATTGAATTATAAGCCGAAAGGAGGAGAGGTGTAGGGCGCCCGAAGAAGCGTTGGAGTGATCAGCTGTAGTCTGTCTGGTTAGGATCGGAACGCAGACCATTTTTGATTGAATTCTTCCTGATGATGAGGGCGGTGGTGATGAACTTTGTTTTAATTAGTTTTTATGACGATGGTATTATTACGTTTGACCTGCTTCGTTGTATGAACATTAATGTCGCTTAATAATCTGTTGTAATATATATGTGGACATTGTAATACGGCCCTACACGCCGGACTGTGTAGAAATACACAGTCCGCTTCAATCTCAAATCTCAGCTACACCTCTGAGGTTACCACACCGTACAATGGGAGAAAAGTGTTATTGTAAACGCGACAGTCACAGTAGCGGGAATCGAAGCCAAGCAGCAAGGTTTATCGAACTAACATACTATCTACTAAACCAGTAAATCAATAGTAAGATTGTAAAACATAAAATTTACTAATAACAGTCTCAATAAAATTACAGATATAATCACAAATTTATTGGCGTTCAAAGTGTATTTTTATCGAATACACGAAAACTAGGTTTCTGCAAATACCTTCGTTTTCGACGTTTGTTTTATTTTAGTGTCTCGAGGCGAGGTGGATTGATTTCGTCGTAATGGACCTTCGGCGCTTACAGCCAATAGACGTCTTCTTCTCTCGTAAATATTTAATAAACCCGCCACACTGTTTTGTTTTCTTAGGTTGGCAGCAGTCTTTGCGTTTCCTTCCAACTCGCCATATTGTTACATTCCTGGTAATTAAACTTCACTCGGGCTGTAACTATCACCGGTACAACGCTATTACTGTAATCAACCAACAATGGCTGACATAATTTTAATCTTTATTTTCACTACATAAATATTTACTTTACTACGTCTTGCTTATGAGTTACATAATCACTAGTAGGCCTATACTGTCTGAGCCTGGCGCGGATCCAGGGGGGGGGATAGCCCCCCAAATAGTCACAAAAGAAGAAATTTTTGTCGTTTTCTTGTGATTGTAGAATGTTTTGATTGTATGATACAAAATGTATATCATGTTATGTAGGTTCACAGTTTTTCTGTAATATTATTTTAAATTACCTTAAAACTGTAACTGTACCTTAAAACTATGTTAATTTTGTTTGATACGTAACTTAAATGAGTAGTGTGTACTTTAAGTGAATATTATTTAAAGAACAATGAACTGACAAACACATATATAATTTTATACTTATAAGTTAATAAAGTTACTGTGTAAATAATACACACTGTATATTTTCATCTTTACTCTTTCCAATAATGTATAATTTAGACCATTCAAGAATGGTCCAACTTTTCATACCCCCCCCAAAAGTAAACTCTTTCCCCCAAAAAATTGCTTGCTGGATCCGCCCCTGCTCTGAGCTGCAGAACTCGCTCACTATTTTAAATTAAATACATTGATTATCGAATGAATTTTAATATTACATAATTGAGTATTGGGAGATATCAATTCGTTCAAACTATTATAGGTACCTAGTTTGTATTTTGAATAAAGTTCCTTACAACTTGATCCTCCTCATAGACTTTCCCAATTTTGTTAAAATTTTGAGTTCCATTTTTGGTCCGTGGTATCCCTAAATTTAAAAAATATTCACTGTAAACACTACACTGGATTTTGAGTCAAAACGTCCTTAAGTCTGGCACCTGGCTGAATTTCGTAATGTTTTTCAAATTTTTGATGCCTTTCTTGGGCCTTGGTGTTCTACTATTTTTAAAAATTTCTAAGCTGTATTCAGATTTTGACTAAAATTATTTTTAGTTTGACACTCTACGAGGTCTTTTGTGATTTTATTAGAAGATTACAGCTGTTGAGTTTCAGGCGCCGTAGAAGAGTTAGAGGTGTTACAAGTTAAGATATAACGAGGAACATAGAAATTAGATAAAACTTAGATAATCAAATTGTATTCCTTAGCTTTAATTTATAGAAGGTAAACAATCGATCTGTCTTTGGGGTATATAAAAGAGAATACCGTGACAAGCTCCGTAAGCCAAATTACGAAAAATTATAAGAATGTGAAGACCAACATGAATGTGTCTGTAAAGAAACTCTAGAAAGAAAAAGGGAAACATAAAGTTACACGAAAAGAATAGAAAATAACAGAAAAGAGTGGACGAAATTTGTGCATAAGTAAAGTTAGGTTAGGTTGTACTAGCCATGCAACCGTCCACTAACACAAAAGCCGCGCGGTACGCTTTGGTCCTTTACGCGCTGTTAAGCAGAGGTTTATTTCATTTTTCAAAGTATATATCAGTGCATGAGTAAACATATCTGCATAAATCTGACAACTAACAGTTGCCACTTTTTACACCTCACCCTTGCCGAACTGTTAATGACAAGAATGATTGGTCCACTCCCTGGGGCGAAAGAAGACATCTGGTATAAGTACGGCCTATTGGAAAGATGGTTCCCACTAAATATGTGTCACCGTAGCGACCAACACTTTGTTAATATTTATTGCCGCTGGAGAAATCTCGATGGAAGCTTTTTCA
The DNA here is from genome assembly GCA_034769895.1 of Magicicada septendecula. Lineage (NCBI taxonomy): Eukaryota > Metazoa > Arthropoda > Insecta > Hemiptera > Cicadidae > Magicicada > Magicicada septendecula. The sequence continues at coordinate 417,433,266 of CM068373.1, read as the reverse complement.
CGGCAAATTGGTCGCTCTGTATCGCGTTTGCGATTGGACGCGTTCCAACAGCGCTGTTTCTACGGCACGGATAAACGCTCGCTCTTATAATGATGCTTATCACTTGGAATAAAATAACACGTCTGAAGACGTAAGCGTAACTCTAAACTTTGTCTCTATCATACGTGCTCCTCTTCTTTGTTGGACTGTGTACAACAATGTGTCTCCTCACTAACAAGGAGGTCGTTATTATTGGATCCGCATGTATCCTTACTGTCGATATTTTGGTACTAACGTTTATACTTCTTTAATACAAAATCCGATGGTTACTTTCGCGTACCGTCTATTTGTTTCTGGTACAAAGAGACCAGCGATTAGATTTTTGTCAAATAGGATCCTACCTGCGCGCATAGGGCGTAGAAGCTCGGTTACAGCTAAAATAATTAGACATGTCTGGATGCGCGCAGTGTCAAAAATCTCATTGCGCATGCGTAGTTTTGACGCGTTGTTTCCGTACAGTCATTTTGTGTTCAGAGCAGCTGCATGGTTGGTGTGCCATATGGTTGTGTGTTATGGCTCGTCACCTCACACCTCACTTCTTTTCCCTTTCCTCCCCCCCCCCCGCCAAACTACGATCTGTGCGAGCCGTTTCCTGTCTTATTATTTCATCTGTCACATGGTTGTGTGTTATGGCTGGTCACCTCACACCTCACTCCTTTTCCCTTTCATTCTCTCCCCCCCGCCCATAAACTACGGTCTGTGCGAGCCGTTTCGTGTCTTATTATTTCATCTGTACTAACCTAGGACGTTCCGGAGTCGATACCGGTAGTATGATACAAAGAGGTCAATTTTTTTAAGCTCATCCTGTGAAAATTACCATTCAGGGTTAAACACAGGGAAACAATAAGCTTTTGGAGTCACACTTACTCCGTAATATGCTGCATAGCTTAAGCTACTAGCTTAACCTACCTCTTTCAAAACTTCCGATAGTATAAAGAGAAGTCTCGTGTCATTACGTATTATCTTTTCTTGTTTTCGGAAACGTAAATTTATACTGTGTGAAATATTTATAAAAAGTATAAAATATTTATAAGTAGTTATTAAAAAGTGATAATATTTCAGTATTATTACGTAATTATTATTGTAACATAATTATGAATATAACCTTCATTTATGTAAGGTTAAAACTCAAAAAATGTAAGTAAGTATAATTTTTCAGGTGAAGCAAGAGGAATTTTAGTGGGAGGTAAAAGAATCAAGAGCATTAGAAACGCAGAAGATCAAGCAGTGTTGGCGGAATCAGAAAAAAAAACTCGAATTTATGATAGAGAGTATTGCAAGTGTAGGGAAAGACCTTGTTCCGACATTTATCCCAGGATAAATTAAAGTGATGAGAAGGAAGAATGAAGGTAATGTATCCTTGAAAGCAGTGGCGGCTGGTAATGTTTTTGACTGGGGGGGGGGGGGCAAAATTTAGTTGTACCCATATATTATGTAAAAAAAACAGTAGAAACTAGATTATTGCTATTATCATCAAATAATTTTAAAATTGAATCTTTTGCTTCACTACTAAAATTATTGTTAATATCAAAAACCTACCTTGCAAACTACCAATATTTAAAGAGTGTTTGAAACTAAAATTATTTATAACCCCGTTTTATAATTTTGTTGTGTAATATCTAAATTCGGTTTTGGTGGCCCTAATTTTTTTAGTTCTATTTTCTTTTCGTAAGTAAGTGAATTTGAAATAATCAATCGTTTAATATTACTTACCGAATTCATAGCCATTTTAATCGTTTCTAACAAATACGCACAGAAGACACAGGCTCAGGCCTACACAGAATAAGTTACACGTTTATGTAGGCCTACGCAAGGTTCGACAAAAACACTATCGTACACAGAATACACTGCCTAATAAAGAATAAATTATTAGAACATTACGTTTACACAAAAAGTACAACAAGAACACAATCAAAACAATATAAAACACAAGAGAAAATATATGCACTTTAAACAGCAACAGAGAAGTTTTGAACAACGCTCCCTCTATGTATTTAGCTGCGAAATCAGAAAGCGGGCACAGCCCTACCTGTAATGGCGGATGCTCTCCGAAAGACCGGCCTATGCAGGGAGGACGACAGAGAAACCGTCCCGGCTGCGGGGCCATGCCGAAAACATCGGGTGATCGCTATTAGTCGCCCCAAAAATATCTTTCAATAAGGATACTACACATTATCACATTATAGTTATATTATTGACAAGTTTAATTTGCAAATTTAGTGGGAGGGCTGCGCCCTTTTGCCCTCCCTGTACGAGCCGCTACTGCTTGAAAGTAAAAGCCAGAATATGCATCGTTTATAAAATTCTATTAGATCCGTCATCTTTGTATTTCTTAGAGTTCGTTTCATGGTGTCACATATTCAGTGGCAGTTGTTAATTTTATAGCCACACTCTAGTCATTTAAAGTTTGTTGCATATTCTATCGTTTTTGTTATCGATGTCAACTATGTTTTCATTATTGTTATGGTGGCGAGTACAGTTCTTACCATTATTAAGTAATGCTATACGTATGTGAACAACGCGCTTCATAGAATAGTAACGGGATATTTTTCGTTCCTTTGTGTTTTTGGTGTTCGTGCAACGTCGTGGTTCACGTTCATACATCGATCCTCACCTATGACGTAGTATAGTTGTCAATTAGGATCCATTACAAATGCATAGATACTATAACACGTAGGATGTACTCGCCCGCTTTACAAAACAACCAATGTGATCCCAGCGAGGTTTCAACAAAAGAAATAAATCATGATAATTTTGAAGCAAGAAATTAATATAGCTCTCCTTATCTCTCTGCTTCTCCTTCTACTGCTCCCATTCTACTTTTCTCCTTCTTCTTTCGTCCCCTCCTTCTACTCCTTTACCCCCTACAATTACTCTCCTTAACCCCATTTGGCTCTTCTTTTTCTACTTTTCCGTACTTTTCATTCTCCTTTTGCTCTTATACATTAGTTTCCTCCATACATCTCCACCTACCTTAGCAATTAAAACTCTTCTTCAGTATAATTTAAACGAAATACCGTATAGTCATGCTGTAGAACAGATCTTCACCGCTTAGTTCTCCTCGGAGATCATTTTAACACTGTTTTTCTGTCTACTTTTTGCTTTCACATAGCGTGTCACTGACAAATTCCGTCCGTTAGTTTTCCATTCATCCGCCCTGGCCTTCTTATCCTTCTATCGTGTCACTTCCATCAGTTTAGTAGTTTTTGTTTTCTTTTCGTATGATCTAGTTCCACGTTACCTTTTTATCCCTTCGTTTGTTTACTTCTGCCTAGGTCAATTAAACCATGAAATTTCCTTTATTCGTCTCTTTCTTAATGGTTTTAAAACCAATCCATGTAGACATGTGTTTCACTGAACACTGGAATTATTCAATTACACAGTTGGGTGGGAATACTTATACTTACTTACATTACCGACTACAAGTAATTTTTTTAAGAACAAAATTTTTATGTAATATTGTAATATTATGTAAATTTATAGCACAAATTATTGGAGTGTGTGTGTGTGTGTGTGTGTGTGTGTGTGTGTGTGTGTGTGTGTGTGTGTGTGTGAGAGAGAGAGAGAGAGAATTAATTAACACATTCACTTACAATTAGACAGCATAGTGACTTCTGGGCTACATGAATATCTTTGCACGTTTTTGTTAACTTATTAACTAATATTTCAAGTAAGTTGGCGCTTACGAATATTTAGCATATACTAAAAAGTAAAAACGTACGCAAAAAGCCGAGATGAACATTTGGACCGAACGAGGGATAACATGTTACCTCGGAAAACCCGAAATTGCAAACCTGATGGTTACAGAAACTTGAGGTGACCACACATATCATACGAGAAAGCTGTTTAATAAACAAAGTGTACAAAATGAAAAATAACAATAAGAGGAAGAATGCTGACAGGGACTTGAAACAAAGCAGTCTCGTGTCCTATTGAAATGGGGTTACCCGGCTATGGCTGATTCTGTCCCTGCTAGGGATTGGATAACAACGGAATTTTGGTTGACAGATTTTATTTTCCGTTCAATGAGATAATCGCTCGCCCCCATCGCACGTCGTAAAGCAGAACAGAAGGTCACTAACAATGCGGAAGTACATATTGTACAGACCGGCAATGAGCTTAATTCTATTTTAAAATCACCTGTTTGGCGTGTATCCACGCGACCTGCATTTCTCTGGCCGTTGCATTCAGCCGGTTAATCGATTTCTGCGATGTCAACACAACCTAAACAGCAACCAATCCCTATAAAATATGTATTCGAATGTTTTTAGCTGGCTATTAGTCCGGCAATAGTTTTATTTTCGAGTGGTCTTTGGTTTTCTGGCACGACTTATTAGAAAAGATAAATCAGTAAGGAAAACTGATAGATGAGATTTGTTTTCTCATTATTTAGTGAACTTAATAATTTTAATGACAATTATTATTAGTTATGATTGTTGTTTCACACACACACACACACACACACACACACACACACACACACACACACACACACACACACACATACCTGGAGTCTCCACAAGTATGTAGATAATGAAGTCCAATTTATTTTTATGTGTCATTAGTTATGTTGTTTATAACAAACATGAATATTAACATAATGAACGTAGTCACTTAGCGAGTTGTTTTACAGTGATTATTTGTGCGTTGTTGTTTGTACGAAGTAGTATTTAGTCGTCATCATTATCAACGCCAAAGATTATGCTCCAACGCTCGTTTCGACCCCGGACGGTTCACTTGACCTACAGTCCACCATATTGTCGTCTTATTGCAACGTAATACAGCAGTCGCTGTAAGAGAGCTATCCGTTTCTATCTACATTCTTTTATTTTACTATAAACACTACACAAATTCAGTTCAGCTCGGATATCTACATTCTTCTTCAGATCGATAAACTTATACCCAGGGTCAGCTCACAGAATCTCATTTCCGCGCCTTGTTTACACTGGTACTCTTCTTAAACCACGATTCACACCCATAGAGAAAAGCAGGGTATACAAAACTAAAACAGCGTATCCCTGCAAGTTTTATTTTTTAGACTGCTCAAAATATCATTATTTTCACATCACGGCATAGGCAAGGTACTGCCTGTTCCGCCTTCAAAGATCCTCCAGCCAACTCTTGCTGGGTCTACCCACACACCTGTGTCCTATAGGTGTTATTTCTAAGTGTTCTTTCTACCGTTGTTTGTCATCTTTCAATCTTTCATTCAAATTAAAAACTTATAACTCCTCTCTTATGGCCTCATTCTTTACCGTCGAGTTTAGAACACCTTTTAATTCCTCTTAAGAACGCCATTTCCGAGGCATGTATTTTACTGTCTTGTTTCTTGGTTCTCGTCTATACTTCACAGAACAATACAGAGACTGCCATAATTTTACAAAACTTTAATTTTGTTTCTCGACGTACCTTGTTTCTAAAAAATACAACTGATTGTCCCACAGATTGCCTGGGACTTACGTAACTTAACATCATACCATAATTTTTATTATAGTCGATATCATTTCCCAAACAGTTGCAATGGCTCACCTGTTCTAAAATTTGATAATTAATTATAGTCTTGTTCTTATTGGTTCCTTGTCTCTAAATGCCATTACCTTTGTTTTTATAGTGGAGATTTTCATATCGCTTTAAATATATAGCTAGGGCCAACGGTTACATTAGCTCAATTATACACAATCTAATTAAAAAACATCGAAAAAAGGAAGGTAACAAAGAAATACTCGAAGGTAGTGAAAATGGGACTAGGTACATAACATCGTACTATGGTAACACCCTACCAAAAATTGTATACAGCGCGTTTAAAGACGTAAACATTAGGATGGGGTTCCGGACCAGTAACAACGTTGGTAAGATACTTCGACAAAACCCCCCAAAAGCAGTTGAAGACAGGACAGGTGTTTATAAGGTTGTGTGCAGCGACTGTTGTTGTTTCTACATTGGACAAACGGGTAGAGCGTTTAAAAAACGCTTTAGAGAACACCTGCCCAAAAAAGATCCTAGCAGAATAACATCAAATTATGCACGTCGTCTAGTTGACAATAATCATAATTATACAGATGTTGCAAGTAATTTTCAACCCCTACACATATGCAAGAAAGGGAGATACATGAGTGCTGTCGAGGAATTTGAAATATATAAGACATTTAAGGACACAAACACAAAAGAAATCCTCCTAAATGAACAGTTACAGTTTCAGTCAAATTCGCTATACGATACGGCTATACAAATACAGACAAAGTCCACAGTGCGCGGCGAGCAATAACATAGACTCGGCAGTCGACCGTTGTAGTCCGGGATGCGCATCTCGACTTGTACGTGCTCCAAAGTTTAAACGTTTTTATTGTTGATTACGTGTAAGTTATGTTATATGTTTTATGTGTTGATATTTTTACTTAAATGACGACCTCTGCTGAGTGACAATACCTGAGGATGGGACATATGTCCCGAAACGCGTCGTAATAACGAAGAAGAAATAAAGCCACCAGACGGACAAACAAAATAAGGTAAATACTTTATTCTATCAATTTCATATCGCGTTGTTTGTAAATCTGATGAAGATTAAAAACAGATTTTTGGAAATCAGATTCTGTATTTTGAAGTACGAGCAAGTCGTCAGAAAACAACAGCACATTCAAGTATCTGTCTCGTGATAACTTAATACCAGGGTTCACCAGATGTTTCCATTTCCTTGCTACCAGATCGTCAATATAAATGTTAAGAAGAGTAGGTGATATACTGTACTATGTCTAGCACCTTTATTGACAGACATTTGTTGAGATATCCTACAATTATTTTTAACAGCTATTCTTGTTCCGTTATATAGGCCTTGTATATTTCTTATAAGTTGTTGAAGGTGCCCCTGTTCTTCTAATATTTGCCACAACAAATTTCTGTCTACTCTATCAAAGGCCTTCTCAAAGTCAACAAAAGCTACATGCGTTCCTTTATTGAACTCGCGATGTTTCTTAATGATTTGTGTATTAATAAAAGCAGTGTGTGTACAAGATTTGCTCTTCCCTAAGCCGTGTTGTTCTTCCAAAATAAGATGCTCTGAAATAGTCTGCAGACGGTGGTTTATAATCGTTGCATATATTTTATATCCAGTATCAGCCAAACCAGCGCTCATAATTATGCGACCCATATTTTTAAAGATGTTTTATTTTCTGCGTCATAATTAACATAAAAACCTACGATACTGCGTAGATAATTAAAAACATTCAGCCTTAATTGATATATTATCACAAATTCTTATTGGACATTTTTCCTGAAAAGCAAGTAACTTGGTTTTCTCGGTTGAAATAGTCAAGCTGTACTCCCTAGCAATATTTCCTACATTATGAAACAGTATTTAGTGTTCGCTGATTTTTAATTGCGATCTAGTAAAAATAATGATTTTTAGCGATAATTATTGTCTGCTGTGTATACAAAGCGTAATTTATAATTGAATTTCAACAAAAGAATTATTAAATTAAACGTAAATCTGTAACCGCTTAAAATTGTCGTTTATTTTACTGCCTCTGGTATACAAGAAGTTTTCAGCTCAAGGGTCGTTATCCACGTAACAGTATTGTGTGCATAATCCTAATTCAAGCACATCAAATTTTGGTCTCATTACAACTCTTAAATGTACAATTTTAACGTGAATATAGATTCTGTTTTTAAACGAATAAACGTTAGCTACCCCCTCTCAGACATTACCGATAACAAGGCCTAATTTTGTTTTGTACTTATAAAAACTTTATAAGAGGAAACCAGAAACAATTTCAACAAAACGTTTTTCGACGTCTAGAAAGAAAACTTTATACATACGATATTGCGACAAAACATATATTAGGCATAGTATATTCGAAATAATATAGTCTGTTATCTGGAGTAAGGTTGTATACTTTAAACAAATTTAAATATGGTCTGTAATTTTACAAATACTTTATTTTAATAGAATAATGTCTATGAATTGATCTGAACTGTTTTGTTTTAAAATGTCTATTATTACTTGTTGATTATATACTTTTTACGGTCGCTTCGAATACTGCTGCTGTCCAGTGTTCCGTTGAATCTGCACCCACGCCGCCAGCCGTTCTCAGCAACACTGATGATCCGTTGGACACTCCTCTCCCACGCACGCACGCCGACACACCGATAGTGATTATTTCTTTAACTCAGGGTTCGGAACTGGGCTGTATTTTATATTTATTTTAATATGGTGTATTGAGCGTACACCTTCCCGCGTCTTGAGGTGTCCTCGCGTTAACACAGGCGTATCCCGGTGGATAAACCTCCTCTAAACGGATATCTTGCCTTACGCGATACTAGCACTGTTTTAATAATTATTTTATATTGTATTAAATTGAGTTCGTATCCCAATATAAGGTATTAGCAAACAGGTAACTCGTAGCTAAGATTCCCTTATTAACCTCTACATATGAACGTCTTCTGCACGAAAAACTCGCACAGAGAGCACGTCTGTAATAGTCGAGCTGGTAGATGGAACTGACTGAAACATCTCGGACGGAGACCCAATCTTAATTGGGGCCGCTGATTGGTCGAAACCCTTGACACGTGATCGATGGGTAGAACTGATAGACAGAAGTCCTGAATAAATCGGTAAAAGTCTGCAGAAGCAGGTATAGATTTTATCTAGGAATTTTATTACTTTTAGAAGATAAGGAATTTATGGAAAGATGATTTTTGCTAAAAAATACCTATTTAAATAGTCTGTTTGGAGTCTTTGACACCAAGAAAATATAGCGCTAATTTAGATGCATGCGCTATCCAAGTCTCGATTCAATCCGTTAATTATTACCAGAGTTATTCCATAAATACGAATAACCCGCGGACCCGCGCACTCGCACACTAACTCCGCACATGACATGATAGTTAATAAAATTATGGGCATTTTGACATATAATAGTTTTTTACCCAATTCTTAATTCAAAACTTATCTCTACTTAACACAATTTAACAAAAATCAAATTCTAATATGTCTACAACGTCATAAAATGATATAGAAGCATGTAGTCCTGGCTACAGATTCCCTTACTGAAATGTTCTATTGCAATATATAGAACTTGACATGAAGAAAAAACTATTTCACTATCTTGCTGTACTATTTCCCGGTGTCTTGTATTATTTATAAGCCTCTGTTGCAGTAGGTCTCGGAAACGCTTCACTTGTCAGCTGTGTTCACTCGTTGAGATTGGAACTTCAGACGCTGACAGTCGAGAAACAACTTGCAATGGTAGGTTTTGCTACTGTACGCAGAACCGTTTATTAGGGACTGTTTAAAAACAAATACGCTGTCACGCATATGAATATAGAAATGTAGAAATATTTTTATATACACATATAGATATGAATATTAAATGATACTTAATACAAGAATATATTTTCTTTGCATAATTTACAATGTTTCGACAGTACTTTTAGCTTTTTTAAGATTTTAAAAATTCTTTTTATATGGTATTCCAAACCGGATGGCACCTAAGGGATTAGAAGACCCTTACTCTCGCACGCGCACTCACAACAGGCCCGACCCGGCCAGGCAAGACACGGGCGGTTCTGGTATACGGTCCAATTCAAAACTATAAAATTTTTAATTTAGCTTATAATCCAAATTAAACTATAAGTTTTGTAATCTCCGTGAAATTTTGAAAAAAAATGAGTCCAAACAACACATAATTGCGATAAATATGAGTATTTTAGGGATTTCTAAAGCAAACGCAGAATAGGAGTACTTAATAAAGATAGACTTAGTTGTACATCTAAAATATATCACAACCACGTCATGTTCGGTGTCATTTTCTTTAACATTTTATGACTATTGCAAACATACTAAGTTCGTTTGTTAAAAAATTCATATTATAAAAGTTGCAGTTCCAAACAAATATTCGACTACCTCTGGAAGAAGAAGACCACTACAACGTGGATTAAGGAAGTTAGAAAAGATTTAGAAAAGTCGAATATCACAGAGTCCCAAATGTTAGAAAGAAGTGAATTTAGGAGTACAGTGAAAAATCTGGAATTGTTTCAAGATGCAGGAAGACCTAATAGAAGTGGACGAACTTGGACAGAGGATCAAAGGAAACAAGCCAGTGAGCGTATGAAGGAGTATTGGAGACACAGGAAACTCCAGGCAAAGAAAAAGAAATAAAGTTGTAGCGTGATCCTAAGTGGTCAATTCGCTATAAAAAAAAAAAAAAAAAAAAGTTGCAGTTACGTAGTGGACTCTCCAGTAGATGATTCATACCCCAGGCGTGCGGGCCAGCTGTGTGTGTGTGTGTGTGTGTGTGTGTGTGTGTGTGTGTAAGGGTCTCCTAATGCGTCAGGTGCCATGCGATTTGGAACACTGTAATTTAAAAATTTGTTAAATGACAGGAGTGCTGTCAAAAGTATTGTAAATTGTAGGTCTATATAGTATAGTACTCTCAATTATCCGTGGAATTGGGCGGCGCGATCACCGCAAATGACCGATGTGTACAGAAAAGATCAGAAAGTTACGAAAATTGTTTATTAACCTTAGCTGTTATTTAAAGTAAACCAATGCAATAAAACCCCGTTAAGACGCTCATCACGGGACCTCGTGAAACCGCGTATTAAGCGGGACATTACTAAATAGCTATATATTTTATATTTGAACTGTTTAACTAATAATCACATTTTCTATGCAGTTTAATACTTATTCGCACAAACTGACGTTCGTCAGAAGACGTTATATTGATAAATTTGTCTTATGTGTAACAGCTGCACTGACTATTTCTGAAGTAATTACCTATATAGATAGCCTACGTACAAAAGTTATATAGCCCGGCAAAAATTCCAGGTGAACGTCTCTCATGTTTTCATGCGCGGAAGGAATTAGATTCAGGCATTAATTACTGCAAACATATGAATTACAAAATGCCAGAAAAACACTTGTCAGTGAAGTCACTACTGACTTGTCGGCAAACATTCAAACATCACAGATGGCTTTCGGCGTTAGCATCTAATTTTTCACATCCGTTAACTAAGCTTGTAGAGTACAACGGCTTTCAATTATACCGCGTAAAAATACAGATAAACATAAGTTATTGAGAAAATTAAATGTCTTCACACTCGCATTGAGCTATGTATGCCCGCATGACTCAAGGTAGCCAGCTACCGAGCGACAAACCACACTACTGTACCTGTTGGTGAGCTGTGACACTCCGTCCCTCGCACATAGGCCTACTTTACATAACTTAAATAATTTTGTTAACGGTAGTGTATTATGTTTAGTGAAACAGAAGGTTTGTTATTAAAATGAAATTTACTTCAGCTTATTATACAAAAAACGCGGATAAACCGCTCGCAGTTAATCGGGAGTTTACTATATACAACTTGAATAAAACAGCAAATATTGTTTATTTCTACTAGTAATTTTATACGAACCACTATTTTTAGATTAAGGGATATTCCTGATGATGGGGCATATGTCCCGAAACGCGTAGAATTAAATATAGAGAAAAGGCCACCAGACGGACAAGAAAAAGGTAAAACTATTTTACTAATTATACGAACCACTATGTTATCTTTGTTATAAAATTACTAGTATAAAATTACTAAAGTGGTTCGTATAAAATTACGAGTAGAAATATTTGAGACCACTAACACTCCAATATAACAATAAAAAAAAATATTGTTTATTAATAATCATTACAACAGTACAAGAATAATTGCGAGAAACTATGAATGTAAATGTAGATATCAGTTCATTATAAGTAACTGTATGAGGTTCCTTCACTATTTGAATAATATTGTATATTATTAAATTATAATTAATGGTGGAAATCGTTGATATGTATAATACTACACCAAAAAATCCAAATGTCCACCTATTAATGATAACATAAAATATACAAACCTTAGTATTATTGAAATATAACTCAAAATAAAATATTTAAAGAGACAAATTTAAAAATATCTTATATCACAGATAATACAGTTTTTAATCAAATAAACCTAAAACTAAATCCAATATTTACAATAAAAGTGGAATATACAAAACAGAATGTCCAGATTGCACTACATATTACGTAGGACAAACAAAAAACTGTAGATAGATTCCCTCAGCAGCAAATGCATTGCATTTTTAAAACCAAATATTTACAAATCTAAATTACCCACATATTGTCTAAATAATAATCACAAATTTCCATATATTCAAAATATGAAGTTAATTAAAAAGATAGAAAAAGTTCGAAAAATTAATATTTGGAAAAATCTTAATAGGCCTATTTACAAACACTATGATAACAATAATTTACGTAATTAAAGAACAAACTCAAATAAAAACAAAACAAAAATATCTACTTAAAATTATAAATATGTTAAAATAATATATTATAATATATATAATAATAATATTATAATATAAAAATGATTATATAATATAATATTATATTAATAATAATAATACATTTTATAATATACAATAAAATCATAAAATATTTTCAATATAACCTTCAAAACAGCTGAATCGATAGTGGGTAATTCAAATTAAATCGATCATTCTTTATTTTATATTAAAATTGCAACAAATTCGATTATTCGTTAGTTTTTGTAATGAAATGGAATCGTTTTGATTATTTTTTAATTCATTTATAAACCCCTGAATATACTGATTCTACCAGTGAAACGTATGTCAGGCCAATTAAAAAATAATATCAACGACTTGCAGGAATAATTATAATTTAATAATAATTGTAAATGTAGATATGTATGTAGAAATACCGAAATGCTTGCTATGAAAGTATTACACGACTTGACAGTGACAAATAATGAAAAGAAATCATTCAGAAATGACGAAGCAAACTGTAAGAAGCGGAATAGAATACATAAGACGGTATGAGAAAATAAATTATTAAATGCACTACATTTTAAACATATTTCAAAATAATGTACCTTCAAGGAGACGACAAATGATGTAACAAAAACCTTGATATAAGTTGTAGTTCTAATAGGCTGTGTGTATTTCAATTAAGTTTGTTGAAACATACATTTACACGATATATTTTCAACTTTCTTCTATTCAAAACCAATAAATTTCAGAATAGCATCCAAGCTTTTCTCGTACGCTGTGACCGCGTCGCTAAGGTGTAACGACAATAAATAGTGATGAAAGTAACAAGTGAATCCTCAAGAAATATGTGGAGACAATATGTGCTAGTAAGAGTGTGTGGGGGCTGCGGTCGGGGGGAGGGGGCGAATGTAATATCGGGTGCGTAATTCCTACTTATTTGTTTGCCCGCGCGTAGTAAAGTGCCGTCTTTCCCCTGTTGGGAGATTTTTACCCAACCGGTAGTGAATTTCTACTCGCTTCACTACACACACGGCCGTATTTACGAGGGGTGAACGGGACCCGGACCCCCCCCCGGGGGTCGAAAAAGTTAACGAATTTTGTTAATTTTTTAATGTTTTAGACTGTTTTATTATTTTTCAATTGTGTACGCTAATGTAGTAGTAACTCTTTTTTAAATATACAAACAGGTTTATTACACAGCATTAGCGTATACGTTTAAAATATGAAATAGGCCTATAGGAAAATCAGTTCAGCCAATAAGTGTCTTGTAAACAATGTTTCAATAACGCGTATTTTTACTGTGTTATTGCCGTTTACATTAATGGGACTGATTTCAGCCACTTTAAAGATAGTAATGTTGATTAGTCTCAACTTGTTTTTTCTTTTGTATGAAGCCGACCCGACGCCGGATCCCCCCCCCCCCAGCCACACACTACAGCCGGATACTCCACTGCACTACACACGAGTGCAATCAGGATTTCCTTCTCTGGGGGAGGCTTTTAGCAGAGATTCCGAGAGGTTTCAGAGTTTTAAAATAAAACTCCATAAATATAAAGAAAATGATCTCATCATTTGCTATTTATTTTGTTGTAATCAAAAAGGTAACTCTGGAAACATAAAGGTTACATCTAAATGAATCCTTAATTTAGTAGTAACCATGGGCGTAGGCAGAAATTTTGTTGGGGGGGGGGCCATACACAACATTGATTTATTCATTTACTCAATCAAAGTAAACCCAGCATAACCATTGTTTCTCCTTTAGGTTTAGGTACTCAATGAAAAAAATTCAGACACATTTAATCGCTTTATTAATTCCTCTTAAAAAATGAAATGAAAAAAACTGAAACTTTGAAACTTATAACACTAGCCGTCTTGGATTCTCGGAAAATCTTTCTATAACTTCCATCTCCAACTCTTTCTTCTTTTCCAAAACCAATTTCTTATGGACACTCATTAAGCACAATCCGTTTAAGCGGTTTTCTGTTATTGTCGATCTCAACCATGTTTTAACACGTCTTAAGGTGCTAAATAACCTTTCAATAGTACTCGTGGAACAAGGCTGCGCTATTGAGATTGTTAGGGCATTTTTTATGGCAGGAAAGAATGTGTTGGCTTCTTTAATCACTTCGACTATTTCCAAGTCTTTTAACGCCTGCCGATCAAGGTTTTTTTCGCTCCACACATTATACCACAATTCAGCTTCAGATTCATACCCGTCCAGTGCGTAAAAATCAGCAAAACATCTCGCTCTCTGTTTCAAATCTTCGATGGTCGAATCTAGCATGAGGAAGGGATGTAGAGATAGTATGGAAAATGCCGGTACATTGTCCTCAGAAAATCTGTTCTCCAATGCTGACGTAAACGAGTCAAGGTATGGAATAAGTATCGATTGTTTCCAGTACTCGGCAGGTGAAGCTGCAGGAGGATTCAAACGGTGCCGCTGGCGTTCGACAACTCTGGGTGGCTGAAGTTCTACTGTTATTTCCGCTGCAGTGGCATGGGCAGAAACGAGAAGATAATAATGGCATCAGCAGTTTCGCGGTGAGCTTTCACTACGGCCAGAATTTTCTTAATGTGGTTCGCACATTGAAGAAGATCTAAACTTGTTGACTGCAGAATATTTGCAACAGGTTCTAGTAAAGCGGAGTACTTGGCTATAATGCAGGTAGAGATAATAAATACAGGTTTCATGGCAACACAGTGCAGCTGAAAGGCTGTCTTTCTTTTAGCAGTGTTTCCTTCTTGTGCCAGTCTCTCCAGACCCTGCACAATTCCCACAAAATTATTTTTGAAGATGGAAATGCTTCTGTATTTCTGAGACCACCTTGTCTCGCACAGAGTCGGTATGTTCTCGGAAAAAGTTTATAATGTCCTTTATAGTGGACACCATGTTACGGATTTCAGCGACGCGATTCAGATCGTTCACCACCAGGTTTAACCGATGGCTTGCACAATGAAAAAAACAAAGCTTTCCTGTATTTTTCTCTTATTATTTTTGCACACCACCATCTTTCCCTGCCATAGTCGCACAGCCATCGTATCCTTGTCCGACACATTTTTGTGGATCTAGTTCTTCTCTTTCTAGAAATTTGTCGATTGTATCCGCTATTGTTTTAGCATCCATAGCTTTTAATTCTTCAAATCCGAGAAATTCTTCACATACCATCATTTTTTATTCATCAAAAATCTTACTCCGATAGATAACTGTTCCTTTCCTGATATATCGGCTGTCTCGTCGCACATGATTTTTTAACGTCTCTGAGTATGAGATCTTTCACATCACTACCACACAAATTAATTAGTTCGTTCTGTATTTGCGGAGACATATAGGTAGCATTCTTTTTACCCTCTATATGTCGCTTTAACTCATTGTCACCACTATCGATTCTCATTTGAATCAAGACTTCTAAAATTCCTTCGTGTTGCTCTTTGCCTCTTAAGGGTAAATCGTGAACTCCACAAAAGATTATGGTTGAGATTATTGACGCCATAATTTTTCGGTCTGCTATTAACTTCTGGTGCGCAGATACCACCTGAACATCTACGGGTACTTCGTCCATAAAGGATTTTGCTGCTTTGGTTGCCGCCAAGTGCCACCGACTTTCAACATGGTTCTTGCAACATTCATGCATATGTTTGTATCGAGTAAACGGTCTTACAGCGAAGGAACCCTGGACCCCGTGTACAGTAGTTGGAGTAAACATCACACAGTACAGACACAGAGATCCCTTCAAGTGCTTAGAATATGCCAGCCACGGAGAGTATTTTTCAAGCCAGCTGTATTGAAAACTTCATAAAAAAGACAAAAATAGCTTACCTTTACTTCCAAAAAATCTTCTTATGTCCATTTTAACACTACACACGTTACTCTGCAGTAAATACTAAAAATAATTGACTGGAGGCAATTTGTATTTGTAACGGAGTCCACGTAATAAACAAAACAAAACTCGTAAAATTGAAGTGCGTAATATAAACTTCCAGCACAATCTTTGCAACGGTCTTGTACCTACAGTGCCCCAGTGGAGATGTCGAAAACATTCGAGTGGTGTATAGCTGCACAGTGAACGTCATCTAGCAGACCCCGAAGGAACTAGGAGTAGGTAGTAGTTACCTTCGGTAGCTTTAGGTGGCGCTAGTATGTCCGAGTCGGGACATATTTATAACGTATAGCGGCCTAAAATTCAGCGCCCTCCTGGGAAATTTTCAAAATTAGGGGGGCCACGGCCTCCCCCTGCCCCTCGCTGGCTACGCCCATGAGTAGTGACCGTTGGTCGATAAATTTTAGTGACGGAAGGTTTAGTGAGGTCAACACAATTTTTTTTAATTATTTGTGTCGACGTTTCGACAATATTTATTTAATCACCAGGACAATTGTTGTTTAGTTGTTACGCCGCCAAACAACACAACTGTTGTTCCTGTTGTTGTCCTGATAATGACAATAAATATTGTTAAAATTATTATTGTTTGATAATATTGTTTATTTTTTGATAGTAAATAATTTAAAAATTTGTGTTATGCTTACTGACCGATCTTCGTTAAACTTTCCATGACTAAAAGTTACATATAAACTTAAGCTATTACGTAGGCCATCACGGCCGGAGTCATCGATAAAATAATTTATATCCGGGCTGTTTGGCCGTGGTCTGTTGCTTTGTTCTGCCATTCTCTGAACGAGGTAAAAGCAACCGGTCCGTGGGTTACGTTCGGCTCCCCACCCTTTTGTCGAACACATTATAACCTTTTTTTCTACTGAAGAAGGCTTCCGGTGGTGGCCGAAACGTTTAGACAAAGCAATCGACCATATTCAAACAGCCCGTATATACACCATTTTATCAAACACCTAATTTTTTTTAATTCATGCTTTCAGTATCCAATCCACTTATACGTATATGAATAGAATAAAATTTACCTCTTTTATCCGTCTAGTTGCTTTTACTTTTTTATATTTCACTACGCGTTTCTGGACATATCTCCCATCTTCAGGTGTAATCACTCAGTAAAGTTTGTCAGATAATTAAAACAAATTACGTATAATTTACACACATGTCGCAAATAAATATAAAATATATGAGAACGGAACACACGCGGTGTTGTTGGTACGCACCACGGTAACACTCAATATAGCCTAAATATATCTTATATTTATTTACGACATGTGTGTAAATTATACGAAATTTGTTTTAATTAGGCCTATATGACGAACGTTACTGAGGGATTACACCTGAAACGAGTATATGTCCAGGGATATATGTCCAGAAACGCGTAGTGAAATATAAAAAAGGAAAAGCCACTAGACGGATAAAAGAGGTAAATTTTATTCTATTCATATACCTAAAATTTAACAAAGTCAAAACACCAAAAATGATATCTTACACTACAATATAAATAAATTAAATTATACGGAAATATTGGCACAAACTTTCTCCCACTTTCCGACAGTATTAAACGTTTTGTAAGTACTTTTTGAAACGCCGTCTTGGTGAGTACGTGTCTGTAAATATGTGCAGCAAAACCGTCCATACCAGTCTTGCTACAGAAATGAAGCAAACATTTTCATAAAATTGGCACAACAGACTTAAAAAAACAAACATTTCAAAACTGGGCTAAGGGGCGCAAAACGTGTGATTTGCTGAAAATTTCCTCGAAGTTAACGTAAAGAAATAGTTCAGAGGTAGAGGCTATGGAGCCCTTGTAAATCACTTACGGTTTTACTATTAAATATGTACGTAATAAACGACACGTTAACGATTTTAATTGTGTTATGTTTGAAATGGTTGAAAAGCACTAAATTAAAAACTACGAAAAATTATTCAATATGATCGAAAACCCGTGTACAACGACAGTCACGTCTCTGCAAGATTCGAACAGAAAGTTTTATTTTAATATAGAAGTTTTTTAAGTTACTGTAGAACAAATATTTTACTATAAATGTTTGTCTAAAGCTTACACGACCGGTGTAAATATTTTCAACATTATTACTAAATTCCGGGCTGTTAGGCCGTGGTAGGTGAATTCTCGATATATCGTCGGCAACGTTTCGATTCATCCTTCGGAGAACTTCTTCAGGCCGCCAAAAAGCGACAGAGTGTACAGAAACAGTAGCGACAGAACTTCGCCGACTGATACCCGACACCTGTTTCCGGTGAAAGCAACCAAAACCCGAAACAGGTAGTCTCGGGAACGTACCACCCCATTATAATAAATATATCCTTAAATTCGTAATGACCGTCAATCAATGAATTTTTCCTATGAAGGGTTTGTGAGGATCGGTCAAAAGTACAACACATTTTTTTTTTTTAATTTTTGTGTCGACGTTTCGACAATATTTATTAGATAGATATCTGTATCGGGTTTGCTTTTTTCCCTGCACTGCTTTCTCTGCTCCCCGCTATCATTTGCGCGAACTGTTTCGTGTTAATTATTTCATCTGAAATTGATTCAGTTTATAATTCTGTTTATAAAAGAACTTCAAAACTTTGTTTATATTTTATGTTAAAATGGAAACAAGAATAGTGGTAAAATTGGCCGACTCTCCAGACGCTTGGAGGGGTGGGGGGGTTAAAACGTTGAAAACATTATGCGAATGTTTTAATCCCTAATAAGTAAGTGACTACGGGTTACAGCGAATAATAATTAAGCGTTATATTATGTCGCTTCCGTAATACCGGTTATTAAAACGGTACGATTGGATAACACTATTGACCACGTGGTATTGGTATGCGCTCGCATTCAGTTACATTGTAGCGAAAATAAAACTAATTACTACGGAGACTCGATTATTGAAAGGGGGAAGTGAAGTGGAAAATTAAAATTTCCGCGTTTTACAATAATAATTTTTTTATGTGGGACAAACAGATTTCGTGTAACAGTGTATTACAGCCAGATGTGTGCTTGTGCGTGTGTAAGTTTGTACAGTATAAAGTTTACATCAAAGGTGGCAGTGGATCCTTTTACCTCGCTAACGGTGGGGAATATTCATTACACAGGCCGGCATGATATTTTTGGAATAAAATTTACATAGCGTGTCATGTACAAACAACGGACCGCATAAAGTTTTTCTAATGAAATGTCAGGCCTATGACGTGCGGAGATTATCTCTCTCTCTCTCTCTCTCTCTCTCTCTCTCTCTCTCTCTCTCTCTCTCTCTCTCTCTCTCTCTCTCTCCCTTTCTCTTTCTCTTTCTCTCCCGGTGCATTATGCCCAACAATTTATCCCGCCTTCTGTATATTTTTGTGTCTACGTATCTCTCTCTTTTTCTTCTTGTTCCCTCTGTTTATATACGAAATGTCCATTTAAACTAAATGTGCCATATGCGGATGTCCATGTTAATAGGTTATGAAGAATTACTGGATAAGGAATTTCTCTGCAGTGGCAAATAGGACAACGAATATTTAACAATATGATCGACTCTCCATGCTGTACAGTACCTATTACTTTGGCTTTGGCCTTCCATCTATCATTCCTCGCGGTCGCTTTTATTATCTCACCTTTACTCTTCTTCTTCATCTTCTTCTTCTTATAATAATAATAATAATAATAATAATTATTATTATTATTATTATTATCAAGCTCAGCAGACTTATGTCCATTCTATGCCTACCTCCATAGAATGGAAAAGGTGCAAAGCCCAGCATGCCAATACGGAGACTCTCCCCATAAAGATGCCTCGCACACGTTTTTCAAGTGCTGCAGATTTGCAAGACAGAGGGTGGTACTGGAAATGGAGCTAGGGGAGTTCACTCCCGAGAGCGTAGTTGCCCTTATGCTTTGTGATAAGGCGGAATTGGGACCACATCAATCCATTTATTCAGTGGATCCTACTAGAAAAAAAGACAGGCCCAACTTGCCCCCAACGGGCAACAACTAGATGAGGAACAACTAGAAGGGGGCCCGATAAAAGCGCAACAGGCTCCATCCTGAAGTAATACGCTAAGTGGTTTCAGGATGTATATGAATGCCTCAATTAGAGGTAGGGTTTTTAGTGGGCGAGAGTCCCACACACCAGGGGAAGCACGGTCTCCTCTGACGGTGCATAAAGCGTTTTTCCCCCCTCTATATACAAAATTATTATTATTATTTTATTATTTTATTATTTTAATCTTTCTTCTTGATTGTCAGGATTACGCATTAATGACTGTTCTGGATTCACCACCTTGTCCTCGGTCTCCCAACACTTCACTTATAGCTCCCACAGGCTTTTATAGCTGCTTGGTATTCTATCCATACAGGCTTATATCCAGGAACACATGTATAACACGGACCCTCCATCTCTCTTTATGCCACGATGTTACCTTCTGTTATCGGTTGTGCACCTAATTCCCGTCCTATACCACTACTTCTTATACGCTCGAGTCTTGTACAAACTTTTCCGATCGAAGAAATCTCAATTCTGAGGATTTCATCAATCTAAAGTCGTCTTTCGTAAAGACCCATGATCCTGATCCACACAACAAAGAGACGACTACCAACACTTCATAAAACTTTATATTAGTATTCCTAATGGTTTTTCCCTTCAGAGATCGTCGTATAATACTACATGTCTTTCGATATTGCTCAGACTTATTTTAAATATCTTTGTCCTCCTCATATGTTATACCAAATCCCACCAAATAATTAAAATGTTTTTTGCTGGCTGTTTAGGCGTCAGATTTGCAATTATGAATTTTGTTCATATGGAGCCTTTGCCATAGCCTGGGATATTTACACTGATGTTTTTAACTTGTGTCCCACAATTGTATCAACCTGTGGAAAGTCAATCACAATTTGTCTTCACTACCTTAGATTATAACCTGTTTATCTTTTATTTTTTCGTGTTGTTTGGGACTTGTCCGAAGACAAGCCTCGGGCTGATTTGGGGCAAACCCCCTTCAGCTAGATGGTTGTGAGGAGACGCACGCCAGCGCGGGCCGTAAGCGAGGAAGGTGGAGGCACATAGAAAGCAGAGTAGAGCGTGTGCGTGTGTTTCTGTGTAGATGTAGTTTGTAGTCATATAGTGAAGGAAGTGGCTGATGGAAGTGGCATTTATTACTGTTAATTTTATTTTTCAGGCCGGCCAAGACAGGTACGAGTAGCTCAGGTCGCTAAAGCTGGAAGGAGGCAGTAGAGAGGCGTCAAGATTAGGTAGGGGGGGGGCACAAAGAAGAGGGTTAAGAACTTGGTAAGAAGTTAGTGAAATTTAAATTATAACGTGATCAGGAAGGATGGCAGGTACGTAATTTGGGATTAGGTATTTCTATGTGTTTCTATTCCTCTGACGCTCCTGGCGAGGAGTTCTGGGAGGAGGTCCATCGGCTATGGTAAGGAGACGGTTTATGAGGAAGGAAGGTCTGCGGATATTGCGAGTAGTTCTGTTGACGGAGGTGGCTATGGATTGTAGGGAAGTGATCTGTGAAGCGGGGTCTTGAATATTTCCAATTGAGCTTGTACAGGAAGGAGGGAGTTTGTACTGTACTGTAGTTTGAGCTTGTACAGGGTTTGTACTGTTTTGGTTAAAAGTCTCGGATATTTCAGTTTTTTATGCTTGGTAATGGGAGGTCTGCGGTATATCAGTCGTAGAGCTCGCCGTTCGGTGATACGGTAGTGTTTGATGCGGGTAGGGTCGGCAGTCAGAAGTATGGGATGAGCATATGTAATTATCGGGCGGTTACAGATGGTGTACATGCGGGGCTAAGTAGTTCGCTGGAGCAACGATCTTAGCTACTAAGAGTCCTGAGGGAGCGGATTCTTTTTCGGGCTTGGCTTGTGGTCGCCAGGTAAGTTTGGAGTCAAGCGTGACGCCAAGATATTTGCATTTCACGCTTCGGTGTTACTGTTGATGGGCCTACGTGGACTGGAGATTTAAATAAGTGGTTCATATTGCGTCCTGTGGAATTTAAAACACAAATTTGGGTCTTGTCCGCGTTTACTGAGATCCGCCATATATTGCAGTAGTCGATGAAAGGTTTTAAGACTAAATGTAGTTTAGATAGGGCCTGCCAGTGAACTCCAGCGGAGACCCAGTAGGCAGTGAAATTGAACCTCTCCTATCAGAAAAGAGTATAACTTAAAAATCCG
This sequence comes from Magicicada septendecula, assembly GCA_034769895.1. Classification (NCBI taxonomy): domain Eukaryota; kingdom Metazoa; phylum Arthropoda; class Insecta; order Hemiptera; family Cicadidae; genus Magicicada; species Magicicada septendecula. The sequence goes on along the minus strand of CM068373.1, from coordinate 417,410,855 downwards.
TGCTGAGAAATTTGTATACCTGGTGGTGCAACTTCCTTCCATTATCTTACAAGGTTTATTAAATATAGGCATTAAATAGTATCGGTGCTAAAAAATATTCCTGTATATCTTATGCCTTGATTAATTTGATTTCCGGAGTTAGTTTTTTGCCAATTCCCGGTATCAATTACAATTGTGGTACTACTGTAAACGGTTTGTACTGTTTTGGTTAAAAGTCTCGGATATTTCAGTTTTTTATTATAGACAAACGTTTTTACTCTATGAATACGACTAAAACATTTCTCATAGTCTATGAAGGCTACATGTATTTCATCATCATCTTACATCACGACATAGGCAAGGTGCTGCCCGTTCTGTCTTCGCACTCAAACACCCTCCACCCATCTCTTCCTGGGTCTACCCACACACCTGTGTCCTATAGGTGTACATATCTAGACCTGTTTGGCCAGTCTTGAATCTGACAGTCTTTCTAAGGTTTTTTCATCCTTGTTTATAATGTGTTAATCTTTCGTTCAAGTTAAAAACTTGTAATTCTTCTCTTATGGCCCCATACTTTATACAATCAAGTTTAGAACACCTTTTAATTAGTCTTAAAAACGCCATTTCCGAGACCTGTATTTTACTTTCTCGTTTCTTGGTTTTCGTCCACAATTCACACACATAGGACAATACTAAGATTGCCATAACTTTTTAAAACTTTAATTTTTTTTTTCTTGACGTACCTTGTTTCTAAAAATACGGTTGATTGTTCCACAGATCATCTGGAACTTACCTAACTTAATATCAATATCATAATTTGTATCATAGCCACTATTATTTCTCAGACAGTTAAAATGGCTCACCTGTCCTACTATTTGATCATTAATTGTTATTTTTGTTTTTATTAGTTCCTTTCCTTTAAATGCCATTACCTTTGTTTTTGTAGTGGAGATTTTCATATTGTATTGTTTGCAAATCTGATGTAGATTAAAAACAGATTTTTTAAATGCATGTTCTGTATTTTGAATTACAAGCAAGTCGTCAGCAAATGTGTTTCTAAATTAAATTCTTTACGTTTCCATCTCTTCTATACTATGAGAGGAGAAATGAATACCCGCCTCACCCCCAACTTCGGCAAACAGCTGTCTCTTTTGCTAATCTGCTATCACATTGGCAGTCCAATCGTCGTCCATTTCATCACAGGAATGTTAAAAAGCAAATGGCAGACAACAGTTAGAAGTCAGTTGAGCAGTGGGCAAAGACTTCGACTCGCCGAATAGCCTGTACACATGGTAGTAGCCGGGAAATATACTCATTACTTGCCTAACACTCCCCAGAATATAGTGAGGTTATGGAATGCATTCAAATGATTAAACAAAATGTGTGTGTGAGTGTGTTTTAGACTCCTAAGCGTAGTGGAAAAGGGAGAAGTAGAGATGGGTCCACCACGGCAAGCTAGGAGAATGGCGGGTTTTCTGTGGAAATGAAAAACAGACAAACGAGAAGAAAAGCTGTAGATTTTAATAGTTTACAGCGTCGGGTAAAATGAAGCTGGCTGTAATCATGAAAACTGCAACAACACAGGGGTAATAACGAAGCAGACACGGTGAGATCGTAACAGTTTATAGTAGCATCCAAGTAATGCGAACATCTAGTCAAGAATACGTTTCTGAACGTGCGACGGCGCCGACATAAACCGTCAGAGCTCATTACGCGGTGAGCACCAACGTTGTTAGGGCTTCACCAGAGAGAGTGAAACAATCACAAACGCCACGCAAAAGCGCTTAACTTTTTTTACATCAAACATTTAATACCAGATGTTTGCAGAGGTAGAAAGGATGTGTGTGTGCGTGGCAACAATACTTATATTTGAATATTTACCCAGGGTAATATTTTGTAAGTAATTAATGTAAGGATAGTGTGACGAATAGTTTTAAAAGGAATATGAAAGAACAGGAATACACATGGGGTGGCCTACCCGACGGAATTTTTCACAAGTGTAAATCATCGTTTGTGTGTGTATGGCAGTGCCGACATGCATGGTTCACGAAGGGGATACGTATAAATTATTGGTTTTTATTACTAAATCAGGTATTGACAGGATTAAAATAAATTAGTAAATATCTTTTTTACCTGTTACCATAAAACATAACACAATTCTAAAAACACCATTAGAATAAGGATATTTAAACGACTATGGTGATACACAATTATTTCAGAAAAGTGCACTAATAAAGACGTCATAAAAATTAATGTTAATTACTACCATAATTAAACTAGTAACTAGTAATTAACGAGTGTGTTATATGTAAATGACGAGTGAAATATTACGAAGACAATGGAACCACTCGCCTAAAGATAAAGTTTACGTGATCGCGAAAACGGGCTAAAAAGTGAGCAGTAAAAAAAGGACGTTACACTCGAATTGACAAAATTTAACATGTCAAAAACAATATCTGACATCTCAGTTTGGCGTCTACTATAAATACTTCCCGTAATTTTGGGTGAAGTCAGATTCAAGAAAGCTTCGTACGCCGTCACTCTGTCCGTCTGTTGATTGACTTGAATTCATTATCATCATCATCATCACCATAATCTGCAATATACCAAGATTGGTAAAGGAGCATCGGATCATCATCTACAACAGACTGAAGAGTACCGAGGACGCATCAGCATTATCATCATCGTCATTGCCATCATTCAGGAGGTGCACACACACACGTACACACGCAACGGTAACTTCGACAATACGCAGGTGACAAATGAACAATTATATTTTTGTGCAAAGAACTCATGAAGAACAGAATATGAGATTTAAGACTTAAATGTAAATAGTGTAAATATTCAGAGTAAAAGACGTAATTGTAAATTGGTGTTAAAAATAATAATTTTATATTATTGTTCATATTATATGGTTTATATTTATATATCATATTATTTTATATTATATGGTCATTATAAACCATAAATATTTTTAAAATAAATATTATTTTTATTAAAATATTAATAGCAACAATTCAGTTTTATTTAGTAAAGTTAATAGTATTTTTATAAATGAGTTGCTATTTTAATAATGATTCAAAGTCAGACACCCATGCAATATAAAAGATTTTATAATTTGTTCATCATATATCTTTATATATTTAAGAATATATGTTATTAGTGTGTGCTATGTTATGTTATGTTAGTGTGTATATTATATGTTATGTTTTCAGAGTGTAACCTTATAAAAGAGAATATTTTAAATTTTCTAATTTCAAATTTTAATAATCGGTTAATTTTCTTTGTAATGTTTAATAAACCGTTGAATGATTCTTTTAATGTGTTTTAATTAATTATTTCATGTCATCAACGTCTCACTCCTCTTTTTAAAAAATACGTTTATTGTGCAACCACATATACTTAAACGAACACAAAAATTCTACGACCTAGCCGGTGTTTAACACTTAATAGTTGCGTTTGGTACATGATCAGAAGTGTATTCATTTTATAATACTTGTAACGTTCCAACACACACACACACACACACACACACACACACACACACACACACACACACACACACACACACACAAGTATATATATATATATATATATATATATATATATATATAGGGAATTTGAGAAGATTTGGAGTGGGAGGGAAAAATTAATAAAAGAATATAATAAACGAAAGTAAAATATTGGAAAAATATAAATAAATATATTTATAAAAAAATAAATATATACCGTCTCGATTATCCGCGAACGGTATAATAATTATTATTATTGTTGATGTTGTTGTTGTCGTTGTTGTCGTTGTTGTTGTTCTTCTTCTTCTTCTTCTTTTTCTGCGTATTATTATTATTATTATTATTATTATTATTATTATTATTATTATTATTATTATTAATACAATAATAATAATAATTATTATTATTATAATAGACGCGTATATATTTACGTTCTGAAATGGTTACGTATTTTGTATTACTTTAACAACAATAGAATGTATTTATTTAGTACCCTATATTGATTGTGACTGTTGAGCATTTTGTGTTGTTATATTGGTCAGAGTGACAGCAATACCCGCGTTTCTATACCTTTCAATGTGTGTCCGTAACATTTACCAAGCACTGTTTACACCACTTGAGTGGCGACACTAAAACCATACACAGGAATTAAATTCTACATTTACACGCCTGAAAAACGAAGAGAATTTAGTAGATCAGTTATTTTCTTACCAATTATACTAGGCTGCGCACTGACGATTTACTCCCTCTCCATTCTTCTCCTCCGGTTTCATTCCTTAGCGAATCTCTTCTGAGTTTACTGTTCTAGGAATAAAACCAGATCATTTCCTCAACCAGTTTCTGAAGAGTCGTCGTCGTGGCCTCTAGATGTGAATTTCACGTAGATATAAACTATTGTACCGTCACAGACTCCATCAGGAGTCTACACTCGGTGGATACGGCTTTAGCTCACCCGATATACCCTAGCTGAATTGCTTCAATTTGTCTTTGGTGGAATCCCTTTCTTTAATCTTTCCTGTCCGGTTTCTCTTGACCAATTCTTGGTCTTTTCGACCCCGACGCAGGGTTTCGAGAGCTAGGGAGTCTTTCACTGTTTTCTTATTTCATCTTTACTGCGTAATTCTTGTTTCCCTTTCTCACTACCCGGTAAGGACCCGGCCAGGGTTAAACATGTAAAATGGTCAACGGTCCTAGGGACGGAAGAGGAAGGTCTCCGAAAGGCACTAAAGGCGGAAGAATCTATGAGGTGGGTCTCCGAACGAAACCCAGAGCAAGACCAGAGGCTCAAAAGTAGCACTCCTACGACTGGCCTTGCTCTACAGGACACTGGAGACATCATTAGAGGATATTTATCCTACTCCACAGAATAAGTCACAAAGGAACTAATCGGATGGAAATAACACTGTTGCTGAAGTGTATATTTTCCTTTGGGATCGAAACACGTGATTCGGCTAATCCCTGACAGAAGAAGAAGAAGAAGGGCATCACCCTAAATTTAAAATCACAATTACATTCCTCTTTAGGACACGTAAGTTATAGTTGTTGTTTTCTTATAAAACTTTTACAAAGTTTTCAAATAAAAAATGAATTATTTCAAAAAAAAGAATTATCATGTTTATCAGGGCGTAAGTAAATTATTAATATACTTGTTCATTACATATTGTCATACGAGAGACACTGTTTCTTTCACAGTAACAGATATCACGTAGCACTTTGTTTCTGACTTTAACAAAACGTAACACTCTATGACATACATAAGCAACAATACACGTAACTTTTATATACACTGTGAGGAGTTTCGTGTCGAGCAAAATTAATATTTTAATAACATAAGGTCTAATAGAATTTGCATATAGAGACGGATAAATAAATGGACAGATATATAGACAGTAAATAGACATGTAAATAGATAGACAGATATTGTGTATTTATAGAATAGATTGTTTTATAAATGAATTTCTGTATCACAGAATGTATGAATCTTTAATAAATTATAGATTTTATATATTGTATCATGTTATCGTTTACAGTACGTCGTGTATAAATTTCGTATTGTACGGATATTCAATCTTTTATTGTGTGTGTGTGTGTGTGTGTGTGTGTGTGTGTGTGTGTGTGTGTGTGTGTGTGTGTGTGTGTGTGTGTGTGTGTGTGTGTGTGTGTGTGGATTGGTTTATACTTTTTCAATTCACTTTCTTGACATATTAATAAATTAATGTTTTACACGTGTATTAACAAGATCTTCGTCGCTCACTTGAGACACGTTTCGAGCACTATGTATCCATTCTCTCTATGTATCCAAACCACCTTAGCCTGTATATTTTGATTATCCTGACAATGTCTAGCTCTTTTTAAAGATGCTATAGTTCATAATTATAGCGCCTGCGCCACATTCCATTGTCTTGTACTCCTCTAAATATTGTTCTTATAATCCGTCTTTCACAGCAACCTAGAAGTCTCTCGCTATTTTTTGTCATTATCCAGGTTTCTGAAGCATATCTCAGCACTGGCCTGATAAGTATTTTGTAATAAATTTTGCATTTCGTGCTTCTTGAGATGAAGCTAGATGCCAGGTTAATTAGTTATTAACCTAATTATGCCAGGTTAACTAGAGACTGTTATTAATTAGTTAGTATTAATTTACTGGAACCGTAAAAAGGCCAAATCTCACAGTATCGTAACACATTTTAACTAAATCGTACTGAATCATATTACAAATACGATTTAAAATATTTATAATGTATTAAAAAGCTTAACAAATTAATAATAAGTTATGTCACCGTTACATAAAATAATTATACTGGAATTATTTGAGCGCACTTTTTCAGTTCCTAAGGCTTTAAGGGCGGCGCCAACATTGTCGATATTATTTTCTGCCACGAGCAATCGGCCAGCCTCTAGAACGCGTAGAAAAAACCAGGGCCTTCGGAATTGTGTTGTTAGCCGACCTTACATAAACGTCGCTGTCAGACGCGTATTACGTGCGTTACCTATCTATAGGCGTAAGAATATATTGTCCCTGTTATACATTTGAAACCCCTACTTCATTTTGAGTAGTTAAAACAAAAAGAATATTTCTTTTTGTAAAGAGGGGCTACAAGTTAATTAAAACTAGGCTAAGGCCTAGAGAAGCTAAAAATTGCGCTGGATCCAGTAAGACGGGACTTGCAATGAAAACTCAAGAATTAAATAATTAACAATCCCATTTTATTATTTTATCTCATAGTGAAAATATAATTAACAAATAAATACAACAGTGAATTATAATTCCCCTTTAAATGGTTAAATAAAGAAGTATACCCTCTCAACAAGGCCACCTGAAAAATATTAACTAAATCCACGAAAATAATTGCTATGTCACCATCAATGAATTGAAAATTAAAAATAATAATTAACCTCAAAATAAAACTCCCATTAAACTATTTATTAAAATATAAAATTTATATCATGTGTTCCTTTTAAAATGCAGTATATAAATTAATGAAGATAAATGATTTCATTCCCAGTTACTATTAATAATTAAAATAATTACTCAACCAATTAAATGAACTTTAAAGGTGACACTTCCTATACTTGTTAAATAAAATAATTAATTTCCTTAAAGAAAAGATCAGCCACGATTATTGAGATAGAATACCTTCCTTAAAAAGAAAATGAAAAGGATATATCCACATGCCTACATGTGTTAACTTTCTGTTGTAAAAGACCCTGAATAATAAATCCCTATATCCCACCAAAAGTACAGTAATGCATAATATTTATGTATATATATATATATATATATATATATATATATCTACCCCAAAATGTACACAGAAATATACAGACATAACATGTTCCACAAGACAAATTACATTATACAATAGTATACAAATACATAAAGGTCTCTTGCCACGCCCTTTTTTTATATTACCCTTCTGGTGTATATAATTCTAACTTCTTCTTTATAGGAATCCCAATTAGGATTAAAGATTTATTTCTATAAATGTACCCCCATGGTGTGGGTTAATTGCACGTCAGGTGTATCATAAAGTATTGCATACAAATGTCCCCAGGACATTAAAAATTTAAAACCAAGTGCCTCAGTGGCTAAGTGCTAAAATACTTAATTAAGGTGAGAAATAAAAAATTGTTTAAAATAATTAACGCCCCCCAGTTACCATGATTAATATAAAGAATTTATATATACTAAAATAGGGCCAATTCATGAAAAGAGAAAAATTGCACAATATTAGCACCTTATATAAAAAAAATACATTTGTGTGTCAGAGACGGACATGTTTCTTCAACTTATGACCAGTCTCAACAAATTTGTCTCAACAACCTTGTTTCGACAAACAAGTTGAAAAGTGTTTCGACATGCATAGCTTGGTTGAAACTAATTAAAAATTCACCTACCTCCCCAGTAATCCTTTTATACAAATGACATAACCTGATTTTAAAAATAAGAGAAAATATATGTTTTTATGCATAGTACATTAAACTTGAGAAAATTACTAATCACAAAACTGACTTTAAATCTGTAGCGAAAGCCCTATAAAGAAATGAGTGGAAATCTAAGTTGGATGCTGTGTTGTAGACATGTCAGTCTCTGAACTGACAATTTACTATACATATATTGAAATTTTACAATTAATTCTTAGTGTTCACACTAAACTGTCCCATCAATTGGGGATCCAAATGAATGTTTATCTTGAAAGGTAAAAACTGATGATTATGTATAACTGGTGCCATGTTGATTCTACGTGTTAATTATAAATGGTTGTTTTTCACCTGCTTATGTGCCCAGAAGGATGATCTCTTATTTGTAACGTGGCGATCTTATGACTGGCATGTTGTTGTGGTTGTTGTGGTCTTATTCTCTTCGGTGTCGAGTGTGGAGCTTTTAAGATGTCATTCTTTCAGTCATGTAGCAGGACTTGTCTCTGTTCAGCGAACCCGCAGTCGTTTAAGAACTATCTCACCATAGTTATAAGAAGTAGATGCTGGAATTCACACTTCTCTCCACCGAAGGAATTTTCCACGAGGCCATGAGTTAGGCTTCCATGTTGAGACAAGGCCTTAACAGAAATTTCCGTTCGTTGTTCGTTTGTAAGGAAAATCTCACCAGGACGCAGCACTGTTTTAAAACTGCTGCAAAAACTCAGCAGATGGCAACACCGACCAAACAGTGAAAAATCGAAAACGGTAGTTTCTCCTATCCGCGGGTAGAGCGCAGCACTAATTACTGCCTTAAATTTCGTACTGCCAATAACGTCAAAACTGCCAATAAAATGACAGAACTGGCGCTGAATCTTTTGACTCAGCACACCCTCACCCCAAAAGGGCAACATAGTTGCCCCAACGTTAAAGGCAAGGAGGGTACCCTGCAGTGTACCTCTCCCCAAAGATACCAGTGGACGTCGTGGTTGGGTTGGCTCAGCTGAGCTTGCTCTCAGGAGAATAGAAATCAAAAAGGGAAAATGAAAGAGACGAAAGAAGATATGTATTATGTAAGTGTGCGGGTGTTGCATGCTGACCTGATCAGAGTCCGCATACAGCACAAGAGAGAGAGACAGCAAAAGACAAAAGAAAGATTCCTACCATAGTAGATCTTCCGATCTCCTGAGGCTCGCCCCATTCGCCTGAACACGACTTCCACATTTAACATGGACCTCCGTCCTATCTTTACGGGGACTATCCCCCTTCGAACGTTTTGGATAGCCCCCGACAACGTTTAAGTTTGGAAATGTGGCTTGTCATCAACTTTAGTTTGTCTCCCGGTACGCCCAGCCGGGCCGTCACCGGTGACGTAAATCCTATGATTCGGTATGGCCCCGACCAACGGTAGCATAGCTTCGCAGCACGTTTGTCGGCGGCAGAGCTGAGTGGGTGGCTTTGGCAATAGACCCAGTCACCAATCTGGAAGGGGTTTGGAATACGCCCCTGATTATAACGCCGACGGACCCGCTCGTGCGCTCGCAGCAAATTCTTCCGAGCCATTTTCCATCTCTCCGCAGTTTTATTATTGGGCTCCCGCGGCAGAAGATCTTCAATATCCCATAGGTTGGTCAACGGGAGTGCGGGCGAGAATCCAAACAAAATTTCAAAGGGCACGGCCTGATGACTGTCGTGTCTGGCCGTGTTGAAGGCTAATTGTAACCACTTCAGATTCTGATCCCAGGTGGTTTGTTGCTCAGCGTGATAAGCAATCAAGGCGGACCGGAGATTCCGATTGAATCTCTCCGCATGGGACGGTTGTGGGTAATAAGGGGAAGTGGTTACGTGTTTGATGCCACTGGCGAAACACATACGCCTGAATTCGTTTGAAATAAATTGCGGGCCATTGTCCGAGACAATGATGGTCGGAATACCGAAATGCTGAAAAACGTGGTTCTGTAAAGCGTTGATGGTCAAACGAGCGGTTGCCTGCCGTAAGGGCAGTAGCCAGGCAAACTTTGAAAAAGCATCTACACAAACAAGCAGGTAAGCATTACCTGACTTGCTACGGGGGAACGGCCCCACATAGTCAATAAATAACTTTTCTATTGGTCTGCTCGCCACCTCAGAAGATAACAACCCTAGTTTGGTGTTCTGGGCAGGCTTGCTCAAGCCACACAGATGACAGTTTTTTACTCTCGTCGCGATGTCTCTATCCATGCCCTTCCAGATAAAATGTTTCCTAATACTGGAAATGGTCTTCGAAATTCCCTTGTGGCCTCCGATTGGGGAATCATGGTAATAACTGAAGACCATGGGCACTAATTTGCTAGGCAGCACGATTTTAGGTGCTCGTCCTTTTCTTTCTCGACAACAAAGGACTCCCTTGGACAAGAAATAAGGGGCCTGTACGTTACCCTGCTTAATATTGTGGATGACTTGACCCAGCACTTCGTCGTTTAACTGATGGGGTAACACATCAGTGAAGGCTAATGGAAAATCGAGAAGAACGGAACAGGGTTGCTCAGCTTGGGCATCACTGGGTTGGGAAAACATACGGGATAAGGCATCTGCAACCACATTCTGGGATCCCCTGATGTGTTGCACGGTGAACTTAAAGGATGAGATTTTCACCACCCATCTACCAATTTTACCCAGTTGCCGGGGATGAGCTAGAAGCCATGAGAGAGCCTGATTGTCGGTCTCGAGCAGGAACTCAGCATGTTCCAGGAAACGCCTGAACTTATCTAGAGCGTATACAACAGCTAAACACTCTAGCTCATAAACGGATGATTTACGTTCTTGCTGGGTCAACGTGCGTGAGATAAAAGCCACAGGCTGCCTAGCGTCGTCAATAACCTGGGAAAGGACCGCTCCGAGCGCAACCGAACTCGCGTCCGTCTGCAAAATGAACGGCTTTGAAAAGTCGGGCATCCGCAACACCGGTGGGGAAATGATGGCTTCCTTTAAGGTATCAAAAGCCTTCTGTTGGTTTTCCCCCCATGCAAACTTTGCCCCCTTCTTCCTCAGTTCATTCAAGGGAGCGGCAATTTCAGCGATATTCGGTATGAAACGCCGATAAAAATTTATCATACCGACGAATCTCGCTATGCCTTTCGCATCCCTTGGCGGAGGAAAGTCACGGATGCCTTGTGTCCTCTCTGGGCCTACCGTCACGCCCTTGTATGAAATTAAATGGCCCAAGAAAGAAATACTCTCTTGGGCGAAACGAACCTTTTCGGGATTGACAGTGAGGCCAGCCTCTCTTAAACGACCCAACACCTCTCTTAAATGCCGCAGATGATCTTCGAAAGTCTCACTATACACCAACAGATCGTCAAGATAATTATAGACGAAACGGAATTTGACGTCGTGAAAGACAGTGTCAAGAAGGCGAGTAAGTGTCTGGGCCCCCACAGCCAAACCCATGGGAACCCTTGTGTACTGGTACAAATTCCAGGGTACACAAAAAGCTGTGTATGGTTTACTTTCTTTGGCAAGAGGTATCTGATGATAGGCCGCGTTCAGATCGATAGTGGTATAAAATCTGGCCCCACTGAACCAATCAAAGGCCGAATGTAAATCCGGGAGGGGAACAGAATCCACCTCGATATTGGCGTTCAACTTCCTGTAATCAATAACCACTCTTTGTTTGCCACCAGGCTTTGGCACTAAAAATGCTGGACTGGCATAGCTGGAATGAGAAGGTTCAATCACCCCTTGGTCCAATAATTCTTGAACCTTCTCTCGCAGAATGGTCATCTTAGGAGGGGCAAACTTGTAAGGGTGTGACCTCACTATTTTCGTATCTGTAAGACTGACTTTATATTCCAGCAGGTGTGTGAGTCCCAAAGTAGGAGTTAACACCTCGGGAAATTCCTCACACAAATGATCTAAGGCCGTCTGCTGGGATGGAGTGAGATGGTCTCGTGCAGAATCGGGACAAGCTACTTCTTGGATACCCGGCTTAGCGCCCTGGTACCCAAGGAACGGAATTAAAACCTCCCGATTAAATTTAAAAAAACATTGGTGCGCTTGGATGTCCAGCACGAGACCACTTTTTGCGATAAAATCGGCACCAATGATACAATCCACTCCCAGAGCAGGAGAAACCAGAAAAGACCATACCCAAGAAAACCCATCGATTTTGATCTTAAAGGAAGTAACCCGGGAGATAGGCAAGATTTCCCGGGATGCCGTCCAGCATATAGCAGATGACTTTTCTGACCTTTTAATTAAACCCTGTCGTTCAAGGTCCGCATGTACCCGAGATGAAATGATGGATCGGGCTGAACCGGAGTCAACTAAGGCTCTGAGCTGACCCCCCTTTACCTCGAGCGACAGAAAGGGGCATACAGAAAGTTGTTGCGAGGTAGCGGACTGAACCTTGATATTTGAAGATTGGGCTTTTAACGACTGCCTGGAGGTCGACGGAAGTTGAACAGAATTGAAGCGGGGGGAAGACATCCTCCGAAATATCTTCCCCTGTCTACTTAGTTTTTTGGCGCTGGTCTAGACATAGGTGGTGCTGGTCGCGCGCGCCCTCGCATACAATTTCTCGCCACGTGTCCCGGGCGGTTACAATTATAACAAATCACAGAATTTGAATTTGTTTGCTGACGATTTCGAGCTGGCTGGGCCTGTCGGGGGAAGGTAGGCTCTCTGGCCCCTTCCGATGTCTGAGGTCTTGGTTCGGCTCGTCTACTGTTTCCGCTCGCCTGGTCGGTCATCTGCATGGTCTCCGTCATAACGCAGAGTCGCTCCAGGTCGGTAAACCACTGCGGCCGCTGTGCAAAAACTAGTCGCAGACGGTCGTCGGCAGAGACGCCGTCGAGGATGTGTTGGACTACCTCTTCCTCCGACATGCCTATTCCCAGAATACGAGCTACCTGGCGCATTCGCAGCACGTACTGGGCCAATGTTTCGCCCCGTGCCTGTACTTTATAAAAATGCCGATGGCGCAATTGCTCCATCAGTCTACTGGGTACGAACGCCCTCAGCACCACCCGGTGGAACTCATCCACACCTTCCTTGCGTCGCATTACCTCCGCCACCCTGTCAGCCATGGTACCGCGACAGTAGGGGAAGATGAGTTCGAGCACCGTTCGCTCCAGCATACCCGGATAGTCCTTCAATTCAAAGACTATCTTGAAAAAAGGTAGTAGTTTATCTGCTTCCAGTCCGTCCACGACTGGCAGTTGTTGAATAATATTGGCAAGTGGGTTGGGCAGGTGGTTGTACGTTGCCGCCCCCGAACCAGTCCGTACAGGCTCTACTTCTCTGTATGAAGAAGTGTTCACCGCTGAGATCACGGACTCCTCAACAACCGGAATTGGGGTGGATGCTCTTACCGGTGGTGACCCTTGGAGGGTCGAGGTAATCTCCTGTATAATCTCTGTTATATTATATGGTGGCGGTTCACTGACTTGTGCCAGTAAATTCTGCAGCCGATGAATCAAGTGCAGCATACGTTGCCGGATCCGCCGGACAACGAGAGAGCATCCCGGTGCCTCCTCCAAACTTTCGACGGATTGAGCCAACTCCTGCAGCTCACCCCACTTTTCCGTACACCGTTCCCACTCACTCTCGGGGTCAGTGATAGTGACCCTGGAGAGCGCATCACCCGCGGTCAGCGCTTCACGGAGCAGCCGCCGTAAGGTTTGGACATTGCCTCGGGTTTCTTTACCCCGGGCCCGGAGCTCGAACTCAATTTCCTCCCTTAAAAACAACTCAGGATTTATCGAAGTCATCCTCACTTCGCGGTCGGCACACTTAACAAAAACTTTAAAACTTATTCTAAATAACCAGAATAAATCCCTATATCCCACCAAAAGTACAGTAATGCATAATATTTATGTATATATATATATATATATATCCCCCAAAATGTACACAGAAATATACAGACATAACATGTTCCACAAGAGAAATTACATTATACAATAGTATACAAATACATAAAGGTCTCTTGCCACGCCCTTTTTTTATATTACCCTTCTGGTGTATATAATTCTAACTTCTTCTTTATAGGAATCCCAATTAGGATTAAAGATTTATTTCTATAAATGTACCCCCATGGTGTGGGTTAATTGCACGTCAGGTGTATCATAAAGTATTGCATACAAATGTCCCCAGGACATTAAAAATTTAAAACCAAGTGCCTCAGTGGCTAAGTGCTAAAATACTTAATTAAGGTGAGAAATAAAAAATTGTTTAAAATAATTAACGCCCCCCAGTTACCATGATTAATATAAAGAATTTATATATACTAAAATAGGGCCAATTCATGAAAAGAGAAAAATTGCACAATATTAGCACCTTATATAAAAAAAATACATTTGTGTGTCAGAGACGGACATGTTTCTTCAACTTATGACCAGTCTCAACAAATTTGTCTCAACAACCTTGTTTCGACAAACAAGTTGAAAAGTGTTTCGACATGCATAGCTTGGTTGAAACTAATTAAAAATTCACCTACCTCCCCAGTAATCCTTTTATACAAATGACATAACCTGATTTTAAAAATAAGAGAAAATATATGTTTTTATGCATAGTACATTAAACTTGAGAAAATTACTAATCACAAAACTGACTTTAAATCTGTAGCGAAAGCCCTATAAAGAAATGAGTGGAAATCTAAGTTGGATGCTGTGTTGTAGACATGTCAGTCTCTGAACTGACAATTTACTATACATATATTGAAATTTTACAATTAATTCTTAGTGTTCACACTAAACTGTCCCATCAATTGGGGATCCAAATGAATGTTTATCTTGAAAGGTAAAAACTGATGATTATGTATAACTGGTGCCATGTTGATTCTACGTGTTAATTATAAATGGTTGTTTTTCACCTGCTTATGTACCCAGAAGGATGATCTCTTATTTGTAACGTGGCGATCTTATGACTGGCATGTTGTTGTGGTTGTTGTGGTCTTATTCTCTTCGGTGTCGAGTGTGGAGCTTTTAAGATGTCATTCTTTCAGTCATGTAGCAGGACTTGTCTCTGTTCAGCGAACCCGCAGTCGTTTAAGAACTATCTCACCATAGTTATAAGAAGTAGATGCTGGAATTCACACTTCTCTCCACCGAAGGAATTTTCCACGAGGCCATGAGTTAGGCTTCCATGTTGAGACAAGGCCTTAACAGAAATTTCCGTTCGTTGTTCGTTTGTAAGGAAAATCTCACCAGGACGCAGCACTGTTTTAAAACTGCTGCAAAAACTCAGCAGATGGCAACACCGACCAAACAGTGAAAAATCGAAAACGGTAGTTTCTCCTATCCGCGGGTAGAGCGCAGCACTAATTACTGCCTTAAATTTCGTACTGCCAATAACGTCAAAACTGCCAATAAAATGACAGAACTGGCGCTGAATCTTTTGACTCAGCACACATTGTATTCCTATTATTTACAATATACACACATATTTGTACAATATACACACGTATATATATTTTGTGTGTGCGCGCGCGCGCGTGCTTGCATAAAATGTTACTAAGCATCGTAGCCCAAATAAATATTGCTATTCTATAGTAATACTTGCGTAAGTTTAAACAATACGAAAATTCCAACACACCATTTTTTTAGTTGTTTATAGTGTGTGTGTGTGTGTGTGTGTGTGTGTGTGTGTGTGTGCGCGCGCGCGTGCGCCACGTCCTTCACCGCCTCACTAAGCACTCGTCAGTACACAAGGGAGAATGAATTACGACGCCCCGACGTCTTGGCTCTCCGCTCTGTCGGGTAAACTGTATAATACTTTCATGACTAACAGCGAGTTTGCCTATTTTTATAACGAGACGCAGTTCCGAACGTCAAAACAGCCAATACATCATTTTGTACTACTTACTTGCACAGTATATCATTTAATTTGTTTATTAGGCTGTTTATTAGGCTTAAGGCCTGGTTACACAATACGAGTTGCTGACCTGACAGTGGACAGCTACTGCACCTGTGTACTCGCATGACAGTAGCTCGACTCGCCTCGCCCGGTCACACAAGTGCGAGTTGCTGGCGTGAAATTAGACAGCTACTGCACGTGTGTACTCGCATCTTTTCAGTAGCTTTTAGGTCTCGTGCAATGTTGTCGCAAAATACACGACTGATCACAGTTCATACCGTAATAAAAGCGGTTACAAAAATACTTTGCGCTGAAATACTTCGAGCTGAAAGTGCTGTACAAAAAAAGAAGAAAAACGGAACGATTTGGGTCAGGAATCGGATGCAAAGGAAAGGGGCAACGCATACAATATTTAAAGAACTATATAATGAAGATCCCCGAGAATATAAAGCAGTTATGAGAGTGACACCTACACAAGTGGAAATACTCTTAAATTTAATTGCTCCAAAAATTCAACGTGAAGATACACACATGAGAGATGCTATACCTGGAAGAGTGAAGTTGGAGATAACCCTGGTATACCTTTCTTCTGGAATATCGTATAGATTGTTGCCGATATTTTTCAGAATTTGAAAAGCATCCGTAATTAAAATAATACCAGAAGTGTGTGATGCTATAAATGAAAGTCTAAAAGATTTTATCAAAGTAAGTAATTTTTATTATTCATAATCAAATTCACAACTGATTTGTTAACGTTTTTTTGCATGAACCTTACATAGTAATACAATACTACATAGCTTAGTTTATTATATCAGTGAATGTCATTGCTGCAGCAAGTACGTCACTTGCGAGTATTGATTGCGAGGATTGTTCCAATTGTGTAGAGTGTGCAGACACTGAAGGTTCAACAGACTGATAGTAAGTAGAAGTTGGTGTAGAGGTTAGTGGTGATCTCGTTGGGAACCCTACAGTCGGCTGTGGTGATGGAGCAGATTCGGAACTGTAATTAGAAGGTGTATACACATTTCTAGCACAGAGGGCTGTCTTACGGTATCTAGAGAGTATTGCCTGTATTTCATCCGTCGCATCAATTCTATCAATTGGCGGTAACTGTCTGAGCTGCAGTGCTACATGTCTTCCAATTACATCACATTCATCTTCTGATTCTCTTGGACTCGGGGCATACATTGTTAAACTTTGATTTAGTTCCTTGAGTTCATTCACGGCTGCTTGAATTTCAGCCCTTCTGGTGACAATTTCATCTTTGATCTTGGTCTTTTTGGTGGCTTCATTGGTTGTATTTCAACGGTGTTGTTGCTATTGCCACTAGTATCAAGGCCCTCGTTATTAGTTTCTGAAGATTCTTCAGACAACTCGTTCCCTGACGTTGATGCATGCTGTGGTTCCTGAAATTAACAATACTATTTTATTTTGGAATTTAACAATACTATTTTAAGTCAAATCACAATTAACAATACTATTTCATTTTTCAGATACCGAATATGGAGGAATGGCAAGATATACAAGTAGGATTCCATTCGAGGTGGAATTTCCCAAGTTGCTGTGGAGCTATTGATGGGAAACACATAACAATTCAAGCACCACCAAATTGTGGTAGTGAATACTATAATTACAAAGGAACAAATAGTATAGTGCTTATGGCCGTCGTGGATCACGATTATTGTTTTAGATATGTAAGTATAGGCTCATATGGTCGTAATGCAGATGGTGGGGTATTCCAAAACTGCTCTTTGTATCCTTATCTAGAAAACAACTTATTGTTGCCTGAAAATGGTGTTCTAGTTGGAGATGATGCCTTCCCTTCAAAGCCGTACTTACTAAAGCCCTACAAACATACACCAACTATAATAGGAAAGATTTATAATTATAGATTGAGCAGAGCAAGAAGAATCGTTGAGAATGGGTTTGGCATTCTAGCATCTCGTTTTCGTGTTTTGGGAAAACCAATTCAAGTTAAAGAGGACACTGCGATAAAGATCGTCTTATGTGCATGTACGTTACACAACTGGTTGCGTATCACTGCATCAAGAACCTATACACCACCAGGAACGACAGATTATGAAGACATCGTGAACTTTCAAACCAATTTGGGGCAGTGGAGGTCAGAAATTGATGAATTACAAAGCATCCATCGCTCGCGGATCAATAATAGATCGAAAGCAGTAGCAGAGAAAATCCGAGATGAATATAAAAATTACTTCAATGGCGAGGGAGCAGTTACTTGGCAAAATAGTATGATTGTGTGATTATAAATAAAATACTATATAATAATAAAATATTACTTGTACCAGATTACTTGTTGTTTGTTTTTCTTTTAGATTAATTATTTTCATAATGTAATCCATAGCATCGAACCATTTGATGGATGGTTTATAGATGTCATCAGTGCCACATCCACTTTTTTTGCTTTTCTCAATTTTCAATAACTCCTGGTTATACGTAGAACGTAAATTTTTGATCTTTTTTGTTACTTCATTCGTGTCTTGTAAACCCAATTCCATGCGAATGTGTTCAAGCGGGGCTTTACGCAAATCTCTGTTCTTATAATTAGGATCCAAACAATTCCATAAGTTGTATAACTCCAACAAACTTTATATTTTGTTCGGAAGTCCATCTATCCGCCATTTTTTGTTTTTAACCGCTACTCGAAACACAAAAACACATGCAGCAACGAAGAATGCACAAGCGTGGTCCCGGGCTTACGAGCTACTGTCATTTCACAATACCGTGCAAGTTGACGTCCGAGTCGCATGCGAGCTGCTGCTTGTGGCGTGGTGGGGGAAGGCGAGAGGCGAGTAAAAACAAAAAATGTAGTAACTCGGTGCGAGGTACTGACCGACTCGCACATGACAGTAACTCGTATGATGGGGTCACACGGTGCGAGTAGCTCCACTGCAGTAACTGACTAGGCCAGCTCGGATGCTAGCTCGCACTGTGTAACCAGGCCTTTAGTTAACTGTATTAGGCTATTACAAAGTAATTTATTTATAAATAAACTTCATAATATATAGATTTTAGTAGCGACCGATTTTGTTCAGTTGACAAACCACATAAAAATATCGAGACGGAGAACCATACATGACTTTCATGTTCTAAGATTTATATTTAAAACCATTTTCGAAATGAAATATTTCCATAGAAACTGCTTCTTCCTTCAGGCTTTAACCACAGTACTGTGGTCACTAACGTATACCACCTTATGGTACATCACTCGATTTTCACTGATGATGGCAGTCGATGCCACTGCCGAAACGTATGGTTTTGCAGAAAACATTGGACCACAGCCAAACAGCCCGGGAAGGAATTTTAACAAAAAAACTACTTCTTTGTTGCCGACAACGTAATATACATATAAAAAATTATCCCCTTCCCCTTCAACTATCATTTTCATTTATAGAAAATTACCCCCTCCCCATTCAGCTACCCTTTTCATTTATAGATATTTCACCTACCTTTCTACAGTGATTTATTATGATCTTGTTTTCAGGATACTTTATTTATCAAAATTAAGTACTTTACTCTTTTTAAATATAAACGTTGAAGGTAAACTACCCCTTTCCCTTAACCGATCCTCACCAAAATCAATAGGCCTTGAGTCCTCTACAGCTCAGGTACATACACAAAAAATTATTTGATTCTGTTTGAATTTTTGGCAGTTATCGTTCGCCATAGGAAAAAATTCTACACACACACACTTTTCTGAAAATGACTTCTTCGCGTTTTGAGGGTAGTACAATCAGAATCAGCCCTTATCTCGAACACGATCACCATACTTCTATTTCCTTACGGAACATGGAAGTAAGTATCAACTCATTAATATGTTATTTGACTACAGACGTTTCGCCTATGACGATGTGTACTCAGTGATTCGCATACCGAGTGGTAAACAGTGATTAAACTTTATCACTGACGTTGGCACGTTAGAAAACTGCGACACGTGTGTTTTCCAGAAAAATGAAAAAGTTGATATTATTTCGTGCCGGGCTATCAGGCCGTGGCCTACTACTGACATTGCTTACAGATGTTTCGGCCCCACATTTGGAGCCCATCTCAGTGTAACAGAACGATCGAGTAATTGGCAAGGTTCACCCCAGTGCAGATTTCTCCAATGAAGATGGCCTCCAACGGTGGGGGGCCGAAACGTCTGTAAGCTACGTCAGTAGTAGGCCACGGCCTGATAGCCCAGTAGAACATAATTATTATCAACAACGTTGAACCCCGGCCGTGGAAGCCTTAGGAACTGAAAAAGTGTTACTAAAAGCTGCGCTTAAATAATAAATTGCAATATAATTATTTTATGTAGCTCTGATATAATTTATTATAAATTATTTTGAGCTTTTCAATACATTATAAACATTTTAAATCGTATTTGTAATATGTTTTAGTACGATTTAGTTAAAATGTGTTATATGAGATTTACCTTTTTTACGGTTCCAGTAAATTAATACTAACTAATTAACGATCCACATTAATTTATATTAATTGGTATTACATATTAATTTATACTGATTATTTATTTAATTATTTTGATTATAGTAATACCCCGCTTAGCTCTGCCCCTTTTAGCGCTGATTCGTCATAGCGCTTTTGGATGAAAAGCCAAGGCCAACTGAGTTTTTTTTTTAATTATCAATACGTGCAGTTTATTTATTCGTTTTACTTCCATGTTCCGTAAGGAAATGGAAGTATGCTGATGGCAAAAAAAATCGTGTTCGAGATAATTGCAGATTCTGATTGTACTACACTCAAAACATGAAAAAAAGTATTTTTTGAAAAGTGTCTGTGTGTCTATCTGTCTATAGATTTTTCTATGGCAAACGATAACAGCTGCAAATTCAAACAGAATCAAATACTGTTTTGCACACGTCCCTGAATTGTAGAGGACTCAAGGTCTGTCGAGTTTGGTGAAGATCGGTTAAGGGAAAGGGGTAGTTTACCTGCAACGTTTTATGTTTCAACAAGGGTATTTTCTATGGCAAACGATAACAGCCGCAAATTCAAACAGAATCAAATAATTTTTTGCATGCAGCCCTGAATTGTAGAGTTTTCAAGACCTATTATTTTTGGTAAAGATCGGTTAAGGGAAAGGGGTAGTTTACCAGCAACGTTTAATGTTTTAACAAGGGTAATTTTTAGTTACGTAGTACGTATATTATTTTTATTGGTAGTTCGTGTTATTATTACGTATTATTATTGAAATTTTTTCAAATTCTTA
Source organism: Magicicada septendecula (assembly GCA_034769895.1). NCBI lineage: Eukaryota > Metazoa > Arthropoda > Insecta > Hemiptera > Cicadidae > Magicicada > Magicicada septendecula. The sequence goes on along the minus strand of CM068373.1, from coordinate 417,389,873 downwards.
ATAGCCAATCATGTCGGGTTTAAAGCTTGACCCTGTAAATATGATACAAAGAAAAAAAATCAGGGTGGGTGTGAAATTACAAGTGTTAAGACGATTAGCAGCTGGTGAGCGTCAAGTGGATGTAGCATGTTCATTAAAATTGGTACCATCGACAATTACGACAATTTAAAAAAATTCTGAAAAGTTAAAAACATCTGCGTGGACGTTATCTAAATTATCTATTACTAAAATAACTCAGTCAGAAGCAGTGTCATTGAAGAAATTAATAAAAAAAAAAGACTAAAGCACTTAGATTGATTATCAAACGCAGAGTAACACGCTATTAAGTCAGCCTACCATCATGGAGAAAGTGAGAACCTTTCTCACTTACATGCAGAACAAAAAGGGAGACAAATTAGAAACATTTGAAGCTAGTAAAGGATGGTTTGATAGGTTTACGTAACCTTCAAATCTTCACAATTCTAAATAAGAGGTGAAGCAGCTAGTGCGGATAATCAGGCTTCGTTAAATTAAAATATAAATAAATAAAAATAAAACATCAAAGAAATAATAATAAAACCAGTAGTAAACAATAAACATTGAAAAATTGAACCCGTACAGCGCTGTTTCGTATAGCGCTTTATGATCGTATCTTAGCGCTGAGCGGGGTATTACTGTATAATTAAGTATCAATGCATGACTTTCACCCTTCCAAAGTCAATAAAACAATTATTAAGCATTTAAATTTTTGACACTTAATACGACAAATTTCTTAAAATCGAAAAGCTGCAGAATTGTTGTACACTAATGTATCTGTTTATTTAAACTGTTGCACTACAGTTGTAGTTAGCGATTCTTCTGGTGTTCAGTTATTGATTCTACTTTTAAACACGACGATCATTGCGATCGCAGTTAACGCGATTTCATCGAAATATTTCACGTCGTTTTACAAATGCCGGACAACAGTCGTTGCCATCAACAGTCACCTCCTCAGCTGATGCGGTCTTATCACACATTATGTTTATCTTATTTATATTTATCCTGTGGGTCATTATTCTCCTCATTTATTCATAATCGTGAACGCGCGCATTCACACACACACACACACACACACACACACACACACACACACACACACACACACACACACACACACACACAGAGTTTACATTTGAAACTTTTAAGTCGAAGTTGCAGAGTGAAGTGTGCCCCGGAAGTATACAGTAATATAAGATGTGCATAATATGGGTGTGCTACGATACTGTATGGGGAGGGGGATACGTGCTCCCTTTTGTTACGCTAAACTGTTGCTGACAGACGTTTTAGTAGCGGCCGGCCTCTTAATGTGTCATCACTAGTTTCGTTGCTCGCGTAAACAAATGAGATTAACTTGACAACACCGCCATGACAGATGAATGCTCGTATTGCTGCAGACAGTCGCCATTACGCTGTTGGTGTTACGCTTTCCACGGCGTACAATTAGCGTTCCACGTAACAATCGACTTCTGTTTGATGACAGTTCCGTCTAGACGCTAATCGTTCTGGTATATCGATACGGAACGGTGTTTATTACCCGGTACGCAAAGAGGAAGGTAACTTGTCTGTATTTAATGTATACATTATACATAATATTTTTATTAATAATAAAACCTTTTACAAGAATATATTTTATTTTGTAAATTACAGTGATTCAATAGCATTAAGATATAACATCATCAGATATAATTCATAAATTAAAATTTTTAAATCAATTGTCAGTGTTGTGTTTAGACCTTGTAGGCTACGTTCCAAGTTGCCAAGTTCATTATCCGTTCCGTTGCTTTGGTCGTTTATTCCTAATTCTGTCCATATTCCGAGGCTTGACACTGAGATCCTTAGTATATATAAACCTAATCCTGGTATGGACACCTAATGAGAATGAGTGAAGAAAGAATACCCGTGACCGTGTTCAAATACAGACCTAGTAACAGAAGAAAAAGAGGCAGACCTAGATTATAATGGATAGAAGGGATCGAAAGGAATATGGAAGAAGAGAATCTGAAGAATGAAGATACACAGAATAACTTGATATGCAAACTGTGATGCGGGGTGCGGGAGTAGCTGTGGGATCCCCGCCACAGTTGTTTCTTCTGCAAGTAGTATAATTCGTATATTCTTTTTAACACCTGACGCACGTTTCACTGAAAAATATCAGTATCATCAGAGGTTTCTAAGTAAATTAATAACAATCGAAATAAATTCTATTAATATAAATTAACGAATAATCGAATTTGTATCGATTTTAATGTAAAATAACGGATAATCGATTTAGGTCGATTAGTTAACGATTGTTTTAATGTTTATTTTCTTCAGCAGCTGTTTTCTCGGTTATATTTGAAAATTTGTTGTTCATATTTTATTCATTTTTATTTTTTAGTAAATTTATAATTTTTAAATAGATCGTCTTGTTTTGTTTTTATTTGGGTTTGTTCTTTAATTAATAAATTATTGTTATTGTGTTTGTAAATGTTAAGATTTTCCCAAATATTCATTTTTTAAACTTTTTGTATGTTTTTAATTAATTTTATATTTTCAATGTTTGGAAATTGGTGGTTATTATTTAGACAATGTGTGGCTAAATTAGATTTATAAACATTTGGTTTTAAATATGCATTGCGGCGATGAGGTGATGTGCTTAAATATGCATAAGCAAGAGAAAGATGAGGATGCATAAGCAAGTATTTGATCATAAGGACAATGTAAGATTCATAAAGGCTTAACATATACAATGTCTAGATTACCTACAGCGGATGATGGATGATCAGCGTATGCCAAAGAAAATTCTGAAGGCGCAGGTCTATAAAAGCAGAAAGAGGGGCGGACGACCTAGGATAAGATGATTGGATGATGTGCTGGAAGATATCAGAAGAATGGATGTGAGGGGTTACACCGAGAAGGCAATGGATAGGAGACTTTGGAGAAGATTGGTATTGGAAGCATGGGTTTACGTTTGGCTGTAACGGAGATAGGCAAGGCACCTGGCTAAGTGTAAGCTAATAAATGGTTATAAATATTACTGGAATAAAGGCCTGGGGATGGAAAGAGACGACGACGACGGCCTTCTGCAAGGCAGAGCGACGATCTGGGCACACTGAACTGAATTGAAATTCCTCAGAAGTTCGGCCCAAGCACTTGCCCAAGTGCTAAAGGTGACTACAAAAAAATGCTTAAGCACTGCGAATGCTTAAAAAACTACTCAATATTTGATGATAAAGTAAAGAGGGTTAAAAAGGTAACAAAAAAAGAGAAAGTTGGATTCCAAAGAGATCAAAATGTCAGCGTCTCGCTGGACAGACTCTGCAGTCTTCTGCAACCTAATACTGCTTCACTTACAGCCCTAATCTAATATCAAATTGTGATTTTGTGTTTCAATAATAACCTCACACTATTTTCAGTTCTGAAATACTTGGGAATTTTCCTACTCTTAGTGCATACTGAACAAAACGTATGTAAAATTTTAATACAGTACATTGTTAAGACGGTCTCACGGATCGTCGTATTCTACAGTGGAAACAAAATACAGACACCGATGAAGTCACTAATTACTATCTTTAATTTAGTCACAGATAACAATATGAAATCAACAAGGTACTCTCATACAGTAATTCAAGTTAAATTTGTCTACACGCAACAATAATGCCAACTACTAGAGTTCTCCAATATTTATAACACAATAATCACTTTCCAGTGATCTGCAACAGCCGCTTGAACCGCAGTAAAGGATCGCCAACTGTAACTGACTAATTAAGCCGGCCGCTGTTGCTTATATGTAGCCTGCAGGTGTTCCAGAACAATTTTCCATTCTTTTGTCGGCGTGACAGCATATTTGCGTTGTTACAAGCACTAGAACAGCCTGGAGCCGCTACTTGACTTCACGTCCTAGACAGAGACGCCGCACGCCGGGCTAGCCGAGAAACGTGTACAACGTTTACGTCACTGCGCCTGCCGACTGCACGAGAGCGTTATGTAATTGTCGTAACAATATTTCAAAATCTGGAAAACAGAGTCTTATGTTCGGCGTTCGACTTCTCGATCATCGCGGAAATATCGATTATCAAACCCCAAATCTTTTAATACCAATTAAACGTACCACCGCTAGAGAATTAGAATTGTAACTTAGGTGTAGCTGTAGTTGGAAGTTTAGCTATTGCCAACCAGATCGGGTTAATTGTAAACATAATTGCCAGTAAGCGAGTAACGTTTGTGAGACATACACAGACGATCGTTATGGGAATTTGTGTGTAAAGCGTACATGTTTGTAAACGCGTGAGAATAATTATACGTGTATTTGTTGAATCTTAACGTTTTAACAAAATCCGAGAAAACGCTGCAATTCTAAACATAAGATTTACGTCCTGAAACGCATAAACACGTTGAAAGGGAAACACATAGCATAAATTTGTATTCTTTGAAATTAAACGGACGCCAATAAGGGATACTATTCGCGAATGAAACGTAACGGCTCGTCTGATGACGTACAAAGCAGCAAGAAACTGGTAGGAAACTTTAGAGTTTTCAGCAGTATTAGTAGCTTTCTGCTCCAGGGAAAGCAAATAAGGAACACCGTCTCCTTTATAATTGAACTTAGGCTGAAAGGGAAGTAGGGGTTCGGAAGACGAGGTGCTTGACAAACAAACAAAGCCAACGCAATCTTAGGATGTCTGAGACACACTGTTTAAAAAAATTAACATGTAATAGTGGATGCAAAAGCAAGAATATTAGCTGATACATGCTATAAGTCAGGCCGGACTCAAGTGAAGCAAGGCGCCTTTGCTAACACGTACAATTAAAGTTTTGAAAGCAGTAAAACATTAAAGGGCCAAGACAGACGTGAACGAATAAAGGACGAAGATTCAAAAGTAGGCTAGAGCAAATGTCAGTTTGGATTCAATACAAAAAAAGAATGGAATGATTATGTCAAGCGAATGACAGATGGCAGAATATAAATATAGCAATAATAAGTTTACTATTGGCAAAAGGAGTATAGGTCAACCAAAGGGTAGCTGGAAGGATGCTACTGAGGCAGATTACTGAAGAGAAACGGGCAGCATGCCTAGACTGGAAGTCACAAAAAGGAAAAGCGTTTGGATGATAGAACGGCGTAGTTGGAATCGCATGCGTTATTTTACGAAAACCCAAATGAGAAAGTTCGGGCTGGAAGAAAAGACGCGAAAAGAGGTAATGGCAAAGTGTAGAAATAACCTGAATAGATGCTGAATTATAGTGTTCTGTATATAAACAGCTCGGGAAAGAAATCGCTGACAACGATTGCGGAAGCATCTGGAGGCGTTGTGTATCGTACAGTAAACGGTACGATCTAGTAAACAAAAGTTGGGATCAACAAGAAAATGTAAGGGAACAGACACGACACAGCTCGCGACTCTGCGGTCGCCAGCTGAATGTAGTCCCCGGGAGCAATATTGATTTGTAACCGACTGTACGCTGGGAACAACTGATCTTGTCAGCAGTCAATAGGTAACTACCTATGTATCACAGTTCGCAAAGACACTATAAACATCGACGTCTTCAACTTCCAGTTGCTCAAGAACTTCCTTTAGTGTTAGTGTTTGAAATACGAACGTCAGCAGTCACTGATTTAATTTTTAAATTCCCTTGCAACTACGCCGGGAACAGACAGCCGTCTTAAACTAAAATTCATTCTAAAATGTAAAAAATAACAAAAATAACAATAAGTCATGTAAACAGCAGCCATATGACATATATAAGTAAACGGCTTTGTTTTACAGAATGCGTGTCATCAAATAAATAAAATAAGCACGTACTTTCATCGAGTTCAACAACAATACAAAGAAAAAGACATTTATGGTTCTTACTTTTTATGTTTTAGAATTCATTTTATCCTACGCACGACCAACAATCTATGATGTAATAGAGCGTCGCTTTAAAGTACGGTAAACGTCCGTCATTCAAACGATGTTTCAAACATTTGAGTTAATGTTATCATTTGCTGTTAAGAAGTAATGTTAACACTATTCAATGGCTGTTAAGATTTAAGGAATTTTAAACAGTTTATTTTTGCTCCTAAACCTAAATCCATAAATCTAAGTTCACTCATTGGTGCCGCAATGTTTCAGTTGTTTTGAGTTTTGACTCTGAACTCGACTTTTTCACCAACCGAAAGTGTTTCGTCTTCAGCAGTGTTGGCAAAGTCTTGTTTGCCTTACTTGTGTTTAATCTTTGTTAAGTGTTCAGTAACAAGCCCTTTGACTGCCGTTGCAGTGTTATCATTACTAAGATCATTGTTACAGGCCAGAAAGGAATCAGTTACTTCATTTCGTATACCTTGTTCTGAAAACTTTGAATTCTTTATTTTCACATGACTCTGTTTGGCATACTTTCCCAAATCTGGACGCCTTACGGCCGTCTGGTTGTACGTTGTGTTTAAGGCGAAGCCTTAATCCTTAACAAGGAAGTGTTCCTTTGCTTTGGTCTTCTGGAACTCAATTTTGATTAGATACGGAGAGTGTCGTTCCGTGATAGGCTGCAAAGTTATAATTGTAGGTTACAATGAGTTACGAATGCTTTGAACATGCCAATAGAATCTGGAAACCCCACAAATTCGACTACAATTGTCTTGAACACGATGAATGGCAAATAATAATAATAATAATAATAATAATAATAGAAAGAAGAAGAAGAAGAAGAAGAAGAAGAAGAAGAAGAAACTGATGATGATGAGGAGGAGGAGGAAGAGGATGAGAAGCAGGAGGAGGAGGACGACGACGACGACGATAAAAACTGCTCAATTACTGTTTCTACGGTTAAAGAATGTTTTCAGTAATAAATGTAAAATTTGTAAATTTTGAGTTTCTGTTAGTTGTTATAGCAACCATAGTGACCATTAGTTGTTTCTTAAATCCATAGTGAAATATTTCGTATAATGTTCAACGCGAGATATTAGCAATTTGGTTCATAGAGCTTGCTTTAGAAGAAAAACGCCCTCATACTCAAGTACGAGTTTTTGGACGTGTTTTGAGAAGTCCTTAACTTTTTTCGTTTTTCACATAGCCTACATAAATATTAAATCTAAATACAATACAACAAATGTATTTTCACAAAACATTTTTCATTACTGCACTGAAACAAGAGTGTTATTTGTTAGAAAATCTTCTTTAAGAAGAGATTCAAAACAATTCAAAACTCTCGTAGCATACCTGTATATTAAACGTCTTATAAATTACATTACATATCTTAGGCCTACTACTGAGTAATTTCGCAACGTTACAGAGATTACTCACAATGGAAGCAAATTCAGAGCCTAAGGCAACGCGATTCACAGTGGAGAACATGTTTTATAATATTTTCTTTACAGAATACGGAGAAAACCTTTTCTTATAGTTAAAAATGTTTCAGTTGAGTTGAAGAATGCAAACAAACACTTTCAGTCCACTAGATCTTTATTTATGACAGAACTTTTGTATATCTTAAAAATTTTAAATTTCTGAATTTCATTTACGTAGAAACGCAGAACAGTTAACAGTTTGTACCTTACCGACTCATATCAACTATTAGCAGACATACGTTTCCGAAATCTCGGTTGTCACAATATTTGTTCAGTGGACGCCAAAACAAGGACGCCAACTAGTCAAAACAAAGACCACCCCACTAGGCTTCCGCAGCTGAAGTCAAAACAATGGTTTGAAGCTACTAATGAATCATCAAACATAAATAACGTTATTGAAGTCTTCGGCTCTCACGGCCGGTGCGGCGTCAGATCCGTTACAATCGTTGTTCCTTGCCGGCCTATCAGGCAGTGGTCTAATGCTGTTTATTACAACAGACGTTTCGGCCTCAACATTGGAGGCCAACTTCAGTGTTGCACGTTGAACGTTTAACAGTACTGTGGGAACTGGTGGACATCTTGCCAGTTAAACTTCCACTCGTGTAAAACTGAAGTAAAAATTATGAATATCCAATGGTGGGCCGAAAACGTCTGTTGTAATAAACAGCATTAGACCGTGGCTTGATAGCCCGGCAAGTAATAATGACTTTAACAGAGTACAAGTGACGTTTTCAATATCGAGTTACTAACGAATCGCAGTTCGTCGAGACCTATCGGAATTAATCGTACCTTTACATAAATTAACAGACCTCTTAAAAATTATTAAAAATTAAATGACAAACTTATGGATAGCCGTAAAAACAGAATTAATATGTATAAAATTTTACATGAAAAAAATAGTTGATTTTCAACAGTTTCAGACAAAAAGTAAAAATTCGTTCGTCGAGATCTGAACATGTCTACCGGAATTGATCGTACTTTTACATAAATTTTAAAAACATGTTTAAATTGGTATCCAAGTCACTTATTGACAAAATCTGTATAATATTTACCGTAGTTTATCCGTCGTGTGACTTCGTGTTGCGTTCGATTGGTTTACGCGTTTAGAAACATATGTTTCGGCTTCAGAAATAAAAAATCACTCAAAGTGAGGTCTCTAAATATTAAAATTGCAAATATTGAAAACAATTCTGCACATAACCGCGTTGCATGAGTTTTACATAAATTAACAAACCTCTTAAAAATGATATAAAAATTAAATCACAAACTTACGGGTAGCCGTAAAAACAGAATTAATATTTATAAAATTTTACATGAAAAAAAAGTCCAACAGTTTAACAGTTTCAAACAAAAAGTAAAAATTCCTTGGGCTGTGACGGCCGGCGCCGACACTGTTATTTTCAGATGTGTCTACTGCTTGTGTAATTGGCGGACACCGCGCCAATTGTTCTAACACTGAAGACGGTAGGGCCGAAACATCTGTAGGCCACGGCCTAACAGCTCCAATAATAGTTCCAAAAGTGAAAATTAGTAGGCTGGAATCGGACAGGTTGTACTTGATTCAGTTCACATAATGTATAGGAGTTTAGGAGTTTTAAATTTCTTGTACACATATTAAAATATAAAATTGTGAAGAAAACATTGGCAAACCCCGGCATAAACACTACTAAGCATAACAAGACCGACAACATTAAATATACTTCTTTGTAACCATATGGAGAGATGCCAACCAATCGAATTACACTGAAGTTATATGAGAGAAAAGCGTTCTTTTTTTTATAATATCGAATTTATTGGCCATTAAATTTGTTTTAAGTTGTATTATAGTATTACCACTACATTACATACATATTACCACTATATTACCATTATATACTGGATTATATAAATTTATAGCAGGAGAAAAAATACAATAAATTTAGTTTATGCTCTGGTCAAATGAGGTAGTTCATGCGAAACAAAAATTAGATTCCGAACAAACACAGAGATGAAAATACATAAAGTGGTACAAAAAATACAACTTAGAATACAAATAAATAACGTATTTATTAATCGAAATAAAATATATTAATAATCATTTGTGATAATAATTGAAAGTATTGTAAAGAATAGAAAACATTAGCAACCCACATCAGCATGCGTTGCCTATTTAAACATTACATATGATAGGTCAACCAATGGGAGCCATAAACTGATTTAATTCCAATACTACGTTAGTGTGTGGATTAAAAGAGTTCGGTTTCAATTTCAAGTCACAAATTATTTTTACTGTATTCGAAATTACAATAAAGTCAGTTTTATTTCACCGAAACCGTTTTAACGGACAAATATTTATTGACAGCTATTTCACTCAGTGGTCAAATTTATTTTTCAACTTTCCATCAGTATTCCCAAATGGCGTTTTATTCATTTTATAATTATTCGCCTAATGTTAATTATATTGTAATATAATTATAATTACAAGTTTTGATTAAATATCTGTTTTACAATTTTCAAATGTTTCGCAGTAGGAATCTTATGTTCCGATTCAGAAACATCTGTATTTTGACAAACGTATGTGTGTAACAACTGTCTAAATTTGTTGCCATATTAGTTGTATAGTTTAGATTTGATAGCTAGTTCAGTAAATTCTGTGTTAGTATATTAGGCAATAGTTTTACATTTTATAATGCAAGATCAGAGGATATATGTTTTAAATTTTCTGTAAACTGTATTGAGGTGAACTTATTTAACGTGATGACAGTGTTGTAGAAGGATTTTAGAAATTTTGCTTGTTAAGAATGGACGATAGAGCATTACAAACACTTCCAAGACGATATCGTATCAGAAAGGAAAGATCACATTAAGACAAAGTTCAGGTATTGTGTTCCAAGAATTTTTACTATTGAATACTACAGTCAATGAAGAATGCATTTTATAGAAGCTGCTATTACGTTTTATAACATTTCTACTTTGCGTAAAATTGTTCACATAAAACGGAAATATTTATGGAACAATATTTTACGGAAACTGCACCACACAGCCAAAAAACCAACCCTCACATGTCATTGGTTGTTCACGAATTCTTTGGCAATAAATAATTCCATAGTGATACCGCACTGCCCAGATCTGGCCTCGTTTGACTTTTTCTCTTCCCAAAAATGAAGAAAACCATAAAAATACGTTCCGCAAGTAAAGATTATTGAAAACAAAACTGGTTAAAAGTATGTTTATTAACAATCAGAGACCATCACATTACACTAAGTATGCACACAAATTAATTTAAAAAAAAAAGCAAACAAAAATCGCTGACTGGTCTTAGAGCTACATTGCAGATTTCGTTAGAAGACTGAAAAGCGACGTTGGTTTAAATATTTTATACCCGCTGGAGGTCATTTGAAGGTTTAATAAGTATACATGAATAAAGACATAATGTTTTTAAACAAACAAAAGTTAAATGAACATCTGCGCATAATGATAAATAATGTTAATTATATATTCATTACGTAACGTTATAGTTAAAGCAGTCATACGTTATTATCAATTTTTATATCAACAAGCGATTTACCACTTATATGGTAGAATAATTTAGTATTTCCTTTGTTCTATTACTCATAGGCCTGCCAGCATTATTACTTTTTCTTTAATTTTAAGTTATATTAATAATAGTAATAGCAATATCCAATGGATATAAAATAAAAAGTATTAATAAATTAGAAAATAAAGAAAACATACATTCTCAAAACAAATATCTAGAAAACATACATCTAAAAATACAGCTATTAATAATAATATAAAATACACAACTCTTACTTATTATGGAGATATAAGTCTAAAACGAATTTAACTATTTCAAGATACAAATTTAAAAATATCTTATAATTACAGACAATATAATTTTTAATAAAATCAAACTAAAACCAAATCCAACGTTCACATTAAAAATAAGTGCCCATATTGCAATAAATGTTACGTATGCCAGACAAAGAAAAGACTGGTCGATAGATTCCTTGAACATCGTAAAGCGTTTTTAAAGCCTCATGTATATAAATCTAATTTATCTACACACTGTCTAAATAATAAACGTCAATTTCCAGATATTTAAAATATTTAATTAACAAAAAAACATACAAAAAGTTTAAAAAACGATTGTCTGGGAAAATCTCAATATACAAAAATATTATAATAATAATAACAATACAAACATTAAAGAACAGGTACAAATAAAAACAAAACAAGGTGATTTATTTGAAATTATAATTTATTAAAATAAAGAATATATATAAACAACAAATATTCTAATATAATATCAAAGGAGCTGACTACATAAACAAATATCACAACAATCAAAAGTTTAAATAGAAATAAAATGGATTATTCGCTAATTAATATTATAATCGAATCAAAATCGATAATTCATTAATTCACATTGAAACCTCTGAAGATACAGATTACTCTGTGAAACGTGCTTCAGGTTTTTGTTATATACTAATAAAACTTCATATATTGTACTGAAATAATAGTAACATTAATAATAGTAATAGTAATAGTAATAACAGTAATAATAATATTATACACACATGTTGAGATAATCAAGAGACGTAATTAGAAAACGAAGAATTACTTTTTACGAATATATTCGAAGAACGAATCACGACAGACTAACAGGAAAAGGTTTTAACTATTTCAGAAAGCTCAAAATGTCCGATACTGTGTCCAATAAAAGAAACAGAAGAAGATATAGAAGAACTTTAGATTATTCAAGAAGACATTGAAGAATGCTTACCACTGAAAAAGAAATTAAAAAATGCCCAAGGTTTTCAGGAAAACCCCAAGAAGAGGACAGATGCCATCTGAACTGACGAAAGGAAGGAGAGACATCGATCAAGTATGAAGGAGATATGGGAGAGGAGGAAGAGGGAGGAGAAGAAGGGAGGAACCATTTGAACCAAACTAGTCCACGGTGGCTCATACGAAAAAAAAATAATAGTAGTAATAATAAATGTTCTACTAAATTAAATATTTAAAATGCAACGTAATTATTGCTTTATTTGCGATATTATTTTCAGTTTTAACAAAATTTTATTTTTAGTAAAAAAAAAGAACTCTGTTTACCATATGCACTATGCGTAATCATAAGTATGTTTACACCAGTCCCCGAAAGAGAGGTCAATGCTTCAAAACAAAGACGATGGCACTGAAGACGGCTTGCACAGTAAATGTCCGGCCTTTCAAAACACACCCGCGGTTCTACAGCAGGCAAATATAAAATCAAACTATTCTGGCCACGAAAGTTTAAATATATTACAAAAACTGGATACTGTTGAAATTACACTATCGTCCTTGGTACGTACAATTTATGTTAAAGCCTATAGTGTATGTGCCGCACCCAATATTCTGTATGTTACACACATACTGAGATAAAACGCATTTAAGGTACGGATTATGCTTGAACTACATCGTAGATAAAGTTAAATCGGTCAGAAAGACGACGCAAGACTGTTTTAGAAATAAAATTGTATTATTAATTATTGTAGTCTATAGGTCCTTTAATATAGTTCCTAAAGTCTATAGGTTGTTTGAAGTCCTATGCTGATGTTCAAAGGGGTGTATTAAATGGAACTTCAAATGTTAATGGCGGGTTATAACATGAAACGTCAGTAAATCTACTAAAATAGTATTCGTAATTTTAACTTACAAACGGATTCTTTGAACACAAAAACGTATACAAATATACTTGGACACAGGAAACAGAGGTCGATAATTGACTATGTAATAATAAGGAACAGAACAACAATTATAATAAAAGACGTTAGAGTTCAGAGAGGAACGGAGTGTGGAACGGACCATAAACTACTGATAGCAAAAATGAAATCCCCATGGACAGCAGCCAAAATACCAACAAAGACAGGAGAGACAATTACGACAACACAAGTAAGCAAGGAAAAAAAATTCGAAATTAAATTATTACAGGAAGAATCGATAAGGAACCTATACCAGCAATGTCTAGATCAAAAGTTAATAGAATTTAGGTATGATGAAAAAGTAAACATCACATATGAACACATAAAAGACGCTATGCTGCAAGCAGCACTAGAAGCCCTAGGAGAGATTGAACAGGGAAATAATACATACAAATGGGACATGAGGGAAGAGACGATAGAAGAGATAAAAGCAAAGAAAAACTATATAACAAATGGATGTGCACGAAAAAGAAGAAGATTACAGAAACTACAGAGAGAAGAACAAGGAAGTGAAGCAAATGGTCAGCAAAGAGAAAAATGAAGCATGGGAAAACAGGTGTAGAAATGAAGACCAATACATAGGAGGAGCTAGGAGTTGAGAAGTATGGAATGTAATTAAATCATTACGAACGAATAGAAAGGATAAAACCTGTATTCAATACATACAAGACAATGAATGGGAGACACACTATAAAAACCTACTTACGGAACGTAGACAAGAATTCCTGAATAACGATGAAGAAGAAATAGAAACAGAAACAGAAAATAGAATTACTATAACGACAGCAGAAATAAGGAAAGCAGTAAACTCAATGAAAAACAACAAAGTATCAGGCCCAGGAGGGTTAGTAGCGGAACTAATAAATTACGGAACAGAAAAACTTATGAGAATGATAGGAAGAATGTTCAAGAAGGTTATAAATGGAGAAGATTTACCGGCGGAATGGAAAGAGGAATGAATTACATCGATATTTAAAAAGGGCGATAGAAAAGACTGCGAAAACTATAAAGGCATAACTGTCGTAGCAACAATGGGAAGGCTGTAAGAAATGTAGGGTGCTAAGAAATAAAATCGAGGAAAATAGAGGGAAAGATTGGAGAAGAACAAGCATATTTTACAGCCGGGAGATCGTGAGTAGACCAGATATATACACTCCAACAGATCATAGAAAAGAAAAAAGCGAAGAACAGGGAAGTACATCTAGCGTTTATCGACCTTAGAAAAGCATATGATACAATACCCAGACAAGAACTGTTTAAAGCTCTATCACAATTGAAAATACCGAAAGCCCTGATTCAAGCAGTAAAAAAGCTATATAAAAACAACAACGTACAAATTAAAGTAGGTAACAAAATTGTCTGTAGGTTTAAAACATCCAAAGGGTTATTTCAAAGCTGCCCAACATCACCCACGTTGTTTAAAATATTTTTAGAATATGCATTAACCATGTGGAAACAAAAATGCGGTGGAATGTAAATACCGATACGAAACGAACACACTGTACACACTATGCTTCACCGATGACCAGGCAGTTATAGCCCAGGATGAAGAAGATCTAAGCTACATGGTCAGAAAGCTGAATGAAGAATACACAAAGATGGGTTTGGAAATAAACATAAAAAAGACTGAATACTTGGCAATTAGAGATGAAGAAACAACAGATTTAGAAGTAGACGGAAATGTTAAAATTAGAGGAACAGACTAATTCAAGTACCTAGGATTCACAATTAGTAAACAAGGCACAACGGAAGAAGAAATAAAAAGTAGATTAGGGCAGACTAGAACAGGGATTCTAGTCTCTGTAGTATTTATGGGACAAAAATATTAGAAAAAGTACCAAAATATGATATATCAGCATAGTCCAAAGCATTATGACGTACGCAACAGAAATATGGGTTATTAACAGAAAGAATGAAAGCAAGATTCTTGCAACAGAGACGGAAAATTGGAGGAGGTGCTGTGGAATAACGAGAGCAGACCGAATAGCAAACGAGGAGATCAGAAGAAGAATGGAAACGGAAAGAAGTGTAATTGACTACCTCGAAGAAAAAAAGATTGGTGTGGTACGGTCATGTCCGGACAGCCCAAAATAGGTGGATCAACAAAGTGACGGAATGGAGTCCATTAGGAAGGAGAAAAAGGGGAAGTCCGAGATGATCTTGGAGGGATGAAGTGGGTGAAGCTATGCAACGTATAGGACTTGAAGAAGGACAATGGGAACATCGGGAGAATTGGAAAGCCAGGTTGAAGGAAGGGAGACGGCACTAGCTGTAGCAACCCTATTATATATATAATTTTAACTAGCAATAATTGCGCCTCGCATAGACCTCATTCGTTATGATATTGCCTCTGCTCGGTATTGCTCTGTGAACCATGTGCAGTCCGCTCAGCATTGCAGATAATACAAAATTTTTCTAGCTCCACGTACCTTATATTCTCAGATTCTACGAGTGTTTTAGATAGTTTGCAGCAATATGACGTCAGCAAGTCCTTTATTCAAGACATAAGTAATGTGACCTCAATATCTCAACTATTCAGCATAAGGAAATTATGTTCAATTGAACACCATTACACATGGAAATCAATGGCAACGAACTGGCTGACAACGTTGCAAAAACTGCTACGACCATTCATTATCACTCTCATAAAGTCTCACAAAGATTTCAAAAAATTTCTTTATGTAAAACTTCTGGAACGCAGCAAGGAAGCCACAGGCCACCAATCTGTTCCTAGTGAAAAAAATATTTACGAATATCCCATGTTTAGTTAAAATTACTTCCCGGACTGTTTTGGCCGTGGTCCAAAGTTTACTTCAAAACCAGACGTTTCTGCAGTGCCATCGACTGTCATCTTCAGTGAAAATCGAGTACGCTAACGTGAGGTGGTACACGTTACTGACCACAAGACTCGATTTTTCACTGAAGACGGCAGCCGATGGCACTGCAGAAACGTCTGGTTTTGAAGTAAACTTTGGACCACGGCCAAACATCGCGGGAAGTAATTTTAGCCAAATTGACTCAGGCCGTGTAAGCCTACGAGAACCATATTTACTACAGGATTCAGAACGAATCAAGTGGCCCTCCGAATCGAAGACTCCGTATTCGATACACGTTGCAGACACAGACACATCTTCATAAATGAGCCTCTTGCAAACTGCAGCCACTGTGACACGGCCATGACAGCACTTCAGAATTCACCTCTCTCCGCCACCGTCGCACCAAATATAACCAGTGGTGTATCTAGAATTTGGCCTTGGGGGGTGCGGGTTAGGGTCGGCTTTATGAAAAAGAAAAAACAAGTTAAGACTGATCAACATTACTGTCTTTAAAGTGGATGAAATCGCTCCCATTAAAGTAAACGGTAATAACATATTAAACATACGCGTTATTGGATACTTCTTGGCTGAATCGATTTTCCTAAATTTCAAACGTTTGTACGCTAATGGTGCGTAATAAATCTTTTTGTAGGGTGTATATTTAAAAAATAGGTACTACTATATTAGCTGAAAAAATAATAAAATAGCCTAAAAATTAATAAATTAACAAAATTCGTCAACTTTTCGACCATCTGGGGGGTCCGGTCCCGTTCGCCTCCCCCCCGGACGTCCCTGAATATAATATCCCTTTGGACGTTATAAGAATACTGAACGACAAGACTGCAGTAGCTGAAATACTTCTTCTCATAAAGGAGCTACAATTGTCTGTAAAACTATAACTACCGCACCACTTTTGTAAATAGAAACCAACGTCATATAATTTTTAAACTCCTTGATTTAATAGATATTGTGAAGATTCTTACTTTGGTTTTCCTAATTTATATGTTATTATTTATTAATTTTATATTTTTATGTTATATACTTATATTATCTGTGCTGTATAGGGAAATATATTTATCCTGGTTGTGTTTAATCCAATGCTATTTAACTGTTAATGTTTAAACTAATCCTAATTTAGTATTGATATTTTATTGGTTTCTTACATTGTTCCATTGATTATCAATGTTTAACAACTTGCAGTTTAATATATAACATTATTTATCTATATATTGTATGATATATGAGTTCATTATTACAATTTTTGTGGTTGTTAATGTTGCAACGACTTAAAAGTAAATAAATAAAATCAAATTTAAAGTAACTAGATCTCACATGTCAAATATATTTTACGGCACAGAATTCTTATAGTTCACAAAGATCCTAATAAAAATTCCCAAAGTCACTCACAGGTCTGTGATGGTTTAAAGAGAGTTTTGTGCAAGTTAAATGTAGCACACTCTGGCCATGCAACCGTCACACTAAATACAAAAGCCGCGCGGTATGCCTTGGTCCTTTAGGGACTGTTGAGCAGAGGTTTATTTACTTATTAAATGTAGCACACTTCCGGAATAATCTAAATTTCGTAATTCGAACCAATGACTGTATTCGGTTCGGTGGAAACATTTAGCATAATTATTACAACAGATGATGAAATTCATCGGAAGTTCATAGAGATGGCCGTGTGAAACACAGTGTGCTGACTCTGTAGCCAAAGACATAATTACAGTTCAGATGAGGGGCGGATTAGAAGCGCGTGGTGCCCTATGCTACCATCACACTGGTGCCCCCTCTCCCCCGCCATTCAAAATTCAAACTGTTATCTGTTATTTACACTGACAAACGGCATACACAATTTCGAATGTTAACAATGATTTTCTTAAGCTCTCAAATTACAACAAATATAATCGACCTATTTTTTTTTTCTTGATTTTGCCTTGACGAAGTCTTGTATAATTTCTTCTAAATCGAGCGATTCAAGTATCTCGATTTCAATACTCAACCTTGCTAACCAAGATAAGCTCTCATCTCCCATAGTTGAACTGAATACATCTTCAATGCGTTATAATACAGAAAACGATCTTTCATATTCGCAGTTAGGTATTAGAATAGTCAGAAGCAGACGATAAGCAATATATATTCGAAAAGACATAAATCATTTTCCAATCAATAATCCAGTTTAATATTTTGAGCACACATCTTTTTATAATTTTGGATTGAGGACATTTGTTTTTTTTTTTTCACATTTATTGTTTTCAAAACGTTTTTGTGATATACGGGTGAATGGTGCCCTCCCTCTGACAAATGAGGCTCTGGTGCCCTGTGCTGCAGCACACCCTAGCGTTATAAATAATCCGACACTGGATGTACGTGCAATGAAAAATTATATTAATGTTGAATCTGGTATCCAAGTCACTTAATCGAATTAATAAATTAATTTTCCTTTCAATAATCCGCCGTGTGACTTCTTATAGGACTCTTCTATAACGCGTTTCGGAGACTATGCTCCATCTTCAGATAGTAAAATCAAATGAAACTATATGATATCACTCTTACGAGATCGATAATTAATAAAATGTCAATGTGCATAAAACTGTACGCGATGTTGTGTGCGCATCCGTTGAGTTCAATCTGCTACTGAACGGTTGTTAGATTTTATCGTAGCCTTAGTGAGCAGGCTCAAGGCGGTATCGTACAAGCGGTTGGATCCAAAGTTCAGTTGATCATTTAATACGAAATCGCGCGTGTGCACCATAGATTTCAAACTCCTCCAAGGCATTCATGAAACGGGCCTACTTACATACATGCAACGGTATTAAGTTGGAATTAAAGCCTGTGTAATTATGATTGCGTGAGGTCAGGTGTCGGGTGTAATTAGATTGTATGCTGTTATCATTTCTTGTTTTCTTGGGTATATGTTCCCGAAAAAATTTGAGGAGACCTCTCCCCGTCTGTCCAATATAGAAGCAATTGCAATCATTGCATATTAACTTACATATACCCGTAAGAATAAACGGGTATATTATTCTTCTGGAGGTGTGTGTTTTTTCGGTCTGAGAATGCAAAAGTAACTTATTATTAGTTCTGAATGAAGTAGTAAAAACATTATTATTCAATACAGAGGACAAAATCTTAGGCATAAAGCTTGTATAATTAGTGGATATACAATTTTGTGTGTGTTATTGTTTATTCGGGGTTTAAATTTGCTTTTTTCGTGAAGATGGAGCATAGTCTCCGAAACGCGTTATAGAAGAGTTCTATAAGAAGTCACACGGCGGATTATTGAAAGGTAAAAGAAAAATTATACTCTATATTGAGTTAATTAAAACCGTAACTACGCAACAAGAACTGCGTGCAAAGAAGTATAATATTGCGTGAGTGTCAAGATTTACGTGTGGGAAAGTCTCGCCTTATTTACGACATAGGTCTACTACACTTCGGAAGGGTTTGTCAGTAAAAGACAGCTGCAATTAGGAAATTAATCTACACCTTAATCCAGGCCCGTACAAAATATTTGTATAGGCATACGCAAAAGCCTATTATAAGGTCGGTGGTGTTAAATACGTACTCGCGTGTCATAATGTTCTAACGACTCATAGACAACAGAGAAGAGAGAGATAGACGGATAGACAAATAGACAAACAGGGACAGACAGTTCCCACGGTTAAATATAATAATGTCGCGATATGTACTCATAAATACTCAACATCATCTTTATATATAAAACTCAAAGTCTGAGAATTTATGTGTACTGAATACAAATCCAAACCGTTACACCAATTGCCACCAAATTTGCACAAGGCGAAAAACACTGTCTAACTTGGAATTTGATATTTTGCCCCGCTCGCACGATTAGGCCCTTTTAATTATGCCTAAATCATATACAGTTTTCTGATTCTGGTCGTTAATCTATACATATAAAACTCAAAGTTTGAGGATTTATGGGTACTGAATACAAATCCACACCGTTACACCGATTGCCACCAAGTTTTGCACAGGTAACCTTTGACACAAGGGGAAAACACTAACTAACTAGGAATTTGATATTTTGCCCCGTTCGCACGATTTAGGCCCTTTTAGTTATGCCATTTCGTTGACGCGTATAGATGTCAACAACACCATGGAGACCAGAATTAATTACCATAATAACAAGTACATAAACAAATATATTTTTCGGCATCGGAACTGTACCTTTATCCATTCCTGCAGTACATTTTCGATGTTTTACATAACATGCGATTGTATCGATATATTATGATGTGGAAAAGAAGAAGTGTACTAATTGTAAATTGTCCTATTACTTAATGCAAAGCGAAAATACGTGTTGTTTTCATTTGTGATGTTAGGTGACAATTTTTTGGTTTTTAGTTTACTACTGAAATAAATAAAAGCCATGGTCGAGGAAAACATAACGTTTAATGTGTTATACAATATTTCTAACACAGTAACACTTAAAATAAAGAATTTGGTGTTTTTGATGTAACAGGTACTTTATAAATATCTCCAAAGGCTTTATAACGGGTACTTTTAAATCTCCAAAGGCTGCAAGTTAAAATAGTACAAGTGTTAAAAACAGCTTTCGAGAGAATTTGACTAATGAGTACAAAATTGTTATATGAGCTGACAGAACGCTATATAGACATAGACAATAAAAATTATATTAAAATACTTACTAAAAGTCAAATATTCGCGTGCGAAGCCGCGGGTAACAGCTAGTGTATACATAAACATAAATATGTGTGGTTGAGTGTGTGTGTGTGTGTGTGTGTGTGTGTGTGTGTGTGTGTGTGTGTGTGTGTGTGTGTGTGTGTGTGTGTGTGTGTGTGTGTGTGTGTGTGTGTGTGTGTGCGTACAAGTACAAGAAAGATTATATTATTTAAAAACAAAGACAAACATTTAAAAAAATTCAGTTTAGTGCTTTTAATAAATACAAAGATTAATTAAATAATTATTTAAAGTAAGAAAGGAAACGACATAAAAAATAAATAATTTTGTTTTTGTAAAGAGTTATATTTTATATAAGAATCACTTATAGGCTTATAGTATTTTTATAATATTATGAAAATATTTCTATTATAATATTTATCAATTATATTTGAACGAACGGAGAGAGCTCACAGTCTTAACTCAACCTTTTGGTATTTGTCTGTCTGTCTATTTGGAGTGTGTTCTCGATAACTTTTGAATGTGTCAACTGATTTTCGTAAAAGTTGGCACGCGTGTCTATACTTTTGTCCTACAGATTCCTATTTTGAATTTTTTTATTAGCGGGGGTCGTACAGTCTATGCCGCATCCCGCATTTCGATCGCCATTTCTCCCTACACTTCCAGTCATCATCTTCAATAGCTCGATCTCTCATGCTTTTCCTAATTCCTGTCCTCCACTGTGTTGTCAGTCTTCCTTTTCTTCTCTTGTTTTGTGGTGTGTAAGTCAATGCTTTCTTTGGCCATCGCTTCTCCTCCATCCTCATTACGTGACCATACCATAACAACTGCCTGGATTCTATTCTTTCTACTGTTGTAAATACGCGCCCTGTTTTCCTTCTTATATCTTTATTTCTAACATGTTGCATTCTAGAAATATTACACGCTCTTTTAAGAAGCCCATTTCCACAGTTTCTATCATCTTTTTCTCTTTATCTGAAAGTTGCCAGCATTCGCAGCTATAAGTTAAAATGGGCTCCACAATAGTTGTGTAGATTGTCAGTTTAGTTTAAAGTTTCAATTTGATCGACTAAAGTATCGAGTTTAGCAAACGAATAGCCTTTTTTCCCTGCTGTATCCTATTTTTGATGTCATTTTGTTGTTGTTCAATCTCCTGAAATAATGCTTCCCAAATATTTGAATTCGCTACACTTTCCGATTCTATAGATTTGCATATCTGGGTCTTCTTGCATGTCTCTTATTTTCAGATATTCTGTTTTTGAAATTCATGCTCTAAAAAATAGGGGGACCCAAAAGGCAAAAATGTGTGACGGTCAAAATTGTGAAAAAGTTTCAAAAATCAATGTAGGGTATCAAAAGAAATAAAGTTTTAACCAAAATCTAAAAATAGTGTACAGTTATGGCTGTTTCAACGTCCGTGACGTCACGGTACAAAAAAAGGCATCAAACATTGTAAACATCCAACCAGGTATCAGACTAATGGAAATTTTAGCCCTAATCGCAGTATTTACTACGAATTTGTTTTTAATTTAGAGCACCGCGGGCCAAAAATAAAGTCAAAGGTTTTTAAAAATTGTAAAAACCTACGTGGGGGTAATGTATGTGGAATTTTATTTAAAATAGAAAGTCTGTATCCAATAATTTGGAAAAATCAATATCTCTTAAAACAGCCTTAGCAAATTGTTAAATGCCTTCAAGAGTGTGTAAGCTGTGTTTGGAAAAAAATTTACATAATATTTTAAGTTATGTACATTTGTGAAAAGTATTAGACATAGGCATAGGCATAGTATTATCATCCATAGAAACATATTAACAAAAAAGCTAGGACTAAATTATTTTTTATTTAGTCATGATGGTTATAAATTTAATTAAAAAAATAATGCTGTCACTCTGAATTCTTGACGTTCGTTCTGTATTGTTTTCTTAGAGCTTTAAAACTCTTATTTTCGTAAAGAAACATTAGGCTCCTTTAAATTGGGTTTCTATAATTTTTTTGATAAATTGAAAATAATCTAACAATAAAATTATCTAATAGTAAATTCAAACACTTTTTGCTACAGTCTATTTCTTGATGCATATATAATTTATTTAATATTTATAAATTCTTTACCTCAAGATGTTTTATTCCCTTATTTGGAACATGTTTCGGGACGCTTTGTGTTCCCATCCTCAGCCTTCGTGATTTTGAGTACTTGTGTGTTGAAAACCTTGTGAACGAAAACATTAGGTTTTTTTGCAAACGCGTTGAGACTAAAACAGGATATATTGTACCTTTACAGACTGTATTGTAACCTTACACAAGGTATACATAACCATTAAAAATAAACAATGTATTAATGACAACGAAAAGCAACAACCGCAAACAGATTTCGGCGATTCAAATAAAATTACATCAGTAAAATGTACTGTTCAAAGCGAAAAGCGAATTCTGTCACAAAAAGGGAGATATGTAGGTCCATAGTAACACTCGGACCACCCCACCTTACTTCGCTTACTTCGAGTTTGTTTTCTTACGTGGTTTCCACAAAAAATCGAGTATTATTTTAAATGCACATCGGTTTTAATTTTTGTACTTTTAGTTCGCATGTCAACCTAACAACGTCAACTTTGGGCGTCACAGGCGCAGATCGAAATTATTGCTAGAAACGTTTTTCGTAAAAAATATGAAAATGGAAAATGATTCAATCACCAACAAACTATTTTATAAGATACACAAATATATTTTCAAGGTTTCTATTATCTAACTAAAATTGCGATATTCAGTACATATCGATGTAGTAGGCCCTACACCAAATATAACCAAACATTCACTGCATAATGGAAATATCGAAAATTAGAGTAGGCACGGTTACTGGAAAAATACCGACAAATTTACCGTTTTAGGCATATTTATTTCTTCTTTTCTAATTCAGTCAAGTACACTTGTTCACAACTGTAAGCGCTCATTTACGTATTTATTAGTGTATCGTATTAAAATTGTATATAAGCATTTTCCATGTGATGAGGTCTCCGCACAGGATTCTCGGAGTACCTAAGTACTTCTCACAATTTTATATGTTAATAATTTGTATGTTTTATTTTTTTAAATAACTTGTAAGTGATATAAGAGTATATTTTGTTAGTAAAAGCAGTGTAATTAATCAAAATGTTTCAGACTTTGTAAGTGAGAATTAATTTATGTTACTCATTAACAATGGCATAATAATGTTAATATTACTTATTAACAATTCACATTATTCAAAAAAGCTGGTGAATTTAGCAAGAAGTAATGAACATCACGTCCACCAAAAAACGTAAAATTCACGGCCGCGGAGACGATACAATACAATAAGCCGTGTTGTTGCTATTAATACAAACATCGCATTGCGGGTAAGTTTGAGTGTCGGACACCAGCCAATCGATAGCCAGTATCATTAGCTCGACACAAACACAATGCCACGGAAACAAAACCCCCCTACGGTTTCGCAAAAACCAACAACGACAGACCTGCTGGTTTTAGTTATTACAACAAAGTTATGCCACTGAGGGCTTAACAAAAAATTGTAAGACATACAGTCCACGCTCGCACGGTCTGACAGGACGTTTGCCAAATGTGCGACTCAAAATACATACATGCACTAGTGAATAATGCCAGGTATTTCGTGTGTGTGTGTGTGTGTGTGTGTGTGAGAGAGAGAGAGAGAGAGAGAGAGAGAGAGAGAGAGAGAGAGAGAGAGAGAGAGAGAGAGAGAGAGAGAGAGAGAGAGAGAGAGAGAGGGAGAGAGAGAGAGAGAGTGAGTGAGAGAGGTCTTGCCTGTTTTATGGATCGAATCCTTTTACTTTTAGCAAACAGAATCTAGTTAACGTATTTACATAGTCACCAGACAAAATAAAGACTTTTAAATTGTTTTATCAGTGACTACGTTTTTCATAAGAATGTTATCATATAAATTATAATTTTCAAAAGAGAATAAAAAGAAATTCAATATTCGACTGTGAGCGAATATAAATTTTACGGCAAAGCAAAACTTGAACAATAGGTGAAAAATGTATAACTATAAACTTCTACAATCATCAGTCCCCTGATCTGTCTACATGGGTCTAGTAAGAATTAATTAACACTAAAAAGAAAGAACGAAACGCAATTAATCTAGCAGGAAAACAGAAAAATATGTAAAAATTATTGGTTTATTTAAAAAAGTTAATTGTTATGCAAAATTAATCGAATTTTCTTTTATAATTGACAAATTATTGCAGTCACTAGCGCGAAACGTGATATCCGATTGCAGAAATCAGCGACGCCATATTTAGACGCAAATTGTTTCAGCGGAATTTTTCCTCTTTGAAATCGTATATTTTAAATTGTTGTAGTTATGGAGCGCCGTTATTTGACTCGAGTCTAACAGACTATATTGAAATTTAACGGGAATAATTGTTAATATACAAAAAAATTTTTCAAAAAATTTACTGACGCATCTTATAAATTGATATACAAAAGGTAATTTTAATAAATGGAATTACTAAATAACCAGCTGGTAACCTCTGGTTTTACAATTAGACCTACTACTTCACTGCCTGTCAACTGTATTAGCCGAACGGTAACGATCAAAAGCGCGTTACCGTTCGGTATAACCATACATGCCTAAACACCCAATATATATTACAAAACAAATCGAACCCCGATCATAGAAGCCGATTAAAAACATTCAAATTTTTAAACACTCAACACACAGACAATACGAAAGCACTATTTACGACTTCGATTCTCGTCGAACCCTTCGCGACCTTACACGAACCACTGTTAAGCTGGCTCAATTCGTGCGATTTTCCCGCAGTAGCACACGATTTTATGATAGTTTTTCCACACTGTTTTAAACTTCGCTACCGAATTAATCTACACAATAATGTTAGTATCAACAACGGAAGTGTGAGATACTGGCGCCGCATTACGTTATCGTACAAAAGAGCATCATAGAAGGCGGTGATGTTCTTGAAATGACACAGAAGCATTCCATACAAATAGGGCGGCACCGATAACAAATTTTAAATCTAAACTCAACACGCAATTGAAAGCGGGGGATTTTTGTACAACACTTGTAATTAGTACGTATCTTTAACTGCATTAACTGGTTCACAGACACTCGCGCGCGCGCGCGCACACACACACACACACACACGTAGTCACTTAAAGTTAAATATTAGATTGTTAATACGTCACAAATAATACATGTAATAATAACTATATTTATATCTACATATAGTAAGCAATATTTTTAATTTAAAATATTTTTACGTAAATTGCAAACACACACACACACACACACACACACATACATACATTCAAACAGTATATGTTTAAATAAAATATAATAAACATGTTTTTGCACATACTGCATACTTACGGCGTAAATCGTTCCTCCAAAAATTATAACCAATCGTCTTCGAAAAACAAAACTTTACCCAAAAATATGTATATAAAATTGATAAATCGTCACTTCTGCATCAACTTACCGCGACTGGTCGCGCGAAGAAATGTTTAGTTTCTCTCAAAGTTAGTGTTAGTTTGACACACGCGAACACACACGCACGCACTGAGCGCACACGACGGAGCGGAGCGGTGAGGTAGTACAATACTGAACAGGACAGGAGGGGGCGAACTACCACCGGTGCTGTCGCGCCGCAATCCTCCACTGAACTGCGCCGATTCCCTCTGGCGTCGCAGACAGTGCTGCCACAACCGCCACAAGTAAATAAACTGTATCAAAATTTCCGCTACTTATATCGTGTATCAGTTGTCGCCCAACACATATATTAGTACTATACACAGGTTAAAATCAAATCTTATTTAATTATTTCCTAGTTTCCACGATAAAAAAATTGTGTTTCGGTAGTGCCGAGCCGGGCGTAGGGAAAATTTTATTAAAATCGCGAGGAAAGGTTCAACGCCCTATTGGACGTGACATAAATTTTCCTAAATAGCGCAGCTGTCTGACCCGAAAAACCGATGCTGTTTTCCCCCCCGTCTCAGTCGACTAAGAATTACTGCCCAAGTTGTGCGCTGATTCATGGTCACTAGGCGCCCACCGATACGGCGGTTACCACGATATGTTAAGCGTAATTAATTGCGTGCACGAAAGAGCGAGAGAGAGAGAGAGAGAGAGTGCGTTTGTGCGCGCGCGCGCGCGCGTGTGTGTGTGTGTGTGTTCTGGAGAATGACTGAAAACATTCTGCAGATAAATCAATGGAGAATGGTTGTGGAGGCATTTGCTCGTTACGGGCAGGCAAGTGCCACTGTTGGTAGTAATGATGTGTTAACGATGATGACGACACAAAAACCTAAAACAGAAGCAAAAAGAATTAAAGCAAATATACAAAACGCGCGCACACACACACACATATTGCATGGCTCCGTACATAATATATAATACATACATAATATAGCCTACAACAATATTATGGACCCATAAAACAGACACACACACATCAACACGACAGATTGGGGTCTGCAGATGAAATTAAGACGTTTTCCCTAAGTGTAATACATTTAGTGGCAACACAACACAATTTTTAGTACACGTAATATTTATTGCTACGTACTAAATGTACCCTTCATAAAATTAAAAAAGAAAAATTCTTTTATGCTTATAATTTTAATTTTGAAAAACATAGCTCTTCAAATACGTGTTATATACTAAAATTCAAAATCCAGTTAACATCATTATAACTTCATTTAAAATTTACTAAATAGACGTATTTAAAAAAATATTGTTCAAACAATTTTATAAAATCATATAAATAAATGTTTACTGAAGTTACAATACGAATTATGTTATATGAATGGAGAAATATGCACTTCAACGTCAATAAGTGACGATAAAATAGGTGAAGTTCGCACTATGATACGTGAAGATCTTCGTTTAACTGTACGTGAGATTGCCGAGGAATTGGGTATCAGCGTGGGTTCATGCCACGAAATTTTAACAGGAAAACTGAACACGCATTGTATCTCAGCAAAATTCTTGCCGCGTTTGTTGTCCAATGATCAGAAAGAGAACTGCTTGACCGTGCCAGTGCCAATGAAAACTTCATCAAAAACATTATAGCAGGGGACGAGACGTGGGTGTACGGATACGCTGTCGAAACGAAGGCACAGTCTTCGCAGTGGGTGGGAAAAGGTAGCCCGGATGAGTCGATCAAACACAAAGGTGATGTTGTTTTTTTTTTGGACTGGAAAGGCCTGGTTTATCATGAATTCATTCCATGGTCATGATGGACAGTAAATAAGGATTATTATAATGAAGTTTTAAGGCGTTCGAGGAAAGCAGGACGCAAGAAGAGGTCAGACTATGGAAAGAACAGACTCGCCTCCCAAAACTGAAGGCGACCTTGAAGTGACGTTTTGAAACAATAGAGGAGATCAAGAAAAATACGAAAGAACAGCTGTGCGCCATTCAAACAGTGAGTTCCAGCAATCGTTCCAGAATTTGAAAAAACGTTTGGAGCGGTGCATTGCCAGCAGGGGGGGGGGAATACTTTGAAGGAGATAACTATGCATAAAGTTGTAAGTACTTTAATAATGTTTTTGTTGCAAAAGTTTGGTCTTTTTTTAACACACCTCTATGCTAGAAGACTCCTAAACCACATTCAAAGTAATATTATGAATACTGACATATATATTACGTGTTACTGTGATTGGTATTATTAAAACTATTTGTTTAACTACATTGATTAACAACGTAGTTATTTTATTCACGTGTATTTACATTGTCCACAATTGACGTATAACTTATGTATATTGACAGACACTATTTATTTATAGAGACACTATTTATAGAATACACCAGAATGTTCTGTATCAATGTGCTATACATTTATAGTTAATGTAGTTTGTTCTACATGGAATTGTCTCGGCTATACTAGTGAGTAACGCATGTTTGTGAATGACGTCATTATCTACTATATTGCAACAGTTCGTCTGTGTACGTTACTGTGCATTGTCGCAGTTAGTTAAAACAACTGCTAAATTATAATAAATAATTAATATTGTCAATATTTAAAAAATCCGTATTGAAAGCTGTAAGTAACCAGCGAAGGGGAACACCGAATGTGCAGGACTGTACTGGCATATCACGCCCCACACAAGCTAAAGAGTGTGTACAGTTTTAATGATGTGTGTGTGTGTGTGTGTGTGTGTGTGTGTGTGTGTGTGTGTGTGTGTGTGTGTGTGTGTGTGTGTGTGTGTGTGTGTGTGTGTGTGTGTGTGTGTGTGTGTGTGTGTGTGTGTGTGTGTGTGTGTGTGTGTGTGTGTGTGTGTGTGTGTGTGTGTGTGTGTGTGTGTGTGTGTGTGTGTGTGTGTGTGTGTGTGTGTGAACCAGTAGAAACCGGCGTAGCGTCACCCCTGAATAAATGTGAATTAAATAAGTAATTTATTTAAATTTTGGTAAGTGCGCGTAAGATATGACAAAACAAATTACGCCACGTTATTAATAATATAAAGACGCGCACATGTGCAAAATCTAGTGCGAAACAAATAATACATATTAATGCAGTGTAAATAAAAGTGAATTGAACCAAGAATAATTAAAGTATAGAAAAACTGTTAATATACAATTATACATAAAAAAATTACCGATCGTATGAACATTGAGTAATAAACAAAAGACTTCGCATGTTGCGAATGAAATTAAAATCAATACGAAAAATAAACGAATTTGTAAAGGGACGCTTGACAAACTATAACAATATAAATCGTGCACAGAATGGTTGAAACATGATTGACACCCGACAGTATAAATAAGCGAGGATCGCAAGCCTCGACCCTCATTCTACTGGAACACATCTGCAGCTAAATGCTTTGCCCGATTGTGGAGCATCCAAGGTCGATACCCCAGCAGTATGGAGATAGCACCGTACGAGGCATCTGTGTGCTGAGTGGACCAGGAGGACCAGACGACGGACTCCAGGAGGATCAGACGACAACGGAGGATCGACAAAGGACACAGGACTCAGGATCATGACGAGGAATCACTGAGTATCACCGCACAAGCAATAAGGTGACATGAAACCATTTTTACTCGTCAACCAACGAGTCATAAAAGACATTAAAAAGAAAAGAGTAAAGAGACAATGATAGACTTTAATAGAGTAAATAATAACTGTAAAATCTAATTGGTTAAATTGTAGTAATTGATAATGATATTCAACATTTACGAAATTATTATTATTTTTTTGATATTATAAAGTAGCATAAATTTTTATGTAATTCTAAATTTGATTCATATTTCATAAATACGATGTTCATATGTAGGCACACAAATAAAAGTAATAATAATAATAAAAATATGCAATTTAAAAGAAATAAAATATGAGCAAGACGAGAGCACATTTTATATTATAAAAATTTCTATTTATACATGTCAATTTATATCTTGTGTATTATATTTATGGATATTTGTATTGATGTTATTTGTATAGTGACAATAATTGTGTTTATGCTGAGCACACACAAAGGAAAAATATTATGCGAATAATAATGTAGAAATTTTAATTCGTGATTTTTGAAAATTTATTTAATAAAACTTTGAATGATTTTTACAAAGTCGATATGATATAAGAAGTGTTATTATTATTTAAAAAACAAACCATACACCTTTTCTCGTTATAATATATAAACCGTAATAGACAGAGAAAATATTTAGTCTTTATTGAGAGTTAGTGAGTTACTGAGTTTGAGCGTGTGTTTCATACCACATTAGCCACTCAATATTATATTTGGGTACTATCTTTTTGTTTGTATAAATTACGGTTGTGTGAATAGTCAGCGTCATAGTTATGGATCGGAATGGTATTTTGTGTGTTATACTTTCATTTGTGAAAAATATATTTTGATACCGGCAAACAAACAAGGTGTCGACGGTAATACGAGTTTTCTTATTTCAACCACTGACCTAGAAGACTTAGGGTGTGTTTGTTTTCTGTTGGTGCTGGTGTCTACGAGGAAACGTTCGGTTGAAAAGTTCGTGAAGCGACATCCATACCTTAGCGGTAGAACTAAGAATTTTTGTATGCTGTAAGAGTCATTCTTCCTGTAAACGTCTGTTAATTTCTAAGTCTATCCCTTAATTTAACAACTGTTTGTCTGCTGTTTGAAATTTACATGTCACACGTCATGTTTCGAAAAATGGACACAATCAAACAACATGCTGTGATTGAATTGTTTGTTGAAAAAAAGCCTAACGTTGATTGAAATCCACAAAGAAATGGAAAATGTGTTATGAAATGCTGCGTTTGTGCATTTCAAGAAAAGAAAATGGGCGTCAACAACGTCAGATATCGTTATTTTATATCGGTGTTAAAATGACGACGCCGATTGAGGGTGGTTTATATTACTGAGATCAGAGGCATTTCATATTGTATTATATTGTGTGTATTATGTTTTAAACTTAAAAGGTTTATGTGAAAAAAACCTTGTACAAGCTGGGTGTCACATTTTGGAGTTGTCGCACTTTTTGCGGTCATTACCTTCAGTAGTGTTAAGACCACGTTAAACTCGACTGCCTCCTTACAAACCATTGTTTTTGAAGGTTCAGCATCCGCCAACACAGTTGCCATTTTATTGTGAATTTTTTTAACAAGGAATTGGTCATTTTGTCTAGCTTTCAAAACACACGTGACATGTAACTGACCTTGATCTGCGGTAATGTTTAGAGTAAATATTTGACCATTTACTTATCCTTAGTTTTTGCATACAAAATATAATTTCATTTAATTTGTAAAAGCACAAAAACTCACCAACTCTATGTTAAGACGAAATCTGCATCTAAATATGTTTTCCGTTGCCAGAACCATCTTAACATCGTTATGACTGGCAGTCTGAAAGTCGACCACGATTTCTTTTAGCATTCCATCGCTCATTATACCTTTTTCTTCTTCTCAAACATTATCTAATAAGTTGTTATTTTTTTTATCCGGAAGTAGACAAAAGAGAAGGCAAACGTAATGAACGTTTTGCACCATGAAATTGCTGAACAGCTGTTTGAAAAAGTTACAGCAATACCCTCGAACTGTAGTGCATTTCTTTAAAGCATCAATATTAGGTAGACAGCCGTAAATTACTGTTGTGTTTTCATGGACGTTTTCAATCAAAAAATCTTCTCTTTTTCTTTTTTTCTATGGTGTGGCGGCTGTTCACTCACGTTCATCCATTGCGACCTGATCCTTTCCTACCTGCATGACGGTGTGGCAATAAGCATATTTTTCAAGAATCTAAAACGGTGTGGCAAACACCATCAACCTAAATTTCGAACAGCATGTAAACACTGAATGAACTGACGGATAGGTGTTTACATGAAATGTAAATGTTACAACTGACGATAAATTTAAAATTCTACCGCTAAGTTGTATATGTCGTTCCTCGAACTTTTCATCTGACCCTAGTGTTTGCCTGACTTTTATGTGGTAGGTCATGGTTGGTTAGCTGCAAGCATCTCTGCTGACTAGATGTTCTTTGTTATATAATGCTTGCAACGGTAACCACTTGAAATTCGAGGGTTCCCACTGCTTGCTTGCTATTGGTAATGCGAGCTTTCCCTATTCACAGCTGTCCAGTACTTCTGTTCCGTTCACTGAAATTTGTGCGTGCGTCCGTATAAACGTGTGCATGCGTGTGATGTTATTTGCCTCCATGTATGTGTCTGTGTGAGTGTTTACGTACTGATTTTTCTAGCCCTTTCGTCATTCACTGCACGCAATCGGATCGGCTGTTTAGCGACAGGCAGGATCGACATGTGGAGCGTAATTAAATTATTTGTTTGAATATCGAGACCTTCCTTAAATTTCTAGTAACGTTATATACGTGACCTGGGGCTCTCCTTATATTGGTATTATTACTATATCATCATCATCATCATCATCTGCAAGGATTGAACCAAGGCTGGTTTGTTGCAGTTTCAAAGAGGCAAAGATTAGAGCTGGTAACTCCAGCGCTTCCTAGGACGTTCCACACCTCTCCGTCCCCTCGGCTTATAGTTCCATAGTTGTTTGGGGATACGGCAGTCACCCATTCGGCAAAGATGTCCCCACCAATTCAACCGATACTGAACAATCCTGTCCAGGATACTCATAATATTCAGTTCCTTCCGTATATCTGTGTTTCCTCTATGATCATGGAGAGTATACCCTGCCACGTGCCTGAGAAATCTCATTTCAGCCGTTTGGATGCGACTGGCCTTTCGTTAGAATCCAATTATCAGACCTATAAAGAAGTGTGGGAAGGGCCATCACCTTGTAGAATTTTAGGCGTGTTTCTTTACTTGCTGACTTAAGAGTTCGCCTGATGGTTCCATATATAAGGTTGAACTTATGCAACTTATTCACAGCGTCGTTGCTTGCATTATAAGACACACTGTAGCCCAGGTATTCAAAATTGCTGACTTGTTCCAGGGCAGTACCATCTATAACAATTTTAGTCCGTACGGATCAGTTCCACGAAAAGCCATCACTATTGCCATCATTAATCATTATATGTTACAGTAAAAAGAAATTTAAAAAATGTTTACGTCTTGAGTATCATGCCAGGAGTCTGCTTCTCTGAAGCGGTTACCAGGCTTATTCCTGAAATTTTTAGATTCTGGTTTCGGAGGTACAATACTGAGCAGGCATCACAACCAGGACCTCTCACCTGACAACACCTTTCAGTTTCCTTCGGGGAATTTCAGTCGCCAGTGTCTGGAGAAATTTTCATCGGCGTCCTCGTCACAAATAAGGAACTGCTTAACTTATTAATACACATTGTCAGGAAAGAACTTTAAATTCAATCCTTAAATTCGTAGTGACCGTCACTCAATGAATTTTCAGTGAAGGGTTAGTGAGGATCGGTCAAAAATAACACAAATTTTTAACTTATTTGTGTAGACGTTTCGACAATGTTTATTGTCATCATCAGGACCTGTGTATGAAAAACAAAAGAAATGTCAAACACAACAGAACATTTACTTGGTTGAACGTGTTCGTGTATGTGAGTGTGTCTGCGTGCGTATGTATGTATCATTGTATATGCGAAGGAGCTGAGATAGTTTGTTTCAAATGTTCAAATGTTTTCTTTAAGAAAACGAGAAAATTATAGTATCACAGAACTTAATTTATACACTATTACAATTTAAATTACTATATGTAATGATATTTTAATTAATTAAATAAACAGTAATCAACAATTGGATATTAGATTGGTACACAAAACGTTTGTACATACAGCAGTCAACATATACCATAGTAAAATATACTACCTATAACTAAAAACAGATTAGGGGATGTTCAACTATGTAATTATTAAAAGTTGTTTTTAACATGTTTCACTCACTCCTGGTATTAAAAAAAAAAAAAATCATAATTTAGAATCATACAAATTACACAATAACTAGGTTGTAAAATTCTACAGTTATTGTGTAATTTGTATGTTATTTTACTCGGACGGAAACTGCGGGGGGCCCGAAGAAGCGTCGGAGTGACCAGCTCTAGTCTGTCTGCTTGGATAGGAACAATAGGAACAAACCATCTTTTTTTGTTTAATCATTGTAGAACGCGATGGATATTAAATTAGAAATACGATTTAGAGTCAAGTCTGGTCACTGAGAACGCCTCATCGCAGAACAGGCGAGTCGTCAGATGTAATCATAATGTAATCATAAATTAAACGTGTGTTAAATTTAAAAACAATCTTGTTCTTACTAACGACAACATCGAAAGTCTACATGTTGAAACTTCTAAAGATGACGACGATGATAATCGTGATAGTGGTGCTGATGGTAGTAGAAGCGGTACGTGATGACGACGACGAAAGCGATGCCGGTGACGACGACGACGACGACGACGACGACGACGACGACGATGATGGTGATGATGGTTATGATTACGTGTATGTGACGCCGTGTTGCTACTACGTCGATTGTTCTACTCGCAAGCATTTACACAGACACGTATTGCGAGGCAGGGGGCGGATACAGTGATAATCAATCTCCGGGCCGAGCCGGGACGCAGCCAAGTCTGTCTCTACAAATGTTTACATTCTTGCCAAGTGTCGCTCCACTTAACTAGCACAAACAATGAGAACTGTTTTGCTGCTATAGCAGCCGATAATCTTTGGTGAGAAATGGCAGTAACGGTAATTTGACACTTTGTACGATTTTTAAGCATAAAGATCGGCGGCGGGTTACCGTTTTTTATTATTATTATTCCCGGCGTCAACATCGTGGAACACTAGTTACAATCGTACAATCGCAGCGTTTCGGCACTCATAACCTGCGTTCGTCTTCAGGCGTACAACACACACTAAAATATTATATACACGTGGCAAGGCTGTTTTAACTAATCAGAGATATAGTTAAAACCAAACAGAGAACAGAGTAAAATAAATGGTGTTTATAACCTCAACTTACCTCAACTTATGTCTCCAGCCTAATGTCACCTGTGAAAGTTACCGCCTTCAAATGACTGCTGGCGGATTGGGAATTCATACATGCGACATCAACGCTGAATACGTAATTAGTAAGATGTGTTTGTGCTGTAAAGATACTGTTTTACAGATTAATTTTCGTTGTTGTTGTTGTTGTTGTTATTAGTATTATTGTTTTTAGCATGCCGTTTTCAGTAATATCCAAGTCACTTGTATAAACAGACAGATTAACTTAGACAAACGAATTCAATTCGCCTTGTGGCTTCTGGTTTACAATAATTTTATTGATGACGCGTTGCAAAGCATATGCTTCATCATCAGATCTTTAAAAATCCCTCATACGAGGTAGTCACTGCTTAAAATACCGATTGCCTGCACTGTACGCGTTATTAAGTACTACCTAATCACTTTTTCTCTACTACCTAAGCGGTTGTTCGTCTCTGTCTGATAAATCAGGTTCAAGGCGGTGTCGTACAGCGAATTGGATTTAAAATTCAGCTTGTCATTCAACACGAAACGCTGACTTCTAATGTATGTGAATACCCTATAAATTTCAAACTCCTCCAATGCGCCCAGTACAGATGCAGTTGGTATTTTAACCGGTGACGACCTCGTATGAGGGATTTTTTAAAGATCTGATGATGATGCATATACTTTGAAACGCTTCATCAATTGTAATCAAGAAGTTACAAGGCGGATTGAAAAGGTTAGTTTGTTGTTATCGTTGTTTATGTTGTTGTTGTCGTTGTCGTTGTTGTTGTTGTTGTCGTTGTTGTTGTTGTTCTTCTTCTTCTTCTTCTTCTTCTTCTTCTTCTTCTTCTTCTTCTTCTTCTTCTTCTTCTTCTTCTTCTTCTTCTTCTTCTTCTCCTCCTCCTCCTCTTCCTCCTCCTCCTCCTCCTCCTCCTCTTCCTCCTCCTCCTCCTCTTCCTCCTCCTCCTCCTTTTTGTCCTCCTTCTTCTTCTTCTTCTTCTTCTTCTTCTTCTTCTTCTTCTCCTCCTCTTACTCCTTCTGCTCCTCCTCCTCTTCTCCTCTTCCTTCTTCTTTTCCTTCTGGTTCTCTTTTTCCTTCTTTTCCCTGCAGTTCAGTCAAAAGCTCCTCCACAGACTTGTACTTCAGAGCCACACACGAAACATGTGGTACACAGTCTCTCCATGTCTAACAGATGTCTAGCGTTCAACTACAGTGCTACGCGATTCCCGTGACCACTTCGTCGTCTCTTCACTTTCCCTACACTAGCAATTTCTGACGCCTTGGTTTTTTGTTTTTTCTTTCCCGTTTACTGATCACTGTTCAGCATTCTCACCTAGACGGCAGACACTGGTTTTGCCATTGCCACGGTTAAAGTTTACTTCTGTGCCCGCCTTGCTTTTTCTTGTAGCAGACAGTCTCACACATCATCTGAAATTTACTTATACTGATGACGATATGTTACATCCATAACCACATGAATATGAATAACCATAAGGAATAGTAGACTATGAAACAATAAATGACAGAATATGTAAAATGAGGGTGAAAGAGAGATTCAGAAATATAACGATGGTTTTCTCATAAAAGAATCCATGTGAGCACGTGGAAAGTACGTGGAACTGACGAGACTAACCGAACTTACCATCAAGAAGACTTATGTTTCTTCAGTACTAGATGTCAGAAGCTGTAGAGGTTCTAATTGTGATAGTGAGCAAAAATTAGTGGAAAGAGAAAGAAGATTTAAAAGATTAAAATCTTAAAAATCTTAAATTTAAAAGTCAAACCGACAAGAATAAAATTTGGGATAACAAATTTATTTTAGTAAATTTGTATGTGTTCCTTAACAGTATCAAGTAAGTTTTAGAAACAAGTTTGCTATCGTCCACACAGACGACATATGGTGGATGTGGAGCATAGCTGGAGGAAGTTTGAAAAAACAGTTAAGGACGCTGCAGATGACGTCATTGGAGAAAGACAAAGAAGTAGAAAAGAAAATTGGAAAATCCATAGAAATTGTAAAGAAGAAATTGAAGCCCGTCAGTGTACTATGAGGAGAAACACGGGAAATAATCCCGAAATATACAGGAAACTCAGAGGAGAGAAACCAAACCAATAATATGATGAAACAAAGAAAAGAAAGGTGATTTTTAAACAATTGGAAATAGCTAGAGAGTGGATGGATTATCAACGTATGCCAAAGAAAATCTTGAGGGCACAGGTGTATAGAAGCAGAAAGAGGGATCGACTTAGGATAAGATGGTTGGATGATGTGCTGGAAGATCTCAGAAGAACGGATGTGATGGGTTATACGCTGCGATGGCAACGGATAGGAGATATTGGAGAAGACTTGTGTTGGAAGCCAGGGCTTCCGTTGGGCTGCAGTGCTAAACAAGAATAATCAATAGTGGTGACTGAATCACAACCATAGGGTATGTGATTTCCAATAGAGGCTTAATCTAAATGACTAATTAAAATTTGTGTCCTACATACTGCGCGTACAGTATATTATTCCTACGCCTGTGAAGTAGACAACTTGCTTATCGCGTTATCATTTGTTTTGCGGGGTGTGTACAAGACTGGCTCCCTGTAAGAGCAAAATTATTGTACTACATACTACACAATTATTCTCAACGCGTCATCGATAGCGGCCGGCTAGTTCCAGACTCAATTGTATCCTTTCTTAAATGAGTCCCCCGCCTATCCCTTGACGCCTCACTGACGCTACCCTCCATCTATAGTGTCCTGCGCTACTCGACCCCGCTCTTACTGTTTTCTAGTTTGGCACACTTATATCAACTCCCCCTTCGCAAAATGGCTGTCCATTGTCCACACTACATTGACACACACCCACACTTGTACTCCTTTTTACTTCCATGTTCCATAAGGAAATGGAAGTATGATGATGGCGAAAAAAATTGTGTTCGAGATAAGGACTGATTCTGATTGTACTACCCTCAAAACATGAAGAAAAGTCAATTTGCGAGAAGTGTCTGTGTGTGTCTGTTTAGAATTTTTTCTATGGCGAACGATAACTGCCGCAAATTTAAACAGAATCAAATAATTTTTTGCATATTTTCCTGAGTTGTAGAGGACTCAAGGCTTATTGATTTTGGTGAAGATCGGTTGAGGGAAAGGGGTA
Source organism: Magicicada septendecula (assembly GCA_034769895.1). Taxonomy (NCBI): domain Eukaryota; kingdom Metazoa; phylum Arthropoda; class Insecta; order Hemiptera; family Cicadidae; genus Magicicada; species Magicicada septendecula. The sequence continues at coordinate 417,351,814 of CM068373.1, read as the reverse complement.
GTTTACCTGCAGCGTTTCATGTTTCAACAAGAGGAAAGTACTTAATTTTGATAATTAAAGTATCTGGAAAGGTCATACTAGTCCACTGTAGAATGGTAGATGATATATCTATAAATATCTTACTTTAATATTTATACTAAATTTACCTCAAGATGTTTTTTCTATTTGGAACATGTTTCGAGAGTTCCTGTTCTCTCATCTTCAGCCTTCGCCATCTTGTTTCTGGTGAAGTATTTGTGTGTTGGCTTCTGGATGTTATTAAGGTTGTTTGTTGGTCTTTGGTCTTTTAAAGTTGTATTATTGTGTGTGGTTGTGGTATATGTTTTTGTATTTTGTGTATTTTCGATGTTGAGTGCTTTGAATATTGTGTCATGTTTTGTATTGATTTGTATTTGTTCTGGTATTAGTTTTATTTTGTGTTTTATGTTTGTATATCTGTAAATTTTCCCAAATGTTCATTATGGTGCCTTTGTGTGGTATATGTTTTATTAGTGATACATTGGTTATGTTTGGGAATTCGTGTCCTGTGTTTATTGCATGTGCATGTTTATTGCACCACAACCACACACAATAATACAACTTTAAAAGACCAAAGACCAACAAACAACCTTAATAACATCCAGAAGCCAACACACAAATACTTCACCAGAAACAAGATGGCGAAGGCTGAAGATGAGAGAACAGGAACTCTCGAAACATGTTCCAAATAGAAAAAACATCTTGAGGTAAATTTAGTATAAATATTAAAGTATTATATACATCAAGAAACGGACTGTAGCAGAAAGTGATTGCTATAAATATCTATATCTAGGGAGTAATTTTCCATAAATGAAAATGCTAGTTGAAGGGGGGAGGGATAATTTTTTATGTGTACTACGTTATCGGCAACAAAGAGGTAGTTTGTTGTTAATATTCCTTCCCGGACTGTTTGGTCGTGATCCAATGTTTTCTGCAAAACCAGACGTTTCGGCAGTGCCATCGACTGCCATCATCAGTGAAAATCGAGTGCGCTAACGTGAGGTGGTATACGTTAGTGACCACAGTACTGTCGTTAAGGCTGAAACAAAATATCGGTATGGAGAACTATACATGACTTCCATGATCTAAGATTTATATTTAAAATCATTTTCGAAATGAAATATTTCCATAGAAACTACTTCTTTCTACTTACTGCTTCAGCCTTAACCACAGTACTGTGTCACTAATGTATACCACTTCACGTTATTGCACTCGATTTTCACTGATGATGGAAGTCGATGGCACTTCCAAAATGTCTGGTTTTGCAGAAAACATTGGTCTACGGCCAAACAGGCCGGGAAGGAATTTTAACAACAAACTACTTCTTTGTTGCCGATAACGTAGTGCATATATAAAAATAATTATCCCCTCCCCCTACAACTATAATTTTCGTTTATAGAAAATTACCCCCACCCCGTTCAACTAGCGTCTTCATTTACAGATATTTCATCTACGTTTCTACAGTGGATTATTAAGATCTTCTTATCAGAATACTTTATTTATCAAAATTAAGTACTTTACTCTTGTTACAACAAAAATTGTTTCTGGTAAACTACCCTTCTCCCGTAACCGATCTTCACAAAAATCAATAGGCCTTGAGTCCTCTACAACTGAGGCACATATGTAAAAAATTATTTGATTCTGTTTGAATTTATGGCAGTTATCGTTCGTCATGAAAACATTTCTCTTGTTACAACATAAAATGTTGCAGGTAAACTACCCCTTCCCCTTAACCGATCTTTACCAAAATCGAAAATCCTTGAGATCTCAACAATTCAGGGACGTATGCAAAAAAAAATTTTGATTCTGTTTGAATGTGCGGCAGTTATCGTTCGTCATAGAAAAAATTACCGTTGTTAAAAAAAAATGTTGCTGGTAACCTACCCTTTTCCCTTAACCGATCTTCACCAAAATCAACAGACCTTGAGTACTTAATAATTCAGGAAGGTATGCAAAAAAATATTTGATTCTGTTTGAATGTGCGGCAGTTATCATTCGTCATAAGAAAAATTACCCTTGTTAAAACATAAAATGTTGCTCGTAAACTACCCCTTTCCCTTAACCGATCTTCACCAAAATCAACAGACCTTGAGTACTTAACAATTCAGGAAAGTATGCAAAAAATTATTTGATTTTGTTTGAATTTGTGGCTGTTATCGTTTGCCATAGAAAAAAATCTACACACAGACAGACAGACAGACAGACAGACACACACACAGGCAATTTTCGAAAAATGACGTTTTTTCATGTTTTGAGGGTGGTACAATCAGAATCTGCAATTATCTCGAACACGATTTTTTTTGCCATCACCATACTTCCATTTCCTTATGAAACATGGAAGTAAAAGTAGAAATAAGTAGTTTCTATGGAAGTATTTTATTTCGAAAATGATTTGAAATATACATGTTAGAACATGGAAGTCATGTATGGTTCTCCATACCGATATTACTGCTTGGTGCCTCCACCTGCTCCGCTACCGGCCCGCACTTCACAATCAATATTCCAAACCGTCTGAAGGGGGGTTCGTCCCCCAAACCGCCCGATACTTGCCCATCTGGACAAGCCTCAAATAATACAAAAAAAACCGGCTAGTTTAATCTGAATCTGCGATTTAATGTGCGTTGTTGGAGCTGTTGTTATTGTGATTTGCGGTTTAATGTAAAGTGTTCATTGTGTATTACTTAGAGTGACAGTAGTTAATGAGGTGACATGTATTTTGTGGTTATATTACTGCGTGTTAAGCGAGCATAAACCAGGAGATTTGTTTTTTTTGCATATGAGCCACTGTAGACCACGTTTGGTTCGACTGGTTCTTCCTTTCTTCTCCTTTCTCTCCTCCTCTCCCACGCCTCCTTCATTCTTGATCGACGTCGCCCTCCTTTCGTCAGTCCACATGGCACCTGTCCTCTCTTTGGGTTTTCCTTGAAAACCTTGGGCATTTTTTAATTTCTTTTTGAGTAGCAAGTATTATTCAATGTCTTCTTGAGTAATTTGGAGTTCTTCTATGTCTTGTTTTGTTCCTTTGAACCACGTATTGGACATTTTGAGCTTTTTGAAATAGTTAAAAAACTTCCCTGTTAGTCTTTCAGCTTTCATTCTTTGAACATGTCCGTAGAAAGTAATTCTTCTTTTTCTAAGCATGTCTGAGATTTTCTCAACACGTGTGTACAGCTCATTATTGTGGCGTCTTCTGTACTGTTCCCCATCTTTTATTGATCCCAAGAGTTTTCGCAACAATATGATGTGTTTGTTCACCTGATGTCAACCACTGACTCTGTGTGGCCGAGACGCTGTTACTGTAGTTACAACTGTGTTGGCGTAACTACAGCTAGACGGGGTTGGAACACTTGTACGGAGTGACACTTCTACGGACAGACATTTGTACGGAGCCTTTTCCTCTACCTGATGAGTCAGAAGTGGAATGTTGACACTTGTACGGAATGACCACTAACGACTGTTAATAACCGGTTTTGCAATTTTCTAGGTAAATGTTAGCGTGTCAGTTTGACATGCTAGAACGCTGTGGTTAGAAGGGAGCTGGTGCTGAGTATTAAACTTTTTTGTACAAATTGTAAGAGACATTCAGCCGACTTTGTGTCGTTTCCAGGGAACACCACAGGGGGGTAGTTTCTTTTCGTCCCCCTTTTTTTTATTTTGTTTTTTATTTTTTTATTTTATTTTATGTTTTTTATTTTATTTTTTAATGCTTTAATTGAGTATTAAACTTATTTACAATATTTACATGATATATTTCCCAATGGTTTGACGTCGTCCTGTAGTAGCCTTTTTCTTTAAAGTAATTTCTGTGAGTAAGCCACACAAGCCAGAAATGATTTTAAGTTGCCATCAACTTGGAGTCTTTGTAATGCCTTTGAAATAGTCTCGTCGGTCTTCATTGCTGACTTCTTCCTTCTTTTCCCGTCCATATTTAAAACTAATCGGTCAAACTGGTGGCCGTAGTACTCTGCGTCTTCTCGAAGATTTTTTATTAGCGAATAAACATTAGGATGAACTCTTGAAATTAATCTGTTGATTCTTTGATTCCACTCTTCTGAGACGTTATTAGTGCGGTGGCGCCTTCCACTGCAGTTCCACATATCTCTTGGCATATGCTCGTTATCGAGCCACTGGTCTACAAAATAGTCGTAGAACTCCTGAAGTTTTTGGTTTTCAGGCGAGCTCTCCTGAATACAGAGCCAACCATCGTCCAACATTTCCAGGGGAAGATGTGCCAGAGCTGAACACATTCTTATGTGACAGCGTATTTCTTCGTTTTCCTTGTAGGCAGAAACAAGGCCGCAATATTGCACTTTTTTCCACAAACATTGATTAAAGTGATAATTGCAACCCAAAATCTCTGTTTCAGGAAACAAACTTCTAGCTGACTGGACGATAGCGATTTCGAAGTCCATCATGAGAGTTGTAGGGCTCCATCCAGGCACGTTGGTTTTTATAGCTTTGAAAAAACGATCATATGTTTCTCGTTTTTTGTTCGGTAGCAAGGCGTAGACAGCTGGAATTGTGTTTGTTTCCTCCCAAGAACTTCCAAGATCGGCGTGAATGACAAATAACTGTCCAAACTGCTTGCTCGAACTCTTGAAGGTTCCGTCGATAAAGAATGAAAGACAGCTTGATAAAGATGATTTTCCATTTTCGCTGGCAAACACCAATATTCTGTCATTAGGTCCCCTGTTGTCATCTTCGAGTAAAAAATTGCTACCGTCGTTCATAAGTAAATTATTTTCTTGAAGAATTATTCCTTCCGAATCGGTCGGATCTTTTATAGGTCCCATATTTTTTCGCCTAATGCGATGCAGCGATTGTTTGGCACTCCTATGTGATGGTAGCGATGTGACTAAGTCGTAGCCTCGATTGAAGAGCTGGCCTACATCTTGAGCGTAAATAGTTGAAATTGTAGTGTCTGTTTCTCTTGCACGCTTTTCTGCGTTTACAAAATGTTTTCGCACTTCATTTGCTGCTTCATCCGGAATGCAAACATGGCTTCCTTCGCCTAAAACTGTGTTGTTTTTAGTTTTTAGTCTTCCTTTGCATTTATTCTTTATGAAGTTTATACAACGCCAATAAGTTACCTCTTCTTTGTTGGTATAATCCACTACATACTGATGTCCGTTGTAAATAACTAAAGGTTTTCCTTTGGTGGTCTCGCTGAACTCCATGTCTCCAAAATTATAGCACGCACACTACTTGACACTCGGATATCAACTGTAGTAATGAACTCTTCTTAGCGAGTGCCACCCCCCAACCATTACCTGCCAGCCACGCATTCCAACCCTTATAGGTCTCGCGTCAAAATTCTAAGAAATGCATTAGGCCGGGATTATACTGGCGCTGCACAGTGTAAGGGTTGAACACCCTAAATGTATAGGCTATTTTCTGGGAATTGGCTGGCCAGCACCAGATTACTCTCCGTACAACTGTAACTTTCTAAATTTTTCATGCTTGGCCATTTCCGGGAATATTTTGGGCTCCGTATAAATGTCAACAAATTTCATCTCCGTACAAGTGTCGCTCCGTACAACTGTCACAACTTCCAGCTAGACGTTTCATCATATTATTATATCTTCTAGACGACTTTTCTTTCTTTACATGTATGATCGAATTATACAGTTTATTTATTGCAGGGAACCAAGACAGTTAAAGTGATGAACTTATATGATTCTTACTCACCGTGACCGCAGATAGTTTCACGATGAAGGAGGCGCGGGATACAAATTGAATGAAACACTTTACTCGGTAATACTTACCCCGTAAGGGAATAAAGCCTAACAGTACAGTATACGAGATCATTTGTTGTGCCCAGGCACTTAAACAGGTGTGCACAGATGTACCGATAAACAGACGATTCAGTAATCGATATCCTGTGTATAATCGATTCTGTCCGACTGGGTCGCAGTTCAACAGCCAAGAAATCTGTCTCTACAATTACGTCGTACAATCCCCCTTCCGCCCCTCCGCAAGTGTCGATCCATTTAACCTACAAAAGCGAGTTAAATAACATTTTATTTTACGTAAAAAATGACAGAAACTATAACTCTTTACAATATAGGGGCGAAAGTAGGACGTGATTAATGGTTGAGCGCATTGATGTTAAAATAAGTTTATTATTTTGAATAAGTGTTTAGTTGGCAGGAATAAAGAAACTTATAAACGATAGTTCTTCTTCTTCTTCTTCTTCTTCTTCTTCCTTCCCCTTAATCTTCGCCTTCTTTTTCTTCTCCTCCTTTTTCTCTTTCTTTATGTCCTTTTTATTCTTACTCTTATTCTTATTTCCCCCCTAGCTTTCTCACTACCCTCAAGCTCCTGTGAACATCCAATTATCCACTGAAATTTTTCAAAACAAACCGTCATGCTCATTCGGTAAACGTTGCCTCTCGTGTTCCTTCATTTTTCTATGTTTGTTGAATATTGTCTTCTTCTTCTTCTCTTCTTATAGGAACAGGATACCATCAGCAAATCAGTTTTCGTATAAGTCAGTTTACCGTCAGCTAATACCATCAGCTTCTTCCCAAGATTTCACGCAATATCTTAAATCTCCCAGCTCTAGTCAACTTACTGACTCTCACAGTCTTCGCTAATCTATTCCAAGCCATCCTGGTTATGTGTCCATTAGATATCCGTAATTCGTTTTATTATACCTCTTATTCATCAAATCCCTCTTACTCATCTGACTAAGTATTCAATCCCATCTTGTTTTCACTAAAACTCTTCTTAACAATATGTCAATTGCATTTATCTGCTTATTTGAGGTATTTCCGGCCATACATAAATAATATGCTTACATAAATTCATTTACATAGACTTCCAATGCAATATAAGTGCATGCAAAGATCATGTACTCACTTCGTCACAGACAAAGCTGTAGCTTGAACGTTCCACTGAACAAATTATTTATGTAATAAACCTAGTTTTAATTCTCAATTCTCTGAAGTTCTCTGAAGCTTTCAGTTCGGGTTCTACCAGATGCTTTCAGTCCAAGAATTTATATGTTTTTGACAACCGACTTCATTGAAGTACCGAGGAACCACTACTCTGTAGTGTTGTTGCTAACAAATCACAAACGTGACAAAAAATTCGTAATGTTTTTAAAGTTTTAATTCGTAGTTAGAATGTACAAAGCACGACAGAATAGGTAGCCGAAGTGATGAGGAAAGGAGGCCCTTCTGGGGAGGATCTGAGGCGATTAGCGGAGTAATGGTGGGGCGGGAGGCGCGGACCGCCCCGGGCCCCACTTAGTAGGGAGCCTCTAGATTTGGAAAATTAAGTGTTGTTGGTAAATTTATTATTATTATTTGCAAATGTTCTATTCTCACGTGCTGAAACCCAAAACTAGGAAGAGATCCAGATCCAGGTCGATCGATATTATTCTGGAATCTACCTTACAACCCTACCTCATACAGTGTTTACAGAGATTAAAAAACCTTATAAAGATAAGTTTATTAATAAAAATATACTAAAACAGTATCGTCAGTTATACCTGGCGTCAATTGCTCACCACGCAGTCGGTAGTCGCAAATTGAACCCCAAACAGCATGAACGGCAACGGAAGTGGTAAAACGACTCAAGACCGGACCTCGGTACAGAAATGTAAACGGCGGAGAAATATCGGGCGATAACATGTAGGCCTACGCTAAAAGAGATTACACCACTAAACAATATTTAACATTTCAAACACCAACAATTTATTTAAAATTTCTCATCAGAATTTTTACCGAACAGTGGATAATTCGGAGTGCAGAAATCGGGTCAGTTAGTCGAATTTTCCGAGCCCAGAACTAGAAAAAGGCCATTTTAGAAAGTACACCTTATTTGCACTAAAACTGATAATTGACCTGAAAAAATTGCATTGTTTGCAGCAATGGTAAATTTGTTTTTCATTATATAAGTTTATTGTATATTATAAAGTACCGTAATAAATGTAATGCAGTCTATAAATAATACGTATTTCTATTATTTCTTTAAACTTTGTATCTACAATATGTAAGTGGACTTTTATTTCAAACATTACTACAGCTTCTTATAAAGTTTCCTATAAGCTTCGTACTGTATCGATACAGTGATTAGACAATACAGATATAACAGTAAAGTGTTTTTGCTATGTGTTAGCCTACTTAAAGATAAATTGGATTGTAAACACCCCTCTAATGGGAGGGGGGCCTCAGAAAGATATCCGCCCCGAGCCTCCATTGTCTGTCGGTACGCCATTGTCTGAGACTAGTCCTGTCAGGCTGCAACGCGTCGTCAGCACTACGGCTGATCGCATGCCGTGGGAAGAGTCAACCATAGCACACAGCACTCATTCTGGGTCAGTCAAACAGCGTACATATCTCGAAATGTAAACTCTGAGGCCAAAGTACCCGGCTCTTCTGATTGGAGCTGTGACGTGGGCGACTTTGCAGCCCGACGATTTTCACGTGGAAGTTGAGGTTAAGCGTCGCCAACGCGCGCGCGCACACACACACACACATATCAACACAACGGTAGTGAAGCATCTATAAAAAGGCAAAAGAAACGTTAAAATTATTAGAACAGTTTGCTGTGGGCATGTTTGTAGTGACAGAAGTTAGTTAATTTGAAACAGTAAAATACATTACACACATGTAAGCAAATAGGTAAACACACGGGGACAATGTTATACCAAAACGTCAGTATATTTAGACGGATGTCTCGTCTGTGAAACGAGATGATACCCCAGCCGGCACTATAACGGGGAAGTTGCGATGTGAAAACACAAAATGTCGCCTCCCTGTGGATAAGAAAATTAGTTGCTTCATAAGCAGTCTTTGACAGGACTCAGAAGTTAATTAAACTTTTTGACATGATGTCACAGAACGGGCGTCCTCTCACAAAAGTCTGTCGCTGTTTGTACTACTACCACTACTACTACTTCTGCTACTACTGCTGCTGCTGCTGCTGCTGCTGCTACTACTACTACTACTACTACTACTACTACTACTACTACTACTACTACTACTACTACTACTACTGCTGCTGCTGCTGCTGCTGCTGCTGCTGCTGCTGCTACTGCTACTACTACTTCTGCTGCTGCTGCTGCTGCTGCTGCTATTACTCTACTGCTGCTGCTGCTGCTACTACTACTACTACTACTACTACTACTACTACTACTACTACTCTACTGCTGCTGCTGCTGCTGCTACTACTACTACTACTACTACTACTACTACTACTACTACTACTACTACTACTACTACTACTACTGCACCACTACTACTACTGGTACTACGACTATTAATACTTTTTTTAAGAAAGATAAAAATGGTTTATGCATCTTCAAAGGAAAGCGTCTAGTCCCACTAAAACCCCACCTCTAATTCAAGCACTGATATCCACTCTAAAACCACTTAGGGTATTACTTCAAGATAGGGACTATTTTGCTCTTACCGAGCTCCTTCAAGTCGTTCCTTATGTGCTACTGCCCGTTGGGGTGAAAGTAGATCCTGTCTTTCTTTTCTTGTAGAACCGACTGAGTAAATGTAGAAATGCTGTCCCATTCCTCGTTGCCATAAAGCTTTATTGGATCAACTTAATTCCACTGGGTGCAAATATTTTTACAGATACACACTCACTAAGGCGTAGCTTTAAAATATTCGTATAAAACATTTAACACTATCAGCGTCTGCAGAAGACGAGAGAAAATTTGTCTCAATTTTATGTTATTGTTTATCTCATTTAAATTTTAATGTAACGTAAGACGTGATCTTTATTGTTTCACGATTCTGTTATATGATATTAATATAACCCTTACGTTTCCACACCTGATTAGGACAAAACATGTAGAATATAACGCGTTGATCTTCTTTTACTATTTTTTTAATCTTCATTTCATCACAGTAATTGCAGTATTATTAATGCAGTATAGTATTATAACAATACATAATATTGATGAAATGAAATAGGGCCCCCTTAGAAATAACAGTGCTGGGGCTTCCCTCACAGACATGAACATAAATGAAACCGCTTGTTGCTTCACAAACAGTAATAAACTAGTAGTAAGATTATTTCAGAAATACGTTCGGAGTGTCCCCAAGATTGACGTATCGCATTAGTAAATTAAAGAAGCGTGTGTTGTAGTTTTATTCACAAAAATTTAAACCAACTCTCCTCCAGAGCTTGCCGAAAATTCCCCAAAACCAGAAGAAAATCCTGGCTGCACCCGTGTTGTCTTTCGCGAAGCGGTTTCTGCCGGGTCTTTTAGCAGATCTTCCTCAGCTTCTGTCTTCTCCCCTGTACTGGCCGTATATCTTGGTGCCGACGTAGGTTTTAGGTATCCTCCTCGTCGAGGTGTTCATGGACTCAGAATTTTCGCGGTCCGGAAATAAGACTCGCATTTGTTGGACTTTCCGAGCATTGTAGCCGTGCTCCATATGAAACGTCATGCCAGTACGAGTAGCCACTTAATCACTGTTGCTGGGAAGGTCAAGCTAACCACTGACAAAGGACTAGCGCAGACGTGGCTGACAAGGCATTTAACAACAGACGATGGAAGTAGAGATGTGCTAAACTAGTATTTGAAAATAACAGGGACGAACAAAACCGTTCCAATAAAAACACATAAAATATCTGTTATTATATACCTATTATACATATACCTGTATTATATAATTTGTTATAAGAAATAAATAGATAAATTGAAACTAAAAGTATTCACAGTGCTACTCTACACTGTAACTTTATTAAGCTGTTACCATCGATGTATACTACAGTATATGGATCGCGTGCTGCATTCACTGAATTCGGTCCGACCGCTGCACCTGTGGAGGGCAAGAATACTGCGTAGCCTATGCTATATACTGTACCGTACTGTACTGTACAAAGTCTGACTTTTCTGCTTTGTTATAGCTTTTGTTGCTTTAGCGGAGCACGTTTTGCGTTAAATGGTATAGCTATGTCATTTTAACGATTAATGACTCCAAAGTGGGAGGTTTTTAATAAGTTCTTTTCCAAAATAAACACATTTGTTTCTCTGTAAGATTTCAGTATTCTGACACATTATTTCAGTGTATCTCTAAGTTCTGTTGGGTTCATAAACAGTTCTGTTGCGTTCTTATTTATGAACATCTAATGTTGAAGCCAGACGAATAAAGATAAGAATAAGGGAAACAAAGAATAACAGACGTGAGCCGTAAACTTTGAAATGTTTATTGCGTAAAAGAAACTGGCGTATACGCTCGCTCTCCATGGTCGTTAAAGTGTTCAATAAGCAATGCTAATTTACATTAATTTTTTTTATTTTATTTAATTAGCTACGTATTAACTGTATAAAAATTGTTTACATTAAACATTACTAAATAATACAATAATTTAACTTTTGGCGAACACCAAGCTTCTAGAAGGTAGCTGCAGCGGTTCTTCCCTTAGCAATATCATAGAACAAGATTTTATAAAATAATGTCCCTATTAATTTGATAAGATTCACTTCATGGCTGTCTTCAGAAAAATCATTGTTTGAAATATTTTCTAAACACTGTGCCGGCAAAGTTTTTGCAAGCTGATATAATCATTTTTTGGTATTAAGTTTACTGTCAGATATAATCAATAACTTATGGATATATTTTACAATCTTCATAACGTCTGATGACGCTCTAATAAATTTTCCGCTTGACACAAAGTCAGTAAAATGAGTGTAAATGCTCAAGTTATTGTCATTTGTTGTCAATAAATGAATACAATCTTCACACTTAACTTCGAAATATTTTTTTTACAATAAAGCCAAACAAATAATACAGAATGTTATCCTTAATAGCACGACCTAACGTCTTTAACCATATTAATAATTCCCTTAAAGTTTTTAATTTCTTCAATACCAGTTTCATTGAAATCGTTCTCTACTTCTGAAAAACTCATTATTGAAGTTTGGTTAATGAAATCAAAATCTGAACAATTATTTTTGTTAGATACCTGGACACTGTTCCTGAACATAAGTTTTCTCAAGCCCCACTGAAACTGTTTAACATTAGGATTGTTATTATGTCCTTCGCTGGATCTAGTACAAGAAAACAAGAATTCCAAGTGGTCTTGAGAAAACTTGTAAGTCAAAATATATTTATAGTGTAACTCATCCAATAAAATATGTGTTTTCACAAGTACAAATTTTCAGTAGAACTGTCCCAAATGTAATAATTGTAAGGTGTCAAAACAAGTGCATTACTGACTGAATGACTCATTTAGTACACGTGTTAACTTAGCGCCAAATGCTTTATTCCCCCGATGGTGGGGGAAGTTGTACGTGCTTCGGAACGTTTTCTGCCGTTCACTTTGCCTGTCAGCACGCGATTCATAGCCTATAGTATACATCGATGGCTGTTTCTGTTTAAAAGAAAATAAGAAACAAGAAAAAACAATAAGAAACATCTCTCCCTTTGAGAATATTAATTTAAGTTTTCACTAGGAGTAAACAAACTGACATAGGTTTAACATTAAATTATTGATTCCATTTTGGTTAAACAAATCAGTTGCGAGACTCAGCCAATGAAATTTAGAGTGCACATAATAGCACAACAAATAATGTCAAAAAACTTCAAAAACGTATAATAAAAACATAACAGTAACCCACAAGAGTTCCAACAATCTCATCATTTACGTGAGATGTGCAGTAAAGTTAAAATCATCTCCGAATCACATTAACAACAGGTATTATATGGGCTATCAACTATCAGCCACTCTGTAGGATATAACACAATATAATTTGCTTTTTCAAAATTTACCAAGTTGGTGACTAGTATAATATATACTTTGTTATTATAATCTGAAGTGAGGTGGGTTGATAAAGTAAGGAATGATGAAGTTTTAAGAAGAATAGGGGAAGAGAGAAAAATCCTGAAGGTAATAGAAAATAGGAAAAGGAATTGGTTAGGTCATTGTTTAAGAAGAGACTGCTTGCTTTCAAGTGCCATGGAGGATGCCATAGAAAGAGAAAAAATAAGAGGGCGTAGAAGAGTGAAGTTAATAGATAGCATTAAAATCGGAGGGTGTTACGGAGAAACGAAAAGACTGGCATGCAATGGACAGCTTGGAGATCTTTTACCATTTGAAGACCTGGCTTAGGGCAGAACACCAAATAAAAAAAAAGTATAATCTGTATTATACGATATATCTGCATAACACACGTGAATAAATGTTACATCAGTTTGGATTTGTTTTCATTCCTTAAAAACAGCTTCGTGTCTTTGGCACAGAGAAATTCTGAACCTTGCTGTTTTGCTTCGTTTAGTACTTGTATGGCAGTCGGCACATGCGCAGAATGAAGTATTCAGCACCAAAACGTGACTTTGTACTCGTGTCCCCGTAGTACTCGTTTATTCGTTAGTTGCGTAAGGGGTTCCCGCGACTCGGAACCGCGAGTAGTCGGACCGGGTATTTCGACTTTTCAGTTATCGTTAAATCGGAACAGGTATTTCAACTTCTCAGTCACTGTTATATCGGTTCCACACAAATAATCGTTCCAAAATACCTGTTACAGGTATATCGGCCCTATAGTGACGGAAGACTAAAAAAGAAAAACTGATTAAACTTCATCAGAGAAAAACACAGAGCATACAGCAGTGAAAGTGTAATTATGACCATAGCGTCACTACCATTATCAAACAATAGGAGACAAAGACGGCGCCGTAAACATTTGAGTTAACTTTTAGCAAAAATAAAATTCTCCCTGTCTGTGTTTCTCAGTGGTTGTGTCACCGCAGATAAAACAAACAGAGGGAACGGAAAACATGACGACCCTTAGTATTCGCTGTCACGTCTGTACAAACTTTGTCCAAACACAACACAAGGACATTTCTCACTTGCAACTAGAGTTTGTCTGAAACTTACACCCTCGCTCCCTGGCTCTCTCACTCTCTCTCTCTCTCTCTCTCGGTACTTTCAGTACTTTAAAACGTATACATATAGCAAGATGAATGTGAGGATCATGTTTACTTTTTTCCAAATAGTCGTCACAAAACCCGTACCGTACAGAGCAATAATACGCACATATAATGTGTGCTGGCTGCTAATTTTGTCCATCAAAACTTCTACCTGCGAGTGAACATGTAAGCCTATGTGTGTGTGTGTGCGTTTCCCAGGTGTTTTTTCATCATCATCTATCTGTCCAGAATTAGGCAGGTTGCCTGTACCGGCTTCACCATCTCCGTCTAGGTCTGCCAACATTTCTTCTTCCTGTTGGCTTATAATTCAGGATTTTTCTTGGAATTCTTTCTGGAGACATGCGCAAACATGCTCTTTCCATCTTTTTTTATAGTTTTTCGCTAGTTCCGTTACTGGTTGTACTTTTAACTCCTGTCTTATATCTTCGTTCTTTATGTGATCTAATCTTATACAACCTTCACAGATATAAGATGTTTCATTTCAGACGTTTCCATCTGTCTATAATTTTTCTTTCTCGGTGCCCATGATTCGGACCCGTATAATAGCATGGGGACTGCCATCACCCTATAGAATTTTATTTGTGTTTCTTTCGCCAGGTATTTTATTTGTGTGTGTGTTTGCCAGGTGTTTTTTATTTATAAATGTATACGGGCATTTCAGGGCAGGTATCTTATAAGAACTAAGATAGTCCTTATTCGGAATAATCAGACTTTGTATCAGGTAAGTCATTTTAATTACCTGCGTTATAATATCTCACATGGAAATTGGGATATTAATTGATTGGGATAGTAAGCTAACAAAATTTAGACGCATCTGTGGAACGATTCATCGGTACCTGAAAAATAAAACACGGAAGGATAACCGAAAAAAATTTTATAAATCTGTGGCTGTCCCCACATTCCTGTATGCTAGCTAGACGTGGACTCTTGGTAAAAGGGACGTGCAGAGGATTCAGGCAGCCAAAATGAAATTTCTAAGAAGGACCCAAGGTTGTTCTCTCTTGGATCGGAGACGAAACGAGGATATTAGACGCAATTTAAACATTGTATCATTGCACCAGAAGATTGAACACCACAGAAGGAGATGGTGTGAACACTTGAACCGCATGCCTGATATCCGTCTACCTGTGGCTGCCTAAGGTTTTTACCCTACTGGGAAGAGAGATGTCAGTAGATCGAGGAGGAGATGGGTTCCGGAACAGGTCTAGGCCCTAGTCCTAGGAGTGGTGATAATGATGATGATGATGATGATAATGATGATAAATGTATACATTCTAAATTATAATTCCTACTTCTCTTGCAGGAACACGATAATGAATGATAAATTTTAATTATTTATTTCCGGTTGTACAATGTTTACACATCTACCGGAACCAAAGATTACAGAAGTGATTGAATTTTCATCTTCCACTGCTGCTTGTCTATCCAAAGATCTCCTTCAATTTCTGATTCCCTCAATATAGTCTGACTTTCTTCTATCCAGGTGACAGGTGGTCTTCCTCTTTTCCTTCTTCCTAGTGGGAATTGCCATTCCATAACTCTCCTTGGCAATCTTTCCTTTGCCCATACCATTGTAATTTTTTTGTTTGGATAAAATCAACAATTGAATTTTTCACATTCATCCTGTCCTTAATGACTTCACTTCTAATTTTCTCACGTCTGGACACTCTTGCCAAACGTCTCCAAAAGTCCATCTCTGCTGTCATTAATTTTGTTCTTGTGTGTTTATTAGTAGTCAAAAGTTCATTAAATTTCAGAGCCGTAAGTCATGATACTTCTGACAATGCTTTTAAATATTTTGGTTTTATTTTCTGCTGTAATTTGCTTATCCCACAGACGTCCATTTAATGTAGATATATCTTTCTCAAATTAATTCTGGATTGTATTTCTTTAATTTTAATTATTTCCGCATGACAATGTTAAAACTGTAGTTCCAGACGCACGTTTCACAGCATCCTGTTTTACGTTGCAACGTTCGTTTGTTAGATTTCCGGGCGTTAGAGTGACTGCGTCATTGTTTCCTTTTTCTTTGGCGAGAAGTATCGGCTGTGTCTCCTTGTTTACAGACCTATCACCGACAATGGTGTGCTTTCGGTGCTACTTATAATGATTCTGAAAAAAATAACCAGACTGATTATAATTACAACAAAGGACACAAAGACAAGTAAAGGAAGGGTACCAAAGAAATTCAACACAAATGAGTGCATAAGAGAGGAACTTAGGTTATTGGCAATGTATTTAATATTACGAGCGAAGGTATGACAAGATAGTGTACTAACAAAGGACGTATAATTAAAAAATCAGTAATAGCATACATGATACGCATATGCATATGTATATTATTTAATCGCAGTAACATGGGTAAAAACATCCTAGAGAAGACTACTGACATTACAAATTGAAGCAGTGAAGTGAGAGCAGAAAACAAATCAAGAGAAGACAAAATAAATGAAAATAGGTAGGAAAGAAAGAAAAAGTAACAGAGAAGAACTGGAGATTGGAAACTAAAAAGCAGAGGGGGGGTAATCGATTCAAAATATATAGAAACTGTAGTAGTGTAGTAGTGATAAGCA